>OY757191.1:18868177-20215677 GCA_963583895.1 Melanophora roralis
AAATATTTCACCAAATTTGTGCAATTGTAGAAAAAATACCCCTTCCCCTGGTCCTATCTGAAAAAATTTTTTCCATTATTTAGGTCCCTTTTTTAGGAGTATCCGTGCCAAGTTTTGTGGCAAGAGTGACTATACTTACTGAGATATATAGGGATATATGCACCGATTTTGTCCTAAAAAAAATGGGTTACTCTGGGTTTTCGCTTATATCTCGGTCAATTGTGAACCGATTTTGCTGATTTTAAATAGCGATTGTTAGCGGGATACTTGTGATCGTTTGACACCATTAACTGGTCTGTATCTTTTTATTTGACTCCGGAAACTTGATTTCAACAGACGGACAGACGGACAGACGGACAGACGGACAGACGGACAACGCTAAATCGGCTTCCCTATCTATAAGGATCCAGAATATATATACTTTATGGGGTCGCAAATGAATAATAAAGAAATTACAAACGGAATGACAAAGTGATATATACCCTATCACTATGTGAAGGGTATAATAAAATAAAATAAAATAAAATAAAATAAAATAAATTAAAATAAAGTAAAATAAAAAAAAAATAAAATAAAAAAAGGGGTTTGCATTAAGAGATCGGTGTATTTAAAAACTGAGTCATGTCAAGTTTTGCACAAAATATCATCCTATAGTTCTATGGCAAGTACTTACAATACATAAGCGATTTTTGGAGAAAGGGATGAAAAAAATACAACATTTTTTGCAGTGAAGCAGAAAGACATTACTGTTTCAATTACAGCTTATATTTAAAGTTTGTGTTTTATACCTTGTAAATTTGAAATCTCTTAACCAGAGCTCTCACGTCTTCAAATAATCGCTTTTGTGCTGCTATTGTATCTATTTGTTGTTTTTGAAATTGTCTGCCTGCAAATAAACCAAAAAAAAATATATATGTACATATATAATTGAATAAATATTGAATTTAATATTTTTGTATTTTTAAAAATTCTATCTAGTCAAGCAATACCTTAATATCCTATACTTCATATCCCATTACTACCATTCCACATGAGTTGAAAGGATATTAGAGTTTAAGCAGATGTTTGTAACGCCCAAAAACCCTAAAACTAGTTTGTCTATCTTCTTTTGACTATGCCGATTGAATTAGAATTACTTCCTAGCCAAAAACAAAAAAAAAACAAGCTCGCCTGTCTCCTTCTGTCTGTTTGTCCGGCTGGCCCCCAATGTCTTGTGGTCAAAGAGCAGATCGCATTTTAAAATATATTTTGACACAGATAGGATTTAGTTAGGTCTAAGCAATATAGAATATGAATATAATTCCACTACTCAAGGTGTCTTATTATGTCCTATTGCCATATTGTTATTAAATTTCACAACTGTTTTGATTTTTTTTTATACAAAAAAAATCCTTAAAAAATACTACGTCGTTTAATATGCCTATTAAATTGTCACAACCACTGCCTATTCACCTTCGCCGAGTATCCAATAGTTGGTAAAGGCTTTTAAAGCATTGTGAAATTTTGTGAAATTTTATGACAATATGACAATAGGACAAATAGAACACCTTGTGAATCCCCTAATTATTAATAAATTTTGAAATTAAATTTTAAGTAAATAATTGAAAAATAAATTGTTTTAAACACAAAAGTTTGTTGATACTTGACCTTGACATTAGGTTTGTATTTGCTTGTTGTTGTTGTTGTAGTTGTTGTTGCTGTATTTTCTTTATTTGTTTTATTACTGAATTGTAACCAAACAAATGATTTTTCATACAATAAGCAAATATTAAGGGGTTGTTAATCAAATATCATTGTTTTTTTTCAAAATCTTTAGAAATTTAAGATTTGATGCATGATTTTATATTGAAAAAAAAAATTCATAATTATTTATTTAACAGAAAACTAAAACAAAATTAAATGTTAAACACTAAAATACAAGAAAACGCATATGAATAGTGTTTGTAAATAAATGATTTTACACGGTCATATTATACAATGAACTTAATGGCTCCATGATTCTAGACAAACTGTTGCCAACAAATTGCCAAAAAGTATAAGTAGAGCGTAAGATTGACGTAAATGCTTTTAATAAAACTAAACTTTATAAGTATTAATTTCCTTACATTACTTTGACAGGAAGTTAAACAAATTGCTTAAATATTTCCCTAAAACATTCTTAAGTTAGTGATGACCGTCAATTTTATATTCAGTTAAAGGTTTATTACTTTTACTATAAATAGCAAGGAGATGTCAACTTCCTAGCAGATATTTCGTAAGAGACAATTTAGGTGGTTGTTTTAATGATAATATATATATTTTCTGTTTTTTTTTAACAAAATTTTGGATTAACAAATGATTATTATAAATACTTGTTTGACTAATTCGCAAAATAAATATTTTTAAATATTTACGTTTTAGTTGAAATTATGGGGAAAATTGGGGCATTCGATTCGAAACTCTACTCGATCGATCGAGTTGTCAATGCTTTTAATATACATAGGAAATTTTAATAAAAATTTTTTAATTTCGATTCGAATTGAAAACCGTAATTTGCCCCCAAATTTTCAAAAGCCGTTAATGACCATTGATCACTGAAGGGCTCAAAGGTATGTTAAGATGTTTTATATCGCTGTAAAAACAAAAAAAAAATTATCAAAACGCATTTTCAAATACATTTTTGATTTTTAAGCCCCGAATTGCATGAACTTCATCATCCATTACGTGATTTAAGCAAAAATCGTTTCCGAATTGGAAAAGTAGCACTAATGCTTAAGGGCACTCGTAAGAGGTCAATAGTCTCGTGGAAAGAAACTGGCCTTATTCTAGTAGAACTTTTTCATATTTCCCAAATACTGGCAAAAAAGAAAGACAAAAGGACTAAACAAATTCTTTAGGTTAGAAAATTAGAATTAATATTGAAGTATAAACGGGCATACTTACATCCGATGGGGATTGCATAGAACAAGGATTTAAGAAGGACATCGAATCGTTTGAACATATTCTATGTCGCTGCTGAGCTTTAATACAGACCAAAGTCGGATTTTTTTGTCTGGTGTTAAGCCAGATGCTGCTCAATGAAGGTATAAGTTTCGAAACGTTTAGAGAATAAGTCCTCATCAGCAAATTTTATATAAATTCAGCCTCCCACCCCTCTTACCCCTCTCCCCCTAGTCCACCATCCTCCAATGATTTTAAAATGAAATGATTTTAATATTTATTTTTTCTTTTGGAGAAGGTTATGCTGAATTCTGAGACATTGCGACTTACAAAGTTGGAAATTAAGTTTTCAAAGAGCTCGCTCGTAGTTATTAGGTCAAGTTGACGTATAAAAAGAAAACTGTGGGACACAAATGGAACACTATTATGGAAAATTAGGACATGATAACTTAACGCCTTAACTTATCAAGGCTGAGCTCAGCAGAACTATAGTTCCTCACGAGTTCAACCAAGAATCCCTATCAGGGTTATATCTGAAACCGATCCGCTAAAACGAGGAAAGTTAATCAAGGCTCTACGGACTATTGAAGGATGTGTGAGGATAAGGAGGATTTAGCATTTTGTCTGTTCCATGACTAAAGGGTTAGAGCCATAAAGTCAAGTAATTGGCAATCGTTTAGAAAACATCATTGGGGTTATCATGAGAAGCAGGTGGCCAGGAAACAGACAGTGGAGAGGAGACAGTCACAAGTGTACTTGAGTTGATTTTATTTCTTTTTTGGTTTTAGGCTTTCTATTTCTTTCTTTTTAGTCTTATTGCTTGTTTTTTCCCTTTATTGATGTTAGGGTTTTCCTATTTTTCTTTGGACGCACAGTGACCCCAAGAAGTCTGGTTTATGTTTCTTTATAACCATTCAAATAAAGAATTTTCAACTTGTGCGTTTGCAAATTTCTCAAGGTTAGAAGGACAAAAAGACATCATTATAATATTTTAAATCTTGCTTATTTACCATGTTCTTTGCGAATGATATTTAAAAAATAGCACTTTCAAAGGAAACATTTAAAATACATTGGTTTGTATAGAATCTTTTCTGCCCTGCACTAACGCGTAAAAATTTCATTTTAAGTTTCTTTTAATTTCTTGTTTACATTTTTGTTGAGCAATTGTGGAAACACATAATTATTCTAGCTCTTTTCTAGTTTTAATTACAAAAATTATTTATAATTGGGAACACCCTGCCCCTCAATGTTTACTGACTGTTTTTCTGAAGAACTTTCTAGAATCTGATTGAAACACTTTAAACTAACCTCTAACTAGGAGTTTAAACATGCAAGTAGCAGTAAAAAAAACCCCAATACACTCACGTTTTCTCTAATTTTTTACTAATACACTCTAACTTTTATAAAACATGAAAAAACGTGTGTAAAAATTTGATGAAAGTGCATTTGTAAATGTTTAGTAAATTGGTTCTAGAGGCTTGGTTGCGCTTTTAAATATGCTTTACTTTTTTGTTTGTTGGAGAATTAAAGTGTAAATATTGTGTTAAAATCTTAATAGAGGCTGTCGTGGTTTTCGGTTGTATTTCAATTTAAGAAAATGCTTATGAATACTTTTAATAGATTTTAAAATATTTAGAGGACGGTAATACATAAGGGCTCAACTAAATATTAATTTAAACTTAAGAATATGAACACGATTTTAGCCAGAATGGAATAATTATATTAAAATAAAAAATGGTTGTTCAATGTAAACATGTTCTAAAGGCTCAAGTGTAGGGTATTAAGGCTTCGTTTTAGGCCACTACTTTTTAAACGTTTTATTTTTTAGAGGCCCCCTAAATGGCAATTAGTCAAGTTAAATGCTTGTGTCAACAAATTGTTGTTTATTTTTAAGTACAAAAATATAATTTTTTCCCACAACCTACTCTTTCCATTTCGATTCATATTTGTATGTTTCCAAGTAAAACATATGAAAACAGTTTAAATTTAAGTTAAATCCCATTGACATTGTGTTAAGTATTTAATGTTTAAGGAAATTGTATAATAAAACATTAAATAAATTTATATATTTCATATATAAGTATATATTTGTTATGGATTGTCATCAAATTAACAATAATCTGTTTATTACACATAAAAAAATAAATTTAGAATAATTCTGGTCATAAAAACAATAATATTTAAGTGGCAAATGGTTAGTTATAAATAATTGTTTAAATTTAAAATTTATTATCAAAAATATGTTGTAAGTTTAATTTTTATTTATTTATTTATTGTTTTCCTTTTTTATTGCATTTTTTTCTTTACATTTTGTTTGTTTGTTTTTCTGCTTGTTCTTTGTTTTTATTGAACATCGGCTAAATAAACAACAACAAACATTGCGTTATCATTATGATCTTTAGCATCATCAATGATTTTTTTTATTGACTTAATTTTACAATAATTTATTCCGAAATAAAAAGTTTTTTAATCTTTTTAGCGTTTTATTTATATTCAAGAAAAACTAAAATACTTTCGCAACGTCGGCGATAATATTGGAAACATCAGCCATTTAAATAACTTTAAAATATTTAAATAAAAAAAAATGAAATCAATAACACTTAAGCAGCTGATTTATAAAAAGTTTGCCATACATAAATATGGCCCCAAAAGGCATTGCATCTAGCGCCAAGCAGTGGTACGGCTTTATATAATTGTGCAAAAAATATAAGGGCAGTCCTAGATAGTAGAAAGTTGGCACCGAACATTGTATTACCTTAATTAGGAAATAAAATAGAACGCTCTTAAAACTGGACTTGCTCATTAAATCCAAATCAATCTTTTCATATAAATTTTTTCTTTTTCAAACAAAAGCCTTTAAATTTCATACATGCACTTCCCAGAGCAAACTCAATTTATATGCGGAGTTTTATTTAAATTAATTGCGCCCACCGCCTAATTCACATATAATCCGAACTAATTTAAATTAAATTTAACCAGATTTTACACCCAGAAAATTATTATAGTAATTGGCTGCAAGTTATTTAGGAAATATTCCGTAAAATTATAAGAAATAGCTAAATTGTAGCTTAGTAAATTTTCTTAACTGGTTTGGGCATTTTTTTACAACAAAAACTGTACAAAAATACTAGTTTTCAGTTGGAGTTATTTTTCTCAGATTTTTTAAAAAAAGTCAAAGCACTATCTTGAGTAAACAACCACAAATCAACATTTAGCTGGGTTAGTATTTTTTCTGGGTCTTTTTTTAAGGTTGTAAAAACAGAAAACAAAATTAGTTAAATGCTGTATTTTTCTAGGCTTCCTTTTTTGTAGACAATAAGATCAATAAGATTTTATCTAAATTAAAAAAATTAAATTCCGTTTGCTTTTTTGGAAAACAAATAAGTTAAATTGGTGATGTACAAATGGTACTGGTGATAAAAATCTTGGTTGTAATATATAGTGGCTTGTTTGAGTACGTTTCTTTTAACTAATTTAACATTTTAATTTATTCTTAGCAAAAGAAAAAAACTTTAGTTAAAATTACTTAAAGCCAAAATAGTAAAAAACTTTAAATTTAAGATTTTCTGTAAGTCAACTTTTTAGGGTTTAAATTTAAATGAATTTTTTTTGTTGATTTAAATGAATATCTTGTTGGAGGGTTTAAAATGAAAACCGAGTTGCCTTATACTTAAATAATTTTTTGAGTGTATAAGTGAATAAGAATGAATAAGAAACTGCCCTTGAATTGCTCTTCGCACTATTTTGATTATTTCATTAATCGTAAAGCAGTGAAAATATATTACACACATAAGTAGGGTGACCATTCGTGCTGATTTCATCAGTACATGTACTGATTTTTCATTTGGTTTACTGATTAAAAAAGTATGTACTGAAATGTACTGATTTTTAAAAAGAAGAATTGATTGTACTGATTTTTAAAGGAAATTGGATATTTTTCAGAAAACAAAACTAAAGGGTTGAACATTTTCCCAGCAGCAGAATAGGTATTGTGGTACTAAAAAAAATTGCTAAAAATCACAATAGTACTTGGAGTAATTTTTTTGAAAAGAAAATTTAACTCTTCAATAATTTTTTGTAAATAAAGATGTGTTTTTGACAAAAGTTTTTCACAAAAATAGATTGAAACTCAGACATACGGATGGTAACGCTTTAATCAACTTTAAGTGGGTCGTTATAATTAAAGGTGGGTCTAAGCTTATACAAACTAAAAATAACGCTTTTATTTTTTGCCAAAAAAATATATAAAAGGCGTACTGAATTAGAACCAGGAAAGAACAGTCAGCCTACACATAAGCTACTGAGTTGCACCACATTTTTTTATCAGTTTGTGCATTACAGTATTTATCTATGTAGGTGACTTCTCCAGATATTTCCCATAAACCAATAATTGGTGTTTTAAGCGGGAAACTTTTTAAAAAGCCTAAACATTCTTTTTGCGCGCCTGGCTGCCTTATGGTCATTTTTTGATTTCGTATTTAAATGTTTAAAACAAGGCGTAAATATATTTTAATATTTTTAGTTAAAGTTTTTGTTTTCTATAAAAATGTGGCAACGTTATATAATATCAAAAGCCAATTGAATATTTTTACTTAAAAACAGCAAAACAAACGCGAGCAAATACACTTTAATTTGTTGTAAAAACGTAAGCTAATTGCTAAAATCATATGGTAATAATATAGGACTTAAGTGTTGTTAAAATTCACAAGATTGATCACTTAAATTTTATTTGATATTTCACAAAAAAAAAAAAATTATTTTGTTACTAAACAGAAAGACGTTAATTATATTTATTTGATTTCAAAAACCGGCAAAGAAAAGTTTTCATATAAAAAAGTTTTATCATTTTAATTGTTTATTAATTCAAACAAATTGTCATGGTTATTTGATATTTATTTGTTAATGTTGTATGACTGACTGTATTATAGACAACATATTTATTTATCTATTTTTTTTTTAATTTTTTACATGTGTACATATGTATGTATGTATTTGGAAATGTTTGTAAGTGCAAGCCCAATTATACCCTGTCGGACATTCAGTTAACTTAAAATTAACTTGAAGCTAACTATTTCTCAAGTAGTGGTGGTTGACACTTATTACTTTTATATGGAATTAACTAACTATTTTAACATTGCGATGTCCTAGGAAGTAGTCAATTGTCCGATTCTGCATTACTTTTAATTAACTTGAAGTTAGTTACCTAGCTGTTAACTTAAAGTTAACTTTTTGTAGCTAGCTATAAACTTACTACTTTAAGTAAGCTTTAAGTTGGTTTTGTTTAATTAACTATAAGTTACGAATTTCTTACTTTTAGCCACAATTAAGCCAAAAAAGATTGATTTGATTTAAGTTCGGAACCGTACTTGATTTCAGCCGTAAACGGGATTATTTCTAAAACTAAATGTCATTTTTTTTGACATATGGGGAGCTTTATTAAAGAAAAAGAACTTTATATTTTATTTACATATTATTAATAATTAATATTTACAATTTAAAAATTTCATTTTTTGTATTTACCGACGCTGAGATTCGAACCAGGGATTTCTGCACTGCAGCACAAGCGCGTTACCTCTAGGCCACCGAGATACTTTGTTTTTAAATGTAAAATAATATATTGAAAGAACAAGTTTTCTTCTGCTTGATTTGTTAAAGCAATCTAATCTTATTTAAAAAAAATACTGCGCAGTGTTTGTATACATTTTGGTTAATGCAAATTTTGCATTGCGTAGTAGTTGGCTTTAAGTTAGTCTATAGAAGCTAACTTAAAGCTAGTTTTTTTTGTAGTTAGCTACTCATTTGACGACAGGGTATCTACAGCAAAACAATAATTTGGATATTGATGTAACATCTGCGTAATCAAAAAGAAAACTTACAACTTTAAGCGATAAATGGAAAAAGTTTCCAACTTATTCTTTGTAAATAGTAAGAAAAAAATAAGTTAATTACTTGTAAGAATGTAATAACATGTTCACACTACAGCTCAATAAAGTAATTTGGAATTACGAATATTTCATACAAATTTTTTGAGAGCGAACTATGATTTTTTCAGCTAATTGAGTTTTGAATACCAGTTTAATAATGAGTAAAGCAGTCTCATCTCTAAATTTAATCTATAGCTACCCTACAAAGGTGTAATAAATAAAAAAATTTAAAAAAATTTTAAGTATATTGCACTAAAGGGAAGTGTGTTGGAGAAAGTCTCCTAAATTTTAAACTAGTTTTTGGATTTTTCTCAATAGATACACACTTTGGTGTCCCAAAAAAACAATTTTCTTTTTTCGCCAATTTGTTTTAAAACATACATAGATGTATTTAAAAGTTATATGACCCAAGACAGATTATTTAATATTGATGGTTTTTTATTAAGCGTTTGAAAACGTACATTTGCCGATTTTTACTACTTTGTATGAAATAAAACGAATAAATTTGTCTTTTAAAAACTGAACAAGAAAACTTATTACAATTTAAAATTTCTTATAAAAACATGCAAGATTTGTATTGATAATTAAAAGAGCGAATAAAGTAATTGGAGTTGCAATGTAAACATGTTATAAAACGGTGCCAAAGAGACCAACAAATTAATTAAAAAAATCAAATAAAATCAAAAAAAGCGACGATCTTTGTAACAATGTCCTGCTTTATTGTTATTTAGGTCTGGCATCCCTGGTACCAGCCTACTCAAACAATAATGCCGCTTTAAAAGCGAATTTATGTTATGATCACCAGAAATGTTTTAAACTTCTCCCGTCCGTTGGTTTAACCAATTGCCGATGTGGGTCTGTTGCTAAGTTAATTATAACTTATTTATTTTATAAAAATTCACAAACAAGGAAACACACACACAAACAAACACCCTTATTTCCTAAAAAGCAACGCCCTACAACAAAAACAAAGTGTATAGAAAAGTTTCTTTAAATTTAAATTTTTTCCATATAATTGTTTGCGTTACTATGCGTTGCGTAATTACGTAATTAGGCCCTTAATTATAGTTTAAAAAACATATTTAATTAAATAAAAATATATTAAAATTGCTATTATGTTTAAGGGCCTGCAGAGAATATCTGAGAACACCAGAAGGGATGTCACTGTATGGGACTATGTGTACTGGCCCAAATCATCATTTTTTGCACACATGCTCAAGCATAAGACAAATTAAAATAAAATAAATACCCATTTTCGGATCACGACCAATACCTATTGCCTCTTAAGTACCGGTAAACCACCTTATGTCATACAATGCAGAAGAAGAATTTTTCGCTGATACTTTTTCCAAAAAGTGATATTAAGAAATTTATAAACAAAGATATATTTTGATGATGAATCCCTTTGCTATATTAAAGGAGTTTTTTTACCAAATAAACCACCCTAGCGCCACATCAGCACATTCTATTCAAAGCAAAATTGAAATTTTTTTTTCAGAATTTTTATATAAAATGCATTTACTACTAACTTGATCGAGTAAAAAATATAGGGACACCCAGGCAGGGGGACGGAAATGCTTTAGTCGATTTAGAAAATAATTCTGACCCAATCGTTATAGTTAAGAGTAGGTCTCAGGCTTTAAGTTTTGGGCGTTACAAACATCTGCACAGAAAAATAATACTCATATCTCGTACACATCGCTAATTTTCCAGAAAAACGTCATAACTCAAAAACTGTATTTTTGTTTAAATTTCATCTCTTAATTGTTTCTACTTTTTGCCTTTGAAAAGGAAATGCCGCTCAACTGGTAAATGTAGACAAATCTGAAAATGCAAAAATGCGTTTTTTCACTAAAGTGCTATTTGAGTTATGAAGTTCTGGCAAATGAGCGATATGTAGTGTGGGTATAAAAAAAACAACTAAAATTGTTTCCCTAGTCCAGCAACTTTTTCAATCATAAATGGAGCCACACACTTGAATTAAAATAATAAAACTAAAATATTTCTACTACTTTTGTTCCGTTTTGATTTTGTCTATTTAATTATAAATGTTTGTATTTAAACTTATAATTAACGACGTTAAACTTTTTAAAAAGGAGCTGAAATTTCTACGTAATAAAAATAAAATTTTGTAAACTTTTATAATATTTACTTGAAGAAGATAATCATAACAATTTACAATGCTAAGGTTTTAATAATAAAAAACAGTGTTGCCAGAAACAAAAAAACAGGTTTAGTTAATAAAATAAACTTTTTCAAGTTAAAGTGTTGTACTTCAATTTTTTTAATTTTTTTTTATTAAAGTAACGCGTAAAAGTTAAATAAAAACCAGGACGTATTTATCTTTGTTTTTTGTTGGGGAAGGGTAAATGGCTTATGCCCATACGAATTAGTGTAAATTTATAAAGTCTCAAATCTTTTATAATTCTAAGCTAAATTCATAAATTTAATTTTCCTTCACGCGTTTCCTATTAAAACATTTTTAAATATATAACATTTACTTGCGTATAAATTGCGCTGAAAAAGGGTTGAAAAACATGTTTCTTTATAACATTTTAAGAGATTTATTGGCTTAAAAAATATTTTTGAAATTTACATATAATCTTGTTTCTGGTATTTCCTTTTGAATACAATAATGTTGCTTGAGTGTTATTTGTCTTCTAATCTACTTAGTCATTATAAAATATTATAATAACTTCTGGATATAAGTTAAGTAGTCCTTAAGGTTATAAGATTAAATCAAACAAGATAAATATTTGATAAAATTGTTGTGGAGACTTTTTGTAAAAGTAAGTAGTTGAAGCTTACATGAGGACATTGTCAAAATTCTAAAACAAAAAAAAAGCATTAATACGTTTTATATGTTTGTATAGGCAGTAGTACTATAAGAATGTTGGTTTTAAAGAAATAGGCATCTTTACATTTAAAAAACTTTTGAAAACAACTATGCTCTAAATGTTATTTAGCCAAAAAAAAATATGTTTGGTCCGAGAAGCCAAAAGTCGATTCTAAATTTTAAAGGGGGGAAACAACAAGTCTAATTAATATTCATCTTTGCAAAATTTGGTTTAAATATGTTTAGTTAAAAGGCTTATCTAGGAACAGAAATTATATGGGAGCTATGATAAAATAGGAAAATTCAGTTTTAAAATTGGTGGCATAATGGCAAAAGTATTTCAGGCAATATTAATCGAAAATCCTTTTTCTGGAAGGATATGAAATATCGTACCGACCACTACCAGCTTCCAAGACGGTGGTCCCAATACTAGAAACCAATCTTTTCATAGCAGGGATGCATTGGCACCCATCTAGACTGTGGGCGGACAGGTGGTTATCATTTATTCTTATCATGAAGTGACTTTGGGTCAATCCGCATGTTTAAACGCATACTATCCCAACCACTTTTGTGGAAGGTATCAAAGTGGCACTTAAGAAAAATTTAAATGAAATATAAATGAAAAGAAAACGGTTCAAAAGCATTTAAATTGAAATTTTTTATTATATTTATCTATCATTGGGCAGCGGCAGACCAGGTGTTCCCCATCCTCTTTTTCCTCTGTGTTTGCACAGGCCGCAAGAAGTCTCGAGTATTCTTACTCGAGTTGCAAGTCATATATATAACATCACAATGCCCAGGAAAAATTTTAATTTTATAATCCAACCTCCCTGTTCTAATTGGGAAAAGATCAGTGGCCTTTTAATCCAGACCGTGCCTAGAAATTAGCCTTCTTCCTTAAGAGGTGGATTATTTTGTCAAGCACCCAAATTTCTATTAAACCGGCCGATGGCCATATTGGCTTACATACATATATCCCCGGTAGGTCAGTGGTAAGTGCACGAGTCTACCAGTCAGGGGGTTATGGGTTCGATTCCCACCAGAGACCCCGGTAAGTCTGCTTCATTCTTCTGTTCTTTCTTTCTTTCTTTCTTTCTTTCTTTCTTTCTTTCTTATCTATCCTTCTCTAAATTTCTTCTTTCCTTCCGTCTCAACCTATTCTATCTGCCTCTCCAGGTAACACAAAGGGACCGAATTATGCGGACCCAAGTGAGCTATATTCTTTCTTTCAACGGCTGCCTGTTCTACCTAACCTAATCTAACCTATCCAAACTCAATACCCTAGGCTGATCTCCTCCTCATAAGCTTATTGGCAATTTTATTACCGGCAACATCAAAAAGACCAGGCGTCCAACAAAGCCTAACATTGCGTGTCACCTTGATGACCTTGAGAGCACTCATACGGCCGTCCACAAGTATCGACTTAACGTTATGTCTCTCTAGAAATCGGAGTGCAGCCTGACTTTCGATACAGATTTAAAGTGGTATTCTTCCTTCCGCATTTCTATCTAAAAATTACGTGACCCTCATGATGGCCAGAATCTTTAACTATTAAAGCTAATACACTCATTCAGATTGTACTTTCGTATTCAATAACTTAACCCCAGCACAGGTGCCTCTATCTATACTCGACCCTTCGGTCAAAACTGTACATCTCTTAAAAAGTTTCCTGGATTTTTTTTAATTCTGGAAACGCTCCCTGGGCTATAATTCCAAAGTCTAGACTTATAGCTCTAATAAAGCAAGTAAGAACCTACTGTCCTAAGAGCGAGTGCCCAAACCCCCTTCCATCCATAACACTGTGCTCTATTGACCCTACACCAAATATATCCAATTTACTTAGCCTCACTTAACCTCTTGCAGCCATTCCAGAAACGAAATCTTTAATGGAAAAAAATAAAAAATTATATTCAGAGCAGTGATAGAAATGCTTACTGTCAGAATAGCAAAAGCACAAAAAATATTGTGCTACGCCTTAAATTCTAAAAATTTCTTTTGGCAATCATATTGCTGTTGCTGTGATGTTTTACAGCTGTAGCTGTTTTGCTATTGCTTTGAAAATTTCAAGAGCAATAGAAGACATTTTACAACAAACACATTATTAGCATTGAACAAAAGTAAATCAAAAGCAATATTAAAAATAATTTGATTTTGCTTTTGAAAGTGCTCTTTTATTTATTGTAAATTTTTGTTTTTGCTGTTAGTTTAGTTTCAACAGCGATGGCTGCAATTAAAAGCAACAGCAAAAGCCATTATGGCGTAGCATTTTTGAAAACCCTGATCTAAAGCTGCTTTTGGTTTACTCCTGGCAGCAGTGTTGCCATAAGGTGAAATTAGAAAAGAGACTTATGTAAATGTTCTAAAAAATAAAAAAAGTACTAGATTTTTAAATAATGTTTATTACAATAATAACTGCTAATAAACATATGTATCAATATTTTTTTTGTGATTTTATTGTATAGACGTTTTAAAAAATTTTATTTTTCTTTAATTATATATGAAGCTGAATCAATTAAATAAAGAACAGTAGAGTAATTAAATTGTTGGGATTTTTAACAAAATTATTTAAGCAAATATAGCTGAAGAAAAAGTGCTGACTAGAACTTAGAGGCCTTTGGTGCTTAACAAGGAAATCTTGTGCTAAAATGGCAAGATTGCCTGGCAACTGCAATGCTGAGTACAGCACATCTCTAGGCCTTCAGCAAAAGTTTTTTCAAGATGTTAATCTCTAAGCCCTCTTTCTAGACAAGACAACCATATGGTATTGCTGGTATAATTAACAGAATAAAAAACTTGATATTCTGTACATATTTACTCCTATCGATAATTTTTATCATAAATATATTTATGATATAAACAATTTAAATGTAAAATGTATATGGGCGATTCCAGCAGAAAGTAGGATAACGCCAGATGGAATATATCTTTTCAATTCGGGAAATATTTGAATTTTTTCTTATAAATGAACAGAAATGATTTAAGAAAGTTCGTTTCTGTAATTACAAAAAACCTAGCAAAAATGGCATATTCCATCTGGCGTAACGTTACTTTCTGCTGGAATTACCCATATACACAGTATCATATTTTTATTGTAAAATCTAATTATTTTGTGTTAAAAAAAATTTTTTTTATATTAACAATCTGCGATTTTTTAACAAATTGTTTGTATTTACAAATTTGGGTGTTAATGCAACTACAAATAACAAATTAATTGTTTGTACGAATATGGCAATTAACTTGTTGTTGTTGTTTTTTTTCATGTAAACACTGAAGTAAATAGTTTTTTTAAACATAATTTTTTGCCAAATGCTATAAGGCCGGTCGGTCATGTGTCTATTATGTTATCATTAAAAGCAGAACGTGTTACGAAGGTATTCAAGACAAATTGGGAAGTTTGACTTATTTAAACAAATGTAGTGATCGGCTCAAACGCTTAATTAAGATTATCTTATGTTAAATTACTTACAAATTTTTGAGAAAAAAAAAAAAAAATTGAATTTCCAACTTTTACATGCTTAAGGGGAAAAGAGCGCAGTATGGGAAGTTTTGAGATTTTGAAATTTTTAATATCAGGGCAACCAAAATCGTTCTCTTAGAAAAAGTTTTTTTCGCACATAAAATATCCAGTAAAAAATTAAAAATATGCTTAAAAAAATTAAAAATATTTTCTTTAAAAATAAGAATTAAATGAACTTAAGCTAAAGAATCCAAAAACGCAGCATTAAAATTTAAGTGGCATTAATGAATTAAAATTACCAAAAAATGCCGCTACAAAATAAAAAGGGGAAAAACAAAAATTATGTTTAATAATGTTTAATTAAACGGGTTTAAAACTAGTCTGGTATTGATTTTTTGCCAAATAAAAACTAACCAGAATGGATTCAAACTAAATAATAAAAACAAAAACTAACAAAAGGGGACAATTAACACTCAAAAGATTTTTTTGTTGGTTTTTAATCTATTATAAAAAGAAGGGTTGTATGTATATATCGTCACAGAAAATGCAAAACGCCCTATCTAACATTTAAAAATTTTTTAGAAGGGGCTAGCATTTTTGTGTAAATGAAAAATATATTTACAATTAACACAAATTTTTGCCATTTATGTTAGTTAAAAAGGATTAACAAATTTATTTCTGCTGAAAAAAGAGTTTTGCGAGATGACGTACATATTTGAAGGTTTTAGTTTATAAAAAGCCAAATTCAAATTGTTTGTTAGATAGGGCGTTTTGCATTTTCTGTGACGATATGTATGTATGTTTGTATTTTATAGCTGGCCACACCAATGGATGGATTTTTTTAAATTTTCAAAGGGAGTTACTTCAAGTCTGGAAGGAACAATAGGCTACATTTTTTGGAAATCATTGCTGCCACGCCCACACTACTCCCATTTGTGTGGGAAGCTCAGGTTATGAATTGCCTAACAAAATTACCCAAAGCCATACTGACCAAACGCGTAGAGCTAAATACATGAAATTTATAACACGTGTTAAGCTTTTTATGTTTGTTTAAATACAAATGAATTTTTAAAAATTCGGCCCGTAAAGGGATAAAAAGGGGACAAAAAGGGAAGATCTGTAACCTACTATATTTTAATGTATATCAGACAGAAGAAAAATTTAAAAAGTTTTGCGTTTTCCTTAAGAAATAAACAAACAGGTAAATAGTGTTTTTTTTTAAATTTTGGTCCGAAAGGGGAAAAAAGGGGTAAAAATTATATTTTGGTACTTTTGGTAACTTTTAAACCAATAAAGATAGAAAGATTATTCAAATTGCTTTCGATAGGTTTAAGAAAAAATATGATTATATTTTTTGTACTTTTTTAAATTTTCGATCCAAAGGGGGAAAAAAGGGTTAAAATATATTTTGATTCATTTTAGGCGTTTTTTGTAACTTTTAAATCAATAAAGATAGGAACATAATTCGAATCGGGTGCAACAGGCCTTTTTTAATTATTGGACCCTATGGGGGAAAAAGGGTTAATATTATGTTTTAGTACTTTTCGTAACTTCAAAACCAATAAAGGGTTAAAATTATATATAGAAGTTTCTAAATAATTTTTGCTGACTAAACGCTTCTGAATATCTCCAAAACTATAAAAATAAATTAATAAATTCCCAATTTTTATATGTTAATTAAATAGTAGGGCTGACTTATAATTTGTTGCAATTTATGCGGGGCAACCAATAAACTAAAAAATATATAAATGCTTTTGTTGACATATTTTGGTAATTTTACTATGATTGGGGTGGCGAAGCACACCGGGGCTTAGCTAGTTTATTATAAAAAATTTAAAAGTCGGTTGTACACAAAAACATGCTGTTAAAGGGCAAATATGCCAAAATATGCTGTTATATGGAAAATATACAAAAATATGCCCTAAAAAATTTTGCAAAATTTTGGGAAATTTCTGACAGGGATGTTGGTAATAACGAGTGGTTCACTTTAAAGTTAATAATTAAATAAAAAAAAGCAAAAATATGCCAGAATATGCTGTTATGTGCAAAATATGCTAAAATTCTGCAAAATTTCTAAATCGGATGAAAAACAATATTTTAGATTAATGCGACGCACAGAAAAAAATATGATTTTCTATATTTTTGGTTGCCCTGATCGTTACAATTGTTTTCATAGATTTAACTTTTTATTCCTTGTTTCAATGTAAGTAGTTAAATTATACCAAAATTTAATTTTTTCAGCCAACCTACCTTCTATCGCCTGAAATAATACAGCACCACCGATTGTGTAGAGTGTTACCACTGTCAGCAGGAACAAATGCGTAAACCATTTCTTTGACCATTTACTGATCTTGTCATACAAACCATAAGTAAACTTTTCACCAAAACTCATGCCTGATTTAGTAAAATCAACAATCCCATCAAAACCTCTGGCCATAAAATTACCAGCTGCAAATGGATTTGAATAATGAGGCCAATAAGGTTGGCCTGCAACCGAACCAGGCCCCAAAGTGTTGGCAGTTTGAGCGGTACATGGTGGCTGAGCTGAGGGTGGCATTGAGCTGACAGCAGATCCATGATTATTGTAGGGATTATTTATATTAATACGAGGTGGTCGATTGGTAAATCTTGAAGAAGGGGCTGTGGGAGTTGATTGTGACATGTTGCAGCAAGAAGATAAATTTTAAACTTATTCCGTTTTTAGGAACAACTCTTTGTTTTATTTTTTTATGTTTTTTTTTAATTTCTTAAAAATATGAAAATGCGTTTTTTGTAAAAAAAATTAATTTGCACTCTTTTATGGATGGCTTAGTAGCTTAAATTTTATTAAACACTTTTATATATTTTTTTTAATTAAACAAAATGTTTTTAAATATTCTTTAGTTTTTAAAAATATTATAAAATAATTTGAATTATTAAACTTTTTCCCTTGTTAAGTTATTCAAATAATTAATCCTTAAATAATTTAACTATTTACAAAAACTTATTTATTTTTTTTTATAATAATTTATTATTAAAAAAATATTTGTTAAAAACAAATTTAAAAAAATCTTTTACTTTATTTGCCGTTTTATGTTTTGATATTTTATTCGTTTTTTTTTTAAAAATTTTTTTTTTGTTCTATTGGCGGCGTTAAACTTTTGTTTTCGTGAAAAAAACGTCTGTTTCGTTCTTAAATAAAAATCATACTGAAACAAGTCGCCACTTGCCTAATGAAAATGCTTTTTGGCTGATTGGCTGGCTGGCGGCTGTTCCACACAAAATCCATGTTAATTGCAATAGAGACGATAAATATCATCATCATAATGTTGATGATGATGGCGATAATGGTAATGACGTCGACGATGATGTGTTGATGTTTAAAGCAAAAACTTTTTTCCTATTCCTTGTACTTGTGACGTTTTTATTTGCTTTTGATTTTCTTTTACTACTAATTTCTCTTTCTTTTCGCCCATATGCTCTTAAGTTTTATTACACACATTGTAGTTTTTGCCATTTTTATACATACATACACACATTGTGCGTTAGAAAATTTTCTATCGGATGCTGTCTTTAGCAGCTGTTGCCAATAAAAATCAAATGTATGAATCAGCAGCGTTGCCCAATGAGAGAGGATGATTAATAAGAATGTATGTGTGATTTTTCGCTGTGTTTGTTATAAAAATAAAAAATAAAAGCGCTATATTCAGATGTGCCGAATCTTATTTACCCTTCACATTGGCCTTTCGAAATTTTAACCTTTTTTTTTATTTTTATCCATTTTTTTAATAATGAAATATTTCTAATTCTTAAATAGGGTTCGGTGTTATTTTTTAACGCTCCACGGGTGACTACGGGGAAGTTGTAGGGTTTTTTATCCTAGTTTTTTTTAAATTTTGTATGGCAACCCTCTTAGGGGTGGAGATAGGGGGTAAGTATATTTAAGGAACATGTTTGGGAGTGGAAACTAATGGGGGTCGGTTGTACACTTTATTGCTCTAAGGCCAACTCTAAAGAAGCTGGGGGCATTTTCATATTATTTTTGAAAATTTGGTATGGCAACCCCCTTAGGGGGGGTGATAGGGGGTAAGTATATTCTAGGAATATGTTTTAGAGGGGAAACTAATGGGAGTCGTTCGTACACTTTATTTTTCTAAGGCCGACTCTGAAGAAGTTGTGGGCATTTTCATTTCATTTTTGTAAATTTTGTATGGCAACCCCCCTAGGGAGTGGTGATAGGGGGAAAGTATACTCTAGAAATATGTTTGGAAGAAAAAACTAATGGGGGTCTGTGATACATATTATTTCTCTAGGGGCGCCTCCCGGGAAGTTGTAGCGGTGTTTACCTTATTTTTTAAAATTTTGTATGGCAACCGTGTTAGGGGCTGGAGATAGAGGGTAAGTATGTTTAACAAAAATGTATGGGAGGGCAAGCTAATGGGGGTCTGTGATACATTTTTTTCCTCTAGAGGCGACGCCGGGGAAGTTGTAGCGGTTTTTACCTTATAAAATTTTGTATGGCAACCATGTTTGGGTGGATAAACTAATTGTGGTCGGTCTTACTTTTTACCTTTGTAGGAGAACTTTGGAAGCCGTAGGAGCGATTTAGCCTGTTTGGCAACCCTGTTATGTGTATGAATATTATACTAATAAAATTTTCGTTTTGGGCGTGTTTCAATAATATCAACATGACTGATTCTGTTTTTTTGTTGTTTTTTTTTTATTATTACATACATAAGTATGTTCTTTGTTATTGTTGTAGAGTAAAAAAAAGGAGTAGTCTTGGTTTTTTGCTTTTATCTCGGTCATTTATAAGGCAATTTTGCTGAATTTCAGTACCGATTTTTTCGCGACTATCTCTGACAGTTTGATACCACTTATGGGTCTATGCGATATCGGGGGGCTTCAGAAAGTTGAATTAAACCATAACACGGACAGACGGACATCCAGAATATATATTCTTAATGGGGTCCCAAATGGATAATAAAGAAATTACAAACGGAATGAAAAACTTATATATACCCTTATCACTTATGTGAAGGGTATAAAAACAATGCAATATCTCCCTACGTCGCTGTTGTTGTGATTTTTTCTGTTTTGCTTTCTTTAATATGGTTTTTTGTAGGTACATACTTGTGTTGTAATGGAAAACCCGATTGGTGCTAGTACCCCAAAGACACACTTGGCTTACGTTGATCTAAAGTGTTTTAAGTGAAAAACTAAACACATTTATTAAGTATTTTTATGTTTATTTGCTAAAAAATAAAACATATTTTTTTTTTGTAAAAATATCTCTCAAAGGATTTTAAGGCGCTTTAATTATTTGGAAATGTTCTGAGAGTAACACTCATACCGAAAAAATTATTAAAAAAATGTTAATTAAAAAAAAGAAAAAAAACTAACTCAACAGTTAAAAAAAAATATATTAAAACATAAAATAATTTAAACATAAAATTAAGACGATATGTTCGGCTGGGCCGAATCTAATATACGCTTTACATTGGTTTATTGTAATCGCAGTCATCTACTTCAGCTGTTACTGGTAACTCTCGAGTCAGTAGAAAGAGACTGCTTCTGTTGGAGCTGCTTACATGCAGCGGAGTGTGGGAAAGCCAAAACTTTTTTTGCTTGTATCCGCTACTAGACTAGATGGCTGCATAAAGCACTCCAGGGCTAGCCTGGACTTAATAATTTGTTGGATATGGCTAACATTAGCCTGTCTAGGCCTTATTAAAAATAGCGGTTGGTTCGCGAATAGGAACAACGATGGGGCGACTACCGCCGACCATATATGTATATTAGCATCTATCTTTGACTTTGTTAAATTTAATAACTTTTTTTCCTCTCTGTATCCCTCTTTTTATACTTCGGTACTAATAGACCCAAGTGGGCTGCACTTCGTTTCTATATTATATCTGTAGCCGCCTGTTTCATCGATTCTAAGTACTAAAATTTTTAAATTTTAGGCCAGCTGCCAGAATACTCTGTGCCGTAAATTTCTTTTCCACAAAAGTTATCGGGGCAAGATACTGCTGCCGTACTTAACACGATTTTTCGCGAAAGACCTTTCACGGGAGTTAGGGCTTTACAAAATATAGATCTTTGGAAAAATAGCAAATAGAAACTGAAAGAATATAATTTTTGCCACAATGACTTCAGGATCAATTTGAGTAAAATATTTTTGAGAAAGGGCCTAATTTGTTTAGTTTTGACGGCAGTTTGAATTTTTTCAAATCGTATTTGATTTATTACTTCTATAAAAATTGTTTTAGTTTTAGGAAAAACTTGCTAGAAAATGTGACGGGTTGACATTTTCATTAAAAAGTACAAAAGAAGAAGATTCGATTATCTAGCATGTGACTATCTTAGGATCTTCTGAAATAAATAAAAATCTTCTTTAGACATAAACTTATCGATTATTTTTGTAAATAAAAAAAAAAAACGATTTCCTCCCATTTTGGACCGCTTTCCGTGGAATTGACTACATACAATCCATGGTATATTACGGACTTTACGGAGATTTATAGCCAACGGATGCTACGAACAGACGGAATTGTTTAATACGGTTAAGAAAGCGATCCTTATTCGATCAGTGTTATTGAAGATGGGTATCGGGATACTATTGTTAGGCGTTGTAAACATATGCACATATGCATCAACCTCTACCACGTATACACTTATGTAGGGTGTGCAAAAACAAACAAATAAACAGATTAACGGTACATGAGACCTATTTTAAGATAAATGGATATGTTTAAGGACAAGATTGTCGAATTTCGGACATAACCAATTGACCCAATTGACCATGAGACCCAAAAGCATCCTATGAATTTTAAAAAAGTCACTCCTTGGTTTTAGTCCAGCAGTCAGTCTATATATTTTTAAGATCGATGTGCATCATCGTTAACGAGGCGGGCTATAGATTTATTAATAAATATTTGCTTTAAATTAAATTAATTAAATAGTCACCACCGATATTCGGTTTTGTGAGGTCTGTAGGTGACACAGTTCATACAATATTAAACATCCTGCAAGACCAATTTAAGGACGTCAACTGATTAACGAAAGGGTGGTCCGTTCAATTTTTATTTCAACAGTTTTTAAATAAATTAATATTTATGTATGAACTTCTATTGGCCGCTTGAAATTAAGACAAACACACCTGCTTATTAGTCTTTTGCTATGACTTTAAATGTCGTAGAAAGACAATCATTTAAAATAGTCATTTACTTGTGCCAAAACATTTCTAGGAAAATCTAAATTTTTTCGTTAATATTTTCTATAAGAAAAACAATTTATTTTTTATAAAATAAATCATCACTTTCTTAAAAACCATATTTTAATGTGAAATAAATAGGTTGGTTGGTTGTCTTACTTATTTATATTTTTGAAACAAATTCTTGGTAAAAAGAAGAAAAAAAAGTACAGAAATATTTTTGACACGCTTAGAAATATATATGAACATACATACGGTTGAACATACATATTGAGGTTTGTTTAAAAATATGTACAAAAAATATTAAATAAATACAACAACAGCAATACGTAAGCGAAATACATATATATTTTCACTCTTAAGAACTGGGCTTAACTTTCTTATTTGCGCTTAAAAAAATATTTTTCGTAGGCTGAAGGGAATTTTAAATCACTAGAGTTTTAAGTGAAGACTGGAATAACCATTAAAGGTGTTTTTGAAAAAAAATTTAATTTTTATTGATATTTTAGCGCTTAACATAATTAAAAGATCTGTTTAATATTAATAAAATATCAACCTACCAAAGCATCAAAATAAATGGCGGTAGAGTACGTACAAAGAACAGATCAGCTGTTCTATTTCAAAATAGAATAATTAAAAAAATTTTCGGTGTTGGTTTTAGTGTAGACATGGTAATAAAGAAAATCTATTTTATTAAGAATATTTACTTCATAAGAATACTTATGTAAGAAATCAAGTAAATGCTCTTAGTGCACCAACACACTTACATACATATATGTTTCAATGCACTTCTGAACATTTTTTTATACCCAAATCACATGCGTTTGCGCAGATTTTTGTAACGTTCAACAATAATTGTCTAAAACCCACCTTTAAGTGTACTGATCACTTACTGAGTCAATTAAAGCAAGTTCATCCGTCCCTCCGGCGCCGGCTGGGTGTCCATGCATTCTTGTAATCAAAGTACAGGTCGCAGTTTTAAAGTTATTTTAATGAAATTTGTCAAAGATAAGTTATTTGGCACTGGCACAAAATCTACTGTTTGCGGTGATAACCGATCTATTTTTTTGGCATAGTCCCCATTACTGACTCGAATATTTTTCTACTTTGACAAAATTTTTCATATGTACCTCGCTTTATGCCACCAACTAGTATACCGAACAAGAATATGATCATTTAATTTTTTGATATAGCCCCCATACAAATTTTCTCCCGGAATAGGCATTTCGATCAAAGCTGCCAGATAAGTTTGATTCGATATCGTCAAATTTTTGAAAAAAAAAATCGTCGAAACCGTAAAAACAACTTTTTGAAATTCTTAAAGAAACTGTAATGATTCACTATTGACATTGTCACCAGTACTACTGACATTTGGCGGTGGCATCCTTGTTGCACAAATAAGAGTTCGAATTTTCTTCAAACTTATGCTCTAAACACAACTGGGACGAACGATGAATTTTTGGTTGCGAATATTAGTCTTAAAAAATAAAACACATTTGTGTATAAGAAATTGCACACAAACAGGGCGTTGACTAAAACTCGTCATGCGTAACGAGCTCTGCGGCTTATTTCTATTTCTTACGCCGACGAACGTCGAATAATTTGGGACAGGGTGACCATTTTTCATTTCATTTTATTTTTTATTTATTATTAAATAATTAAAAAAAAATTATTTCTAACTTTTATTTGTTGCATATAATACATTTACTGTATTTTTAATGTTACTTATATTTATATTTTATAGTAGTATTTTTTTAACAAAAATATTTTTTTCATTTAGTGCTCCTTTTTTTAAAAATATATACATATGGTTACACTATCACAGCTATTTTATTCATTCTAAATGTCTTTCAGTTGACTAATTTTCGCAACGAATTTCAACAGACGAGTTTCGTCGTGCAGTGCGAAATTCGTCGTTGGTCTCAGTTGTGTTTAGAGCATTGCGCAATTAAATTGGGGTACTACAAGCTAAACTATTAGCAATTTGCAAAACCGCTAACTGTAACTCGGCAAAAATTTTGAGATCTTTGGTAACAGCAAAGCCACCACCAAGCCCTTCACTATTGTATACTCTACATTGCGAATTGTTCGCAAATGCCGCGCATTGTTAAACCGGATTGTGGTGCATTCCTTCATCACTTTCAGGTGGATGCAAGGATACGGCACCCATATTGGCCACTGTGTTGCTGGTAAACTAGTGAAAGTTGACGATGGGCACATACGCTAGCAGACTCTTTAAAAAGACGTCGTCTAAAGATCCTATATGAGAAGCTACGAAAATTACATGGCAAAGGTTGGTTCCAAGATGTTTCTTGCTATTCTAGACAAGCGAAGTCTGAGATAAAATATGGTCGCAGTTACTGGTCACTTTTGGTTTTGCAATAACGAATGAAGAGTAAGATTGCCTTTCAATGACTTTTGCAGAAGCTGTTAATATGCTGAGAAAGAGAAGACTATCCAGCACTTCCTTGGATATAATTTGGTACTTGGGAACCAACACACTTGAGAGTTTATTAAAAGTGGGTGATACAATCGTATCCAATATATCAACTCGCCACCTCCCCCCTGAGGCCCTCAGGACCATTGTGGATCCCTTCAGAAAAGTCAAGAGGAGAAAAAGATTAAAGAGAAGCTTTGGTAAAAAGGAAACAGAGCAAGAGTGCCGTCCGCAGAAAGTCCAAGGAAGTCAGTAGTCTTACGCGCTGAATGAGCTATCTGTTCAGCCACCCAATCCCCTTGATGAAACCTATTATGCTCCCCAATCCACAGCCAGAGACCTCACCAAGTTCATCTTAAAAGTGCCCTCCCAACCACCTCTGTCAACGGATCTGCAGCCCAGGGCAGTGGCAGAGAAGATAATTTACCGTCTCTATCTCCTCCTCGTCTCCACATACCCTGCAGAAATCTGTAGAGTCCCTCTCCCATTGATTGGTCATATATCTCACATCATAGTGCCCTGTAAGAGTCCTAATAATGCACCTCGGAAACCCCCCCCCCCCCTGCTTTCCTTGAGTGGCAGGTCAGTGCCAAACCTGTCTAGCCTGGGCCACAAAAGTCTCTAAGTGTGGCCCACCTTGTCCATTATCCAAGTCTCTATTAGCCCATAATATAAACCCAGTGGTGGCCTCATCGGCTCATAGCTAATTTCAATATCCCGGGCCGATCTCTTTCTTGCCAGACCATCGGCAATCTCATTGCCGGAAACGTCACAATGACTCGGAACCCAATAAAGTCTCACCCTGCGTGTCACCATGATCGCTTTAAGAGCACGTCTGCAGCCGCTCACGAGTCTAGACCTGACATATTGTCCCTCTATAGACTTAAGCGCGCCCTGACTATCCACGTAGATTGTCAAGTCCCCTCTCCCATTCGCATCCTCCCCTATCAATCCCGAGGCCAACATCACCACCAGAATTTCAGCCTGGAGAACGCTGCACTCATCTGGAAGTCCACAGGACATTCCTACCCCAGTGTCCATTACATAGAGACCAGACCCGGTATCTACCTCCATATTCGATCCATCAGTAAAGACTGCATACCCCTCATACAGCTTCTCCAATCCCTTCCATTGCCTCCCTATCCGCCTGATATATTTAATTTTATTTCTTTTCTACAAGTATCACAAAGGGACCGAGATAGCAGACTTATATAAGCTGGATCTCAATTCATTTCCTTTCTTAAGATGCCTGTTATATCTTATTAACCCATCTCTTAGAAGTTACTACTGTTTAACGTGATTTCTTAAAGCAGAAAATATACTGGAGTCATAGCAAACTATGGGCCGGTGAAAATATGACCAGGACTTAAAGTTGGGCCTCAGAATTCTATTTGGACTTTAAAACATTTAAAAAAAACACATAATACACTAACCACATTAATTTTTTTTCTATTATTTAATTTATTATTATTTTTTTCAACTACGAGTATTAAAAAAACTCTTTCCTGCTATATTTTTAATAAATTTTCTTTTATTTTATTTATCTTATCTAGAATCTTTGAATTAGTTTTTCTTTTTATTTTACATAGAATTATTATGGTATATCATAAAATAACGTTAATATATGTCTGTATATATGTATATATATGAAATTATATATTTCTTGTATATATTTAAGCAAGTTTCTTTTTATTTATGTAAATATATGCACAAGTTTTATAAACTTTCTTAAACCTAATTACATCTTAACAGTTAGACATTCACAAATATAAAATATAAAGTTTTATTAAGAATATCAGTTATTAAAAATTTAAAAAAAAATATATTAAATACATAATGTTTACAAGTGATGAAAAATTGTTTCAACTTTAATTTTAGAATCAAATATAAAAGTAACATTAATGTTATTAACAAGTTTAGATGCTTATAACCTTGTAATAACCTAACTTGCATATATTATATAATATATTTAAAATTAAATGTTTAATTAAAATTATTTAAAAATACACTTCCTTAATAAAGTTTAATTTTTAAAGATTTTTAAATTAAATAGTGCAATCTATAAATTTGTGGGTAAGAAAAAGGATTTTCAATTTGTCACTCTTTTTAAATTTCTAACAAAAGATTTGAATATTTTTGTTAAATGTGTAGGAATTCACTTCATACAAATTTGTCAGGGCTAACCGGTCTACGTCCAACGCCGCTGGGATAAAATTTATTTTATATTCTCAACGGTTTTTATTATTCTCTTTAATTTTTTTTTATTATTCTCAAAGTATTGTCAGATTTTTTAGAAAATGATTCCATTTCTTCAAAAAAAAGTTTACGTATTAATTCACAATAGCATATAAATGCCATACACACATATTTGAAAAAAGAAAACAAAACGAAACAGTGCCGTTATTTTTTCTCAACGACAACAAGTCATCCCGTTGACGTCGGTATTGTTTTCCAACACTTATAGAATATTTTTTAAAAGAATAAAATAATTGCTCAATTCACAATAAGTGTGTTCAATAACCAACAAATTATTACCAACTTGTAACAATTGTTACTAGAAAGTGTTCATTAACTTAAAAAAACCTGCATGGAGAGAGCGTCCAAAGAAGAGTAAAAAATTGTGACGTAAAAAAAATTCTTACAAATTTTTACAAGTAAAATTTTTACTTGCAATAATATTTTAAACAGCTGTTTACAATAACAAAATACATTTGCTGGCAAATTTTGGTTGATAAATCGTTCATTTACTTTTTAATATTTTTAAGAATAATTTTTCCAAATTTCTTTTTACTCGCTCGTTGCAAATATTTACTGGAAAGTTGTTGAACACGCCTAATATCTCTCGCCTATTAAAAAAGTCACCAAGTTAATTAACTTGTAAGTCTAAAATGTTAATTTCTTGTATTTTAACACGTCAAAAAATATTGATAATTTTAGAAGAAAAAAAATTATGTGAATATGAATTGCCTTCTAAAAAATTTATAAAAAATATATGAAATTATTTTGTATATTTAAAAAGAGTTTAAATGAAAACTGCATACAAACATATATTTTATTTTAATAATGAAGTAGTACAATAGTACGATAGGCGGAGCTTGTGAGTTGAGCATATATTTTGATGAGCCAAATTCAAGTCTTGACAAATATCAAACTCAGTATATAAAAAACCAGTTTTTCATTTAGAGTTTGACGTTTGTCAAGACATTAACTTGTCTCTTTAAGACGAAGTACATTATTGTACGTCTTGACGAGACAAATTCATGCCTAGATAAATGTCAAAATTCAAATAAAAAAATTCTGTATTTTTATACTGGGTTTTTAATATATTGAGTTTGATGTTTTTCTAGTCATGAATTTGTCTCGTCAAGACGTAGAGTTAATGAATGTTTTATATTAAACCTAATTTCAAGAAACAAAATATGTCATTAAAAGATAAAAAAATCAGAGTTTCTCCATGGTTATTTGAAATAATTATTTGATTATTTTAAAAAAGTGGTTGAAATAAATTTTTTTTTTACATAAAATACAGTTTAAAAAAGCTTTAAACTACGTCCTCATTCGCACATGACCGTTAACATTCTCTTTATTCATGTGTTGCCATCGATGGCCAAACATATTATGTCTGAGCAACCATGTTTGCCTTTATATGTATTATTCTGTATGACATTTTAAAACAGCCATAGGCAACCTATACTATTAAATTTGCAATGGTATTTGTGCTTTTCCCGCTCTCTCAAGAAGCGTATTGTTATTGTTTATTCCACATTGTTGTTAGTGTAATTTAAACAAAATAAGATAACAGAACTGGGCTTTTTGAAGTCTTAAACAAGACTGAGAGCAAATTACGGCATTCGTTTCGTTTCGAATCGAAATCCTTCTCGATCAATCTAATGCTAGTAAGAATTTTTGAACTTCGATTCAAATCGAATGCCGTAATTTGCCCCCTGATTAATGTTTTTTTAAATTCTCCACAATGTGTGTGCACACGTACATAAATTAAGAGAAAATATAAACAGCCCGGGGCCAGCTTTTGCCTATAGCCGATGTAAAACCAACAACAACTCACTTTGAAAATTACACAAAGGACACCAATACATGGTTGCCACGTACGCGAAAATAATAAAAATTAAAATCGTTGCTCTTCCGGTCACATGTTCATGTCTTATTTAAATCAATCGCTAATAAAGTCAAAGATTTATCCTTAAATCCTAATTTATTCATGTCATACATTCTATGTATTTTTTATATCTACAACAGTTTTATTTGTCATCTAAAGTTATCTTTTATCGTGGATTTTTTTTAAACATAATTTTGAATATATTGATTTGTTTAGTATTTACACAGGACTAAATATTATTAATATCCTTTATAAACTTTTCTAAAAATTTAACATTTAAAGGAGGCCTTATCTAAAGAAAATTAAAAGCAAAATCTTAAAATTTAGTTTAATTTATGTTTTAAGCAAAAAGATATAAAATGGAAAAACTTTTAAATAAATGCTTTATTTCTTCTAAGGAAGAGAAGCTCTTGTTTTGGGTTTAAGGGGAAGGCATTAGGAGGTGATCTTAACATTTCACTAAGAACTATACATCAATGTTTTAACATACAGATTTAAGCCTCATTTTGGCATTAATTTTACAAAGGTTTAAGAAAAACTTTTTACTTTAAAGCTTCTTTAGCTCTTTGTTCCCATTCCGCTCTGCGCTGGTGTATGCCTTTAAATTCTCCAATTGTGGCAGATCTTTCAATGGTCTTACCTGTGGAGATGGGGCCATCTGTGCTAGATGATGAACTTAAGTCCCCCAGTTTTATAATGGGTCTTTCCAAAGTAGATGTAGCTTTGCTTGAAGATACAAGATTATTGTGATTGTTGTTATTACGTTCTGTGGAAGTGATTCTAGAACCTCCACAATTTTTAGTAGATGGCAAAAGGCTTCTATTTATGGCTGAATTTGTAGCTTCATAACTGCTAATGGCATTATTATTATTAATGCTGTTGTTGTTTTTATTAGCTGAAGAAGCAGAATAAGTAGATTTATTGCCTTCCAAACGAAAATCTGCCAAAGAATTGCGATTATTATTATTACTGCCAACCGAACCATTTGCATTGCTTGTAGCCAGTTGAGAATTATAAAATTTACTTTGACTTGCTTCCATTTTAGGCAATATATCAAGCTTCTCATCGCTAGCTGAATGATTTTCTTTATCGCTATCCACACTAGGATTCGTGCAGGGGCTGTTGAATTTCTTTAAGGTTTGGGGGCCAGTTAAGTTGCTATTGATATTGCCATTAAGCACCTTATCTAAATCTTCATCTTTAATCTTAAGAGATCTTCTAGCAAATACTTTCATTAACTCAGGTGTGGCATCATCCTTATTAGAGCAATTGCCATTATTGTTGTTATTGCTATTAGTGTTGCCATTTAAGGAATTGCCATTAAGAGAATGCACAGAAGAGGCAAATGATTTTTTGCGTAATACAACGGAGTTTTCTAAGGGCGACATATCCTTGTCTCTACTAATATTTCCATTTTGTTCAATTTCTTCTTTAAACGTAGATTTTTTGTTTATCTCTTCACTCAAAGACTTTTTACGCTCATATCTTATCTCTTCGGCTTTTTTATCCACTTTTGATTTTTCTTCATTCATAAAAAGTCTGCGGCGCTCTTGCAATGACAGCGAATTCGTTTTACAATCTGCTGCTATATTGTTATTTTCCACACTGTCTATTAGTTTGAAATGGCCCCGCATGGAATCCCTCTCATTAATGGTGGGTGTGGGCGGGGTTGTTGGTGTGGTGGGTGCTTTCTTAACTGGACTTTTTGGCGGCAAGCTGGCCAGTACTTTTGCTTGTTTGTTAATGGCTTCATGATAAAATCCAGAAAATCTCTTTTCTGCTTCCGGAGAAGGTTTTTCATGAATGTCTACACTTTCACTGCTTAAACGGCGAAAACTTAAATCGTCCATACTGCTACTTGCAATATATTTTTCTGCTAAACTTTCCCTGGACACAATGTTGGGAGTATTTTTAACATTTTTCGCTAAAACCACATGGGTTTTTGAACTTGTTCCAGCATCTACACGATTTAATTGTATTTTCATAAATTCGGGCACTGAGGAAACAGGTTTCTCCTCCAAAGACTCCACCACACTGGAAGTTCTTTTGGTCGAATTACATCTAAGAGCATTATTAGAGTTTTTATTGCTATAGGCGGGTGCTGATTTTCTCTCAATTTCTTTTGTTGGCGTCTCTTTAGCACTAGAAGAGAATGTATTTGTTTTGTCAAGTGACTTTTCTCTAAGAGTAACAGCAGCAGTTGTAGGAGAGTTTAATACATTATCTTCACTTAAAGATTTTTCCTTTTTCAAAGACACAACCAAAGGTCTTCCCTTTTCGCTGGGATTTCCAGTTGCAGCGGAAGCTTTGATTGCTTTGTTAGCCTGTTCTTCACTAAGATTTATTGATTTCCGTATGACACTCACAAAGGGAGATTTAACAATTAAATCAATATTATTTTCTATTTCTGAGATATTTTTATTGCACGTACTGGCCGAAGAGTTGCTAAAAGAGGTTATAACTACGGCCGGATTTAAAAGTTTGGTGGGTATGTTCTTATTGCCTGAGGAACAATGAGTGCTGGTTGTTAATATTATATTCTTATCATAGTTACTAAAAGATTTTCTGTTCTCACGCTCTGGTTTAACTAATTTGTTATCATTTATTTCAAAGCCCAATGAATTATGTTTTTCATCTAGAGGCTCGGGTGGTGAAGGTGATGAATATTCCTTTTCGTTTACTAGGAAATCCTTGCAATAGGGAACTCTTAGGTTCAGACTTAAATCTGGTAAACTGGGCATATTATTTTGTACCGTAATAGAGGAAGCATTGGGGTTTTCCTCTCCATAGGTCCTAAAGCTTCTAGACTTTTCCACTGATTTCCTTTGCTTTTGTTCATAGGTTTGCAAACGCATTTTTGGGTTAAGTTCCTCATCGGATTTATCGACAGATGTAACAGAAGTACTTGATCCGGCCCGTGCAAATGAATCATTGGAGCGTGATATCTTTTGTTGAAAGGCTGATAGGCCCACTATTTTGGGTTTCTTTTCGAAATGATGCTCCAATTTAACGGGAGAGTTTTGCTGTTTGGTAATCTCACGTATAAGTGAAGTAGATTGGAAAGTTTCATTTAATTGGGCTTTTTGGGGTACAGGCTCTCTGGAATACTCTTTATCTTCTTTAATCTTTACCAAATTATCATTACTGATATTCTGAGGCAAATATCGTTGACGAGCCGCAGGACCGGATTTCGGCTTAGAGAAAGATTTTTCCTCTAGTTTGTATTCCTCTTTTGCAAAGTTATTTACTTTTGAAGTTAGATCCTCAGTTTCCCTTTTCCGTTTTTCTTCTTTTGTTTGTTCAAATGTAACAAATTCACTTTTAGGTTTTTCCATCACGGTGCTACTGTTTTTAATCGAGGCTACAGCAGACATTTGAATTTTCTTTGGTTCATTTTGTTTCCTATCAATCTCATCTTGATCCTTATCGCCTGCCATTGTTTTGGCTATAGAACGTTTCGAATTACGATGCATTAAACGTCGTAAAAATCCAATTTCTGAAGTTTCCTGAGGCTGTAAAGTTTTATCAAATACTTCTGGTTTCTTAGAGTTTTCATTTTTCTTAATCATTTCCTCGCTTGCTAAAGTTTCTTTGGATTCAAACATGGCATTGGCTTTAACTGCTAAATTACGTAAGCCAAACATGTTAGAAGTAGTTGTTGTTACAGTATTAGTTAAGTTCGTAGAGTTAGTAGATTGAATTATATTCGAGTTGTTGGGTTTCGTCATTTTAACTATGGACTCCTTGGTGGTGGCAGTGTGCGTTACTAAAGTTTCCTCTTTAGATTTAGTAGCATAAGTGCCTGGTGAAACAGAATGAGCCTTTGCTCTTGTGTCCAAATCTAAAACTAGGAAATCACTTTTAAATTCTTATAGCTCTTTGAACCGTTAAAGATTTTTAACTTACCCTTGACCTCCAATATTTGTTTGCTGACAGACTTGTTCAAGTCCTCATTGGCCTCTGGTATAGAAGTCTGTAAAATAATGATTTTTTTTATTTTAGTTAAAGATAAATAAACTTCTTCGAAAAACGAACTTACCTCTAAAGTTCTTCTGTGTTGGCGACTGGGGCCACCTTTCTTTTTTGCAGGCCTTATAGCCATTTTATGTTTGGCTGCCGAATGCGACAATCGCTGCCCATCTGATGAAAATAAATCCAATTCATCTTTAACACCGTCCAATGCAGAATCATGATGTTTTAAAATATCTGATGACATTGATACGCCAGACATTGCAGATGATCGTGAGTATCTGTTTGGTGTCGAACGCTCCTGCACAATATCTATTGAAGTTGCATTATTTTTTGCAGAATTGTCCATTAAATCTTCACCATCATTACTATTCATGCTCAATAAACTTAAGGAGGATACTTCACTGTGTTTCTCACCCATAATCGACTTGTTACTGGCAGAACCTGAAGTACAGACCGCAGCATATTGAAGTGAGTTGGCCGCACGCCTTTGTGGTGAGGCTGGACTACGTGGTAAGCCCAAATCTTCATCAGATGCATCCGGTCGATTGCGCCGTTTACGTAAGACATCAGCCAGCTCCGCCTAGAATAAGATAAAAGAAAATATTTTTTTATTGTAAGAAATAACTAGACAATCAATAATAATTATAAATATGTTTGTTTCTAGAACATAAAAATAATTTATACCCAAGTTTTCCATCGAAATACGAATCTTGCTTTAAAGCATGATCTGCCTGATCTGGTATCACCCGTCGTTACTGGATTTACTTTCATTTTAAATGGGTTTTGTTTAAGATCAAGTATTTTCATTTTCTTTTACTGATATATTTATTTATGTAAGTATGTAAAAGCACATATTAACATATCGTTACCTGTATATAGAAAGGCCCTACGCGTATTTTTTTTATACAAAAGTACAGATTTTCATTTGTTTCATATATCAAAATTACTCAAAAAATCTCGACTTAAAAAAAGGGTTTAAGGTCTTTCTATATTAAGGTAACGATATATTAAGTGAAAATTATAAATTCTTAAATAAATTTGGTCGATTATATGTAAATTCAATTTTTAGAATTAGCCCAATTTACTAAATAATTTATACAACTTTTAAATCTCTTACCGTAAATGATAATTTCAATGGATTATTTTGCAATTTCCCAGCGACCATTTTTATCAAACAAACAAAATTCAATTAATCTCAATCACTATCCTACAAAAATGTTTGCCATTCTTCGCTTCTGATAAAACCCGTGTCTATACACGTTAAAGGCCAACTTGCAACTATTATGCACTACGTGCACCCTCAAAGTTGAAAGGGCGGCTGCCGACCAAATTGCAGCCAAGCAGTAATCTACATGAACATATTTTCATGCAGGTCTTGGAATAATCCCACTAAAGGTTAGATTTTGGATTATCACAAACCATACATAGAAATGGGAAACGATAATGTAATATCAGGTTCTTCTCAAAACAATCAGGGAAGGTTTTTAAAGTTAGAAGGGAACAAGACGGGCGTCCTGTTATCAAGAAATACCCGTAAAAAAATAAAAGCATTTTGAAATAAATATTAACAAATTCAAACCCTTAGGTTAGGTAGAACAGGCAGCCGTTGAAGGAAAGGATACAGCTCACTTGGGTCCGCTTAATTCAGTCCCTTTGTGCTACTTGGAGAGGCAGATAAAATAGGTTGAAATAGAAGGAAAAAAAGAACAGAAAAATGAAGCAGACCTTCCAGGGTATTTGGTGGGAATCGAACCTACAACCCCCAGACTGGTAGAACCGTGCATTTACCACTGATTTACCGGGCACTCTTAGTAAATGTACTTTACAAAAGCAAAAGTAAAATATTTCTTGCAACAGGGAATAGGTGCAGATAAAAAAGTAATCAATTAGCATCTTATGATAGCTACACACTTTGCAACGTAATTATGCAACCAGAAGTTATCAAAAACTTTTGAAATACTTAAAATCTCGAATGCAACACGAAATAAAACCATAAGCACCAACACACACTATGCAATCCGAAATGAAACATGTCTGGTTGCACAAACATGTTGGAATGTATGTACCTACTTTAAGTGCATAAATGCCCTTATCTGTCACATACGACCTTTACACAATATATTAGGAAAAATCATTAAATATTGTATGAGTTTATGTTGCTTCTTTGCCAATATCACTTAACTATTTAATAACTTAAAGTGATATTTAAGGTACGACCAGATATGTCAAATATTTGCCCCAAAAAACGTGATCACTAAAAATTATAGTTTTAAGTTTATATATATGTATATTGGAATACATATTTTTGACATCGCAAATATATCAATCGAGTTTTTTCTATTCGTTTACTTTACCTCGCCTCCTTAAAAATATTATTTAAGGGCAACAACATCAAGCAATTTTTTGCTTTAAATATTGGTCACGTTTTTTAGGGAAAATATTTGATATTTCTGGCCGTACCCTTAGTGTTCGTTTTGTGCGTGATGAGATTTATTGGCCAGATGATGAAAAGACGCAAATCACGGAGTGAATCCCGACTCTCAAAAGACCCAAACATATTAATTACACTGTCCAACAAATTCAGACTTTTTGTAGGGACCACAATAGCGAGCCTTCAAATCTGAAAGGCCATTTTAGAAGTTTTTTATTGAATAATTTTTGAGCTTTTTTTTGATGGGTCTATTTTACTCTTTTTTTGGAAATAAAGACATTTTTATGATAAAATTAAGGCAGTAAGATATTTCAGGTAAATTTTTTTAGAAATATTTCAACTGGTGGAGGAGGGGACAAAGTTTTGTTATTAAGTCTTTTTTAAACAAATTAAATTGTCCAAAAATTTTCGTGAAGACTATTTTTACCCTTGAGTGTTCTTTTTGAATTTCTCGAAAAAAGGATCAAATTGTTCAGACCTTCCTTAAATTTATTTCCATAAAACTCCACAATATAACTTGGCCATAAGAACTCTTTTAAATATTTTTTTTGGTTTTTCCTAGTTTAGCATAATGCTCCCTCTGTCAAAATATTGAAATTTCGACCCACTGTAAAAAAAATTGAAAGAGCTGGACTAAAGGTACGTTTAGACTACGCTAATATTTGCCCAAACACAACAAATAATGGTTTGGGCTAATAGTATGGTTTGTGACTAATATTTGGGCATGCGTTTAGATTGCACTAATATTTGTTTGAATTTTATTTGCACAAATAACAGAAAGTTTGGTGTCAGACATGTTTGGTACAAATATTTGTATACCCCTTTACACTGCACAAATAATTTTATTTGTCCGGTGTGTATGACAAACATCTGTCAAATAATGTTGTTGTTATGTTTATGAAATCCATCTGCCAAATAGTATCAAATTGTGTTTGTAAAGCAACGTGAAAAGATGAGGCGCCATTTACCCACAACCAAGCTCCCCCATTTTTTGCCATATGTATTTTTTTCCAAGTCTTACAAATTAAAAGCCGGGAGCACTTTAAAATCTCGTTGCAAAAATTTTCATATATCACTATGCCATAGCTAATGTATATACACACCCTACAAAATAATGGACTTTCAACAAATTTGACGCAAGATAGCTGTTTTAAGGGCAGTTAATATAGTATAAAATAACTAATAATATACAAATATTATATATAATTGAAAAGGTAAACAGATGGAGATTTGCTTACATATCATATTTTTTACCTTTAGAAAAATAATAAGGGGTCAGATTAAAAAAATCCCAAAATATTATATTTAGTTTTTTTTTGTGAAAATTTTTTATATTTGAAAGTTTATAAAATATTGTTGATTTATGATAACGTAATGGATTTTAAAACTTTATTATAATATTATGTTATTTATTATTTAAATAAAAAACAAAAAGAGTTAAGTAACTTTAAAGTTATTTTCTGAGCTATTATATTACTCGCATCTTAAAACTTGCCTATATTAATAACATTTACCCTCGTGACCCCATTTTTGAGCGGGCGGTGAAAAACTTTATTAAAACTGAAAACTCAAAAGATAAGTTATTTTAATTTCGGGCCAATTTTTAAAAAACTGGCTTGCGTTTTTTTTTCTCGGCCAATAAATTTAAAATTTCATTGACAAATTCCATATTTTCGACACTATGCCTGGCGTAGGGTGCACGTCTAAATCCTTTCAAAAATATACTACTAATATATACTGAAGCCTACTTTTTCCAAAAACGTTAAAAAAGAAATAATTATTTTTACAAATATTTGCAAAAAAAGTTAATCAATTGTGCTAAATTTTTGTCAAAATTATGCCATTTTTGAAATCACCTTGAAAATTTTGACTTTGCATATTTTTCACGGCTAGACGAATAAAGATAATTAAATAAATTTGTTTGTGCAGGCTTAACAAACTTTTTAGAAATACAAAAATATTTTAAAAAATATTTTTAGCATAACTACAATTGCAGACATTTGCAACAAACCAAATAAAGTCTAGGTCAAAAACAACAATTTTAAATTTTAAACCCAAATATCGTTTAAACTGTAACAGGTAATAAGAAAGAGTGATAATGTTTTCTTTTCAGATTTCAATTTTCATCAAATAAATCTAAAAATCATTGAAATCGGTTGATATTTACAAAAGTTATAAGCATAGAAATGTTTTGTAAGCCCGAGGAGGTCAACTTTGGCACCCTGTAGCTCAATGTATGTATATACAGGGCAGTCCAATATTTTATTTTCTAAAACCTTGGGTCCTCCTCTACGACTCCTTCATACATTATTTTATAATTGGACAAATAGTTTCGAAGATACAGATTTATTACCATTTTTTTGCGTTTGGCCTCACTTTACCACGTTTCTACAATTATTTGTCGCTATTTGTTCCGCCAAAAATATTGTAAGAACAAACAAAATATCGAGGCAAATATTTGTAACGACGTGCTGACAAAGTGTTTACACTATGCAAAGCTTTGTTCACAAACAAAGAATTTTTTAGCCAACAAACAGTCGAAAAATATTTGGTGGCTAACAAATTCGAGTGTTTACACTAGGACAAACAAAATTTTTATTATTTTGCACAAATATTAGCACAATCTAAACGCACCTTAACAAATTATTTAAAAAAAACTTCTAGTTAACATGGCCTTGCAGTTCTTTTAGTTTATGAAGTTTAATCCACAAAATATATCTACCCACCATAGCCTCATAGGATAAAAGGCTCGCGATTATGTTGCAAAAATCCTGCTGGATAGTGTAATTTTACGAAAAAATTCCCTGGAATAATACAAATTTATAAAGCAAAACATGACTGACCTACATTAAAACGACAAAAACAACTACAACTCTAAACAACTACGACACTCAATGTCCATTTCTGTTGTTAATGTTGCCGCCTTGTTAGTTGTTGGATTTGTCTAATAAGATTCAGGCCAGAAAACTCACATGAGTTATAAATAAATATGGCATTTGTAGTAACATCTATTTTTGTAATCACTACATTACATTCTGCAGATCTGTATGAGCTTTTCATGTCGTAGACATCAACAACATGTCTCATGAAAACAACTACATTTACTAAGTGATCTTCTCACACAACTTGCAGGCAATTTAAAAAAAATGATAAACATAAATAAACTTTAAAGATTTCCGTTACTTTAAAGAAATGGACAGATAATGTAAACTCTTAAAATCCTTTTTGAAATAAATATTAATCTCTCCTAGACGACAAGTAGTGAATGAATTAAGGAAATTTCTGATTGTGGGTAACATTTTTGCTACGCTTTCCCAATTAATGTTTTTTTAATTTCTTTATAATAGTTTATTTTTTTTTTGTTTAATTTGACATGTACATTAGTTTAATAAAGATAATCCCTTTGTAATGTCGTTTAATTATACAATTAAACAAGTTATTAGGAAATGGTTAACATCCATTAATGTCCAAACTGAAGGATGATAGTAAAGTTAATTATACCAGTTTAAATTAGCGGTTTGATTTAAGTCATGTAATGGTCACAACAAAGGTTGAGACAAAGCTAAGTAAAATGGTTTTGCTTGAACCTATAAAGCCATACACATATGTAAACTTCATAATACGTGCAACAATATGTTCACAAAGATGTACATTAGAGGTCTGCAGTGGATAAGTTTCAATTGTGAAATTTAATGTAAAAGAGAGTATGCAATTGTATTCGCTCGCTATGTGAGAGTACGGAAGACAACGTAAGGTTCAATTATATGTGACTTACCATAACCCCATACCCATAACCGCTGCCATAACAACCAAAACTCATTTGGTTTCTAAGGTTATGGTTATGGCGTAATGGTAAGTCATCTTTAATCAAATACAGTGTTGCCCAGAAGTTTGGTTCGAACATCTGTTTACTGTGGTATGGTTAAGTCACGTATTTTGTCAAATGCCAACATTTATGAATTCGTTGCAAAAGAAATACCTTAGAAAATGGACGTCAATAAAAAACACTACAAATAAAAACTACAACATACATACATACATACATACATACATACATACATACATACATACATACATACATACATACATACATACATACATACATACATACATACATACATACATACATACATACATACATACATACATACATACATACATACATACATACATACATACATACATACATACATACATACATACATACATACATACATACATACATACATACATACATATGTACCTACATACATTAATTCAACCATACATTCCTATGTCCAAGCATACAAGAAACTTTTTGCAAGTTCTTTTATGCCCATCCATAAATATGTCTAACAGCGTTGCCAGTTGATTACATTCGTTACATTTTTTGTATGGATTTTGTGATTTTGCTTTAAAAACAACCAAGGCAAGCGCAGTGTTTTTCCTATATCTAAGTTCGTGGTAAACCGATCCTGCTCATTTTAAATAGCGATAATACCAGGAATATTTCAAAAAAATTGACTATAACACCTGGTCTGTAGTACTTAAATTGACACTGGAAACTGGATTTCAACAGACGGACATGGCTATATTGACTTCCGTATGTACAAGAAACCAGGGGGTTATTATGTAATTCGATTCGAAAGGAATTTTCTATTCAAAAGGCAAATCGTATTATCTAATACTTTTAAGAAATTAATAGCAGGAGAAGAAAGAAATTAAAGAAGAATGAAAGCAGACTTATCAAATCTTAAAAGTATAAGATAATACGATTTGCCTTTCGAATAGAAAAATCCTTTGGAAAGCCTTTTCGATTTAAATCGAATTACATAATAACCCCCCAGAATATATATCCCTTATGGCGTCGCAAGTGAAAATTGTAGAAACTACAAACGGAATGACAAGCTAATATATCCCCTTATCACTTATGTCAAGGGTATAAAAAAGAGAAAAAGCAGGCTGTGTTGTCATTACAATTTCTTTTAAAAATATTGTTCATGTTTTTTTATTATAACAAAAACAACCACCATATGTAATTTGTAACTATATTCACGTACATAAATATCAACAAATCAAAAAATATCAACAGATCTAAAGCAACCACCAAATGTAAATTGTGTTTGTTACCGATCAACTACTTTTGCGAAAACGAATATAGCAGTAGTTGATACATAAGTATGTACTTCCATTATCATCTTAAATTTTTTTCAGCAGAAAGGAAAAGAGAACAAGAAATCACAAATAAAAAAACTCTGTCAAATAACAGCGAATACATACTTGATAATTATGACGTTCATAGAAAAAAGTACTTATTATTTAAAGGCACTACGAAAAGTACTCTAATATACAACAAGTTCAAGTTTATCCGTGCAGCTCTCTAATGCATACATAAATGTTAATTTGTATAATCTGTTCATTTATGTTAAGAAAATAATGTAGAAATGTACATATGTATGTATGTACTTAAACTTGCTATCAAATGCACTTTATGGGAAAGTGTTTTGACATTTGACTCCTAAATATTAATTTTTTAAACTAGTTTATGTCATTGTTTTGTTATCACTTTAATGCATAAAATGTCGTTTTCTTTATGCACCATAAAAAGATGTAATAAAATTTAAAGTGAATTTTAAGGGTTTTTACCTTCAATTTGGCAGGTAATTTAAGTTTCTTTGAGATTTTTTTCTAACAAGTCTTAAGATTGATTTTTTTTAGTTTTACTACTTCTTTTCTACTAAACTTGATATCTTGTTTTTCAAAACTTTAAATGCATTAAGTACGGTGTTTATTGAAAAGCTGTTTTTAATTTCATTGCATTCTCAATAGTAAATGTTGCGGATATCCTTTTAATATTTATGGAACGAGGGCACAAACTTGAACTAAAACTAATTGCTGTAACTGTTATCTTTCTGGCACTTGGTGTCACGAAACACAATATATTTGTTTTACACGCAAAAAGAAAAAAGAGTCATAAATAACTTATCTTTACTTAACAGCATGTCTTAGATGGTCGGCCTTACTTCTAGCAAATAACCAACAACCCATTTGATTTCCACACTTAGGTTGATGATATTTGTGGTGTCATTGTGTCGTACATGTGTTTTACATATGCAAATATGAACATTTAAACCGCAATGTGGTAAAAAAATATATTTTTTTTATTAACTGCCACAAATTGTAATGCAAAAAAAGCATTTGTTTATCAGGGCTGGAAACCCCTTTGGGATTTTATTTTTTCTTAATTATTTTTGTATCTAATGAGACTGCTGGCCTTATGCAAGGTTTGGGGAAAATCCCATTTTTAAAATGCATATAATATTCCCCTGAGAAAATTATAGCTGGTCAAGCCCGACAATATTATACGCTATACAGCAATCATTTTATTTTACGTTAGTACAAACGGTGGAAAGGAAGGTATAGCTCAGTCTAGTATTTTTGGGTGAAAAAAATATTTCCAAATAATACCCATGCTGGACTGTTAATCTCTACAACAGCTTGGTTTTCCATGCCTGGTATTTATTAATTTTTATCTTGTTGCTTTGTCTATTAGATGGGGTTTATCTATTTTGATATTGAGTTATGCCAATTAATGCTAACAAGCAATTGGAGCAAAACAGTTGGTACTAGTAATTCTATTTCTTTTCTTTTTAATATTGATTTAAGCCACATCTTGCATGTTATTCTTTGGTTTTTTGCTTGCACAATTGCGGCTAATAATATTGACGCATTACTTACACCTCCATTGTGGCCACAATAAAAAAAATTAACTGGATTTACGATTAACCCACTCGCAAGTAATTTTTGTAGTTGAATGAAATCTAAACAACTGTCTGTCTGCACACCGTTAAAGTGGGTGCGATGTTGCATGTCGTTAGAATTTTCAAATAGAGCAAATTATTATTTGTGAAACAAATCTAACAGGTCTGTAAGCCATTTCGCCTGTTAAATCAAATACAACATTAAAATTTAAAGTACACACACACATAAACACACACAATAAAATGATCAAAAATAAAAAACAAATAAATTAAACATTTTTGTTAACACATTTATAAGTATACTAGCTAAGCCCCGGTGTGCTTCGCTACCCCAATCATAGTAAAGTTACAAAAATATGTAAACAAAATCATGTATATCTTTTTAAATTCACTGGTTGCCCCACATAAGTTGCAACAAATTATAAGTCAGTCCTACTATTTAATTATCATATAAATAAAAATTGGGAATTCACCAGGTTTATAGTTTTGGAGATATTCGGAAAGCTTTAGTTAGCAAAAATTCTTTTACAAACTTTTAAAAAGTACCAAAATATAATTCTAGCCCTTTGGTACCCCTAAGCGCCAAAATTGAAAAAAATGTACCAAAAACATATTTACATATTTTGGTAACCTGACGAATGCAATTTAAATTATGTTTCTATCTTCGATGTTTTTAAAGTTACAAAATGTATCAAAACATAATTTTAACCCTTTTTCCCCTTAGAGTCCAATATTTAAAAAAGGAACTAAAAACGTACTCATATTCTTTAGGCCTGTCGCACCCAATTTTAATTATATTCCTATCTTTATTGGCTTAAGTTACAAAAACGCAAAACAAATCAAAACATATTTTTAACGCTTTTTCCCCCTCTGGGCCCAAAATTTAAAAAAAGTACGACAAACGTAATCATATTTTTGTAGGACCTATCGAACGCAATTGGAATAATGTTTCTATCTTTATTGTTAAAAAAAAAAAAAAAGTACCGAAAAGTACCAACATATAATTTTAACCCTTTTTCCCCCTTTCGGTCCAAAATTAAAAAAAAAAAACACCAGATACCTGTCTGTTTATTTCTTAAGGAAAACTCAAAACTTTTTAAATTATATTTCTATCTTATATCCTTAAGAAGATAGTAGGTTACAGATTTTTCTCTTTTTGTCCCCTTTTTATCCCTTTACGGGCCGAATTTTTAAAAATTTATCTGTATTTAAACAAACATGTAAAGCTTAACACGTGTTATAAATTAACGCTTATATTCATATTGATTATAGTACGTTTATTAAGGGCTTATTTGACAATTATTCCATAGACATCTGTCAAATAAGCTCTTAATTAGCCGACTATAATTATTATGAGTATAAGCGTAAATGTATTTAGCTCTACGCGTTTGATCAGTATGGCTTTGGGTAATTTTGTTTCGCAATTTATAACCTAACCTTCCCACACAAATGGGCGTATTGTGGGCGTGGCAGCAATAATTTCCAAAAAAAAGTAGCCTATTGTTTCTTCTAGACTTGAAGTATTTTATTTTCAAAGTCGTATATCTCATATCTGATACACATTCTGAATATAAGACCCTTAGTGGACAAATCTCTGCACCCACCCCTTTCGGCCCCAATAGGCGCAATTCGAACACAATCTCTAAAAATAAAATTTTTTTTTTCAAATTTTCATGTACCTCATATGCATAAAAAATACTAATTTTCAAAGTCATATATCTTAAATCTGGTACATACCCTGAATATAGAACCTTTAGTGCATAAATCCCTAAGCCCGTCCCTTTCGGCCTCAATAGGCGTAACTCGAGCACGATTTCTAAAAATAGTTTTTTTTATAAAATTTTCATGTACCTCATATGCATATAAAACACACCAATTTTCAGTCATATATCACAGATCTGGTACAAATTCTGAATATGGAACCCTTAGTTCATAAATCTTTGAACCCACCCCTTTCAGCCCCAATAGGCGTAATTGAGCACAATTTCTAAAAATAGTTTTTTTATAAAATTTCTTTTTGCTATATATTTGTTTATTATTAACATTTATGCTCCCCAAATTGACTGTTAAGTTTACATAATTAATTTTTCAGCAAAACATGTTAATTGCACTATAAAATGTTCTTCTCTGTTAAATATCCAGACAATGAGTAAGACTAATGTTAGTTTACCTTTTTGCTTAGGTAAGGTTGAAAAACGGAGCTAACTGACGGAGCTAACTTCACACACATAAGAAAAGGAAAAAGGACAAATGTCTTTTCCTTCGAAAGAATGGAGAAATAGAAAGACGTAGGTGTAAGGAAATCTAGATGTACAGGAGTCGAAACGATGCTAAAAAGTTCTATAAACTAATAAAATGTGAGACTTAGGAGAAGATTCTTATGGTATAGACCTATGGTGTATGCATCTCCTCCTGCAAGGACCAACAAGGCAATCTAGTGGCAGATAAGGATAGCGTTTTAGGAACTTGGAAAGAACACTTCCAAATTGTTAGCATATGATATCAGCGATGATGGATATATCTCCATTATCGATGAGAGTGCTTACCTCCCCGCCAAAAAGGGGTGAAGACATCAATATCTCAGATAAAAAATAATATAGCGGCAGGAGATGACGGCTTGTCGGTGAAGCTATTTAAGCCACTAAGTTTGAGTTGATAAGGAGCATGCAATAATTTATTTGCAAGATTTGGCTGAAGGAACGCATGCCCGATTAATGGAACCTCAGTATGCTATGCTCTCTTTATAAAAAATGAAGATGAGACTATCAGTGCCAATTTTAGAGGCATTAGTCACCTCGCACCGCGTAAAAGATGCTGTCACGTGTACTGTGTGAAAAAATAAAAACGGAATTAGACGAAATAATTGGCCTTATCAATTAGGCTTTAGAACTGGTAAGCCCACTACCAACCAGATACCCACAGTATGTCAAATCTTGGAAAAATTCCATGAGAAACAGATCGTCAGCTACCATCTCTTAGTCGATTACAAGGCCGCTTCCGATAGATCGATTTATGAAAAGTTGTTTGATTCCACTTCTGAATACGGCATACCTGTAAAGCTATTCAGATGATGCAGGGTGACTTAAACGAATACAAGATCATCCGTGAATATCAGGACAAGATCTTTTGGAGCCGCTGATCACACAACGTGGTTTCAAACAAAGCGACAGCCTGCGAACTATTCAATATGTATTGTGAATGACGCAGCAGTAAATAGAAATGAAATAATTTTTACCTAGAGCCTTACACTGCTCTCATATGCCAACGATGTCAACATCATGGGACGAACATTGCGAGATGTCACTGCAGCGTTTGCTAATATAGAAAAATAATCGCTAGAAATGGGTTTGGAGTCAAATGAAGACAAGTCTAAGTTGATGGTTTCAACAAATAAAGAATTTACGAGATTAGGACAATTAGTGAACGTTAGTTACTTCAACTTCAAGCTTGTAGAGGGATTGATATCTGTCGGAAACGTTATAACTAAAACGAAACCCTTTCGTTTTTCTAAGGCTAGTCAAAAGTTTGCTTCCGTTGAGGAAGGGAAAGGATTTAAACTGAGAGAAGAGTGCTTAGAAAACAAATGATAGGAACGAATACTTTGAATTCCTTCAAACTGTTATTGAGTTCCTACAATATAAGTTCTAGTTTGATTAAAGTGGTAAAACACTGCAGCAGAGTATGAGCTTACGACTCAAAGTACTACAAAAGTAAAAATACGATTTAGTGCTATTTGTGAAACAAATCGAAATTCAAACAAGCTTTGTATTTGGCTACAACTAAATTGCAAAATAGTATTGTCAACGGTTACAAGAAAAAGAGGAAGACCCTGTATTCAGCTACAGCTAAAATACAAGATAATATCAGGACTAACAAGAGACCACGCGTCTAGAAAACAGGTAACGGTTCAGATCGTGTTCCAAGTGGCCCATATAAAACACAACCCAACTGATAACGGCAGCTTTGTTTCAATTTTTTCCCTTCTCCCAAACTATTTATAAACCAAATGAGAGTTATTAGAGGGTTGACAGGACTAATAATTGTTTGTGGTGTTAAGTCAAATCTCTTGAGAGATAAAGTTGATTGTAACACTGTCATACAACTTTTTTTAAATAACAGGAAATGCTAATAAAAATATTTTTAATATTCATTAACTTATCGTTAAGAGATTTTCGAGTTTTTATTTGAAAATTTATAATTTTCACTATCGCTTAGGTAATACTTTAAAAATTTTTTTTTTTGCACAATTTTTAGATTTTTCTTTAATTTATTAATGAGCACTTTTTGTTTTATCTTAAATATATTTAAATGACATTTGCTTTAAATAAATATCAATTAATATATTATTTATTCCATTTCCTTATGGCTTTTTACTTAGAGATTTTTTACAAAGATGTGCATCACAGTTAAAGACTTGTTTAGAACTGTTTGTATTAGAAACTTGGTAAGAGTTCAATAACATAAAAATACAATTTATTTTGTTAACCAGGTTGCTTCCAAACTAACCAGCTAAAGCAGCAACTAACTGACTAGAAGCAGCAGCCACATAGTTTACTTAGAACTTATACTACAACAATAATGGAGCTAAATGCATTAGATCGATACCTGTATGTAAGTATGTATGTAGTTACTAAATAAGCAACATAGAAATGTACGTACGTAGATATTAAACTAAGCCCAAGCCATAGAAGAAGTAATTGCGAGTTATTGGAAATAGAAGACGAGAAAGAAATAAGAAGTAATAGTAAAAGGGTTTCCAATACGGACTTGACAATTTCTTTTATATAAAACGTAAACCATTTGAAATATTTCCAAAATTTTACGATCGACTTGAAATACAACCAAAACATTGAACATGAGTTGAGCTCGACTTCGTTTATATAGTCTCTGCAGCGATCAATTCTTTGGACCCTATTTTCGATGACTCGTTCACACATTTCGGCCGTGTTGACCACTATTTGGCGTTCAACGTTGGCTCTGAGTTCTTCCAACGTCGTCGGCTTGTTGACACAGACCAATGATTTGACGTAGCCCTAAAGAAAAAAGTCTACCGGCGTTAAATCGCATGAACTATGTGGCCATTTGACTGGTCCACTTCTTGAAAAAACACGCTTACCAAGCCTACTCTTTAATTAATCGATTGTAACGTGTGCTGTGAGGTGTGGGACCGTCCATGTCGTCCAAGTCCACGTTTTCCAGCTCGGGCCAAAAGTAATTGGTAATCATTGCGCGATAACGAACGCCATTCACAGTAACGTGATGATCATTATTGTCGACGAAAATATATGGCCCAATGACGCCGCCGGCATGCAAGCAGCGTCAAACAGTTATTTTTTCATTGGTCTATGCCAACAAGCCGACAACGTTTGAAGAACTCAAAGCCAACATTGAACGTGAAATGGCGGTCGTTACAGCCGAAATGTGTGATCAAGTCATCGAAAATTGCGTTCAACGAATCGGCCGCTGCAGACGTGCCCTTGACAGCCATATAAACGAAGTCGAGTCCCATTTATAAATGTTTTGATTGTATTTTAAGTCGATCATAAAGTTTTGGAAATATCTCAATTGGTTTGCGTTTTAGTTTAAAAAAAAAGTTGTCAAGTCCTTATTGAAAAACCCTATATTTAGAACTTGTTGTCTTCGTTGAAGGAGTAAAAGAAAAAAATCGCCAATAAGAAGCTTCAATAATAACACATACACTTACTTGGCCACTTAAATGCATTTAATAAACAATCCACAGAACAACAACAAACAAGGAAACATAAAAGAATTCTAAACAAAAAGTTGTTAGAAGTTATGAAAAACTTTCATTCATAACATGGGAAGAAGTCATTAATTCTTTCTAAACATTTCTAATACATATCGCTTGCTCAATATTATAATGTTTTAAGTGCAAGTGTAAAGAAAATAAAATTTATATTTTAAAGTTATCTCTTTTTTTCCAAACAACTATGAAACACTATTGTTCGAGGGACTAAAGACGTTTTGCCATATCTGATCCCTGTCATATTGGATCCAACTAAAAATTATAAATTGGTCGAAATAAATCCGCAGCATTTTCAACTATAACTTATATAACAGCATTTAGCCTTTTAACATTGAGGAAACGATATTTATATAGTGCAAGCAAATTAACCAACCAAATGGTTGGAAAACTGCTACGTTAAGTCTCTTAAGAACAAACCAGTGTTTGGTAGTCAGCGTTCGGATAAAAACTCATAGAAATCCAGAAAATATTGGTCATAATTAAAAATTCCACCTGGTAGGAGAACATGAGGATCTTTAAGTCTAAGCATTGATTTCTCACGATATTTTATAATGCTAAAGATTATTATTAACATCAACATCATTAGCTTTTAGATACAAGTTGAAATAAATAAAATGTAAAAAAACATATTGTTTATTATCTAGATTTTATAAAAGGATATTTATTAGGCTTTTTAAGTAATAGGCGGTTTAGTTTGTCATACAATTATTTAATACAGGTTTATAATTTCAGAAAGATGTTTTGGTTGTCGACGATTTTATTAAAAATTTTAAAATTTTACAATTTATTTACACTTTTACAATTGAAACAAAACTTATTGCCGGCCTGTCAAAGCTACATGACCGGCCGGCAATAAGCTCCGGCTTTAACGACATTTTGTGGCTTTGATCTGCGATTAGACTAGTGTGGCCAGCTTTAGCGATTATTGTACAGATACTGAAAAAATTAACAACGTTAAATATAGGGAGAATATATTATAAACAGTTGTGCAAAAGGTTTTTTGCTGACATGTCCTCAGATCAAACAAGTAAGAGCGCTCTATTCGGCTGTGCCTAATCTTATATACCCTTCAGATTGGTCTTTTAATATACCCAACGAGTTTTAAAGTCCATAGAAAACTTTACAAAACTTAAACGTTCGTATGAATAATAGAAATAGATGAAGAAGGTTTGAGGTCGAGAGTTATAAAAGTTTTTGACATTATTTATAATAAAAGGTGAATAAAAGTTGTTAATTTTTATAGGATGTTTTAGTCCCCCTGCTACTCTCCAACTTTTTTTTCCAAAATGTATGAATTATTTGATTATTACTTTGGGTAGACTATTCAAAATCGATAGCTGTGTTTAGTTTCCCAGATGTAGCGAATCGAAAATTTCATAAAAATTGTTAATTTGTATGGGAGCTACCCCTTCTTCTGCCCCAACCCAAAAAAATTTTTCTTTAAAGCGTAAGTCTTGATGTCCAATTACTTTTGGTAGAACATTTAATTTCGATATCTGTTATAGTTTCTGAGATAAAGCGTATTGAAAATTTCATAAAAACTGTGAAATTGTAAGTGAGCTACCCCTTCTTCTGCCCCAACCCAAAAAACTTTTTCTTTAAAGGTTAAGTCTTGATGTCCAATTACTTTTTGTAAAACATTTGAAATCGATAGCTGTTATAGTTTCCAAGATAAAGCGCATAAAATATTTCATCAAATATGTGCAATTGTAGGAAAAATACCACTTCTCCTGATCCTATCTGGAAAAAATTTTTCATTATTTAGTCCCTACTTTAAGAGTATCCATGCCAAGTTTTGTGGCAAGAGTTACTATATTTACTGAGATATATAGGGATATATGCACGGATCTTGTCCTAAAAAATGAGTTATTTTGGGTATTTGCTTATATCTTGGTCAATAGTGAACCGATTTTGCTGATTTTAAATAGTGATTTATAATAGTTTGGCACCATTAACTGGTCTGCATCTTTTTATTTGACTCCGGAAACTTGATTTTAACTGACGGACATGGCTATATCAACTTCCTTATCTATAAGGATCAAGAATATATATACTTTATGGGGTCGCAAATGGATAATAAAGAAATTAAAAACGGAATGACAAACTGATATATACCCTTATCCCTATGCGAAGGGTATAAAAAAAGGAGACAAAAACACTTTGTGGAGTAATTTTTTAAAATTTTGAATCTATTGAATGATTTACATATCAGCTTGCCTTCCCCATAATATGTTTTAGGTTAGTTTAAATTAACTTGTTTGATATAACCATACCGTTCGTTAGATGTATCGTCTATAAGCATCCGTACATAAGTTAGGACTTTGAGTAAAATAGCCAGCCAGTTGTACCTTTATATTTCAATGAGGTCATCCTTTCAGATCTTCGATTCATTCTTTCGATTACAGTTCGCCATTTAAAAGGAACGGTTACAATCAAAAGATGGCCACATCACCCTAAATACTTTACATATGCCCATATAATACAATCTACTTTCATTTATTAAAAAGTGTCTAAAGATTCCGCTTCCACGGATTTGCAGTTGATTCTACTTATTCAATAAGTAAAGCGATTCTTAGTTATTCCAGTAGTAACTATGCACAGGAACCCAAACTAAGCAATAATGGATAGCTAACTTAGACTAGACAACTTTTTCTTCCATTATATGACTAGTAAAGACGACGTAGTGTGCCTATTAGGTGACAGAAATGCCGCCTGGCTATAGACAAAAAACCCAATACTCCCGCAAATATTCCTGTCCCATATCTCATAGAGGGAGATATAAGGATCACTTGCTAAGATCCTCCAAGAAGACACCGAATCCTATATTATAGTTATCGTTTAAAGCAAATATTTTTAAAGCCAAAAAAGATTGAAGATTGAGCTAGCCTCACAAAAAAAATCCACGCGAGTTAGATTGGGCGATCCCAGTGCACATTGAATGCCCCCAAAGCGACAAATTAGTTTTTGGGGGAAATTTTCCCGAAATAAGTTCATCAAAGATCTGGCTGTGTGTGCTGTCGCCTCATCCTGTTGAAACCACGTGTGTGAACAAACGATGAGCTTGCAGGTTTAACAAAAGGAATTACGTAATCATGCGTCGATAATTTTCACCGTTGACATTCGTCGTCTGGCCTTAAGAATTTTCGAAAAAAATGGTCCAATTATCCCATGCGTGGATAAGGCACACCAAACAGTTACCCTGGGTCAATACAATGGTTTTTGATATCTCATTCGCGGGTTTCGGGTTCTTGGAGACCAGTAACGGCAGTTTTGCTTATTGACGTGGCTGTTTAAATGAAAATGAGCCTCGTCGCTCAAAAAAAATGAGATTTACAGTGAGAAAACGCCCCAACATCGTTTAAAAAAAGTTTTTGTGTAAATCAAAATCCTTTTCTTTCAGTTCGTGAACGATTTGAACTTTAAAAGGATGGAAGTTCAGATCCTTTTTTAAAATTTATGAATAATCGCTCTTGGAAGTCCCAGTGAGGCTGCTCTTTTCTGTATTGAAAGTCGCGGTTTTTCACGTAAACTGCTTTCAACCAGATCAATTTATTTGGAAGTCCTGGAATCGCGACTGGGCCTTGGCCGCGAAACATTTATAGACGAAGCAGTTGCACGGAATCTCTGCACCCACGAACGTATTAAATTTAAAATCGGCCCATTAAGTATTCGCCGAATATTTTAAACGGCGCCAACCTCGCTTTTCACCGCTAATTACTTTTTGAAAAAATTGTATTTAAAAATACAAATTTGCCACCAGACACCCTGTATATAGTATTCCTGTCTTATTAAATGCTTTCGATTAGAAATAATTTTATTGTGATTTTAAGTGCAACAGTAGCTAAAATTAGAAGCAGCTACATCAGCAGCAAACATTTTTCTGTAGGTTCACTCACCAGATTATTTAATGATTGATATACAACAGCAACAGCTGCAACAATAACAACAACAAAAACATAACAAAAAATTCACATTGCAGCGTATAAAAGTACGTGCAGTATGTAATACTTGTTCAAATCGGTTTTAATGTTTAAATTTTTGTCGTTGTTATTATTGTTGTGGTAGAGTATGGTATTGATTGTCATTTTAATTTTAAGTCAATAGTTTATTGATGAGAATAATAGAGGGCAGGCTTAAAAGTTTTTAAAATTAAAAAAAAAACGCTAAAAAATCCAGTTTTTGAAAAAAAAAATTAAAAATCCCATAATTATGCTTGTAAAATGTGTTCCAACTAGGGTTTTTCCTGAGAGTTCCCGTCCCGAAAATTCCCGGGAAATTCGCCAATTTTCATTTTCCGCTTTCACGAAATTTTGGGCGGGAATCCCAGGACACTTCAAGTATTTTCGTAACATATTCACAATTTTTTTTTTTATTTTTTTTTCCTAATTTTTGGTTTGTAAAACATTACATACCAACACCCATATTCATAAAAAAATTAAAGTTTGGTTATTAAGGACTTATTTAAAAGATGTCTATGCAAATTGCAAAATAATCCCTTAATAAGCCTACAATAATTATTGTATATACGAGCGTTAATATGTAAAAAAGTTAGATTTTTGCCTAACGATGACTTCCCCGCTGATTTCATTCTACAGTGGTTGAAATTTATGCATATTTGCAATCAGGGGGCTACACTCAAACAGGTAATATAAAGAGCCCAGCTGACTATAATAAATTTGACATTCGTACTTTTCAAATATATAATTTTAAATTAAATTTTATTATTTTTTTAAATTTCACCGCTCAAACACAAAAAATGAATGCACAGGGCGAAGTTTTTAAATTCGCCTTGACATTACCTGGTTAGGTGTACTCTGGACTGAATTGTTAAATTTTACTTTGATCTCTTTTAATTTTCTTATTTTAATTCGTAAGATTTTTATATGTATGTATTAACTTATATACATTTTTTCATTTAAAAATAAAAACAGTTTTTTATTAGCACAATCTGTAAATTTTTCTTTATTTGAAGAGCGGGATTCCCGGGATTACCGGGATATTCATTTTTCATTTCCCGTTTTCCGGGAAGCAAAAAAGTGCGGGAAATAAAAAATCCTAGATTTAACTATAACGAACTTTAAAATTTTTTTTGTTAAGTTTAAATTATTACCCTCCCTGAAGGCTAAACTGTAATTATGCTTTCAATGCGGCCATACCAGTGCAAAGACCAAATAAGTCAGTGCAAGTTAATCTCTGTTTCTGGTTTAAAAAATTTTAGGCCAGTACCTCAAAAAATCAGAAATCATTGAAAACATCTTTTGAGGGTTTAGGCTTCAGTTAAAGACTTTTAAAAATATTGCAAAAAACTGCTATTTTTAAACTTTTTATGGAGTTGCCACCTTTATTTTTTTAAACTGCTACTTATGTAGTAGATAGGTGATTTATGGCTGCTTATTTTAAACTATTTTTAATACAGAAACCATATCTTTAAAGCCACCATTCAAGCCGTAATTTATCTATTATCCAAAAAATATATCGACTTAAGAATTTACACACATTTATTCTATTTGTTTTTAATTTTGTAAGCTAACCACACTTACCTTTAACACTATAGACAAACTACTGGCTGTTGCTGATTCAGAGAAGACACTATCGTGGGATTGCGATAAACCATCGCGAGAGTAATCACTGCAAAAAATTAAGTTGAAAAATTAAAATTTATTTCTTGAATATGCTAAACAGTATTAAAGGCATATTCATAATACTTATGGTACAAGACCTTAATAAATCTAATTTATTTTAATGAATATGAGTGTACAGGGTGTACAAAATAAAACTAATGCCGGTTTCTTTTTTTGTTTAAGAAAGATCTAAGCTAGAGCAAATTATAGGGTTGCACAAGCTTAAAGTGGCTGGACTCGAAGGCCCCACATGTTAGCAGACAAAAAGAAACGATAAGCCAGTTGTTTTAAGTCGACTAACTCGATGTAATGAACTCAAGACAGCTCAATATTCCATTGTCAAATCCCAACAATCTGAATTCAGCAATTTCAAATAACACTTTCAGGGTTTGGAAAGTATGAGACACTAGAGCTGTCCAACAATAAACTGTTAGTACCCCAATTAGGAACCTAGAATCAGTTTCCCCCAGAAAAAGAAAAAAGCTTGCCTTGCCAGGTCAAAGGAACCCCACATCATCTATAAAGATCTTAGGTAGAGCAGACAGCCTTTAAAGTAAAGGATACAGCCTACTTGGATTCGCTTACCTCGCTTCTTTTGTCTTCCCTGGAGAGGTGAATAGAAAAAGTGGAGAATAGAAGGAAGGACGAAATTAAGAGAAGGATAAGAAAAAAAGAAAAGTAGGATGAAGCAGACTTACTTAGGTCTGTGGTGGAAATCAAACCCACAACACCAAGACTGGTAGACACGCACACTCACCACTAGTCAACGGGAAGTGGTGCTAAGCCAGGCTTCTGTAAGCCCAACCCTAACAGCAGAAAGCCACTTTCCCATAACTATGTAAATGTTTTTGGCTAAATTTTTTCATGTCAAAAATTAGAAGTGTCGACATCCAAAGACTGTCCTGGCTTAACCGTGTTGTGAAAATGAATGAAGATGCTCCAAAGACAAAGGCGTTTAAATATGATTCCGTGTATAAACGAAAAAGGAGACGACCGGCACTTTGCTGAAAAGACAAAGTCTGGGAAAACCTTTTCAAACTCAATGTCGAAAATCGGAGGAGAAGCTCAGAATACCGAAGTGCTTGCAAATTCATTCTTATTTCAGCCAAAGACCCCAATGGGTTGCTCTTAATGGCCATCTATGAGGTAAATACATAAGTTGTCATTGACTAGTTCTAAACATCTAAATAGTTCGGGTTTTGATAAAAAAAAGTTGATGATTGGTAAAGGAAGATAAAATGATGAGATAATAATTAAAGCACAGATAGTTGTGAATAATGTTTAGAATTAAGGATGAAAGCGTTGTTTGAATGGGAAGCATAAATGAGCTGGGTAAAATTGATGGATCTGAAACCAAAGATTGGGCTAAAAAAATCTTTAATCATCTAATCTAACATTGGTAATTTCCCTGAAACATGAAGGATACAGAATGTGTCCTTGCCTATACTGCTCCGTTTTGCAAACCTAAAACGCTTTTAAAACTAAGAGACAGAAAATTTGACTGAATAACCCTGTTTCAAGCAAGGTGTTTGAAACGGCATTGAACTTAGTAATAGAATTGCTACCTGGGTGATCTCACATATCATCAAGAGGTGTTGGTTTTTTCATCTGCACCAGCATAAGGAAATGTTCTGTGTTTTAAAGGGTGTTTTTAAACAAATTTGCTAACCTTTCTTAAACATTTTTTTCTTCTGGAGAATGTTTAAATGAAAAAACGAGGATGTTAATAAACATGTTCCAATAAACGTTAAACACTACTTACCTATCCACCAAACGACCTTCACTTAAACTACGTTGACTATCAGACATTTCACCACCACTGGCACTTCCACCGTTTTTAACTCGCTCCATCGCCGAAGAGTTATGTCCGCCACCGGTGCCACTGTCATTACCGCTGCCACTATCTAAATCCTGTGACGAATCGCCGACACTGCGTAACTTTTGACGTTCCGTAAAGAAACTACGATTTATGGCACCGGGAAACACAGCCACACCCAATGATTGTCTTTGACTCAAAAGCGATGACTTTGTGCCAGCCGCTGCAGTTGACGTTGTTGTCGCTGATGAGTGCATATTGTGATGATGATATGATGCCGATGTCTGTGCTGTTGTGCCAAACATATCTTCGCCTTCTGATTGCAGTTGATGTCTCTCAAAATCAAAAAGCTCTTTGGATTGCTGCTGATGTTTCTGGTTCTTGTTTTTATGTTTTGATTTTGTTTTTGTTTCAGTGCTTAAGTTATGGTCATGATGTTTCTTATTACTACCCAATAGGAAGCTGTAAGATGATTTAGATTTTGGCAAGGATTGCGTTAAATATGCGTCTTCTATTTGTTGATGGGTAAGGGGTGAGGAGGGCGAGGAAGCCGACACTACTGATGTAATCGAAGAGAGTGTAGCACTGCGCAGATTCTTTTCACTATTACTACCCACCGTTGGAGTCGCTAACGCAGAGGTTGGTGTTTCTCCACCTGCTGTTGTTTCAGAGGTTATGGTGCGCCTGCGAAAAATTCGTCGTAAATTTCGTAATGGATGAAATCTTCGCCTTTTGGTTTGTTCTAAAAGATAAAAAAGAAAATGGAGTTTAAGTAAATAAGGAAGTTTAATTTTTTCCATTTAAATTTAGAGATTGGGATCCAATAAAATTAAGGAGACATTTGTTATTTATGTAGATCTAGTTATAAAATAAGAGATGCAAAGCTTAATGGCATTAAGCAAAAATGGCAGCTACTCTAGATGGACCTTCTCTACTTATGCTATTGTAGTTTATCAAAATGTTAAGCCTACTTTATCAAAGCTTCCTAAAAAACAGTTTTAATCTCTGTTAAGTAAACTACATGATGGTTTGATATCATCATCTTGAAAGTAAAACAAAAAAAAAATAATTTTTTTTTTAAAAACAACTAAAACTGAATTGCAACTTGCTTCATCTTGGCAGCAGACTCTGCCAATTTCCGACCAATTGGAAAAAGTTTACAAAACACCGGGTTTGCCGATGGATTCCTTCCATGTTTCGCATTTTATATATTGCAAGTGCAACACTTCCACTATAACAATAAATCCAGAAATGGTATATCATATCATTTTGACATCCTTCCTGTATGGCTGTTCCTTTGCTGTTCCCTGCAACCCTCTTTCAATGGAGGTATTCTTGTAGGTTTGAGAGACCCGTTAGTACACTTATCGTCTCGTTTTGTTAAGTTTTCTTTTATTTCAAGATCTTTTTGGTCATATCCTCATCTGGGTCAGCTGTTTAATTGTTTTTTAAGGGTAAAATGTTTATTTCCGCCCACTCTTTCAACTCCACCTTCGCTACAACAAAGCACAAAGGGAATTGCAGGTAGACTGCCTGCAGTTTTTTAGCTCTAGCTGCCAAAATATTTGCTTGTCGATTTCCCATTACCCTGTCCAAAGTCAAAGCACTCATAAATTGTGTAGTTGACCATAATCTAAACAATCTTTAAGCCAAAACCAAAAATTCGTTGATTACTTGAGCCCTTGCTTGAAGGACTGTGCGTTGGTCTGGAAGGCAAACAAGATCTGAATTTCCAGGGTTTTTTACAAACTGTCCCCGTTCTATCTTTCTTCAATCCTGCAGACATCTGGTTAACATTATGTTTTGACTTTCACCAGAGTCTTTTTCCATTACTACTGTCCATTAGGGATCAGTTCGTAAATGTTAGATTTAAGCATCAATTGAAGTTTAAGGGCGGATCTATCTTCTGTCTATCTGCAAAATGCGTTGATGGTTAGATTTATAAACCCCATCAACTCATTTCCTAGATGCCAGTAGGAGTTCAGCCCAAAATGTCCTCTCGTAGCGTACTTTGATTTCAAAAAATAAACAAAATCGTTTTAAATACTCTCGTTGATAGAATGTGTGCAATCAGACCTGAGCACTTCTTCTGGGTTAAGGGCAAAGCAAGGGGTTTATTTGCTTCTTGAAGGAGTAATGAACGTTTGTGCTCTACTTTAGTTATATTCTAAAAGTATAAACCCTGCTGCGAGGATCAGAACCGAGATTGTCTGGGTAATTATCAATTCGTGCTTAGTCTCCAGGATTAGATATGGCTCGGGAGAAGTTAACTACTCCTAGTGGGAAGCATAATAGGTCAATTTGTGATATCAGTTTATACCAAAAAGGCAGAACAACTGGCCGGCAAAGATTGCAGGCTGTATGGTAAACCGGGGCATAGGGAGACTGTTGAGCATATTCTGTGTCACTCGTTAGCACTCCGGCTCTTTAGCGCAATCTTTCTAATCTTTCTAAAATCGTATTTGTTCCAAAACCTAAAGATGATATTTGGGGTTGTGTGTGAGAGAGCAACCTATACCTCGAATTAGTAAGACTGATTTTCGTTTCTTCTTGTCTGGTAACACTAAGAACCTAAAAGGTCCATGTGGGTTCTTTAGAGTCAGTCAATTTAATCTCACTGTGTTAAGGCGGTCAAAAATAACTCCCTTGTTCCGATACAAAATGTACGTTCGAGCTTCTATTAAATTTTTTATTAGGAGTTGTGTTTGAGAGTGCAACCTAGACCTTAAATTAGTTAGACTGATTGTTTTTTCTTCCTGTCTGGTAACACTAAGAACCGAAGAGGTCCATGTGGGTTATTTAGGGTCAGTCAATTCAATCTCACTTTTGTTAAGGCGGTTAAAATTTACCCATTTGTTCCGACACAATATGTACGTTGGACCTTTTGTTAATTTTTTTAATGATATTTATAATACCACCAAAGAAATAATTAAAATAAAAAGACTTTTTCGCCTATTTTAAAGCAACCATAACAAGACTTAGTTAAAGGACTTTTACATGTATTTAAGAAGATTTTTTACTTTTTTTGGTTTCAATTCAAAAAATGATGGTAACCTAAATGATAAGTCTTTTCTTCTCATTATTTTCAGCAAATAATTTGGAACAGCCTTTATACATGCTCAAAATAAGCACAAAAAATGAGCTTAAGAAATCTTCACCTGAACTCCCGACATATATTTTAAATATAATAAACACTGAGTATGAATGTTTGTATATATGTATGTATGCCCTTCTATTCCATTAACACCTTCTACTTATCAAAGCACATTTCTGCATGACTTTTTTCTAAAACATCTACTCTTTTTCTTATAAATAAAACGAGAGGCAAAGTACGTTGTGGTGTTGCCACAAAAACCCATTTTAAATCATAAATTATCGTTACATTAAACGAAAAAATATTTAAGAATTATTTTTGAGGACTAAATATAAAATTGTGTAAAAATATCTTGCGTCAAATATTTTAATATTAAAACCACTCCCTACAGTAAAGAAGATCCCATAATAAATTAAATTTTTTACACATTTACAAAAGCAATGGTAAGACATACCAAGTGGGGAATTATGAAGGGAGAATGAAAGACATATGTAGTGGAATGTAAAAGTTCTATGTACATGTGTGTTCATTTTAATTTTACGGTGAAAATAACTTTGGTGACATTAAATGATGGCACATGTCAAATATTTTTAATCATCAAGAAGTATTAGGTTAATCTTGTGCCATTTAGTAAAAATAAATAAATTTTTACATGAAAATTATGAAAATCATGTTACAAAAATGATGAAATAATTTCTAAAATTATAACTAAAATTTTAAGGTCACATAGAAATAAGTACTAAAGAAGTTAACACCCATATTTAATAACAATTGAATGTTTTAGATATTAAGAAAACAGGGGGCAAATTACGGCATTCGATTCAAATCGAAATTCTACTCGATCGATCGAGTTGTCAATGCTTTTGGCAGAGTCTGTTCCCCTTATTAGGAGAAGCAAGAAGAAGGCGTCGGAACTGGCATTAAGCGACTCGCTTTCAAATTGACAGATTAGAACCAGTTCTGGCAGCCCCAGTTCAAGGATCGTAGGCACAAGCCCAATCAGTTACTCATCTTAAACCAACTGAGAATTACAACTTCAAGAAATGTTAAAAATATCCAAAAAACCCTCTTGATGATGTCATTAAAGTTTAAACACCGAACAAGATTTGGGATTGACTCGACTGGAACCCATTCTGGCAACCCCAGTTCAAGGATCGTATGCAGAAGCTCGATCAGTTACTCATCTTAAATTAACTGACAACTACCGAAACTTCAAGAAATGTTTACAATACCCAATGAACCCCCTTGATGACGGCACTTAGTTTTAATGGATGGCATGAATATTGGGGAGACGGAAACTCTTGCTGTTCTGGGCATGAAAATCCAGTGCGATGTCCGCTAAACGAAACATGTTTTTTTCTGTCGAAGGAAGCATCCAAATGTCTAGGTTTCTTGAAACGGTGCCGGAACTACATCACGACAACTGATCTCCTCAAGATTTTTAGGACCTATGTTCGACCAAAAATGGAATACAATTCTCATGTATGGACAGGTGCTCCAAAATCTTTTTTGGAGCTTCTTGACCGCATACAGAAACGGAGGTATGTTTCACTTTTCTATCGATACTATAATGTAATGTGCTCCTAAAAAATCAGGGAACTTGTTCCTGAAACCCGCGCTTTTTTGCGTGATACACGTCTTTTAAGAAGAGCACACCAATTTGTGGTCGATTGGCCAGTAAATCGTACTACGCATTACAGGGAAAATTTGTTCTTTAGTCGCAAAGTCCACATGTGGAACAACCTACCTAAATATGTCTTTCCTGTGAGAGTAAATATCGAAAAATTTAAATGAGATGTCCACAAACACTACTCCCTATATCCTCTTTTCCATAACCTATTTTCTAACATGATGCAGTATATGTATTGGAGCCACCCCCTGAGTGCTGGTTATTATTAAAAAAAAAACTGGACAAGATTTTAAACTTTGATCGTAAAAATAGTTTTATATTCCTCAAAAACTAAAACCTCGCCTACTCTTCTGGGCTGTTCTCAACATTTGACGGATTTACAATTATATACACTGAACAACCTTTCGGCCAAGAGCGATCTTGTGGTGTGGGGTTATTATAAGACAGAGAAGCACCTAATGTGCTCATAGACTGGCCCCCTGACTCTACGCGGTGCTATGCACAAATTTAATACTTCAGCCACATAGACCAAGGAAACTAAGGCTTCATATAATTGGTGACGGGTGATTTAAGCGCCAATGTTGTTGGGGACAACTCGAAGTGGGAACGGGCTACAGTCAATCAAGCTAAAGGAAGACTGACCGATATATTTTTATTTACGAAAATATGCTTGTGGTAGGTGTTACAATCTTTCCTTACAAGAGAGTCCACAAAGTCGGTTGTCTGTTAGAGGTCCTAGTTGCTCCAACGACCACCATTTGCTTGTGGGAATCCTCAAGAAAATATTTCCAGCGGCTAAGAAAAGAATATCAAAGAAAATTTAACGTCCAATATATAAATAACCCTCATCCAAAGAATTTTTTTTGTACAATTCCTGAAAAAGCTCAGCAAACACAAACCAAACTTTTCTAGGTGAATTTGAAAATATAATAAAGATCATCTGCGATGCTGCAGCTAATCACAAGACGCTCAAAAGAAAGCAATGGATATCGGATGGTAAGTGGCAACTTAATTGCTCAATAAACAAAAAAAAAGCCCAGTTGATCTATAGCAGAACCCACATGAAAAAATTTGGGCTCCAGGCAAACAACAGTTCTCCCGACAGAGCTGTTAATGAAAAGTGATCACAAAGACCAGCAAGAATAAACGTGGAACCTAGAAAAAAATGCAAACGGAAACTTGTTAATAAAACTATTATGACATCAAAATCGTTACGGAACTGCAACAGGGAACTTCAAGAAGCAGTCAGTCCAACATGTTGGAAATAGATATGCACATATCTCAAAGGTTGTGTTATTGCACCAGGCATGGCAAGAGGAAAAAATATCTGCAACCGCACTTACTGTAACAGAAATAGTGGGCGCCGTCTACGCCCTAAAGCAGAGCCAAGGGCTATGAGATCATAATGAAGTTTCCGTTGAAATAAAAAAGGGTCCAGTCATAAACTTGCCGAAAAAAGGTGAGGTCAAAGTGCAAAGCCTGAAGAGGCAACACACTCCTACACATGAAGAAGAAGGTTATTGCGAACATTATCGGCAAACGACTTTCTGACCCGACAAAAAAATATGTTTCAAATAGAATGGACTCAGAACTCAAAAATCCTGCCTAGCATAGCTCCGGACTATAATGAAACAACAGGTGGGAGCCAGATGCCTGATCTTAATCACTCTACAAAACTATTGGGAAAGCGCTCACATGTATAGCAGCAACTTATGCATATAAAAGGCAAACTTTCGCTTTAAACTATTTATTTAAAGTGTAACCCCCGAAAATGTTTTTTAGAAATTACTTTCCTCCAAAAAACTATTTAAATATGATCTATGTTTGTACGTCTGTCATAAATAGAAAACTTGCTAACATACATCTTATACTTATTGAGTCATAATTGTGTCAGTGGGTGGCATGACAGCATTGAGTTTAATATTTGAATTTTATTTAATTTTATTTACGTACACACGTAGAATTTCAATTTAATATGTAATATTTTAATGGCGTTAATGTAAATCAGGGGCTTAAAAATCTAAATTCAATAATTTCAAGATGGCAGAATGCTTTTAAGACTCCAATAATGAATTAATAAATTAATAAATAAAGCTGAAATAGTAAATTAGTTGATTGTCTTAAATTCAAAATTCAAAAAATTATAATTTAAGGTTTAACGATTTTTGAATTAATTTTAAAAATTAATTTAATTCCTTTACATCTCAGGCAGTTGAACAATGGTAAAACCTGATAGAACAAATACATGATGTCAACCATGTTATTTACGTTATTTTCTTCACAATTTTTTTTCCAAATCCATATCTTGGATTTATTCACACAACAAAGATAGTGATGAGGATTAAAATTTTAGATATAAATTAAAAAATTTATATAAAGATGTATGTATTTTGTAAACTTTATTAAGAAAGACTGTCTGTAAATAAGTTAAAAACATAAACAAACATATCGTTGGCTTAAATGCAAAACAACAAATAAAAAAAATTCAAAAACAAATTTTTGATTGATTAAATTTTAAAATTACGTGTCCTGACATAATTTAATACTTCTGCAATCAAATCATAAGCTTTAAATACCAAAACTCCAAAAGACGTAACTACAAGTGTTCGTGTGGATTTTTATTTGCTGCATAGCACATTCAAGCAATTTCGAAAAAAATGACAAAGAATATTTGGCTTAATTTTTTCAAAAACATACACGATAAAAAAATTTAAATATAATATTCGATACAAAACATAATTTTTAAAGTTATTAAGATTTAACCACAGAAAGATAAAAAGTGTTTGCGCTGCACTTGAGCAATTTGGGCTTTATTTTTTTCTGTTTTTAAAGTGCGGAAAAAGTGGGGTTTTCTGGATTTGAACAAAGTTTGGAGCTTGATTTATTCAAATATGATCGAGGTACAAAAGAAAAGATTGAGGATTTGGAAAAAGGATTTATTATTGATATATAATCGATTTCTAACTAATTTTTTCGGAAAATGTGCCATAAATCATATAAAAGACCAAACGATGAAATATGTTTATTTAATTCATGCCAAATGATGTAATGGCAACATTTTGTCTAACAAAATAAATATTATTAAATTGACATTTTTGAAAATTCTCTAAAGAATTGAATTGACGACTTTTTTGAATATTTTCAGTTTTCACTTTGCAAAGTTTTTTCCTTTTCCCGTAAATTTTTATTTTTGTTAGTTACCCCTTTTTGCATTTTAGTTTACGATATACACATTTAACAATATGCACATAGGTGTTTTGCAATAGTTTGCTTTTTATCATAAAAAAAATATTTAATTTAATGTTGAAAACATAGAAAAGGTGTGAATTACATATTGCGCTACTAAAGGAGGTATATAATAGCATGTTCACACTATAGCCCATATAAGTGATTCGTTCTCTTGTTAATAGCAGTGTTATAAGAGAAAACAATCAGCCCAGTTTTAAATATCCCTGGGAAAATGAATGATTTTTTCCGTTAAAAGAACTCCCTTATTCCAAAGAGCCGAAGAGAATAGTGATGCGGAAAAGAGAGTTTGAATTTTCGCGGTCAGCTGTTTTGCTTTTAGCTGTGGTCTGTGTGGGAAAGGGTAGAATTTTTCTAGAAAGAATTTATTTTGAATAGAAAACAGGGATTTAAGAAAAAAACCGCCAGGGAATTCTTATTAATAATTAGACTGAATATAAAAACTATACGCCATTAACAATTGCGTATTACAATCGTTATATTTAAAAAAATAAACAAAAAACAAATCAATCATTGTCAACAGTTAGAATAAACAAACAACTAATAATGTTTGTTATTTGTTTGACTAATAAAATCTTTCAATTTTAATATCTAACCTTAACAAATAATTTTAAACAAGAATTGAAAATAAGAACCCCTTGAAAATGTACAAAAAAATGAAATTTTAAATTAACCCCCATAGTCATAGACAGTTCTTAAAATAATTTTTGAGGCAAGTTTTGTTTTGAAATTTTGTTAATTAAACCTTAAATAAGCTTAAAAAACTGTTATGAATATCCGGGTAAATTTTTAAAAGTTCACATGCATATTATACACGTGCATAAATAGAACAATAAGTATTGCAAAAACAGATATACCTTGTACGTACTAGTTCTTTTTGGTATAAGTGTGTGAATAAGTGTAACTGATATTGTATGGTTTTCCTATTGCGCACTCACTCTACTCTTATAAACAAATATTGTTGTTTATTGTTTTGCATTGAGTCCGTAATGTATTTGTTTTTTTTTTTGTGCTGAATAACAATAGTACCATGCATGTTTTCTTATAACTGTTGGTACCACAAATAAACAAGATCGTTTATATAAAAGGTTGTGAATTAAACAAAAATTTGATTTTTTAAGTTTATTGTATTTATAGTGTTTAAAAATGAGTAAAATAAATTTAAAAAAACATTTTTTTGATCTCAAGCTCAAAAAGTAAGATAAAATATATTCAATTTGTGTTCTTTAATAATTTAAATTTTAATTTAGAATTTGACTTTAATATATATAGTAACGATGCAGTTTTAATTTTTTTAGCTAAATTTGTTTTATTTATTTAAATAAAATTTAAAAAATAGAAAAGCTGGCTCATGTAGCCAAAATAAGAAAAACATCTAAAATACTTATAGTTAACCATCATTATTTGTATGTATCTGTTTCAACGAAACATATAAAAACCAATTTGTTACTCTTACTCTCATTTTACCACACCACATTTAATTAGAGAAAATACCAATACCAACTTATAACAAAATCACGAAGCTACTTATTAATACGCACAAAAAGCTGAAAAAACACACAAACTGGTGTAAACAGATATATCTTTGCACGTCTTTATTTTTTATATGTATGTCTAAGCCTACACACACATACATATATACTTACATTCATTAAAAGAATACGTCAATATGCTTAAGTTAACAATCAAAAAATCATTAACACTTCATTTCCTTTTTCCTTCATTTTATTTTCGCCTTCAATTTGTCAGATAAGAAAATTATCGAAAGTGTTAAAAAACAACAACGATAAAAATAAACACAAAAAACAAACACATTGAACAGTTAAAGAGGAAGAGAAGGGTTAAACAGAGATGGGCACCGTTCACGTAATTGACTCAAATCACCCGTTGTCATGCGTTATCACGGCTTAAAATATTTTTGATTAAGTATTTGACCGTTAACTTAAATCAAAACATTTAAATGATGTGGCTAAGCATTAATTTATAGATAAATAGTTAGTTTATTTGAGTCATGAGTTTCTTTCTAAATAATATCCACTAAAAAAAGTTATTTTGAAAAATTTAACTTTAAGCAATAGTTCCGGTGCCTGTTGGTGATAGAAAAAAAATAAACTAACCCCCTTATTTCCTAAAACGCAACGCCCTAAAACAAAAACAAAATGTATAGAAACGTTTTTTTAATTTTAATTTTTTCCATACAATTGTTTGCGTTATTATGCGTTGCGTTTTACGTAATAAGACCCTAAAAGTTTCCCAACAAACTTTACATTCCCAAATAAAATTTGTATTTAAACTATTTGTTTCTCATATGGGAAATATTTTTCTTTTTGAGTATAAGAAAACTTATGACAAACGCATCCCTGGAGGGAAAAAATAAATAAAACCCACGCGATTTTTTTAACAGAAAACTACATGCATGCAACTAAAAATTAAATAAATAAAGCCAACCAAATAAAGATAATAAAACAAAAAAAGAAAACGAAGCCAAACAAAATATTACCTTATTTGGCAATAAATAAATGAAAAAAAAACTAAATAAAATCAACAAAGAAAAAACACGTTTTCGTTAATCAAATATTTTGTTAAAGCGAAAACAAAAAAAAAACTTGTGTCTACCTCCCGAAGAGCATGACCTGCAAAAGGGCCCAAATAAAAAGTTAACACTTTCTTTTGTAAATTAATATGTATGTAAGTATGTATGTATATGTCTATATACAAACTTACATACATAATATGCTATAACTGTAATTCATTACAAAAAACTTTAGCTTTAAAATTTATTCCAAACGATTTTAAATTTTTGTCGAAAAAATGGGAATTAATAGAAATAAAAGAAAGAGAGAACGAATGTCAGACACAACAAAATTTTAATGGTTAATTAGCCGGTAAATTTACAAGGTCGTGCAGCAAACACAAGAAATAAAAATGCTTACAGTGGGTTGGAATTTTTATTAAGCCGATAAAAACTTTTATCGCCAGTAAGAAAGTTGGTCAAACCTGACTATATTATAACAATTTCCAAAGGTTATTCAGGAATTGATCCCAAATTTCTTTGTTCTTGAACATTTTGGTTTGTTTATAGTAATTCTCAATAAGTTTATTGAGGTTTTAATATAAAGGCAGAAAATATATATGAAGTATATGTATTATGAATCCTTATAGATAGGGAATCCGATTTAGCGATGTCCGTATGTCCGTGTTATGGTTGAAATCAACTTTCTGAAGCCCCCCGATATCGCATAGACCCGATAAATAACCAAGATATAAGCAAACAACCAAGACTACCTCCTTTTTTTAGTCTAAAACAACAACAAAGAACATACTTATGTATGTAATAATAAAAAAACAACAAAAAAAAGAAAAAAACCGAATCAGTAATGTTGATGTTATTGAACCACACCCAAAATAAAAATTTTATTAGTATTAGTATTCATACATATAACAGGGTTGCCATACAAAGCTTAATTTAAACTTTTTTAAAATCGCGCCTACGGCTTCCACGGTTCTCCTACAAAGGTAAAATGTAAGACAGACCCGAATTATTTTATCCATCCAAACATTTTTGTGGAACATATTTACTCTCTATCTCCAGCCCCTAACATGGTTGCCATACAAAATTTTAAAAAATTAGGTAAAAAACGCTACAACTTCCCCGGAGTCGCCCCTAGAGGAAATAAATGTATCACAGACCCCCATTAGTTTTTCCTCCCAAACGTATTCCTAGAGTATACTCATTCCCTATCTCCCCGCCCTAAGAGGGTTGCCAGACAAATTTACAAAAATGATGTAAAAATGCCCACAACTTATTCAAAGTTGGCCTTAGAGCAATAAAGTGTATGGCCGACCCCCATCAGTTTCTTCTCCTAAACATATTCCTAGAACATACTTACCCCCTTTCTACACGCCCTAAGGGGGTTGCCATACAAAATTTACAAAAATGATGTAAAAATGCCAACAACTTCTTCAGAGTCGGCTTTAGAGCAATAAAGAGTACGACCGACTCCAATTAGTTTGTCCTCCCAAACATATTCCTAGAATATACTTACCCCCTATCTCCACGCCCCAAGGGGGTTGCCTTACAAAGTTTTAAAAAATGATGTGATGTTTTTTAAGAATTTGGTTGAAGTCTACTGATGATTTAGTGTAAAAACCAATGAAATGCATAAAGAAAAACTTAACCTACAACAAACCCTATAAATAAACTGATTATATTATATTTCGTACCCAAAATTTTTTATTATTATTATCATTTTGACAAATATTTTTAACGCAAAAAAACGTTTTCGAGTAAATGTAAACTGTGGGCTGTACGATCAGTTAAGAACAAATTTTACAAATATTTAATTGGGACATTTCGTCATAAAAAAGACTTTTACTTATATCATTACACCTAGATAGCATCGTTTGGTTCATTTTCTTCAATTTCTTTTTACTTAGAGTTATTTAGTACTTTTAATACATGTTATTTAAAAGAAACTTATTTAAAAAATCGAACTTTTTTTACCAACCAGCACTTTTAAAACAAGCTACAGATTATCTCATAATGATTTTTAAAAAAAGCAAACGGGATTGATTTTTAATTATCTCACAGTAGTGTTTAAAAAAAGCAAACGGGATTGATTTTTGTTTGTGAGCGAGAACGAAGTTTAACTTTTTTTAAGAACTAAACTTTGTTCTCACGTGTTCAGAATTCCTAAACGAGGTTTTTAGTAATGTGTTACGCTAGAGCGGAAATTTTAAGGTTCTTTTGCAGAAATTTACTACAAGTTACATTCCGTTTGCTTAAACAAAAGTTCAGCTTAAAATAAAAAAAATAATTAAAAATTTAACAAACGTTTAGCTAGTTTTTGAAATAGCCTAGTTTTTATACGATTTGTTTAGCTAAAGGTTTTTAATTTTTTTTTTTTTGTTTTTAACAGCTGACCAATATAGCCCCAAAGGACCATAGTGTTGAATGCAACAATTGACACTCGGTATTACTATTTTTTGTTTGGATTAGAGTAGGGCAAGTGATATCTATCTTAGAAATGCATAAGTTTTATGCATGTTTTGATACTCTTTGCCACGTTAAAAAACTTAAAAAAAATTTCGTTTTATATGTGCAGTGTATATAAGTTTCGGAACAACCAAATGTAGCGCTCTTATTTGTTTTTATTATAGTTTTGTTTGAATATTTCGATAGACGTTCATAAACCAAATTTAATTAATATTAAACTACGTTTGAGCCATATTATATTTAGGTCTATTATTTCTACAAAGTTGGCATTTAGTTCTTATTTGCAATAAATTTTTTATCTTATCAACTTTAATATGCTAAATGCGGAAATACTTTTTATTAATTTTTCCTTTATTTTCATTTTTATAAATTACTCAATAAAACACCTAAATAAAAAATTAAATATAATATTTAAAAGCCTTTTCCTTTGCTAGATTTAAGTATTTCCTTATTTCAAATTTCGCAACGAAGTCCAAGTCAAAAAGATGAGCAGAAAGAAAATTCTGGTATCAAAAATACCCAAACTAAAAGTGCTTTTACAGGGGATGTTTTAAACATCTGACTTCTCGAATTTTCTGCTGCAAAACAGATGCATGTTGTGTCAACTCCTTGCAACCCTGCTTGTGTTAAAAACATAGTAAACCAAAGTAGGGTTTTTGTTTTTGTATGAAAAAGAAAACCCCCATTATAAAATCAGGAATTTTATTTCCGAATTTATCCAAAGTTGTACTTAAAATCTTTAAGTACAATTTGTACTTAGTTTTTTTTTTAAATCAAGTCTAGTCCGGATTACTCCAACAAATCAAGCAGAAAAACTTCTTTTACATTTAAAAACAAAGTATCTCGGTCGGCCTAGATGTTAGCCGCTGGTGTTGCAGTTCGGAAAGTTCGAGGTTCAAATCCCAGCTTACGGCAAGTTCAAGAAAAAAATGCTAAAATTATAAATATGAAATAAGTAAAAAATAATATAAAACTCTTGTTCTTTAATTAAGCTCCGTAAGTCAAACAAATGACATTTTATTTTTGAATTAATGCCTTTTACGCTAAAATCAATCTTTTCAAGTCCTTTTTTGGCTTGAATAAAAGTAAAAAATTCGTACTAGTTAAATCGTATTTGATTTAAGAAAATCCGTACTTGGTTTAAGAAAATCTGTAATCACCGTACTTTTGACACCTTGGTTTTGATACCATTCGCAAAATGACAAGTTTGGCAGGCGTAGGCATTTACATATGAATTTGATGTAGAAAATCACTTTTATTAGTCTACTTGAGATACACAATGCTCTTTAAGCACACTTTTACTGGCGATTTTAAATCATTTAGTGATGCATATTCTTGGGTTTTTCTTTACCGGATACCTTTAAACATACCTTCCTACCTTGTTTGCCAAGTACAAGGCACTGATATCCATTTATAGCCGTTCTCTGTCAAAACCGACTATGTGTAAATTAATTAAAATCTATTTAGGTTGTATATTTGCGCTGTTGATTAAGAACGGCTGAGCTCTTTAAACTATTTGCTAGATAAGCTACATTAAACACCGTTTGCTTCGTTAAAAACTGTTCTTTACTTACAGAAAAGAAATTACGAATATGGAACACATTTCCTTAACGTTACACTGAATACAAAATACGTTTTAATAATAAAAGAGAATTCATAAACATAAGCAACAATCCAATTGGCGCAAGTTATTACGAATGGAAGTCACGTTGCCTTAAATAAAACATCAGATGTCAGAAATCAATAAGGCAACGTTAATCGTTACACTAACTCACCAGATATGTTATCTGTCGTATTGTCTTATTTTCAAACAAAAAAAAAATAAATAAATAAATAAAAATAAAAAAAATTCTGGGATTAAAAATGTTTTTTTCGGAAAAAATTTTTTAACATTGTTGGAACATCTAGGCAATATGACAATAATACATTATAACAAACACTGTGAACTACCCAAATGTAGGAAATCGTTTATCAATTCTTAATTTTCTATGCAAGTATGTTAAAAAAAAAACGCACATATATTTTTAAAAAAATATCGTTAGCCAAAAAACAAAAGCTCCCTAGTATTTAGTTTAAAAGCAGTATTTCAAAACTGCTGCATGCTTTGGTAGTCAGTTTATACCTATTTATACTTTTATATTAATAATATTTAAGGAGCATCAGATATTTAAGCTTTTTTCATGTCACTTTACTGCAATATTGTTTTTTAGATGTTAATTGTTTACGTGGGTTTTCATTTTAGCAAGCGACATGCGTGCTTATTCAATGTTTTTGTTGACATGTACGCAAAGAATTTATTCAGCCCAAAACTAAGCTTTCGAAAAGCCTTTTAAATGGGACAAGAATCGATAAAAAAAAATATAATTGAATAAAACAATAACTAAACACAAAACAGCTGTAAAAAAATTCAATTAAAATGACTTTGCGGGAAAACAAATTAATAAAAAAAAATTTGTTTTGAAAGAGAAATCCACAACAACTTTTTTAATAACAAATAAAAAATTATTTTGTAACAATTTAATATTTTGTTAAATAAAAAAAATTTATAAAAAAAAACTGAAAATTTCCTTTCCTTATATTAGTTTTAAAGCATTTTAGTACCAAAATCAAAAATGCAAAACAAATATTTTGTTAATTTTTTTGTTTTTAATGTGCGAGCAGTTCGAGTACGTGACTGCTACAAAAAATAGAAGTTATTTCTAACTGCATCTAGAAAATTTAAAAAATTTGCAAATTAAAATACAACCTTTTTAATAAAACAATTGTTTTTAAATTTAAAAGGACTTAAATGGCTTCCAAAAAATATATATTGAATTATTTTATTACGTTTAATTTTTATTAGAAAAGTGTATAATTGGGCACGCGACATTTGTAACGCGACATAATTTTCCATTCTGTTTGAATAACACTTTTTCAAAATTTATTTTATCTCAAAATTACATTTAACATATATAATATTATTTCATATATTTAAGTTTAAATATTAAAGTATTCCTTAGAAATCTTCTTTTAAAGCAAAGTTAGTAATGATATCAAATATGTATTGCCTTTGCAGTTTTATCCGCTTTGCATTTTAAATGTTTATCATATAAAAAATAATAAAGTAAAAGCATAATTTCAGCCCAAATAATGGCTTACAAAACTTTTCATAAAATTTTTTTTTTCGATTTTATTTTACGCAATATTTGCATCAACGCTTAAAAAATTAAATGAAATGCATTTCAAACGCATCACAAAAACTTCATGGCATCCATCAAATCGAAAGTTATTTTAATAAAAAAATTTAATTTAAATAAAAGTAACTAATCAAAAAAAAAACATATAAACAAAGCCATTAATTATTTTGAAAGCAACAAATTTACATAAAAATGCTAATAACAGCCCTTCGAGCCGTAAATTAGACCATTAATACGGCCATTAGTTCATGCCGAAACATGCATTTTTGTTTGTAGATCGACGTCCATAGTGTTTTTCTTAAATGTTATATTGAATTCAAAACACAATCAATCAACTGGAATTGGTGTTGCAATCTATGAATAAATTAGTGATTTTTAAATATTTTTTTTTTAATTTTTTATTGTAAAGAAACAGTAGCAAATTTAAAAAGAAGCTGCTGATGCTTTTACTAATGCAACAAATAAAAAAAAAAATATTTAAAAGAAACTTGTGTTACAACATTTCAAGTTGGGTAATAAAAATGATGTCAATGTTTGAAAAATTTTTAAAAGAAATAAATTTTATTCAACAAGTAGTAAAATTTATTAAAATATTTCTTTTAAACTAAGGCTTGCTTTTTAACAAAAGGATTTACATAAATTAGTTTAAGCATAAGCTTTAAAGTCAAAAGTGATTGCTGCCAACAAAATGTACTTAAAGCTTATTGGAAATTTCCATTAAAAAGAGAAAAGGCTTTTACGCGATATTTTATATTATTTTAAAAATCATTACGGCAGAAAGTAAGATTTTGAAGTTGTTTTCGATTTTAATATCCCACATTCCCTGCAAACAAAGTTAATAAGAATATTTTTCGTTTGTGCTAATATTTCTAACGCCTTAAAACAAAAGTCCTTATGCTTCGCATTAACAATGACTGACAGGGCATCCCCGCTTTCCCTGTAATCAATATACAGCTAGCAGTAGTAAAGATAATTGATAGTATAGAAAGTTTTGGCGCAGATAAAGAATAGAGACGACATAGAGGCCAATAATTTTCCAAATAAAAAATTTTTAAAACATAACTCTGTAGTCATTTTTATTCTTACCCTTTGCATGGTTATGAATATCAATCACACACGAACCTCTTCTGGATCTTTATATTTATATAGGAAAGTCGTATTAGATATTTCCATGTGTTTAAATGAAATCAAGGTCAAGTATAGTCACCCGAACCAGGTTTTGGTGCCAAATTATCAAAAATATCTCCGAGGTAATTGCTTTTAAAATTCGGAGAGATCGGTTAACTAAGAACCAAGAAACAAGCAAAACCCTTAGATAGCCCAGGTTTTACTAAGGGCAAATTGCACCAACATTTTTTTTATATTTCGAAGGATAGGCTTATATAACCACAAAACTTAAAGATGGAAGTACTTTGTAAACATAAAGTTTCTCTTGTTGTGGTGCCCAAAAAAGTTAAGTGTCAATGTAAAGTGAAAGAGAACGGACGTGTTTTAACCTTTGCTCCAAATAAATTTCAAAAAAAGTAAAAATATATATCTATAAAACCCTCGAATATTTGCAAAACTCATAGCATTAAATTTATGCACAACAATTATAAAATTTAATGAAAATTAAATTGAGAGATTATATACGTACGTGTGTACTTAAATATCGTTATAACATTAAAAAATTTAATACATAAAATAAACAAAACAGACAAACACAAAAAACTCTAGCTAATTTAAACAAACAAACCAAACAATTATTATATAAGTACGTTCATGTGTACCCAAATATTGTTATTAAAATTAAAACTTAATACATAAAAATAAACAAAACAGACAAACACAAAAACAACAAAACAATTATTATATACGTTCATGTGTACCCAAATATTGTTGTTACAATAAAACTTAATACAACAAAAACGAAAAACTCTAGCTAATTTTAACAAAACAAACCAACGAAAACAAACAACCAAACAATAAATAAAGTCATTAACCGCACAATACAATTATGGAAACAAGAAGTGAATCCACGTCGAAAAGAGCAAAAGGTTTAAAAGCCGAGTTACAACAACAATTTAAATCTCCACTATTATCTTCTTCTGATAAACAATTTTTTAAAGAGCTCATAAGAGAAAGCGAAAGTATCACTGCAGAAATTATAAAAAATTCAATAAGAGATAGTGAAAATATAACTTCTCAGGTTATTAAAAATTCCATACGAGACAGTGAAGAAAAACATTTTAAATTTATTGAGAATTTAATAAAACAAAGTGAAGAAAGAATTCTCTCCGTCATAGAACATAAAATTGGTGTGTTGAGAATTGAGCTTAACTCTATTAATGAAAGAGTAAATAAATTAGAAACTGAAAGTGCTCTATTTGAAGATATGAAAAAGCAAATTAGCGAGTTAAAGAAAAAAGTACAAATGCAAGAAAATTCTGTTGTTGCTGGTAGTGTGCGAATTACTGGTATACCCTATTTCGAAAATGAAAATTTACAGGCATTGTTTCAAAACATTTGTAATAATATAGAAATGCCTGTACCGCGGGCAGAGAACATATACAGACTAAGAAAGATTTACAAAAATAATAAGCCGTACAACCCCAATGATGACGTAATAGTAGTCAAATTACACTCGCCATATGAAAAAAACTTTTTACTTAAATCAATTGCAAAGTACCGACGTGAAAATCAAACCACATTGCGCTTAAGTCATGCTGGTTTTGAAAGCGAGAGCCCTATTTATATAAATGAAAACTTAACTCCCCACAACTATGGCATTTTTAAAGAAGCCTTACTTATGCGGAAAAATAAACGTTTAAAGTCAACATTTACCTTACGTGGTCTCGTTTATGTTAAAAAATTTGATTCTGAAGAAGCTTTACTTGTGGAATCTAATGAGGAACTCAGGGAGCTTTTTCGTGTATAAAAGCTACATCTCCACTGCCAAAAACTACACACTTTTTCTAATCTATTTCTCTTTTACTTTAAATTATTACGAATTACCTTATTTTAAATTATATAACAGATCAATTATATTTCATTTTTTTAGATCAATTAAATTGTTTTGCTTATTAGTTTCAAAATTTTATTGCGCTTTACTAGTTTTTGAATATGACAAACGTACTTTTTAATCAATTTGGTTCCAGGGATGGTACTTATAATATGATTCGTATATTATCTAAATTACATAAAGGATTTAATGTGGTTCATATTAATGCTCAAAGTTTATTACCTAAAATTGATGAGTTTCGGTTTCTTTTTGTAAATTCTGGTGTAAATGTCATATGTATTTCGGAGACATGGTTTAATCCTGACATTGATAGTAGCCTATATAGATTGGACGGATATAGAGTCTTTAGATCCGATAGGCGGCGACATGGTGGGGGCGTTGCAATCTACATAAGGGATAATATTTCCTGTCAACTTGTCTGCTCACATAATGAACCTGGCGATACTGAATTTTTATTTGTTGGAATAAGTTCTGGTGGTCGTAAGATACTACTTGGGTGTGCCTACAGACCGGACAGATACATTAATTTCGACTCTTTAACTGAAAAATTAGAATTACTATCAGCGACATATGCTGAAGTTATAATTGCTGGGGATTTTAATAGCAACTTACTTATGACCAATGAGTTGGTTACCATCATGTCGTCAATTAACTTGTTTTCTGTAAATATGACTCGACCAACACATTTCACTTCATCTTCGGAAACATTGCTTGACTTGTTTTTTGTTAGTAATATTCATAAAATGTTACATTATGAACAAATAGCAGCTCCGTTGTTTTCAAGACATGACGCCATCTTTATGTCTTATGATATCTCACTTGCTGTAATGCGTCAGAGTTACAGTTTTCGTGACTTTGACAACATCGACTATTTTACATTGCATGACGACCTTGTGAACGTAGCTTGGGATAGTATCTACAACTATCCTACAGTTGATGAGAAATTATCATTTGTCAATACGAAAATTGTACACCTGTATGAAAGAAATGTTCCCACTAGAACTAAGAAATTAAGGAAAGGACAGCGACCGTGGTTTACTCATGATGTGAGGTCATTGATTGATCGCCGTGATAAATTGTACCATTTATGGAAGCGTTATAGAACGCCTGAACACTTACTTCAATACCGCATTGCGAGGAAGGCAGTAGTCTCTAGAATAAGGGCTGAGAAAAGAACTTATTATTCCAACAAATTTGAGACAACTGTGGGCAGTAAGAATATTTGGAACCATATAAAGGACGTAGGAGTTGGCAGGTCAATTGCTCACACGGCGAACGTTGATGTTAATTTGTTAAACAATGAATTCGTGAAGGTCTCATCCACTAATGTATGCACGGATTTCTATGATCGGATGACATCTAATAACTTGGCCACTGCAAAGTTTGACTTCCAATGTTTTGATGATCGGGATGTAGTTGAGGGTTTCCATGTGACAAAATCAAATTCTATAGGTTTTGACAACATAGATCCGAAATTTGTTAAAATTATTTTACCGTGGTTATTGGTATATATAAAGCACATTTTCAATAGTATAATTGTCACTAACACTTTCCCTAATGCATGGAAATACGCCAGGGTCGTTCCGGTACCAAAAAAGGGAAATGATTTTCGCCCTATATCCATTTTACCATACTTCTCAAAAGTATTTGAACACATGATCCATAAGCAGATATACAAATATGTCAGGGAAAATAATCTGTTGACTGATCGCCAATCTGGTTTTAGACCTCAGCGAAGTTGTATCACGGTGTTGTCTGATGTAGTAGAGGATATACGGGGGAATTTGGATAGCAATAAGGTTACTTTTCTGGTACTACTGGATCACTCTAAGGCCTTTGATACGGTTAATCACTCAATACTTTGTCTAAAACTCTCAAAGATATTTAATTTTTCACCAAATTCAGTGCAACTTATGGCGAACTATCTCTCTGGGAGGACACAATCAGTCTCCTTAAATGGAAACGTCTCCCGTCCGTTGGAAACAAAACATGGTGTTCCACAGGGATCGGTCCTTGGGCCTCTATTGTATTCCTTGTATGCAAATGACCTGCCTCAGCATCTTCTTCATTCGAAGGTTCAAATGTACGCAGATGATGTTCAACTTTACCTCTGCTGTCCTAAGAACTCATACCGTACGAGCATTAATTTCTTGAATTCTGATTTGGACAGAATTTTTAATTGGGCCACGGTAAATGGTTTGAACCTTAATCCGGAAAAGTCAAAATGTTTAGTGATAAGCAAGAAGAGTGTTGTAATAGGAGAAGATCTAGATATACATATTGGAGATGCTAGGATTGAAATTGTTAAGGTTGCCAGAAATTTAGGAGTTACAATGAACGGAACTTTGACTTGGACGGATCACATTAGTCAAGTTTGTGGAAAGATATATGGCATGTTAAGGACATTGTGGATCACACAATATTTTACTCCACCGAGAATAAGAACTCTAATTGCGAAATCCTGTCTACTACCAACGCTACTATATGCCTCTGAAATATATGCTGGCTGCAACTCTCAGGATATGAGAAAACTTACCACTACCTATAATAACATTGTCCGCTATGTTTTTAATCTAAAAAAGTTCGACAGAATAACGTCGTATTCATGTAGTCTTCTGACTCTATCTTTTAATAATTTTCTTAAATTTAAAACATTATCTTTTTGCATAAAATTATAACAACAAAGGAACCGTCGTACCTATACAGTCGTTTACAATTTGCAAAGTCTCGTAGAGGGAAATTTTTAATACAATTTCGTCATAGGGACCATGCATCGGAGTGTCAATTTTTTATATTAAGTATACGTCTTTGGAACCAACTTCCAAATTATTTGCAAACAACTTATAGCGCAATAAAATTTAAAGAATTACTTACCGAACATTTTTCTTAATATGTTTTTTTTTTTTTTTTTTTTTTATTCTCTTTTTTGTCTTAAAACTGTGTAAATCTGATTTCTGATTATATAATATTTAATATTAATCCTTGTTAATTTTTGTCAAATATTAATACATTTTATGTTATTTTATGTTAGTTTATATTTTTTGTTGTCACATCTTTGTTTTATACTTGTATAACTTATATTATTTTTCCCTTTGTCTAATATAACATATCTGATTCTAGTACTATAATTCATAAGATATTGTATCTTGTTGTACTAGAAATTCAATTCTTTCAAATAAATAAATAAATAAATAAATAAATAAATAAATAAAGTTTTTTGGTAGAAACTAGAGAAGGTGGTACAATGCACAGTTTTTTTGTTAATTTTTCGCGCACCACATTTAGAAACATATAAAGCCTATCGACTTCCAATGACTATACAAAGTTGATCTTATCTCTTTATGTTTATTTAAAAAAAAAACTGGCGTGATCGGAGCAAGGAGGTTGGCATCCCCATGCGATACTATGAAATCTGCACATGGCTAAAGTGGTAAAAAGTTGAGAGACTAGACTTTCCACAATGCCAACATTAGCCAATTGTAACTAAATTGGGAACCAAAATTTTAATTGTAAATATTGTGCCTTAACCCAGATGAAACTTTCGAAAGGGTAGGCACTTCGTTCCCCAACTTACATTAAATTACTACCGATTTGTTGGCCTAATGATTGCTCCTACCAAGAAAACCATTTCAAAGAGCAAAAAATTAAAAGAAGTTAGTGCTCGTCAGTCACACGTAGGTGCTGAAACAACCTGTTTACCCAGCCACCATGGGCGTAGAAAGATCAGTTTGGGGGGTGCATTTCCCATCCCAGAGTTCAGTCCAACAAATTTAAAAAAAGAGCTCCCTTAGTCCATCTAAAAAGCGCCCTCTCAGGCACTTTCGTCGGCGGATTTGCAGCCTCAGGTAGTAGAAGACAAGGTGTTCTACAGTATCAATCTCCTTCTCATACCCACACAACCGGCAGAAGTCCGGTTGTAATATATCTCAAAAGGCAGTACCCTGTAAAAGTTCCACAATTTAACATCAGGAGACTGTTGACGAACTTATATTAAGCCTGGACGAGGCCATGAAGTAAGTACTAGTCAGTTCAGATAACAAATATTGTTGGTAAACATTACAGCCGTAAGACATCATTCAATATCAAATCAAATTTACTTTAGTTGAATATGAAGACTGAAACCGCGGCGAGTGTGGTTGCAGTTTATTCAGGGCTTCTCAAATAACCCTACCCGAAACTAAAACGTGGCTGGAATTATTTTATCTGTCATCTGAGGAAAAAATCAACAAGCAACTTAATTTCAATAAACTAAAATCATTGTTTTGCTAAAGCCATATAAGCTGGGGGAATAGCCACAACGGTTTTGCCTAATTGCAGTGAGATCTATAAACTTTAAATTGCTTACACGCTTAGTTTTAAGTTGAACTGGCCCAGATATCGACCTCGTAATTCCCCGAGAATAGACAGGATCTCGAATGTATAACTCTGCACAGTATACTAGCCCTTGCCACATGCATGAAATTGACACACAGTTAAACACGCCAATGAGGATGATCTTTTGCATTCTTTGTACAACTCCAACTAAATGATTGGCCGAACTTTGCAAGCATTGCTTCCCCCCAAAAAAGATGTAAACAACTCTATTGCATAGGTATGAAAGAGAGTATTATTCTTCTTCTAAAGTCTGGGGTAAACAGTACCCGAAGACGGCGACCAAACCCCAGGCGTCCAAGCCTAGAATTACCTAAGATCAAATAAAGGATAGTTTTCAGGCGGAAAGAGCATCGCAATGAAAAATTTAGGCGGTCACAAACCACAGTAATATCATAGGTCTTCAGTTGCCAAACAAACCATTGCGGGCAAGTGCTGGTACCAAACAAAATACGCCCATTGATTGGGGTCATGCCAATGGCACCAGATATATATTTGGCGCCCAATATTAGACAACGGTTCACATTCTCAATGACTGTAGCATAAATTCCCAATGAGCAACATAAACAACTTGACTCCAGGCGCAATAGCTTGGTTGTGCGGGAACTCAAACCAGTTACTGCCACCTAGGAGCAAGTCATATTAAATTTTTTCAGTTCTTAAGATCTATGAAACTTAAAAAGTTACATCAAACAAAGTCATCAAACATTTTCTATTATTTAACCCTTATCCTGTACTTCAAAAATAGAACGCATTTAACATTAGTGGGTCAATTTTGCCCAATATGAAAAATTCACAAAACTTTTATTTTTTATTATGTTTTTTGCACTCATGGCATGAAATTTGTATTTCGGAATGATTCCTACATATAAATTTATTACAATCAGAGCATTTATTTGAACATTTCGTGCAATTGGACTGATTTGGGCAAAAAAAGCAACTTCTTCATTTGTATTTTTTTACCCTTGAGTGGGTAGCTAAATCATTTTAAACGCGGGTTATATATGCTTTAGCATAACTGCCATGTGGTACACTTGTTTTTGGTAGCAAAAATGTTTTGTTTTTTCGCACAGTGCCGACCAATGTAATATTGCGTTTTAGCAATTCAATACTTAGTTCATGGAAGGTAAAAAAAAATTATAGAAAGTAACGTTGTTTCCTTTCAAATCTTTAATTAGTTCCAAGACGACACGACGCCCTTGGTCTTTTTCTGGTTTGCAATTTCTTTTTTTTTTTTGCCGGTATACACTTGTAGTGACCATGCATAGCTAGTTGCAATGCAGATCGCATAGTGCCCATATTTGTATGGTTTTTTTCCTGGTTTTGATGGTATGTACTGCTTGAATGGGCAACATCCTCGAAATGTCACTAGTTGCTCGTCCACAGTGACACATTCATCAGGATTAAACATTTTTCACAAATTTGTCTCCCAACGACCCCAAAAATCTCTACTAGAAGCAAGCTAATCGCGAGCGCGTCTTTCCTTTCTACCAGAGCTGTTATCAAACCGAAGCTCTTGCGATATGTTTTGAAATCTTCGCAAACCCACTGTTGATTTGACATCAACGATCATCTACGACCATTCCGTAATGACTCCAGAGCTTCACCGTGCGAACGGTACACACCAGCCAACAACACAAGTCCAAAATGAGCTTCTGTAGTTATATCATCTACAAGAATTTAAATATTGCCTAAAAGCAACAGTTAAAATGTTGAAACTTTATAGCATTTATTATAAATGCCCTGTAGATTAGTCATGGCAATAATTATTTTCATTATTTCGCTTGGAATAAGCAGCAGAAACAATGATTTTATGCTATCTGTTCTAGAAATAGCATAACGCGTTGGACCAAGAGCAAGGTTTATAATACTCTCTCTAGCACTTCTTCCAAAATCCTTTATTGCTGATATTTCTGACCATAAATATTTCCCATTTTGTGAAGTATATGTTATAGCTTCAGTTTCAGTTTCGCCTTCGATTGAGCTTGATGATTCATTGGGATCATGTATATACCTAACATCCAACTTGACGTATCATTCGGAGTTTAATTTTTTCAAAATTATATTATATTCTTGCGCAGTTACAAAAGTACAGAATGCAGTTGTTTTGTTGTTCTGTGTGTCGCTTTTTATTTTCCCGTTATAAATAAAAAATTCTTTAACTACGCAGGTGGCTTTACACTGTTTTAAAGAGCTTTCGTCTATTGGGCAAATTTGACCCACATATACCATATGTGTAATTTTTTTTACACAGGCTATGCGAAAAGAAGTAAAGACTTTATATTCCATATTTAAGCACTGTACAATAAATAAATAAATGTACAAAATTTTCGTAAAAATCCGTTCAGTGGGTATAAAAATATTAAGCATTAAAAACCGTTTGGGCAAATTTGACCCACAAATACAGGATAAGGGTTAAATGCAATATTTTTTGTGGGGCCTAATTCGGCGCATTTCAAAATTAAATTTAAGCACAAACCGCTTTTTTAAATATTGGCGTTTAACCTTTTTGCAGATTAAAATAAAAAACTGACGGCTGAAATATAAAAAAAATAGTTCTTGAAAACTTGGTGTTCTTTGTGTCGTTGTTGGTGTTAATTAAGAGTTTTTTTTTATCTTTTGAAACATTTTTTGATTACGAAGTAATTTAACTTATTTTTTTTTTGTAGCTAAAGTTTATGGCTGTTGTGAATGGGTGTTTGTTAAGTTTATAATTTATTATTTTTTCTACTTTTAATCTTACAAATTTATGTGTGTTGGCATAATATGTATGTTTGTATATGTAAAGTAATGTATGTCTGTATAAGGTTTGGCAAGTGGTTTTGACTTTAGAAGGTCATAAGTGATTGTTTATTTAATAGTTTTATTCTTTCATCACCTTAACCATAACGACTTTAACCAAACCCTCTTAGCGTTACAAACTTTACGCCTCATGCATGTTTCTAATTGAAAACTTAGTTTGTACTTTAAGGTGGGCTTTAAATCTTTTTTCGAAAAAAAGCAAAAAAAAAATAAATAAATGACTTCATTAGAATAAGTTGTCATCCGGTTAAAAGAATATTTGTTTATTAAAAACTAAATAATTTTTTTTGTTTGATATGTTTAATAGAAATAAAAATATTATTTGAATTACAACTGCAAATCTTTGAAAATCCTAAAACTAAAAAACAAAACTGTGTTTGGATACAAGAACATAGCTTGCATGTGTTTTAACAAAATTTAGGGGGGTTTTAAAAATTCAAATGTTAACAACTTCTTAACCACAACTCACATTTATTTCAAATTTGAAGCAACTAAAGAGGAGGAGTTAAGCTTTTTAAATAATGTTTTTGGAAGAAAACGGTTTGTGTTAAGACCCAGATATAGGGCAGTAAAGTTGACTACCACATTCAACCCTGCCTTTGCACGAATGTATAAAATCAGTTAAGCTCTTAATAAAATCTCATACATAAAAATCCAACATAAAATATTTTTTTTTAAATAAGACTAACATTTGATATTTTAATAAAATAAGATGCATTTTCATATGCAAAGATTACGAAAGCTAAGCCGATTACTTATAATCAAACTAATTCACACTAAAAAAAATTTCTAAAATTTATGGATAAACATAAAAATAAAATAAAAATCGCACCAGCATTGTGCCCTAATAAATAAATTTAAAAATCAAATTATATCCACAAACATGAAGTCATACGAGACTCATTTGAATTCAACATATGCGTGCAACTTGAGTACAAAATCAATTGATCAACAAAAAGTCATTTAAATTAAATATTTTTTTTATTTATTTTTTTTCTATTTTTAAGATATATTGTTTGCATGTAATTTATGTTATAAATCTAAATTCAGCTATCACTTGTACAAGGCAGATTACAAAAGTTTTTTTATTACTTTTATTTCCCACACAAAGTTAAATATACAAAATACAAACATCTGTTTTCAAAAAAAAAAAAGTGCAATAAACAAAATTTTAAAAACAAACAGAAAATAATTTCATTTGAAAACATATAAAGTTTAAAATAAATAAAAAAACATTAAAAAAGTCTTGCGGAATCATTTGTGTAAGCCACCCACAAATATTAAGGCGCCAGGTGGTTTTAAGGAAAACCGCTACAATTTATAAAACATAAAGACATAAATCATTATGGTGGGATATGTGCTGGATATGTGTGTGGCCACATAATATTGTGGTTATTATTAAATGGTCTGTACTTTTATTTGGTAACTAGAATTTTTGAAATAAACTTGGAAAAGAAATATTATTTTCAGTAAAAATGCACTTATTTATGTTGAAAAGGAAATAAAAATTTTTTGAAATATGAAAAATTATTTTCTATAATAAATAAATTTCTACTCTAAAAATAAAAATATCACACCCGTCACATTTTCTTAAATGTTGTTGCCTACGAAAAAATTATTAAAATTTAATGCAACAGAAAATACTTCGAACAATACATTAAAATAAAAATTGCTGTTTCGTTTTGGAAGTCATTTTCATTAGTTGAGATTATTAAGCTAATAAGTTGGATCTTAGCCACCCACTCGCAAGATTCAAATGACCGCTTAGATGTACATATATCTTTTTAAATTTACTGGTTGCCCAACATAAGTTGCAACAAATTACAAGTCAGCCCTACTATTAAATTAACATATAAAAATATGAAATTTACCAGGTTTATAGATTTGGAGATATTCAGAAAGCTTTAGTTAGCAAAAATTCTTTTCAATCTTCTAAAAAGTACCAGAATATAATTCTAGCCCTTTAGTGCCCCTTAACGCCAAAATTAAAAAATGTACCAAAAACATATCAACATATTTTGGTAACCTGCAGAATACAATTTAAATTATATTTCTATCTTAATTGGTTTTAAACTAACAAAAAGTACTAACACATAATTTTAACCCGTTTTACCCCTTAGGGTCAAACAACTAAAAAAAGGACCCAAAAACGCACTCATATTTTTAGGCCTGTCGCATGCAATTCGAGTTATGTTCTTATCTTTATTGGTTTAAAAGTTACAAAAAAACGCCTAAAAAATTAAAAAAATTGTTTGACCCTTTTTCCCCCTTTGGGTCCAAACTTGAAAAAAAAACAAAAAGCGTAATCATAGTTTTTTTAAGACCTATCGAACGCAATTTGAATAACGTTTCTATTTTTATTGGTTTAAAAGTAACAAAAAGTACCAATAAGTACTAAAAAGTACCAAAATATAATTTTAACCCATTTTTCCCTTTTGGTCTTAAATTAAAAAAAAAACATCAAACTGCTGTTCATTTCTTAAGGAAACCCCGAAAATTTTTAAATTATGTTTCTATCTTATATACTTCAGAGGATAGTAGGTTATAGATTTTTCCCTTTTTCCCCCTTTTTATCCATTTACGGGCCGAATTTTTAAAGATTTATCTATATTTAAACAAACATGGAAAGCTTAACACGTGTTATAAATTTCATGTATTTAGCTCTACGCGTTTGATCAGTATGGCGTTGGTTAATTTTGTTAGGCAATTCATAACCTGACATTCCCACACAAATGGGCGTAGTGTGGGCGTGGCAGCAATAATTTCCAAAAAAAATGTAGCCTATTGTTCCCTTTCAGATTTGAAATAACTCCCTGTAAAAATTAAAAAAAAAAATGATCCACTGATGTGGCCAGCTATAAAATACAAACATACATACATAAAATACCCCTGAGTATGGCAGTTAACCTATGCACATAAACATCATTACATATTAGTACCAATACTAATCGGTACATTTGGACTTCTCAGCCAGAAAAATCATTTAAAAACTCGGCCAAATTCAAACAATTTAGATTTTCGACTGCGAAACATATAAGGTGGTTGGCATGAAATCTGTCAAACATATCCAAGGAAATTCTAAGCCGATATGTCTCCGTATAAAACATAATAGCTTGCGCGGCGGTAAATTCCAAATGCCTGCAGGTGCAGCAAAACTGCCACCAAGAAAGCGCAGCTCCTAACACAGATCGCAGGCCATTCGCAGAACAAGTTCTCTGAGGTCTCATCCTCCAAACAACAAAAATGGCAGGTCATTGTACCGGCCCTTTCGATGTTGTGCAGGTGGTATCTGCAATTTCAAATAATTTCTTACTAATTTTTGATTTATTTAAGTATAAGACCTAACACGTCTCTAAATGAAGTTTGACCAACGACTTTTGTTTGCTAGTCCAGCAGTTACCATCAGGCTACACCACCCCACCGCTTACATTTTTTTTCTAAATGCAGCTTGAAAAAAATACTTAAGGACATAATTAGCAAGACAAAATATCCCAATGGATATCTTTAAGCAAAGACATAAACCAAAGTAAAGACAAAGCCCAAGTAATAAAAATAACGTAAGACATTACCTACCAGAAATTGATCATAAATCTTTTAGATACGTCGTACATCAAAATTGCCAGACGAATCTAACAAAAATATGTATGACATCAGTACGAAAAAATTTGTTTTTTGTCAGACATGTCTGATACAGGCATTATTGGCTAATTTTGCTAATTTAGGTATGAACACAAATAATTCTCATTTGGTTTATGTACACTCAGTGCAATTAATTTTTTACTTTTTACAAGGCAATTTACTAACGAGGTGGATTCCGTATAAAAACCAAAAGATAAAATGGAAGAGCCCACAAATGGGATGTATAGTACAAAGCGCTCATACCCAACCGAGCAGCTGGCAAAAGCTCATTTTTTTCTTCTTCTATGAAGCCTCGACTTTGCTCTTTTGCTGAAGCTACGTGATATTTGCTTTTCTGCTACAGCTGCCGCCGTTGCTTTTTCACTACTATACTGTTTCAGCTGTTTATTCTTTTGCGCCGATTTAAAAGCGTTACGACCTAAAGCAAGTTTTATTAGTTAAGCTCGTAGAATCGACGGCGGTACCTTTTTTTTTTTTTTTGTTGCCAGGTAGGAAAATCCTTTCGGATCATTGGATGCCGTCGCATCCGGTATTTTCTCTACAATTAAATTTGGTAACTGGGAAAAAATTGGAGCTTTTTTTTTACTTTTTTTATTGGATTTTTTACTTAAATGCTCAACTAAGCAAAATTTTAATTTAGAGTTTAATTAATTAAAATAATTTCAACATTATTGTTTTTCGTAAAAACTCTTCTAACGTTTTTTTATTTTAAAGTTTCAATGAATTCTTTGTTAAGGTATAATAATGAGAACTGGAACTGCAAAACAAGAAGTAAAACTTTCACTTGCAATTTCTTATGATTTCATTTAACCATTAAATTCTTTGTGGTAATTATTTCTTAGGGTATAGAAAGTTCTTCTCTGCTATATTCGTTTGTAGTTTTGTGTCAAAAATAACTCATAAAATTTTTTGAACGCTCTTGGATTTTATGACTCGTTGTTTGTTAAAAAAAAATCGCACAAACTACGTACATATTTGTTTAGTACTTTTTTAAGTTGTTTTTTTTTGTTTACGATTGGCTTTAATAATATCTACACTAAATAACCCCATTTTTATTTGTACCTAAAAAGTTATACAAAACATTTTCATAAACACATGCACACAGACACACATTAATACCACATTGCTGCTTACGTACATACATGTGTGTTTTTAATTAATATCGAGAAAGTAACAACCTTGAAAACGCAGTTAAAACCTTTAACGAAGACGGTGAAAATAAATAGAATAACCCAAGTTAAGCTGACATTTGCGTAAATTTTGCAAAAAATAATTATTTTCTTTTAAGTTTCTTTCTTAACTATTCACGTCAAAGACTTTTTTTATGTCTATTTTTTTGATTAAACAAACAAATTTGCTGAAATTCCCATAATAATTTGCGTATAAGCGAAATTCTTATTTTAAGCTTTATTGCGTATTTTCAAGCTATTCCCCCTTTTATTTATTTTCCAATGAAAATCGCCTTTCCCTTTTCATTATTCGTTTTTAATTCTTTTGTTGATTTAAAAAAAAAAATTGCAAAAACATTAATTTTTGCGTTTAACCCTTAGAAATCGATAAGGAATTGTAATAAAAATTTATTATTCTTTCCTTATTATAACGTCAGAGTTGTCCATGAAATGTGTGAAATCATTTATTACACATCAAAGATTACTAAAAATGAGTGACAATTAATTAAGCTTTAAGGCATTGAGTAACTTTAATCAAGGTGGTCAACCACGATCATATTAAATCCCCTCATTTTTTTTTTACGGGCCAACATTTGCATCATAACTAACTACATATCTACCCTACTCTTGGTTTATTCTACGATATCTTCTAGCCTTGATCCAAAACCTCACCCAGATTGTCACAGAGGTGCTTTAAAGCTACCTGTATTCGGCAGACCTGCAGCTATAAAAAACGTCTTCCACAGTTTCTGCTTTCTCCCTCATCCTGTCATTACTAGCAGAAGTCTAAAGCATTATTATCCCATTTTTGAGTTATATATCTTACATTCTTGTGCCACCAGGAGTCCCAAATCCAGAACTAAGATCATTCAGAAACAGGATATTGCCCTTTCAATTCATTTCGGGTAACAAAAACCTAGAGATCTCACAATGAGCCCTGGATTTGCAGGCAAGACCGATTTCATTCAATACCCATGTCTCTGTTAAACCATAACAAAACCCCAACGGTGACCCTACTAGCTCCACACCAATTAATCTATTTTGCTTCTAGCTCATCAGCCGTTTCATTGCCGGTTATGTCCAAGAGAGCTGTTATCTAAAGTTTTTAAACCTATTTTGTGGATCCCATCCCCTACTGCATTTCTCTCTAAATACTCTGCCTCCCTCATCACTACCACAATCACCTCCTGAAAACGCTGCAAAGCATCAGACCATTAGTCGGAAATCTCTTTTTTACATGAAAATAATTTAAGTTAAATCTCGTTTTAAGTACCATTGGGTATTTATGGAAGTTAAGGGATGTTGCCGACTTCCATGGGAGGTTAAGCCAATAATGGGTCGATTTGTACGAAATTTTGAGCGTCTGGTGCTGATTAAAGAACCTTTAGCCAGCACTGATCTAGAATAACCCTGTTTTGACAAGACCACAACATTTGGCAAATAAGTCGTCTTTTAATACATATATGCCTAGACTAGAGTAAACCTGTGACCGAGAGGTATCAAACCTGAATCTTGATGCCCCACTAGAGTGATCTAAAATATACAACTGCTCAGAAAAGTATGCCTTCTGGCATCTAGGTCAGTAGGTTCCCTGCAGGGAAATGTGTGTCAATTGGTTGGCGTCCTGTTACAGGTACGAAACATGAATTGGACAAAAGTTAATGGTCGTGATCGGTTAAAAAGGCACACATCAAATAGCTGGATCTAAAACAATTAATGCAAACGCTGTTTATATAGGAAAGGCATGTAACCCGTTTTAAAGTCATTGTTTTTAGCCAATAGCCTTCTCCTATGACAACGCAATGCAAAAGTGACAGGTTCCCTCCATATAAAATGCAGAAACTAGAACCAGTTCCTACCCTATGAAACCGGTCCCGTCAATAGTCTTAGACCAGTCCTTGTCCCCGTAGGGTTAGGTTAGGCGAAGCAAGGGGTATATTTGGCTATGGGAAGAGCAATGGACGTTCATGCTCCATCTCAGGTTTTCAATGGGAGTAAATACTCTACGTTGAGGTTCAGAGCAACAGAGGTTTGGGTAAATACTAGAGGCCAGCCCAAGATGACACTAAATAAGGCATTATCTTGAATTTTTAATTCATTTCAAATACCTTACGTGTGCACACACAAAAATAAATACTGCATTGTATTGTTCGCCATCTCTTTTGTTTACTTAACTTAAATGAAAAATATATTCACAGTTAAGCACACTAAAGTAAACAACAACGGCACATCAATTCATCATGATCACACACTTCAATTTCAATTCATCTCGAAACTTTACTGTTGGTGCGATGTTCCTGGTGTGATAGTTATAAAAAACGGGGGATGTATTGTATATTGATTTGCCTGTTTGTGTATGTGTTTGTTTATGTATGTACCCACTCAACATTGTGTGTATTATTATTTATTAACATAACAACTACATTACTCTTAAGTCTTTGTTGTTGTTGCCACACATAAGCACAGTAGTTTTTTTTATCGAACACACCTCATGACAGTACATAAGTTGCGTCAACAACAGTGTCTGACACCACTCTTTATTCTTAACTACACTACACTGCAGCATAAAAACTGTATCAGCTTCTGGAATTAGCTTGAATACGACTTGATGCAGGTCTCTAGTAAATACCACTTTGTGTAGGTAATCCAAGATTTTGTGGGTATTTCATAACCCGAGAGCAAAAGGGTTTCTTTTGCTTTTACGAAATGGAGATTGTAAGCTTTTAGTAGGGATGATAACAGGTCATTGTTCGACAGCGGTTCATGCCAAAAGAGCAGCATGACTGGCCAGTGATGATTGTAGCTTCTGTGGTATACGAGGGGATATGGATGATGTTAAACATAGTTTGTTGCACTGTTCAGCGCACGTGCGCTTAAAAACAAGGGTCAAGGGTTTTATTTGTTTCAAAAACTGGGATTAAATCAATTGTTAAAAAACGAAAATTCGGTAAAAATTGACGTTACTTCCATAAATATTTATTTTAAAAATTCAGGTTTTAAAATTTAATTTCAGGGGTCAAGTTGCCTTATTGGGCTCGAATCGTAATTAAAAAATTCTAATTAGAATTCCTATATTTAAAGCATTGACAACTCGATCGAAGAAGTAAATTTCGATTCGAATCGAATGTGACGATTTGGCCCCAGTATTAAAATGTTCTTCGTTGTTTAATCCATTTTTTTAATCTTCTTTAACTTTTTCCAGTTTTTAATTTTTGTTTATTTTTTCAATAATTTCTTAGATTTGATTAAAATTAACAAAAATGCTTTTTAGATGATTTGATTTCCTGGTTAAAAAATAATTTAATTTTATTGATTTTTGATTTCTTCTTTAACATTTTACTTTCGTCTTTCTTTAATTAGAAAAAGAAACGAAATAAATCTTCTTCGTTTATCTGAGATTTGATTTAAATGAAAAATAACTGAATGTCTGGCTGATTGAATGAATGAGTGAATGAATGGATAATTATTAAAACTGTAGATTGTAGATTGTAAATAAAATGCAAGAAACTGTGAAGCATACACCAATGCAACCAACTAACCAATCGAGCTTGTCATGACATCATTTTCTGTAAAACTTTAAATAACGTTTTTCATTGTCTGAAACAAAATCTGTTGACGACTGCGTTTGGTCTAACACTAATATGGGAGATAAAATATACATAGAATTCAAAAACAGAAAGTTCATGCCGTCAAATATACATCTAGTCTGCACTATAGTTTATTTTATCTTAATTTTTTGGTTAAATTAGTATTTAATTTAGTTAATATTTAATTTTTTTATTAAAAATTTACTTTGAAAAAAACTCATCCAACTGCAAATTCAACCATAAATCAATAAATAAACAAACTAAAGCTCAATTCAAAACAAATTTCGTTCAGTAGGCTGAATGACTATTGTTAAGGAAATTGCATAATTGAATTATTGTCATAAAAAATGTGTTGACAACATATAAGACATAAACGACAGACACAAGACAAGTTGCTTGTTAAATGGAAAGTGTGAAAAATGTTGGACAATTTTAAATAAATAAATGACACAGTTGGCAGACTTAAAGGACCGGTTTTGATTTGTTTTTTTTTCTAAAATTTCGTTTAATTTCTTTTAAAAAAATAGACAAAAATAAGTGGCATTAAAAAAATTGTCACGCTACTTATAATGGAAAAAAGTTTGATTTTTTTAAAGTCCTTTTTTATAAAATCTAAAGAATTTAGAGTTAAAGAGTCGGTCAATCTCGACGTTAAAATTTATACTCCAGCACATCTAACGAACCTATATGCGGTACCTAAAGAAAAACTTAGTCAATGCCGGATAAAAAACCTTAAATTTCTTCTCAATCCGGATAAACGGAGGCTGTGAGACTTCGTGGCAGCTATTACCGGTCAACAGTTTCTGTGGAAGCTGTCAAGATGCTGAAGGGGCCTCTGTACATCCATTGCATTGCGTTGGTATTAGGAAAATTGTTTATGGGAAGGAGGATAGAGAAAGTAGTTTCAGTAAACATTTGCTAAAAAAATTTTCGATATTTTAAGTGACAGGAAAGTTATCTTCGGGAAACTATTTCTACATACGATTCATGCGACTAAAGGAACAATTTTTCCTGAAATACATACTGCGTTTCACACAAGACAACGAACAAGTTCCCTGATCTTTTCCAGGAAAATAGGGTCGATGGAACAGTAAAACACATCCTAATATACGACGATGGTTAAATAATTTAAAGTGGTAAACTATCTAAATGGCGCCGAGGAGTACCTAAGCCTATTTCTGTATGCCTTCAAGCTCCATAATAGACTTTGGAGCATCACTCCATACATAGAAGTTGTATTCCACTTTGACCGGCTAAAAGGGAGTTAGATTAGTTAAGGTCACAAGGTGTAGTGACGAGTACAGCTCGCCATCTCCCCAGACACCCCAAGGCCCATTTTGGATTTCTTCAGAAGATACGAAAAGATAATTGGGAAAGATAAGAATTTGTAGGTAAAGCGATACAGACGTTAAGAGTTTTACGTGAACACCTACCCTGCGGGCAAAAATTCACGGTGCTCTTAACACTTGGTGGAAACAAAGCGTCCACCAGCTCCCCCAGAATCGCCTTTCGGCCACCCAGGTTGCAATTCTTTGCCATGACTATGTGCAAGCCATAACAGACCCCTTGCTGAGAAGTTGGGCTATCTAAACCCAAATTGCGTCACTAGTTTTGATCCCCTCTTCATAATCGAAACAGATCCGCGCCGACAAGACACATCTCCACACGCTTGTGAAACAGCACCCAACCTTTAGCAAGAAAGATTATGATTATCATGTCACACCTAACAAATGCGACACCCAGCTGTGTTTGAAGGATCTTTTTTCATTTAGACAACTCAGTTACTCCACTTTCATCAACGCTTGGTAAAGCGATATAGAAATAGGGAAAGATAGCAAGAGTGCCGTCCGAAAGAAGTAAAAAGAAGTCAGTAATCGTAGGCGCTGAACGATCTATCTACTCAGCCACCCAAACCTCCCCAGCTCCCAGCCAGAGACCTTACCCAGTCCACCTAAGAAGTGCCCTCCTAAACATCTTTGTCAGCGGATCTGCAGCCTGGGGCAGTGGCAGTTAAAACATTAAGATTTAATGATGAGAAGTAGTTCTTATAATGTTTAAAGATGCCAAGACACCTCTATACTTCCTTGGGCTCAAGGAAAATGTGTTTCACCCAACGGATATCGCACTAGATTTTTTTATCCAGAACATCAAGGTTTTCTTATATTAAAGTAAAAATGTGGCAAATCTTGTTGCCTGCAAAAGGAATAGATTAAATATGAAGTTTGACATAGTTTGTGTTTTTGTCCAGAGAAGGCACTTTGGGGGCAGCAGGCGGAACAGTTTGTTGGATCTAGCCTTTTATTCTTGATCAAAAATAAGCATTCAGGATTGAGATGCGAATAAGGGTAGGATGACTATTCCAAATTATTTTCTTTTCTCACTTTATTTCTCTTTCTTTTTCTCTGTCGCACTCTCTTTCTCTCTCTCTCTCTCTCTCTCTCTCTCTCTCTCTCTCTCTCTCTCTCTCTCTCTCTCTCTCTCTCTCTCTCTCTCTCTCTCTATCTCTCCTTTATATATAAATATCGCTAAGAGGTTAAAGTATCGCATTCAAGTGGGCCACACTTCACTTTTTTTTTGAAACGGCGTATTTTTTTTCACCCAACCTAAACTCATTCCGGTTTGTTCCAAGGTAAAACAAAGAGCTAGAGGATTGACAGGTGGCTCTTTGTAAATTAAGGACAGATTGTCGAAAACTTTTACTATATTTTTACTTTTAAATAAAAATTATTTTAGCCAAATTTCTGTTCGAGCCCAACATACATAAGGCATTAATATCGAGTAAAGGTCTAATGTGGGAAGTGGGGTCAATACCGGGCCTCTTACTACTAAATGTAGTAAAAACTTTTCTAATAAAAACTAATTTTTTTATATCTAAGCTCGATGCCATTATCTTTTGGCAGTTTGTATAGTAAATTGTAGTTTCTGGAAATAGGGTCTATGAAAGCTATGGTTTATTCTGCATTGATCACGATTAAATTAAATCCAATAACTGACCACTTTATATACTATTTCGGAAGTTAACTGCCAGACACCAAGACAGACGGATTTCTTTTTTATGATTTTTATATTTTCAGTGTAATTAGGTAAAAGGAGTTGTTGATTTTTACTCTTGGATGTCACCAAAAAATCAGAGCAACCCTTAATACCATTTTCACCTGCAAAGGCGGTGCAAAGCCCAAAAAGGATAATAAAAATAATACAACAAAACGCACGTAAAGTTTTAAAAAGGTAAAACTTAAACAAATTCTTATAACGAAATTTTATAAAAATCCTTAATTAAATTAATAAAAATAATACATTTTATAATAAATTATTATATTTTACAGATAAGACCATACTTTTAAGCAAATTACCTGAAATTCAAAGCAAATATTCTTTTGACTTTTTTAAGGTTTTTTCCCCGTTTTTATATAAGAAGCTTTACTTGTGACTTTTTAGGAAGCTATTTCGGCAAACAAAAATATTCAAAAAGCTGGCTTTTCGATATTTATAAAATAATTTCACTTTTTATAACTTTTTAAAAACATTTCAAATAATTAATTGTAATCAATTTTCATAATGGTGTTTTATTTTTTATATGAATTTTTTTATTAAACTTCAAACACTTTAAAATTTGTTTAATTTTTAATTATTACTTGTAGTAATTTCTGCACTTTTTATTTCATTTGATTTACATCAATTATTTCAGTTATAGCCGTAAAGTAGAAAAAAACTTAATATTTACGAGTGTATTTTTACGGTTCAAATGCGGTTTTCAAACGCGAACGCGTTTTTTTTCAAACAGCATTTACTCAATTGATTTCATGCGTACGTTGTGTTAGACTGTGAATACGATTGTAACTGTGGCGACCGACCCCAAACAAATACTTTATTCATTTGAATTTGCGCTCACGAAAAATTCACAAAACAGACTAAAATAATCTAGTAGCAATAACAACAAAAAAAACAATAACAACAATAAAATAGTCTATAGAAAAATACAACAATAACAATTTTTAAATAAAAAGACAACGATAACGAACAATGAAACGTTTCACCTTTGCAGGTGAAGTAATTTTCACAGAATAAATTTACTATGAAAATCAAAAAAGCCCAAAAGCTGAAAAAAAGCAACAACAACAACATAATACAATAACATTAATATGAACTACAACAACAACAACAACGCTGGCAGCAGAAACTAAAAAAAAAAACAACAATTTTTACTCATAGGGGCCAGACAATTTTTGTTTCACATATTTCTAACTGAAAAACAACAACTTTTAAATGTACTTCGCGGCACTATTACTAGACTGAGTTTGTTAGTGTGCGTGTGTGTATGTGGCTCTGTGTGTATGTGGCTCTGTGTGTACGAGAGTAAATTAATAAAGTAAAGTTATCGGTATCAGATTTAAAAATAAATACAACAACATTAAGATTAGAAACTCAGAGGCCAAGAAGTACACAAAGAGCTACAACACTTTACAACAACCATTAGCTGGCCAAAGTTGCCAGATTATTGATTTTAAAAATCCGCCGTTAAATTGATACAAATTATAAGAAAATTGACCGTTAGAAAGAATAACACCATAAATTTAAGGTAAGTTATGGACCGATTGAAGGAAAATTTTTATGCATTACCACGATTTATGTAAAATCATTTTGGTCCTTCCCTCTTTGACGCCGACATGCTTAAGGTACTCATGAGAGCTGAGAGTTGTTTCCCTATCCCTTTCTTAGGAGGTAGAGTTAATATGCACTTTCATGCTCTTCTGCGTCTTCACAGCTGCTACCAAAGTCGTTAAAAGGCAGTTTTTATAAATTGGCATGGGTGCCAGAACGACAGTGACCAGTATTGGCGGCCATGGTGTCTCTTAGTAATAGTTTGTCTTCAGATCCAGAAGATATTTTAAACGTTTTTGATATATTCCCGGCCAGGTCATTTTAGTGGTTTTATATCTAGGTTTGTTAAACCATCTGACTCCTGAAGTTGTGCCAGGATATGTACCCAGGCGGAGTTAGCAGAAAGAGAGAAGAATGTAACATAAGCAGTCAAGCACCCCATCCAATTTCGCACCCAGCAGAGCAGCAATACACCTGCTTGTATTGATCCCATTTCCCGCACCCATATTAAAATGATATATTAATCCATTTTAAGACCCTGTTATAAGCGTTTTAGTTGCGAAGAAGAAGAATGTACATCAGCAATGGATGGTGCCTTGGCTGTCGGTGAAAATCCAAATATTTCAGCACAAATATCTTGCAGAACTGTTGCCAGCTGGCCGCTTTGTTATCTGCCGACATTTAGACCTATAATACAGTGCATACATTGGCAATGAATTTGCGTTTACCAGCACCAGTTTTTTACAACAAAGGGATTAAAGAAACAGACAGAAATGGACTTTACCACATTTCTTCACCATTTCTGCGGCCGCCTGTTCTAAAATCAGTTTTCTCTCTAGAACCGTTAGTAAGTATTTCTATACAGATCCCAATGAAGTGATTTCGTTCGCCCTTCCCTCTGTAACAAGTATGGAAGTTAAATTGTAATAAAGATTGTGGGTAAAGGAAGTCGGTGAAAGTCCGTAAATAAGAAGGTAACAAGGAGTGTTAGAAAGATATACATTAAGCAACTGATACTACCTGTTTCCTGTTAAATGTGAGACGTGATACATGTGTATTTAGTTTAAATCAAAATTGTAAAATAAAAACCTGTTAGTAAAAATAAAATTTTTCTTATCACAACATATTGTCACTACCACGTTTGGCATTACAGTTTTCTGTCTAGAATGACTCCCAGATATTTTTCGATGTCGACAGAGTTTTACTTGCTTAGACTTAGTGAGTCCTGGTATGCGTGGGCTATGTTCGGAAGGACATGCTGGCATTTTGGGAAGCGTCGGGGATGGTCGACTCCTGGGGCAATCAGGTGTGACGGACTACATGGTAGCGAAACTTGACTTTGGGATTCTGCCCCAAGTAGTGTTTTCGGATAGGAGGGCATGGAAGGGATCAGAGAAGCTGTATGAGGGGTGTGCAGTCTTTACTGTTGGATCGAAGATAGAGTTAGGCACCAAAGCTGGTGTCTTAATAATGGATACTGGGGAGGGAATGTCCTATAGACTTCCGGAAGAATGCAGCATTTTCCAGGCTGAAATTCTGGTGGCGATGAAGGCCGCGGAATTGAAAGGGGAGGATACGGAGGGGAGAGGGGACGTGACAATCTACGTTGATAGTCAGGGCGTGCTTAAGGCTCTAGAGGGACACTATATCAGGTCTTGACTCGTGGGAGACTGCAGACTTGCTTTTAGGGCGATCATGGGGACACGCAGGGTCAGGCTCTGCTGGGTTAAGGGTCATTATTACGTTTCCGGCAACGGGATTGCCGATAAACTGGCGAGGAATAGATTGGCCCGGGATATTGAACTTGGTTGTGAGCCGGTGAGGCCACCACTGAGTTTCTGTTATGGACTGATAGGGACTTAGATAATGGACAAGATGGATCAAACCTGGAGGGACAGGGCCGATGACAGGATGTCTAGACTTTTTAAGCCCAGGCTGGACAGGATGGGCACTGACCTGCTGCTCAAGGAGAGCAGGGGGGTTCTGAGATGCATTATTGGGACTCTCACAGGGCACTGCGATGTGAGATATAGGACGAACAAATGGGACAGGAACTTTCCAGATTTCTGCAGGGTATGCGGGGAGGACGCTTCTTAGATGGACTTGGTGAGGTCCCTGGCTGTGGGCTGGAGAATATCATAGGTTTCATTAAGGGGGTTGGGTGGCTGGGCAGATAGGTGGTTCAGTGCCTATGACTACTGACTTTCTTGGACATCTTGCGGACGGTACTCTTACTTTCTTCTCCTTTACCTATAAAATGTTTGTCTTTACTTTTATTTTTCTTCTCTTGACTCTTATGAAGGAATTCACAATGGGCCTGTGTGCCTCTGAGTGGATGTGGTGAGTTGGACTTGCCACTACCCTTCGAAGCCTAACCTAACCTACTAATCAAGTTTATTATTCCCACGTATTGGCAAAATGTTATATAAATTTATATAAATAGATCTGGCAGCACCCCATAACCGTTCTGTGATTTATACCATAAAAAGCTTGTGCTGTAATAGACTACAAAGACTCAAAAGCTAATTTTATCATAAATTAGCTGCCTATTAAAGAGCTTTAACTAAAAACTAAACAAAATAATGTAAATAATTGAATGTAAACTGTTACGCCTAAAAAAATAGTACGAGTTTAATAAATAGAATCGTGAGTGGAAAAAAACTCAAAAAACTAATGCCGTTGGGGTTATACTAACTGACAGTTACAGTCAACATACATATGTATGTATGTGCATACATATCCACTTATCTACTAAAACAGTTTTGTAACCAATAACTTGTTTCTTCTTTTACTCTTTTTGAAAATTTATAATCAATACCAACAAGTATTTAAATTGAACTAATTAGTCTGGCTGCATATAGACGATTGATTTATAAATTAACGAGAAATACCATTTGATGCACAATAGAAAATTTTTGATAAAAAAAAATTTAAGACATAATAAAGATTTAAATTTTTTTAATGGGGAATTTTTCTGTAATATTTATTGATTAAATCACTAATTTTAAGCCTGAAGCCAAAAACTTACTTTAATCTGACATAATGCGAGTTTAATTTTATAGATATTAATACATTAATTAAAAGATTGCTTTAAAATATGCTTTCTAAAAACAATTAAATTACTTAAAATACCAGTACTAAGCGCCAATTAAGGAATTCTTAAAAAAAACCCCTTAAGATTTAATTTAAAGAAAGAAGCACAGAAATTTCCGTTTTCTTTTTCGAAAAGCCTATAAGACATAGGCAACCAAATAAAAATTAAACATTTGAGATTTTAGGAATTATCTAATACTTACTAAGCTCATTCTAAGAAAAAGATGTAAAGAAAATTTTTTATTCGGTGAAAAAGTGGGCAAACTGGGCGTGGACACATAGAGAAATTTACAAATTGTTTTTTCAATTTTTGCTTTTTTAATAAAACGAAATCAGAACCCAGTTTTACAAAGACAGTTCAAATATGACATTTTGTGGGAATCAAGATGAAAGCAATAAAATGTTTGAAAATTAGAAACTAGTACTTCCTATTTCACAGTAAGCTTCATTTTTATAAAACGTATACGTAACACACAATCGATATGTTACTTCATATCACGTATACGCACCGTATACAAATGAGAGCATTTTTACAGGATATTTAGCTTTTGGAATATTACAAATATTTTTACATAAGGACTTAGCCAAATAGGAGTAACAAAACAACTTTTTTAATACAAAAATCTCTAATGAATTTTCTAAAAAAATTAAAAAATTGGTTTTACTTTAAGAAAAATGGAGTTTTGTATTTCGCTATAAATTCAGAAATAGTTGGGAAATTTTTAAATTATGTGACATATTAAAAAACTATTTCGAAAAAAAAAACCATTCAAGAAAGTAAGTCAATCAAACCTTACTATATTATGCCCTATACCCCATCTCATTGAACTTTACGTCAGTAAGTATTATCATCTATACAGCAAAGCGGCCTTAAGGGCCTTTGGGGCTTATGATATTGGATCCGCACTGGAGAAGGAGAGAGTGAACGCTCTGAATAGGCTCGGAATATGGAATGATGTGACGCTGGTATGGGTTAAGAGTCATATGGGCAACGAATGTGCCAACCGTCTGGCAAATTGCGGGGCAAACCGCCCTTATATTGGATCGGAGCCGATCTGCGGTGTTTTTTGCGGGAAGTTGGCTGCCCTGACAAAAGCTGAATTTGCTGCCCACTAGGTTGGGACCCAGCGACAGCGAAAGACCAAAAGATTCTTGACTCTGTCTAGCGGCAAATGTAAGGAACTTTTGTCACTCGAAATAAGGACCTAAGGTTTTCACCGGTTTTCTTACTGGTCATTGCAATCTCAGATACCAACTGCACTGCATCGGCAGGGTCGATACATCGATCTGTCGTTTTTGCTTTATGGACCATGAAAGCTCAGAGCATGTGCTCTGCAAATGCCCGGCACTCTGTGGTAGGAGGCTCCGCCACCTGGGGGGCGGATTTGCTGCACAGGCGGGCATTTAAAACGCAAGCTAATGGGCCTTATACAGAGCCTAGGCTTATAGGCGAGTCAAGTGGCTGCATAAGTACCAATTTTTAATAGTAGCGCATGGTGGCAATAATGTTGATCAATTGATTGATTATAATCTACAGAAACTTTATGCAGGTAAGGGGGTTAAGGTAACTTCCAGACGTGGGACTTACATTGATTCACTTTGAACCGCAAACTTACTCTAACGGAAATTAGCACTTCAATTTCTGTTTAAACACAAGACTTGTGAATCTCCAATTATACCTCTAAACCATTAACTAATATCAAGTCAATTTAATTTCAGTAGCTGGTATAATAAAGGATTCCTTTTAAATTTCGGGCCGATAGTTGAAATTCCAATTATTTTCTTTAACATAAATAAAATTTATGAAAAATTTTATTTCAAAATCACCACTCACTAAGTGTTTATTAAATTCAACACAATTTCCTATAAAATATCTTATAGTGGGTAGGGCCCTAATAACTTCATATTACCAATATCTGTTAGGAAAATATATTCAAAAAAGGACTTAAGTGCATATAAGAAATGTCTTTATGTCAATATTTATTTGCAGTCAATGCGGTTAAATGTAAACTCCGGGGCAGTACTTTCAGTCAGTTTTGAAAAATTCATTTCTTATGTTGAAATACCCATAATTTGTATTGACAACTGAACCATAAACTTTAATAATAATTTTTCATGCCAATTGTAATTTATTTCTACTTGCATAGCTAGAAATTTCCTGCCTGAAACCCTGAAGAGGCAGATCGATGCCCACCTAAGAGCCCCATTTTCTTCTAGTATTCCAAGAGTTTCAGTTGTCAGCGGTGAAGTTGGCTCTCCCCTTGTTGCTTCGGTATATCAAAAAGTTTCTTGAGTTTATGAACTATACACTTGGGTCTTTTCTGGATATAGAAGGGGCTTTTATCAACGAAGTCTACGGGAGAAAAAGGTTAACAATTACAATATACTAAAACGTAGGACAAATACAATTTCCCATTGAACAAACTGGTGTCAGATCAGCGAACTCCTTAGTAAGAATTACTGTGGGGCATTACTTGCAACACGTTGCTAAGGAGTATTGATGCAATTGAACTAAACTGTGACATCTGATTTCCATTTCTGACAAGATGAGCTGACTCTTAAGACACTCAGTGAGTTAAGTGGTTCAAACGGGTTTTCTAGCAACATTTCTAAAATAGGTCTCGTGCCCTTTACGAACAGATATAAGATTCCTTCTCTACATCAAACGGACACTAAACGGAGAACTATTGGCACTAGCGATGTATGTCTAGAAAAATGCTAATGGAAAAACCTGGGGCCTCAAGCCCTGGAAGGTTAGCGGACTTTATAAGACGCTGATAGAACTAAACCTCTTCTTTAGAATTCCTGTCTGGTAGAAGGCTAAAGACTTTACAGCAAATTGTCTACTTATTGAAAGAAAGATGTACAACATGGCGATTCTGATAAAAGGCGCAATGGAATCAACTCCAACTAGGTCGCTTTTAACCCTAGTCAACTAGCGCTTAAAAGCCCAATATACCTATATGCTGTTGGCAGACGGACGCGGAGAGCATGTTGTCACACAAGTAGGTTTTAGATGTCGATTTCGTTTTCAATCTAACTGACTACTGCACACAAGAGCCTTTTCTCCCAGGGAAATTCTACTTCAATATTTCACAGAAAAAAGCAGATGAAATCACCTCCTCTGGACCTGTCATTCTGGTGGTGATAGAGCCATATTCCTTTTCAAACAGAAATCCAGATTGCTCTCACACTCCCTTATAAATGCAGGGTTTTACTAGCTCAACTATTAGCGTTTGGCAAAGTTACTAACAGCCTACGGTATTTTGGAATACTTGGCAGAAGTATTGAAATATGCACCTACACCCGAGCCTTCATTCGGTCCCTTGCTGTTATGTGCTTTACATTTCAACTAGTCCTGGAATGCCGGACATCCTTACATTAAAACACAATGCTTTCTTGTATAACTTTGGTATGAGGGAGGGGGCACAGGATCAATTCGTCCAAATGTTTTCTGAAAGATGTAGTAAAATCGGATGAAAGAGAGATTGACCACTTATGAGGTATTTCTCTCTTACTGCAAGTTCGGCGTGTATGTAAATACTGGCGTAATCGCTTAAACCAAATGGTATACTGTGGAACCACTAGGATAGCCTGGCCAAGCATAGATCCTAGACGTTTTAAGCAGATTATAATATTATTATTACAATTTGATTTGAACCCAATTTTTTTTTTTTTTTAATTTTTACAAGTTTGATTACGTTTTATGATTTTTAAAAAACGTTCGGAAATTTTACAAATTAACACTTGGCACCACATGGTATTTCTCTTAAATAATTTCCTAAAACTTTTAAACTTAAAAACGTTTAAAATAACATGAATTTCTTTACGAAAGAGGTTCTTCTCGAAAGCATTTTCGGTTCAAATCGAAATGCATCAAAACCCTTCAGATGTTTTCCTTATTTAAATAAACGAAGACTGAGAAAGACAGTGGCCGCTAATACCGGTCACTGTCAATTTGGGTTCCATACGAGTAATTTGGAACTTTCACAAATTTTGATAGAACGTGCCAAATGCAGTACGGATTGAAAGTTTCAGCACCTCTTGTGCTTCTTCTCTGACACTGGGCAATGTTCAGATTAAGCAGTTGGGGGCATCAGACTGTACAGTACGAATGTGGCTAACATTTTTCTTTCTAGTTAATCATCCTTTATTAGGGATGGAAGCTTAATTAAAAATAGAGTAGAGGACGGGGCAGACTAAATTTGCCTGTTACCTCGATTTTTGCAAGTTTTTAAGTTTTCTATCTTTCTCTCTCTCCCTCTCTCTCTTTCTCTCTATCACTCTCCCCTCTCTCTCTCTCTCTCTTTCCCACTCCCTCTCTCTCTCTCCCACTCACTTTCTCTCTCTCTCTCCCTCTCCCTCTCTCTCTTCAACATATATTGCAAAAGAACTAAAGAAACGGGCCCAAGTGGGCTGCACTTCCTTTACTTCCGCTGTGCCTATTCTATCTAGCCTAGCTTAACATAACTTAAGGGTAATACAAATTCGTTTTAGCCCTGTATTTTTTTTTATTTTGTTTTTTTTTTTTGCTACTAAGTTTTCAAATGGTTGGCATGGTAAACATAATTATTCAATTATACAAACAAAAGTATGCAGCAGTTAAAAAAAAAATAAAATAAATGAACACCAACAACGTAAGTCCCAAACAACACAAGAAATAAAAAATGAAAATAATATGAAAACATGGCTGGTATTGTTGTGAAATATATAAGAAAACTAAAGTTTCCTTTTATATTAGATACAAAGTTAAAAAGAAAAAAATATATTGTTAATATACATACGTAATGCTCTCTCTAAACACAGCTGGGGCGAACGACGAATTTTTCGTTGCGAATATTCGTCTTAGAAAATAAAACACATTTGTGTATATGAAATTGCACACAAACAGTGCGTCGACTTAAATTGGTCATGCAAAACGAAATCTGCGACAGGTTTTTTTCTATTTCCTACGCCGACAAACGAGGAATAATTTGGCACAGGGTGCCCATTTTCCTTTAACTTTTTTTTTATTTTGTTATTAAATAATATTACTTTATATTTTATGAATTATTTTTAGATTTTATTTGTTGCATATAACACACTTAATATATTTTTAGAGTTATTTTTATAGTTTTAAATAGTTTTTTTTTTTATTGATAAGTTATTTAATTAGTGCTTCAAATTTGAGAATTATGGTCACTCTATCACAGCTGTTTCATTCGTTTTAAATGTATTTCAGTTGACGAATTTACGCAACGAATTTCAACAGACAAATTCGTCGTGTAATGCGAAATTTGTCGTTCGTGCCAATTGTGCTTAAAGCATAAGTAAAAATTCGCAACGTTTCCCAAAGGGGTTAAGAAACAACGTCGACTATTGTTTAATACAAATTAACGGCCTTTTAAGTCGCAGTTTGTCTGCTCCGTCATACAATAGTGTCATGTATAACCTAATTTTTATTTGATTTTTTCTTTTTCTATTTGTTTAACTTATATTTTTTTTTAAACTTTAATGTAAATAAATTAAATAAAGGAATTAAAAATGTTTTGCAAAGAAGTTGTTTGTGCTAAATACAGATGCCATATGGGAGCATAATCTCAAACGTCTAATTGTCTACCTGGGAACAGCAGAACACGTTCATTATATGACCAATATGGTTTTGTATTGATTTGTTGTGTTGGAGGCGCGTTTGGATTTGTGTTTTTCTCTACTTTTTTCTTAATTCCGATGTATGTGTGAGTATGTCTACTAGGCCATAGTTGGTAAGCAAGACTTGCTTTAACACACAGTTCAAACAAAAACAGAAAAAAATGTAATGAAATTTGAGAATCAAGACTTTTTTGTGACAGCCAAGATTTAAAAAGTTAAGAAAAAAGAGATAATTTACAGATTTACAAGGTGGGACAAAAGAAGTCATCCGATGTTGTTTGGCATTAATTTTTTTTTCTAAATGAAAAATTTCGATTCTGTTTTTTGGTTATGTTTACTTGAACCATTAGAATTTTATTGGTCAAGTCGATAAGATGATATTGGCCATATGGGCAACGTCACAATTGATTGCTAAACGACCTTGTTCTATGACATTTTTCGTCACTTGGGCGAAAACTTCGGGCAACAGATTTTCGTACTCGTGTCGAATGTTGTGATTTAGGGCTTCCAGGGGCTCGGGCTTGTTCAAGTAAACACTGGACTTCAAAAAACCCCACAAAAAAAAGTCTGGAACGGTTAAATCGGGCGAACTCACGGCCCAATATAAGTCGGCAAAACTAGAGATGAGGCAGCCCGGAAGCATCGCCTTCAGAATATCGGTTGTGGCTCGCGCAGTATGTGCCGTTGCTCCGTCCTGCTGGAACCACATGTTCTCCGTCTTAACTCGTTCAATTGCGGCAAAAAAAACTCGGCTAACATGGCCCTATAGCGCACACCAGTAACTATTGTCGTTTTACCAGTGACGTTCTCGAAAAAAATTGCCCAATGACTCCTCCAGCGTGAACAGCGCACCATGCAGTCACATCGAGCGGGTGTAATGGCTCCTTGTGCATCACTCGTAGATTTTCGGTGCCACAGAAGTGATAGTTTTGCTTGTTCACGTACCCGCTAAGGTGGAAATGAATGAGATTGGCTTGGGCAAAGTTACACGCGTTTGGTGGTCGACACGCAGCCGCTTTTGTACCGACTGGACATTGTACGGAAATATGCGCTTTTGAGACGACCGGCTGATGGTTATTTGCGAGGCACGGCACGGGTCGATGCTTCTGGTGACAACTCGACATCCTCGCCATCAGCGGCTGCATTTTCGGCAGAACGGGCGCTTTGGGGCCGGCCACTCTTGGCAGCATCTCACCTGGTCCCATACTCTTCAAGGTTGGTGACCAAATGGCGCACTTTTGGCTTAGCCCGTGCTGGACGACCGGGGAATCGGCGACGGAATTTGTGCTGCGCTGACACCACAGGCGAATTGTTACGAAAAAAAATAGACAAGATTATTCCGCGTTCTTGGGGAGTGTATAGCTCAATGGCTTATTCACTTGTATTCTGTGTAGTTTACAAAAGTCAAAACAGATTTGATATTTGCGGTCATTTGCAAAAAAAGAGCATCTTCCAATAGGGTGATTTCTTTTGACCCACCTTGTATAACTTACATACATACACACACACACAAACATACATATATTTTTCATCATTGCTGTAGGCGAAACTTTTGTTGTCTAAAGTCTTGTTTTTTCTCTCAATCCATATTTGTAGTTTACGTTTTTTTTTTAATTTTGTTATAACATCTTTGATAGCATTTATGTCTAAAACAATGCTTACATCATCTTACATTAATTTTTTTTTATTTTCATACAATTTTGAATTACAAAAATTAAAATTATCATCCCATAAAATGAAATAAAAACCAAGTTTAAAGTTAAATTTAGTTGGTCCGTTTTGATCTGTGTTTGCAAAACATCGTATTGCTCTAAGCACAACTAGGACGAATGACGAATTTCGCACTACACGACGAAGTTTTCTGGTGAAATTCGTTGTATAAATTTATCAACTGAAACACACTTAGAACGAATAAAACAGCTGTGATAGAGCGACCATATTTCTTAAAAATTAACACTTATTGAAAAAATATATTAATTTAAAAAGTAATGTAATTAGTTGGTTTAATATATGTAAATATAACATTCAAAATACATTAAGTGTATTATATGCAACAAATAAAAAGTGAAAATAAGTATAAAGTAACATTATTTCATAACAAAATAAGAAAAAAAATAAAATAAAAATGGTCACTCTGTGCCAAATTATTTGTCAGTCGTAGGCGTAGGAAGTAGAAATAAACCTATCGCAGAGTCCGTTACGCATGACAAATTTTAGTCGACGCGATGTTTGTGTGCATTTTCATATAAAAAAATTAAATTTAATTAATTTTCTAAGACAAATGAATATTCGCAACGAAAAATTAGTTGCTCGTCCCAGTTGTGTTTAGAGAATAATATGAAAAAATGCACAAGTTTGTGGAGAATTTTTAGCCAGATTCCAATATACCTTTTTAATTGAACAAACTAGAAACTAAGAGAGTTCATTCATTTCGGGCGGAATAGACGTTTGTCATTAGAGCAATTTTTCCTGCATTTACTTTTCGTGAAAAAACGAGCGGGTCTCTATGGTCATCTTTTATAACAAAAAAGTTTACTCTCATCCTAAGTTCAGTTTATTTATGTTAGACTCCCCATAAGAGTTGTAAAATTGGTGCGTTGTCGTCAGGATTATTTGTTGGTCTGCCTGCCTGATATATCTGCAAATAACGCCTTTAACATAAAGGGTATTGGTATCTTTGGTATCAAAAACCTACCGTCGTGAGTTAAGTGACAGCTGTCATTTGATATTATTAAATATGTACTAAAATAATCACCTGCCCTACCAAAGTTACAAAAAACGAATAATATATTGACCTTATATTTGTTTCAAAGTAGTAACAGCTTCAACATTCGACGTTTATACTTTTAAAATCTTAAAAATATATTTCATTTTTAACATAAAACTTTTCTGTATGCTGGGTTAATACACAGCAGTAAAATACAAACGTGTACGCGGTGAAAATGCATTAGATTTAACAAAAGTGTTAATATTAATTGTACAAAAGAAGTAAACTACAACTTTCTGTCACAGACAATAAACAAAATCCAATTATGTTAAGTTCATCACAAAGGTTACAACGTATTTCATAGTTTGTTGTTTTTTTCACTTTGTTATTGCTCTGTCAAATTAAATGTACATAAAAGAACTAAGCCCGGCTCGCATTACATATATATTTTAAATATTAAAATTTAAATAAATTTTGATTTAATTTGACAAATATAATAATAATAATAAATTTTTAACTCTTACTAAACCTGGCTATACACATTTAAATGGAATTAATTACACAAAATTCAGAGACTTTGAATGTAATATAACTGAAACGGCTTATATTTTATTAAAGGGGCCACGCCCACTTATTTTTTTTTTAATTTTCATATCAAGCCAATAGTCACAAGGTTTATCTGTTTAATAGTTCTTAATTTTTGATGTTACTTCGGTATTTAATTTTTATTTACTTACTAGCTAAGCCCCGGTGTGTTTTGCTACCCCAATCATAGTAAAGTTACCAAAATATGTAAACAAAAGCATTTTTATATTTTTTAATTTACTGGTTGCCCCACATAAGTTGCAGCAAATTATAAGTTAGCCCTACTATTAAATTATTACATAAAAATTGGGAATTTACCAGGTTTATAGTTCCGAAAATATTCAGAAAACTTTAGTAAGCAAAAATTCTTTTACAAACTTCTAAAAGGTACCAAAATATAATTCTAGCCCTTAAGTACCGCTTAGCGCCAAAATTGAAAAAATTTACCAAAAACATATTAACATATTTTGATAACCTGACGAATGCAATTTAAATTGTGTTTCTATCTTAATTGGTTTTAAAATTACAAAAAGTACTAAAACATAATTCTAGCCCTTTTTGCCTCTTAGGGTTTTTAGGCCTGTTGCACCCTAACTGAATTACATTCCTATCTTAATTGGTTTAAAACTTACAAAAAAACCCAAAAAAAAATTTAAATATATTTTTAACCCTTTTTTCCCCCTTTGAGTCTAAAATTAAAAAAAGTACGAAAAACGTAATCATATTTTTTTAAGACCTATCGAACGCAAATTGAATAATGTTTCTATCTTTATTGGTTTAAAAGTAAAAAAAGTACCAAAATAAAATTTTAACCCTCTTTTCCCTCTTTCGGTCCAAAAAAAAACACCAGATACCAGTCTGTTTATTTCTTAAGGAAAACGCTAAACTTTTTAAATTATGTTTTTTGTCTTATATACTTCAGAAAATAGTAGGTTACAGATTTTTCCTTTTTGTCCCCTTTTTATCCCTTTTCGGGCCGAATTTTTAAAAATTTATATGTATTTAAACAAACATGGAAAGCTTAACACGTGTAATAAATATCATGAATTTAGCTCTACGCGTTTGATCAGTATGGCTTTGGTTAATTTTTTTAGGCAATTCATAACCTGACCTTCCCACACAAATGGGCGTAGTGTGGGCGTGGCAGCAATAATTTCCAAAAAAATGGAGCCTTTTGTTCCTTTCAGACTTGAAGTAACTCCTTGTAAAAATTTAAAAAAAATTGATCCACCGGTGTGGCCAGCTATAAAATGCAAACATACATACATACATACATACATACATACATACATACATACATACAACCCTTCTTTATATACCTTTAATAGATGTACATACAGACATATGCATGTGTTTTCATACATATATAGTATGTATATAAATACATATGTTATGTATTAGAAATTAAATATTTTTTTAAATTGTTTTTAATGTTATTGTTTTGCTTAATGTGTGTAAAAAAACTTGTGTGTTGCCGTATTTCCCCCCTTTATCATTGTATTGCCGCAAATGATAATGTTTTTGTTGTTTCGGTATTTGTCTGGTATTGCTTAAACTATACTCGAGCGCCAAAAAATTGTTATATTTGTTATTCAAAATTGTTTACAGTTGGATGTTCATACTTCAGCTCTTGTTGTTTAAAGATCACGTGTGTGATGCGGTAAACTGTGAAGCGTTCAAATATGACAAGTTATTAGAAAAGTTCAAAGTGGCTTAAAGGTCATGAATTAAAATCTTAATGAGTATAATTTGTTTTATTGAGTTGTTTGAAACAAAAATTACGAGCAAACATAAAATGATACAAGTATGCTTCTTTTAATGGAAAATCGCTCACGTGATTTAAATATTTACATAAATTGTTTGCGGTCATGTGTTATCACGCTTTAAATACGTGATTAACGGCAAACTACATGAGCGGCGTTTATCTTAAAATGTTTAAATTTTTGTTTTCGTAAAAATAATTTTAAAAAATGTAGGCAAAAGTTTACATTTGAAGTCGTTATTTAACAACAACAAAAAACGAGTTTAGTGGATTCCCACGATGTGCTCCAGCGATTCACTTTCATTGCATTGCAATGCAAGTTACAGAAGATTGGAAATCTCTGTCACATAATTTTTGTTTTTAATCAAATAATTTAAATCTTTTCTTTAAAATGTCGGTTTAAGCAAATGGGGGTATTAATTTAGCTTTCGTAAAGTTTTTAATGATTTATTTCTTGTTTCTTTGTTTTCTTGCTTGTCTTAAGACTGCGACTCCAAACAATCGCTATTAAGCAGCCACAATTGTTTGCTAAATCTATTGTTTTATATTTTTATTTAAAGAAAAAATAAAGTTTTCGGCTAAATTTGGTAAGTTGTTGGTTTTTTTCTTTTAAGATGAGGATGATAAAAGTGCTGCATGTTTTGTAATTAAGTTTGACTTGAATGTCTATTGTTTCGTTTTCAGGTTTTGATGGTTTTTGCTTATTTTGAAATGTTGAACAACTATTGTAGCAATGAAGTGGAATAAATGCATACTTAGAGTTTGCTTAAACTTTTATTATACTTTAAAGTAAAAACTTTAAATTTTGTTAACATTTTTGGGTGATATTTTTTTCCTTTTTAGTTTTAAAGAAGCCTGTTAGCAGTTGGGTCAAGAGACATTTTTAGGGCCAGTTTTCCCATACTTTTATGAATTAGCTTAGGAATAACTATTCATATTTTCTTCTTAAAAAGCTCCCTCAGTAACTAAACAATTAATTTATGTTTAGTTTATGTAATTTAAAGACTGCTTTTAAGTTCTTTTAACTTTACTTTCAATAAAAGGATACATGCCTTCTGGATGGAGGTAGAAATATAATTTTTTTTTCTAGATATTTAATCTAATCTTATAGAACCTACAGTGCTTTGCCTTATTGTTATCAGTTCTTAATTGTTTAATACGACTTTACAAAAAAGGTTGTGATCCTTTGAAAACAACCTGCTTTTCTTTGTTGGCTTAACAGTCCACCCGCTCGTTGACCATATGACTTTAATGGCCGAGCAGAGTACACAGCGCTAAGCGCCAATCTTTTTTGAGCCCAAAATTTATTTCTATATATAACAAAGTCCAGAGCCACCATTAATATCCCTACTTGTCCCACGTTCTTCTAGATTTCAGTATGGAACTGTCTACAACGTTTTGCGCCATAAGCTTCACTTTTTTTTGCCATAAAAAATGCGTTTTAAGGTCAACTTCCCACCTTTTTTGGAGAACTCCTTTTTGCTTTTTCCCTGTCAATCGTGTTCTTTCAAAGAGACTTCAGTCACTGTCAGATTAACACTTGCCTGAAGCCTATGATTTTATACATTAAACTGTCTCTAAGCGGTGGTTAGGTATTCTGCGACTGAAACAAGAATTTGTTTGTCTAAGTCCAAAACTTCAAACATGATTCTGCTTGAAATGTTTTTTATATTTAAAATAGACTATAATCTTCCAATGTTCTTGAAACAGCCAAGGTATAAATCTGCGCGCTTCCCGCGTTATATAAAAAAATCATAGAACTTTGGACTAAATTATGGCAATACATTCGAATCGAAATATAAAACAACTCGCTTGAACGAGTAAAACTTTGCTTCGAATTAAATGCCGCACTTTGCCCCCAGATCATTATAGTCCCAATGCAGTAGATAAAGACGGCAATAAGCACAAGCACACCACGCTAGTTCTATTGTCCCTTAGAGATTTAAAGTAATAAAATCATCTTGTGGACACAAGGTTATTCATCAGGTTGTTCAATCTGTACCTTAATATCCAAACTAAGAGCATCTTGTTTAGAAATGCTAGAAAAATATGCCTCGCATTTTCTTATCAGCCATTGACCCATTTATACTCACCTCAACCTTAGTTTATAAGCTAAGAAGGCCTCATTCTATAGACTCTACATATGTCTATATTACACCACTCCCTCACACTTCAAAAAATTTTCTAAAAAATCCCCCTCTGTATAGTCTTTAGCGGAACTGCGATTAATTTTGCATTAGAGATTGAGAGAGCATATCCTAGTTTAGTATGTTCATCTGGCCGTTCATTTCCACAGTGGTGCTTATGAGAAGGGACCCAGACTTAAAAAACATTAGATAGACATCCTAGTCAAAACAACTCTTCCTTACAATAGTTGACCAGTAACCAGTAGTGTAAAAAGTGCCGCCGTTTGACTGTCAACAAAAAAAATAAAAATTTTAAATTCCAATAAATATTTCTGTCATAGAGCAGCCTTAATGCCTCATAGATGGCAAATATTTCGGCCTGAAATAGACTGCATTCATAAGGTAGACTATAAAAGGACTTATTCTAAGATGCTCTTAATAGACGTAAATACTACACCACAGTCCATCTGTATTAGTCGTCGCATGGTTCACAGGAACAATTATTTCAAAATTTTTTTCAATTACCTCATTAATCAAAAAGTTTTTGATGTTTAAATAAACATTCAACTGTTTCAATTAAATTTTTAATTAATTGCATGTTTTTCAAAAACGCTGCAATTTTGCCTAAAGCCTCTTGCTTTTCCTTTGCTTGTGCACAGCTCACCTTACGTTCACTTGCTGAGGTTGCATTTTTGAATGTGGAGGTAAATAAATAAAACTAAGTTTACCACTCTAAAAAATAGAATGCCTTGTTGGCTGAGTGGATAGAGCATACGCCTCACATCCATATGGTTGCGGTTCGAACCGCTGTTTAGACTTGTAATGCATACTTAAATGTAAATTAAACATAAAACATTCATAAAAATTTAAATTATATAAACATAAATAAATAGAAAAAAATTTAAAAAAATAAAAAAATTTTTTTTTTATTTAATTTAAGATTTGTTTGTGTTTTGAATAAATCGATTAATAAATTTTTTAATTGAAAATTTTTAATCAAATTATTTAATTGAATATGAAAATTTCTTGATGGGTTGTAATCTAAACATTTTTTTAATCAAATTAACAATTTTTTTAATTGAAAATTATTTTTTTTTCTGTGTTATTTTGTACAAGATTACCCCCACATCCCTCATTCCAGTGGGGAATACGAACCTTGGACTCTTTTTCGAAAGTCCGTATGGAGCGTAACATAGCCAGAACGTTCGTCCTGGACCCAGACACTGTCTATACATAAACTGTCATATATAAGATATTTTAAAAACACGACAACAAAATTATTATTTAATAATAAAAATATTAAATTAAATTTTTTTTAATTTTTACAACTGAATTAGGAATATTTAAAAATGCGGAACTTCATTGCAAGTTCTGGGAAGTCATTATAAAACATTGGTACCTTTTGTATTTTTTTTATGCCTTGACTAAGCTGCTCAATTGAACGTTGAACTATATGCTGGGTAATTCATTACGTTACGTTAACGTAAACAAACACAGAAAATGCAAAGAATATCACAATAATAGAAAACTTAGCATGATTTTAAAGGAAAACAATTTCCAACAACAAAAACACCATTAGTTTTTGCTCTTTAAATATAAAAGGCGAACAGTACTTCTAGAGCTTTTATTATATATTTCGCACAACACGTCATATTACTTCAGTTTTTCCTCTTGATAAATTTTCAAAATGACGTGCAGTGTACAAACAATAGCAGCAGCATTTAGCAAGATAAATTCAATATGTATGAACAGTGAAATCGCTTTATAATGGACATTCATAAGAGGATTAAAAAGTTCATGCAATTTTTAAAAGATAGAAAATTTTTACAAAAAAATCCTTTTGATCCGCGTTCAAAAAAAAAATTAAAACCTGGTAATTCTAATCAGATTAATTTAATGTAATAAACTTAAGGGTACTCCACACTCTCTTGCCAAATGCCATTAGTTTCGTTTTTTAAGCCCTAAATAATTTTTCAAGGGGGCAAATTGGGGCATTCGATTCGAATCAAAATTGTGAATGCCTTGAGTATAGAAATTCTGATAAGAAATTTTCAATTTCGCTGGAAATTGAATGTTGCAATTGGGGCCCTGATTTTCAAGCATATAAGAGTCTGCATGTCCTGAAGATCACGAGCGGTCGACAGTTACACAGCAAAACTTTAACGGCCTTCTTACCCCCTGTACAAGACAAAATCTTTGCTCATCGCTGGCAAGTCACCCATTCCTTCAGTGTAACATGTTACTTTTTTCTCAAGGAGTTTGCATTTACTCCTTTGCAAAAGTAGATAGAAGATCATTGCCCTCAAATCATAAAATATCCAAATATTAACTCTAAACGAAGTGATATTAAACCAAAACCTTAATGCCCTAACTCCTACAGCACAGTTAGTAACACGGAGAGAGGGCATATGTCTACTCAAGCATGAGTCCTTTTAACAACGAATTGCTGCAATGATTTTCTAATGGAACGTGACATAAGCCAGGCAAAAAGGTGGTCGATGAAAAAGCGCCACCCAACTAAAGTTGCAAAATAAATTGACAACAGTAAGCCATCATTTTCTGTCAGTTGTATATTTTAGGCACTGCACTATGGTGGTGTTGCCATACGTAATTTCATTAAAAGCTTGTCCGTTATGAGATATTTCACTGTTTATAAAATAAAAAAAAACGGAAAAGCAATACTTTAAAAAACTAAATAAAGAAGGAATAAAAAACTTACTGATTCATGGAATGATGTAAATTTTTTGTTTTAAGTATTTAGAGATTTCTTTGATTTTTCTTTTCCCTACTTCAGTTTAAAAGAAACGCAAATGAATACTTTTAGCGCGTGTTGCAGATGCATGAAAATGATATTTCTTGGCAGTTAAACAAAAAGACAACGTTTACTTATGACACAATGACCAATAAGTAGAAAAAATAACAAAAAAAAAAGCCAAAACTGTTATGTACTCGTTTTATTAGTCGCTGCTGCCAGGGCTGTCATTTATGTCAATTTGACGCCAACAATTGGCGATTTTTTGATGCTCTTGGCGATTGAAATTAAGGTTTGGCGTTATAGCGATACTGTTGTTTTCAAACAAATTAACATAATTTTCGGTGTTGTAACTTTATTGGAATTTATGAATTTTAATAATATTTTTTTTATTTTTCACTTGGCAAACATATTTAAAATAATTATGTTTTATATAGTGAATTACACATTTTACATTTAACCCCAAAAAAATACTTTCTTAATCAATTTAAAGCTGTTTATTTAGGATATGCTCGCAATTTTACTATATTTGTAAGGGTTGCAGACTTTAACGAAGTTCTCAAAATTATTTCTAAATTTTATCTGATTAGTTTAGTAATATCAGTAGACTAAGTGAGACTTTCAAAATTTAACAAAACAACGTCCAACAGACCGTTTTATTTATTTTATGTTTTGATTTGTTCCTCCCTTAAGCAACTCTTAAACCATTTTTTAATACTGGGTTACCGAAACGATAAAAACCTTATTCTATTACAATAAAATATTTAAATTTTTTTATAAGGAAATTATTCCCAATTTGTCTTTATTTATAGGGCATATGAGTTTCTACATTAAGTCATCAGTAATTTTTTTACAAACCTCTTAAAAATATATTTGTAGCTTATATGTTAAGATTAAATATTTCGAACTTTAAATACACAATTCTTATTTTTACTTTATTTGTTTAATAAAGAAAACGAATATTTTGTAAATTAAATGAAATAATTTTACAGTTTTTTTAGTCAAAGGGACTTAATAGTTTCATTTTGGTGATTTTAAGCGACTTTTTTATTGTTAAAACTTAAAAAAAAGTTGGGCGATTTTTAGCGGTTTTGGCGATTTTTATAACATTTTGGCAATGGAGCCTGTAATTTAATTGGCAGCCCTGTCTACTGCTGTGCTTTTTGTTACTTAACACTGCGTCTCCACGTAGCTATTTTTATTGCTTAGAACAGGCAACGACGTCGGCAGAATAACTGCATAGCGATTCCTAATTGCTTTGAGTTGAAAACACGTGAAATAGCAATTTCACGTTTTTTCCACGTTTTTTTATGAAATAAAATGTTTTAATTTAGCTTTTCCATGAGTTAAATTAATACTTTACCCATATCTTATACCATTTTTTTCCTAGGAACTGCAAAAATAATAAACTAAAACGGCAAACAGACTGCAATGACAGCTTCTTCTTGCTTTGGCGATTGCTAAAGCAATCATTGCGCAATGGATTGCTACTTATGACAATTTGCGGTCTACGCGTTGCAATTTGTATGAAAGCAATCAAATTTAACAATTGCCGCAATAAATACTGTTAGGTGTGGATCCCAAGTTAAGCAAATACTGCACGTCTTTGCCACTAAGTGCCTACTGACTACTGGTATTGCCACATTTTAAATAAAAATGCTTTTTACAGGGTGTCTGGTGGCAAATTAATATTTTTAAATACAATTAGTTCAAAAAGTAATAAGCGGTGCGGAGAAAGGATGGTGCCGTTGGAGTTATTGATTGTTCGGATTCCTCAGACAAGATCTCGCAGTGGTCGAGTGAGCATCCCGCGTTCGTTGTAAAAACATTTTTTTAAAGGAATGATTCTTACATAATTTTTTGTCAAGAATTTTGTTCAAAATTCGGTATTCGGCGAAAACTTAATTGACCAAGTGTAAATTTAACTCGTTCGTGGGTGCAGGGATTCCGCGCAACTGCTTCGGCTATGGATGTGCCATGGCCAGTGCTTACTCGATCTTCACGGATTACCAAAAACATTCAACAGGATGAAAACAATTTAAGTGAAAATTCGCGAATTTTACTACGGAATAGAGCAGCCTAACTAGCGCTTTCAAAAGCGATTATACAAAAAATTTTAAAAAAAGGTCTGAAGTTTCATCCTTTTAAAAGTCAAATCGTTTAAGAACTAAAAGAAAGTGGCATTTACGCAAAAATTTTTGCGAAGCGATTTTGGAGCGTTTTTGCACTACAAATTCCATTTTCTGGAGCGACAAGGCTCATTTTTACTTAAACGGCCAAGTCAACAAGCACAACTGCCGTTACTGGTCTCCAAGAAACCGAAACCTTCGATTGAAATATCAAAAACCATTGCATTGCCCCAGGGTAACTGTTTGGTGTGCCTTATCCAGGAATAAGATAGGGACCATTTTTTCGAAAATTCTCTGGGCCAAGCAACGAATGTTAAAGGTAAAAAGTATCGATGCATGATTACGAAGTTCTTTTTGCTAAACCTACGAGCTCATCCATCGTACTCTTCACACATGTGGTTTCAACAGGCTGATGTGACTGCACACACAGACAGAGCTTCGATAAATTTGTTTCCCCCATGGATTTTTTTAAGGGGATATATTTTAAAGAGAGTGTTAATAATGACACTCTTCGATTTCTTGTGGTTTTAAAGGAAAATATTTGTAGAGAGATCAGCTCAATTGAACCAAATTTACTGCAGCCTGTGGCGCAGAGCACAAGGCTTCGTTTTGAACAGTGTGTTCATCTCGGCGAAAGACATTTGAGTGGCATACTCTTTAAAAAATAAAATCTGCATTTCCATTCTATCATTCAATGCTCTTAACAAAACTTTGTGTCATGTTATTATGTTTTTTATTAAAGTTTAAAAACATAAATCTGCCACCAGGCACCCTGTAGCTTACAGGCATTTTGTAATTTTGTTCAAAATGTTCAAGTTTTTTAAAAATGCTAATTTTAAAATTTTCTTTACAACTTCAACTCTTGAACCATTACAAAAAATATAAAAAAATTTATCTTTAGCAAATTTGTTTGCCTGCAGCTTTAATAAGTCCTTTTAAAGAAACAATTAAGTTTTAAAATAATTTTCTTTGCTTCCACTTCAACTAGACAAACAAAAAAATTCGTACAAAAAACAAACTATAAATCAATTGAGAAAAGGTCAAAGTTTCTTGTAATATAAAGTGATTACTTGAAGCTAAAAGAAATAATAAAAAATCCTTGAAAGTCCTTGGAAGTTGCTGACACTCTAGCTTTTCAATTTAACATACAATACAGCTTACATCTCAAAATTGTTTGAAGAAAACTTACAGGCATCCAGTGCAGAACACACTTTTCAAATAACTTTTTAAAACAATAAAGTATTTTATATCCTTAAGATAATTGATTTCTTATATACAAGTGAAACGAAAAGAAACACAAACAACAAAACACTTCCCTCAACTCAAGTATTAAAGAAGAAAAACGAAAAGCAAAGCAAAAGTTGATTAAACATAAGAAAATATTGTTTCGCTCTTACCTGTATTGGGTGGTGTGGAGGCAGGTGTGAGACCTGCACCTGCTTGTGAATTTGATGATTTAGCCGCCAGCGGCGTGGAAGATATAATATTGTGATGTGAGGGTGAGTTTACGCTGTCCATTAGGTCGGAGTTATTAATGCTGGACTCTGGCAGTGATAGCGGTTCCGTAACATTAACATCCATCTCTAAGGGAGGGGAATTTTCCCTTACACACGACATTAAACCGCCAGACATGCTGCAAAATAAAATGAAAAATGCACAAAAATAAGTTTATTTTTAAAAATTTAATGAACAATTATTTTAATGTTGTTTAAAGAAATTCTAAATATTGCCTTAAGGTGGCTTTACATGGTAATACAAAGTATTAAGACTTTGTAAAATCAATATATTATGAATTTTTTTTTTGCGTTTAAGAAAAGAAAATAAAAGTCGGTTTTAAGTATTTTTCATGTTTATATGTTGCTAAAATCAAAAGCAGATGGTTAAAATTATACAATATTAACAAAAACAACAACAATAACTAATACGTTAATTTTGGTTGTTTTTGCTTTGTTTCATAAAATGAAGCCACCTTATTTAGATGGTGTTAGTGCTGCCAAGCTTTCACCCCTCTGATCTGATGAGAATACGTAAGTTTCTTTAATGTTTTGAGAAAATAAACATTTAACATTCCTATTTTCTCCTACACAATACATATATTTTGGTTTAACATGATGAGATTTGTATTATTCCACAATATTTTTTGGCATGTCGTAGTACATGTACAAGGCGGGCCAAAAGAAGTTGTTTGGTTCTCATTTTTTTCAAAGTGGTGATGATATTGGCCAAATGGGAGCCATCCAAATTGATTGCTATAAGGGCTTGTTTTATGGCATTCATCACTTCGACGAGAACATCGGACGACAGTTTCTCGCACTCGTGTCGAATATTGTCCTTGAAGGCTTGCAGAGTCTCGGGCTTATTCACGTAAGCACGGAACTTCAAAAAACCCCACATAAAAAGTATGGAACGGTTAAATCGGGCGATCTTGCGGGCCAATGTTAATCGCCAAAATGAGAGATGAGGCGACCCGGGAACGCCACCTTCAGAATATAGGTTGTTGCTCGCGCAGTGTATGCCATTGCTCCGTCCTGTTGGAACCACATGTTCTTCTGTCCTAATTCAATTGCGGCAAAAAAACTAGGCTTACATGGCCCTATAGCGCGCACTGTCCAATGTTGTCGTTTGACCAGCGGCGTCCTCGAAAAAAATGGGTCGACCACTACTCCAGTGTAAGCAGCGCACCATGCAGTCACTTTAAGCGAGTGTAATGGCATCACTAGTAGATTTTCTGTGCCCCAGAACGATAGTTTTTCTTGCTAACGTACCCGCTGAGGTGGAAATACGCATTTGGCCGTCGATAGGCAGCAGCTGATGCATAAACTGGACATTTTACGGGAACATGCGCAGCTTTTTGACCAAAATTTACCTTAGGGACAACCGGCTGATGGCTAATTGCGAGGCATGGCGTCTGGTCGATGTTTCTGGCGACATCTCGACATCCTCGCCAACAGCGGCGATATTGTCGGCAGATTGGACGCTCTGGGGTCGGCCACTCTTGACAGCGTCTCGAGTGGTCCAATACTTCTCAAGGTTGGTGGCCAAACGGCACAGTGTTGGCGCAGTCGGTGCCGGACAAGCGGGTAATCGGCGACGGAATTCGATCTGCGCCAACACCACAGACGAATTGTTACGCAAAAAATTGACACGATTATTCCGCGTTCTTGGGGAGTGTATGGCTCAATGGCTTGCTCACTTGTATTCTACATCTGTCTTATTCACAAATGTCAAAACAAATTTGATATTGGCCGCCATTTGCAAAAATAAAACCATCTTCCAATAGTGTGATTTCTTTTGGCCCACCTTGCATAACCATGTAAGGGCGCCGTTGGTAATGTCTCATAATTATTAATGCAATTTCAAACCTTATAAGTTTTAATAAAAACTTTCAATTTTAAAGTGTCGCTAAGCAGATTTGTTCTCATGGAAATAAAAGAACAAATTTTAACAGAAATGTTTTGAAGACTTTGTTTAAAAAAAGTACCTCTATTGTTGTTGGAAAAATCCAAATAAATCTTTCATGCCACACCGATACACTGAACATTCACACATAAATTTATATTTCTAAATATGCAAACACAAAAGAGAATTTGTGATATCAATTGTTCAATACCTGATACAAATTTATTTTGCATGTAAAGAACACGCCTGAGTTTAGTTGTTGCTTTGAATAACGAGATTGATTAAAATCAGCCATAAATTAATCAACACATTTCAATAGAGCAGTTTTGTATTTAGAATCTGAAAAAGTTTAAACATAAATCAGCTTTAAATTTATTAAAACTTTGTTTAAATGTTTCTACTTGACGTGTAATTTATTTATATACTTTCAAATCAGTGAAGGATAATTTTAATAGCGAAGATTTAACAGGGAATAATTACTTTCCATAAAAGGAAATTTCTTAAAAATATAAACGTATTAAAGCCAAAACTAAAGCTCAAGTCAGATTTACTCTGAAACTTAATCATATGCAAATCATAAGCTGAGATAATGATTACTGTTTCAAGTATTTTATGACAAAAATTAACCAAGTTGACATAAACCACTCTTTAAGGATTTAAGACAAGTATCGCTTAGGTGGTAAGGATGGAATGCGTTTGTTTTCAAAGTAATTTGAATAAAATTTGGCCCAGATAAATTTTTTTGCAAAGATGACGAAGCCTGTTAAAGACAGTGATGATCCTTTTCTTTCCTTAAGTGGCTATTACAGAGCTATTGTTCCATCAGCCGAACGTAGAATCGATTTCCATTCGCTTTGATCTTCTGCGCTTCTTCTTTAATTTCTTATACCGAATTTTGAGATGTTTTCCCTCAAGACAATTTTATTTTTTATTTAGGCTCGGAAAAAAGAAGTTTTTACCGATACTAGCCGAATAGACGTTAAGGATTTTACGTGAACACCTACCCTGCGGGCAATAATTCACGGTGCTGTTAACACTTGGTGGAAGCAAAGCGTCCACCAGCATCCTCAAAATGGCTTACCAAACCACCCAGGTTGCATTTATCTGCCATGACTCTGTGCATAACAGACCCTTTGCTGAGAAGTTTGGCTATCTAAACCCAAATTGCGTCTCTAGTTTTGATCTCGTCATTTCCCATCAAAACAGATCCGCACCGACAAGACACATCTCCACACGCTTGTGAAACAGTACCCAACCTTAAGCAAGAAAGATTATGATTATCATGTCGCACCCAACAAATGCGACACCCATCTCTGTTTGAAGGATCTTTTCATTTAAACAAATCAATTTCTCCACTTTCATCGACGCTTCATAATCTTCTCACCGCCAGTCAGGACCGAATCACGCATGTGCTTCAACACGCCAATGCCGGCCATTTCATTATTTGCTACTACTCTGACGGGATCTTGTTCTAGAATTTAGGAATTTACTTGACCCCATGCAATGACACGATATCCGATTCTAAATTATCGCCTTCTTTGGCTAAAAATGGGGTTTAAAAATGTTGAGCTCAAGTCATTTCATCGGGCACTTGTGTCAGTTGGTGTTACACCTTCTCAATGTAGATCTAGGTAAGGTCTCGGTAAAGAAAGTTGTCACCACAAGGGGAATTCTTCTCAACCCTATTGTGGCTTCTGGTCATCTACGGGTATCTTAAAAAAGAAGGAAGGAAGAGTTATATCCTACGCGTATGACATGGTGATACCTGTCGGAGGCAGATTTCTTTCTACACTGACTGATTTCATGCAAACAGCATTGAGAAAGCTCCCCCACTGGAACAACTTCAATAATCTTGTAGTGAACCTGGTAACGATTGAGTTGATACTCTTGACCCAAGGACATAAAATCAGACAATTTCGTGGACCAATCCTTAATGGCAAGAAACTAGGGCACTCGTTAGAGGCTAAATACCTGGTGTTATACTCGAGCGGAGGCTTAACTGAAAAAGAACCATCGAGAAAAGGTTGAAGAAGGAGCTGAATGCTCTCTAACCTGCAGAAACCCGCTTGGCAAGAGTTAGGACTAAGGCTTAGTTTTATCCATTTAAGATATACACAACAATATTGATTTACAGTTCAATTTCATATGCATAAATCAACCTCCCACAAATGCTACTAAGCCAAAGTACCATAAATTGCCTCTTCATTATGGATGATGCTTATCAGCCTTAAACAATGAGATATAAAATGTATTTCCTTGTAATTTGAACAAGTGTCATTGTCATTGTCATTTCCATTTGTATTTTGAATACATTTAAAGTGATGCATCTCTTTTTGTAAAATGATGACGATGACAAAACACATTCTATAAAGGCTTACATTGGGGTAAATCTGCTAATGGATGTTAATATGTATGTTTGTATATATGTTTGTGGTCCAATGATAGGGGGAGCTAAATAAATAATTTGTTTTGTTTAGTTTGTTGCAAAAGAGAGAACATAAAATTCTAAATAATGAACCCTCCTTAAATGCAGAACAATAAATTGATTTTGAAATGGTTATAAGTTTGCTGACATCTATGAAACCTTCGTATTAATTTTTATTATTCCGCACGATAACCTCGAGAAGAAGACCAATGGGCCTAATACACATCCTTGCCTGACGTCAACCCAATTTAACTGGAAACTATGTTTCTTGAACGATGATGTCAGTTTATTGGCGAAAATGGTTGAACATATTTATTTACTAAGAATGAAATCTTCTGTTCCGCTAAAAAAAATCTTTAGGAGATCTGAGCAGAAGTCATGGTTTAATCAGACTTGCAGAAGTGCATCAGGTCCACAGAGGAAACATTCAGTATTTGACGTGCTAACAAAAACGCCGATAATGATTCGCTACGTCTGCAGGCGAGATCTTTATATGTCAAAGAACTCAAATTTGATAAGGCTGTATTCGAACAAGTGCTGGAAGCCAACGGGACAGAAGAGCTAATGGTCCTTTGTTAAAGAGCTACGGATAAAGCTGGCTCTTTAAAATCTGCCCTTTCAAGAAATGACATATTAGTCACTGATAAAGCTGCCATTTTGGCTGAATTATTGTCAGGCAATTTACATTTGCCAGAAAGCCTCCAAGCACTGGCCAAATTTTAAAGAATGTGTGAGCATATGCCTGACAAATTCTTTCCAGCTCTTGCAGTTAAAAAGGTTTTATTTAATCTGAACGTTAGTAATATTCACAGAACCAATGTTATTAAAGCACAGTTCTTAAACAATGCTATTCGACGTTGGCGCATGTGTTATTCTTCATATGTGAAAAATCGACAAATAGTAGTAATGCCGAACCCCGAAAAGGAAAAAGCGGAAACCCCCGAAAACTACCGCCCAATGGCTTACTGACTCTTCAAGGCCAACGACAAGATGGTTAAATATCCCCTCGTTAACTATTTGAAGTGCAATGGTTTATTAAACTACCGCTATGACTGCTTTCGTTGAGGACGTTCTGCAGGGTACTTACAGGCCTTTCTAACAAAAACAAATGTTTCCCTCCACTCATCATTTTGGAGAAAGTAAAACGGTGGCTTTAAGTAGTTTTTGTAGGTAGTCTGGTATTGTGCGCTTCTATCTAAACTTTCTGCCTTTGGCGTCGGCGATAAATTTTCTGGATTTATATCGAGTTTTCTCAGACCTCGCACTATTCGTGTTGATATAGATAAGATCCCCTCCAATAAGTTTAGAATCAATTCATGGGTACCGCAAGATTCCTTCCACTCTCCTACTTAATTTTTTGTTTTTCCTTATGACCTTCTATGTCAGACTTTGAATCCTATCTATGCCTTTGCAGATGACAGCTGCATATGCCTCTCATATTCAGTGCACTACAGGTCTAGTTCTTTGGATATTGGAGATATGAGGCAAAGTATAAATGACACAGTTAAGCATGATCTGATGTATATCTCCGATTGGAACCATATGAAAAGAGTTGACCTTAATGACCGAATGGCTCAAGGTTGTCTTTCGATCAGTGTTGCCCAGCGAGAAAAGATGATTTATATTGTTACTTTTCTTTTGTCTTGCTCTCTCTGTTATGTTTTCTTTTGTGTACTCGTGTTATGTACATGTAAAACCCGATTAGTGTCCGTACCCCAAAGACACTCTTGGCTAAACGCACATTAGGCGATGCTGCATAATGAATGGTTTAAATGTGGCGGAGGCAGAAAACATCCATGTTCAAGACAAGAAAATCTATTGCAGTTCCCGCTGGACGAAATACGTTTTTCTTGTGTCGAAAGAAGAAGTGCCCAAAGTTTTTTAGAGAGTTTAAGAATTTTTTGCGCCATCTGACCTTTTTATTATTTATAGCACCTTGATCCGACCGAAAATTAAATATAACTGTAATTACAAGCTTCCTAGGGATAAAAGAATCCGATGTCCATTACCAGCACTCCCTCATCCACCTTTCCATTACCAATATATCTTATTCTAACACAATGCAATGCATGTTTAGATGCCATTCCCTGAGAGCTGGTTATCCCAAGGAAAAAAAGAGCTGCTTAGGGTGTGGTCATGAACAGCACGGCATTTAACATTTAAATAGAGAGATTGGAACACACACAAGGACGGTCCATATCGTTGTCACACCATACAGAGAAGTAAACCATTCATTGGAGTGTTCCGTAAGGTATTTCTGTTACCAGCACAAAGCCTCTGAGGATGAAATCCAGTTTTCTGATGTCAGAGGTCAAGTAAAATAGCTTTGGATTTTCTGTTATCTATGATGTTTGCTATAATCTTGTTTGTTGCGCTGAAAATGGTTATACCTCTTCAAACTCGATATTTTGTAAGATCTCCTTCTTTGGGAATCTTGACAATAATACCTTCTTCAAGATAGCCCATGATATTACGTTGCCTTCTAAAGCATTTCGATTGATATCTACTCTGGAAGCCTTAATTAATTTTAAGGCGGTCATTGCACTTAGTATTTCGTTTAGATCAAGAGCCTTAGCTGTAATGTCCTATATGGCCGTATAGAGGCACACATGTCAATTGACTAATAAAAGTCTTTACAAAAATATTTTTATTACTTTTAAAATTATTAAAAATTACTGTTTTTACAGCTGTAAATTAAAGCATTTTTCAAAAGAACAATTTACTTACATTTTTTGTTTAAGTATTTCGAGTTTTTTTTTTTAATTATATTTTAATCCTTTTTAGTTTACAGACAAATTTAAACTGAAATTTTAAACTTAAATTTCTGCAGCACTTAAACACAAACACTAAACAGACAAGTGCAATGTCAATGTTCAATTAATTAATGATGCTGCCCATGATTGCAATTACACATGCATCCCACTATCGCAATAATAATAAAGAAGAAGAGTTCAATCTTGGTTCAAGGTAAAATATGAGCTAAATTCAAGTGTTAATTAATATTAATTTAGCGTAAGCGACTGTCATTAATAATTTTTAATATTTGCAAGAAATAATTGTAAAAAGTTTAAATTAACAAAGAGTGTGCAAACGCCATTCATTGCGTTATCAAATTGCATGAGATGAGTTGTTAGTCATAATGACTGTTTAATTAAACGTTTACGAGATATTTTTCCCGCAACTAAGTATGTATGTGGATTTCAAAAACACTTAAATTTTTTTTTGTTATAAAAAACCAGCACCATTGGCATTTAATTTAACGAACAGATATGCATTTTATCAACAGCCTTAAATTATGCTTTAGTTTTCGAGTAAAATTTTTCAACAAAATTTTTCAACAGCTTTTATTACAACTAAATCACACTGCATGTGTAGTAACGCACATCGTATCATACATTTAAAAAGTTATTTTACCCAACCAACACCAGCAAGCAGTAGCTAGACAGCAGATGAGTGTAATAAAACAAACTACTACGAAACAACACCCACTAAGTTTAACTTTCACAAAAAAAAAACAAAAACAAATTAATTTAAGTGTTTTAAAACAAATTTTAAAAGCTAATTCAATTAAGTACATATGTACTTATGTATATCAATGATTAGCTAAATTAAAAAATTTTGTAATTTATTTAAATTTTTAAATAGGTCTGTTCAAGAGTTAACATATACAAATATAAACATATGTACATACAAAAAGTTTTCTGTGTACGTCATGTTTATATATCCAACACTCTCCAACAAAGACGAACTATTAGTATCATTGCGAGACACTCTATGCGAACAGTAGACTGCTCTTAGACACTGAATTCCAACCTAACGAAGCCGGGGCTCGTCAGATCGCCTTAGGAACCTAAGAGATGACGCTGCAGATGGATTTCCACAAAGGAGAACTATAACAAATGTTAGTGTGGGAACTAACCCCACCGTGTGAAGTTTATGAGTAGATAAATGGTCATATAAAAACACGACAAGCGGTAACCGGGCTTAGGTTGAAGACCATAGGATGACGAAAATCGTATAGCAGGTAACACCAGCAAACAGAATAAGTACTGTCCCATCTTTGGGATCTTTTTTAATTTCCAATAAATATTATTTCTTTTGCCTGACACTGTATTTTCCACCACTAGAACCTATTTTAAACTATTGTTCGGCAATATACGATATCAAAAGGGCTGTTTAGGATCAGGCTCGATTTTGAAATAATAAAATTTACTTAAGATTTCAAATTAGCTTTTAAAGCAAAATTTATACAAATAATTTTAAAAACAACGATTTGTTTTATAACAAGTCCCTTTAAGAGTCGACTCTGCCCAACAAAAAAATATTAGTTTTTTCTCGTTTATTGTTGTTTTTGTTATTATTTTTGTTTTACTATACCTGACTTTTTGTTGTTTTTTAAGCGCACAATTTACATACGTCTGAGTTATGACGGTTTTCATTAAGTTTTTCGGCATAAGCTGAATAAAAATATAACAACAAAAACTAAAGGGCCCACGTCATACAAACATAGTTTTGAGAGAAAATAAAATTCGCACGTTTTGTTATTTATTTCAAATACGCTGTTATTATTGTTGTTGTTTTGGTTTGTTTTTTTTATAAGAAATCTATCTTATTTCCCCAGCAACAACAATAGCAAGCACATGCACTTTAAGTCTACATTTTTCGGAGAGAATCAGGGATGGAAAGTTGAAAATTTACAATATTGACATGAAAGTGAAAATTCTGAGGCCAAATCGTTGCATTCGATTCGAATCGAAAAAACTCTAATAAGAGTTCCTACATTAAAACCATTGACAACTTAATCGATCGAGTAAATTCCAATTTGAAACGAATGCAATGTCACAGATTTTTTTAAACTCACTCAGTTAAGGTATATAGGTTAGGTTAGATTACGAAGGCCCTCAGGCCCATTGTGAATCCCTTCAGAAGAGGAAGAGAAGAAAAATAAAAGTAGACCCGATTCATTTTTCAGAATTTATTGTTGCTTCAGTTTAAAGGAAAAATTATAAGTACTTAAGCCGCTAGAGTGGCGTCATGAAAAAATATTCCTGGCACGGTAGTCTTTTTATACCATCCAGGAAAAGCGAAAGATTTTTAATAGTTTGAAGAACGGTAAGGTGAAAAAAGGAGACCCAAAAAGTCCCGCAGGACATACACCTAAGCCAGTGATCGACCTATTGTGAGCTTCTGGTAATGAGAAACGAATTAGAAAAAAATAGAGTTCATGGAAATTCAATGATGAGGATAAAGTTCTTTCCATTTCAACTGAGCCACTTTTCGTTTAACATCAGAAATAAAACATCAGACCCGAGTTTGTGCAAAAGCTGGTGAGGAACACAGGAAATACCACATTGTTTTGATATCATTCTGGAATATTCTACTGCTTATCTCCACATCACTAATCTGTTAGAGGTGTGTTTGCACGTTTAAGTGACACGAAAGTACACTTATTATCCAAGTTAATTTTTGGTCCGCTAATTTATGAGTTTCCTTAGTCCTATCTTTCCTGCATAATTCCTGTCCTGTTGAAATATTCTGCCCATTCTTTAAGCTCAGCCAACGTTGCAGCAAGAGTCTTTGGTGTTCTAAGTTCAACTGCCTGCAGTTTTCTGGCTTCAATCAATAAACTATTTTATCCTAATTTTTCAAATTCCAAGTTATGCTGAGGCATATTAATAATGCGTACTTGACAATATTCCGAATAATCCTTATCATTCTCGTACTTGGAACACTGTCATAGAATTGACAATATTGCTCCTATCAGCGTTTGACTATCCATGCAGATGTTAAGGTCAGTTTGAACTGCATATGATCTAAACTATGTTAAAAATTCCGCGATTTCTTTAAATTTTGACTATAGGATTTTTTAGTTCGATTCGATTCCGCCTTAACCGCATAAGCCCCAAGTGTCTGAAGACTGTATTGATAGATAGATTTTTGACCCTGATCGATTCATTTCGCCATTACCGCCTTAGAACACACATGGATTTCAATTGTTTGATGTTCCAAAATCAATTTCTAAAGCCCTTGTTGCATTATTAGGTCTGATTGTCCCGCTTATTCAATAGACACGTGAGAATTTGGTGGGGTTTAATTCGATTTTTATCCAGTTATGCCTGCCACACCACTAAAGTGAAAATTGGCTTTAACAGTGCTATTTTTAAAAGTCGGAAATGTCACAATTGCACTCGTATTAGATTTGAACTCAGCTAAACTTATTTACTTAAAGAATTGAGCACTACTTTAGGAGCAGAACGAGCAGAAACTGGGCTGATGCTGTAAACTGAAGAATGTCGCAGTTCCTATGGCGAGCAAGAATGACCAAGGCTTTCCTGTAATGGTTAAGTGGAACCTCTCACTGTTTACCGGCGTTCTAACCGGTCACTGCTTCCCTGAACCAATATTTGCAAAACGGAAACGGAATGCTGTTGATCACTGCTGATTGTGTGATGGCGTGGAGGAGCTAGAGGTGATGGAATATTTGCTCTGCCTGACAACACCCGGGGCTTGTCAGAAGAACATCTGTCGACAATCTCGGGCTGGTATCTTACTGCGATGCTAGGATTCGACAAAGGCCTGAAATGAAATCTGAAATCTGTACAACTTTCTTACCGTTATCTCTTATTTCTTTCTAAATTTTCTATGTGCTTCTTCTTCTTTTAGTGCACAAACAATGACCATATATGTAGTTTATGGGTGTAGTGGTGGATTTTTATTAAATACTTGTTTGTTGCAAAGAAAATCTTCATCCTAATTTCAAATTTTTTTCTTTCTTTGGACATATCTGCTGGGAAACAAGAAGACATTCGATCCCCAGCAAACATGTGCTTAAAAATGTCTTAGGGTAATGAAATTAAATTAATTTTTAAAAGTTTTTAAGAAAAAAATAATCATCTTGCAAGTTGCTCATTGTTGTAGTCAATTTGTTGTACTGCGGATTCATTTAGACAAGTCGCTTACTTCACTTCATATATTTATCTTAAGTTTAATTGCGGAAAGTTCATAAACTTTATAACTAACTTTCAACGCCATTTATCATAAACAGTTGCTCTCTTAATCTCGTAGTGTACGGACGTGTCTACGCGAGTGTATATTTGTAATAGGTGATATTTGTAATAAGTTACAAAAAAAAAAATTTGTTAATATACATACCTACAAGACAAAAGCGAGAATCGAAAATAAAAACAAATTAAACAAAATAAAAAAACCAAACGGTTAATGAGTAACAGTAATCGTAGTGACAGTGGGCCTAATAGCCGAAATGCTTACATTGTGTTAAGCTCAGAAAGCGTTAGCAATGAAAATATTAGAGACCCTGAATATAATAGAAACTATTTAAGTGCAAAACCGAAAGCAAATACAAACAGTTTAAGTGCAAGTGTGCCTAATTTAAATAAATGTACTGAACAAGGGACAAGTTTAGCCCAATCTCTGTTTAAAAATTATAAAAAAAATACCGAGGTGCCATCTTCATCGCGGTCTTCTTTATCAAGTTCTGGTGTCGCACCTACAGCTGCTAAAGGCGCTCCAGGCCCAATTTCTGCGTGTGCTCCTAAGACCCAGGTAGGGATGGACAGGTACGTAACAGTTCTTAAAAGGGGGAGAAGTCCGAAGTCGGCAGAAGTAAGTCAACCTGCAAAAATTTTAAAAGACGATGAAAGGCCAACCACATCGCAAAATCGCTTTGCCATTCTGCAAACAGATGATAATGATGGCCCCGTTACGGAAAAAAATTTTAAGCCTCCTCCAATTTATTTAAGAGAAAAAAACTCGAACGACCTCATTAAATTTTTAGTTGCATTAATAGGCGAAAAGAACTTTTATGTGTCGAACATAAAACGTGGTAATATATATGAGACCAAAATTCAAGTAAGTCACGAGAACGCTTACCGCGCCACGGTGTCGGAATTTGAGAAATTAAAAAAGAACTTTTACACTTACCAGCTAAAAAACGCAAAAGGCCTCCAGGTAGTCATAAAAGGAATTGACTCAAATGTTGACCCGGAGGAGATAAAGACCAGTTTGTGCAGCGAAGGATTTAAGGTAAGGACTGTGACAAATATTAGAAACAGGGAAAAATACCCTCAACCATTGTTTCGAGTTGAACTTGAGCCTGGTGATGCCAAATTAAAGAAAAACGAAACTCACCCCATTTATGGTTTAAGATATATTATGCACCGTAGAGTTACAGTGGAAGTCCCGCATAAGCGATCTGGACCTGTACAGTGCTTAAATTGTCAGGAATATGGCCACACAAAAACTTACTGTAAGTTGCCTTCTGTTTGTGTTGTATGTGGGGATCTGCATGTTACAACCAAGTGCGACAAACCAAAAGATGACCCTAGGGTGAAGAAGTGCAGCAATTGTGGTGGAAACCACACTGCCAACTACAGAGGTTGTCCTGTCTATGATTTAGTTATGCGCTCATCTAAGCCGAAGGTAGTTCCTGCCCCTCCCCAGCCGTTAAATATACCAACAACAAACATTCCACAGTTATCACAGCCAACTACAAGTCAAATTTCTTACGCCAACGCTCTAAAGTCAAACCAGTCCAATGAACAAAGGCCAAACCAACCAACCACACAACAACAAGTGCCAACAAGTGAACCAACTGGTCCCAATTTTAGCCGTCTGGAAGCCGTAATTGACAATATGGTCAAACAATTTACGAATATAATGGCGCAAATGGCTAGCATGATGCAGGAGATGCAGAAAATGCAGTCTGCTCTTCTGCAGGCCATGCTTAAAAGACCATGAACTGCCTCAGGGTTTGTTTCTGGAACGCAAACGGCATCCGCCAACACAAAAATGAGCTCGACTACTTTTTAACAAACCAAAAAATCGATGTCATGTTGATTTCCGAAACTCATATGACATCTAGAAGCACTTTCAAAATAAGTGGCTATACTTTTTATGATTCAAAAGATCCCAGAGATAGGTCATGTGGTGGTTCAGCTATATTAATTAAATCAAGAATCAAACACCAATGGATGGGTGGTCTCTCCGAAAGTTATATACAAGCAACAAACGTCTGCATCGATGAATTTTACCATAATCTCGTTATTTCGTCAGTTTATTGTCCACCCAGATTCTCCATAACGAAGGATCAGTACAACAGTTTTTACAAATCTTTAGGTCCTCACTTTATAGCTGCTGGGGACTACAACGCTAAACACACATACTGGGGCTCCCGCCTAATTAGTCCCAGAGGTCGTGTCTTGTATGACTCCGTGTCGGAAATGGGACTTTTCGTTATTTCAACTGGACAACCAACCTACTGGCCAACAGACCACAATAAAATTCCAGACGTAATTGATTTTGGCGTAGCAAAAGGTATTTCCTTGGAGCTCATTGAGGCTCAAGCCTCCTTGGATTTATCTTCTGACCACTCACCCACAATAATCACTATTTGCAGTCCTCACCAAATAGCAGCTAGTGAGTTTTTCTTATCAAAAAGAATTAATTGGTTGAAATATAAAAAATATATTAGTACGCACTGCGCGGAGAACCAATCGCTAAAAACTCCCGGAGACATAGATGATTGTCTGAGCGTCCTAAATGAAAACATTAAAAAAGCCGTTGAACATGCGTCTTCTACCTACCGCCAGGCTAGGTACAACAAAATTTTCTCTGAAGATGTGGAAAAGCTCGTATCTGAAAAAAGAAAAGCCCGCAGGGAATGGCAAAAACATAGATCGCCCCAACTTAAAACTAAGCTGAAAGAATGTACAACCCAACTAAAAAGCTTGTTGGAGGCTCACAGAATGGCATCACTGAAAGAGTACCTGGAAGGTCTAGACGCGACTCCTCAGACAAATTATTCCTTATGGCGATCAGCCAGACGTCTTAAAAGACCTGTTATCGCAAAACCACCACTGCGCAATCTGAGAGGATCCTGGGCTAGAAATGATAAAGAAAAATGCGATCTGTTCGCAAATCACTTCAAAAACGTATTCGCTCCCAATTCATGCACTGACGTGAGGGAATTACCGCCTGTTGTTGCAAGACGTCCTCTAGAAATACGTTTCCGATTTGCAGATGTTGTAGAGGCTATCGCTAACCTTAACGGTAAAAAAGCTCCTGGCGTTGACAAAATAAGCAACAAAATGCTCATAGAACTGCCTCTTACTGCTAAAAGAATCATTCTTTTTATTTTTAACGCGATAATTCGGCTTGAACATTTTCCGCCTATATGGAAAGTTGCCTTAGTAAAGATGATTCCTAAGCCTGGCAAAGATCCCTCGAAGGTAGAATCTTATAGGCCCATAAGTTTGTTACCCACAATGTCAAAATTGTTCGAAAAACTGTTAAAAAACAAGCTAAATCCGATCCTGAATGACAACAACTGCATTCCAAATCACCAATTCGGCTTTAGAAGTCAACATAGTACCGTCGAACAAACTCACAGGTTGGTACAGGCTATAAGAAAAGCCTTTGAGGAAAAGAAGTACTGCTCCGGGCTTTTTATCGATGTCTCACAAGCTTTCGACAAAGTATGGCATGAAGGCCTTCTAAACAAACTAAAGCTCAACCTTCCAGCTAATATTTTCAACCTTTTAGAAAAATACATAACAGGCCGACAATTTATGATCAAAGAGGGAAACCAAATAAGTTGTTCCCAACCAATAGAGGCTGGTGTCCCTCAAGGAAGTATACTAGGTCCAATTTTGTACTTGCTTTACACGGCAGATATGCCAACCAATAGTTTCACACACACGTCGACATTTGCTGACGACACTGCTTTTCTTAGTATTCACAAAGACCCTAAAGAGGCTTCGAACCAGCTGCAACAACACGTAACCCAAGTCGAGAAATGGGCAAAGTTATGGGGAATAAAGATAAATGAACAAAAATGTACCCACGTAACTTTTACTTTGCGCAAAGAAACGTGCCCTCCAATCACTATCAACAACCATAATGTGCCTCAACGATCTGAGACAAAATATCTTGGTATTCACCTGGATCGCCGCCTTACATGGAAGCCTCATATAGATGCTAAGCTGACGCAAATGAAACTTAAAGCTGCTCAAATCCACTGGCTAATTGGTAGAAACTCTGTGCTACGTCTTGATTGTAAGCTTCTAATCTACAACTCGATTTTAAAACCAATTTGGTGCTACGGTATACAATTATGGGGCACTGCTTCCGCCTCTAACATCGAAAAAATACAACGCCGTCAAAATAAAATCCTAAGAATGATAACTGGTGCTCCGTGGTATGTGAAAAACAGCAACATCCATAAGGATCTAGAAGTTCCACTAGTTAAAAGCGAAATCCTGAAATATGTGGACAAGTATTTAAATAAGCTGGAAACGCATCCAAATCCGCTCGCTCGAAGTATCTTGCAACATAGTAGACACTCCCGACTGAAAAAGAGGGATACTATTGCGCTTAGATGAAGATAACTATTTTATTATGAGAACTTAAATTTTAGTCTGGCACTGGCTGGGCTAATATTAATTACTTAGTCTTAAGATTTGAATACTTATTGTTAGTTCGCTTAAGCGAAGATCCAATAATAAAATATATGAAAAAAAAAAAAAAAAAAAAAAAAAAAAAAAAAAAAAAAAAAAAAAATTTATCATAAAGTCGTACAGGAAATACGATTAAATGAACAGCAAACATTATGTGCAATTTTTATCTTTTAGCTAAGAAGAAATTAAGAGTTCCTAAAGAGTTTTAGACGCTTGAAATTGAAGTTGATTTGTTTTACGAAACAAATTAGAAGAAAATTTTTTATAATAATTTAAAATATTATTTAAGATTTTATTCTAATTTTACTTCATTGGTTCTTAAATCAAATCGTCAGTAGACTTTAACCAAATTCTTGAAAAACCGTATGAAAATTTTTTTGTATGGCAACCCCCTTAGGGGGTGGGAATAAGGGGTAAGTATATTTTAGGAATATGTTTAGGAGGGAAAACTAATGAAGGTCGGTCGTACCCTTGGTTTCTCTAAAGTCGACTCTGTAAAAGTTACAAACGTTTTAATCATTTTTTTTAAATTTTGTATGGCAACCCCCTTAGGCGTTGGAGGTAGGGGCTAAGTATATTCTAGTATTATGTTTGGAAGAGAAATCTAAAGGAGGTCTGTAATACATTTTATTCCTCTAAAGAACACTCAAATTTTGTATGGCAGCCCTATTAGGGGCTGGAGATAGGGGGTAAATATGTTCCACAAAAATGTTTGGGAGAAAAAATTAATGAGAGTCTGTTGTTAAGCAGACAAGGGATTCACATAAGGCTTATGGAAAGAGAAATGGATGTGTTTGCTCTTTTTCAATTTACCACTTAGGACCCAAAGGGTATAAGAGAGGATCTTGGACGGTGGCAGTTTCAACCAATCCTAATCTTAGGTACTTAGACAAGTTTTGCCTTCCTATCAAATGGCTGATTTAGCACCGTACAAGACAGTCTACAAGTGATTGCGTCCAATAATCTTTCCTGTTGTATGGAGTATACTCACTGATAGATCACGCATCCATAAGCCAGTGGCACTTAGGGTTCTGGACTACAGAAAGTGATAGCAGCATTTTTCTTGCCAAATCATCTGCTATCTCATTTCCAGCTATGTCCAGGTGTCCTTTGACCCATCAGTGTTATACATTGTTTACCAAGACACAATTGTTAGACTTGAAAATCCATTCAAGCACCAGTTTATAGTCAAGTTTAACCGAGTATTCCGATAGATAATCAAAGTCATTCAGCACACCAAGCATCTCTGCTTGGTAAACTGAAATGTAATCTACCAGACTTAAAGCACAGGAGAAGGTCGGTCAACTCAGATGAGTAAGCACCAGCAACTGTTCCTTTTGTCATTATAAAAATCAGCAGAAAAATTCTAATGTAATTTTCCATGCACATGTTGTGTTTGTCACCAGCTATGTGGGCCACTATAATGCTACCCACGCATTCCATCAGCATCTGGTTATCCCTAATCTTATTATTCTCCTGCTTCAGACTGCTGCTATGCTTGTTATTTGGCCAGATATTCTGCCATGAGTCATTTTTGGCAGTTTGCTAAGCTAACAATGCAGCCATTTTCCTTAAGGGTTAATAGCCGTATTCCCAAGAGTGCTTTGTGAAATAATGGACCAATTGTCACAACAGCCCTGGTTGATAAGTTATATGATAGAAGAGGAGGGCCCTCGGGCAACCTTCCATCAGTACAAGTGCCTAAGTCTACCTCCTCGTGGTATCAACCGGGTAACTTCCAGTTACTGGAAGGCTAACAGACATGGCTAAATTGAAAACAATCTGTCTTGGACTAAAAGGGATCAGTGGTTATTAACTTACTGGTCTGGCTTGATGCAGGTTGTCCTTGTTGTCGCTGTGTCATGTACATCGCCATTAAGTGGAACAGCAATACAAGGTTCTAAGGGTACCAATACTTTATCTGTGTTAAATAGAAATTGGTAGGAATTAATGGAAGTAGATTTCTGAGGCTGACCAGAGTCCTATCTGGTACCACGGGAATCAGTTGGCCCCATGTGCTTACCAGTGCATGAACTGATTAATGGTGAGTTCGGGAGTTCACCTGGTGTCTGTGTTTATCCCCAAGCGGGGCAACTGAGAACGAAAGTTGATATGCTGGAGTCCGTATTGTGCGGGCCCCAAAATGATCACGTAAGCGGTCTTATATAAGCTTAAGGTTCACAAGTTTTGGCGGGTCTACCCAGGCACATGAGCAACTGATGAAGTAGGCTAATAGCTGAAAAGGTGTAAGTGTGTTTGGAAGTAGGTGAATAGGGAAACTCGCTACGTCTGGGGACCCTAAAAAATAAGATCCCGTTAGAGTAGTAGCAAATAATGAAATGGCCGGTATTGGCATGTTGAAGCATGTGCGTGATTCGGTCCTGACTGGCGGTGAGATTATGAAGCGTTGATGATGGTGGAGTAATTGATTTTTCTAAATGAGAAAAAGATTCTTCAAACAGAGCTGGGTGTTGCATTTGTTGGGTGCCACATAATAATCACAATCTTCCTTGCTTAAGGTTGGGTGCTGTTTAACAAGCGTGTGGAGAGGTATCTTGTCGGCGCGGATCTTTTTTGAATTTGAAAAAGCGAGATCAAAATTAGAGACGCAATTTGGGTTTAGAAAGCCCAACTTCTCAGCAAGGGTCATGGCAGAGAACTGTAACCTGGGTGGCAGAGTGAGCCATTCTGGGGGCGCTGGTGGACGCTTTGTTTCCACCAAGTGTTAAGAGCACCGTGAATTATTGCCCGCATGGTAGGTGTCACGTAAAACCCTTAACGACTGTCACAACAGCCCTAGAAAAAACTAAAGCTTTAAAGTAGAATGCTCGACAAAACTGTGAGACCTTATTCTCCGAAACTCTGAATAGAATGTTTAGAAAAATCCTGCAAAACAAATGACACAAACACTGCCATCCACAAGGACAGTTTTGATAAAAACATATTCAAAAATTTGTGGAAAAACTTTAGGCTCAAGAAACGTTAAAAAAAACAGTTGAGATCTTTGGGACCATCCCGTATTAAAGTTAAAAATATTTACCGCCGCTTGGTTTTGTATGGAACGTTCCTGCTCTGGCGTTTGTGGTAAAAGCAGTGGCCGAATAGCAGCATTTTGTTAAGTTTTTTGTCTCCTTCTTAAAATCTTAAATATAATGACACAAAAAAGTTCAAATGAGTTTCACTTAAAATTTTATTAAATTTCTTAGTATTTTCTTTATTTAACTTTTAAAAGCAGAAATAAATCGATAATTTTTTAGCGCTTTTGTTATGTTTTTATCGGTAAAGTTTTAACTTTAAATAAAGTGTCTCTTTTTATAAGACTCATCATTGTTAGACTAATCAATGGTTGATGACGATTAAATGGCGATGTCTGCGTGTGATAGTGACAATAATGAAAAGTAAAGACAATGATGAGTCTTCACTAATTGTTTAAAGTCACTTAGAAAATAGAAATTGTTTTTTTAAAGTTTTATTTTTCTCTTAATATTTTCCTTAAAGAAAACTTAAATTCACTAATGTTTTTTTTTAGATGTTTCGATAATGACACTGATTTTATCTAACGTCAATTATTTACGTCATTTCATGGCTGTCATTAGCAGCAATAATATTCAAAATGTTTTGTGAAAATCTCTTTTTTAGGAAAATTATTATTAAATTGTTATATTAAATAACTTGGAATTCTTTTGATTTATATATTTATTTATTTTTACGTGATCTTTATTAGGTCTTGTCGTTTTCCACGTTTATTTTAAACTAAATTTTCAACAAGACAATAATCCTTGTTTAGCAAGTGACACACTTGTCAAACATGTGGAAATTTTTTTGTTACATTCAGCAAATGAGTACAAGTACTTTCTTCCTTCGTTCTTTGCAGGGGGTTGACATCATCATCATTATTATCATCAGTTACATTTCTTGCCAACAATGCCTTTGTTGCTATTTTCATGGGCTACAGCAACACACAATCACATTTGTACACACAGATCCTGGTAGATAGTTTTGAATATCTTTTAAAAAATATTCTTCAAAAGTGCAAACACAGCAGACTGGAACATGTGGACTTTTAAAAGGGATAAATTGTTTTAAACAAGCAATTAACCCGCTACTTCGCAATTTTATTTTTAAATTATTTTTTTAAACGGAGAACAAGTGCTAAGGTACACTTTGCATTGAAAAGCAAAATTTCTATGATTTTCTATACAATATTCAACCAGAATCTCTAATTTTCTATTTTTAAATTAAAATATTTTAAAAATAATTTTAGTCCTTATAACTATTTACCTTAATCTGGGCTTAAAGAGAAGTATTTTACACATAAGATTTATAAACTGCGAAAAATGCAAAGAGACCAAGTTAATTTTCCAACTAAAAAGAGGTCAATAATTCCTAGTTTAAAAAAAAAACAAAAAAGTACCAAAAGTAAAACAAAGTACTTCTTGTTCATTAATTTCACTTCCAAACTCAATTGGAATTAAAAAACCATAATATTACATTTCAACAAAAAAAAAAACACAAAAGTAAAAAAATTGCGAAAAAAGTACTTTTTGTTTAAAGTTCGCCTTTAAAAATGCAAAGAAGTGCTTTTTGTCTGCTTAGTTGAATGCCGATTGCTATATGAGTCTATAGTCCTTAGTTTCATATTGGTGGACTCAAAATCTTTACAAAAACTTAAAAAAATATTACAAATGTACTTTTTGCCTCCTTAATCCAACTAAATTTATATATTTATGTATATCAATATAAAGATTAAAAAGTACCAAATATATAAACAAAGTATTTATGGCTTATTAAATTGAATTCCGCCTTCGATTGGGGTTAAAAAACCGAAATATCATATTTCTGGAACTTACGAAAAAAAGTACTTTTTGTATTATTTTAACCTTTAAAAATTTAAATAAGTACTTTTTGTACACTATGTGGGTCTATAGTCCTAAGTTTCATATTGGTGGACTCAAAAAATGCTTAGAAAAAGTTAAAAAAGTATTACAAATGTAAAAAAGTACTTTTTGCCTCCCTAATCCAACTAAGTTTATATATTTATGTATCTACTATATAAAGAAGGGGTGTATGTATGTATGTATGTTTGTATTTTATAGCTGGCCACACCAGTGGATCGATTTTTGTGACATTTTTACAGAGTGTTACTTCAAGTCTAAAGGGACCATAGGCTCCTTATTTTTGGAAATTATTGCTGCCACGCCCACACTACGCCCATTTGTGTGGGAAGGTCAAGTAACAAAATTTCCCAGAGCCATACTGCTCAAACGCGTAGAGCTAAATACCTGAAATTTACAACACGTGTTAAGCTTTACATGTTTGCTTAAATGCACATGAGTTTTTAAACATTGGGCCCGTAAAGGGATAAAAAGGGGACAAAAAGGGAAAAATCGGTAACCTACTATCTTTTAATGTATATAAGATAGAAACAAAACCAATACTCAGTACCGAACAAAGAGTGCTGATGAGGAGTTGTAGCAGGCTCTGAAAATGCATTCCACTCGGCTAGTATCGGGAAACTAAACTTTTTCAAAAATAATTCTTCAATTAAATCTTATCACAATAAAATTGAACCAATTAGCCTAATAAACAATAAGGAAATTTTATAAAATTTAAAAAGTTTAGCGTTTTCCTTAAGAAATAAACAGACAGGTACCTGAAGTTTTTTTTTAAATTATGGTCCGAAAGGCCGAAAAAAGGGGTTAAAATTACCTTTTGGTACTTTTTGGTATTTTTTGTTACTTTTAAACCAATAAAGATATAAACATTATTTAAATTGCGTTCGATAGGTCTTTAAAAATATGATTACGTTTTTCGTACTTATTTAATTTTGGGCCCAAAAGGGGAAAACATGGTTAAAAATATATTTTGATTTTTTTTATGCGTTTTTTGTTACTTTTCAACCAATAAAGATAGAAACATAATTCAAATTGGATGCGACAGTACGTTTTTGGGTCTTTTTTGAATAATTGGACTCTTACGGGGAAGAAAGGTGAAAATTATGTTTTAGTACTTTTCGTAACTTTAAAACCAATGAAGGTAGAAACATAATTTAAATTGCATTCGTCAGGTTACCAAAAAATGTTAATATGTTAATAAGGGGCTAAGATAATATATAGAAGTTTATAAATAATTTTTGCTTATTAAAGCTTTCTGAATATCTCCAAAACTGTAAGCCTGGTAAATTTCCAGTTTTTATGTGCTAAGTAAATAGTAGGGCTGACTTATTATTTATTGCAACTTATGTGGGGCAACCAATAAATTAAAAAAAATATATAAATTCTTTTGTTTACATATTTTAATAATTTTACTATGATTGGTGTAGCGAAGCACATCGGGGCTTAGCTAGTATCAATATAAAGATTAAAAAAGTACCAAAAATATGAAAAAAGTATTTCTTGTTTTTTTAATTGAATTCTAACCTCAATTGGGTTCAACAAACCGTAATGTCATATATCTCGAAAAATAATTTCAAAGAAGCACAAAAGTAAGTACTTTCTGTTTATTGACGTCTTTAATAATTTGAAAAATTAAAAAAACTAGTTTTTGTCAATGTGGTCATTAGTCCTAACTTTCAAAATTTTAGACTCTAAATTTAAACAAAAACGTAGGACAAAACTAAAAAGTACTTTTTGCTACCTCACTTAACTTCTGAACTCTATATAGGACAATAGTCCTTTATTTAATTTTTTTGACTTTTTTTGATTCCTAAAAAAAGTACCAAATCGTACTTAGAAAAGTACGTTTTGCCTGAATATACCATTTTAAAGCAATTTTTTGGCACTATTTGAACTTCTTTGTAAATTTCAGTTAAGAATTTACAAAAAGTACCGGAATATAATTTTTACCATTTATAAAAAAAGGACCAAAAGTCTATTCATAACTTTTTGAGACCCAAAAACGCAATTCAAATTGTGTTTTTATCTTTTTCGGCTTAGAAGTGGCAAAAAAGACCAACGCGGAGCCAAAATATTGTTTTTTCTAGTTTAATCTCTAAGAGCCTAAACTTTTAATAAGCACCAGACAAGGGTTCATTAATTTTTTGATTAGGTTAGGTTGGGTTGAAATAAGGGAGCCTTAAAGGCCTCAAGCCCCGTAGGACATAAACTTTAGCCAGTTATCGGCTTTTTGTGTGCTACTAGCAAGGAAAAAGAATCCCAGGGGAGAAGTTTACAGAAATTCAGTGATGCGGTAGAATTCCTTCAACACCTCCCAATCCACACCCACAAGCCACATCCGGCAAAATATCAGATTTATTTTTTGAGAAAAATTCTTTAGTTGAGAATATAAAAAAGTACTACTTTTTTAACATTTGGCTGATTTTCCCCCTCTTAGGGTCCGAGATTTCTGAAACTCCGTCTTATCGGATCTATATACCGGGAAAGATACCCGCAGTAAAAATTTTTTGTAATTCACTAGCTTTTTACGTTTGCTCTGTACGATGATGCATCATTCAAACAACCTTTTATTTTTTATAAATGACTACAGTTGTGAAGAATATACATATATAAGATTGATGTACGAGACCTGGTCCATCAAATTACAAGAGGCCTATTATTTAAAATATTTTTAAAGAATTATCAGTGAAAGCTTATGCGATGACTTTCCAACTTGCCACAACATTTTGTTTTTAACAAAATACTGAAACCAAATAAATATTTTTCTGCTGTAGGGTAAATGATAAGAAGAAAAATTTTAATTTTTAAAGGACTCCCTTCCATCTAAACGTTATTTTTAATACAAAAATCCTAATATTTTTTTAAACACTACAAGCAACACTAGACCTAAAAACCTAAAAGGAGTTAAATAGAACTGTACACTTAAAGGTACCTTTACACGGTAATACTTATATTGCGATATGTCAAAAAATGTTGTGGGATAATACAAAATCTCATCATGTAAAAGCATTATGTATTGGGTAGGAGAGAATACGGATGCAAAATTTGACAAGTGTTCGGTAAATGTTTATTTTCTAAACCATTTTAGAAACTTGTGTATTCTCATCACATCAGAGGTGTGAAAGATTGGCAGCACTTACAGCATCTAATGAAGGTGGCTACACTTAATGAAACAATACACAAACAATCAAAATAAAAGCAGATTTTTTTCATGTTGTTTTTGTTAATATTGTTGAACCTTAACCATATGGCGTTACCCCAAAAGGAAAGTGACAAAAAGCAACCGATTTTGATTTTACCAACCTCATCCGTGTAAACATGAAAAATAGTTAGAACAGATTTTTATTCTCTTTTTTTAAACACGGAGAGAATTTCATAATATTTTGATTCTACAAAATCTAATTACTTTGTATTACCGTGAAAAGGTACCTTAAGGAGCAATGCGAATAAAGGCTGGATTAGCCGAGCGCAACCGTACTGTAATGTATCAGCTGTTGGCTTTTGGCTTATGAGAAGCAATGCAAAAGCTTAGCGAAAAAAAACGTACTGTAACCGCAACGTACCATTCTGTATAAAATAGAATTTCCTTACGTTGTTGCGTGACATTTGTAAGCCAGTGATGGGCTACTTGTTTGTTTTATGATTGGAGGGTATTTTTGCTCATTTTATGGTACTTTTTTTATATACTTTTATATGCGAAAGAAAAATAAAAGAATGTTTAGTACTTTGTGTGTTTCTTTTTTTTTATTTCATTTCACGCATTTTTGAAATGTTGTTTTGTGAACTATAAATCTTCATTGTACACTTGATAATATTGTCTATTATTACACTTTATATAATACTTTTTTCAGTATTGTTTTTGTCTTTTTTCGCTATACTTGCTTTACAGTTAATTACCACTATTTTATATTATTTTCGCTTGAAAAAAATGCACCAATGGAGACTTTTAGGCGTCTTGCGCATACGTTTAGTACATATATTTTGTGAAATAAATGTGAAATATATAAGGATTTAAATTGTATAGAAATCTATTATTGGGTATACACATATACTAAATAAACTATAATTTGGTTATTATATTTAAATTGTAGATGCTAAATAATAAATAAAACATATTTATAGACATACATAAAAATATACACAAAATATTCTCTAATGCCATTAGGTACTTTTTCTTCATAACGAAAACCCATTTGAAAAATTTTAATTCCCATCACTGTCTTTTAAACAGCTGTTTATTTTTCATACCACAATCAAAAATAAACAAGTCAAATGAAATAAGTTTTTAATTAATTTATAAATTAAAAAAATAAAAGTTTTCCTGCAAATTAAAATTGCTTTTTACCTTTACTAATGCTATTTTGTTTATGAATATAAAAAAAATATGTCACGTTTTTAAATATTCTATAACTGCACCAACGTGCTTACAGTACGTTACATTACAGTACGGTTGCAGCAACGCTCGGCTAACTAAGGCTTAATGTATGCAATGCGTATATATATGTGCCTAAGTGTAAACACATTGCATTAGAAAGGCATTATAACAGTTGCATCTACATAAGTACATATGCAAACATCTACTTTTCTATAAGTTTTAAAAACACATATTTTCAACATATGTTTTAGAACAAAGAAAGAGTAAAAGGGATAAATAAAGCCGGTTAAGCCTCATAATACGGCACCCTACCCCCAGAACATGTAAATAAAATAAAAAAAATATTTTTTTTCCGATCCCTGGACTACTAATACATAATACATAATATTTGCGAAAAAAAATCCCAGATTTCACTTTAAAGCCATTGAAATATTCTTAATGTTTTTAAAATCTTGTTTAAGTCTTTTGCAATAATTTGACCAATTGGGATACATAAACTTCACACTCTTTTTGATTCAAGCATTTGTGTTGCTCTTTTATCGTTTACTTCTACCCCTATTGATTAAAGTAATCAAAATACCAAGAATATTTAAGGAAATAAAAATATTTTTCCAAAATCTTCAACATCATAATAAAAGAAAAAATAATCAGATGCCCTTATCATGTATTGCTTCCTTAACTGTTTTATGTTTTTAGTATTTTAAAGGGTGGTTTTCACAGTTTAAAATAATTGAGGTTTATTGAAAAATATATATTTTTATTGAATCAATTTTAATGTGTTGTTTAACAAAAAAAAATCATTTAACGTAAACGAAAATCGTAAACATGTTTTGTTATTGAAACAAAATGAATTTTAAATGTTTATTTAACTTCAGAGAACGTGCTGCTTAAGGTGGCGTTACATGGTAAAACACAGTATTAAGACTTTGTAGAATCAAAATATTATGAAATTCTATCCGTGTTTAAGAAAAGAGAATAAAAGTTTGTTCTAAGTATTTTTCATGTTTACGTGGATGATGTTGGAAAAATCAAAAGCTGTTTTAATTGTTTATTCTCTTTGGTGTTAACGGCAGATGATTTAAATTCTACAATATTAACAAAAACAAAATGAAAAACTTTTGCATTGATTTTGGTTGTTTTTGTTTTGCTTCATTTGATGTTGTTAGTGCTGCCAATCTTGCATACCTCTGATGTGGTGAGAATACGTAAGTTTATAAAATGATTTAGAACATAAACATTTGCCTAACACTTGTCAAATTGATTATCATTACTCTCTTCAACTCAATACATCATGCTTTTACAAGATGAGATTTTGTATTATTCTACAAAACTTTTTGGCATGTCGTAATACATGTATTACCATATAAAGGCGCCTTTAGAGAAGACGTAGATGCATATGTACGTATATTTAACATATGTTAAATTTAATTTGTTTAATAAAACTTAATAAATGTAATACTGTTTTTAAAATACAATATCTTTTTGCTTCTGACAGAACATTCCATAAAATAAAAAATTACGATTTGTCAGATGCTAACAGAAATATAAGCGATCTTTTGATCTTAGGATTTTTCATCGGATTTCACCTCAGACAAATCAAGAACTATGTTATTGTGCTTTTGTCAAATATATATTTTCTCAAAGTCCTTTGAGTTAACGTCATCGGATGCAATCAGATAAAACCAGCTGTTGGCAATAAAAATTTTTTTAAATATTTTCATAAATAAAAAAACTATCCGACTGTCAAAACTAACCATAGGATTTTCGTTGCGTATTAATAAATATTGACGACAACATAAAAATTGTTAAGGTCAACATTAACACCAATGTAGGACTTCAACTGACACACGCACTTAGTGTTATTTAAATTTGTTTCATTTTAAATTTCATATAATTGGTCACCCATTTTCCCAACAGGATTTTTCTACGAACTAAGACAAATGACATAAGAAGTATGAGTAGAGTATGAGCAAGATGATGCAGAGTTGCATTTACTCGGCTTACACTTTATATCTTTTGGTAATATAGGAGTTCTGGATACATCTTACAAATGGTCCAGCACTTCTTTTAACAACTTTCTCTTTCTTATATGTTGCATATCCGCGGATCAAAACTCACCTACTTGTAAGGATAAGCCGAAAAAAACTTCACAGATGCTTAGTCTGCTAAACACAAATAAGCCACCAGCACTCATCCTACTGTTAACCCTTCGAGCGACAGTAGACCCGCAGTTTGTGTCATGCCTCTGCCTGTCGTGGAAAGCACCTTAAGAGCTGCTAGAGCTACTGCTGTTTGATCTAATACATCTTTCTCTTCAGACGCAGTTGCTCCAAATAATAATCTAAAGCACTTGCTAAGAAGAGGGCTACTAGACATATACGAGGGTTGCCTTTTATGTTGGGGGATTTGGCAATACTAGTGTTGCAATCTGACAACTGACAGCTCTATCGTAAAGTTTGACATTTTCTAGATAATACGTACTCAAAACGTTTTGACATGCGAGCGCTTTTTGTGTTGTTTACAGTAACTTAAGGATTCAACTCGACCCAAAAATTAAATTAAACCGTAAACATTTTCGTGCGATTATTTTTTACAACTTTCGACGTGGGTTAACTTAGCACATGAATGAACTCAATTCAATTTTTGGCGATGAAGCACCATCAAGGACCAGTGTTTATCGATGGTATGGTGAATTCAACCGGGGTCGTAGTTCACTCCAAGACGAATTTCGTGAAGGTCGTCCAAAATCAGTTGTTGTTCCGAAAAACATTAACGCTGTGCGTGAACTGATATTGCAAGATCGTCATGTGACCTATCGTGAGATTGAGACAACCTTAGGCATTAAAGGAACCAGCATACATTCCATATTGCATAAACATTTGACTGTTAAAAAATTTTTTCGCAATGGATCCCACACAATTTGTCAATCGCTCAAAAAAGGGCTCGTGTCGATTGGTCGAAAGATATGTTCAGAAAATACGATCGCTGTGCTACGAAACGCGTCTATGATATCGTGACAGGTGATGAATCGTAAATTTACGTATATGAGTCTGAAAGTAAACAGCAGTCGACTGAATGGGTGTTTCAAGATCAGCCAAATCCAACAAAAGTTATTCGAGCACGAAGCACTTCTAAGCAAATGGTCCCCAGTTTTTTTGGAAAAACTGGTCATGTCGCAACCGTACTACTAGAACAACGCAGAGTGGTACACAAACATTTGTTTGCCAGTTGTCTTCCAAGAAATCAGGAAAACTAACCGCCGAAGATGGATAACTCTTCACTACGACAATGCGAGCTCTCAAACATCGCTTCAAACAACTGCATTTTTAAAGCACCCAAGACATCGATTTTCTAAGTCATTCGCCGTATAGTCTTTACTTGGCAACGAATGACCGCTTCTGATTCCCGTACGTAAAAAAACAAACTAAAAGGTCAACGTTTTTCGACACCTGAAGAAGCGGTTTCTGTATTCAGAATGCATGTTTTGGAGATACCTCAATCAGAGTGGCAAAACTGCTTCGACCATTGGTTCGAACGCATGCAAAAGTATCAAGATCTCCATTAGGGAATATTTTTAAAAACAATAAAGTGATTTTTGATGACAAATATTTGATTTTGTTCTCTAATGTCTGAGACCAATTTCACAATTTTTTATTTCACCTTTAGTTTTTAGAAAACAAGACCGGATTTGTAGAAATTTTCAATATAACTTTTTACAATAAAAAGAATCATTTAATTTTCAAAATAAATTCTTCTCCATTATATCTTTAAGAGAATATGCCAATAATGTAATAAATTTCTGCAACAATAAAAATATTTATGTTTAATTTTACAATTTATTATTGTACATAAAAATGTCCTTTTTGCACATGTTCCTTTTTTATAAATAGAAATTTACATTTTATATCACTACCATATTTGGCCACAAGCAAAACATCTTTTTAAAGCAACAAATAAATTCATGGTTTACAATAAAATATAGTTGACTAGGTCAGTGGTACTCGTGCTTTTCTAAAAACTCTCAACTTTTAAAATCTAAAACTCTCTGCCAATTATACTTTTTTACACCAAAATAATTCCTGTCAAAAAAGGAGAGAGAAAGACAATTTAAAGCTCAACAGATATCAAAAGATGCGCATAACTTCGTATTGCCCAAGAACATGTTGCTGCAACAAATATGTTTCCAATTTGCTAAAGTGCTCATTTAAGATAAAAGAGATGCTATCCTTCATTAAAAAAACGAGTTTGAATTTTTGCGCAGGACTTGAAATACAAAAACAAAAATAACTGGTTTCTTTGACCTTGGGAAAGAACAACAAAAACAACAACAAAAACATGAGAAAACAAATAACATTGAAATACATTTAAATCGTTGGCAAAACGTACTTTTACACGCACAACAGCATCCCTGAAGATAAACAATCCATTGTCGGTGCGTGTCAATGTGTTTATTTCCTTGTGTATCCTTTACTCCAGGGAAAAGAGTGTTAATTAAAATGCAAATCCCACATTATTTTCACCCTTTATTATACATACAAACATATCTTCTTTCCTTTTAAATCGTATTTATTGAAATTTGAAATTTGTTTGCACTTTATTTTAGGAACCAAAAATTAAATAGTTTTAAATCGGAGGCACCCCAATAGTCATACTTCGTGACACATAAAGGCACTGTTACACCTGCAATGAAAACATAGGGATGTAGATTTTAGCTTGGATATATTAATTGCCTGACAGTTGTCAAGCATTTGGAAAAATCATCCCCAAAATTGTACAAATTATGTCAGAGTAATGACGTAAAAACAGACAAGGTTCTTGAAACGAAATCTTAAAGATATTCGGAGAGAAATTCGGAGCCAACAGTAATGACAGAAATCTGTAAGAAATCAAAAGAAAATCTTAAAACAACCATCAAAGGACATACCTCTTACTAGGATACCATTGCCTTTAATTTTGTAAGTCATATGACCTTGTTAGATCTACTAACAATTGGGCAAAAACACTTACCGGCAACGACATAAGGGTTATACGAAGACAGTTTAACTTTCCGCTTGTGCGTTAAGAAAATGTCAAGGCCAACTTATTCAGCATCGTTAATCCTCATTGAATTGTAAGGCAGATGACTAAAAAACGTGTTGTTATATGGAAGGCTCTAGAGCGAAGGAAGGGACTGGATATAACGTAATTCAAACCCAGACATCTTAACTTACTTCTGCCTTCTAGGCCACAACCCTTTTCTACAGGAGGAGGTTAGTTGACTTAAAAAATATTTTCCCTGGCTCAGGGCACTTGCAGGTTCAACGGACGTCAACATCTGTACGGATAGCCAAGGGTTGATTAGAGCAATTACGTCCGAAAGCGCCAAATCTATTACAGTCTTGCAGTGCAAGAAAAAAAATAATTATTACCTAAATCAAGGTTAAGTACCAATTATATGGATGCCCGGATATTACGGAAAATATCGGAAATACCCGGGCGAATAATCTTGTTACTTAAGCTCGAAAACAGAAGAAAGTTGACTTAAGAAGCCCAAATTCTTTCGTTTCAACGAAGGCTAAGCTAAAGGAGCAGGCAGAAACTACCCAAGGAGCACTGCAGTTTAACAAAACAGTTTACGAAATAAAGACAATCTTTTGGGGGACCCGTAAGAGGAATAAGTTTAGGGAAACCACAAAACTAAAGAAACCTAAATTGGGAAAGGCGATAAATGTGGTAACGGCTTACTCAAACCTACAAGCATTACCACCATTTGCCTGGGGGTTGTGGGGAAAAGCGGTGGCAGGGCATGCAGGAAGAGCATCATATCTATCGAGTACTCTTTTGTTACTGCACAGCTTTTGCACAGGCCAGAGACCAAGTTTTGTGTCAGATGTTATATAAGTTATGGTTCACTTGAAAGGTCGGAAACTGTGAATATTAAAGGAACTCGTGCGCGGCACAAAATTTTTGTGAACTTCTTTTTCCAAGTCCGTAAGTCCCACAGGACATACACTAAAACCAGTGATCGTCTTGTTGTTTGCTCCATGCAATGGAAAAACAAAAGGGAAGGAGGGAGAAGTTCACATAATTTCGGTAATGCGAGCGGGTTCTCTTAACGTTTCCAATTTCACACCTTTCAAAAGGGAGATATACGGTGTTACATCAGACGAAAAACTGAGGACTCTTGCATGTCCGAGCGCCGGGTAATGAAACAGTAAACGCTTAATCAACTCGATGTCCTCCCTGCATGCCCTGCAATCGCTGTTCTCTAAAACCCCCATCCGATGGAAGTTTGAAGTGAGTTCTTAGTGCACCACCATTACATCAGGGTCGCCCTTAAGCATCTCGCCACTCGCCAACTGGTCAAAATGGGCCAAAAGAAATCACTCTATTGGAAGATGCTTTTATTTTTACAAATGGCGGCATATGTCAAATGTGTTTTGACATTTGTCAACTAGACAGATGTGAAATACAAATGAACAAGCCATGGAGCGATGCACTCTCCAAGAACGCGGATTAATCAGGTCTATTTTCTTTCGTAACAAATCGTCTGTGGTGTTAGCGCAACGCGAATCCCGTCACCAATTTCCCGCTCGTCCGACACCGACTACGCAAACACTGCGCCGTTTGGCCCCTAACCTTAAAGACTAAGGGAACACACAGGACACTGCCAAGAATGGCCAGACCCAGAGCGCCCATTTTGTTGAGAATATCGCCGCTGTTGCTGAGGATGCCGCGCTGCCACCAGAAACATCGACCAGACGCAATGCCTTGCACTTAGCCATCAGACGGTCGTCCCTAAGGCGAATTTTGGTCAAAAACCTGCGCATGTTACTGTACAAAGTGCAGTCCGTACATCAGCTGCTGCCTGTCAACCGCCAAACGCGTGTAACCTACAACAAGCAAAACTATCGCTTCTGGGGCACTGAAAATCCAGAAGTGATGCACAAGGAGCCATTACAAACGCTCAAAGTAAATGCATGGTGAGCTGTTCACGCTGGAGGTCAACGGGCCATTCTTTGCGAGAACGCCGCTGGTCAACCGACAACAATGGACGGTGCGCGCTATAGGAGCATGTTAGCCGAGTTTTTTCTGCTGCAATTGAACGAATTAGGACTGGAGGACATGTGATTCTAACAAGATGGAACAACGACACACACTGCACGAGCCACAATCGATATTCTGCAAGCGGCGTTCCCGGGTCGCTTCATCTCTCGTTTTGGCGATTTAGACTGACCCGCAAGATCGCCCGATTTAACCGTTCCAGACTTTTTTTGTGGGGTTTTTTGAAGTCCCATGTTTACGCCAACAAGCCCGAGACCCTGGAAGCGCTCAAGGATAACATTCGACACTAGGACGAGAATCTCTCTCCCGAATTTCTTCCTGAGGTGATAAAAAATGCCATAAAACGAGCCCGTAAAGTTATTAATTGTGATGGCGCCCATTTGGCCGATATCATCTTTTCGATTTGACCAGAAAAATTCCCAAGATTCAAGTAAAGATAATCAAAAGACGGAATAGAAGTTTTTCCTTTAAAAAAAATTAAGCTAAAAAACATCGGATGACTTCTTTTGGCCCACCTTGTATAAGAAGAATATTGGAGTCGAAAGCGTCTTCTCCAATGTAAACAGAAAGCTTTTATTATTGTAATTTAGCAAAATGGGTCACCCACCATATGTTTGTTTGAGAGCTTTGTTAATTTAACAAAAGATATGGTTGTCCCTCCTCCAGGGTGCAAGAGAAATCAAAAAGAAAAATTTAGTTTAAAAAAAAATCATAAACTTTTAATAAGTTTTCTTTATTACAGCTTTTGTTTGTCTATCCATCATTATCTTATCGCAACCATCTGTTTTAGAATTAAATTTCTGTTTAACTTTATGCAGTTTTTTGTTGCAGTTCAATAAACTTTCGAGTATTTTTCCTTCAATTTTTTTCATTTCTTTTCGAGTTTTTTCCTATTCTTTCCCACTTCTCATTTGACCTAATTTTATAACTATTTGCAATTTTTCAATTTTATTTTATTGCATTGAATTTAAGTGCAATTTTTCAATTAACATTTTTTGCAAAATATTTTTAATTCAATTATTTGAAATGCAGTTGCCCGTTAGATTTTTTAATGAAAACTGTAATTTTAAATCAAATTGCATTTATGTATATTTATTTATTATTAACAAATAAATTATAATTTTTTGCAGACTTACCTTAAAAGTTGTTGTATTGTTCTGCTGCTTGCAATAAGTTGTTGTTGCAGGCATCTGCGGTTGCGTTTCAACTCAGCTTAACTGATGCATGTATTTAAGGGTTTCCCAACTCTTTTGTTTCTTTAATAAACAAAAATGAATATTTTTTGTTCACCAAAGAAAACACATCAGGCAAATGAGGTGTTATAATTTTTAAAGTGAAAATTATCCACTTTTTTATTTAATTAAAATTTGGGCTTTCAAAATGATTTTGTGTTTAACAAAATTAACATGATTTTTTTTGAAAACTGCAAAGAGATAATAAGAGAAAACAATTACAAATTAGTGATTGGAAGATAATAATTGATTTGTTTGGTTTTTAAAAGATTTTTTAAATAATAAGAAAACCAAAACTTAAAATTGTGAAAATCCTTTGGCCCAAAGGCTAGTTTCCCACAAAAAATAACAACCAGCGTTTGTTTCTTTTGCGAAGGCGTGAACTAACTTTCGTATATCGGTATCGATATCGATAACTATGGTTTGACAGCTGAAAATGTCTAACTGTGTTGACATTTCTGTTTAGTAAAATTTGGCAATTCATCATAATTCGTTAAACACCAGAATGGTGCTTGCAAATCGTGGAAATTCACTTAAAAAAAATTAATCGGTTTGTGAAGGTCATAGAGCGATAAATATAAATTAATAAATACCAACTAGTAAGCAGCAAACAATGTCGTTACTGCTCGATATGGGTCAAAGACAATCCTTAAGCCGTTAACAAACTACAATTAAATTTAATTAAGTTGAATATTTTATATGGTTTCGCTTATGCCGACAAACTAGCATTGGAGCTATAAGCCCAGATCGAAAAAGGTATTTAAAAATTTGGCTTATATATCGATAAAACATCTAACTCGTAGTTGCAATAAAAATGTCTCGGACTCTACATTCTAAGATTTTCTAAGGACCCACGGAAGCCTGAGAAGACAATGGCTTAGGGACTAATACAGAGATTAAAATTTAGTCTAAAGACAGTGCTGCCGCCTACCAAACAAAGCTTACACACTGATGCTGCCGGTGGATAAATTGATGTAAGCCCCGGGTTCTTTGAAACCCATTGATGCCTAACAAGAGTCCGGGGCTGGCACAGCGGCAATCAGTAACCAGCCCCTGTACTTGTACCGGTACTGAATATTTAAAAGGTCACGACGTCACTAGTTATGCTCAACATACTTATATGAGGAGTAAATCTGTTGACTGCGTTTCATGATGTGGTGGCTATTATTGAGCGAGGTTTATGCAGGAAAGGGTATACGCTGGCCACATTCTTGAATATTAAGGGAGCCTTTAATAATATGTCTAAAGAGGCTATCGGGAACGTGCTAAGGGGAGTAGGGGTTCAGACCATTCTACTTGACTCGATATATTTTATAATCGGCCGCAGGATAATCGTCTATGGTTTGGATTTAGGTGGTCAAGGAGATACTGAGGCAGTTTAGCTTAAAGGGGATAAAGATAGTGGCTAAATCAGATGACATCGTGGATTTGGTGACGGGAAAATTTCTGTTTGCTTGGGCGCAAGACAAAGGACTGAGAACAAGCCCAGAAGAAACGGAGCTACTTCTCTTTACTAGAAAGAACAAGGTGGTAGATTACGAGCTGCTGGTTCTTGACAGCGTTGAGCTGAAACTTGCGGAAAGGCCTAGGTATCTGGGTATCGTTCTGGATGGCAAGTTATTTGGGGAGGAAGAATGCTGCGGAAAGGGTTAGAAGGGCTCTCGATGTCTCTGTTGGGCGCCGGATAATAGTGATGCTGCCACTACACAGAAAAAAATAAAAATCATTTTCAATTAAAAATTTTGTTGTTTTGATTAAAAAAATGTTTAGATTACAACCTATCAAGAAATTCGCATATCCAAATACATAATTTAATTCAACATTTTTAAAAATTTTTAATTAAAAAATTACTTAATCGATTTAATCAAAGCACAAAAATATCTAAAATTAAATAAAAATAATTTAAAATATGAATGATAATATAAATACAAAAATAATTTTTGTTTCTTTTTTTAATTTCTTTATATTTGTTTTTATTTATTTATGTTTATTTAGTTTAATTATTAATTAACATTTAAGTATACATTACAAGTTTTAACAGCGACTCGAAGCGCGAGCCATATTAACGCGAGGCGCACGCTCTATCTGCTCAGCCAACATTTTTTTAAAGTGTTTTAACGTACTTTTATTTACCTCCATATTTAAAAATTTAACTCTGGCAACAGAACTTGAGGTGAGCTTGTGAGCTGTGCATAAGCAAATCAAAACAAAATAGCTTTACGCAAAACTGCAGCTTTTTTGAAGAATTTGTAAACAAATCTCATTGTTGGCATTTACTTTTTAAAAACAATTAAAATTTTATTTGGGACAATTAAATTTGTAATTAAAAATTACAAATTTTTTGATTAATGGGTTAATTGAAGAACATTTGGAACTAATTGTTTCTGTGTAATAAGACTGCCGATGAATTAGCGAGGAGGGGATCGGCACGGAATACATAATTGGGCTGTAAGCCGGCAAGGCCCCCAATAGGATTCTATTATGAATTGATATGAATTAAGGTAATGGAAAAAATTAGTCAAAAACTGGAGAGACAGTGATGATAACGAAAGAGGAAATCTGCGGGTTATGCGCATTTAGGATTCGGCATAACCGAATAGTACCCTACACTGTTTTATTATACCCTTCACATAGTGATAAAAAAAAATTTTTTTTGGGAGGAGGCAGAAAATTTTTATTACATTTTCGATACGCTACATCTCGGAAACTGTAACAGATATCGAAATAAAATGTTCTACAAAAAATAATTGGACAGCACAACCTACGCTTTTAAGTAAAAATTTTTTTGGGAGGAGGCAGAAAATGGGGTAGCTCCCATACAAATTCACAATTTTTATTACATTTTCGATACGCTACATCTCGGAAACTGTAACAGATATCGAAATAAAATGTTCTACAAAAAATAATTGGACAGCACAACCTACGCTTTTAAGTAAAAATTTTTTGGTTGGGCGGCGAGTATGGGGTAGCTTCCATACAAATTCACAATTTTTATGAAATTTTCGATAAGCTTTATCTCGGAAACTATAACAGATATCGAAATCAAATGTCTCTACAAAAAGTAATAATCAAATAATTCATACATTTTGGAAAAAAAGTTGGAGAGGAGCAGGGGGACTAGAACATCCCATAAAAATTAACAACTTTTATTAACCTTTTAATATAAATAATGTCAAAAACTTTTATTACTGTCGACCATAAACGTTCCTAATCTATTTCTATTATCCATACGATCGTTAACATTTTGTAAAGTTTTCTATGGGCTTAAAACTCACACAAGGTATTTTTATTATATTATTTGCAGTACAAAATAACTCGGCTGGGTATATTAAAAGACCAATGTGAAGGGTATATAAGATTCGGCACAGCCGAATATAGCGCTCTTACTTGTTTTAAATTTAATTTTTTCCCCAAAAAGTCATTTAGTGCAACACTTTTTTATTTCTGTTAAAAAATTGTTTTGTTTCTTTTGATCCTTTATATGATTAAACAAATTTTAAAAAATCTTAGTGTCACACGAAATCTTAAAACAGTTTCTTGCTGCCCACCTTTTTTGACGACCAGTGTAACTGTTGCTTGAAGATGAGGGTACACGAAATAAAGTGTAAGTTTGATATTATTAAAGACGTTAATTTTAATTGTTTGTATTAAAACTTAATTATGGCTTTTAAAATAATTTATGTTAATGAATACTGAAAAACAACTAAAAGCAAAACATTAAACACTTTCAAAACAATACTTACATACACACGTACTAACATTTATGTTTTAAACAATAAATAAAAATATTAAAAATTTAAATAGAAACGCAAATTTGTTTATCCTTACTTTTTCTCAAGTTTTTTCCAACACCAAATTAAATAATAAAGTGTTTAATTTTGTTTATTTATTTTGACTCAAGTTTAATTATTTAAATTTCTCTGGAATAAAGAAATTAATTTTGAAAAAATAAAAATTGTTTTATATTAGTTTGTTTCTGTTTTGTTATATTAGTATGGCCAGTCCACTTACCGTATCATATTCCATAATACAGCTTTATTCCTCTATCATACTTAAACGAACTTTTGAGCCCGAATAAGTTCAACTAAGAATTAAAAAACTAAAGTTTTAAAATTTTTTAAAACTTTTAATAGTTTTAAATTTCGTAATTTCATGCCTAATAAAGCAAACTATCTTAGGCTTAATGAAATAGAACAAACTTCGCAACTCAAACCATTTTTAATTAATTAGTTAAAAAAAGTTAACAAATTCTGCTTGCTGTCTGTCTGGGTAAAGGATTATTTGTGCAATATGCTATAAGAAAATTGAAGTTAATTAGAGCACAACTTTTTAACAACTTAGTTGTTGAAAATAATTAACTAAAACCTCAAAGCATTTGAACATAATTCGATTTTATTTTTTTTAAGTGCAAAAAAGGCATGAAGAGTGAACTTTTAAATTGAAGTTTCTATAGCTTTTAAAAGTTGTATTCAATTTGCTTTTAACAAACGAATTAAGGCTGTTGCATCAAACTCTATTTTGCAACTTTTTTTGGCAAATTAATTTGCCAAATTGAGATTATACATTTAAACATTTTTTTAGATTAAATTTTTAAAATATTTATTTAACAAAAAGTAATGCATTAATCATATATCAGAAAAAAAATATTTTATTAATAAAAAAAAATTAGTTTACCAATAATCTAAACATACTGTTATGAAATTCAAAACCAGTGTTCTAAGTGCTAGCTGCAAAATAGCAAGGAAAAAACTAGCCGGGTTCGTAGTCTTATGCATTAAATTTTGCATTGCAACATTTTCGAAATTTCGAATTATATATTTGGTGATATGATACCAGACTATTTGCACAAAAATTTTAATTCGGCTACAGTGCTACGCTAAAACTGCTTAAACTTTTACAAGAAATGATTGCTAATCATAATGTCAAAAATGTCTACAATACAATAAACAACAAAAGTAAAGGTTTCAGCCAAATAAGCTCAAATTTCGTTTTACTTTTTACTTATAATTTTCCTTTGTTATTGCCAGAAAAGAAATAAATAAAAAAAAAAATTTTTGCTGTTCTTTCTTTCTTTTTTATCTTTCTCTAAATTTCTTCTTTCCTTCCACCTCAACCTATTCTATCTGCCTCTCCAGGTAACACAAAGGGACCGAAATAAGCGGACCCAAGTGAGCTGTATCCTTTCCTTAAACGGCTGCCTGTTCTACCCTAACCTTAAAGAAACTAAAAAAATAGCAAAAAAGCAAAATATAATTTTTATTTTTTTGAAAGTTCTGCCTCCCATTCCTCTTGCTACGATTATATTTTTTTTTTAATATGGCAATCTTGGTCGACCACCTCTTTAAGTACTGAACATATGTGATTTCACTCAATATTTCTTAAATGAAACGTACGTTTTGATTATTCTCTATTTTGGGGCTATTGCTATGCTATTTATTAGAAATATTTTGGTTGACAAGTTATGTGATGGTAGAGGAGGGCCCCCGTGCAACCTTCCATCAGCACCAGTGCCTAAGTCTACCTCCTCGGGTAACTTTTAGTTTACTGAAAGGCTAACAGACATGGCTAAATTGAAAATAATCTGTCTTGGGCTAAAAGTGATCAGTGGTAATTAACTTACTGGTCTGGCTTGAGGCAGGTTGTCTTTGTTGTCGCTGTGCCATGTACATCACCAATAAGTGGCACAGCAACACAAGTTTTTAAGGGTGCAAATACCTTATCTGTGTTAAATAGAAAGTGGTAGGAATTGTACGGAAGTAGATTTCTGAGGCTGACCAGAGTCCTATCTGGTACCACGGGAATCAGTTGGCCCCATGTGCTTACTACTGCATGAACTGATTAATGGTGAGGTCTCCTTCGGGAGTTCACGTGGTGGGTGTGGTTATCCCCAAGCGGGGCAACTGAGAACGAAAGTTAATATGCTGGGGTCCGTCTTGCGCGGCCCCAGAGTGATCGCGTAAGCGGTCTTATATAAACTTAAGGTTCACAAGATAGAGTCTCTGTTTTGGCAGATCTACCCAGGCACATGAGCAACTGATGAAGTAGGCTAATAGCTGAAAGGGTGTAAGTGTGTTTGGAAGTAGGTGAATAGGGAAGCTGGCTACGGCTGGGGACCCTAGGATCTAAAACAAACTCCCGTCAGAGTAGTAGTAAATAATGAAGTGGCCGGCATTGGCATGTTGCAGCATGTGCGTGATTCGGTCTTGACTGGCGGTGAGAAGATGTTGAAGCGTTGATGATGGTGAAGTAATTGATTTGTCTAAATAAGAAAAAGATCCTTCAAAACGAACTGAGTGCGACATGATAATTATAATCTTTCTTGCTTAAGGTTGGGTGCTGTTTAACAAGCGTGTGGAGATGTGACTTGTTCGCGCGGATCTGTTTTAATTATGAAAAGTGAGATCAAAACTAATGACGCAATTTGGGTTTAGATAGCCCAACTCCTCACCAAGGGGTCTATCATAGCTTACACAGAGTCATGGCAGAGAATTGGAACCTGGGTGACAGAGTGAGCCATTCTGTGGGCGCTGGTGGACGCTTAACTCCACCAAGTGTTAAGAGCACCGTAAATTATTGAAAACCAACCTTCCTGCTACTTTTTTCAACTTTATGCATATACCCCTAGTTTTTTCCTGCAAATCCTTAAAAAGTCAATTAAAATAATCGATTCTTGATTTGTGTTTTTTATTAAGTTTAAAAGAGCTTTTTTCCTGTTCTCTCTTGAGCCAGTTTGTAGTCATATTTTAAAAAAGTAATTATTTTTGAAGCAAATAATCTATTATATAAAGAAGGGTTGTATGTACGTATGTATGTACATACGTTTGTATTTTATAGCTGGCCACGCCAGTGAATCGATGTCTTTGAAATTTTTACAGGGAGCTACTTCAAGTCAGCCAAGCCCACATCACGCCCATTTGTATTGGAAGGTCAGGTTATGAATTGTCTAACAAAGTTAACCAAAGAAAACTGATCAAACGCGAAATGCTAAATACATGTAATTTAGAACACGTGTTAAGCTTTCCAGGTTTGTCTAAATACAGATAAATTTTTAAAAATTCGGCCCGTAAAGGGATAAAAAGGGGAAAAAAGGGAAAAATCTGTAACCTACTATGTATCTGCTGAAGTATATAAGATAGAAACAAAATTTAAAAAGTTTTGCGTTTTCCTTAAGAAATAAACAAACAGGTATCTGGTTAAAATTATATTTTGGTACTTTTTGGTACTTTTTTACTTTTAAACTAATAAAGTTAGAAACATTATTCAAATTGCGTTCGATAGGTCTTAAAAAAATATGATTACATTTTTCGTACTTTTTTTAGTTTTGGACCCAAGGGTTCCCCCCTTCGTCTAAAAATATATTTTGATTTTTTTTTTTTGACGTTTTTTGTAACTATTAAACCAATAAAGATAGGAACATAATTCAAATTGGGTGCAACAGGCCTAAAAAATATGGGTGTGTTTTTGGGTCCTTTCTTAATTATTGGACCCTAAGGGGAAAAAATGGTTAAAACTATGTTTGAGTACTTTTCGTTATTCTAAAACCAATTAAAATAGAAACATAATTTAAATTTCATTCGTCAGGTTACCAAAATATGTTGATATGTTTTTGGTACATTTTTCAATTTTGGCGCATAGGGGTACCCAAGGGCTAGAATTATATTTTGGTACTTTTTAAAAGTTTGTAAACGAATTTTTGCTAACTAAAGCTTTCTGAATATCTCCAAAACTATAAACCTGATAAATTCCCAATTTGAATTGAATAGTAGATCAACCTTATAGATTGTTGCAGCTTGTGTGGGTCAACCAGTATGTTAAAAAATATATAAATGCGTTTGTTTACATATTTTGGTAATTTTACTATGATTGGAGTAGCGAAGCACATCGGGGCTTAGCTAGTATCTTTATAAAAATTCCCATTCTTAGCTATTAAAATTTAATAATGAACTTAAAGACGAATAAATAAAAAAAATTATAAAATATAGAAAAAGGCTCAAATAAATAAAATAAGCATAGAAAAATTTAATTAAATCCTTTCTTATCAACCAAAATGAGAGATTTAATAAGAGCAGTCAAAAACGGCAAATTTAGTTTCCTTTTAGTTTTTAAAATAAAAAAAAAACTTTAAGTTCAAAAACCATTGATTAATATAAAACACAAAGACATTTCTCGTTTCTATTAAATCACAGCAACGTACCAGTTTAACAATTCTACAACTTCCTCTTAAACGATAACAGAAGAAAAAACTATTTATTTACAATTCTGGTGGAAAATATAAAAAAAAACTTTTAATACAGGGTGTCTGGTAGCAAATTTTTATTTTTAAATATGATATTATCAAAAGGTAATAAAAGGTCAGAGGGAGGGTGGCACCACGGCGTTGAAATGATCGAGTATGCGGATTTTTCAGTCACGATGTTGCAGTGATCGATTGAGCTTTGCGCGTTCGCTATGAACACGTTTTTTAAGAGTAATGATTCTTACGTAATTGCTTGTCGACAATTTTGTTCAAAGATCGGTATTTGGTGAATATGTGATTGACCGAGTGTAAATTAAATTAGTTCGTGATTGCAGAGATTCCGTTCAACTGCTTTGGCTATGAATGTCCCACGGCCAGGACCCAGTCGATCTTGAAGGACTCCCGAAAACATTAAACTGATTAAAAGCATTTTACGTTAACATCCGCGACTTTCAATATGGAAAAGAGCAGCCTCACTGGGACTTCTAGAGCGATTATTCATGAAATTTTAAGAAAGGATCTGAAGTTCCATTCTTTTGAGATTTAAATCTTTCAAAAAGTGAAGGAAAGTGACTTTGACTTACGCAGAAATTTTTGTATAACAATGTTGAAGCGTTTTCGCTCTACAAATCCAATTTTTTGGAACGGCGAGGCTTATCTTATCACTTTAGCGGCTATGTCAAAATGCGAAACTGCCGTAACTGATCTCCAAAAATGCGCAACATTAAACATTAAAAACCATTGCATTGCCCCAGGGTAACTGTTTGGTGTACCTTATCCACGCATGACAAAATTGGACCATTTTCTTTGAAAATTCTTAAGGGGCTACCTCAGAAAGAGAGAGGGTTTGTATTGACAATCCCCAAAGTCTTGTGGCTTAAAAAGAAAATATTTGTTAATAAATCAGCTCAATTGAACCAAGTTTACTGCGGCGTGTTCAACTCGACAGAAAACATCTGGATGACATACTCTTTAATATGAGTTTGAAAATATAAATCTGCCACCAGATACCCCGTATTAAAGCAAAGCGTGTTGTAATTTACTTTTTATCTTATTTTTCAGTACTGACTAACTACTTGTTTAAATTTTTGATAAAGAGAAGCTGTTTTTTCCTTTGCCATTTGACCAGCCACACAAGTTTGTAATTAATTAAATCTATTACTCGTCTATAATTTAGTTTTATACAAAGAAATAATAGAATTAATTAAAGTTAGTTAAAAGCACAATACGCTTTAATAATATAACTTGTTTCTAAAACCACTCCTCTTTTAGAATTTGTTAGAAATTTTTGTATGAAATATCAAACAATACTTTTATTACGGCTAAATAAAAGAGGGTGTGCGAATGAATAACCTTGACATTTTAAAATCATTTTTTTAATCAAACAAATAGAAGCATTTTTAAAACACTTTAACTAAGAGGCAGTAGTTAAATGTTAATTTAAAATAATTATTAATACATTTACATATGTTTGGACATATGTATGTAAATTATTACATTTGTAAAACTACTTTAGAAATTGCTTTCCATACTTCTTTGCTACACTGAACCGTTTAATTATATCTCTTGCGACAGTTATTAGAAACGATTAAATAAAATTACTACCTGTGAGAGAAATAAATATTCAATAACATTAACTAAACAAAACACACATTATTATATAAGGTAAACATACAATTGAAACCGATTAAGAAATTGTTATAAACTATTTATCAGGTAAAGAAAAATGTCACACGTCGTATGGTTTCTATCACATCAGACTAGAAATTGCAGCGAGCAACTGGTAGCAGCTTGAGGCCCTTAAACTAGTTTAGGGCAGGTTTGCCATTTTAGCACTTTTAGTGCTATAACTATCACTATTTCTTTAGCACTAAAGGCCTCCAAAAAGTGCTTAGTGCTAGTTGGCACTTTTTCTTCAGCTGTAAATTCCTAAAAAAGGGAATTAATTTCCCTTGCTGTTAAACATTGAATTGATTTAGCATTATGTGTAAAGAACACCTAATTTATATGATTTTTAATGTAAATGCATTTAAAACGATAAAAGATATCGTTTAAAATTCTATTTAGCTAATGTTGATGTGATATTTTTTTTTTTAAATCTAACACTTTTTTTTACTTTAAGAACATTTTAGCACTTTGTTTTTAGCCTTTTAGCACTTTTATAACTTTATAACCTTATGGTAACACTGGTTTAAGGTACCAAAATTGGGGATATGATAATAAATATTTGAAAGCATGATATTTTTTTTGAAGAAAATATATTGCAAAAGTTAAAACCAGTAATTTTAGTATGTAAGGATTAAACCTTAACACTGCACAGTGGGACAGATTCAAAATTTTTATAAAAAAAAAAAATTTTAGTCACTTCTAAACGGCTTTTCTCGTTGGCAAAAGTTTATTCAAGCTTATGCTTTGAAAAAGACCATCCCCTTTGATTTAGGTGGGTCGTCAAAAAGGCGCAGAAGGGGGCACCTCATACATGAGTAGTTTTTCAATGTTTGCGTTTTTTTCTTCCCATCCGATTTCAAAAATTTTTTTGCATACCTTAGACCCGCATAAAATTCTACAGAAAAAAATTCTTACATGTTCTACTTAACTTTAACAATTAGTGAGTTAAATCCTTTAAAAAAAATTAAATTTGAATTTTTTTAAAACTTCGGTCCCATTTTTTTAAATTTCGGACTGATTTTTCTAATTTTTTTGGTTGGTTAGCGAAAACAAATTTTAAGCGTGAGTAGAAAAAATCGTGATGATATCTTTTTCCAATTTCAAAATGTATAATTTTTAATTGGACAATTACAAAAAAAATATAATTTTCGACTACTTTTCCCCCTTCAAAAAAAAAAATTCTTTAGAAATGCTTTGCAATTTTTAATTTCTTAAAAAAATATTCTCTAATGTACTGTTTTAAAATGAAAATTTGTTTATATACTAAAAAAGCTAAGCCCGGTCCTCCGAAATTTAACCTTTTTTCAAAGAAAAATTTTAATTTAGCAAATTTGTTCTAAATGTTTAAGGCTGCGATTAAAGTCAGAATCCTTCTTCCTAAGCCCGAATAAAAAAAACAATTTATTTTATAAAGGACTTAATCAGCCCTAGTCCGAATATGGGCGTTATAGTAAAACAATCTAAAAAAGGCCATTCTGGGATTTTTGTTAACTTTTTGGGAATTTCAAAATTTTTCTTTATGCATTATAATCTTTTTAAAGTTTAATTTTTGTTTTTAATATCTGCAGAAATTCATAAAAAAATCTGTTTTAGTATATTTTATAATAAACTTTTTGAAGCAAAGTACATATTTTTGTTTCTCCAAAAACTAATATTTTTGCCAAAATTTAAAAAAAATACATTAAATTTAGCAAATCTTTTTTGAAATTCCATATATAATATTAAAAAAGCAAAACCAGCTTTTAGAAACCCTAATTTATACTTCTAAAATCAGGGGACAAATCATTAGATTCGAATTGAAATTAAAAATTCGTATTAGAATTCCTATATTAAAAGAAATGAAAACTCGATTGATCGAGTGAAATTTCAATTCGAATCGAATCCGACGATTTGGCCCCACATAAGTTTATAACTAGCCCTATTTAAATTGCTGGCGTTATGATTAAAATACTTAAAAAGTGTTTTTTTTTTTGGAATTTTGTTTGGTTTTTTTTTTTGGGAATTTAAGGATTTTTTTTAAGTTTTTAACTGTTTCGTCATTTTAGTTTTTTATTTATGAACGTGAATTTTATTTCTTATTAAATAATTTTTTTTAAATACAAATTTTCTTTTCTGTTTAAGAACAACATTTTGAGAAAACACGTCTACGTTTTTGAACCGATAATTTTAAAAAACTGGACGAAGGTTTTGAAAAATTTCGAAATTTTAAATTTTAAAAAAGCTTACTTACTGTTGAAATAATGTAGCACATATTTTAAAAGAGATTAATGCAGGCTTTGAGTATACAAAAATGTATTAAATCGAACGCGAAACAAAAAATTGCAAATGTTGAAAGTGTTATGTTTAAGGCCCCCTCCCTTTACGATTTTATAGCGCCGCCACTGAGCTAAAAGGGTTGGTTTTACTCAATACCTTAATTTGATTAGTCCTCTGCTACATCCATTTTTATGGCAATCGGACCATCCGTTTAGAAATGGTTGAATTATTTTTTAAAAATATTTCGATTCTGCCCCACTGTGCAACATTTAAGATAATTGACAATGTATGTAGGTGCCTCAGTTAGCAATTAAGCTGCTGTTTAATGCAAATTATTGCCAAATGTCAAATGTTGCTTTAAAAAACAAAATAATTTTTTACAACAAAAATACAAAAAGCCATGGAACACTTAATGCTTGAGTGAACCTGCGTGTGATCAGATTTCTGAAATGAATACAAATTGCATAAATAGTTATTTATGCGTTTTACTTTAAAAACCATTTGTTAGAACTATTAGCAATTAGTTTATTTATTGTCATTTGTTAGTGAAAATTAATCAATTAAGAAGATTTTTTTTTAAATGCCAACATGTGTAGATAATAGGCCGCCAGAGACAAATTTCTTCAAGCGTAAAGGCATTTGTGATTTATTGGCTGAGACATTCAATTTCATTATAAACACTGTTTTCAAAATAAAAGTTTTTTTTGGCAAAAGTTTGTAATTTAATTTCATTATTTAGCTACTAATTAGATTTAACTATAGAGGAAACCCCCTGGAATATACATTGAATAATTTCGAAGAGTTCTGTTTAATCCTTTACTAATTTGGCACAAAATAAATCGTTGAGCCGAAGAAAAATTTAATTCAAATTTTAGGCATTAAATAAAAAAACAATTTACAAATTTTCTTTGTTTCACTAAACTGTTAATTTTCAAATAAAGTGTAAATTTCCGTATTAAATACACAAAAAATAAAAACTTCAAAGAAACAAAAAAATCCCTTAAGAGGTTTAAAAGTTGCTGCTTTAAAGTAACAAAGAAGGAAAATAGAAAACCAAATTATGCAAATTTTATGTGCAAAAGAATTTGGCAACAAAAGGAAAGAAACTTAAAAGAAAGATTTTCACTTAAAGCTTTGAGTAAAAAAAGGAAGTAGATTTATGTTTCCTTTTATTCCTAAACTGTTTGAAGGCACGCAAATTTGGGTTGAATTAAACAAAATAAAAAAAGTTTCTTACAAAAAACTATTAAAAAGTATTTAAACCATGAATATATTTATTATTCTCGAACTGATAAGCCTTAAATAATTAATGTTGTGAGTCATACATGTTGTGACGTCCTGTTACTTCAGTCCTTTAAACAAACGTAAACATAAAATATTCAGGAACTTTGGATTTTTTTTAAATATATTTTGATACTGTTTTCTTACCTTAAAATGAATTAAACTGTCATTCATTATATAAAAATAAAAAGTGGGACCTTTAAGCAACTCATCGAATCTGTTAGAAAATTAAAGCACTAAAAAAGTGAACCCCCTTAATTATGGATAATAAACACGATGTCGCAGTGGTCAAGTGAGCACCGCGCGTTTTCTGTGGAGACATTTTTTAAGATTAATGATTCTTACGTAATTGCTCGTCGACAACTTTGATCAAAGTTCGGTTTCCAGCGAATACGTAATTCGTTCGTGGTTGCAGAGATTCCGCGCAACAGCTTCAGCTATGAATGCCCCACGGCCAGGGTCTATTCGATCTTCAAGGACTCCCGAAAACATTAAACTGGTTAAAAGCAGTTTACGTAAAAATCTGCGACTTTCACCACGGAAAGGGTAGCCCTACTGATACCTCCAATAGTTGTTCATGAAGTTTTAAAAAAGGATCTGAAGTTCCATCCTTTTAAAATTTAAATCGTTCAAGAACTGAAAGAAAGTGACTTTAATTTACGCAAAAATTTTTATTAAGCGATATTGGAGCGTTTTTGCACTGTTAACCACTTTTTTTGGAGCAAAGAGCCTCATTTTCACTTAAACGGCCACATTAGCAAGCAAAACTGCCGTTAGTGGCCTCCAAGAACCCGCAACCCTCGTTTGAAATTTCAAAAGCCATTGCATTGCCCCAGGGTAACTGTTTGGTGTGCCTTATTCACGCATAAGATAATTGGACCATTTTTTTGGAAAATTCTCAAGGCCAGGCGACGAATTTCGACGGTGAAAATTATCAAAGCATGATTACGGAACCTTTTTTTGCTAAACCTGCGAGCTCATCCATCGTACTCTTTACGCACGTGATTTCAACAGAATGGGGTGACTGTACACACAGCCGGAGCTTTAATGAATTTCCCCCAAAAAAACTGATCAATCGCTTAGGAGACATCACATGGCCACCAAGGTTTCCCGATCTAACTCCGATGGGTTTCTTATGGGGCTACTTCAAAGAGAGGGCTTATAATGGAGAAGTTCACCAAGTTCCATAAACTTTGGCCATTTCAAACCTCGCCTGTGCAAAAACCGGGCAGTGACACAAGAAATGTTCCACCGATTGATGTTCTCCCTGCAATCCTTTTCACTGCAGCTCCCGCCTGATAGAGCTGTTCTTGTAAGTGTGAGTAACCCGTCGGCACCCTCACACTTTGATCATTTTGGTCTCCCCTAGTTTCAAAATCCTCCTGGTCAGCCCCAAATAATTCTTGTCATTCCATCAAACATTTCGTTGTTTCATAGCTCTCTTTGGGTCATTTCTGTCCATTTCTTCTATTCGACCTTTGTCATAACAAAAAGCTTCTCTTTCCCGCTTAGTAATTTGCCAATCATGCTGATTTGAGATAGCGATTATCTCAGGCATGTTTTAGACCATATAACATCAGTTTCTTAGAGGTAAGCTTGGTTTCGAAAACTTCGTTTTAACGAACAGGCATTCTTAATCAACTTGCCTACTTACAAGGACTCAGAATATATAGACTTTATGGGGTGGCAAATCAATATTGTAAAAATTAGAAACGAAATGACAAAAAAATATGTATCCTTCCAACTACATATGGACGATTCCACTTAAAACGGTTCAAGATGGGGAGAAATCGTTTTTTCTTTATAAAAACAAATTTAATAAATTTTCGTCTTAAAAAATGAAAATAAACGAAATATAAATTAATTGGTTCATATTTCGTGTTTATTTATTTCACAAGAGTTTAAGATGAACACATACTAAATCCGTTTTGGTGAAAAATGTCACACCCGTCACACTTTCTCAAAACTCGTTTGTTAAGCAAAAATAGTTTCTTTGTAGAAAAAATTAAATTAAGCCCGTTCTCAAAAATATTTTACACAACATGATCTCAAAGTCAAAATTCTCTAAAATTCAAATTTGTAAGGTCACACCCGTCACCGCCTTCAAGTGGTCATTGTAAGAAGAAATTATGTTCCTTCAGTGTCGACTTACTATTAATCGCCTAAAAACATACCATCCTGGGAAATATTATTTTTTTTTAATTGCTTGAGATGAAAGCAAACATGTGAGCAAAATGGTCACAACTGTCGTTAGTTGTTGGTCTTAAAGCAGAAACAATGCTTTTGGAGCGGAGTTTACAGCAGCCAATACGTTGAGTTGTTTTTAATGGTACAAATGTTTCCTTTACATATCTGCAACAAGTTTTTTTACGCCGAAGTTGTTTAAGAAAAGGAAGAAGTATTTATCTGGCCTTAAGCATGTATTGAGTCATGCATATTACCATTAATATTATATTTTTAGTTGTTGTTTTATGCCGGTTTCCAAAAACAACCAACTAATGACAACCAACCAGTCAAACAAAACAAAACAAAAAAACAAAAACGTGACAACCAAAATTGTTTAAATGCAATTAAATCATAAATATTTGTACCCAATATAGTTGGCTGGCAATATGTATGTATGTATGTGTGCGACTTTGTAAATTTGTATTTACATTTTTAGCAAAAAATTAAAAAAAAAAAAACTATATTTAAAGCAACTACGTTTGAATTTTTCGAATTCCTTGTTTTAATAAATTTATAAACGTCCAATAAGATCAAATTAAACGTAAACATTTTTTATTAGTTAATAGAGGTCTGCAGCAGATAAGTTTTCAAATAACTTTTAAAGTTTGATGTAAGAGAGAGTATGAACTTTTATTCGCTCGCACTGTGAGAGTACGTACGGAAGATAACTTCCCTACAGGGAAGTGAACTGGTCCAAAACTATTGACGTGAACGGTCCTTTAGGGTAAGGACTGGTTCTAGTTCCAACACTTTATATGAAGAGAACCTGTTACTTTTACATTGCGTTGTCATTGGAGGGGGCAATTTGTTCAAAACTAACACCTAAGAACGGGTTACAGGCCAATCCTATATAAGCAAATTTTGCATTAATTGTTTAAGATCCTGTTCAATATACTTTGTTTGTATTAAGGCGTGTGTGTGTGTTTATATAAACAGATGTATGTTTATGTGAAGGGACCAGTGTTTCTATTTTTTCCCCTAACCCCTTTAACACCTTTGAACCAGTTACTTGATGTGTGCATTTTTAACCAATCACGACCAACAGCTTTTGTGCAATTCATGTTTTGTACCGGTAACAGGACGGGTAAGCCGACCAATTGACACCAATTTCCCGCAGGGTTAATCGTAGTTTGTTAAAAATCAACGTTTTTGAACTCGGTACAAAAGAAATACCTTACAAAGTGAACGCAAATAAAAAATACTACAAATAAAACTATAACAAGTTCTTGTTCCAATACTTTTGCGAGAACGAATATAGCCCTGACAACCCCGATTTTCATAAAGAAATCATAATGAGTGACGAGGCACATTTTCATTTGAATGGATATGTGAATAAACATTATAATAGCCGGTTCTGGGCAATGGAAAACCCTTAAATTATTCATCAGTCACCTTCGCATCCATTAAAAGTGTTATTCTGGTAAGAAGGAATCATTGGCCCTTTTTTTAAACTGGAAACGGCGTAACGGTTACTGTCAATAGGGAGCGATATCGTGATATGATTGAAAACTTTTTAATGTCACAACTTCATGATTTGGGTTTGGTTAACATGTGGTATCAACAAGACGGTGGCGCATCGCGTACATCCAGAATTACTATGGAATTACTGTGAGACCTCATTCCACAGCAAGTTAGTTCGCCTGATTTTACTGCTCCGGTTTTCTCTTTTTTTTGGGGACATCTGAAAAGCAAGGAAAACAAACCAGAAACGGTGAAGCAACCAACTCTGAAAAAGAATTCGTGATGAAATTAATGAAACACCGCTTGAAATGTGTGATAATGTAATAGAAAATATGTTCAAAAGGGCTCGCATTTGTGAGGCTAACAAAGGTAGATATTTAAGTATCTAATGTTGTATTTCATACATAATTGCCAACAATAAATAAAACATTTATCAATATAAGATCAATTCTCTTTCATTTAATCAAAAATTATCAACAAACCAAGAAGTATACTTTGCCGGTGGACACCCTGTACTTTCATCCTCAACTTAATTTTTTCGACAAAAAGAAAAAAAAAGCAAGAAATTTCTAGAAAAAAACTCTGTCAAGTAACAGCGAATACATGGTTGACGATTATAATGTTCATAGGAAAAGCTATTCATTATTTAGAGGCACAACGAATAAGAGTTCATCCTTTAAAATACTCAAGTATACAACAAGTTCAAGTATATTCGTGCAGCTCTCTATTAGTTATACTTAAACAACATTTCGCTATTTTATTTGGTCATTTTTAGTTTAGTGAAGTATTTAACGAATAACTGATTAAAGTTGATAAAGTTAATTTATTAAATAATTAGACAAAATACAAATTTGGTTCAAATTAGACTTTTTATATTAAAGTTTAATTTCAAACAGGTTTAAATATTAAAAAATTTCAATTTCTTAAAGGCTTCAAGTTGGCTGAGAAAGATACAGGTCTAGATAGCTTAATAGCTCTATTAAAAGATTTGGAACGGAATAATATTTTTTTAATTATTTCTTTTATTGAGCAATTAAAATTATTTTATTGTTTTATGTATTCATAAATACTTAAAAAAAAAGAAGTTTCAAAAATTATTGTTGAAGTAAAACTTAATATACAGAAATAGTTTCAAAGATTAGGAAATTAAAATAATTTTTAATATATTCCCTTGCATCCAAAAAAAAAAAGAAAAAAATTGAAAAAAACTATGACTTAAAAAACATTTTTAAATAATATTAAAAACTGTCAATTTTAGTTACAAAAAATTACGAAAAAAAAATTTAATTATATGCTTAAAATATAGATTTAAGAAAAATTAAGAAAACATTTTAAAAATTGTGGCTATAAAACTGTTCTTCATATCAACGAAACTTGTTAATCAAAAAATATTTCATACATTACAAAGTAATGAAAGGCTGTTACCAGCACCGGTGCGGAGGGAGAGTGGCGCCGTAGGAATTATGGATTGTCCGGGTTTGCCAGCCACGATGTCGCAGTGGTGAAGTAAGCATCGCGCGTTCGCTGTGGAGACATTTTTTAAAAGTAATGATTTTTACGTAATTGCTCGTCGATAATTTTGTTCAAATTTCGCTATTCGGCGAGCACGTGATTGACCGAGTGTAAATGGAATTCCTTCGTGGGTGCAGAGATTCCGCGAAATTGCTTTGGCTATGATTGTCCCACGGCCAGGGGGTTATTATGTTATTCGATTCGAATCGAATAGACTTTCAAAAGGAATTTTCTATTCGAAAGGCAAATCGTGTTATCTAATACACTTAAGAAATTAAGAGCAGGAGAAGAGAGAAATTAAAGAAGAATGAAAGCAGACTTACCAAATCTTAAAAGTTTTAGATAATACGATTTGCCTTTCGAATAGAAAATTCCTTTCGAAACCCTTTTTGATTCGAATCGAATTACATAATAACCCCCCAGGACCCACTCAATATTTAAAGGCTCCCGAAAACTTTGAGCTGGTTAAAAGCAGCTTACGTAAAAATAAAATCCCCGAGTTTCAATACGAAAAGGAGCACCCTCATTGCGAATTCCAAGAACGATTATTGATAAAATTTTAAAAAAGGATCAGAAGTTCGATCCTTTTAAAATTTAAATCGTTTAAGAACTGAAAGAAAATGACTTTGATTTAAGCAAAAATTTTTGTGAAATGATGTTGGAGCGTTTACGTAAGTCCCATTTTTTGGAGCGGAGAGGCTCATTTTTATATAAACGGAAAAGTCAACAACCAAACCTGCCGTTACTGGTATGCAAGAACCCGCTACTCTCGATTGCAACCCCAAAAAACCTTGCATTGCCCCAGGGTAACTGTGTGCCTTATCCAGGCGACGAAGTCAAAGTGAAAATTATGGACGTATGATTGCGTCATTCCTTTTTCCAAACCTGCAAGCTCATCCATCGTACTCTTTACACACGTGTTTTAAACAGGATGGGGTGACTGCACACACAGCCGGAGCTTCGAATAATTTGCTTGGGGAAAATTTCCCCCAAAAACTGATTAGTCTCTTTGGGGACATCCCATGGCTACCTAGAAGAAAGGCTTTATAATGACAATCCGTGTTCTCTTGGGGCCTTAAAGAAAAATATTCTTCATAAAATCAGCTCAATTGAGCCAAGTTTACTGCAGCGTGTGGCACGGAACACAGGGCTCCATTGAACAGTGTGTTTAAGTCGACGGAAGATATCTGAACGAAATATTCTTTAAAAAATAAAATTCGCATTTTCATTCTATCGCCTAGTGCTCTTAATAAAACTTTGTGTCAAATATACGTTTTTATTTATATTTTAAAGTATATAAATCTGTCACAAGGCACCCTTTACAAGTTTTTTCATACATGCAGGAAGAAAATTTCGCATTTGCAATCAGTGATCAGGTAGTTCAACATTAAAATCCTAAAAAGAGTCCAAGACTCATGTAGCTTCAAAATAAACGGGAAAATTTGGACATGTCTAATGAGTTTATTGGAGACGATTTAAATATTTTGCCTATTAAAGCCGTGGACAAAACAAGGTAACCAAAAATAATCGGCCGATTTAAACTAGAAAAGAACAGGCAATTGACCTTACAAAAGCGAAATGCGAGTTAAAGAAGTAGACCAAAATTGCTCACAGGTCACTGTGAAACAATAAAGCAGTTGGAAGAATGGCGAAAATCCTTTGAAGTGACCACCACTAGCTATCATAGTACATACTAAGGAAATTCTGGTGCTGGAGGAATATGTATAAGCAAGGTGATAAGTGCCCCAGCAGGCCAATTAAACCTTTTACACAAGCCAAATTTCGATCGTAAATCAAATGTGGCTAACTTGGGAGGTGTAAAAAAGAAATACTTAGAGTAATTCGTTGCATTACAGGGTTTTCCTTTAAATTCCCTTTCCATTGCTTGAAGCGCACTACAAGTCAATCACTGACTTAGATGTTTGTCCCGTGGGACCAGCGCCTCTATTTTAGGTCTTTTCTTGTCTCAACCTAGCCTTACCGAATAAAAATTAATGAGGTGTATGACACAATATAAACGGGCTTGACGGACTTTCAATTTCCTATTTGCTATTTTGGTAATTATTAAACGTAATTCTCAATCGGTCAGTGTCACAAATGTTTTGCAACACGACAAAACTGTCCAACTACAACAAACATCTTATTGTACAATACCAACCAGTTATCACATATGAAACACTTTGCGGGCTTGTCCGTCTGGGCGGTTTTCTATTTTTAGCACGTTTGCAGATAAACACAATCTGTAAAAGGTAATGTGTACAAAAGTGTGTTTAAAAAATATTGGCTCAAACATCAATTGATTTATCAAGAAAAAAAATCAATCTTTCTCTCTGTAATATGTAATTGCGATAATCAAAGTCCAACTATAAAGCAAAAACTGCATAATAGTTTGTGTAACAAATATTGGAAAAACAAAACTTAAACGAGTAATAAAACCTCAAAGAAAACTGAAATGAATAAACAACACACCATTATCACAGTGACAAGAAAAGTCAGGTTTGCTTTTTTTACTTAAAACTGGTAGACCTAAAAATATATCAACAATTATGTTTTCATGCATACATTTATACAGACATATATATATTCATATATGTAAAGCCATGACTAAACTTATTCGTAGTGAATTGTATGACAAATGAATAATCATCTACGTTTGCTTTTTCAAATTGTTTTTAATGATATGTGTCTGCCCATGTTGCTATAATATACAGAAAATCCACTTAATTTTTAGTTTTTGTTAGTTACATTAATAAATTTGCCTTTTTTTCTTTAAAAGAAAAAACATTTTTTATTGCAATTTTGTTAAACATTTTCTTTTATTGTGCACAACACAAACATATCTAATCAAAGACCATAAATACTTAAAATAATAATGTTTTTCTTTCACAGTGATTGTGATGATTCATATGACGAGTTGGTTGCATTTTGTACAACAGAAGAATAAATATTAATTCAACGAATTTTTATACCCTTCACATACGTGATAAGGGTATATATAAGCTTCTTATTCCGTTTCGAATTTCTTTAATATTCATCTGCGACCTCATAAAGTATATATTTTCTTGGGCATTAAGTCGATTTAGCGATGTCCAACTGCCCGTCTGCTTGTCTTTCCGTGTTATAGTTGAAATTTTTTGAAGCCTCCCGATGTCGAATAGACCCGTAAGTGGTATCAAACTATTAAAAATATCTGCGGACAAATCGCTATTGAAATCCAGCAAAATCGCCCGATAACTGACCGAGATATAAGCCAAAACCAAGACTACCTCTGTTTACTTCTCTAAAATTTGTACATAAAAACCTCTACAACTGCGCCGGAATCGCCCCTGCACAGGTGCAATCTAACACCGACACCCATTAATTTTTTTTACAAACATTTTTGTAGAACATACTTCTACCCTATCTCCGCCCCTTAACAGGGCTGTCATACAAAGTTTAATTTTTTAATTTTTTTTAAATCGTTACCACATCTTCCACTGTGCTCCTACAAAGGTCAAATATAGGAACGACCCAATATAGTTTTTCCTTTCAAACATTTTTGCGGAACATACCCCCTCTCTAGTAGAGCTGTGTAGCTCATGAACGAACGGGTCAAAATGAACGGATCACCGAATTGAACGAAGTGATCCGGTTATTTTACTGAGCGCTTTTCGTTCAACTGTGTTCCGTTCAATGTTTGTTTCTTCAGGTCTTTTTTATGTCACAATTTCGTTCGTTCAGATGTGTTTTTATGTTATGTTCTTTTGTTTCAGTTGATTGTTTGTGTATTGATAAGAGTTGCTTTAAAAAGTTTGCGAATGTGCGTACATATTTCTTTTGAGCATCGCTGTGGCACTGCCATAATTTTTTTTAAATTTGGTTTAACAGTCTTTTTCTAAGAAGTTTGATTTATTATAGTGTTTGTGTTTTTATGGATTACTATACACTTTTTACACAATTTTTATATATGGATTATTTAAATTTTATTTCACAAAAAGTTTTTTCTATTTTGAATGTCAAAACCACAAGCTATGTCAAAACAAATCTTTAAAAAAACATGTTGCCGTACTGTCGTTCAGAAGTGAACGATTGAACGAACGGGTTAATTTTTGTAAATTGAACGAAACTGAGCGATCACTGAAATGAACGATTTGGCACAGCTCTACTCTCTAGTCCCTAACAGGGTTGCCATACAAAACCTAAGGGGGTTGTCATACAAAATTTACAAAAATTATGTAGAACCGCCCAAAACTTCCCCAGAGTCGGCCTTTAGAGAAACAAAGTAGTCGAACGATCCCCATTAGTTTCCGCTCCCAAACATATTCCTTGAATAAACTTACCACCTATCTCCACGCCCTCCACCTTAAAACCCCTACAACTTCCCTAGAGTCACCCTTAGGGAAATAAAATATATCACAGACTCCATTAATTTTTCCTTCTAAACATATTCCCAGAACATACTTACCCCCTATCTTTATCAGCTAAGGGGGTTGCCATACAAAATTTACAAACATTGTGTAAAAACGCCCATAATTTCCCTAGAGTCGTCCTCAGAGAAATAAGGTGTACCACTGACCCACAATTGTTTCCCCTTCCAAACATATTCTTTAAACATGCTTACCCTCTACCTCCATCGCCTAAGGGGGCTCAGCTTTCAGAGTGCCAATGAATAGGTCAAATGAAGGATTGACTCCAACTCATTTTTCCTCGCAAACATTTTCCTAGAACATACTTACCGCTTATCTTCACCCCTTAAGAGGGAAGCTAACAAAATTTGAAAAAATTAGGGTAAAAAACCCTACAACTTCCCTAGTCGCCCTAAGAGGGTTAAAATATGGCACCGTCCCCTATTGAAAAAATTAGAAATTTTAATAAATAAAAAAATTGATAAAATAAAAAAACCGGGGTTTCGAAAGGCCAAAGTGAAGGGTATCTAAGATTAATCACAACTAAATATAGCGCTCTTACTTCTTTTAAGTCGAGATTTTTTGTTTTATTGTGATATATAAAAATACCGTTAATTGGAATAATTGAAAATCTGGGCGTATTAAAAAATACGAGTTCGGACCTTTCTATATTAAGGTTAAGGTTTATATTTTGAACAAATAAAATAAATAAAAAACATGTATTTGTTTATTTTTAATATTTGTGTTTGTGAATTGTTTACTTTTTTAACAGCCCAAAGTTTTATTTATTTTTATTTTTGTGGGGCTTGACACTTTAACGTAATAACAAAAACAAACCACGCCACTCATTTTTTTTATTAAAAAACGAAAAACAGTTAACATTTTTTTAAAAACAAAAAGCAATTAGTTATGAATGTTCGTATTCATAACTTGAACCAAATAAATATTTAATATGTATCACCATTTTGCTTGGCAAATTCTAAATTTTAGTTTTTATTTAAAAATTCATAATTAAAAATTCTAAACATAAGATTTTGTTAATAGTCTTTATAGCTTTAAATTTTGTTTTGTTATTGTTTATATTTATCGTTTGTTTTTTGTTCTTCACAAATCTGAAAAATTAACCTAAAAATCTGAAATATTTTTTTAATAAAAACATCATTATGCAAATTTAATACATAAATATTCATTGGGTTAAGTTTTAACCTGCGCTGTTTTTTTTCGCAGAATTGAATTTCAATTAAAGTTTTTTTTAAAGATATATTAATTTTGTTAAAAGGATTCTAAAATTTTTAAGAAGAGGTCTGCAGCGGATAAGTTTTCAAATAACTTTTAAAATTTGATGTAAGAGAGAGTATGAACTTGTATTCGCTCGCAGAGTGAGAGTACGATAACTTAACCGTGGTTTGCCAAATGTCAACATTTATGAACTCGGTACAAAATTAATACCTTACAAAGTGAATGTAAATAAAAAATACAACAAATAAAAACTACAACAAGTTCTTGTGCCAATACTTGTTGGCACGTTTTTGCAATGAAATATTGTGCTGCTTGTATGTGTTTGACGATGTGTAACATTTTGTGCATATTTTGTTAAAAACAGTACCCTGCAGTAAGCCTGGGGGCAAGTGTCTCCAAATCAACAGTTTTGTCTACAATTTTGGTGACTTTTCGGCCACATTGTCAACAAATCGTCTACATATAAATATTTGCTTTGGATGAGTAGAAAAACTTTGTCACTTACAAACTCTTGGCGGCGTCAGCTAAGTGGTAATTTGCCGGCAGCATAATAGTTTTTATGCAGAGAGCTTTATTCGAGTGTGATTAAATATATCGTTTTGAGTGCGAACGTTTATAAAAGTACCATCTTACGTTTTAATTTTTAGTTAAATTCATTTAAAAATTTTTAATAAAAAATTAGACAATTTTAATAAAATATAATACGTGAACTAAGTATGACGTGTCATTATCAACATTTATTCCCTAAAGTACCTAAAATATAGACCAAAATGACTAAGATGTACTAGTGAGTCTACTTATATATTTCCACAAGAACCACCTAGTCAATAGTACCAACGTCAGTAGTAAATTTTCATTGAAACGTTAAATGTCTATAGTAAATTACATAGCTTGAGGTATAATAAGTCACTAGTTCTGGTGACAAAGTCAACAGTGAATCAGTACTGTTTTACTATTGACATTTCCTGCAGGGTAGTTACTGTTAATATACACATACATACAAATAAAGAATAAATATTAAACCAAGAGAACTAACCCATCAACAAATGTAATTTGTGTTTGTTCCTGATCAACTACTTTTGCGAGGACGCATATAGTCATAGTTACCATTATACCATCATTAACTTGAATTTTTTCGGCAGAAAGGAAAAGAGAACAAGAAATCCTAAATAAAAAAGTCTATCAAGTAACAGTGAATGCATAGTATGACGATTATGACGTTCATAGAAAAAAGTACTCATTATTCAGAGTCACTTCCAATAAGAGTATGCAACATGTTCAAGTATATTCGTGCAGCTCTCGAAAGGGTTATGTAAACTTAGCCCTACACAGATGTAATTAAGTGATTGAAAAAGGTATCAGTTATTTTAAAGCATATATTTGAATATAAAATCAAAAGAAAAATTGCAATAATAATGTAAAATCAATTACTGCTTTGATTGTAATTAGTTTTTAATAAAAAAAAAAAAATATTAAAAACAAATATTAAATTTTGCTAAAAATTATTTTTAAAAAAATCGTTTAAAAAAACTATTAAAAGGAAGAAGTCAAACAAACAATGACTCACCTAAGAAATGTGATTCTGACTGACATACATACGTAGATTTTGACGTCAAATCAAATATGTAATATGAAAGAAAGACGTTTTAGTATTATTGTTTACAAATTTTTAACTATTTTATTTTGCGTTTTAAAAATATATAAAATTAGGGTTATAAACTTTATGGAGTTTACTAATTTTTCAATTTTCATTACATTTCAATTCATTTTTATGTTGCCATAAAGACTTTTTGTTTCTATGTTTATTAGTACAAACAACGTAGGACTTAGTCATCCTTGTGTTAATAGGTTTTATTACAAAAGTTTAAACAAAGTTAATAAAAATGTAAACAAGATGTTGTTTTACAACAATCTTGGATGTATTTAGTTGCTATTTTTTGCTGATTTTTTTTTTGTTGGAAATTTAAAACTTCAATGCCATTTTTATGCACAAACCCTTATTCAGCCCGTCAGTATGTAATCGTTCTCAATAAAGTAGTATTTTGTTTAAGTGATTCAAATAATATTTTATTACTTTAAACCACATTGAAAAGTAAAAATTTAGTTTGAGACATAAGTATGATACAAAAATAAAAGTTTTTTTATTATATTCGATATAGTATCTTAAAAAATAAACCGCAAGCATAACCGCATAGATCATACATGATAAGGGTGACCATTCGTACTGATTTAATCAGCACATTTTTTTCATATTTTTATTATTGAATCTTCGCCTTTGGCGAACTTACAATAAGTATTCAAATCCTAAAACTATTTATTTTTTATTAGACCAGCCAGTGCCAGACTAAAATTTAAGTTCTCATAATAAAATTAAAATAAAATTAATTTTATTATGAGATATAATCAGCACATGTACTGAAATGTACTGATTTTTTTCAAAAATGTACTTATTGTACTGATTATCCAAGATAAATTGAAAATTTAATTTTTTTCCTCAAACAATTGGTTATAGCAGCAAAAAGTGTATTAAAATTATTTTAATATTTTAAAGCTCCCCTAAAAATGATTAAAAATGTTTTAAAAATACATAGTCACCCAGACGGACGGAAAAGCTTTAATCGACTTAGAAAGTGATTTTAATCGATCGCTCTAAATGAAGGACATTCTTAAGCTAAAATCACACGATTGCCGTATTGCACCAAACTGGTTCCAAATTTTATTGTGCACAAAAATTAATTTTGTTCCAATCAAAATATCTGCAGTCATATGATTGCCTCATTTTATAAAACTTGTATTGGTACAAGTTGATGAAAATTAATTTTGTGGCAATAAATGCTGCCGGTCGTTCGTTCATAAGATTGTTCTAATATGCGGCAGCACCAACAATCAACTGTTGAAGTTTTCGCCCAATTGTATGTATTTTCACACGGTTGCCAATTCAGAGTTGCATTTGATTGGTTAAAACAAACACAATATTGTTTGCGATTGCCACATGCACCAAACAACTGTGCAATCACACGATTGGGCTACAAAAAAAAATTGGTGCATTACGGCAATCGTGTGATCTTACCTTTAGACTATAAAAACTGAAAAGCGTACTGCTTTCGGACCAGAAATAAATGGTCGCCCTATACATGATCCATGAAAACACTTGGAAAATTTTTATAGATAACCAGCGAAAAACAGTTATTAACAGATATTAATTATTTTAATTTTTCAATATTCGCGAAATAGTTATGACCATTAATATTAATAAATTTCTCAAACAGTAACTTAACTAGAGTCTTTCAGATTTGTCGAATGCGGCTGAAATAACTGGGTTTTACTATAATTTTTTTTTTTTGCTCTTTTCAGGTTTTTCAAATTCATTATTATTTTATTGAATTTTTTTCTGTTAAATCCTGAGTCCGTTTTTTTTGAGCTTAAAGTTAATAATTATTTTTCTTTTTTTGTTTTTATTTTTCTGGCAATATTTTGCAACTCTTTGTGTGGCTTCTTCATGGCAATTTTTGATTTATTAAATATTTTAAAAGTTACTTTTTAAAAAAAATAAAAAAATTTTCATATTGAAAAAATTAGAAAATTCTTAAACATTTCATAAAAATATTATAAAAAAAATTTTCCATTTCCAGTTTTGTTAACTAAATGCCTACGACTTTGAGCCACCTTTATTAGATGTTGTTAGTGCTGTCAATCTTTTACACCTCTGATGTAGTGAAAATACGTAAGTTTCTTAAATAGTTTAGAAAATAAATACTTAACAAGCATTTGGCAAATTTTGAATACGTATTCTCTTCTACTGAATACATAATGCTTTTACAGTTGTTATTACTCAAATTTTTTTGCATGTCGTAATACATGTGTTACCATGTAAAGGCACCTTAAAAATGTAAGAAATCTATTAATTAAACATTCATTTTGCCAAAAAATACTAATGACAGCTCACAAAAATTGGGAAACTGTTGGTAATGCATCAGGCGGAATGTTATTCAGTCCTCGGGATTTGGTATTTTCAGGCGACTACATGTATTACATACGTAAGTACTTTAGCGACATAGGGTGGGATGGTAGAGATACTATTATTGTCCGTATGCACAACACAAGTGCATATTGTCTGCACAGAGTTAAAGAAGGATAATAACATCCCGCCCTAGAATTCATGCTTAAGTTTTTCAATGGTAGATTTAAAAACTGACTTCGTTTTTTAAATAAGTGAATAAATATAGATACACATACTTATGTAGTTAATCATTTTAATATTTTTTTTACTTTTGTTGTTTTAATAATATTTTTCTTTGTTTTATACATTTCTTCATCGCTTCACTGATGTTTACACGCGTTTAATGTACAAAGTGCCTGATGTTTTTTTTTTCACTTTTTATCTTCAGTTCTTTATGTGCTCTGGGCTTAACTTCCAACTGTGTGGTTTTTCCAAAGAAACTCCTGTCTCCCCACTTAAAATTAAATTTTCAAGTCGAAGCAAGTAAAAAACTAATACATAAATATAATGTTATACTCTCTTAAGTACTTGTACTTGTAGTATGAATTTAATAATAAAAGTAATTCAGTCTAGTGGTTACCATATGAGGTGGTAAATCTTTATATAAATAACATAACTGTCTGTAAGTCAGTCTATCAATGCATCTCTTGGTAGCTACCCAGTCAACAAAAATGACTGACGTGATCTGAATGAGACAGATTTCGCAAAAATCTAAGATTATTTAATGTAATTTGAATCCAAAAAATATTTCGTATCATTTATTACATTTAAAAGAAACTTCTGTGAAGTGATTTAAAGAAAATATTATGTGATATATAAAATATTTTAAAATATTTATTTACTAGAGTACCGCCATAGTCAATTCCTACAGTGGGAACAATTTTTTGGTTCCTCTAATGGTTACGCGGATTTATATAAATTAATTCAATTAAAAACTGCGGTAGTTTCACGGTAACAACAAAGCCGGCAATGAACCAAAAAAGCTGCAATTTTCATAAATTTCATCCCTTCTACAGATTACCCATGTTGCTGGAATCCCCTTTTTTCTCTTCTTACAAAATATGAAATAAAATTCTCTATCTAGGGGCAAATCGAATTTTACTCGATCGATTAATTTGTCAATGCTTTAAGTTCAGATTTTTTTTTAGAATTTTATAAATTCTACACTCTGGATCCTTATACAAGAGGAAGTCGATATAGGCATGTCCGTCTCTGTGTCTGTTGAAGTCAAGTTTCCGAAACTAAATAAAACCGGACGGAAAGCGTTTGGGTATGAAACTATCAGAAATATTTCTCGCACAAATACTATAAAAGCGGCCTAAGCAGGGAAACTAGTATCCCCCTACCAATGCGAAAATTTTGTAAAAATTTCCACACGCTTAATTTGAGAAAATATAACAGCTGTGGACATTTTGGGAAAAAATAGTTGGTAAGAAGCAGGGCTAAATGTAAGCCCCCATAAAAATAACGATTTTAACAAGTTTTTGATACGCTACATCTCGAAGACCAGGAGAGCTATGGACTTCTACATGGTATTTTTATTATGATTTTTTTATTTAAAAAAAATTAGTTTGAAAGGAGCCCTAGAAGTAGCAACGCTCATACAATTCAATTCAAATTTTGTAGATTCTTTATCTCAAAACCCTATGATAGCTATCGATTCAAACCCACTACAAAGTTATTTTATTTGCGATTCGAAAACAGCTTGCCTAGATCAGGGGACGGGGTATACAAAAAAGGCAATTAGAATGGAATATACGATTCGTTTCAACCGAACATAGCGTTGTTATTCGTTTTGATTTGCATTCAAATAGAATGCCGTAATTTTACCCCTGCATTTTTAGTAGTGTGTTAGTCTGACAGGCCCAGGATTGCGAGTTCCATCCCTGTCAAAGGCTCAGATTGTTTTGTTAAAACTGTCTTATTAAAAAAGCATAAAAAATTTGTTCCAAAAAAAATTCAATTTTGGTTCGACTTCAATTGAATTTCTTTAAAAAAACAACTTTCCAAAGCTTATGGCAGCTGTCAAGCAATATTGCTGGCTGGGTGGGTACACACAAAAAACTACAAAAAAAAATTTTCAAACAAATTCTTGTTCAAAATAATTTATTTTTTTAGTCAATTTATTTAATAGTCTCTAATAATATTTTTATTTGATTTTTAAATCAAACAAAATTTTCGCCTAGACAAATAAAATATTTAACCAGCTCAGCAAAATTTTTTAACAGAAACTAAAATTTTTGCAAAATTGTTTGTCTAAATTTACAACTTTCGTTGTAGGTCCTCAGCCAGACAAAATATTTACTGATTCTCTGAAATTTGTTACTGATTCTACAACTCAGTTTTTTCTGTGTAGCTGCAACATTACGTGCATTCAAATGTTTGAACATAAATATATTTTTGATCGGTTAAGCTATAAGCATATAGCGTTGAGTAGACTACTTAATACTATAAATTTCAATTAGATTAATTATTAACATACAAACATGCATACCTACACAAACGAAAAGTTTGGTTTCAAACTCTTTAGATAACGAGTTGGGACAATAAATATTTGTATCTTGCGATCTTAAAAGTGTAAAATTTAATATTATTCACTGAATGCCAACAATTAGGCAGAGATTTAGTAGAAAACAAATTGTTTAACCAAAAATAGGAAAATGAAATTTTTTTCAATAATCAGCTGGTAAGTTAATCTTTATAAGTTAGACTTGGTTTGAAACAAATTTAAAGATATATTATCGACTTCCCTATTTTTAAGGATTCAGAATATACATATACTTTATGGGGTCGCAAATGGATATTAAAAAATTACCACTATGTAAAGGTATAACAATAATTACACAAACACACTATGGCTCTTAAAAAAACAGAAAACAAATTAAGCAAAAACAATATACACGAATGTTACGATGTACATCTATTGTCTTTGCAAGAGTGTTAAACGTGATAGTAAACTATAACTGTCAAACTCCTCTCATAAAAACAGTCTTTACTTTTTTTTTGCTTTTGAATTGTCAAACGTGTGTCGAAATTAACAACACATGTTCATACTATAGACCTGCATCAAGTTCTATTTCAAGATAATTCAATTCCCGGATGATTTTCTCATTCTTGTTCTGTTGTGTGATTAAACTGTTTAAGTGCTGTAATGTGTTTGTGTGTTGCATTGTAGTGTAGTTAAAAACAAAGAGTGGTGTCATGCACTGTTTTTGATTCAACTTATATACTGTCATGATGTGTGGTCGATAAAAAAAAATGACTGTGATGAGCTGTGGTCAATAACAACAAAACTGTGCGTATTACACACGATGGTGTATTACACACATAGTTGAATGGATACATACACAAACATATATACAAGCAGCCCAATAAGCACAAATTTTTTGTGAATTCCAATGTTCGAATTCCGGTGTGAATCCAAGCTTGAATTACATTTAAAATCCATCCTCTTTCCAGTCTGTTTGAAGTTTGTTAAAAAACAACAACAAATTTGTTTGAAGCATACGTTATTTATGGCACAGAGTTGATGGAAAATCATTGGCGGCGGTGAAGATGATGATTTTATAATTAAATTTTCAGATTCAAGTTCGGTTCAACTTGAATCACACCGTTATTCAAGGCTGGAATTACACTATAAAGGTACTGTTTTGTTCGACTGTAATTCAATGGTTAATTTTGCTGGATTCGCTATTAAATTCAACTGTGTTTCAACTGTAATTCAACACTGGAAATTGGAAATTGTGACTTGATTTCAAATGTAATTCCACTTGAATTTCAGCCAAAATGCTTATTGGGAGGCAAATCAATTGGCCAATTCACAAGCTCATGTTATCGTCGTATGTGTCGTATAATTATATAAATATACAGTGTCGTATTTTTGTTATTGGTAATTTTCATACAAAAGTGTGTTTTAATTTTACGACTGTTTTTCATATGTTTTAAATATGTCGTATTTATTTCAGACCTGGAAATGTTTCATTTGTGTAATAATTTTGATAAAATCTTTTTAGTATGCGATGAATAACACCACAAGTTATTTATTTTCAATGATTAATATAATCTCAGAGTGAGCTTTTCTGCATTAAACTGACACTTTCCCTTTTGCATTTAATAAACATACAATTAAGTACCAATGCAATACAATTTCTCTATTCACAAGTGAATTTACTAAAATCGTTTTTTTTAAACGATATGCCATACGATAGAACTTCTGAATTGGCCAAATATAAAATTCATACGTAATTACATTACATTACATACATACATACATTAAAAATCAACCCCCGTTTTTAAAACTAACACACCAGGAACATCTCGTCAACAGTAAAGTTTCGAGATGAATTAAAATTGAAGTGTGTGGTCATGATGAATTGATGTGTCGTTGTTGTTTACTTAAGTGTGAATATTTTTTTTCATTTAAGTTAAGTTAAGTTAAGTTAAGTAAACAATAGAGATGGCGAACAATACAACGCAGCACTTATTTTTTTGTGTGCACACGTGAAGTATATGAAATGAATTAAAAATTCGAGATGATGCCTTATTTAGTGTCGTCTTGAGCTGGCCTCTAGTTCATACACACCTACGTCCAAGCATAATTACATACAGAAACTTAATGCGTATTTATGCACATCCATATGTATGCTTAACAGCGTTGCCAGCTTGTTACATTTGCTACATTTTTTGTATGGATTTTATTCCAAAAAAAAACCGAAACAATCGCAGTAAATTGCCTATATCTAGGTCCGTGGTAAACCGATCTTGCTAATTTTAAAAAACGATAATCTCAGGCATATACCTGATAGTTTAAAATTAATACCTGGTCCGTAGTACTGAAATTGACTCCGGAAACGAGATTTTAGCAGACACACAGACAGGGAGATGGGCATGGCTAAATGAATTTCCCTTTCTATAAGAATCCAGAAAATATATATATAATTTATGGGGTCGCAAATGGATAATAAAGAAATTACAAAAGGAATGACAAACTGATATATACCCTTATCACTATGTGTAGTCAGGCTTGACCAGTTATAACTTTCTTATTTCAGCATTTGTTTTTGTAAGTTAATGCAATTTTTTTACATTTTTATTTATAATTTTTTTACAATTTAGATACTTTATGCATGCAGCTTTACTAAGCATTCTAAATAAAAAATATATTTTCCCTCGAAAAATCTGATTTTTTTATTAAACTAAAAAATGTTTCTAAGTACACAATATTAAATGGCACCAATGATGAGTAGGAATTCTATTTATGCTAAAACAACTTCTAAGAACGATCCTTTTTTTTTTGTTTTTAGTTTGTGCATTATTTCTTTTCAAACTAAATTCTATGCTTTGCAGACGGCACAAAAGCGTTTTTTCAAGTTTCAGCCAAACAAGAATTTTACTAGTGAATTGTGAATTTTTTTCCATTTAAAATCTTAAATCTGTTTGCAATATTTTTCATCATCATTAAAATAAAGTATTTTCATAAAGTATGTTATAAAGCAAAAAAGAAACATAAAATGCTTTTTGATATTTTCAAATAAGTGTTGCGTTACATTTGCGATTTAGTGCAAGACAACATAGGAAAAAAAAAATAAAGCACTTTTAGTTTGAAAATTTAAAAACACATGCATAAATATGTTTCAAATATCTAGGAACATAAATTAAAAAAAAACAAATTAGAATGATTTTTTCATTTATGTCGAATCTTATATACCCTTTAAATTGGACTTTTTGTATTTCCAGCCATCTAAACCAGTCAAGTTTTTTCAAACTCTAAACAAAAAAAAAACTTTGTGGTGGATTGGAAGTTGTTTATACAAAAATTTGTTAAATATTGCATGTTTTTTTTAAAAATAATTCAATATTGCCATAGATACTTATGTATTTCTTAAATATTAAATAGAATTGCCAAAACTATTTTGTTTATTTTACGCCTTTATGGTTCAATACGAATATGAAACAGAAATATTTTATTTCGTACATTCAGTTAGTCACGCAAAGAAGTCTCTTAACAAAAAAGTTTTCTTATTTATGATCAAATTAAAAAATAGTCTGCAAAAATTAAAAAATAAAAGCAAATAAAAAATGTCTAATGAGTGATCTGTTTTATTGATATAAAGCATACAACTTCAGACTTAAGAGGAAAAACTATTTATAAAGATACTAGTTAAGCCCCGGTGTGCTTCGCTACCCCAATCATCGTAAAATTACCAAAATATGTAAGCAAAAGCATTTATATATTTTTTAATTTACTGTTTGCCCCATATAAGTTGCAACAAATTATAAGTCAGTCCTACTATATATGTAATTAAAATTGGGAATTTACCAGGTTTAAAGTTTTGGTGATATTCAGAAAGCAAAAATTCTTTTAAAAACTTCTAAAAGGTACCAAAATATAATTCTAGGCCTTTAGTATCCCTTAGCGGCCAAATTGAAAAAATGTACCAAAACATATCAACATATTTTGGTAACCTGACGAATGTAATTTAAATTATGTTTCTATCTTAATTGGTTTTAAAGTTACAAAAAGTTCTAAAACATAATTCTAGCCCTTTTTCCAAAAACGTACTCATATTTTTTAGAACTGTCGCACGCAGTTTGAGTTATGCTCCCATCTTTATTGGTTAAAAAGTTACAAAAAACGCATAAAAAAATCAAAATATATTTTAACACCTTTTTCCCCCCCTTTAGGTCCAAAATCATATTTTTTTAAGACCTATCGAACGCAATTTGAAGAATGTTTCTATCTTTATTGCTTTAAAAGTAACAAAAAGTACCAAAATATAATTTTAACACCTTTTCCCCCTTTCAGTTTAAATTTAAAAAAAACTCCAGATACCTGTCTGTTTACTTCTTAAGGAAAACGCAAAACTTTTTAAATATTGTTTCTATCTTATATACTTTAAAAGATAGGTTACAGATTTTTTCCCTTTTTGTCCCCTTTTTATCCCTTTAGGGGCCGAATTTTTAAAGATTCATATGTATTTAAACAAACATGGAAAGTATGGCTTTGGTTAATTTTGTTATTCAATTCATAACCTGACCTTTCCATACAAATAGGCGTAGTGTGGGCGTGGCAGCAACAATTTCCAAAAAAAAAAGTAGCCTATTGTTCCCTTCCAGACTTAAAGTAACTCCCTGTAAATATTTCAAAAAAATCGAACCACTGCACTTTAGGTCAAACGACACATTTTTCTGTGCGAAAGTCCAAAAATTAACTTGCAGTTTTACTATTGTTGTTGTTGTTTCTTAATTCTAAAGACTTCAGAATAAAAAAAAGTGATTTTTGTTTTGACTAAACATTAATAACCGTTATACAGGAGCGTGTCGAAGCCAACTGATTAAATTTTTTCTATAATTGTGTTTCTAAGTTAAGTAGTGCGTGGTCAACTTTAAATGCGTATATCTCGGACCGTGTTTGTGATAATTTATTAGAGTAAAATGGAAAAGAAAAAGCCAAGTAAGTAGATATATTTTTAGTTTTAAATGTTTTGTATATATGTCGCTATACTTAATAAATAACTCATTAGCGTAAACATCTATAAATAGTTAAATTTTTATAAAATTTTTATTTTCTGAAAGCTTTTAAAAAAATATACCCCATTTCTCCACTCTCAAATTGGACAAAAAAATTAGAATATTATCTAGTGAGTTATTTAGTATTTATTAAAAATTGCGATTTTTTGCGTTTTGCGAGTAATGCCTCTTTTTATTAGGTAACCTCTGTATAAAAAAGATTGATCTTTTTGAAGTATGGCGAAAGGAAAGTACAAAAAAACAAAAAGTTAATGCCGTTTTGAAACACGTATATGACAAACTTGAAACCTCGTCAATTTCTGATGAAATGGTGAAACAAATTACCAAAAAAATTAATTTGTTTTGCGTGAAACTAAAACAAAAGTGGAAAAAGTGTCATAGAAAGACAAATGTATTCAAAAACCAAAACCAGGCATGGCTAAATGCTGAATTAAATATTGTGGTAGATGGCATTTTAGAAAAGGCAACAAGTGGCGCTGTTGGACGTCCTCGTGTACCATTTAGCGAAAAATCGGAATTTGGAAAGAGAAAAGAAGCTGCAGAGCTTTCAAATGCGAAAGCTTATACAAGTCTTCTCGTTCGCGCGCGTAGAAACACCCGCACCAATAACCTACTAGATGTATTTCATAGGGCCATGGATACTTCAGATCCATTAATTTCCACAACATTTTTAAACAGACGCATTCAAAAAAGAACACGTTCCACGTTACCACCTGAAGTAATTGAACTATTATGTTGCTGCGAACCAACAGAAGAACTTCACCATAACGAATAAGACGACGAAAATAATGAAAGTGAAGAAGCCTCCTTTGAATTAATTTTACAAAGTGAATTGGATATAAACAATTAATAAATATTTTAGTATTAAAAAACAAATTAATTAATTCTATACACTGTGTTTAAATTAATGGGTGCTAGAGGGTTAATTTTTGGTCACTTATGGGTTAAATTCCATTTTTTTATTGGAACCATCCATAATTATATAATTCATATAATAACTATTTCGATTACTCTTATAATGTATTCGTAATTAATTTTGCACAGAAAAAGTAGTCATTTGACCTAATGTGCACTGGTGTGGCCAGCTATAAAATACAAACATACATACATACATACATACATACATACATACATACATACATACATACATACATACATACATACATACATACATACATACATACATACATACATACATACATACATACATACATACATACATACATACATACATACATACATACATACATACATACATACATACATACATACATACAACCCTCTCTATGTAATAGACATATAGGGCCTAATTACGTAAAACGCAAGAAATGATAACGCAAACAATTGTATGGAAAAAATAAAAATTTAAAAAACTTTTCCATAAATTTTGTTTTTGTTTTAGGGCGTTGCGTTTTAGGAAATAAGGGGGATAATAAAATTGTAATTAAAAAAGAATAATTGTTTTCCTATACTTGCTGCCCAATTACTATACTTTTTTTTGTCCGTCATTTTTATTTTTAAAATCTGATTTTAAGATGTTGCAAATGTTTTGAGACTCATGCGGTTGTAATTTTCACTTCTAAAAAACATACGCAAAATTACCGAAAAGAAAAAAAAGACACAAACTAATTTATATGAGTTTAATGTTCTTTAAATAAGCCACAATTTTCATTTTTTTCTCTTTTTTTAGCATTAAAACGGGGTACGAGCAAATGAAATGGGGGTGGTGCTGACGAAGATATGATGTGATGATGATGATGTCTTATTAAATGGAATTTTTATTTTGCAAAGACGATACACAAGTGTATACAAAGTAATCTTTGTAATTTTTTTTTCTTTAATTGATTATGCAGAGTTGCCAATTTTAATATTATATTTCAAATTTCTATAATATTTGAAAATTATTTTTTAATTATTCTAAAATGTTGGCCTCAAAAAAACATACTTCATTCTTTAGAAGCTTACTTACTTGCACTTTAAAAAGTTTTAAATTTAAGCAAAACTATATCACAAATTTAAAATGTATTTAAATTAATTATTTAAAAAGTTAATAAAACTATTAGCTTAACATATCGAGGGCTCACTGTACTTATCCAAAGCCTTTAAATAATGGTCAAAACAAATTCCTGCAATTCTTTGTGCGAAATCCCTTTTTTATTTTTTTTTTTATTATTTTTTTTATTTAGTAAAAATATTTTTCTATGCCCGCATTTGCAGGGTTTCCTGATTAAAATAAAATAAAAAAAAACATTTTTTATTTGTTTTATTTTTACTTTATCCCCTTTTCCTTTAGAATTTTTTAAGTTTTTTTGTATTAAGTTTCAATTTTATTTTCTTGTGGTATGCAATTCTGCTTGTGGCTACATTTTTTTCTTAACACTTTTACAAAGCCAGTCGATTAGTATTTTAAAAAAAACTTTCCATATTCAAGGGACTGAATGACACATTTTTCTTTTGTTTTTTTAAGGTTTAATTTCTTTATTTTTTTTTTCTAATGGATATTTAAGGGGTTTTTAATGTGTTTTGTAAAGTTTGTCTATGTTTGTGATATGTATGTACATGCATATGTATGATTTAATGTATTGTATACTTTAACAATAATCATATTCAAGTTGTATCGATGCAAGGTGGTAGCGCAATCATAACACATCTTGAACATTTTCCTCACAATATATCAAAAGTTTGTCTATGTGCTTCGGTTAGATTTTTAAACTAAAAATTAAAAAAAAATGTTTTTCTTTAACAAACAGTAAAACCAAATGATGCGTTCTTGTGCTTTGTGTAAAAAAAACACTGTAAAATTAGTTTTATTCACGTTTTTCTTCTGCAAATAATTTGTGTTTTTTTTAATGATGCCATATTTGTGTTTGACATTATAGGTACGAATTTTTCGCCCTGCGTTCATCTTGTATTAATTCGCCTTGCCTAGATGTCAAAAAATAAAAATAAACACACAAGCAATCAAACGTAAAGTATGCAGCTTTTGACAACTAGGTATTGGAGCAAATCAAAGTAAACAATAATCAGCTGGCACTACACCACCACCTTGTATATATACAACTTGTTCATACCCATATATGTACATATCTTTATTTTTTTTTATTGTTTTAACTTGTGGGTATAAAATTACTTAATTTACATTGTCCCGCATTATTTTAAACACTTGCATATCGAGTTCGCCTAAATCTTGTAGAAAAATCTTATCTTTAATTTTAATAGGTTTCGAATGGGTAACCAGCATGTCAGAAAAATATGTTTGAGCAATAGTTTTTTTCTGTTAATAAATTTGTTTTAAATATATTTTCTTACATTAAATATGTTGAGATTTTGGTTATTTTATTAAAATTTTTATATCCTTCACATTAGGGATAGGGGTGCATATAAGTTTGTCATTCCGTTTGTACTTTCTTTAATATTCATTTGTGACCCCATAAAGTATAAATTTTCTTGAACCTTATATATAGGAAAGTTGATTTAGCGATGTCCGAATGACCGCCCGTCTGTCCGTTAATCTGTTAAAATCAAATTCCTTGATATTTCTCGGACCTGTTTGTGATATCAAAACATCAGGTATACTTGCGAAAGTTTTTCTATTAAATTTCAGCAAAATCCCCCATAACTGACAGAGATATAAGCCAGTAATCACGACTACCTCTGTTTATTCCTCTAAAATTTGTACATAAAAACCTCTACAACTGCCCCGGACTTACCCCTACACACGTGCAATGTGAGACCGACTCCCATTAATTTTTTCTCACAATAATATTTGTGAAAAATATTTCATCCCTATCTCCACCCCCTAACAGGGTTGCTTACTTTTTAACTTTTTTTAAATCGCTCCCACAGCTTTCAGAGTGCTCCTTCAAAGGTCAAATGTAAGACCGAGCCCAAATAATTTTTTCTTCCAAAGATTTTTGTGTCACATACCTTGAAAAAATTGGGGTAAAAACACCTTAAGCTTCGCCGGAGTCGCCCTAAGAGGAATAAAATGTATCACAGACTCTCATTATTTTTCTCTCCAAAACATATTCCTAAAATACACTTATCCCGTATCAGGGGTGCCCCGGTAGATCAGTGGTAATTGCACGAGTCTACCAGTCTGGGGGTTGTGGGTTCGATTCCCACCAGAGACCCTGGTAAGTCTGCTTCATTTTTCTGTTCTTTCTTTCTTTCTTTCTTTCTTTCTTTCTTTCTTTCTTTCTTTCTTTCTTATCTATCCTTCTCTAAATTTCTTCTTTCCTTCCATCTCAACCTAATCCAGGTAACACAAAGGAACCGACTCAACCGGAACCAAGTGAGCTGTATCCTTTCCTTCAACTGCTGCCTGTTCTACCTAACCTAACCTACTCCGTATCACCATTACCTAAGGCGGTGGCCTTATGTAAAAACTTCTTTTATTTTCCTACAAGCAACCGTAGAGAAATAAAGTGTACGACTTACCACCATTAGTTAACCCCCCCGCATACACCAATAAGTGTATAAATGTAGAAACTAAAATGAAAATAGATGGGACTCAACTTCGTTGACAAACCATCAGAAACAAAGTAATTTTTAAAGAAAACACTGCTGCGGACGAAGCAGGATTATAAGGAAGAAACATAAAAGATGGTCCTACATTTCGCCGTACGTAAGACATGAAGTAAAACATTACATTTTACGCAGAACTGGTTTTCTTTTAGCAATTTCCATTTGAATCCTATTAATCTCTTGCATTAAAATATGTTTAAAAAGAAGTTTATATACAATTTCGAAAGGATTATTAACTCACTATCTGTGCACTTCCAAAAGCATTAGTGTAATTGAGAGTTTTTGTTAATCTGCAAAATGTTTGCTGGGATATTCCCAGCTATTATCGGCTTAAAAAATAAAATTTGCATCAAATCTTTACTAACCTTTTGAATTAACAGCAACTGGCAAATTTTGCAAATATTGAATTGCCTGAATTAAAAAAATATATTCAAAACTAAATCTCTTTAAACACACTATTTAGCAATTTATTATAAACACTTTCAAAACTTTGAATATATTTGCCACAATTTGCGAATTTTATTTTATGTTTTTTCGGGTCAAAAGGCTTTATTTTAAGAAAAAAAAAATAACAAACAAACTTCAAATTTTTAAAAAAATTTTTAAATTTTTAAAAACGTTTGACTGAAACAGGGTATACTTATAATAAATTTGACATTCATTTTTACAAATATTTAATCAGGGTACACAAGGCACATTCTACAAGGTTAACCCAAGACGAATTCAAAAAATTCGCCCTCTGCATTTCTTTTTTGTGTTTGAACGGTGGAATGTCGGAAAAATTACACATTTCATACAAAACTGAATTTGTAACGTGAAAATGTTAAAATTTATTTTACTCATTTTTATGAAAAAAATACAACAAATAATTTTACTAATATTGGAAACAAAACCACTATGTACACAACAACACAAATTCTCTTAATTTATAAGCAAAGTTGCCAACCATATTTTATTAGTACAAAATGCAAATTGTCTCGTTCTTTTAAATTTGCATGACACATTGATGACTATTGTTTGAGTTTTTCTTTTTTTTTATTTCAAAATGAATCACACACATCTCGTTTCAGTTGTTTAAATGACCACAACCTTTAACAATTATTTCTTGTCGCTTAAAACAAAATCATTCAAGTGCAACAGCATGAGCAAAGGAAATATTCAAAACACAAATGGCCCGTTTATAACTGTTTTTGTAACAATTTTTAACTAAAAAGTATTTTGAAAAACAACTTTTTAGGAACAATTTTTATCTTTTTATAACCTTAACATAGTAATAAGGAATTTATGTAATATTTATTATATATTCTGAATCCTTAAGAGATGGGAAGTCGATTGACTCATGTCCACCTGTCCGTTTTTTATAGTCAAGTCTCCGAGGCCAAGTCAAATCTTACGCATTGCGTTTTGATTTAAACTGCCAGAAACAACCTGGAAATGATCGCAGTCTAAAATTAGATTAGCAAGATCAGTGTACTACATGCCGAGATTACCCACTTTTTAGAACAAGTTTTTTGCTTATAGCCCTATAAGTATCTGTATATCGGTTACAAGGTTGAGTGTTACCACAAAACCACAAAATAGGATCAAGGAGAGTATAGTCCCCATACAAACGGATCAAACTTACAAAAATTTTGAAATGATTTATCTCGAAAACTAAATATGTATATACAAATCGGCTATAAAGTATTATGTCCAGGGTACACTAATACAGGTAGTATCAAGGCGAATTCAAAAAATTCGCCCTCTTCATTTCCTTTTTGTGTTTGAGAAAGTGAATGTCAAAAATATTTTAAATTTCAAACAAAATTAATAAATCTGACAATCACATTTACAAAATTTTAAGACGAATTCCTAATCAGCTGGGTTCTTAACACTACCTGTATAAGTGAGCCCTGATTATGTCCCTTATAATGCTTGTATAGGAGTACTGGTACTAGAAATTAAGTAGCTATCTGTTCCAAACCAGCTAGGACATATATTTTAATTCAATTTCCATGTTTTAAAATAATTAATTTAAAAGCAGAACAATTGGTATTACGTCCATACAAACGGGCTGTAAGAGCTATCGACTCCAAACCTAATACAAGCAAAATTAATATAAGGGTGCCCCAATAGAGTAGAACAATCCATGCTTAGGAGTATTTACGTTTAAAATTTCGTAAAAACCGGTTGATGAGTTAAGAAATATGATTAGAAGTATAACTTATGACCTATTCTTATACCTGACAAATACACAAAACGAATTTTACAAAAGGCGATCAAGCCGTTTCGAAGGAGTTCAATTAAAAACACCGGGACACGAGAATTGTAAGTATGGGTTTTTATTGAAGTTATATTTGTCAGAGGAGAGAGAAAACATATGATTATTTCACCTAAGAAAATTATTAGCTGTTTACTCTGATTTTCATTCATGCAATTGCACCATTAATATGACATGCATATGTATGAAATGTGTTTGTGTATGTATGAAATGTTTACCAACTTACCTTATTTGTAATGTTAATGATCCATTAAGAAGGTTTAGTAAACTCTTGCCAATTATTAATCCACATTCCTTTTTCGCTTCGTTTATTTTAGTTGTTTTTTTGTTATTTGCATTTTACTTCACTTTCATATTTTAGCACTTTTTTCGACTCATAAATATATAATTTTTTTTTAATTTTAATTTTTTATATATTTTTTTCGTCGTATTTTATTTTCGCACACACATGTGTATTAATTTCATTTGTTTTATTTTTGTAATACTTTTCTTAATTAATTTACTACTTTTGTTTAAACATGAAAAAGAAATTTTTTTTTTATAAAAAGAAATAAATTTAAACATAATTAAAAACAAGTAAGAGCGCTATATGTGGTCGTGCCGAATCTTATATACCCTTCAAATGGGCCTTTCGAAATCCCAAACCTTTTTTGTTTTTATTTTTACCCTAATTTTTTCAAATTTGGTATGGCAACCCCCTTAGGGGGTCGAGATAGGGGGAAAATATGTCCTAGAAAAATGTTTGCAAGGAAATAATGAGTTGGGGTCAGCCCCACATTTTACCTATCCATGGGCACCCTGGAGGCTGAAGGGGGATTTATTACAATTTTACCAAGCTTTGTATGGAAGCCCCTTTAGGCGATGGAGATAGGGGTTAGTATGTTCTAGGAATATGTTTGGGCGGGGAAACTAATGGAGTTCAGTTGTACACTTTATTTCTCTAAGGCCGTCTCTGGAAAAGTTATGGGCGTTTTTACATAATTTTTGTAAAATTTTGTATGGCAACCCCCTTAGGTGATAAGGATAGGGGGTAAGTATGTTCAAAGGATATATATGTCTGGAAGAGAAAACTAATGGGGGTCTGTGATACATTTTATTCCTCTAAGGGCGACTTCGAGGAATTTCTAGGGGATTAACCCTAAGTTTTTTAAATTTTTTATGGCAACTCTGTTAGAGGCTGGAGATAGGGGGTAACTATGTTTCATAAAAATGTTTGGAAGGAAAAATTAATTGCGGTCGGTCTTACATATGAGCTTGTCAAAGCACCCAGGAAGCTGTGGGAGCTTTTTTAAAAAATTAAAAAAAATATTAAACCCTGTCAGGGGCGGAGATAGGGTGTAAGTATACATTGCACCTGTGTAGGGGCAATGCCGGGACAGTTGTACAGCTTTTTGTGTACAAATTTTAGAGAAATAAACAGAGAAAGTCTTGGTTTTTGGGTTATATATCGGTCAGTTATCGGACGATTTTGCAAGATTTCAATAGGGTTTTCTGTTAGTTTAATACCACTTATGGATCTATGCAACATCGGGGGCTTCAAAAATTTGATTTCAGCCATAACACGGACAGACGGACAACGTTAAATCGACTTGCCTATCCATAAAAACCACGAAAACAACTTTATGTTATCGCAGATGGATATTAAAAAAATTACAAACGTAAAGACAAACGTTTATATTCCCCTATCACTTATTGAAGGGTATACAAAACAAAGGCAAGAAACAAACAGCATTCAAAATGAAAGAAACACCACAAATAAATCAGAGCATAAATAAACAACAACAACAACAAATGCATTACATTCTAAAAAAAACTTGTTTTTGTTTTTATTTTATTTTTCCTTTAATATCCATTGCTGCTGTTGCTGCATATTAGACAGGTTCTTTAAACTAAGAATTTAAAACCAGCACCAACAACAAAATAGACTGGGAACAAGTTTCTTTTTTTTGTTTAAATTAAAATTAAAATAAACCAACAACAACAATACTAATAATGATACTTAACAGCAGCAAAAGCTGAGTTTAGAAAATCTAAATTTAACAACGAAAACCATATAAAATAAATAAATAAGATCTTTTGTTTAGAGCACAACAACAAAACTGATTATTATTGTATAAAAAAGGGAGTGGAGTGCATGGGATCATGCCTCAACCAGATGACTGAAATGGAAGGAGAATTTTTTAGAGCAAATATAATTTCAAAGAATTTTATTATTTTTTTTTTTAAATAAAAAGATTATAAAGTTAAAATTATTTTAAAAAAAACTGTTTATGTTAGCAATTATTGCTTTTAAAAATTTGTTGGCAATTATTGTTCAATGAAATGTTAGCAATAAATACTGCATGCGATAGAACGGTTTACATTAGAAATATGTAACATAATTTTGAGATTCGGCACCACACCACAAAATATTTCTTTTATAGAAAATTAAATTTAATGTTAAAAATTTCCCAGACTTAGTGCTTAAAACTCTACATCGCCTGACATTTGAGTCATAAGGCAAATCTTCAATTTTACAACTTTTTTCATCTCCATAGAAAAACTTTTACTTTGCAAAAGGCAAATAGACAACTAGCAAAAGAATTTTCAGTTAAATGCGAAATTGTAAATGTGAAAAAGGTTGACGCTAGATATTTTATATGTATTCGATGTAGTAAAATATTACAAATAAATTATTTTTACATACATGTATAATCAATTACAACTTAATATTTTTAAAATGTGCGATGTAGGAAACAAATAATCATTCGACGAACTGCCAAACCTAATTAAGAATGTATTGTGTAAACAGGCAGCATAGTGTTGGTAATTTAAAGAGCGAAACACGTAGTTGGAGTGGTGGTATAAACTGGCATTTCAGTTTTGGTTTTTTTTATTTAATTTTTTTAATTTTTAGATCTTTAAAAATGTTTAAGGAAAATCTGCTTTTGTACCGTGCATTCCTAAGAGTTTTTATTTAAATATTTATAGTTTTTCAATGGACATATTTTGTTTACATACACTGCGGTTCATAACTTGCTACATTGTTAACACAGGAACAAAAATTAATTTCTTTATTTCTTTTCCAAAAATAAAAGATACTTTTCGATCTCTAGAATGGGTTTATCGACATGATAACGCTTTTATACACACAGCACGTGTAGTTCGTTCGCCGATAACTAGCCCGACCTTGACTTTATAGAAAATATCTGAGGCAGGCTTACCCAAAAGATATACGCAGGGAGAAATCAATATAAAACAATAAAGAAAATTATAGTCGGTCAAGTGCGACCACATTATACCCCACACTTTATTTGTATGGGGGATATATAAAAAATAGACGGATCATATTTTAGACCAGTATACTAGTTACCATTGGTGCCTGTTATGAACAAAATTCGATCTTCGACTTTGATCGAAAAAGCTGATCGAACGAATTTTCATTTGCTATTATGACCTACATTCGACGGGCAAAAAAATTTCGAACAAAATTCGATCTTCGACTGTGATCGAAAAAGCTGATCGAACGAATTTTCATTTGGTAATATGGCCTACATTCGACGGCTAAGAAATTTCATCCACTACCCTACTTTGTCGAAAGCAAAATACATTCGATAGGAAATTTGGTGCGCAACGAAATTTACATTCGAAAGTCGGTATTCGAAGACCAACGAGGATCGAACATCGAATGCAGCTTATAATAAGGGCCATAATGTTAAGCATATGTGCAAAAAATTTTTTTCAAATAGAGTAATATTCGATTCAGTCATAGTTTAAAATGTTTATTCCGGGAGGGCATTTGTATGGAGGCTATTTCAAAAAATTGACCGATCACAACCAAAAACAATAGGCCTTGTTCCAATGCCAAAAAACTTATTTGTGCCAAGTTTATCAAAATTGCTACCTGTGGTGTGTTTACAAGAATACATGGCCACCCAGCCAGACGGACATGCTTAAATCGACTAGGAGGTAATTCTGAGTCGATCGGTGTGCTTGAAGATGGGTCTTAGATCATTACTTTTGGGGGTTACAAACATCTGCACAAACCCTAAATACTCCTGTCATGTATGTGGTGGGTATAACTTAGGAAGAACTTATGAGTAAAATAAAATAAACATGGAGCGAAACATCTCTAGACTATAAAAAACCCTATGTGAGTCATTAAAAATAGAGTATATGGAGCTATTGTTAATAACGGTAAATTTACACACTGTAATACTTAAAATTTTGAATCGAATAACTGAATTAAATAAATTATTTTAACAAAATAGTCTTGCCTGCTTAATTTACAAAGCAGTTAAAAGGTTGTTCTATTCTAATTAACCATTAAAAATTAAAGAATATTATACTAAAATTTGAATAAAAAGAAAGAAGTTCCCTTAGAAATCAGTTAAATTTATTTTTTTGTCAAAATATTGTCAAATGCAAGACTCGTCTGAAAGGCTGATTAAAGTTTTTGCATCTGTGTTTACAATGTAGCGACTTTTTTTTATAAATTTTTTTTTGGTTTTATCCTTATGAACCGAACTGCACAAACAAACATATGTATTATAATACATACTTACTTTAGAGATAGTTGTAAGTAAATTTTGAAAAACATAAACATTTGTTTAGTTACTTATAAAGTTAATTTTAATTTTAACCAAGGCACAATTAACAAAAAATAATGTTTTTTATAATAATCATAATTGAAAATTTTAGTTATGTTATTTTAATTGTTCCTTTTGTGTTGTTGTTGTTTGCAAATATATGTATGTAATTGTAAATTCATGTACACTTTCCTTTCTCGTTGAAATTCACCAATTTTTTATATTTTCGTGAGTTAGATCTTTCGAATTATATGCTTTTATTACTTATACATATGTATTTATTCTGTTGTTGTTTATTTAAATTTTTAACAAAAGGACAAAAACCCGTTTTGATTAAATCCTAAAAAAAATTGCATGAACAAGAAAAATAGAAACACATTCATTCGAACGGAATGGGATTACGAAATTTTTTTAATAGAAAGATGCTTTGAAACGAGTTTAATGTTCCTTTTTTGCTGTTATGTTTTGAAATGGTTTGGTTTCGATGACTACAAAATCAAATAGAAGTAACAACAACAAAATTGCAACTGTTGCTGCCAAAAATAATAACCCAAAAGCTCAAAGTTGTAAATTATGTTTAGATTCATATGTAGGTTTGCATGTAAGTATGTACATATGCATATGGGATACACATCCATGTATGTATGCATCTGTGTACATACATATGCATGGAAATGCACCAAAATTTGTTATTTTTAGGTTTTATTGCATTTACATATACATACACATTTACATTTGCTTAGTACATTTTTTCCTTTTTTTAGAAATATTTTACAATTAAACTCACTTTTTTGTTAATCAATTATTTTCCAATTCGTTTTTAATTTTGTATTTTTTATAATTTTATCAACATCTTCACACTTTATACACACACACAAAGAAATAACCGTACCCGTAGTCCAACTTTTTTATAAAAGAAAAACACCAAAATTTTTTAGTAAAATTCATCCGTAAACTACCAGCTTAGCTCTCGATGTGCTGCTGCTACAATAATCTAACCGACCGAACGTTTGCCATCCAACCGTATTAATTTAATACAAAACGGAGAAATAAGAAGAAAAATAGCAAAAACAACCAAGTTAAAACTACAGAGTCGAATTAAGTTGTGTTGAGTCAGTCATTTTTTTCCTTGGTATTTGTTGTTTTTGGTGTTGTTTAAGTAGAATTCATATAAGTTGGCTATATACAAATACAACAAAACGTGCAACCTCCCAAATACGTACAAATATAACAATAAATAGTAAGAGAAAAAAAACACAGGGAGTAAAACATTTAAATCAAAGTTTAAAGGGGAGCTATGTATATATCAGGGATGGAAAAGCTATAGAATTTAATAGTAGTTACGCATATTCATGACAATTTAATTCCAATTAAAGTTTGAAATTATTTTATTTGCCAATTAAAAAGTCAGTTTCAGCTAAAACAACAATTAAGTTGAAACTTTATATGTTAGTTTTTGTTAAAAATAATTATAAAAGAAATCAACTTGGGCTAAATTTATTGTGTTTTGTAGAATTTCTGAGCATTTTGAATTAAAAAAGGTAAAGATTTTGTGGGAATACTTAGGCTTTATATTTATGCAGAAAGAAGCAAAACAAAAGTCTATGTACATACCTATGCTCTTGGGTCTACAATTAATTACTTTGCATTTTACTGTTTTGAAGAAAAGTGCATAAAAACGCATTTTGCCAATTATTGGTAGTTAATTTTATTCAAGATAGTCTAGTTGTTCGTTGCAAATAGGTAAGTACCAGAATAAAGGCAATATGTTAAAAAATTTTTTCGCGGACGATATCATTTTCTCCTGCTCCGCCTTTTAAAATAAGAAACTGTACCGTAGGTAGAGCGACTGAGATATTATTAGTTATGATATTTTATACCTAAAATGTAAGCTCTAACAAAACGATTTTTAGTTTTTGTTGACTTCTATCCATTATTTAAAGCGAAAGTAATATTTCAACAAACAATTTGCCTTTTTCCCAAACCTAGCAGATTTGCTTTTCTTAAATTTTGAAATTAGTAAAAAAATACTCGGCAACTGACAAATAATAAACAATGAAAATAAGTAAAAGTCCTAAAATATTTTTTTAAGTTACATATTACTGGGTTAATATGCAAATGCTATACTGCTTTCTAATGCCGTAATATGTCCCCTAACTTTAATTTTTTTAACAAAATTTAAATATCCGAGTTAGGTAGAGGTTAGGTAAAAAAGCTAAATTTTAACTCAGAATCAAAACATTTGTTTAGAAATAATATATTAAAGCCCCTAAGGTACTGATAAACGCTAATATTAAATAATTATTGTAAATTTTAACTCTCCATCTCTGACTATTTGCTTTCATTTTCGTCAACATGATAAATAATTATCAACATTGTAAGCTAAAAATGTATAAGTAATGTTTAGATACTTTGTTTATTTAGAATAATCATTTTCAGTTATATCTAAATTTTTGAAACTTTGGCTGCACTAATATAATTTAAATCTGTATAGTAACATCACTAACAAGGCAAAATTGTCGTCTCTAATTGTATTTTATTATTTGACAGCAGATTAGCACGTTTTTACATTTTGTTGACTTTTGTTAAATTTTGTTGCAGTTTTTAAGAAAAAACCTTAAAAACATCAATGGAAGAGGAGGGTACAGCTGAGGCAAATATTGATTTTGTGCCTGCCATTTGCTTTGTGCCAAGAGGTATTGCCAAAGAAAAGCCGGACAAAATCGTTTTGACGCAAGCAGAGCTAGCTAGAATTATAAAGGAAACCCAAGACCGTTTGGATAGTGGTGACGAAGATGATGAAGACGATGAGAATAACGAGCAAAGAAATAATGAGATGGACGTAGATAGTGAACTTGAAGAAGACAATGAAAATATAGCAGAGGCAGCTAATGAAAATCGTGATCCAGGTGACGAATTTTCTTTTGGACGGTACGAAAGTGAGGGTAATTCCCGCGTGGCAGATATTGGCAATATTGTTGACCCTGAACATCAGTTGCCTGACGAGGATGATGATTCTGAGGCTGAAGACGAAATAATTAAGCCTACAGATAATTTATTATTGGTGGGTCACGTGCAAGATGATGCTGCTAGCATGGAAGTGTGGGTGTTCAATGAGGAGGAGGAAAGCTTGTATACACATCATGACTTCCTGCTACCCAGTTTTCCATTGTGCATCGAATGGATGAATCATGATCCCGGCAGCGATAAAACTGGCAACATGTGTGCTATCGGGTGTATGGACCCGATTATTACCGTTTGGGATCTCGATATACAAGATTCTATCGAACCCACGTTTAAATTAGGCTCCAAAGGTAACCGAAAGATAAACAAACAAGCATTTGGTCATAAAGATGCTGTTTTAGACTTGTCTTGGAATCGTCAATACGAGCATATTTTAGCTTCCGCATCTGTAGATCAAACTTTGATACTTTGGGATTTGGATGAAGGACAACCCCATACCACTATCACGACATTCAATGAAAAAGTACAATCTATTGGCTTCCATCCTGAGGAAGCACAAAGTATATTAGCAGGATGTGCTGATGGCCTTGTGCGTTTATTCGATTGCCGCGATCCAGAAGAGGTAAATGCCTCATTTGTTAAATGGAAAATTCCCGGTGAAGTAGAGAAAGTACTTTGGAACACTTGTGATAGTAACTACTTTGTCGTTGGCTGCAATGAAGGATCACTTCATTATGCTGATAAACGACAACCAAAGAAACTGTTGTGGTCTTTTAAGGCCCACGAAGAAGAAATTTCTGGGATTTGTTTTAACTCTGAGGTAAAGAACATGTTGACTTCTACCTCCACAGAAGGATGCTTGAAAATATGGAACTTTAGTTCGTCAGAAATTAAGCCAGTTTACTCGCATGATTTTAAAATGGGTCGCTTACAGTGTATGAAACAATGTCCCGAAGATCCATTTACTCTAGCGTTTGGTGGCGAAAAACCGCCTAGATGTCGGGTTTTTAATATTAAGAATTTTGAAGCAGTGCGACAAGTATTTAATATTTCACAGGCGGCGCAGGAATAAACGGTTAATGGTTACTTTTTTACGCAGGCCTCTTACTATCGCTGCGTGCTTTTATAATAATATTTTGTACAGTCTTTAAATAATCAAAATTAAACTTATTTGTAGTAAAAACTATTTGTATTGATATTTAATAATTAAATACCTAGTGATGAATTTAGACTTGTTTCCAACATGGTCTTATTTTATTATTTGTATCCTAATTCATATAAACATCCATAAAAATATATATTGCAGCCCGATTTTTAAATCTTGCAATGAAATTGTTCACAAAGACGTTTTTAATTTTGTAAAGTGTTGCTTGGCTCTGGTTGTTTACACGAATGTGAATTGTCTCATATGTTTTTTCAAAAGGCGGTTTAGGGCGTCTTCGTTTATACCTACTCTAAAGTTAACTTTTACAATAGTAAAAAGGAATTCGTATCGTTCGATGGTGCTAAGTGGGAACAAAGGTTCTTTTTAAAAAAAAAAAATCTCAAAAGTAAGCCTCCCACCATGGGCTTTACTGTCAGCATTACTTACGTTATCAGCACAAATAAAAACTATTTGACAACCAAGCTTAGTATAGATCATTTATATATCTCACGGGGTAGAGCTTACAAAATAAGATTTTTATTTAAAATAAACACTTCTTGTAATCAAAAATTAATTTAAAATATCTTATGCCTATATTCATCATGATACCAATGCTTTGGACGATATGAGTACAACCTGTTCGCCTCGCAAAAGAAGTTGGGGTAAATGTCTTTTAATCTCTACACGCTTCCTGGAAAGGCTTTTGGCACTCTGCTGTGGCAGACTAATGCCCAATTGCTTTAGAATATACGAGCAATTTTGCGCCTCTTGGTGAACAATTAATTTATTTTCTGCAAATTTATGTTTTCGTATTTCCAAACATTCTAAAACATCTACTAATAAAAGATTCCAATGCCGGTCAAACATTTTAAGCACACCCTCTATGTAGCCCTTAATACCGTGTTCTTTTCTTACCAGCACACGTATGGTTCTTCCATCTGCAACAAACTCTTTTAGTTGTTGAAGCGGCCCTTCCGCTTGATCCATTTGCGTTAGGATATTCCGCTGGTGTTTGCTTTTTACTTTTCTTTCAGTTCGAATAGCCATTTGATGATCTTGAAATCTTCTTTGCGCCGTTTCTTCCTTTACAACCATGCTTCCTGTAGCTTCGCTGCTGTTTGGTTTTTTATTAATTCCTAAAATTCCAACTTTCTTAAGGGCTGATTCGAAAGCTGCAAAGTTTTGATAAATGATTTTGGGTTGCTTTTCTGTCACCCGATAGCCTGGGGCATATAGAGCCTTAAGAGGATTGAAGTATTCGCTGGTGATGTCCAATTCTGAATCCTCGTTGGAGAGTTGTTCTGTTTTTTTATCATTTTTAGGCAGTGTATCACTTTTTAAGGGAATGCTATCGGAAGTTGAAGGTTTTTCGTCGTTTCCTTTTATGTTTGGTTCCATTTTAATATTGTTTTATTAAATCATTTTGTTTTTAATTAAAAATATATTTCTTTGAAGGTTTCGTACTTCACCATAAGAATCAGCAGTTTTTTGTTTACATTTCTTGTGTGGTAGCTTTAATTTTTACACCATAGTATGCATGGTGAAATTATTTGACCAGGTGGTGTTACAAGCACAGCTTTATCATGCAATCTCGAAGCTGGGTTGTCAAAGAAGTTTACTTTTCTTTTCTTTGACACTGAGCCAACGATAACTGCAACAAAAACTAAAATTTTATTTACCAAATTTTGTTGTTTTAGAATCGCCACCACCTGATACAGATAATTGCACCATGGGTAAGATTTAAAAGTTTGCTTAGTTTAGCACTTAGGGTCTAAAAACAAGTACATAGTGCTGGTTTGTACTTATTTTTCAGCTATAAACATATAAAAAAATTTCCCTACATAAGTCATACATTTCTGTATTTCTTTGTTACGTTGCGTTAAAACAGCATTATGTATAATAGAAATACAATTAATATTATTTGAAATGCATATATAAAAATAGCAAAAATACCGCTAAATTATTAACTAACAATTGATGTTGCTTTTATTTCTTCAAAAAATCCTGTCCCTTTTTGGTTAGTAAACCACTTAAGCTTATTTTGTTCATCCATTTAGCACTGTTATAACTTAATATAATGGCAGCACTGATGATCAATATCTTTCCATTTGCCAAATATAACTGCAAGCTTATTATTCAAGTTAAGTGGTCAAACGTGTAAAACAGAAACGATGCACTGCCGCCCATCTTAAAATATTAAATCAATTAAGACAAAAAGTTGGTTGATATATATGTATACTGAAAATAATATGCATATTTAATTTAAATATATGTTAATGCATGTAGGTGTAATATCATGAGTTAGCATACATTTTAGAGTCACAGAAATTTGCTTTCTATTACTGTTTGAATATATAAAAAAATTAAAAAAAGGGATAAATATTACAACACAATATATAAAATTTAAGCAATGTGCAGTGTTTGTTTTAATACCTGTATGAACTATCCTGTAAGTAAACTAGTTTTTTACCTCTAGCTTGCTACCATTTAAATACAACTGCTCGACAAAAACCCCACCACAGCTGCTAACAAATCATGATGATGATCTAAGTTGTTCAGTCATTTAACTGAATTCAATGTTGGTGTGTTGTTGTTGCCGTGAGATAAATTTTGGATATATAATAATAATTAAGATCTAATAAAATAAAATTAAAAAATATTTTATACAAATACGCGTGTTTAATACTCTAAACGTTGAATAAATGAAGCGTTTGTAATAATTTACGATTATACGCACAATAATCAAGAGTGCACATAGAAATTTTAATTTTTAGCAAATAGCGTAAGAGAAAATATGGAATACACACGAATATTATTCGTCACTTAAATAATTGTGATTGCTAATTAAGTTTGTAAATTAAGATAATGATAATTACGAGCTGTTGCTTATTTATTTTTCTTTCAATTTTTGATGTTTTGTTTTGTGGTTGACATTTGCTTGAATAACTTGGAAAAATATCTACATACATATTAAAAAAAAAATATTTAATTTGTTACAAATTGTTGCGAAAACTAAAAGGAAACTTATTTCTAACTAATAATTGCAAACGTCGGGCTTTCATTTGCTTAAACGCGGAAATAAGAAAATTACTAAATTGTTTTTAAAAGTAGGTAAAAAAACAATATTGCATTGTAGTGTTAATTGCATCAGATTTTACGTTGTAGTGGGTTTGTGTAATAGTGCTAATATAAAATTGCAAAACTACTGCAAAATTTCATTTAATAAAAGCAAAAAATTAAAAAATGTATATCTTTAAGTAGGTATTTAATCGAAATTTGTTAAAAAAGGAATAAGGTAGCTTTTATACATTACTTACATTCATACAAACATTTTGCACACAGGTTCACTCGCAACACTTTTTGAAAGATAGATTAACCTACATATAGAGGAGCCATAGAATTAAATTTCATATATGTATCAAAATGGCAAAAAAGTTGTTTAAACACGAGAAAAAAGAATAAAACCAGTTGCCTTTGCCCTACAAGTGCTCTGTGTTGGTCACGCTATTTCTATCGTCGTAAAACGTCTCTAAAAACAACTACAACAAATCGTTTATAATAGTGATGCAGTGTTTGGTTGCCGAAAGTACATTTATAGTACATTTTTAGGCAAATTAAAAAAAGGTTACACTCAGCGCAATTATGAGTATCAGGTGGTGTCGATTCTACAACAACAAAATTTGGTGAATATAATTTTCATTTTTGTTGTAGTTTTCGTTGGCTCTGTTGTCAAAAATAGATACGTAAAAGTAAACAACCTTGACTACCCAGCCTCGATTTATGCATGAAAAAAGTAGATCAGCTGTGCTTGTAACACCACCTGGTACCATTAGGTCTGTCTGCGTACACATATTTTGTATCATTTTGTGCAAAATGTTACAAAATGTTGTCTGCGTACTCCCAATCTCTTGCAGCGAGAGAGCCAAAAAGAAAATTTTTTGACAGTTGGAAGTAAGAGAACTTGCAAAATGTTACTGGAGAAAATTCTTCTTGCAAGATTTTGCAACTAGTTTGAACAGATGTTTTTATTTACTAATTGAATGAAATAATTTTTGTGAAACGAAAAAAGAAATTTAAATTTAACAATAGTTAGAATTGTGTTGATTTTTAACGTTTATAACAATTTATAATAAACATAACATTTAACTTATTGCTAGAAACGTCCAAATATGCAAATAATTAACCGCGTACACATATGCTAAAATTCTTTTGCTTTGTTATTTGGATTGTTTATACACCATTCAGCTGTTTTCTTGCAAAATTTTACTGGATACTGTCTGTGTACTTTTTGGTATATTTTTAGCCGACAGAGAAAAATTGGTCTTACTCTCCCAAAAAATATTACTGAGTATTTGCTACTGGAAAAGTACGCAGACAGACCTATTATTTCACCATGGTTACACTGCAAAAAATAATTTAATTGGAAAATCACTTGCCTTCTAAGCATGGCAACAGGATAACAGTTATGTTATAATGTAGTTTAGTGTTCAAAAATTTTTAATTTTTTTTGGTACTAAATTTTTGTGTGTTGCCAAACTTAATAATGTAAAGCACCTTTAAATAAATTGTTTATCAAATTTTAAAGAAGCTAAAATCTAAATTAAAAAATTAGTACATAATTATTTCTAAAAAAAAATGAATACTTTTGTTAAAAGACAAAAAAAAGCAAAAATTTATTTCTGAATTTAGTTAGTTTATTTAACTAAGTCCTTGAATATCAAAGAAAATTTCCTTGTGTTTCGCCCTATATACATACATAAAGCCTACCACTTCAAATTGGTATCTAATACAAATCCCATTTCATTTGATTGTAGGTAGTTAGGTATAACAAAATAAAAACGAAAATAACAATAACAGCTGCCTCCATCGTAATAATAAAAGTAAAAAAAAAACATTGAAATTTGACAAAAACTTGTTTTACTTTTCCTCGTCTCGAATTTCATCTGCCCTTTTAGTAATTTTAAAATTTTATTTTTGAATGATGCATACATACGAACGTTGACAGCTGTTTCATCTTGGCCACAGCATCCCCCACATTCAAGGTGAGTTTTAGCATTATTTCTTACACTAATTTTTTATAGGTATTTATTAACATCATTTTATAACAACAATAACATCTGCACTTGTTTCTCTGGGTTGATCTTGTTAATAGAACAAATGTTCCAATATTATTATAATTTTGTTTCACCCCCGTTTGAACAATTTTGGTCAAAGAACTTGAGCATGTGTTAATATTTTGTTTTTATGCTGCAAATTTTATAGCTATATCTTTTACATAAGTATCTATATATGTTTGAAGGCACGGAAAAACGTCATTATGTACATATATCTATGTACATATGTATGTATTTAAGTATGTATATAAATAAAGTGGTTATGGTTGTGTCCTTTTTTAACCCTTGCCATTAAATCTATAGTTTTAATTTATATATGGTTTTGATAAGTTACAACCCATGCATTTACGTACTTCATATTTCTTTAAATCAGCAAGAAAAAATCGTTTCGTTACAACAAAAAATTATTTGTATAAGCAAATACCAAATGCCACATATGTATATACATATGTACGTGGTACGAGTATAATGCTTTTTTGCAGATGTTTGTAACGCCCAAAGTAATGGTCTTAGACCCACCTTCAAGCATACTGATCGACTCAGAATCACTTCCTGAAGTCGATTTAAGCATGTCCGTGCGTCCGTCTGGCTGTATCTACATGTATTCGTGTGTACATGCTACAGGTCGCAGTTTTTAAGATGTTTTAATGAAATTTGGCACAGATAAGTTTTTTGGCCTTTTGGTGATATGTCCATTTTTTGACATAGCTACTAGACGTCTGCGTGACTACACTCAAAAGCCGTTTAAATACAGTCGTTTCTTTTTCAACAATATAGTGTTTTTCATTCAATGTAAAACAAACTAAATGAATAAACCCAGAAGAGAAAGCAAATTAAAAACAACTCCAACCAAAAACAAAATATTACTCATACATTCATATAAATAAATACTGAATAGAATGTGTAAATATTGTTGTATGATTGGTGTAAAAAATTATTATTGAGCGCATTCATTTGTGTTTGCAAATTTGTCGTTATTGTTGTTGTTAAAACATTCATGAATTCGAAAAAACACCTAAATGTTTTTATAAAAAGTCTATCTGTAATGAGACTTTGCTATGTTTTTGTATTTTCAAGTGAGTTTTATACACATTCAAAACGAAAACTGTAAAATGAATGTGTTCTTCTTGTATCATTGAGTGTAACACACAATACATTCTTTCTTGTGTTGTTACTGGTTTAACTTTATTTATCTCCCATAGAATGAAAAATGTTTGAATGAATATTGTTTTTGTTGTGTATAGTAATGCAGATGTCTAATAGCTACCAACATTAAACAGAAAAATAATTGATCCATTTGTTGATATCCTCCCGAAGTAAGCATTTTGGGCTATAAATAACTCGAGTACTACTTAACCTTCTCAAAGTTTTGCACACATGCTTGCCTTTAGATCAAAAGTACCTAACTTCAAAAAACAGTGCAAAAACCTAGTTGACTTCCGGCCTTATTTCCATACTTAAAATTTCAAAACGGCAAAAAAGTACCAACAATTTTAAAAAAGTACTTTCTTGTCCAATTTTTTGACGTCTATATGGACTATTTGTATCATGTTTCTGTACTCATGACCTTGAAAAAGGTAAAAAACGTACCAACAATTTAAGAAAGAGTATCTTGTCTATTTACAGGGATGTCATGAAAACCGATAGCTATCGACATCGGATTGGAGAATGACTTTCAGATATTTCGAAGCTATAAATTTTAGTACGAATGGTCACCCTAATAATGTCATGTGATACATTTTTAAAATATTAACCATTTAAAAAATACATTTTCGCAATAATAATTTAAGCCAAAAACATTTTTTTATAGATGACATATGATAATATGGCATCATATTTAACCTTGTAAATATCTAACTCAATTGATTCTGTAGCGTCCCGAAGTTCGCCGGGTCAGGCAGTCAAAAATATAAAAGACTGATACGTTTGTGGGCATATTCTGGCATAACAATGCCATAATCCATTTAATTATCAAAGAAAAACATACACTGACTGGCCTCTATTAAGGTCTATTGTTCAGTAAGAAAATAAAAAATATTTCAATGAAAAAAATAAATAAATAAACACTTAATGGAAAAATGTCATATTCATTCATGTACATACATATGTATATTGATTCTTAACTGCTGCTTCACAATTGTTGTCATCACTTGTGGTCTGTCAAAAACGTAACAGTTTTGCGTGTAATAACAAGATGATTATGAGTTTTCAACAGCTACGGACATCTTCAGTAGCAACAACAATAAACCTGTATTGTCATCAATTTACAGCATAAAACTCACTTTCATTTATACTTCCGGCCATAACAGACAGCCAAATCATAAAAGTTAGACTCGCAGCCATTGTATAGATGTGCATTTATAATAGATTCAAAGACAGCTGCATACTTTGAAATTTGCATTTAATATGCATGTATGTATAAATGTGATAGTAACGGCTATATAATGGATTGAGGTCAGTTTGTATCAATTATCTAGATGACTTAATATGACAAAACTTCACCTCAAAATCAATTGATAAAAAGAAACTGTTATGTAAACATAAAATATATAAATGTAGGCTTTAGAAAAAAACAGGTTTTAAATAAAAAAGTTTCAATAAATTCAGGGTGGACTCAAAAATGTATCCAATATTTTTTGATTTGAATTAAAGAATGAATAGAAAAAGAATGTTGTGCTTATACCCAAACCGCACAGTGGGTTAAAAACGTTTTTCATTGTTTAAAGCTCTGTAACTTTTAAACCAATTGAGATATTTTTACAGTCTACTTTTTGCTAGAGAGTAGACTTTTTGGACTTTTTTACCCTTTTTTTTGGACTAAAAGGTTCTTAAAACAGTGAGCTAAAACATCCCCCTTTTTGAATAAAAAATATAATAATTCTCAATTTACATCATTAGCATTTTCATACTAAATGCTAAAAAAACATCAAAAGTTTAACTTTGACCTGTATTTATAACTGGCGAAAAAGCATACATACAAAATGTTGCAAATAATTGCAATCGATTAAAAAAGGGTTTCACAGACAGTATATATGGGGTTAAAGAGAAAAAAGTGTCCTCTTTCTACCATCAGAAATCTCTTAACCCGTTTTGACTCTAACAAGTTCTATTCTTCTGAAACTCTGATTTAACTAAAATATATCGAACTAAAAAGTACAGAATTTTGACCAATGAAAAATGATTTTCAGCAAATGTGCGCCGATTCGGTAGTACTGGCATTATGGGTTTGTGTGAGCATTCATAACTCCAAAACCTTTAATAACACGTTCGACTCAGAATCACCTTTTGCATTTATTTATTTAAATTCGTTTTATTAACTAAAAGATTTTTTTTAATTTCTTGGAAAAAGAATATCGTCAGCTGAAATGCAAAACCACGTAACTACATTTTTCAAAATTTTTTAGGAGAATTCTTCTTATTTCTTTTTTTCCAGCATTCTGTTACAAGTTTTGTTTGTAACATTAGAAAAATTTATTGCCGTTTGTTCTTTTAAAAAATATAATAAACTAGCTAAGCCCCGGTGGGCTTCGCTACCCCAATCATAGTAAAATTACCAAAATATGTAAATAAAAGCATTTATATATTTTTTAATTAACTGGTGGCGCCACAATTAGTTGCAACAAATTATAAGCCCTACTCTTTAATTAACATATAAAAATTGGGAGTTTATAAGGTTTATAATTTTGGAGATATTCAGAGAGCTTTAGTTATCAAAAATTTTTTTATGAACTTCTATATATAATTCTAGCCCTTTATTAACAGATTAACATATTTTGGTAACCTGATGAATGCAATTTAAATAATTTTTCTATAAGTTATATATTAAGTTAAACAAGCTCGAGGTCTTGTTTAACTTAATATATAACTTAGTGTTCATCAAAAAGGTCAACTAAACGTAATACCACAAAATACCATTTTTCTATTTTAATTGTATTTAAAGTTACAAAAAATACGAAAACATAATTTTAACCCTTTTTCCCCTTAGGGTGTAATAATTAAAAAATGACCCAAAAGCGTACTCATATATTTTAGGCCTGTCGCATATAAAAATTAAATAATATTTTTTACCCTTTTTTTCTCCCTTTGGGTCCAAAATTAAAAAAAAGTACGAAAAACGTAATCATATTTAAGACCTATCGAACGCAATTTGAATAATGTTTCTATGTTTATTGGTTTAAAATTAACAAAAAGTACCAAAATATAACTTTAACCCCTTTTTCCCCCATTTCGGTCCAAAATTAAAAAAAAAACAACAGATACCTGTCTGTTTATTTCTTAAGGAAAACGCAAAACTTTTTAAATTTTGTTTCTATCTTATATACTTCAGAAGATAGTAGGTTACAGATTTTTCCCTTTTTTTTCCCCTATTTTATCCCTATTTTAAAAATTCAAGTGTATTTAAACAAACATGGAAAGCTTAACACGTGTTATAAATTTCATGTATTTAGCTCTACGCGTTTGATCAATATGGCTTTGGGTAATTTTGTTAGGCAATTCATAACCTAACCTTCCCACACAAATGGGCGAAGTGTGGGCGTGGCAGCAATAATTTCCAAGAAAAAGTAGCCTATTGTTCCTTCCAGACTTGAAGTAACTCCCTGTAAAAATTTCAAAAAAAATTGACCTACTGGTATGGCCAGCTATAAAATACAAACATACATACAACCCTTCTTTATATAATAAATATAATTATGTTAAAATATCGATTTGAAATTTTTTCTTAGCTACGTGGTTTTCCATTTCAGCGAAATATGAGCAAAATATATATATATATATATGTATATATTAAAAAAACTAAAATTTTTCAACTTAAAAATCTTATATAATTTGTCTCTTTGATTTTTCGTTACATTGTATATTACTTTAACTTTTCTTCCATTAAGGCACGTTGTTGCATTATTTACCTTTTTTTCTGTATAAATTAAAAACGGAAGTAATGTGGATTCTTTTTGTTGTTAATTTTTCTTTTATTTATTCTACACTTTCTTAAACTGATATCATAAGGGGTATACAATAGAACAGCACGAGTATTAAGTTACTTAAGTAGCACTTTGATAAATAATTTACAATGTGAAAGCGAAAGAAAACAATTTTTTATTTATTTTAATATTTTTGGTTTTCGATTACAAAAAGGTATTGCGTGTCTAGTACTTAAGATAAGTTTTAAAGCATTTACTTCTTTAATTTTTTTGTTTTTTGTTAAACATGTTCTTTGAAAAATGTAATTTTAAAATTCAAATATTTGATTTTCCACTTTACATCTGTAAAAACACCTGTAAAAACAGCTGTTTAAAATTTAAATTAAATTTAGAAATCTTAAGGTAAAGTGCAGACATGATTCTTTTTTATAAGATCTCCAACTTGTGCATTTAGAATTGTTAATTTCGTTTTGAAAATTTTTTTCTTATTTTATAGGGGGTTTTCTTCAATGTTACACAATAAAAAAACTAACATCGTTTTAGAATTCAGTGATGTGGACGAATTTCTTTAACGTTTCTAATTTTATATCTCTCAAGTGTGCCACATCTGGTAAAAAAACAAACATAGAACAACGCGCTCTGGCCTGTGTAAAAGCCTTACTTTTAATATATAAAAAAAATCCCCCAACGATTTGTATCCTTCATGCATGCGCTTTAATTGCTGCAATCCCCAAACAATCAAGGTGTACTTGTAGGTTTTGGTGCCCTTAACACTGTGTTAAATTCAGTTTGCCTCAGTTTCAGGATTTCCCATGCCATAATCTCATTGCAGTCACCTCAGAGTGTTCTCGTCATTCTAACAACTATTTTATTGTGCCACAATGCCCTGGGAATAATTTCTGTCTACTCCCTTAACTCGGATAACAAAAGTCTTCGGGTTCCTCAGATCAACTACCTGCTGTTTTTGAGCTTTAAATGCCAGACTACTTGCCCGTTGATTTGCGATCACCTCTTTATATCCAGACACCCATTTAATCCAAACTTTGCCATGATCCAGAGTAATCATTTATCATTTTATTGTATTGCATCACTATTCTAGGCAACAATTGCGCTACTGATAGCTCTTGGCTGTCCCTATATAATATTAACGGCCGTTGGACTTGCATGTGACTTAAGCTGTAGTTCTGTAATTGCTTGGACCTTTCCTGTAAGATTGGAATCTCATTGCAGTCACCTCAAAGGGTTCTTGTCATTCTGACAACTATTTTATTGTTCCACAGTGCCCTGGGAATGATTTCTGTCTACTTCCTTAACTCGGATAACAAAAGTCTTCAGGTTCCACAGGTCAACTGCCTGCTGTTTTTGAGCTTTAATCGCCAGACAACCATTTAATGCAAACTTCACCATGATCTAAGTAATCATTTATCATTTTCTTGCATCGCATCACTATTCTAGACATTAATTGTGCTACGGATAGCTTTTGGCTGTCGTTATAAATGTTAAGGTCCGTTGAACTTGCATGTGACTTAAGGTAGGACAAACATTCTGTAATTGCTTAGATCTTTGCCTGCAGAACTGTGTTATCGCTTTCAAGAATTGTCGGTTTTCAACAAGAATACCAAGCACCTTTCCTTTCTCTGCCCTGGGGCCATTCGTATAACAATAAGTTCCTTGGGAAATTAGGCCCAGAGTGCAATCCAACTATCTGGCATTAACACAGTGTAGTTAGTCTTGACCTTAACTTGAGGTATGCGATCGGAAAATTCTACTGTTTCGGTGCAACAGTAGAACCACAAATGCGTTGATGTTAAGATTTATCCTCCCCCAATAGCTTTCTTGTAGGGCACGCGGGTTTTAATGGGCATGATATATAAAACTGTTTCCAAAAATCTCGTTAAAGTGGTGCTTTTTACAAGGCAGCATGTCCTTTGGACCTTTTGCAGGACTTTAGGGTGCACGTTCTCTCTAAACAAAGTTGTTATGGTTTTATATAAAAATAAATAAATTTAAGAACCTTAAATAAATACTCAAAAGTGTTTTTTATTTTATATTTCAAAGCACCTTTGTTAAGTCATATGATAACTTTCTAAAAAAATATTGTAGTCATCTGGAAAAATTTTATGATTACATGGGACCATATTATAGTTGACTGCAACCATATTAGGATGGCGCGACAAAATTTTATAATCATAATATGATCCCACAAGCAATTTTATGGAGTATCACAGTATGAATAGTACTATGTTATGATTGTATGAGATTATACAATGATTATATAGAACAATTTTGTGATCAAATAAAACAACGTTTTATTATTATAAGGAGTCATAATATGTTGCTAAAAAATTATTTTTATTAAACTAACTATGGACTACAGCTAAACAAAATTTTGTTTGGCTGCAATCATACAACCCAATCCTTGTATAAAGTTTTCAGATTATCGTTACTTCACCCATAATTTTTTTTTACGTGTATTGATGTCCACCATTGAACGGAAGCGTAGGTTATTAATAGTCTTGTTAAGCTTCTCTATAACTAGTGTGTCATCTTTGAAATAAGACTTAATTTTGAGCCTGTAGCTCTTTTACATAGCATCTAACATCATTCAGCCTTCATTGCTATTTCATACAAGTGGTGCTTTTTATTTAGTTACCGATTTAGGATTTTTTTCAGGTACTTATCCCTTCCTTATATCACAATTGTCTTACCCCAAAACTAGGCTCGTCATAATACGTGATTCTTGTTTTCTTGGTTGAAATACAAATTTCAGTTTTGTGCGGGTTTACACTCAGCCCTTTATGCAAAGCCCAGCGTAGCAATCCGGTTAAAATAATTTAAATGAAGGCTTAGCCTCTCATAAAAAAACTTCCTACTGGAAATCAAATTTTAGATGACAATTTTAAATTTTCAAATTCAAATCTCACACAAAATTAAAGTTAATTTTTTATTTTGCTGCGTAATTTAATATTTCAATGATACAATTTTGAAGAAAGATTTAATTCAGAGAATTTTTAAATATCATGTAGAACTTCTAATTGTATTTTGCTTTGTTCGTTAATAGAAAGAAAGACGTCAGACAAATGAGAAAAAAACTACAATTTAAAAAAATATGTTTTAAAAATGTTGATCACGTTTCACGTCTCGACTAAAAAAACTGGATTTTAAATAAATGTTTAAATTTGTATTTACATATAAACGTAGTTAAACTACTTTCCGGTTGTAACTGACATCTGGTAAAAAACAAATGTTTAAATAAAAATAAAGTTTAATATTAAATGAATACAGTGGTGCCATTTTTAATTTAATTTTAATTAAGAACTTCTTCTCTTCTATTTGTTTATATAAATAAAAAAATATTAAAAATTTTGTTTAAATTGTTACCTTTGGGGTCAGTATTATAACTTTCCTATAAGGTATGTTTTTGCCTAAGTTTACTTAAAAAATTGAAAATGTTTTCTTTATCTAATAAAGGCATTAAATATTACAACTTAACTTTATCAAACGTAAAAAATACGTAAATTTGGTCATGTGTGTGAAGTTAGCTCCGCCAGTTAGCTTCGTTTTTCAACTTTACCTAAGCAAAAAGGTAAACTAACATTAGTCTTACTCATTGTCTGGATATTTAACAGAGAAGAACATTTTATAATGCAAATTACATGTTTTGCTGAAAAATTCATTATGTAAACTTAACAGTGAATTTCGGGAGCATAAATGTTAATAATAAACAAATTTAAAACAAAAAGAAATTTAATAAAGAAACTGTTTTTAGAAATTGTGCTCGAATTACGCCTATTGGGGCCGAAAGGGATGTGTTCAGAGATTTATGCACTAAAGGTCCGATATTCAGAATGTGTACCAGAACTGAGATATATGACTTTGAAAATTGGTATTTTTTATATGCATATGAGGTACATGTAAATTTGAAAAAAACTGGAATTTTTAGAAATTGTGCTCGAATTACGCCTATTGGGGACGAAAGGGATGGGCTCAGGGATTTATGCACTAAAGGTCCGATATTCAGAATGTGTACCAGAACTGAGATATAGGACTTTGAAAATTGGTATTTTTTCTATGGATATGAGGTACATGTAAATTTGAAAAAAACCGGAATTTTTAGAAATTGTGCTCGAATTACGCCTATTGGGGCCGAAAGGGATGGGTTCAGGGATTTATGCACTAAAGGTCCCATATTCAGAATGTGTACCCGAACTGAGATATATGACTTTGAAAATTGGTATTTTTTCTATGCATATGAGGTACATGGAAATTTGAAAAAACCCGGAATTTTTAGAAATTGTGCTCGAATTACGCCTATTGGGGCCGAAAGGGATGGGTTCAGGGATTTATGCACTAAAGGTCCGATATTCAGAATGTGTACCAGAACTGAGATATAGGACTTTGAAAATTGGTATTTTTTCTATGGATATGAGGTACATGTAAATTTGAAAAAACCGGAATTTTTAGAAATTGTGCTCGAATTACGCCTATTGGGGCCGAAAGGGATGGGTTAAGGGATTTATGCACTTAAGGTCCGATATTCAGAATGTGTACCAGATCTGAGATATAGGACTTTGAAAAATGATATTTTTTGCAATATAAACATATAAGGTAATTGAAAATTTGAAAAAAACGGTAATTTTTAAAAATTGTGCTCGAATTACGCCTATGGGGGCCGAAAGCCATGGGTGCAGAGATTTTTCCACGAGGGGTCTTATATTCAGAATGTGTATCAGATCTGAGATATACGACTTTGAAAATAGAAATTTTTTACAAAATATGCATATGGGGTACATACACTTTTGAAAAAAGCGGCCATTTTTAGAAATTGTGCTCGAATTACGCCTATTGGGGCCGAAAGGGATGTGTTCAGAGATTTATGCACTAAAGGTCCGATATTCAGAATGTGTACCAGAACTGAGATATATGACTTTGAAAATTGGAATTTTTTATATGCATATGAGGTACATGTAAATTTGAAAAAAACTGGAATTTTTAGAAATTGTGCTCGAATTACGCCTATTGGGGACGAAAGGGATGGGTTCAGGGATTTATGCACTAAAGGTCCGATATTCAGAATGTGTACCAGAACTGAGATATAGGACTTTGAAAATTGGTATTTTTTCTATGGATATGAGGTACATGTAAATTTGAAAAAAACCGGAATTTTTAGAAATTGTGCTCGAATTACGCCTATTGGGGCCGAAAGGGATGGGTTCAGTGATTTATGCACTAAAGGTCCCATATTCAGAATGTGTACCCGAACTGAGATATATGACTTTGAAAATTGGTATTTTTTCTATGCATATGAGGTACATGGAAATTTGAAAAAAACCGGAATTTTTAGAAATTGTGCTCGAATTACGCCTATTGGGGCCGAAAGGGATGGGTTCAGGGATTTATGCACTAAAGGTCCGATATTCAGAATGTGTACCAGAACTGAGATATAGGACTTTGAAAATTGGTATTTTTTCTATGGATATGAGGTACATGTAAATTTGAAAAAAACCGGAATTTTTAGAAATTGTGCTCGAATTACGACTATTGGGGCCGAAAGGGATGGGTTCAGGGATTTATGCACTAAAGGTCCGATATTCAGAATGTGTACCAGATCTGAGATATAGGACTTTGAAAAATGATATTTTTTGCAATATAAACATATAAGGTAATTGAAAATTTGAAAAAAACGGTAATTTTTAAAAATTGTGCTCGAATTACGCCTATGGGGGCCGAAAGCCATGGGTGCAGAGATTTTTCCACGAGGGGTCTTATATTCAGAATGTGTATCAGATCTGAGATATACGACTTTGAAAATAGAAATTTTTTACAAAATATGCATATGGGGTACATACACTTTTGAAAAAAGCGGCCATTTTTAGAAATTGTGCTCGAATAACGCCTATTGGGGCCGAAAGGGATGTGTTCAGAGATTTATGCACTAAAGGTCCGATATTCAGAATGTGTACCAGAACTGAGATATATGACTTTGAAAATTGGTATTTTTTATATGCATATGAGGTACATGTAAATTTGAAAAAAACTGGAATTTTTAGAAATTGTGCTCGAATTACGCCTATTGGGGACGAAAGGGATGGGTTCAGGGATTTATGCACTAAAGGTCCGATATTCAGAATGTGTACCAGAACTGAGATATAGGACTTTGAAAATTGGTATTTTTTATATGCATATGAGGTACATGTAAATTTGAAAAAAACCGGAATTTTTAGAAATTGTGCTCGAATTACGCCTATTGGGGCCGAAAGGGATGGGTTCAGGGATTTATGCACTAAAGGTGCCATATTCAGAATGTGTACCCGAACTGAGATATAGGACTTTGAAAATTGGTATTTTTTCTATGGATATGAGGTACATGTAAATTTGAAAAAAACCGGAATTTTTAGAAATTGTGCTCGAATTACGCCTATTGGGGCCGAAAGGGATGGGTTCAGGGATTTATGCACTAAAGGTCCCATATTCAGAATGTGTACCCGAACTGAGATATATGACTTTGAAAATTGGTATTTTTTCTATGCATATGAGGTACATGGAAATTTGAAAAAACCCGGAATTTTTAGAAATTGTGCTCGAATTACGCCTATTGGGGCCGAAAGGGATGGGTTCAGGGATTTATGCACTAAAGGTCCGATATTCAGAATGTGTACCAGAACTGAGATATAGGACTTTGAAAATTGGTATTTTTTCTATGGATATGAGGTACATGTAAATTTGAAAAAACCGGAATTTTTAGAAATTGTGCTCGAATTACGCCTATTGGGGCCGAAAGGGATGGGTTCAGGGATTTATGCACTTAAGGTCCGATATTCAGAATGTGTACCAGATCTGAGATATAGGACTTTGAAAAATGATATTTTTTGCAATATAAACATATAAGGTAATTGAAAATTTTAAAAAAACGGTAATTTTTAAAAATTGTGCTCGAATTACGCCTATGGGGGCCGAAAGCCATGGGTGCAGAGATTTTTCCACGAGGGGTCTTATATTCAGAATGTGTATCAGATCTGAGATATACGACTTTGAAAATAGAAATTTTTTACAAAATATGCATATGGGGTACATACACTTTTGAAAAAAGCGGCCATTTTTAGAAATTGTGCTCGAATTACGCCTATTGGGGCCGAAAGGGATGTGTTCAGAGATTTATGCACTAAAGGTCCGATATTCAGAATGTGTACCAGAACTGAGATATATGACTTTGAAAATTGGAATTTTTTATATGCATATGAGGTACATGTAAATTTGAAAAAAACTGGAATTTTTAGAAATTGTGCTCGAATTACGCCTATTGGGGACGAAAGGGATGGGTTCAGGGATTTATGCACTAAAGGTCCGATATTCAGAATGTGTACCAGATCTGAGATATAGGACTTTGAAAAATGATATTTTTTGCAATATAAACATATAAGGTAATTGAAAATTTGAAAAAAACGGTAATTTTTAAAAATTGTGCTCGAATTACGCCTATGGGGGCCGAAAGCCATGGGTGCAGAGATTTTTCCACGAGGGGTCTTATATTCAGAATGTGTATCAGATCTGAGATATACGACTTTGAAAATAGAAATTTTTTACAAAATATGCATATGGGGTACATACACTTTTGAAAAAAGCGGCCATTTTTAGAAATTGTGCTCGAATTACGCCTATTGGGGCCGAAAGGGATGTGTTCAGAGATTTATGCACTAAAGGTCCGATATTCAGAATGTGTACCAGAACTGAGATATATGACTTTGAAAATTGGTATTTTTTATATGCATATGAGGTACATGTAAATTTGAAAAAAACTGGAATTTTTAGAAATTGTGCTCGAATTACGCCTATTGGGGACGAAAGGGATGGGTTCAGGGATTTATGCACTAAAGGTCCGATATTCAGAATGTGTACCAGAACTGAGATATAGGACTTTGAAAATTGGTATTTTTTCTATGGATATGAGGTACATGTAAATTTGAAAAAAACCGGAATTTTTAGAAATTGTGCTCGAATTACGCCTATTGGGGCCGAAAGGGATGGGTTCAGGGATTTATGCACTATAGGTCCCATATTCAGAATGTGTACCCGAACTGAGATATATGACTTTGAAAATTGGTATTTTTTCTATGCATATGAGGTACATGGAAATTTGAAAAAAACCGGAATTTTTAGAAATTGTGCTCGAATTACGCCTATTGGGGCCGAAAGGGATGGGTTCAGGGATTTATGCACTAAAGGTCCGATATTCAGAATGTGTACCAGAACTGAGATATAGGACTTTGAAAATTGGTATTTTTTCTATGGATATGAGGTACATGTAAATTTGAAAAAACCGGAATTTTTAGAAATTGTGCTCGAATTACGCCTATTGGGGCCGAAAGGGATGGGTTCAGGGATTTATGCACTTAAGGTCCGATATTCAGAATGTGTACCAGATCTGAGATATAGGACTTTGAAAAATGATATTTTTTGCAATATAAACATATAAGGTAATTGAAAATTTGAAAAAAACGGTAATTTTTAAAAATTGTGCTCGAATTACGCCTATGGGGGCCGAAAGCCATGGGTGCAGAGATTTTTCCACGAGGGGTCTTATATTCAGAATGTGTATCAGATCTGAGATATACGACTTTGAAAATAGAAATTTTTTACAAAATATGCATATGGGGTACATACACTTTTGAAAAAAGCGGCCATTTTTAGAAATTGTGCTCGAATTACGCCTATTGGGGCCGAAAGGGATGTGTTCAGAGATTTATGCACTAAAGGTCCGATATTCAGAATGTGTACCAGAACTGAGATATATGACTTTGAAAATTGGTATTTTTTATATGCATATGAGGTACATGTAAATTTGAAAAAACCTGGAAATTTTAGAAATTGTGCTCGAATTACGCCTATTGGGGACGAAAGGGATGGGTTCAGGGATTTATGCACTAAAGGTCCGATATTCAGAATGTGTACCAGAACTGAGATATAGGACTTTGAAAATTGGTATTTTTTCTATGGATATGAGGTACATGTAAATTTGAAAAAAACCGGAATTTTTAGAAATTGTGCTCGAATTACGCCTATTGGGGCCGAAAGGGATGTGTTCAGAGATTTATGCACTAAAGGTCCGATATTCAGAATGTGTACCAGAACTGAGATATATGACTTTGAAAATTGGTATTTTTTATATGCATATGAGGTACATGTAAATTTGAAAAAAACTGGAATTTTTAGAAATTGTGCTCGAATTACGCCTATTGGGGACGAAAGGGATGGGTTCAGGGATTTATGCACTAAAGGTGCCATATTCAGAATGTGTACCCGAACTGAGATATAGGACTTTGAAAATTGGTATTTTTTTCTATGGATATGAGGTACATGTAAATTTGAAAAAAACCGGAATTTTTAGAAATTGTGCTCGAATTACGCCTATGGGGGACGAAAGGGATGGGTTTAGGGATTTATGCACTAAAGGTCCCATATTCAGAATGTGTACCAGATCCGAGATATACGACTTTGAAAATTGGTATTTTTATATGAATTTTGAATAAGTTTACATTTTTTAAATCTGGCTTTTAAAATTTATGTCAAGCAATTATGTAAATTAACATCTCTCTCACTTACTCTTTGCTAAGTAAAACCAAAATATTATATAAAATGTAGTTAACATTTTGTGCAAATAATGGTAAGTAGCCTGTATGGTAGACATTCGTACACTCTATGTATGCACAATTTCTAAAAATGGCCGCTTTTTTCAAAAGTGTATGTACCCCATATGCATATTTTGTAAAAAATTTCTATTTTCAAAGTCGTATATCTCAGATCTGATACACATTCTGAATATAAGACCCCTCGTGGAAAAATCTCTGCACCCATGGCTTTCGGCCCCCATAGGCGTAATTCGAGCACAATTTTTAAAAATTACCGTTTTTTTCAAATTTTCAATTACCTTATATGTTTATATTGCAAAAAATATCATTTTTCAAAGTCCTATATCTCAGATCTGGTACACATTCTGAATATCGGACCTTTAGTGCATAAATCCCTGAACCCATCCCTTTCGGCCCCAATAGGCGTAATTCGAGCACAATTTCTAAAAATTTCGGTTTTTTTAAAATTTACATGTACCTCATATCCATAGAAAAAATACCAATTTTCAAAGTCCTATATCTCAGTTCTGGTACACATTCTGAATATCGGACCTTTAGTGCATAAATCCCTGAACCCATCCCTTTCGGCCCCAATAGGCGTAATTCGAGCACAATTTCTAAAAATTCCGGTTTTTTTCAAATTTCCATGTACCTCATATGCATAGAAAAAATACCAATTTTCAAAGTCATATATCTCACTTCGGGTACACATTCTGAATATGGGACCTTTAGTGCATAAATCCCTGAACCCATCCCTTTCGGCCCCAATAGGCGTAATTCGAGCACAATTTCTAAAAATTCCGGTTTTTTTCAAATTTACATGTACCTCATATCCATAGAAAAAATACCAATTTTCAAAGTCCTATATCTCAGTTCTGGTACACATTCTGAATATCGGACCTTTAGTGCATAAATCCCTGAACCCATCCCTTTCGTCCCCAATAGGCGTAATTCGAGCACAATTTCTAAAAATGGCCGCTTTTTTCAAAAGTGTATGTACCCCATATGCATATTTTGTAAAAAATTTCTATTTTCAAAGTCGTATATCTCAGATCTGATACACATTCTGAATATAAGACCCCTCGTGGAAAAATCTCTGCACCCATGGCTTTCGGCCCCCATAGGCGTAATTCGAGCACAATTTTTAAAAATTACCGTTTTTTTCAAATTTTCAATTACCTTATATGTTTATATTGCAAAAAATATCATTTTTCAAAGTCCTATATCTCAGATCTGGTACACATTCTGAATATCGGACCTTTAGTGCATAAATCCCTGAACCCATCCCTTTCGGCCCCAATAGGCGTAATTCGAGCACAATTTCTAAAAATTCCGGTTTTTTTCAAATTTACATGTACCTCATATCCATAGAAAAAATACCAATTTTCAAAGTCCTATATCTCAGTTCTGGTACACATTCTGAATATCGGACCTTTAGTGCATAAATCCCTGAACCCATCCCTTTCGTCCCCAATAGGCGTAATTCGAGCACAATTTCTAAAAATTCCAGTTTTTTTCAAATTTACATGTACCTCATATGCATATAAAAAATACCAATTTTCAAAGTCATATATCTCAGTTCTGGTACACATTCTGAATATCGGACCTTTAGTGCATAAATCTCTGAACACATCCCTTTCGGCCCCAATAGGCGTAATTCGAGCACAATTTCTAAAAATTCCGGTTTTTTTCAAATTTACATGTACCTCATATCCATAGAAAAAATACCAATTTTCAAAGTCCTATATCTCAGTTCTGGTACACATTCTGAATATCGGACCTTTAGTGCATAAATCCCTGAACCCATCCCTTTCGTCCCCAATAGGCGTAATTCGAGCACAATTTCTAAAATTTCCAGGTTTTTTCAAATTTACATGTACCTCATATGCATATAAAAAATACCAATTTTCAAAGTCATATATCTCAGTTCTGGTACACATTCTGAATATCGGACCTTTAGTGCATAAATCTCTGAACACATCCCTTTCGGCCCCAATAGGCGTAATTCGAGCACAATTTCTAAAAATGGCCGCTTTTTTCAAAAGTGTATGTACCCCATATGCATATTTTGTAAAAAATTTCTATTTTCAAAGTCGTATATCTCAGATCTGATACACATTCTGAATATAAGACCCCTCGTGGAAAAATCTCTGCACCCATGGCTTTCGGCCCCCATAGGCGTAATTCGAGCACAATTTTTAAAAATTACCGTTTTTTTCAAATTTTCAATTACCTTATATGTTTATATTGCAAAAAATATCATTTTTCAAAGTCCTATATCTCAGATCTGGTACACATTCTGAATATCGGACCTTAAGTGCATAAATCCCTGAACCCATCCCTTTCGGCCCCAATAGGCGTAATTCGAGCACAATTTCTAAAAATTCCGGTTTTTTCAAATTTACATGTACCTCATATCCATAGAAAAAATACCAATTTTCAAAGTCCTATATCTCAGTTCTGGTACACATTCTGAATATCGGACCTTTAGTGCATAAATCCCTGAACCCATCCCTTTCGGCCCCAATAGGCGTAATTCGAGCACAATTTCTAAAAATTCCGGTTTTTTTCAAATTTCCATGTACCTCATATGCATAGAAAAAATACCAATTTTCAAAGTCATATATCTCAGTTCGGGTACACATTCTGAATATGGGACCTATAGTGCATAAATCCCTGAACCCATCCCTTTCGGCCCCAATAGGCGTAATTCGAGCACAATTTCTAAAAATTCCGGTTTTTTTCAAATTTACATGTACCTCATATCCATAGAAAAAATACCAATTTTCAAAGTCCTATATCTCAGTTCTGGTACACATTCTGAATATCGGACCTTTAGTGCATAAATCCCTGAACCCATCCCTTTCGTCCCCAATAGGCGTAATTCGAGCACAATTTCTAAAAATTCCAGTTTTTTTCAAATTTACATGTACCTCATATGCATATAAAAAATACCAATTTTCAAAGTCATATATCTCAGTTCTGGTACACATTCTGAATATCGGACCTTTAGTGCATAAATCTCTGAACACATCCCTTTCGGCCCCAATAGGCGTAATTCGAGCACAATTTCTAAAAATGGCCGCTTTTTTCAAAAGTGTATGTACCCCATATGCATATTTTGTAAAAAATTTCTATTTTCAAAGTCGTATATCTCAGATCTGATACACATTCTGAATATAAGACCCCTCGTGGAAAAATCTCTGCACCCATGGCTTTCGGCCCCCATAGGCGTAATTCGAGCACAATTTTTAAAAATTACCGTTTTTTTCAAATTTTCAATTACCTTATATGTTTATATTGCAAAAAATATCATTTTTCAAAGTCCTATATCTCAGATCTGGTACACATTCTGAATATCGGACCTTTAGTGCATAAATCCCTGAACCCATCCCTTTCGGCCCCAATAGGCGTAATTCGAGCACAATTTCTAAAAATTCCGGTTTTTTTCAAATTTACATGTACCTCATATCCATAGAAAAAATACCAATTTTCAAAATCCTATATCTCAGTTCTGGTACACATTCTGAATATCGGACCTTTAGTGCATAAATCCCTGAACCCATCCCTTTCGGCCCCAATAGGCGTAATTCGAGCACAATTTCTAAAAATTCAGGTTTTTTTCAAATTTCCATGTACCTCATATGCATAGAAAAAATACCAATTTTCAAAGTCATATATCTTAGTTCGGGTACACATTCTGAATATGGGACCTTTAGTGCATAAATCCCTGAACCCATCCCTTTCGGCCCCAATAGGCGTAATTCGAGCACAATTTCTAAAAATTCCGGTTTTTTTCAAATTTACATGTACCTCATATCCATAGAAAAAATACCAATTTTCAAAGTCCTATATCTCAGTTCTGGTACACATTCTGAATATCGGACCTTTAGTGCATAAATCCCTGAGCCCATCCCTTTCGTCCCCAATAGGCGTAATTCGAGCACAATTTCTAAAAATTCCAGTTTTTTTCAAATTTACATGTACCTCATATGCATATAAAAAATACCAATTTTCAAAGTCATATATCTCAGTTCTGGTACACATTCTGAATATCGGACCTTTAGTGCATAAATCTCTGAACACATCCCTTTCGGCCCCAATAGGCGTAATTCGAGCACAATTTCTAAAAACAGTTTCTTTATTAAATTTCTTTTTGTTTTAAATTTGTTTATTATTAACATTTATGCTCCCGAAATTCACTGTTAAGTTTACATAATGAATTTTTCAGCAAAACATGTAATTTGCATTATAAAATGTTCTTCTCTGTTAAATATCCAGACAATGAGTAAGACTAATGTTAGTTTACCTTTTTGCTTAGGTAAAGTTGAAAAACGAAGCTAACTGGCGGAGCTAACTTCACACACATAATTTGGTCATGCTTCTACTTCATGCAATTACTTTCAAACTCTTATTAATTCTTCCCTATTTTTGTTTTTATTATTAAAAAGTTAAATTTAATTTGTTTTCAAAGAAAAATTCCAGTCTGATTAAATTTTTTTGCACATTTTTTTTAAAGGGGAGACTTGGTTTTATTTATAATTGAAATTTATTTCATTCTCTTCTCTCGTTTACATACATATGTACATACAAAGCTATGCATACATATGTTAGTATATGTGTATTCATGTGTTTAACTGATATTCTAAGCAAAGTGCCATATCGCTCACCGGCTGCAATAGTGCAAAACTTCAAATTGTGTCTTTAAGAAAACAAAAAAAAAAACTAGAAAAAAAACAAGTAAGAGCGCTATATTTGGCTTTGCCGAATTTTATATACCCTTCACAACGTGTAGGGGTTTTTACCCTGATTTTTTTTAATTTTGCATGGCAATCCTCTTAGCGGATGGCGATAGGGGGGTAAGCATGTTCTAAAAAATTGTTTGCAAAGAAAAATTAATTGGGGTCAAACCTACATTTGACCTATTTACGGGCACCCTGGAAGCTGTAGGGGGAATTTATAACAATTTCCCAAACTTTATATGGGAGCCCTTTAAGCAAAGGAGAAAGAGGGTACGAGTAAGTATGTTCTAGGAATATGTTTGGGAGGAAAAACTAATGGGGGTGTGTGATACATCTTGTTCCTCTGCAAGGGACTCCGGAGAAGTTGTAGGAATTTTTACCCTAATTTTTTAAATTTTTTTAAATTTTGCATGGCAACCCTGTTAGGGACTGGAGATGAGGGTAAATATGTTTTACAAAAATGTTTGAGAGAAAAAATTAGTTGGGGTCGTTTTCACATTTGACCTTTGTAGAAGCACCCTGGAAGCTGTGGAAGCAATTTAAAAAAATATAACTTTTGATGGCAACCCTGTTATGGGGCGGAGATAGGGGGTAAGTATGCTCTAGAAATATGTTTGGGAGGGAAGACTAATGGGGTCGGTCATATACTTTATTTCTCTAAGGCCAGCTCTGGGGAAGTTATGGGCGTTTTTACATAATTTTTGTAAATGGCAGTCCCCTTGAGTGACGGAGATAGGGTGTAAGTATGTTCTAGAAATATGTTTGGGAGAGAAAACTAATGAGGGTCTGTGATACATTTTATTGCTACAAGGGCGACACCGGGGAAGCTGTTGGAGTTTTTACCATAATATATTCAAATTTTGTATGACAACCCTGTTAGGGGTTGGAGATAGGGGGGAAGTATGTTCCACAAAAATGTTGAGGAAAATTAATTGGGGTCGGTTTTACATTTGACCTTTGTAGGAAGCTGTGGGACCAATTTAAAAAAAATTTTAAGAAAAAACTTTGTATGGCAGCCCTGTTAGGGGGCGGAGATAGGGTGTAAGTACTTTCCACAAAAGTTTTTGTGAGGAAAATATAATGGGATTCAGTCTTGCATTGCACCCCTGTAGGGGCAATTCCGGGGGAGTTTTAGAGGTTTTTGTCTACAAATTTTAGAGAAATAAACAGAGGTAGTTGTGATCGCTGGCTTATATCTCTGTAGGTATTGGGCGATTTTACCGAATTTATTTATTTTATTTTTTTTTTTTTTTTTTTATTTATTTTATTTATTTATTTATATTTTCCATTCCCTGTACAACAAGAAATAATCTTATAATTAAAGTACAGGAACGCAGTAGGTAACAAATAGTTTATAATAACACAAAAACTTAATTTAAAAAAATACACAACATAGAATAATAAGAAAAAGTACAATAATTAAAATGGTATTGAAAACAAATTTATTTAAAATAATTGAATAAAAACATTTTAAAACTATTAGCGTTGCTATTTACTTGTTGGACAAGTGGAAGAATGTTCCAAAGGCGAGAGGCATGCACATAAAACTGCCATTCTGAGACTAGGTAATGATGTCTGGGAATAATAATATTTCTTCTACGTGGTGATTGGAAAAATTGTAGCCTGTCATATAAATAACCAGGGGTCCGTTTATTTATTACCTTATGTAAAAACATAAGAGTACGTATTTTCAGCAAATTCTCAAAGGAAACGCCATAGAGATTACTTGAAAATGAAGAAACATGATCAAACCTTTTCAAACCATAAACGTACCTTACAATGTTGTTAAACAAAACATTCAACTTTTCCTTGCTAACTGAGTCACAATTTCCAAACAATTCACACCCATAAACTAAATTCGGAACAAGATAAGTCTTCGCAATTAAGCATCTTATTCTAAAAGGAGTAAAATACTGTGTAGACCAGAGTGCTCGTAGCTTAACATAAGTTTGGCCAACCAATGAGTTGACATGACTATTCCACGTCAATTTGTCATTAAATATAATCCCAAGATTTTTTGCCGCATTAACAATCTCAATTTTCTCACCGTTTATGACAATGTCCTCAGAAATCGCAGGACTAGTGGTCTTTTTATGGATTACAATGCATTTAGACTTTTGCGGATTTATACTAAGCCCATTTGCAGTCGCCCAGAGGTAAATGTTGTTCAGTTCATTATTCAAAATAGCTATGCTTGAAGAAACGTTCTGAATTGAGCTACTCAGACAAAGTTGCACATCATCTGCATACAGATGGATTTTGCACCTTCTAAGTTGTGTCGGCAAGTCATTTGCGTAAATGGAAAAGAGAAGTGGTCCCAAAATTGAGCCTTGCGGCACGCCTCTAGCAAGGGGAAGAGAGTTTGACCATTCATTGTTAACAAAAACGGATTGTGTACGGTTAGCGAGGTACGATGATATAAGCTTTATTGAAGTAGCTGAGAAGCGAAAGAAGTGTTTAAGTTTGGATAGGAGAATACCGTGATCTACGCTATCGAAAGCCTTAGAATGGTCAAGAAGTACTAAAAAGTTTATGTTGCCAGTTTCTAGTTCCTGCCGAATATTCTCACTGACTTCAATAAGAGCAGTAACACAGTTATGGTCAGAACGAAAACCAGATTGCATATTAGAGAGAAGACTTTTCTCATTAAGATAATCGACCATTTGTCGATACAAGAGTTTTTCAAAAACTTTCGAAAGAAAGCATAAAATAGCTATAGGGCGATATTCTCCATTTGGTTTGGATAATGGAATGACCTTCGCATGTTTCCATTTAGCAGGATACATTCCTGACATTATAATGGTATTAAATAAGTGGGCAACGTAAGGAAGAATTAGTGGCAAAAGTATCCTTATAAATTTAGGGTGCATATTGTCATATCCCATAGCATTAGATTTTATTGTTGAAAAAGTAGATATTATATCATGCTGAGTTATACAATTGAATTTAAACACGTTCTCCTCAAATAAAATATTGTCTGTGCTCGAAGAAACCGAAGAAAAATTGTAAAAACCTGAGTTAGGTTGGACCACTGGAATATTCGTGAAAGTCTCATTGAGATCGTTCGCATTCACTGGGCAATCGCCATTACTACTCGCATTGCAAATTCCTATTTCACGGATGGTTTTCCAAGTTTGCCTAGATTCAACTGCAGATCTAAATCGATTAGAATAGTATTCCATTTTTGCTTTCCTAATAACCTTGTTGACATTTTCTCTAGCAAGCTTAAACCGTTGTTTCAACTCAGTTGTTTTAAACTTTTTCCACCTGGAATAGGCAATGTCCCTCAGCTCTATAGCACTTTTAACAGTATTTGAAAACCAAGGTTTATTTTTGTTCAAGATTTTCCTGTGTTTTAAAGGTACAGTTGAATTGAAAAGATATTGTATGTTATGCTCCAAGAAAGACAATTGATCATCAACAGAGGGCATATAAAATATACCACTCCAATCAATAAGGGGAAATTGTTCGTATAATTGATCGAAGTTAACGTTATTAAAGTCATGATAACTGAAAGACTGTTCAACAACTTGGGGTTTAAATTTATAGGTTAAAAAGATTAGGTCATGTTTCGAGAAACAAGGTGCAGATATCTGATCATACAGCACTACATTTGAGGTACTAGATACAAAGAAAATATCAATCAGCGTACTTGTCGTTGACGTATGGTGCGTTGGACGTGTATTATTAACGGGTAAAAGGCCAAGAGATAACATGTTAACAGTAAGAGTTGTCTCCGATAAAATATTTGAATTAAAGTCACCAGAAATTACGATATCATCATATTCTGTTGTAAGCGTTTCTAACATGGAGTATAAGTTACTTAAAGGTACTCTATTATTTGGTCTGTAAACACAACCTAAAAGCACTTTCTTGCCAAACGAAAACAATTCAACAAAAACAAATTCGACATTCCTGACCCTTTGTGTAAATGAGCTACTAGAATATGATGACTTTCGGCAAAGTTTGCAAGGTATTCCATTTCTGACGTAAATGGCAACTCCACCTGCAAGACTTTCCCTATCAGCTCTAAAAACCTTGTATCCATTAGGGCATATAAGACTGTCGGGAGTCGAATTTGAAAGCCATGTTTCAGAAACACTAATGATGTCTATGCTAGAGTTCTCAAAAACAAGTTTAAATTCATCCGTCTTATTGTTTAAACTTTGGGCATTTATATGTGCGATAGTAAGTCCTGTCTTATATTTAGCCAAAATTCTCACCATATTCATCGTCAAATCATTGGAACTTCCACCCAAAATACAATCAGAACTCATTTAAACACATAAACAAATACGCAACGCTAATAGCAACAAATGATTTAAAAATTAAAAGTATAAAGCTGTCTTTAGCATATAAATGAACATTAGTAAACATATTGCACAAGCATACAAGAAAAAAAACAATTAACGTAGGTGATGAAAACAAACATAACATAGAAAAAATATTAAAATATAAAACAATATAATAAAACAATAAAATATTAAAAATAAGGTAAGACATATTTAAAATAAAGCAAAAAGAAACAAATATAGAATACGTATGGAGGAAAATAATAGTTAACTTATTCTGAGTGCAGAAAAAACTGATGCAGTTGTTCCGGAAAATTAATTGGTAGGGGTTTATCATTTTCTTTTATTTTTATGTGGACGATTCCCCGTAGTGTAAAAACTGACTTCAACAAATTTTCTTTCTTTAACCGAAGTGCAGTTTTAAAAATACCATGATTGTACGGTGTAAGGTTCTCATTAATATAAAAAGGGCAGTTACTATCAAAACCAGCATCATAAAGCCGTAATGACGATTTGTTTTTTCGACGATAGTCTGCAACAGTTTTCAAGAAATAATTTTTATCAAAAGGGGAGTTTAGTCTTACAACAATTGGAGGGTCTTCGACGTTTCTGTGTTCTTTAAAATGTTGTACACGAAAAATCGATTTAAAAAACGGCATTGAAATATTTAAGGCTTTACATATACTTTCGAAGACGTGTTGCAGATTTTCCTCCTTGTAAAACGGTAAGCCTGTAATTCGCAAATCAGACGCCACTACAGAGTTCTCTTGTTTTAAACATTTTAGCTTTAAACTTTGGATATCAGCTTTCAGTTGATCGATTTCAAAATTATTTGTTTCCAACGTGGATACTCTTTCATTTAACTCTCTGATATCTTTTTTAACCTCACTTATTATTTCATTTTTCAAATCCCTAAATTTCTCTTCCATTTCAGATATCAAACTTTTTTTACTCTCTGTGATCATAGCTTTAATTAATTCGGATTGTTCCTTTATATATTCATCTTGTTTAATAAACTTAGCATCCAACCAATTCCATAAGCGATTACGTAAACAGGAATCATTTGCATTTGAAAAAATTAAGTCTGCGGACAGCGAGCTGAGCTCGGCGTCATTTGCTGTTTTCTTAGCTCTACGTGATGACATGATAAGTTGTGAGATAATACAAAAATATTAATGATATGTCCTTATAATTTTTCCCTTAACTGTGGTATAAATAGTTCGACTACTTGTCACTAGATGGCGTTCAAAGATCCAAGGTACGCTCTTAGTACAACTATGTGCTTACTTTTTGTTTATTCTTATTCTTGTTTTTATTTTGCCAACAAGTTTTAATATAGATCTACATACATACATACATATGATATCTCTTGAGTGTCTTTTAAACAAAGTACTTTCCACACGTTACCGTAAATGAGTTTGAAGATGATGATGATTTTTTAACACTTATTTATTTCAACTATTTGTTCTTGAAATTCTATGTATTTGATTTTAACTTTTGTGCTTTGTATTTTTAATTGTTTTATAAGTGTATTTAAAAATTTTTTATTGCATTTTCATATTTTTATGGATTTTTATATTGAATGGTTTGTTTTATTTAACTTTATACATGCTTAAGTTTTCTTCGACAGCTTCGAGAAATATCAAGGGACTTTAGAAACTTGATGTCAACAGATTTAAGGGCATACGGACAGACAGGCATCGCTAAGTCAACTTTCCTCAAGAAAATATATACTTTATGGAGTCGCAAATAAATATTAAAGAAATTTCAAACGGAATGGCCAACCTTTATATACCCTTATCCCTTATGGGAAGGGTATAATAATGTTCATGCCTGTACTAGGGCTTATAAAAGGTGTTTTTTTGGAGAAATACAACTTTGCCTTGTCTAGGTCATGTTGTAAGAATTAATGAAGATATTCTAGCTAGAAAGCCATTTATATTAGAACCAGGTGATGGCGATCAAAGCTTAGTGTCAGAAATTAGCTTTTATTCGACAACGGATAGCATCGATTTCGGTACTTTTCTAACGGGTTTCCCCTCTGTGAAACTATTTTTTTTTTTCAAAATGTTGAATTTATGCTGAAATAACTTCGCCGCAAGTTTAACATCGTATTATAATTTTTATATGTTATTTTATAAATTAGAGTATCAAAAATTACATAATTCGATTTCAAAATCAATATGTTTTCTTGAGAGTCTTTTTTTTGCTTAAAAAACTTCGTTTCAATAGTAAAGCAAAATTAAGTTTAACAGTAAAAGAATCGTCTTAAGTTTACTGAAGTTCAAACGTAATTTAAGTGTTCGTTAAGGATTTGATTTGAGAACATGCTTAAAAAACATAATTCAATAGAATTTTAACTTGTCACTGTTTTTTCTTTAGCGTGCGATATGTATGTTCATTGTGCATATAATTATTTCGAATACTTATTGACCATTGTGATCTGTGGCACAACAACATGTGTTGCACATTGCAATTTTGTTAATGTTGCTAAGTTATCTAAATGTATTTATTTTTTCCACTCATTTACTTGACTGATTCGTATATACATATGTATGTTTATAATGTCTATAATATTTGTTTATGATCGTAGTCGAAGTCGACAAAACCATGACCGCCTGTTTAAAAGGGCTTGCGAAGCCCAGAAATATCAATTAAAAATGGGTAACAGTGGCTTTTAAATATATACATACATATGTGGCTGATGTTTGTATAATCCTTAAGCTTTGTGTTGCCTCTAAGTTGATGTTTAGTTATCAAAATTGTTTATATTGCCTTTTTATCAATTTTATAGGTAAGCTACACTTAATTTGGAAAACAAACAAAAATAATGTAGCATAATTAAAGGCGCGTACAAATTAAAAATAAAAATTGGTTTTTGTAATTAAACAATATTATTTTGCCCACTTATTGGTAAAGGGTATATAAGATTCGGCATAGCCACATGCAACATTCTTATTTGTTATTATTTTTTTATTTTAAATTAAACTTTGTTATAGTATGCAACATAGCAGAACTACAATTAGTCAAGCGAAAATAGTAAATACGACGGTAGTTTAAATTTTAAGATAATTTTCTAATTAAGGTGTTAAGTACATTTTCAAAAAAGGTTTCATTAACTAATAAGAATTGTTTACTTTTCATATGTACGTATTTTTGATTGGAACACAATAGCGACCCTTTAATTCTGCAATATCTTGTTGATTAGACAATTTTTGTAGAATAAATTTCTAGTCCAGCTAGTCTGAGTCATGGTACAATTACCTTACAAGGTATCACTACGGCAACAACTACAACAAACTCGATACCAAGTTTATGAAGTTGTTGTAAAAGCATCCTCGTTTATCTCAAAAAACGAACTGTTTGACAGATTTAACGAGTGGAAAAACTCGAGCAAATAATAGTCAGCTGTTGAATCGATACTACCTTGTAAGGTAGTTGTTCTTTACACTGAGCTTTAATATTTTGGTCTAATGGAGCATTTAAATTGTTGTTTTGAAAGTGGTATACAACTTTGAGTTAGCAAAACTGACGGCAATTCTGTCCGCTGTCAAGTGATTTTTTTAAAATTTGCGCTTCAGCTTCTACCGCGGCGACTACTACAACTATTCTGTTGACACTACTTTATAACGGCGATTTTTAATTTTTGACGGCTTGCAGCTACTTATTACGTTGTTTTTAGTCTTTTTTAGTCTTTTAGTCTTTTAGTCTTCAGCCGAGCAGTAGACTTTAAACTCTAGTGCTCTTTAAAAACCAGCTTTGCTAAATTAAGGTATTTTTGGCAAAAACACAAACCGTTATAACATTCTTGTACACATCAGAATAATTCGTAGCTTCATAACTAAAGTGTCATAAAACTCATTTTATATTTGGCGAAGCTTGCATATGACAAGCACTAGAGCTTAAAGTCTATTGCCCGGCCGAAGGCTACAGCGAAGCCGGTGGATCGATCTACTAGAGTTAATTTAATCTGTGTCCAGCCCGAGGCCGCCAGTCATATTGTTTGTTTGGATAACAATTTAACGTTAGTGAAATCTTATTTATTAATAAAAAAAAATTTTTCGCATTATACATATTTTAATTGGGAGTTATGCATTTCATTTGTGTGTTGGGAGTTATTTCATAAAAAGAATTTAATTTGTGGTTATTTCATTTTTATCGGGACTTATTTCATTTTGTTTTACTTTTATGTAACTCCCAACCACTGCAAGTTGCAAAATCTCGTTTAAAGTGGTTTCAGACGATATGCATTTTACATATGACTTGTCAAATTTTGCAGTGCGAAATTGATATCTGCTGTCTGAACGCGTTTAAACATTGCATGTGTGAAACACATATGTAAATGTCATATGACAAATTTGAATTTGGGGCGTGCTCTATTTTCATCTGACAAAGCATGTATCATCAGCTGTTTTTAAAATAACAACAAGGAAAAGTAAGTTGTTAATTTTGGTTTGGAGGTTATGCCAGATGTAATTACATATGTACGTGTGAAAGCAAAAATTATAAACCGTCTGTAAAATGACAATTTTGACAGACATATGCAAATACATGTGGATTGCAAACGTGACTAGTCATGTGTAAAATACATATCGTCTGAAACCACTTTTACGCTGTATTATGTGTCGACTTTGATACGACGAATACCTACTACCCTCGTATGCTGTAATATATGTGCATAATCACCAACTATACACACATACAGTCATATGTATGTGGTTGCTATGACATTGCTCAGTTGATGCATTTAATGTTACTTCTAGTGTTATTTGTTGCGTTTACTGATGACGTAGGTCAATCAAGAAGTAATAGAATTGAAAAGAAGGGCAGAAAAGTGATCTGTTTTTCTGCTTATAAAAAAAATTGAGTTTCGAAATTACATACCTAGTAAGAATAAATTTTTATTTTTATACCCTTAATAAGGGTAAGTGGTATCAAACTATCAGAAATATCTGCCAGCAGATCGCTATTGAATTCCAGCAAAATCGCTTGATAAGTGACCGAGATATAAGCCAAAAACCAAGACTACCTATGTTACTTTCTTTGAAGTTTGTACCTAAAAACCACGACTGCCCCGGAGTTTCCCCTACACGGGTGCAATGTCAGACCGACTTCCATTCATTTTTCCTCACGAATTTTTTTGTGGAACAAACTTTCTCCCTCTCTCCGCCCCTAACAGGGTTGCCATACAAAATTTGAAAAAATTAGGGTAAAAACCCCTACAACTTCTTCGGAGTCACCTTAAAAAATAAAGTTTTTTTGCAGACCCGCATTAGTTTTCCCTCCCAGAAATATTTCTAGAACATATTTACCCCCTATCTCCATCACATAAAGGGGTTGCCATACAAAATTTACAATAATAATGTAAAAACGCCCTTAACTTCCCCAGAGCCGGCCTTATAGAAATAAATTGTACGACAGACCCCATTAGTTTACCCTCCCAAACATATTCTTAAAACATACTTATCCCCTACCTCCATCACCTAAAGGGGTTGCCATATAAAATTTACAAAAATAATGTAAACACGCCCATAACTTTCCCAGAGCCGGCCTTATAGAAATAAATTGTACGACAGACCCCATTAGTTTTCCCTCCCAAACATATTCTTAGAACATACTTATCCCCTACCTCCATCACCTAAGGTGGTTGCCATACAAAATTTACAAAAATAATGAAAAAACGCCCATTAATTCCCTAGAGTCGGCCTTAGATAAACAAAAATCGAAAGAACAATGTGAAGGGTATATAAGGTTCGGCACAGCCAAATATAGCGATCTTACTGGTTTCTTGTAAAATTTTGTTAATCTATGATTTCCGGCATATTTTGACGGCAGATACAAGGTACCATCGTCCATTCGATTAATCCAATTTTTAACTTTTTCTTCCGATAAATTTAACCATGTGGCTTCAATTGTGACTTTCAATGGTCTTCAATAGTTGCTAGTTTGTCGGCATAAGCATATCCCCATAAAAAGTAATTAAGAAAATTTTAAATCGCAAAAAAAGGTGGATATTGAAATAAAGCTGTCACCAAATTGATTTTGATCTATTGTTAAGCGTGCTGTGAAAAAAGGTGAAACCAAAAATTTTGTTAAAAAAATTAAAAAATTCAGACAAAATTAAGTGAAACTTTCGGTTGAGTTTTAGAAATCGCGCTTAACCAACAGGAAAAAGTTATTTTGACAGATCGGTATTGACATACATATGTGCGAAAAAATATTATTTAATAAATTCCCGTGTAAACTCCCGACTTAATCTCCAAAAAAACCCCCCCAAGAAATTGTGAAACAATTATGAATTGAACCTCGCTTATTTAGAGACAACTGAAACATGGTACACTTTAAGTAAACTAAGTATAGAAATACTCAAGCAAAAAAATTCATCAAGTGGAAATTTCAAGCCAAGTTCCATTAGTTTGCTAAATAGCTTATTTAGCAACATTTACTTATTTATTCTTCTTTGTTTTGGCCTTTATTTATTTTTATTTTTTAAATTACTTTTCTTTAATATGTTTTTAAACAATTTTTTGCATATGAAGAGAAAATCTCACATGTGTTTTACTTTTCTTTGTCTGTTCTTAGTTGAATTGTCTACTTATTACTTTTTGGATTCTAAACTATTTCTTAATACAAACCTGTGTGCATTAATTGCAAATATGGAAGAAAGAAAAACACATGGTGATGGACCTTAAGTCATAAGTCATCGAAAAGCGCATTAAATATGCAGCATGAACTTTAAATATGCTCCAAAGGTCAACTAATTTTACATTAAAATGGCGTTACCTGTAGGTCCAATTTTAACACACATTCCACAGAAAATGACGCTGTATTTTGACAATTATTCATCAAATATTCGTTTTCAATTCTTTTACCATTTCTGGTTAAGCTAGATATTGAACTTTGCTTATCCTTATGAAAAAATACTCTAATGGCGTCAAATCACAATTAGATGGCATGTTATCTGGTAGTTTGCCAAATAAAGAAAAATGTTGATAGTATCGCTGGTAGTCTAACACGTGGAACCATCCTACCAAAACCATATTTTAGCAATACCACCAAGGCTGTAACAAGACCCATTGAATACAACCTTCCGCCGACCCAAAAAGGGCATCAAAGTTAGGTTACGAAGGGTGAGAAAAATAAGCCTCTCATATATCTGCACTCGAAGACCTCCAGGGTTCATTGTGCTTTCCTTTCCTTTAAATGAAAATAGGAGAACTAAGATATTAAGTAAAGAAGTCTTAACCCAAAGCGAAAAAAAACTCAAGTACTCTTGAGAAACCCCCTTCTTGATTGCCTATCCTTTAGCCACCTGATTTTTAGAGTAGAGACAATGATATTTTCCAGTTAATACTTTAAAACGTTGCTCAGTTGTTCGTGGAATCTTTTACCCAGTCACTTAACTCATTGGTTCTGTAATCTCGTTTCTTATTCCTCCTCATCTTTTCACAATCTATAATAATCTTAAGTGCCTCAACCCAATTGATTGTGTTTAAACAGTGCCCAGTAATAATCCAAATCGTGGTTCTCAGACTTAATCTCCTTAGTTCATGAGCACCCTGAGCTTAGTCTGGGCCATATAGCCCTAGTACCATGCAGTCATTCTTGTTCCCCCACCAAAAATTCGTAGTTTTAGGCACTCATGTTCTATTCATCCCATAATATTAACCCATTGGTGCTCTTACAGTTTTTTCTTTTTTAAAGAATGTCAACTTAAGGATCGAACCACTGCGGCCAAGCTCGTCCGCAACTTTAATCAATTTCATTCCTACTTTGTTTGTGTCTGATGCTGAAAGCTCTAGAGGACATATGTCAGGTCTAGACTTGTGGACGACTGTAGACGTGCTTTCAAGGCGACCTTGGCCACATGCAGGGTTAGGCTTTGTTGGGTTCTGGGTCATTGTGACGTTGCCGGTAATGAGATCGCTGATGAATTGGCGAGGAGGGGATCGGTACGGGATATTGGGCTGGGATGTGAGTCGGTAAGGTTATCAATGGGTTTCTATTATCATTTGATAGACACTTCGGCCATTGACAAAGCAGGCCACACCTGGAGGGGCAGGGCTGATTGTAGGATCTCCAGGTTTCTGTGGTGCAGGCTGGACATGAGGGCCACTGCCTGTTGCTGAAGGAGAGCAGGAGATACTGAGGTGTTTGATTGGGACTCCCACGGAGCACTGCAACGTGAGATTTATAACAACTTTTCAGACTTCTGCAGGTTATGCGGGAATGAGAAGGAGATAGAGACTGTGGAACACCTTGTCAGGGAAGGCGCTTCTTGGATGGACTTAATGTATGAATTTTCTTAATTACTCCTTTTAACTCTTCTTAAGGAATTCACAATGGGCATACATGTCTTTGGGTGGAAGTGGCGAATTATTTTCGTCACCACCCTTCGTAACCTAACCTAACCTTGTTTCTGACGTTCAAAAACTCCATAATTACACCAAGGGTCCTCCTGAAATCCCTTATGAACCAAACAACCTTGTCAACAGAGAACGTAAGGCCTTTGGAGCTCCTTAGGTTAGGTAAGGTTGCGAAGGTTACCGATGAATGATATTCGCCACCTTCACCCAGACCCTGCAGGCTCAGAAAAGTAGAAAGGCGCATTAAGAAAAACAAACAAGAAACTAACAATTGAAGTGAAAGAATGTCAGTAGGGGTCCCTGCTCTCGACATATATAAGCAGCGACCTCACTATCCTTTAAAATATGTTTTAATATAAGATTTGTTGCCTTAAAAATTGCTTGAATGGTCTGGGACACACTACAAGGATCGAAAAGCCTATTGGGCAATCATAAGTCCTCTCCTTTGACATAGACGCCGGATTTGGTGCTAACATTCATCTTAGATCGATCACCACATAACTACCCAAAGAAACTTTGGTAATCTTGACTCCTATTGTTTGGCTTCGCTTCTTGTCACAAGGTACCGTGGAAAATTAATTTAGATTAGGCAAGGTTAGATTAGAATAGATTGGGTTATGATGCAGAGGCTGATGATAAGAGGTCAGCTTTCTTCCAACAGAAAAAATAAGGCATCAAGTAAATAAGAAAAGAAGAAGCAAGAATAACGAAAAGAAAAAAGGCAGAAAAAGATAAAAACAATTTCAGTGCTCGTGTGAAAACTCCCTCTCCATTACCTATTCCCTAACCACCTGATTTCCATGATGAACCCAATGATGTTTTCCAGTTGACACTGCAGAGCATCGGCTAGTTTTTCGTAGAGTCTTTTACTCAACTACTTTATTCTATAGTTCTGCAATCCCGGGCAGTGACAGGAAACACGCTCTACCGTCGCTAATTCCATTTCATCCCTACACATCCTTAAACAATTAAAGATGTCGCCATCCCATTTGCTTTCCTAACCCTAACTAAACAGTGCCTAGTTAGAACCGCAACTATGGTTCTCGGGCTCATTCCGCCCAAATTTATGAGCAATATAGTGCCTACTAAGCTCAGACCAGTCAACGTTGCCCTAGCGACCCTGCAGTCATTTCACTAAAGATTCGTCATGTTAAGCTTGCATGCCTCCCACCACACAGTACATCTAGTCTACATCTGCAAGTCACAGCTTTTTTCCTATTAAATTTCTGTCAACAGGCCCCTGTTGACCTTTCCTGAGAATTACTTTTCCATCTTAGCTTTTTAAGAAGAACTGCGCCAACAAATTTAGCTCCACATGTTAGCTTTAACTCTACGCAATTAAGCCCCGACCCTATATTTCCTGGTAAAGAGGATAAGCTTCAAGCACACTAAACAGTGAGATTTCCTGGACATGTTCTTCACCTTAAGAACACCCTCACATTGGCAGAAATCCATTAGACATTGTCAAAGCGATAATTTATTTTTTTTAAAAACAAAGGGATATTCGGGCATTCTGCAAATCTGTCTATTGTTCTAGACTTTACGTTAAAATGTAACTTATATAACCAGTTTATAACTCTATTTTAGATTATCCTTTACGTAATTCCCTTGGCCATTGTATGATAAGGCAACATGACTTCTTCTAGTCACTTAGAAAGTGTCACCGACACCGAATGGCTGGACGATCTTTTAAAAGAAGTTCAACTTGAACAGTTCCTAGAGCGTATAAGAGACGATTTACAGGTTACGCGATTGGCACATTTCGATTATGTACAAACAGAAGATTTGGAACGTTGTGGCTTGGGCAAACCAGCCATAAGACGTTTAATGGAAGCGGTGCGCAAGAAAAAGGCCCAACAATGGCGTAAAAATATTTTGTCAAAATTAATTGGTGGCGGCAAACAGCCGTCATCAAAAAAATCCTTAAGTGCTACAAATAAAGATAAACAACAAAATACCCAACTGACCTGCCTCATACACGAAAAGGACATAACACTTGGAAGTAAATTAGGTGATGGTTCGTTTGGTGTAGTGCGCAGGGGAGAATGGTTGACAGCGCCAAATGGCAAACATTTGCCGGTTGCAGTTAAGGTAAAATCACATTTAAATATTAGTTTTGAAAATAATTTTAATCCTATTTTGCTAAAAACTTTTAGATTCTCAAAGCCGATACTTTAACACAACCTGGTATTATAGGGGATTTTTTTCGTGAGGTGCAGGCCATGCATGCCTTAGATCATTCGAACTTGGTGCGTTTATATGGTGTGGTGCTATCCCAACCCATGATGATGATTACGGAATTGGCAGAGCGTGGCTCCCTTTTGGATACTCTGCGCAAGCAATGCAAACACACTCCTTTGACTACCATTTGGAATTGGTCGGTGCAGATTGCTACTGGCATGGCCTATTTGGAACACAAAAGATTCTTGCATCGTGACTTGGCCTGCCGGAACGTTCTGCTTGCTTCTGGAAATAAAATCAAAATTGGTGATTTTGGTTTGATGAGAGCTTTACCTCAAGAGGATGACTGTTATGTTATGTCTGAGCATAAAAAAGTTCCTTTCCCCTGGTGTGCACCAGAATCTCTACGTTTTAGGCAATTTTCACATGCCTCAGATACCTGGATGTTTGGTGTTACGCTGTGGGAAATGTTTACATTCGGAGAGGATCCTTGGGTGGGCTTAAATGGATCCCAAATTTTGCGTAAAATTGATCGGGAAGGTGAGAGACTTCATCATCCCGAAGCCTGTCCGCCTGATGTCTATGAAATGATGTTGCAATGCTGGGATAAAACTCCGGCGGAGCGGCCTACTTTTGCGGCCATTAAGTAAGTTTTTTGGAAAAGTTTTGGTCCAAACATAATTACAATACAAAACGCCAAAGAAAGTTGTTTTGCTTTTCCTAATAGATCCATTTAACTTTCTTACAAAACAAATTGAAATTTTTTCTTTTGTACAGAGAATTTTTGGTTGGCGTGTCTCCTCATCTGGCCAAAGCAGCCAAGTCTTTTAACGAGCCAAATCGATTACAAATTGAAGCTGGTGATACAATTGCCATTATTGATGGCAGACCCGAGCTAAAACTGATAAAGGGGCAAAACCAAAGTACCTTTGATATTGGCATCTTTCCCCGCCACATTCTAGAGAAATCGAAACAGACCAATAGTGATCTAATACGACCAATGCATGAAACTCTTAGGGCAACCGGCCATTCTGGTTCACCCTTTGGCTTCTGTTGGGGTGGAGCGGGCACCATGGCCACTAGTAGCAGTGAAATGCATGCTGAAAGAGCTCGAAAAACAGTTTCTTTGCAGGCAAACTCTATGCAGCAGTTGCACCATGCCAAGGAGCGCAAATCAATTGTAAACAAACAGTTTTCCTATAATAAGTTAGTAAACGAACGTGCTGTGGAACTACAAAGACATCAAACTATGCAAGCAAGTAGTGGGGGAGCAAAACAAAAAGGTGGCAAAATTAAAGGACCACAAAGACCACCACCACCTCTACTTCAACAACAGCAGCAACAACAAGAAGGTATACTTATTGATATATCCCCCGAATTTAGTGGTGGTGGCCCTTCTTCTTCCACACAAAACTCCCTACAGCAATTGGGTGAAAGTTCATCTATGCTTGTTGATAGCACTTTCTGTATACTCGATGCCCCTATTGATGTGCCTACTGAAGGTGAGGAGTACTTGGAAAATGATGTTTCAACTGTTATGCCTCCAACCCCTACAGCTGGTATGCAAAATAGCTTTGAATTTGGTTCTTCACCCTCACGCCTACAACCACCTCCCTATCAAATGCCCCCTACATACTCGAATACAAGGGAGTTTAGTCAGCAGAACACAGCAACCATACGTGATCCCTTCGACACCAGTCGAGTTATAAATGCCACAAGCACAACCAATGACGATGTTATATCTGTATACTCGAATGTGACAAAAACTCAGCAGCAACAGGAACAGGATACACCTTTAAGGTTAGTTTCTTTTGCAGTTAACAATTTTCGAAAAAGCTTCGAATTACTCTGGATAAAAAAGAAACATTCTGAAAATTGAAAGAAATAAACAATATTTTAAACAAATACTTACTTTTCTTTTTCTTTTATTTTTTTTTAATTTTTCTTATACAAAAATAGTAGAAATAGTTTTCTACAAAATTCAAATTACAATAGTTCTTCAGCTCGTAAAAGTTTATTTGTGAGTCCCGGGCTTGCCTCTAGTGCTTCAAACGTTTCATTGGCTGGCAATAAAGAAAATATACCCCAAGTACCTACAGAAGCAGCCAGCAATAACAAAACATCCCTTAGACAATGTGAAGCTGTAAAAACGCAATCTGCTATTGTTTCAGCGGCTGAAGACTCCGCATTACAGAAAAACTTAAGTACGCTTAGCTTGGAAAAACAGGCGACAACCATAGCGTATTCATTGACTGCGTCGCCCGCAATAGCAACATCTACAAAGACTTCCACAAATACAAATACAAATAATGAGAAAGTAGTGCTAGATCAAAGCTTTATAGCCGAATTGGAAAAGGACATGTATACAAATAAAGGGCAAAACGATTATGAACGTAATTCCACTCAAATGTATGCCAACAAGGAGGCAGTATTTAAACAAAATTTAACGCCTTTCAAGAATTCAACAGCCAACCTCTCAAACCACTCAAGTCCTTCATCAAATAGTGGAGCATCACCAAAAATGCATAACGTTGAGAGGCTTACAGGACAAGTCAATGCCTTAGATAATCGTAATAGCATTTATGGCAGTACCCAAGAAGGTTTAGTTCAGAAATCAAATGCTTTAGCTGCAGGCAACAGCAATACTCAGAGTGTTGTTAACCGCATATGGTATGAAAGGGTGGCTAATCAATCAGACTATTATGCCCAACCAGCTGCGGAGAATATTTATTCCAATCAAGGTATCTATCAAGCTACACCACTTCAAGCAACTAACTCCAGCAGCAGTGCTGATACTAATCATAGCTTTGTGGCCATATCGAATCGCGTAGTTGCACCTAAACCTTCCAATCAAGGATATGCCTCTGCTGCCTCCATTTATGGAAGTGTTACTGGAAATAACATGTATGATACAGTAGCGCCCACACCATCAACCTATTATGGACAGATACCTTTAAATCATCTAACCAATGCCGGGGGTCAAGTCTATTCAAATGGCAATGAAGCAACCACACAAAGTGCCATTTACGATGAGGTAACCTTGGATGACTATCTAAGGCCACACCGTCCTGCGCCCTTAGCACCTCCTCAGTTGTCTGCACAACAAATTCAACGGCGCTTAGAGAAATTAAAGAAGCAGCAGGAGTTACAAATGGACGGCAATAGTTCCTTATATGCTCCACCTCCTTCGGACTTTGAGCGTGAACAACAGAAAATACAGCAAATGCTACAAGATTTAGGGCCAAATACTCAAGAAATAGATGTGCGAAATGCTTTAAGAGCTGCCAGTGGTGATACGGTTTTAGCAATAAGACACTACAAAATTGATCAACTATCAAGGTGAGTTGAAGATACAAGATATTTAAATGTTTTGTAGTTGCATACCTTTGAAAGCTTAATTTAAAGTCTTGTTTTATCTCTTAAACTAACTCAATATAAAAAAAACAAGTTTGATTTATTAAAACAGAACTGAAGAGGTCACGTGGTTACTTATAACCAGGAAACCTTGGGCTTTAATAACTGCCTGAAGACGACGTGGTATAGACCTCAGCAAATTCTCCGTAATACTGTGCAAAATTATATTATATTTGCGCGCAGATTTTTACCAAATGTCCCAAATATGCTCAACTGGATTGAGGTCTGATGACTGGGGTTAGGTTAGGTTAGGTAGAACAGGCGGCTGCGAAAGTGATGGTTGTGCAGCCCACTTGGGTCCGTTTCCTCGGTCCCTTTGTGATACCTGGGGAAGAGAAGAGAAGAAGAAAAAGATAGATTAGATTAGATCAATAGAAATAAAGATAGAGAGTTAGAAGGTAAGTTATCATGTATGGTCAGCGGTAGTCGTCCCATACTGGCCGCTGCCCCCGAACCAACCACTATCCCTGATAAAGGACGCCAGGCTGGCCACGTCCGACAGGACATTCAGTCTACTGATACCAAAGTGCCTGATCCGAATGTCTTCCAGTGCCGGACAAAAGAACAAGAGGTGCTGTACGCTTTCAGTCTCCTCTTCGTCTTGACAGCTTCTACAAAAGTCGTTCCAAGGCAATCCCAATCTTTCGGCATGGGTGCCAAATCGGCAGTGGCCAGTGATTGCGGCCACGGTGTCCCTTATCCTTCTCCTATCCAAATCAAGGAGGGACCTCGAACGGCCCGAATCTTTCCTTGGCCAGCTCATCCGAGTAGTTCCACACCTGGGTTCGTCAGACCATCTAGCCCCTGCAATTTCCCGATAATATTCATCCACGCGGCATTCGCAAGAGGAGAGGGGGATGCCACAAAAGTAGTCAATTGCCCGATCATCCAATCCGGCACCATTTCTGGCAAGTGCATCAGCAGCACAGTTACCCGCATTGGTCCCGTGTCCCCTCACCCACGCCAAGGTGATGTCAGAATGCATCGCCATCCAGTTCAAGGATGCCCGGCATTCACGGACTAGTTGTGATGTAGAATATACATCAGTAATGGACCTGATGGCAACACGGCTGTCAGTGAAGATCCCGATACTCCTGCCGAATATCCTGTAATACCGGAGCCAGTTAGCCGCCTTGCATTTTGCCGACAATTCAGCCTGCAGAACACTGCATTCGTCCGAAAGTCTGAATGAAATCCGGACTTCTGCCTGAACAATGTATGTATATACCTCCACCAACACCAGTTCTCTCCTTAGACCCATCCGTTTATCTGGTGACTGGGAAGGTGTATTGAGCTGTCCAGGTGCATGATAAACATCCCAGTCTCGAACAATATGCGCAGTATGCTTGAGATCGTTGTCTTGTTGGAAAATCCATTGATTTCCCAGACCCGAGTTTTTCACAGATTACTTCAGATTTTGTTCTAATATTGTCTTATACTGATATATGTCCATTACTCCTTTAACAAATACCAGTCAACCAACTCCAGATGCCGTCATAGCTCCCCACATCATAACACTGCGCCCATCATGTTTCACAGTAGGTATAATATTTTTGGGATCAAGTGCAGTGTTCAGTTTTCGCCAAACTTTGTTTCGACCAGCACTCCCGAAAATATTATACATACTTTCATCGGTAAATATAGCATTCTTCCTAAAACCCATTCCTTTTTGTAATTGTGCCTTAGCAAAGCCCAGGTGAAGTTGACGATTCTTGGCTGAAATAAGCGACTTTTTGCGTTCAATTCTACTTTTAAAACAGCTATTATGCATAACGTTGTTTACTTTTCTTAAAGAAACAGTAAGTTTCGAACATCCTGCAAGGCATTCGGTTGGGGCACCTATTTTCGGACTTCTTGAAAGACACTACTAACATTGCGTCTTAAAAGCTTCTTCGGTCTTCCAAATCGTGGCTTGATTTACTAGGTACTGTTGGTGTTTCAATAGCTTTTCACAATAGTTTGCATTGTAGAGCGACTTAATTTTAGTATTTTAGCAATTTCTCCGTAAGATTTGTTTCTTTTTCAAAGGTTAAACACCAAATTTCGAACTGATTGTTGTATCCCAGCAACTTTTTTTTTTAAATTTGGGTAATGAGCTGTCATTACTTCATAGGTTACCAGGTAATGAGGACGTTGCGACAAAAAAAAACTACCTTTTAGTAAGGGCGTTAATGATTTAATTTGTAGGTATATATGAAAAAATAGGATTATGAAACAGGCTTAATAGAATACTTTTGTTTTAAAAACCTTAAATTTTTATTTATTTTGGTATCATTGGTAACTAGTAACTCGATTGATTTTTGTAAGGACATTTGTATGCAGGGGTCGTGAATTTCGGGACAACTCAAACAAAAATAACTAGTTATTGAGCCAAAAGGTAACTAGTGCTTGTTCATCTCCAATATTACTTGCTAACTTACCAGGTAAACAAAGGTTTTGCTGAAATTTCTCTTCTATTTACCAATTTTAAAGTTAAAACGTGTTTTACAAATCGGTTTCTGGATATAAATGATTGTGATGTTTGACACATAAGGCAAATCAAGAAAACTAACGGTTTTCCCCTTCATCTTCTTTATTTTCAAGGCGCATTCATTAAAGGGGGCAGCGGTTAATCAACTGAGTAACGGTATTTCGGATGTTTAAGTGTCAAAATTTGTTTATGTTTTGTTTTTTCTTTTTTACTAACAACAACTGTAGAATCTAAAAAAAGCTCAAAAGAGAAGAAGAAAGAATTGGTGAGTTTTTGTTATCTGTTTCTGACATTCGAACATTCATTTTAGTTGTTTTTGCAGAACCGCTCCCACCTGTAATGAATGCGCCTTGTTCATTTTCTTATTCATTTTTAAGAGTTGCCAATGCTGTATGTAGACTTTTTTCCCATCGATTTCTATGTTTATCGCCAATAGTTTAAGAATGATCCATATTTTTAAACTTTTCTTCTTTTTAAACATTCTTAACTATTTATGTTAGCATTTACATTAAAACTACGTTTAATATTATCACTACACCATTTCCAATTGTATTGCAGAATTTTCTAATTGTATTTCAGAAATTTCTATTTGTATTTTAAAATTTTCCATTTGTATTTCAGAATTTTCTATTTGAAATACAAGTGGAAAGTTCTGAAATACAATTGAAAATGGTGTAGTAGAGTTATGTAGAGTTTTCTCCTTAACTGTTTTATGTCGTTATTTATCCGTTCTAGAACTTTGCAACTGTTGCAAAATGCTGGAAAAATTTTTTTTGGCTTTTTTCGATTTAAAATAATAAAAGTAAATCCTCTTTTATTAAAGGCGCCCACTTTTTGCCATGTAAGGCCAACTTTCTGTTATGCATTTGAAAAAATTCTAAAAAAATACAATTTGAAATTTTCGAAATTCAATAAGAAAGTTCTAAGAAGCAATTGGAATTGGTGTAATGTAATTACAAAAATGCAATATAATTATCTTAGATCATATTACGTTTATTAAACAAAACTATTAAAGTTATTTTTGTTATAGCTAAATAAGAAAGGAAATGTAATAATAATATTTTTTCTCTTTATTTTAGGCTCGGTCTTGCTAATCGGCCACAATGTGAACAAGCCTTACAAAAAACCGGCTGGAGTTTAGAACTTGCAGCTGCTGTTTTATTGGAATCTATTTCATAAACTTCATAAGCAAATATAAAATGTTGATACAGAATCCAAGACAACAACACATAATCAGCACTTTAAACCCATCTCGAATCATTCCATTGCCCCCAAATTTCATCAAAAAAAAAAGTATTATGACACTCTTAAAATAAAACCAGCCCAGAACCTTGAAACTAATAATTAAACCTGTTATTTCAAAATGTGATTTTATACAGTACAATTTTATTAAATAAAACAAAAAAGAGAAATTAACACATCACAAAATAAAATGTTTTAACAATATTTTTCGTCCCTAAACCTTAGAGATTTAAACAGATTAAAAAGTAAATGTCATTCATTTTCTTGTTCATATTTTAATTTATTTTAATTTACCCTCACATTCATTCCCATCCCGTTTATTTCATCCACATCCTAGTTAACCCATGAATATACGATATGTTTGTGTATTAACAATCTTTATTATTTAAAATTTATGAAAGCTGTGAAAAATGTTTGTTCAACATTACATTTTCACACTTGAATTTAACAAAATTTATGCTTGGTTCTATCGAATAATTATGACGTACATATGTAAATATTTATATATTATATAACTTAGATGTTTAAATTTTTTTAAATAGCTGTGTTCAATAACTTTCCAGTAATTACTAGCAACGAGAGAGTAAAAAGAAATATTTTGAAAATTGCTCTCAAAAATATTTAAAAGTAAATGAACACTTTTACAGTCAAAACTTGCAAGCAAATGTATTTTGTTTTTGTAAACTTATAAAAATTTAAAACTTAAATTTTTTTCAAAGCATAATGACAGAAAGACTGTTTGAATAATTTCTGATAGTAAAATTTTTACTAGCAGAAATTATCAGAAACATTTTTGTTTCTAAACATATTACGCTCTTTTGTGGCTCTCTAGCTGCTAATTTTTTGTGTACGTGAACACTTACTAGTAATAATTATCGAAAATAAGTGATAATTTTCTGTAAATGAACACACCTAATGTTAACGCCTTTCCCAGTATGAAAATAAAAATTTTATTGTTTATTATAAGTTTGAAGTTATTTTTAAACTTTTTATTTTATAAGTTCTTTGTATTGAAACTGATGAACTTAAATATAAGTTTTAATGGATATTTACACAGATGCTCCGTATTCATAAATAACATTTTTTTTTATTTAAAAAGGTTTATAAAGGAAACTTTCTATAAGAAATATTATTTTAAAGCCTTTTTAAATATAAAAATTGCTTAAAGTATTTAACTTCAATATATTTTGCTTTTTACTTCTTCTGTGTTACATATTTGTAACCAGTGCGAAATCACGAAACTGGTATTATGTAAATTACGCGAATGGTCATTTCCACTGTCAAAAACGTGGCTTTCGTGCTCACTTTAAGCACAAAACAAAACAAAATCCTAAAACAGTTTTAAATCACTTTTAACAAACTAAACGGTAATTAAAATTTTATTTCTAGCCCGCTTGGCCCATCTGTGCAAATATCCATGTGCAATTTTATCGAATATATAAATAATCTATTTTTATAGTTAGAAAAAAGATAAATTAAAATGAAAAAGTATTTGCAAACTTTTGTTTAATATTACTACAATGAATGTTATATTAACGAATGAATATGTTCGTAAATGTAAACAATATAAAAATTAATAAAGAAATGCCAATTGAAATTTAAATAGGAAATTTGAAAAACTTAAAATTTTTTTGATCTTTAATTGAAAACGCTCCCACTAAATACAAGCAGTTTTAGTACTTGGGTACCGGAAGCCTTCTTCTTCAAGGAGCCCATGGTATGAACAGGAGTGTCATTAAGCTACTGAGGCGAAGAATGCGACATACAGGTCAATCCTGCAGTCAGAAGCAAAGGTATCGGAAGAAAAGAAGTGGGGAAAAATGTCTATTCCGTAGAAAGAAATGGAAGGGTGCGAGTGAGAGCGTATCAAGGTGCTTAGGGCTCAGAATGTAGTTCAAAAATTCTACCCAAAAATTCAACACGAAACTAAAAGCTTCGGTATATACACAATTTCCTGCAAAGATAAAGAAGGCGAATACAAATAGTATGCTGTGGACAGGAAAAAAATCCTTTTTTACACCAGTCGGTAGTATGGGCGATGCAGATACCACATAACCAATCACAGAAGACATTATTGAGTGCATACCGCCTAGCCAGAATTAGGGACTTAGGAATTAAGAGTCAGTAGGAGTCGACCAGTTGCCAGCTAAACTGTTTGAGACCGAAGGCGACACGCTAATAAGGTGTATGCATTAGCTTACTTATACAATCTAACTAAAAGAACGTATTACCAAAGATGCAAAATTAGTATTGTATCACCTGTGCACCAAAAAGGCGACAACACGGTGTTTGTCAACTAAACAGAAATAAGCCTTCTTCCCGATGGTTTTAAAATACTATCCAGCGTATTGTGTGAGGGATTAAAATTAAAAGTTGACAAGTTAGTTGGGTCATAGCAATGCGGCCTTAGACCTGGCAAATCCACCATCTCCCAGATATACAAGGTGGGCCAAATGAAGTCATCCGATGTTGTTTGAGTCTCATTTATTTCTAAAAAAAAACTTCGATTCTGTTTTTTGATTATGTTTATTTTAACCTTTAGAATTTTATTGGTGACGTCGAGAATGTGACATGGGCCAAATGGGCGCTATATGGGCTCATTTTATGGCATTTTTCATCATTTCGGCAAGAACTTCGGCCGACAGATTCTCGTACTCGTGTCGAATGTTGCCCTTGAGGGCTTTCAAGGTCTTAGGCTTGTTCACGTACCCGCTTAGGTGAAAATGAGCCTTATTGCTCATTATGATTTTGGTCGAAAAATCGGCCTCGAGATTGAGGATGGCTTGGGCGTATGTTACACGCGTTTGGCGGTCGACAGGCAGCATTTGATGCACGGACTGTACTTTGTACGGAAACACGCGCAGGTCTTTAAACAAAATTCGCCTCAGAGACGACCAGCTGATGGCTAGTTGCGAGGCACTGCGTCTGGTCGATGTTTCTGGCGACAGCTCGACATCCTTGCTAACAGCGGCGATATTTTCGGCAGAACGGGCGCTCCGGTGCCGGCCACTCTTGGCAGCGTCCCGTGTGGTCCCATACTCCTCAAGATTGGTTGACAAACGACGCAGTGTTTGCGCACTCGGTGCTGGAAGACCAGGGAATAGGCGACGGGTCTCACGTTGCGCCAACACCACAGACGAATTGTATCGCAAAAAAATAGACACGAATATTCCGCGTTTTTGGGAAGTGTATCGCTTCATTCTGTCTAGTTCACAAATGTCAAAACATACTTGACTTTGGCTGCCATTTGCAAAAATAAAAGCATCTTCCAATAGGGTGATTTCTTTTAGCCCACCTTTTACAACATCGGACAAATGGTTAATGCGAAACCTCTTGCGCGAATACTTTTTTTGAAATTTTAAAAAACTTGTTTCCATAAATATGCTTGCTGGGTTTCGCCAAAAACGCAACGCACTGACTTATGTTCTAAACACAACAGGGACGAACGACGAAATTCACACTACACAACGAATTTGTCTCTTGAAGTTCCATGCGTAAATCCGTACACTAAAACATATTTAGAACGAATAAAACAGCTATGATAGAGTGACCATATTTCTTACACAGAAAAAACTGAGTTGTAGAATCAGTAACAAATTTCAGAGAATCAGTAAATATTTTGTCTGGCTGAGGACCTACAACGAAAGTTGTAAATTTAGACAAACAATTTTGCAAGAATTTTAGCTTCTGTTAAAAAATTTTGCTGAACTGGTTAAATATTTTATTTGTCTAGGCGAAAATTTTGTTTGATTTAAAAATCAAATAAAAATATTATTAGGGACTATTAAATAAATTGACTAAAAAAATATTTTATTTTGAACAAGAATTTGTTTGAAAAATTTTTTTGTAGTTTTTTGTGTGTAAAGAAAAGCAGCACTATTTGAAAAAAGTGTTAATTAAAAAAGCTGTTTAAAAATATAAATAAAACATTAAAAATACATTAAGTGTATTCTATGCAACAAGTGACATAAATTAAGTTACATAATTTAATAACACAATAAAAAAAAAGTAAAAAGAAAAATTATCACTCTGTGTTAAATTTTTCATCTTTCGACAGCGTAAGGTAGAAAAAAACTTATCGCAGAAGAATATTTGCAACGAAAAATTCGTCGTTCGTCGCAGTTGTGTTTAGAGCATTAATCGTATTAACAAAATGGTGGTAACAAGCGCTTTTGCTGGGACACCCAACATCTGTATATGACTGTTTATCCAAAATGTTGTTGAAGGAATTAGTGTTAAAATAAAATTTATTTGTACCAGAGACCGTAATAATTATGCCAAAAAAGAAACCTCAAAAAGTAATACTATTTTTTTGATTTAAAATTTTTTGGCAGGAATAATTATTTTTAAATTTTGTTTGAAATCAATTATGATAACAATAATCATTATTTGCTTGATTTTAATATTAAATAAAAATATAACAATTATTTTCGCAAAAAATAATTATTCCTCATTATTGTGAAAGTCGTTGTCGACGTCCATTTTTAGCTAAATTTAATTTAGTTTGTAGACATTTTATCGATATTTTTAGGGAAATAAATACCATTAATATATAATTTAACAGTTATTTGATTTGCAAGCCGACGTAAATAGTGTCGCCGTGGACATTCGCAATATTTTATAAAAAAATTTTAAAAGCACTTAATTTTCCAAAAATCTAGTCTAATACTATCTGGATGGTGTACTTCACTTGACTTTCCAATGCTTCCTTATACATTAATTTTTTTATTGAAAATTCCACAATAATCATTATTTACAGTCCCTGATTTGTACATAATTTGGCCTAGTTTTTTTTATATTTTAATATATTTGGGAACATAAAAGTTATTTCGGATATTAAATCTCATATTGGACTTAAGACCAACTATAGCCAGACTTTCACAAAAATTTCAAAAACTTTTTTATATAAGAGGATTGTAAAAAAAACACCTTATATTAAAGACTTAATTAAAAAAATAGGTAAAATGTCCTCTACTGAAAAGGAGGCAACCACTTATTCCCTTTCTGAATCCAGTTTTATCAGAAGAGCGGAATTCCAAAACGCAGTTTGCTTTGCGTCACAAAATTTCAAGTTTTTTCTCAAAGCAAAGCAGAGGTTTTTGATAATATCTTCTACTTTCAAATGAGTGTTTACATCTATATTAATGTTCTTGAAGCAAAAAACGTTGTCAAAACTGTAAGGAGTGTATAAGGGAAGAAGTTGAAAATTTGTAATGGAAAGCAAACTGCGTTTTTTTTTTTGGGATTCAGCCAAGTTTGTAATATTTTTTTTTGGATATTTCATATTTTAAAAAAATCATCTTTTGAACAAAAAAATTAAACAGGTTTAACCAACCTTATTAATAAAAAATTACTATTTTTTCATTGTTTAACACTTATACTTCAAGTAGTTTTTTTAAGAAAAAATTTTTATTAAAAAAAAATGTTTCTTTCTTAAGTCTTTTGTTTTGCAAAATAAAATTATTAATTAAATTTTATTAATAATAATAGTAGCAAAATAATTTGATTTTTGCAAATAAAAAATAAAATAACAATAAAAAATATGTTAAAATTTATTTTAAGGCCATAACATGAATAAAAGAAATTTCCATAATCAAACATTAGCAGTAACTGTAGGTGTTTGTGTTTGAAAAAGAAAAACACGACCAGGTGCCTAATTTCGACACAAATTAATTGTTTTTGATAATGAAATCTTCAAACACTTTAAAAACAAATCAAAATGGTTTTAATGGTTTAATATTGTTGCTTTTATTATTATGATTATAAATTTCGTTTTTATTATACCCTTCACATAGTGATAAGGGTATATATCAGTTTGTCATTCCGTTTGTAATTTCTTTATTATCCATTTGCGACCCCATAAAGTATTTATATTCTGAATCCTTATAGATAGGGAAGTTAATATAGCCATGTCCGTCTGTACGTCTGTTGAAATCAAGTTTCCGGAGTCAAATAAAAAGATACAGTCCAGTTAATGGTGTCAAACTATTAGAAATATCCTGGAGACAATCGCTATTTAAAATCAGCAAAATCGGTTCACTATTGACCGAGATATAAGGGAAAACCCAAAACAACAAATTTTTTTAGGAAAAAATCCGTGCATATATCCCTATATATCTGAGTAAATATAGTCATTCTTGACACAAAACTTGACACGGATACTCCTAAAGCAGGGACCTAAATAACGACAAAAAATTTTTTCAGATAAGACCAGGGGAAGTGGTATTTTTCCTACAATTGCACAAATTTAGTGAAATATTTTATGCGCTATATCTCGTAAACTATAAAAGCTATCGACTTGAAATCTTCTACAAAAAGTAATTGTACAATCAGACCTACACTATAAAGGAAAAATTTTTTGAGTGGGGGCAAAAAAAGGAGTAGCTCCCGTCCAAATTAACGATTTGTATGAAATTTTCGATACGCTATATCTCGGAAACTATGACAGCTATCCACATCAAATGTTCTACAAAAGGTAATTGGACAACAAGGCCTACGCTTCAAAGAAACAAAAATTTTGGGTGGGGGGTGAAGAAGGGGTAGCTCCCATACAATTTAACAATTTTTATGGAATTTTCGATTCGCTACATCTGGGACACTATAACAGCTATCGCCTTGGAATGTTATACACAAAGTAATAATCAAATAATTCATACATTTTGGAGAAAAAGTTGGAGAGGAGCAGGGGGACTAGAATATCCCATAACAAGTTTTATTAACCTTTAAATATGAATAATGTCGAAAACTTTTAAAACTCTCGACCTCAAACCTTCTTCATCTATTTCTATTATTCATACGAACGTTGAAATTTTGTATAGTTTTCTATGAACTTTAAAACTGGCACAAGGTTTTTTATTATATTATTTGCAGTACAAAATAACTCGGCTGGGTATATTTAAAGACCAATGTGAAGGGTATATAAGATTAGGCACAGCCGAATATAGCACTCTTACTTCTTCTCACCTAATATCGATTTTAACCGAAATAATTTTATTTTATCTCAGTTTGATTTAACAGCTACTCATAAGGGGATAAATATAACCTTTTGGCAAAAAATTTTTTTGTGAAAAATTTGCTTTTTGCCTAATTACGATTTTTTTTAAAAAAATGTTTAGCTTTGGGACAATAAATTTATTTGATTTAAAAAAAAAATATTTTTAATTTTTCTCTAGTTTTTTTTATATTTGCTTTTTCTAAATTTTCTAAAAATCACTATTTCAAAAACTAATTAATTTTGAATTGCGAAATTAATTTTGGATGATGCTTTTCTTTTCATATAAAAAGTTGTTAATGCCATGGTTAAGAGGTATCGATTGTAGGGTATTTATTTATAACAATATGCGTGTGTAAAATTACAAGAGAGAATTTATCAATATTGAATTTCCCAACTTTAAAACGAAAATAATTTAATGAAAATCAAGCACGCAAAATTATTTTATGGCATGTTAAAGTCTGTAATGTTTTGCAAAGACTTCTTTTGGGCTGCTGATGCTGCAATAAACTGCAAAAGTTTTCAAACTGTTTTGGAAATTTAAAAAAATCCAAAATTGCTTAAATTGCTCTTAAAATATGTAGGCAGTAGATTTTCATTAATAAATTTAAAGCAATTTAATTGACCTAATTTTTTTTTGTGCTATTAACTTACACTTATGTATGTAAATATAGGGTGGCTGATGAAAGCTGCTACAAAAAAAAATAAATTTTCGTAAGAAGGTCATTTATTTTCAAAACTTCATGGATTACTTTAATACAAATGCGGTAATTCAAATGGTCTCCATCCTCTTTGAAACATGTGCGCCATCTTATCAAAAAGTAATTTTTTTTTTGGTAGCAGCTTTTATCAGTCACCCTATATTATAAATAAATTTCGTTTTTTCCATTTTTTTTACTAACGCCATTACATTCGTTTTAATTTTCTGTTTATAAAAGAGTTTGTTGTTAGTTTTTAATGGTGCAACATGCAACATATTTGTCGACTTTACATGCATCTGTACCATAAAGTGATTTTTTGGGGGGTTTGTTTGCATTAACGTATTTCAACTCAGACAAGTTTTGTTTCTCCACTCATATACGCAATTTTTTTAGCACAAATATTTTCTGTTCAAATGCTCCCATTTTCCGTTTTTTGACTGAAATATATATTGTTTTTAAATTGCAGCTGGTTTTTTCTTATTTGTTTTCCTCTTAAGTTTAAATCGTTGTCATTAAGCAAAGTCTTGACGGCATAGCAGTCAGCACTTTTTTGTTGAATTAAGGCAAAGCAAAATACAGGGTGTCTGGTGGCAGATCTATATTTTCAAACTTAAATAAAAAACGTAATAATTGACACAAAGTTTTATTAAGATCATTGAACGATACGTTGGAAATTCGGATTTTATTTTTAAAGTCTTCCGTCGAGTTGAATACCCGGTTCAAAACGGAGTCTTGTGTTGTGCTCCACACGCTGCAGTAAACTTGGTTTAATTGAGATGATTTCTCGCAATTATTTTCCTTTAAAGCCACAAGAGATTAGGGATTGTCATTAAAAACTCTCTCCTTAAGTTAGAGCCATGGAAGATCCATGGGAGTTAGATCGGGGGACCTTGGTGGCCGTTGGATGTTTCCAAAGCGGCTGATCAGTTTTTAAGGGAAATTTTCCGAAGAAAATTCATCGAAGCTCTGGCTGCGTGTGCAGTCGCCATATCCTGTTAAAACCACATGTGTGAAGAGTACGTTGGATGAGTTCACAGGTTTGGCAAAAAGAATTCCGTTATCATTCCTCGATTATTCTGACCGTCAACATTCGTCGCCTGGCCTCAACAATTTTTGGAAAAAATGGTCCAATTACCTCAAGCGTGAATAAAGCACACCAAACAATTACCCATGGGCAATGCAATGGTTTTTGATGTTTCAATCAAGAGTTGTGGGTTCTTGGAGACCATTAACGATAGTTTTGCTTGTTGACGTGGTCGTTTAGATAAAAATGAGTCTCGTCGCTCCAAAAAATGGGATTTATAGTGCGAAAACGCTCCAACATCGTTTCGCAAAAATTTGTTGCTTAAATCATAGTCTGCTTCTTTAAGTTCATGAACGATTTGAATTTTAAAAGGCTGAAACTTTAGATATTTTTTTAAAATTTTATGAATAATCGTTTTTGGGAGTCCCAGTAAGGCTGCTCTTTTCCGTATTGAAAGTCGCAGATTTTTACATAAGCTGTTTTAAACCAGTTCAATGTTTTCGGGAGTTCTTGAAGATCAACTAGGCTCTGGCCGTGGGATATACATAGCCGAAGCAGTTGAATTTACGAACGAATCAAGCTACACTCGGACCATTAATTACTTTTTAAAATTATAGTATTTAAAAATATAAATTTTCCACCAGACACCCTGTATTTCAAAGCATTACATGCCACTTCCATGTTTAAACAACATTATTTATTTGTATTGATATTGCAGCACGACAACAGGCTAAACCATTAACTAAAAGGTGTTTGTATTTGGAGACCTACACGGATACTTGATGCTGCTTCTAAGAACAGTGGCGTATTGTTTGGGGTTTTCAGTTAAAGCTGAGTATTTTGATTGTTAAAAATAAGTAAAAGAAATTAAAAAATAAAAAAAAATTTAATGAAATGTTATCTCTTGGATTTTTTTTCTCTATAATGCAAAAAAAGCTTAAGAGTATGTCATCTATGAAAATTAAGCTTCCGGAGGTAAGTCTAAAGTTAAATGTTCTAGAAGGAAAACCCAGATGAGATCAAAGCAGCGATTGGTTGATTTAAGACCAACAAGGCCATAGATGCAGACGAAATATTTCTAGAGCTGTTTGTCACTGAAGGGGAGGAGCTAATAAAGGGCACACATAAGCTAGTATGCCCCGTCTAGGTACATGAAATCATGCCCAATGATTTGAACTTCAGCATTCCAAGTGTATATGTATGTCCGATTCATTAAAATAGAAGCAAGCCCGTCTAGGCCAACTATTGCGGAATAGGTCTCCCATCTATCGCATATGAGATCCTTCCCGGTAAGTTATGCAAAGAGTTAATGCCAAACTTGACAAACCAATGCAGCCCTATCTTTATGGCTACAGGCCAAATAAAACAACAATCGATCAAAAGCGATGCATACTATCTTTTTATAGATGAATCCGGCTTTGGCTTCGTTATGTCAATAAGAAAATTTTTTTAAAACTATCATTTCAGCAAAACTTGTAAGCCCTTGCTCTATTACACTGATTCTCCGTAAAAATAGAAAGCGACCTCCCCCAAACCATTCACCACCACAAGAGGTATTTAACAAGGTGACAGATTAATTGGAAACTTCTTTAACGTACTGATGGAGAAAATATTGGAAAAAAGCCTACATCCTTATTGCGGATAACATTGATATCGTCGGAAAGATAGATCAAAACGTAATTGGTGCTTTTTTCCAGAATTAAGAAGAAATCGGCAAAGATTGTAGGTCTGATTCTGAACAAAACTAAACTTATGCATGCAACGATGGATATGAGATATTGTAAAGGCCGGCAATTGCAGCGTCGAAGTAGTAGAGGAAATCATTATTTACGTCCCCTCCGTAATTGATAGAAACAATGATAAAGACAGCGAACTAAGGCAAAGAACCATGCTGACAAATAACTAATACTTTGAGCTAATCAGGCAGTTCAAAAACGGAACTTTCTCTTGAAGTACTAAATAACATTGTACAACTTGCTTATTATACTTGCGAGTACTGATAAGGCCTGTCCAAATCTGTATTAACAGGGATTATAAACGTCAAACAAACCATAAGCTGTTTGGGCGGTATACCCCGACTTAAGCGCAGTCAAGCGCATCAAAATACAGCAATTGCGCTGGCTGGGCCATATCGGTCGAATAGACGCAAATTCTGCAGCTAAAAAGGCGTTGAATATTAACTATCAGGGAAAGTGCAGACAGAGAAGACCGAGACTTGGGTAAGAGTGTATTAATACATTCCAAAAAATTGGTCGCACAAGTTGGAGAGAACATGACACAAGCAGCACTATTTTTGGTGCTTTTTAATGCCTCAAAACGCCAACTTTTTCGTTTTAGTGCCAAACTGAGAAAAAGCACTAAGCTGGTGCTTTCTTGATTTTTCGATAGCGCCTTTAGTGATTTTTACAAGTCTTAAAATTTATGCAGTGACTGTTTTTGCAAATCTCACGAATGGTTTTTCCCCTAAAAACTCTTTATTTGTCTTACAGAATATTGGTATTTTTTATTAAAAAGTGTATTTACCGCTTGATTAACAAATTCACTTTAACATCTTTTAGTAAAATTTTAAAAACCGAATATGCTTGAACTCTTTTTCAAAGCGGCTGAATGGCCCGTTTTAAATCAAAATTTTTTTCAAGTACACATGTTTTATATAAAAATATAAATTTGTATTTTGCAACTAAAACTGAAAATTTCATTGATTCTTACACCAAATCATCGGTGCACTTTAACCAAATTCCTAAAAAGCCACATAAATAATTTCTGCCTTTATACATATAATAACTTCCATAAACTTTTCGAGAATTATTATAAACAAGTCCAAACATTCAAGAGCTCTTTCAAAAATCCAATAAACCATTTTTCGTTGTTCAACTATTTTGATTTTCTTTTTCCCTTATGCATTTGAATAACCATTGGTTACCACTGAATATATTATAAGGGCTACTGAAAACAGAACCCTTTCGTATATAAACAATTTCTAAATATTGCGGAAATTGAGCTCAAATCCTGAATAATTTTTAGAAATTGTTGTAAAACTGAAAATTTTAGTTTTCGCTTAAAAGACTTGTGGGGGAGGGAGGCATGGTGTATAATGGATTGGATTCAGTTTAAAACAAGGTTTTAAGGATATGCAGATTGATATTTAAAGCAGTTTTAGCCCCACGAAACACAGAACAACAGTCAGATGGGCATTTTTTAATCGATTTATAAGTGGTTCTCAGTCTATTGCTAATAGAACAAGTGGGTCTAAGGCTATTCCTTTAGGGCGATACAAACATCTGCACAAATGCACGGAATCCCTGACACGTTTGTAAGGTGTGTATATAATAAGCTTAGTGCTTTTTTAAGCTTTTCTGAATGCAATATTACGCTTTTTTGTGTACGATGTGCTTTTTGCTTTCAAAAAGTTGGCATCACTGGGCACAAGGTTGAAAATGCTTGAAAAGCATTCATTAAGCAGATCAAGACAAACAAGAGACTTAAGTTACCCAATTCTGCTCTGTGCTCAATTATTCATTTAAGCCATTATCTAAAGCGTGTTATTGCTTTTTTATATTGATGAACTTGTTGAAATTTCTGGGGTGGAACCTAGATAATGTTAACGACGCAGCAAATTCCAAAAGCAGATTTTAGTTCTTCATACCATAATAAAACATGTGTCAAAGACCAGTGAAATCTCTCTTTACATTGATTTGCAGGCAGCTCTAAAGGCCTTGAATTTTTATTTATTTTCTTTGTGCTTCTATAGTCTTCAATGGAGCAAAGGGCTTCTTTATATCCGATCATAATCCGTATTCCTATGCCAAATTCCGATCTCAATGTTATAGATTTGGATGTTATAGTACACCTCTAATAATTTTTGGTTTTCTTCCAGATTGGCGACTGGCCATTCACACATTCACAGCATATTGTAGACAGTGGGGCTGCCACCTAACGAACCCAAAATTCTTTTATTTTTTCATCTATTTTATTATTGAATCTTCGCTTAAGCGAACTAACAATAAGTATTCAAATCTTAAAACTAAGTAATTAATAATAGTCCAGTCAGTACCAGACTAAAGTTAATTAATTTTAAAAGTTTCATCTAAGAGCAATAGTATCCCTTCTTTTTAGGCGGGTGTGCCCACTATGATGCAGGATGCTTCGAGCGAGCGGATTTGGATGTGTTTCCAGCTTATTTAAGTACTTGTCCACATAGTTTAGGATTTCACATTTAACTAGTGGAACTTGTAGATCCTTGTGGATGTTGATGTTTTTAATATACCAAGGAGCACCAGTTATCATTCTTAGAATCTTGTTTTGACGGCGTTGAAGTTTTTCTATGTTGGAGGCGGAAGCAGTGCCCCATAATTGTATACCGTAGCACCAAACTGGTTTTAAAATTGAGTTGTAGAGTAGAAGTTTACAATCCAGACGTAGCACAGAGTTTCTACTAATTAGACAGTGGATTTGAGCAGCTTTAAGTTTCATTTTCATAAACTTCGCATCTATATGAGGCTTCCATGTAAGGCGGCGATCCAAGTGAATACCAAGATATTTTGTCTCAGATCATTAAGGCATCATATGGTTGTTAATAAGAATTGGAAAGCACGTTTCTTTGCGTAAAGTAAAAGTTACATGGGTAAATTTTGTACCGTGTTGACATCTCCGGTCAACGATATACAGCCCAGACGATCAGCTGGTAGCTCAAGAGGACAACCCTGTCGTGCTGGTATAAGCAAAGTGACAACCCTGGCATACCGAACAGTAAAGTAGTTGCCACCCTAGAAAAATTAGGAAAATGGGGACGTTTTTACATGGCCTACTACAGTTCGCATCAACTGTGTAAATGAAGTTAGCTGCAGTTGCCGGTAACTCGATAGGAATCGTCGCCTTTGGCAAAATGTCTAACTTCCGTTTTTCTCGATTGGGCGTTGGTTGCAGTAAGTTGCAGACGAGATTAAATCTTAAGGAATCTTCAGGAGGGACCGAAAATAAAAGATCCTATAGAGTCAGAAAGGAAAAACCCGTAAATTCGGTGGCCAACAGAAATTTTAACAAAGTACAAACCGAAATTTCAACAGAACAGAAATAACATTTTCAACGAAACACCAACCCAAAATTTCAACAAGATAGACTCCAAAAATTTCAACAGAATGAAAATCGAAATTTCAACAAAAGAGAATCAAAAATTTTTCTACCCAATAGCAACAAAAATTTTTCTACCTAATAGCAACAAAAAAATTTTTCTACATAATAGAAACAGGAATTTTTCCACAAATTACAAACTGAAATTCCAACAAAATAAAGGCAAACATTTTCAACAAAATAAAGGCAAAATTTTCAATCAAATAGAGACAAAATTTTCAACAACATAAAAACCGAAATTTCAACAAGGTAATAAAGGAAAAATTTCAACAAAATAGCAACAGAAATTTCGACAAGATAATAACTAAAATTTCAACAAAATCCAAACAAAAATTTCAACAAGGTAATAAGAGAAAAATTCCCACAAAAGAAAAGCAAAATTACAACAAGATAACAGCAAAAATTTCGACGAAATAGCAACCAAAAGTAAGATACATATAAAACAACTATAAATTCAACAAATACGCCTACAAAATGGCCACCCAAAATTTCATCCACTGGCAACAACAATTTCAATAAATCCATATACAAAATGGCTACCCCAACATAGTATCAAATAGCAACAACAATTTCAATAAATCCATATACAAAATGGCTACCCCAACATAGTATCAAATAGCAACAACAATTTCAATAAATCCATATACAAAATGGCTACCCCAACATAGTATCAAATAGCAACAACAATTTCAATAAATCCATATACAAAATGGCTACCCCAACATAGTATCAAATAGCAACAACAACAATAACAAGGTTAACAACAACAACAACTCCAATAGCAACTACAGAAACAAATCTACAGCTGCCAATTTCAACAATAGTAAATTTCACAGCGACAACAGCAGTACACACAGGATTCAACAGTAGCAGCAAGAACCACAGCCACCACAATTTCAGCACCCACGTAACAACATTTGGACAGCTAAGTAAATTTATTTCATTATAGTAGAAAATTTGTTTGTTGTCCCACTCAGTAATACAAATAGAACCCCGTGGTTTCGTAATTTGTGTCCGTCCGGTGATCCGCTGAGTTTCCCTTCCCATACCGTGCTTCACCAACCACGCACTTGTGCGCGGCCATCTTATTCTATTCGGTCGGAGCCTTTGAGGAAGAAGGAGCTCTATGCCCTTGGTGCTTTATTCAAGCCCTTTCCCTAGCAAACCCCCCCAAAACAAATTACGAAACTAGAATATCACACTGGTCTCGCGTTTCTTACGGCAAAAATTTACTTTTTCGTTTTACAAGAACGCAGGTCCAAATCTTGTAACCATTTTTTTTTAAAACCCACGTAAGCAAAATTCCGAAATCATTAACTGTTACTTCCTTAAGTAAACGTTTTGAGATTAAGAATTTTTGTAGAATTTTTTTGAAAATTAAATTTTGCTGTAATCAACAATTATTACTTCGTTACGAGAACGAGTGTAAAAATTTTGAAAAGTAAATATATATAAAAATACTTTTGAGATTAGATTTTGCCTCCTTTACTAAACGAAAGTAAAATGTTGATGGTAAAAATTTTTCCGTAACACCACATTTTTAAATAAAATTTTGAAATTAAATACTTTATAATTAAAACTCTTGAGAATTTAAAGTTTTAAATCAACAATTATTGCTTCGTTACAAGAACGAAAGCAAAAGGTTGTGGCAGCACAATTAACTTTTGGAAAATATTTTTAAAATTATAATCAATATTTTGAAATCAATTTTTGGCACCGTTCACACAACGGGAGTAAACATTTGTTTTGAAAGTAAATTTTTAGTATTAGACTTTTGAAGTCAGAATTTTCGCAATTTAAATATTCTTGCTTTTTTAAAAAACCAAAAGAAAGTGTTTCGAATCAACATTTTTGAATTGAAAATTAATACTCCATAAAAGACAATAAGAACATTTTAAGAAAAGGAAATATTTGTAGATCAACAAGAAAAGAAAAAAACCAAAATAAAATTGTAATTTTTTATAAGTAAAATCGTAAAAAAATTGAATAAATCAAAATAAATAAAGCAAATACTAAATTACTAGTATTTATCCTATAAAACACAACGCATAACGCTTGCATTGTGAATAGAAGTTAAGCGAACGTTGTTGAAATAGTATAAGTCAACCAAAAGAAAACAAAACAAAAATATTGTAAACCAAGAATTCGAAAAAGATTTAAGCGACTCAAAAGAGCCAAAAGAAAAACTTTGGACTCTAATTATCTAATGAAACAAAACTAATGTAGAGATTTTGATATCAATATATATAAGTATATAGAAGTAATGTACTAACAGACACTAACAAACGCCCTAACGTGGTGTATATTTTTGTAGAACAGTTATTTTAGTAAATATATCTCAAAATGGTAAATGAAAAATTATTTAGATACAATTTGTTTACAATGGTTGTCTAAAACCAACTGAAAGATTCTAAAGGGTAAGTGAACGGTGGTGTGAACTTTAAGGGGTATTCCATAATCGTTTTGTTGTTGAGAATACCATGGTCTGGGGAGGGACAACTGGGGAAATAACAGCTTGCCCCATTGCGAGGTACATGTCTTTATTTGGATACACTGGTACAAACTTTGATGTCATTTTTGTTTTAGTATCGCAACGAACCACCACCCATGCCCGCGAGCCATAGCCGTGCACTAATTGACAAGTTGCCAGTGTGCGATACTAAAATGGAAAGTAAAGGGGTTAGACAGGCACCTAGTGTTTGCTCGTCCGTTCTGTTTGATATTTTTATTTACTATTTTTGCTAACCCGTTGATTTATGTCAGTAAGTGACACTTCATTGAACAACCCCCCAAGATTTATGACAGAAAATGGCGCCCAACGTGGGGCCCCCCGAATTATTTGAGCACCCTATGGCAGGGGTCCGATTGGTTTAACACCCTAGGGATTTAAGCCAACGTGGCACCGACCTGACAATAGTGGAGCTCACTGTAAGTGCTTAGTCTAAGGAAGGCAACCACGAATTTATAGGAAGACAGTTTTGCGAAAGCAAGGTTATGATGTGACTGGAGTGTGAACATGGCAGAATGTGATGACAGTAAGTCACGGAGGGTGTACTTATATCCGTCCGTCAGCTACTGACTGATACGAAATCCCGCACGTTTATAACAGAAATTAAGTAAGTCTCAGGGACGATGCGAGCGTACCCTGATCGCGACGTAATTTTTGTGGGACAGTCTGACTTTTAATGGGTTGGTGAGTCCAGATAATTGTGTTTAGATATTATCTGTTGCCACTACTCGGATCGTATGGACAAATGGGAAGTCACAACATAACCGCATTCTCAAAACTGAATCCGAAGTCGTCTCGCGTAGACATGTTATCCTCGAAACATTCAACACCACCAGACACACCTTTGAATCATTCATATTATATTTTTCATTTATTTACAGTTATATTAAACATTTATCACATTTATTTGAAGAAAAGAGAAACTGTGTTTCGATATTATTTTTGAATCAGCGAAATTTTTGATATTTAGAATTTCTGACAGAAGAAACAAATTTTTACTATAAACATAATTAAATACAAAACACAAGAAAGTTTATTGCCAGAGAGTCATTTGAGTGAAATTTTGAAACCATTCACACCGGTTGGAACTTAATTTCACTGACTAATGATAATTTAAAAATTCTTACTGAAAATTCGAATTTGAAGCGAAACTTTAATTGATTTCAACGTAAGTCAGTACAGCAAAGTCTTTTGCTTATACGTTATCACACAATTTTAATCCGAACTTTGAATCTATACCGTTTGAACAATTTGGTTCAGTAGTAACACTACACCCAATTGCTAAAGAGCGTTGATTTCAGTATTACCAGTATTATTACCTGATCTGTAGACATTTACCTGATTTACAGATATTACTTGATTTATTTTTATCACCTGATTTACTTTTGCTACCTGATTTGCGATTTTTTTTGAAAGGTATTAGCTTTGATAACTACTTTTACTTTGGTCGCAATTTTGATTAGTACACCAGTAAGATTGACAGTCGATCGTTGTTAGTTTGAATCGTTTAGTTCACTTTAAGTTTGAAATGGTTGGTACACGGTCAAATAGTAGGAATGAGTCGGCGGCAGTTTCTACCGCAGTAACTACAGCCACCACAGCGAGTACTTCGTCAACCAGCAGTACCGGAGCCGTTTCGAGAACACGAGACCTGGACACCACCATAATTGAAACTTCCAGACCAGGAGAGTTAGATGTCAGCGGCGGAAGCGTTTCGGCTAATAGTTCGATTACAACACCACCATATAGTAGCATCAGCGCGAGGGGTATTGTTGACGCATTTAGGCAAGGCCAATCAGCGGTAAGACCTCCTCCGAAACTTAGACACAGCCAAGAACCTACCAGAAGCGAAGCAAATATAACCCGTGAAGACTTAAGAAACCTCGAAGACAGATTGTTAGATTTAGTACCACGAATTATTCAGCAAAGTCTACATGTTCATTCGCAAAATGCGGAAGTTAATCAAGCGCAGTCAAGAGATAGTAACAATTTTCCAGATTTTAGTCAACCACCTCCAAGTTTTACGCAACCAAGTTTTACGCAACCAAGTTTTACGCAACCACCTCAAGGAAATTTACAAATGCAGCAATGGCCGCGAGTAACTTTTAATCCAGCTGATAATGTTCCGAATCGATTTTCTTATCCACCGGATATGGGAAATATTCCAACGCAACCGAGTCAAAGAAGTCACCCTTTAGCCAGTGCAAGTTTTCGTATTGATAAATGGGGAATAACCTTTGATGGAACAACTCGCACGACCAGTATCGAAGATTTCGTATTTCGAGTGGAAACCCTACAAGCCGATTATGGAGTTGAATGGAAAGACGTCCTCAAGTCATTTCATCACTTGCTAAGCGGTCCGGCTTTAGATTGGTTCTGGGACCACCGAAGGTTTAATAATGTTTCTAGATGGAGAGATTTTAAGGCAGCATTGATAACACAATTTAATAGATTTGATAGTGATTTTGACATCCAACGTAAGATTTTAGACCGACGACAACAGGGTCAGGAAACTTTTGACGCTTTTTATAATTCAGTCATTCGGTTACGTAATCAGCTTCGTAGTCCAATGAACGAGAGAGATCTAGTCAGTATTATGAAGGGTAATCTAAAAGCTAATATGGCACAATTACTGTTTTCGATACCAATTAGTAATTTAGCACAGTTCGTCAAGGAATGTCGTAGGGCAGAAAATCTTTTGAACAACCAACAAAGTTTCACTCGCAGATTTGCACCGAAAGTAATAAATGAGTTAGAATGTGATTCGGATCCAAGAGAAGAAATTCCAGAAGTTGAAGCATTAGCAGCGAGTAATAGGAAATTAATATGTTGGAACTGTCGGATTGAAGGTCACACGTTTATGGAGTGTAACGAAGACAAAAGGAATTTGTTTTGTTATAAATGTGGTTTGGAGAATACCGTGACACCGAAATGTCCTGTGTGTCAGGGAAACCTGAAGTCGAACTTGTCTCGAATGGGGACAGAGGCACGTTCAGGAAACTCGTATCACAAGCCCCAGTAGGTAATAGTAATTCCAAAAGTAATACCAAAGAACCTGAAGTGACAATTCTACATCGAAATAACCAGACCGTACAGTCATGCACTCCTAGCCAAAAGAACCCTACAGTACAAATCTTACATACAGATAACCAGACCGAACAGTTTATCACACCCAGCCCAAAGAAACCTTTACATATACGAAGAAAGGAATACCAAGAAGCGCGGGAGAGAATTTTTGGACCATCCACACAAATTTTGAAAGCACGTCACCGTTATAAGGAACGCAAAACACTTCGATTTGAAATAGCAGCAGCGAGCATATACGAAGGAGCCGATAACCGGATATACACCACCATAGAATTAAACCAACATCCAATCCAGGGATTATTGGATAGTGGAGCCTCAGTGACAGTTCTGGGAAGAGATTGTCTGGACTTCATCGAAAAGACAAAATTAGTTATCCATCCATATTCAGCGGAAATTAAAACAGCCGATGGCCGACTAAACCCCATTATAGGTCGCGTGAGAGCCGACATTACTTTTAGGAATGTCCGTAAACCTGTTGACTTTTTTTTAGCCCCAACTTTGAAGTTACCACTTTACTTAGGTGTCGATTTTATGAAAGCATTTAATTTGATAAGATTTGAAATAGATAGCATTGAGTCCAGTCATGAATATATCGCCGATAGTTCATTTCCTAGTATGCATGTTTTAGACCCACCACAGCGGGATTCGTTACAAGCTGTGATAGATTTGTTTCCCTGTTTCACACGTAAAGGGTTAGGTAAGACTTCTTTAGAAACCCATCGGATCGACACTGGAGATGCGGTCCCAGTTAAGGAAAAACATTATCCCGTATCCCCAGCAGTTCAGAAATTAATGTATGGTGAGTTGGATAGAATGCTATCCTTGGGAGTCATTGAGCCTAGCGAGAGTCCGTGGAATAATAGGGTAACAGTTGTGTTAAAGGGCGATAAAGTAAGAATCTGTTTGGACGCGCGACGACTCAATGACTTGACCATTAAAGACGCCTATCCACTCCCACACATTGAAGGACTGTTAAGTAGATTGGGAGACACACACTTCATCTCCAGCATTGATCTGAAGGATGCGTTCTGGCAGATACCTCTAGCAGATCAGAGCCGGGAGAAAACAGCGTTCACAGTGCCTGGAAGGCCCTTGTACCATTTTACGGTAATGCCATTTGGTTTGTGCAACGCGGCACAAAGGCTATGCCGCCTAATGGACAAGGTTGTTCCAGCACGCCTCCGAGAAAAAGTATTCGTGTATTTGGACGATCTGTTAGTGGTATCGCCAGATTTCGATGAACACCTTCGAGTATTGGCTGAAGTAGCCGAGTGTTTGAACAACGCAGGGTTGACGATCAATGTGAGCAAGTCCAGATTCTGTTGCCGTGAATTGATATATTTAGGTTATATTGTTGGTGGAGGACAATTAAAACCAGATCCGGAAAAGATCCAAGCGATTATGAATTTTCAGTATCCTAAAACGACCAAACAAGTACGCAGTTTTCTAGGTACTACAGGATGGTACCGTAGATTTATTTCAGATTACGCCACGATTACTTCTCCTATTAGTGACACCTTGAAGAAGGGCAAGAGATTTACATTCCCAGAGGAAGCTAAAAACGCATTTGACCAACTAAAGGAATGCTTAGTTAAGGGTCCCGTCTTAACGCATCCGGATTTTAATCGAACTTTTTACATTCAATGTGACGCATCTGATATCGGCATGGGAGCAATTTTATTCCAGGAAGACCCAGAGGGCGGTGAACATCCCATAGCGTTCTATTCAAAGAAATTTACAGCCGCTCAGAAAAACTATTCAGTGACCGAGCGTGAGTGTTTAGCCGTCGTGTCGGCGATAAAACGTTTTCGTCCTTATATCGAACTTATGAACTTTGTCGTGATCACGGATCATTCGTCTTTGAAATGGCTTATGTCACAACGTGACTTAAGTGGCCGACTTGCTAGATGGAGCTTACAATTACAAGCCTTTTCGTTTGAAATACGTCACCGTAAGGGTGCACAAAACGTTGTGCCAGACACCCTATCGAGATATCCAATGGACGAAATAGAGTTCGCACAACAGGCATTTATTGACCTCGAGTCGCCTGAATTTAGTAGCGTCGATTATAAAACGCTAATTGAATCAGTGCGAAGTAACCAAAGTAACCTCCCGGATATTAAAGTTGTTGACAATTTCGTGTATAAAAGAACTATACCATACGATGGAGACATCGACAAGCAGGACCATGCATGGAAGTTATGGGTTCCGGCTAACCTTACGGAGAAAATTATTGCTAACGCACATATACCACCAAATGTTGCTCATGGAGGAATTGGAAAGACGATTAGCAGAATACGTGAATACTTTTATTGGCCACACCTAAACATTCAAGTGAAAGAATTTATTAATAGATGTGACGTTTGCAAGGAGTGCAAGCCAGCAAATAAAGTTTTGAAACCACCTATGGGACAAGAACCTGATGTACGCAGACCATTTCAGCGGATATACATCGATTTCTTAGGACCATATGTTCGCTCGAAACGAGGTAATTGCTTTATCTTCATTGTTCTTGATTATTTTTCGAAATTCGTTTTATTGAAAGCTATGACCAAAGCTAATACCAGGAATGTAGCCAACTTTTTGATACAGGAAGTCTTTTATAAGTTCGGATGTCCAGAAAGCCTAGTATCCGATAATGGACAACAATTTGTTAGTAAAGAGTTTGCTGAATTGATGAAAAGTTTTGGTATTGCTCATATGCGTACAGCCAATTACGCGCCACAAGCTAACGCGTCCGAAAGAGTTAACCAATCAGTTTTAGCAGCAATACGGTCTTATTTAGAAACTGATCAAACCGACTGGGATTTACACTTGTGTGAAATAGAATGTGCCTTAAGATCGGCAGTGCACACAGCAATTGGAGTCACACCATATTTTGTACTTTTTGGAACGAACATGATTACGCATGCATCAGCATATAAATTGGCGCGAAAACTAGACTTGTTAGAGGATTCAGAAAACCGTTTGGAGAATCGTAGTGAGTTCTTGGAAATCGTGAGAGATAACGTTCAACAAAACTTACACCAGAGTTACGAAGCAAACGCTAAACGTTACAACGTTAGATGTCGTATCACAAAGTTTAGACCCGGACAGGAAGTGTTCCGACGAAATTTTCAGCTCTCCGATTTTTCCAAACAAATATCCGCCAAACTATGTCGGAAGTTTGTTAAATGCAGAATCGTGAAACCAGTTGGCAAAAATTTGTACGAAGTTGAAAATCTACAAGGAAAAGTTGTAGGAATCTACCACTCTAAGGATTTAAAAGCATAATAGGATAGAATTTCTGTACAGTTAAGGTTGAAATTTTATCATATTAGCAAACCTAGTTTGCTAATATGATAGAAACTTTACCACCGGCTAAGAGGATGTGTACCGTGTTGACATCTCCGGTCAACGATATACAGCCCAGACGATCAGCTGGTAGCTCAAGAGGACAACCCTGTCGTGCTGGTATAAGCAAAGTGACAACCCTGGCATACCGAACAGTAAAGTAGTTGCCACCCTAGAAAAATTAGGAAAATGGGGACGTTTTTACATGGCCTACTACAGTTCGCATCAACTGTGTAAATGAAGTTAGCTGCAGTTGCCGGTAACTCGATAGGAATCGTCGCCTTTGGCAAAATGTCTAACTTCCGTTTTTCTCGATTGGGCGTTGGTTGCAGTAAGTTGCAGACGAGATTAAATCTTAAGGAATCTTCAGGAGGGACCGAAAATAAAAGATCCTATAGAGTCAGAAAGGAAAAACCCGTAAATTCGGTGGCCAACAGAAATTTTAACAAAGTACAAACCGAAATTTCAACAGAACAGAAATAACATTTTCAACGAAACACCAACCCAAAATTTCAACAAGATAGACTCCAAAAATTTCAACAGAATGAAAATCGAAATTTCAACATAAGAGAATCAAAAATTTTTCTACCCAATAGCAACAAAAATTTTTCTACCTAATAGCAACAAAAAAATTTTTCTACATAATAGAAACAGGAATTTTTCCACAAATTACAAACTGAAATTCCAACAAAATAAAGGCAAACATTTTCAACAAAATAAAGGCAAAATTTTCAATCAAATAGAGACAAAATTTTCAACAACATAAAAACCGAAATTTCAACAAGGTAATAAAGGAAAAATTTCAACAAAATAGCAACAGAAATTTCGACAAGATAATAACTAAAATTTCAACAAAATCCAAACAAAAATTTCAACAAGGTAATAAGAGAAAAATTCCCACAAAAGAAAAGCAAAATTACAACAAGATAACAGCAAAAATTTCGACGAAATAGCAACCAAAAGTAAGATACATATAAAACAACTATAAATTCAACAAATACGCCTACAAAATGGCCACCCAAAATTTCATCCACTGGCAACAACAATTTCAATAAATCCATATACAAAATGGCTACCCCAACATAGTATCAAATAGCAACAACAATTTCAATAAATCCATATACAAAATGGCTACCCCAACATAGTATCAAATAGCAACAACAATTTCAATAAATCCATATACAAAATGGCTACCCCAACATAGTATCAAATAGCAACAACAATTTCAATAAATCCATATACAAAATGGCTACCCCAACATAGTATCAAATAGCAACAACAACAATAACAAGGTTAACAACAACAACAACTCCAATAGCAACTACAGAAACAAATCTACAGCTGCCAATTTCAACAATAGTAAATTTCACAGCGACAACAGCAGTACACACAGGATTCAACAGTAGCAGCAAGAACCACAGCCACCACAATTTCAGCACCCACGTAACAACATTTGGACAGCTAAGTAAATTTATTTCATTATAGTAGAAAATTTGTTTGTTGTCCCACTCAGTAATACAAATAGAACCCCGTGGTTTCGTAATTTGTGTCCGTCCGGTGATCCGCTGAGTTTCCCTTCCCATACCGTGCTTCACCAACCACGCACTTGTGCGCGGCCATCTTATTCTATTCGGTCGGAGCCTTTGAGGAAGAAGGAGCTCTATGCCCTTGGTGCTTTATTCAAGCCCTTTCCCTAGCAAACCCCCCCAAAACAAATTACGAAACTAGAATATCACACTGGTCTCGCGTTTCTTACGGCAAAAATTTACTTTTTCGTTTTACAAGAACGCAGGTCCAAATCTTGTAACCATTTTTTTTTAAAACCCACGTAAGCAAAATTCCGAAATCATTAACTGTTACTTCCTTAAGTAAACGTTTTGAGATTAAGAATTTTTGTAGAATTTTTTTGAAAATTAAATTTTGCTGTAATCAACAATTATTACTTCGTTACGAGAACGAGTGTAAAAATTTTGAAAAGTAAATATATATAAAAATACTTTTGAGATTAGATTTTGCCTCCTTTACTAAACGAAAGTAAAATGTTGATGGTAAAAATTTTTCCGTAACACCACATTTTTAAATAAAATTTTGAAATTAAATACTTTATAATTAAAACTCTTGAGAATTTAAAGTTTTAAATCAACAATTATTGCTTCGTTACAAGAACGAAAGCAAAAGGTTGTGGCAGCACAATTAACTTTTGGAAAATATTTTTAAAATTATAATCAATATTTTGAAATCAATTTTTGGCACCGTTCACACAACGGGAGTAAACATTTGTTTTGAAAGTAAATTTTTAGTATTAGACTTTTGAAGTCAGAATTTTCGCAATTTAAATATTCTTGCTTTTTTAAAAAACCAAAAGAAAGTGTTTCGAATCAACATTTTTGAATTGAAAATTAATACTCCATAAAAGACAATAAGAACATTTTAAGAAAAGGAAATATTTGTAGATCAACAAGAAAAGAAAAAAACCAAAATAAAATTGTAATTTTTTATAAGTAAAATCGTAAAAAAATTGAATAAATCAAAATAAATAAAGCAAATACTAAATTACTAGTATTTATCCTATAAAACACAACGCATAACGCTTGCATTGTGAATAGAAGTTAAGCGAACGTTGTTGAAATAGTATAAGTCAACCAAAAGAAAACAAAACAAAAATATTGTAAACCAAGAATTCGAAAAAGATTTAAGCGACTCAAAAGAGCCAAAAGAAAAACTTTGGACTCTAATTATCTAATGAAACAAAACTAATGTAGAGATTTTGATATCAATATATATAAGTATATAGAAGTAATGTACTAACAGACACTAACAAACGCCCTAACGTGGTGTATATTTTTGTAGAACAGTTATTTTAGTAAATATATCTCAAAATGGTAAATGAAAAATTATTTAGATACAATTTGTTTACAATGGTTGTCTAAAACCAACTGAAAGATTCTAAAGGGTAAGTGAACGGTGGTGTGAACTTTAAGGGGTATTCCATAATCGTTTTGTTGTTGAGAATACCATGGTCTGGGGAGGGACAACTGGGGAAATAACAGCTTGCCCCATTGCGAGGTACATGTCTTTATTTGGATACACTGGTACAAACTTTGATGTCATTTTTGTTTTAGTATCGCAACGAACCACCACCCATGCCCGCGAGCCATAGCCGTGCACTAATTGACAAGTTGCCAGTGTGCGATACTAAAATGGAAAGTAAAGGGGTTAGACAGGCACCTAGTGTTTGCTCGTCCGTTCTGTTTGATATTTTTATTTACTATTTTTGCTAACCCGTTGATTTATGTCAGTAAGTGACACTTCATTGAACAACCCCCCAAGATTTATGACAATTTTTGTTCATTTATCTTTATTCCCCATTACTTTGCCCATTTCTCTACTTGGGTTACGTGTTGTTGCAGTTGGTTCGAAGCCTCTTTAGGGTCTTTATGAATACTAAGGAAAGCAGTATCATCAGCAAATGTCGACGTGTAGGTTAAACTATTGGTTGGCATATCTGCTGTGTAAAGCAAGTACAGAATTAAACCTAATATACTCCCTTGAGGTACACCAGCCCCTATTGGTTGGGAATAACTTATTTGGTTTCCCTCTTTTATCATAAATTGTCGACCGGTTATGTATTTTTCTAATAGGTGAAAAATATTACCTGGAAGGTTGAACTTTAGTTTGTTAAAAAGGCCTTCATGCCATACTATATCGAAAGCTTGAGAAACATCGATGAAAAGCGCGGAGCAGTACTTTTTTTCCTCAAAGCCTTTTCTTATAACCTGTACCAACCTGTGAGTTTGTTCGATGGTACTATGTTGACTTCTAAAGCCAAATTGGTGATTTGGAATTCAGTTGTTGTCAATCAAGATCGGCTTTTTTTAAAGCAATTTTTCGAACAATTTTGACACAATGAACCCTAAAATAACGTAAAGATTTCGCAAACCAGCTTGGTAAAGCATAGCTACTCTACCAACTCCCCGAGACGCCACAACTCCTGTAAGCCAAGTTGGACTTGCGTTGCGATGTTTTACAAGGTCACCCTGTTATTTTGATCTCAAAAAGAGGCCGTTTTTTGTGTTTGTGACCGACACAGCTGATTTTGATTAAGAACAAAGCAAATATCAGCCATGAGATAATTGTCTATTCAAAGTTAAACTGTGCAAATTTTTTAAGAATTAAAATGCCCATAACTACGAAACTACGAAAAGACTTTAATTTAAATATTTTTTATGTTAAATATTATGCAACCACTTCTATATTTAATTAAATGCTAATAAAACACTTTGCATACTTTACTTTTAACAATAATCAAAACGAAGGGCTTAATATTTTCCATTTACTTAAAGGTTCATTTAAATTTATGGTTGAGTAACCCCCTTTATAAAGTTCAGATCAAGCTACGCCTTGAAATGTAACAAAATCGATTTGTAACTTTGTTACTTCGAATTCATTCATACATGGAGACAAATGTTTTTTACTCTTTTGATTTCGAAATAAATACAAAAACAAATTCTGCAGCTCATTAAGTTGCATTTGTAGTAAAATATCGATTGCAGTTCAAAAACAAAATGTATCAAACAAACGCACACAGAGCAACCAACATTTGCTATAAATTCGTGAAATAAAAATATTTGCAGTTGCAACAACATATGGTCGCTGAATAGTCAATTTATTTGTAACTATGTATATGAATATGTACATTTATATTTAAAAAAAAGTAGTTGGAGCACCTACTTGCAATTAAATACTTTCATTTTCATTATTATTTACTTATGTTTTGCAAATAAATGTAAATATTTCTTTTGTTTGATGGTATTGCAGCATTATGTTGCACCAACTCATACCAGAAGTATTTAATAAAATAGAGAAACAGACAAAAAGTCAATAGAAACACACAGTTTTATATGCAAGCAGACATGCGAACGATAGTTTGTACAAACATATCTCTGAACTAATAAGAGCTCTTCATTCGGCTGTGCTGAATCTTATACACCATTCACAACGTGTAGGGGTTTTTACGGAAATTTTTTCAAATTTTGTATGGCACCCCCTAAGGGGAGGGACAAGGGGGGTAAGTATGTTCTAGGAAAATATTTGCAAGAAAAAATGATTAAAAGTCAGTGCTACATTTTACCTATTCATGGGTACCCTGAAAGTTGTAGAGGGTATTTATTACAATTCACCAAACTTTGTATGGCAACCCCCTTAGGGCGTGGTGATAGGGGGTAAGTATGTTCTGGGAATATGTTTGGGAGGGCAAGCTAATGGGGGTCTGGGATACACTTTATTCGTCTTAGGGCAACTCCGAGGAAGTTGTAGGGGTTTTCACCCTAATTTTTTCAAATTTTGTATGGCAACTCCCTTAAGGGGTGATGATAAAGGGTAAGTATGTTCTATGAAAATGTTTTGGAGGAAAAATTAATTGGGGCGGGGAAAAATTATTTGGGGTCAGCCCTACATTTGACCTTACGGGCACCCTGGAAGCTGTAGGGGGGAATTTATTACAACTTCCCAAACTTTGTATGGAAGCCCCCTTAGGTGATAGAGATAGAGGGTAAGTATGCTCTATGAATATGTTTGGGAGGGAAAGTTAATGGAGGTCGATCGTACACTTTATTTCGCTAAGGCCGAATCTGGGGAAGTTAAAGGCAATTTTACATAATTGTTGTAAATTTTGTATAAAGATAGGGAGTAAGTATGTTCTAGAAATATGTTTGGAAGGCGGACGGGAAATTAACGGAGGTCTGTGATACATTTTATTCCCCTTGGTGGGACTACGGTGAGGTTGTAGGGGTTTTACCCTATTTTTTTCAATTTGGTTATGGAAATCATGTTAAGGGCTGAAGAAAGGGGATAAGTTTGTTCCACAAAAATGTTTGGGAGGAAAAATTAATTGGGGTCGGTCCTACATTTGACAGGAGCATTTGTAGGAGCACCCCGGAAGCTGTGGGAGCGTATATAAAATAAATTTTTAAATATTAAACTTTATATGGCAACCCTGTTAGGGGGCGGAGATAGGGTATAAGTATGTTTCTGAGGCAGTTGTGGAGACTTTTATGTACAAACTTTAGAAAAAAAACAGAGGTAGTATTGGCTTTTGGCTTATATCTCGGTCAGTTATCGGGCGATTTTACTTCTCAATAGCGATTTAATGGCAGATATTTCTGATAGTTGGATATCGTTTACGGGTCTATGCGACATCGGGGGACCTTGAAAAAGTTTATTTGAAGGACATATGTATATACTTTATGGGGTCACAAAATTATGTTAAAGAAATTCCAACGGAATGACAAGCTTAATATACCCTTATCACACTTATGTGAAGGGTATAATAAATATAATGACTTAAGTTAGTATCTCTGCTATTTTAATACTACTGTTTTATTACGAAATAGTTTTATGGATGATTCGGTCAGTTGCCAGCAAACAACTGTGTCAAAGGGGGGGTGGGAGGTAAAAGTGTCAGTTTAAAAGATTGCAATTGTCGTTGATTAAAAGGTTCAGAGCTTTATAACTAAAGTCCATCAATATCGAGGCTACACCAATAAAAGTAGTATCAAAGCAAATTTAAAAAATTCGCCCTCTGCCAGGTATTATCAGGGTACACCTATACAGGTAGTGTTAAGAACCCAGCTTATTATAAATTTGTCTTGAAGGTGATTGTCAGATTTATTAATTTTGTTTAAAATTAAAAAAAAATTTAGCATTTACTTTTTCAAACACAAAAAGGAAATGCCGAGGGCGAATTTTTGGAATTCGCCTTGATACCAACTGTATTAGTGTATACAGGGTACACTAAACAAGGTAACAGCAAGGCGAGTTAAAAAAATTCGGCCTCTGCATTCCCTTTTTGTGTTTAAACGGTGGAATGCTAGAAAATCAAAATTTTAATACAAAATTGGACATTTGTAGCGTGAAAATGTCAAATTTATTTTAATCAGCTGGACTCCTAATATTACCTGGTTGAGTGTGCCCTGAGTGTATCCTGCCCTGCCCTCTGCATTTCCTTTTTGTGTTTCGGAAAGTGAGTGTCAAAAAATTTTTAATCTCAAACAATTTTTATAAATCTGACAATCAATTATACTTTTTCCCCCATTTTAAATATTTAAGCCGTGAATGCATTTAGTAAAGGTTTTTAACTTAACACTAATTAGCCATTTTTAAAAAAGTTTAGTTAGTTAATTGGCAATAAGTAAAGGTAATAACAAAATGTAATTTGGCATAAAGTCCCTCACACATGGAACCATTAAGAAAATCTTGTTGAGAAATTAACTTATTATCATGAAGATCTATCAATGGCCCCCATCAATGTTCAATGTACATTCTGCAACTATTTACGAGCATTAGTGCAACATAATATTAAATACATATAATTAAATGGACTATAAACTGAATCAGTGTAAAAAAAACTAAATAATATTACACTATTAATTGGTCAGCCAAAAAAAATTTTTGCACAAAATTTACTTAAACAAAAAACTAACGATTTTGTCTGGCAAATTAACTTTTTTTAGTTTTTAAGCAAAACTGTTGCATTAAAACGAAATTTGTTGAACATTGTCTTAGATATGGGCTTTGGTGGTGATTTGTTTCATTTCATTTGCTAAATACTTAAAACACAAATTATTACAAAATTTTGTAATTTTATTTTAAACAATATTTTAATGCACTTTTATGTGCATTTGCTTAAAGTGAAAGTATGTATTTTGGTGCTTTTGTTTTCCAACATATTGGACTTAAACTTTTGTCTCGAATGATTACAAAGAAAAAGGTTTAATGTTGCTTAAATGTTTGAATGTTTATATTTAAGAGTAATATGTATAACAAAATAGAAAATTAAAGCTAATAAAATATGTATGTACAAGACTTTAATCAAAAAAAAGCTGTATTTCATACAAAATTATTCATACGAAAACTAGCATATATTTACATACAAAAATTTATATTTTTGCAGCATTTGGGAAACTTAAAAAATTAATAAATTGTTTTAAATTATAAGCAACACATTTTGAAAAGATTTTAAATAAACAGACTTTTTTTAAAAAGTTTGACTTAAGTCTAAAATAATGCGGAGGGCAAGGCACATTCAACCAGGTAATATTAAGAGCCCAACTGATTAAAATTAATTTGACATTTATACGAAATAAAAATTAATTTTATATGAAATTTTAAATTTTTCTGACATTCTACCGTTGAAACACAAAAAGGAAATGCAGAGGGCGAATTTTTTGAATTCGGCTTGAGTTTACCTTGTTGAATGTGCCTTGGCGGAGAGCAGGTAATATCAAGGCGAATTCAAAAAATTCGCCCTTTGCATTTTCTTTTTGTATTTGAACGGTGGAATGTTAAAAAATGTTAAAATTTTTGTAAAAAATTAAATATTTGTATAAGTGAATGTAAAATTTATTTTAGTTAGTTGGGGCTCTTTATATTACCTGTGTGAGTGAGTGTGCCCAGGCAAAGGGGTTATTTGTTTTAAAAACATCATCACTCAAACATTTTTTATTTCAAATAATAAAAGTTCTTATAATATGTTCATACCTAAATGATATTAATTTTCCCAAAAAAAAAAAACATTTTCATCAATTAAAAGCAAACTTTTTATCATTAAGATAATGAAAAACATTTCCATCAAATTTTAATTATAATAGAAAATTCCCATGCAAGTTGTATACCCGTAAAAGCGCTTGTTTCCGAATTAAAATCAAAAAATATATAAAACACAATCAGAAAAATAATATTCAATGAAAAAAAGTAAAAAAAATTTTAGAAAACCGAATTGATAGTTTTTTTCTGTTTTAAAAAAAAAATCTGCCTAAAATCCTTTGTCTGGGTTTCTTCACTTTTACTTTCCAAATATTTAAGGGCCAAATCGTCACATTCGATTCGAATCGAAAATTCACTCGATTAATCAAGTTGTCAATGCTTTTAGTATAGGAATTCTAATAAGAATATTTCACTAGTTTACTAGACAACAAAAAACGATTCAAGTGCTTCCCTCTCCAGTCTCATGTTGCCAATCCCAAAGAGTTTCCGCTTGTTTAGAAATAAATAAGACCCGAGGCAGATGAAAAGTGACATAGAATATACTCAAAAGTCTTTTTATCTCCTGGTATACACATAACCTGCAACCATCGCTAAGCAAGTCATCCCTATCTTTTAGCATTAAACGCTGTCCAACAATGACCTGTTGTCATACCCATCTGCAAGGATAAAAGAAAATTCATTACCTCGAGTCAATAAAAGATTTCCATAAAATTCTAAAGATTCTAAACAGGTATTTACTCTCATCTCAATGGTTCTAAGCCTGATAGCAAAGTCTAAACCCCTATTTTAGCACTAAAGTGGAACACATATATCATTGTTTCTTTCTTAGGTGAATCGACCCATTGCTTAACCAGCCTTGAATACCCCTGTCTCATCGAACGCAATTATTATACATTTCTTTGGAAGGGCAGGGCGAGATCGATGGCTTATTTGGCTTAAAGAATCTCTGCCTGTACGACATTGCAATGAAGGAGAATGAAAGGTCCGCTACTTCGGTCTTTTTGTGTTTTCTGTAAAAGAGAGAGAGCGAAGAGAAGCCTGATACTTAGTCTGATAGTTAGATAAAGGGACGCTAACACGGCATTCAGACCATGTAACTTGTAACACGTTACTGTAACATGTTACATTTATTTGAGGGCGAAGGTGTAGAGAAGGCAGATTTCTGTTTTTTATGTTATATTTTGACACACCAAAAAATCGATGTCATGTTGATTTCCGAAACTCATATGACATCTAGAAGCACTTTCAAAATAAGTGGCTATACTTTTTATGATTCAAAAGATCCCAGAGATAGGTCATGTGGTGGTTCAGCTATTCTAATCAAATCAAGAATCAAACACCAATGGATGGGTGGTCTCTCCGAAAGTTATATACAAGCAACAAACGTCTGCATCGATGAATTTTACCATAATCTCGTTATTTCGTCAGTTTATTGTCCACCCAGATTTTCCATAACGAAGGATCAGTACAACAGTTTTTACAAATCTTTAGGTCCTCACTTTATAGCTGCTGGGGACTACAACGCTAAACACAAATACTGGGGCTCCCGCCTAATAAGTCCCAGAGGTCGTGTCTTGTATGGTTCTGTATCGGAAATGAGACTTCACGTTATTTCAACTGGGCAACCAACATATTGGCCAACTGACCACAATAAAATACCAGACGTAATAGATTTTGGCGTAGCAAAAGGCATATCCCCTGAGCTTATTGAGGCTCAACCCTCCTTGGATTTATCTTCTGATCACTCACCCACAATTTTTACTATTTGCAGTCCTCACCAAATTGCAACTAGTGATATTTTTCTGTCAAAAAGAATAAACTGGTTAAAATACAGAAAATTTATCAGCACGCACTGTTCGGAACACCAATCTTTAAAAACTTCCGAGGAAATCGATGAGTGCCTTAGTAGCCTCAATGAAAATATTAAAAAAGCCGTTGAAAATGCTTCTTCTACCTACCGTCAGGCCAGATACAACAAAATTTACTCAACCGATGTTGAAAAGCTCCTATCTGAAAAAAGGAGAGCCCGAAGAGAATGGCAAAAGTATAGATCGCCCCTACTTAAAAATAAGCTGAAGGAATGTACAAACCGATTAAAAAACATGCTGGAAGTACATAGAATGTCATCAATGAAGGAATACCTTGAAGGTCTAGACGCGACTCCTCAAACAAACTATTCTCTATGGCGAACAGCCAGACGTCTTAAAAGACCCGTAATCGCAAAACCACCACTGCGTAACCTGAGAGGATCCTGGGCTAGAAATGACGAAGAAAAATGCGATCTGTTCGCAAGCCATTTAAGGAACGTCTTCACTCCCAATTCATGCACTGACGTGAGAGAATTACCGCCTGTTGTAGCTAGACGTCCTATAGAAATACGTTTCCAATTTTCAGATGTTATAGAGGCAATCGCTAACCTAAATGACAAAAAAGCTCCTGGCGTTGATAAAATAAGCAACAAAATGCTTCTAGAGCTACCCTTCACAGGTAAAAGAATTATTCTTTTTGTTTTTAATGCCATAATTCGGCTTGAACACTTTCCGCCAATATGGAAAGTTGCCTTAGTAAAGATGATTCCCAAGCCTGGTAAAGATCCTTCGAAGGTGGAGTCTTATAGGCCTATAAGTTTGTTACCAACTTTGGCGAAACTATTCGAAAAGCTGCTTAAAAACAAGCTGAGTCCGATCCTTAATGATAACAACTGCATCCCAGATCACCAATTTGGTTTTAGAAGTCAACAAAGCACAATCGAACAAACTCACAGACTGGTGCAGGTTATAAGAAAAGCCTTTGAGGAAAAGAAGTACTGCTCCGCGCTTTTTATCGATGTCTCTCAAGCATTCGATAAAGTATGGCACGAAGGCCTGTTAGTCAAACTAAAACTCTATCTACCAGCTAATATTTCAAGCCTGCTAGAAAAATACTTAACCGGCAGACAATTTATGATCAAAGAGGGAAACCAAATAAGTTGTTCCCAACCAATAGAGGCTGGTGTACCTCAAGGGAGTATACTAGGTCCAATTTTGTACTTGCTTTACACAGCAGATATGCCAACCAACTGTTTTACGCACATGTCCACATTTGCTGATGATACTGCTTTTCTCAGTATTGATAAAGACCCTAAAGAGGCTTCGAGTCAACTGCAACAACACGTTAGCCAAGTTGAGAAATGGGCAAGGTTATGGGGAATAAAAATAAATGAACAAAAATGTACTCACATAACTTTTACCTTACGCAAAGAAACGTGCCCTCCAATCACTATTAACAACCATTTGGTGCCTCAACGATCCGAGACAAAATATCTTGGTATTCACCTGGATCGCCGCCTCACATGGAAGCCTCATATAGATGCAAAGCTGACGCAAATGAAACTTAAAGCTGCACAAATCCACTGGCTAATTGGTAGAAACTCTGTGCTTCATCTGGATTGTAAACTTCTACTATACAACTCAATTTTAAAATCAATTTGGTGCTACGGTATACAATTATGGGGCACTGCTTCCGCCTCTAACATAGAAAAAATACAACGCCGTCAAAATAAAATCCTAAGAATGATAACTGGTGCTCCGTGGTATGTCAAAAACAGCAACATCCATAAGGATCTAAAAGTTCCACTAGTTAAATGCGAAATCCTGAAATATGTGGACAAGTATTTAAATAAGCTGGAAACACATCCAAACCCGCTCGCTCGAAGTATCTTGCAACATAGTGGACACTCCCGTCTAAAAAGGAGGGATACTATTGCGCTTAGATGAAGATAACTATTTATATTATGAGAACGTAAATTTTAGTTTGGCACTGGCTGGACTAATATTATTTCCTTAGTCTTAAGATTTGAAAACTTATTGTTAGTTCGCTAAAGCGAAGATTCAATAATTAAAAATTATGCAAAAAAAAAAAAATATTTTGACGTTTCTCTTTTGACTTTTTCGTTTTTTCTTTTATTTTTCTTTATTCTCTTTCGTATATGCCATTATAATGACAGTCAAAACCATGATACAATTACCTTACAAGGTATTATTGATACGGAAACAACTACAACAAACTCGATAGCAAATTTATGAAGTTGTTGAAAAATCATCCTTGTTTATGTCCAAAAACTAAATGTTTGACAGGTTTAAAGAGTGAAAAAACTCGAGCAAAAAATAGTCAGCTGTTGAATCGATACTACCTTGTAACATAATATAAATGCTTGAAGTTTTTGGAAGTTACTTTAAAACGAAATAAGAAAAGAGTATTGTTACAAGTAACATAGTCTGAATGCCGTGTAGGTTGTATGGTTTGCAAAGTTCACTTTGTCCTGGGACCTACTTGCAAAGAATCACTATTTTTAATCACAGACTTGATATTAACAATGTTAGCCACAACAGACAGATTTTCCAGTCTGCTGATTCCAAAGTTCCTGACTTTCGTTTCGTATCATAAAGTGTTGCAAAAAAAGCTACCAGGCTTTTGATATACCCCTTTTTTTGCTTTTTTTTCTCATCGTTCAATATCGTATCATCGTTTGCAATTCATATGCAACATTAAATCCACCAATGCAAAATAAATTTTAAAATGCTTTGTTATTCAGCTTAAATTTCTCGAGCATGCTATGGCGAATGGGTAGTCAGTAAAGATCCTAATCCTACAGGGGTGAACAAATCAACAGCGATCGGCAATTGCAGCCACAGTGTCTTTCAGCCTTCATTTGTCTAGATTAAAATGGCACGTGAAAAGTCTCAGATCTAGCTGTGGCCAAGTTATTCTCATAGTTTCGCAGGTCTGGCAGTATAAGTATAAATACATCCACGTGCAGTTTGCTGAAAGAGAGGAGATTTTCCCAAAAGTCAATCGCTTTATCGTCTATTTTCATAGCATCTTTGATCAGCTTGACCAGGTATAACAAAGAGGCCGAGGAAACGGACCCAAGTGGGCTGCACAACTATTACTTCAACACTTCCGCAGCCACCTGTTCTACCTAACCTAACCTAACCTTGATCAGTTTACTGGCAATGCAACTGCCTACTTTAGCCCATGCCCCGCATTCAAACATATTTTAATGCATTGACTTTGCGGACGAATTGTGATGTCAAATAAACATCGGTGAAAAAAGATCCTGTGATATTACTGCAAAATATGCTGCAGCATCGCAGCCAAGTGGCCTTTTTGTCAATCGAAGACAGATTTGCGTGTAGAATCCTGCATTCATCAGATAACATTTGGATGGTTGGTTGTGCAATGAATATACCTCCTCTAAATTAGCTCTCCTTTAACGAAACAATTATAAAAGTGATAGTGACTTAAGATGAAACATTACACGACAATTTTTTATTTTAGTACCAGTAATCTTTGGAAGTGGTTTTTATAGGACTTTCAGTAAAATAAATAATAATAATAAAAGTAATTTTAGCCAAATTTCGTACGGATACTGGCATGTTAAGATATTTAAGGATAAAAAAAGGAGGTTCCATGATGGACCAAGTCTCATGAAATTTGGTGAAACCATTTCTATTTAATTTGTGCATATGTATGTGTAGTTATATGTTGATGACAAAATTTTATAAAGCAATTGTCAAATAAGCCCTTCATAAACCATAAATAGTTAATTAAACAAAATAGCTTCATACCCTTTAATATTTGTTGATTTAACTAATTAAACTAAAGTCTATGAAAATCAAAACATCCAAAAATCATGTTTTTTTTCTGATGACAGTAAAACCGACTCAATTGTTTTGTTCATGGTTTCATTTGCACGCACCACATAGGGGTTTTTTGCCAATCTAGCCGGACATTAAGCAAAAAATGAAATTTAAGAAATGTAAAAATTAAAGTACGCAGATCGACAGATAACCAAATTCTGCATCGGATAGTGAATTTTTAGGGCTTTTGCTTGAAATTTGTCGTTTTGGGGCGCTGTTAAAGTCAGGAAAGTTGAGTATATTGCATGCGCTTTTATTGACTTTTTACGGTTTTGAGAGGTTTACAACATATTTTTTTGTGGCTAATTGAATAAAGATTTTACAATGATTTTTGGTTTTTTCTATCAAAAACCATATTAGCAGTTATGCTGTTTTATTTTTTTATTTTTTTTAAATTTTTATGATAAAAAAAAATTCGTTTGAAATCAAAAAAACGGATTTTTTATTCACTTTTTTGTAAAAAAAAAAAAAATAAAAAACTTTTTGAAAGTCAGAGTAATCGCGATCCCAAAAATGTTATACTTCACGATAAAATTTGAAGTCTCTATTTTTAGATTGTGAAAAAAAACGTTGCGCGTTTTTGCGCCACTTTTTTTGGCGATTTTTTGAAAATTTTACCTTTTTTCTGTTTTTGCTTATCTTGTATATTTACATATGAATACTTAAGAAACCCTTTGTCAGTCATAAAAGTTATTTATAATTGTACGAATGTAGATGTTTTTCATATAATTATTGCAGGTACATTGAAATAAATTTTTAATATGTATATCTGTTTTTTACCTGAGTAAAAAAAGGAATGTGGAAACAGTAGTTTTTACCCACCCATAAATGGGTTTTAGCCACCTGTGCAGCTGTTTTCTTAATGATGCTATTTTATGGAACAAAATAAATGTACCTGTCTTAAATAAGTTTTAATTTAAAAATATTCTTTGGAAAAAAACAAATCTGTGCTTCAGGTGCTCAGTTTTTAAATATATATATTGTGGGCATTGCACAAAATTCTTTTCAGAACCAATTTAAAGCTTCGAAAGTGAAATGGAAAAAGTGTATACAAGATTAGAGTTATTCCAAATAGTACAGGAATGTAAAGATAAATCTGTTGAAGAAAAATTTAAATTTTTAGATAGAAAATTGTGCGAAATTTCAAAATGTCAAGGAGATAGTGACATCTCAGCGGTAAAGGAGTGTATAAAGAATTTTAAAAAATTTTTTAAAATACATTGGCAGTCAGCACAAAGGAAATATGACCGATTTTTAAGCTTGAATGCCACATGGCTGGAAGGAACAGTGACAGTCCCTCTATTTGGCAGTTCGTCCTCAAAACGACTACAAAAGCCATTCGTTGAACTGACCGAAAGAAGTAAGAGAAGAAAAACTGAAAAATTGCGAACTCAGTTCGATGCTGATTTATTAATGCATGCAGCCCAAACACAATTACAAACATGTGGGAAAAAAGATGCATCAAGTCTGCTTAAAAAAATTGTGTCTTCCCCGACAAGAGCTTCAAAGTTGAAAAAAGCATACAAAGCTGTACAAGAAGAAAAAGTAAAACAGCTAACACCCCTTAAGGCTCTTTCTATATTTGTGGAAGCTGATCTTTCTCGAAAGCAATATGAGATAATCCGCAGTGCCGATAAGAAGGTTTACCCTAGCTACAGTGTTCTGCAAAAAGAAAAAAGTAAATGCTATCCTCCAAAAGAATCGTATGAAATAACAGAAACATGTGCTCAAATTAATCTTCAAGACTTGCTTAATCATACCGCAAGTAGATTACTAACATATTTAGAAGATGTTTTATGTGATTCAAAAACAGAAGATTGCAACTCCTTTGAACTAATAAGCAAATGGGGCTGCGATGGCTCACACCAGGCACAATTTAAGCAAAAGATGGAAAATGATGGCTCAGATTCTCATATTTTTCAGAGCAGTTTTGTCCCAATTCGACTGATATGTGGTACAAAAAAAAAAATACTGTGGCAAAATCCAACCACTTCATCACCCCGATATTGTCGACCTATTCGCATCAGATTTATTAAAGAAACTGTGGACGTAATCCAAGAAGAAATTGACTATGTACAAGATGCTGTTAGTAAATTACAAGAAACAATTTTTTTACTGGATGGAAGTTTGTATTCCGTAAAACATGCAATGCTATTTACAATGGTTGATGGGAAAGTATGTAATGCCGCAACGCAAACCACGTCCACAATGAAATGCTATATTTGTGGGGCTACTTCAAAAGAATTTAACAATTTAAGCATCAAAAGAGATATAGACGCAAATGCCCTTTCTTTTGGATTATCTACTTTGCACGCCAGAATTCGTCTATTTGAGAGCATAGTACACCTGTCATATAAGCTCACAGTGAAAAAATGGCAGTTAAAATCTGATGCGGACAAAGCAATTGTTAAAGAGAGAAAAAAAAATATTCAAGCAATATTTAGAAGTGAATTAGGGCTATTAGTGGATGTACCGAAAACTGGATTTGGAAACACCAACGACGGTAACACCAGCAGAAGATTTTTTTCCAATCCTGAATTAGCTGCAAAAATAACTGGAATTGAATTTGATTTCATCTACCGAATCAAAGTTATTATTGAAGTAATATCAAGTGGTCACAAAATCCATCTACACAAGTTTGCCGATTATTGCTTGGACACTGCAAAACTTTATGTTGCTCTATATCCCTGGCATCCTATGACACCTACAATGCACAAGATTTTAATACATGGAGCAACTGTTATAAATGAGGCATTGTTGCCTATTGGGCTTTTATCAGAAGAAGCGGCTGAGGCACGAAACAAACATTTTCGGCTTTACAGGCAGAGGTTTGCAAGAAAGTTTTCAAGAGTTGAGTGTAACAGAGATGTTTTGAATAGGCTTTTGCTTAGTTCTGACCCACTGATGACTAGCATAAGACCAACTCCAAAAAGAAAGTCATTACCATTCACGAAAGAAGCCGTTTCTTTGATGCTTCCACCTGTACTTGATTTCGAAGAGGATTCAGATTCAGAAGATGTCTTTGAAGAAACAGACGAAGAAGAACAGTGGCACCCATCACCTTAGTGCAAAAGAGGAGTTTATTTAAAAAAATTAGTTGCTGTTTTTATATGTACATATATAAAATTTATTGTTACTATTTTAAATAAGTTTTTGTTATAAATATATTAATTATTTTCAAATAAATTAAATACTATAAAATACAAAAAAGCGGCAAACAAGCTTAAAAATGAATTTTTTGTGAAAATTAGCAAAAAAAAAATAAAAAAAAAATTTTTTTTACAGGATCGTTTCGTGAGGGGGGGCATTGGAGAAGTACCCCCCTCCTCCCACAAAAGCTTAATAAGATATTTTTTTTGGTATTTAGGCTTAAGTTATCCATTTCTATTATTAAAAACATTATTTTTGCCAATTTCATTTTATGGAACCGCCCACAAAGAGGGGGGGGGGGCAAAATGAAATTTTACCATCTCCTGTACCAAAGTTTAGATTTTTTAACTTTCGCCTGTGTTTAAAATTGCATTTGCTTAACGAAAGTTCAGGAAATTTAAATAAAAAGCTGAATTTTTCAGAGGTAGCATTAGTTCTTCTAAGGGGAACTTTTTTCCCCTTGGTTCGATTTTTGTTTTTTTTTAAGCTTAGTCAGCCTATGACCCCAATACATGTTTCTGCCAAGTTTCATTGATCTAGGGGCACGCAGTAACTTTTAAGAAGTAATATAAATTAAAAAAAAAAGTGATGTCCGGCTAGATTGGCAAAATACCCCTATGTGCGCACTTGTGAAGTAACACACACAAATTAATTTCAAGTGTCTTGTTTATTTCATGCCTGATGATTAAAAAAATGTCAACAAAATAAACAAAAAATTTTAATGAAACTAATGATTAATATAGCAGCAACACATTTTTCAATTTGTTATCTTAATCTAATGATGGCATGGTTGACAATAACAATGAATTTTTTTATTTAATTTTGATAGTTCAAGTGTAATTTTTAAGTAAGTAATAGTTGGAAATAATGTTTTGTATAAGGCTGAAACCCCCAGCTTAATGAAGATATGTACATAAGAAGATGTACTCGAACATAGGGTTGCAAGATTTGTTTCATGAAAATCAGTTAAAATTAAAAAAGATATACATACTTACTTAAACTATTTGAATAATAATTTTTAACATATTTTTTTGCTGTTTTGTTTATTAAGACCTACAACAAGTGTCCAAATTTAAAGGTGTTACGAACGTTACACATTGATGGGATTGTTTTGTTCCAACCACAAATGCGGTCGTAAACAAGATAAAAACGACAACCAGTGGCAGTGATATAACTGTGATTGTGTTTTCTTCATAGAAACAATATCTATTTAAAATGTGATAAAATAATGGCCTTTTGTTTAAGTGTATTTGTTTTAACTTTAACTAACAAACAAAAGACTTAAGAAACAAACTTTTTTTGTATTTCACTGCGTTTTTGTTTTGTTTTTATTTCCTTATTTGTGTTACAAATTAATAAGTTTTTTTTTAAATATTCATCAGCATTTTTTTAAATTACACTTTACGTCAAAGCATCTATTATCTAATCATGGTTTTAATTAAAAGCAAACATTGTTCGTTGTTGTTGTTGTTTAACAATAAATATTTACGATCTTACTTGTAAATGATTAATAAATTTGTTTTGAACAGTTTATTGCATTTATAAATGATGTTTTTATATTACAGTACATTGATATGAGAAAAACTTAAGTCTTTTGGCTTTAAGTTGTTATTATAGAAGTGCGTTTCCGATATTCAGATGTTGCAGAGGCTATCGCTAGTCTAGATGAAAACAAAGGCCTGGCGTTGATGAAATAAGCAACAAAATGCTTTTAGAGTTGCTTTATACAGCAAAAAGAATAATCCTTTATACTTTTAACGCCGTAATAGGGCTTGAACATTTTCCGCCTATATGGAAAGTTGCCTTAGTAAAGATGATTCCTAAGCCTGGCAAAGGTCCTTCAAAAGTGGACCTTTACCTTTATCAAAATTGTTCAAAAAACTACTTAAAAACTAGCTTAATTCGATCTTACATGACAACAACTGCATTCCAGATCACCAATTTGGCTTTAGAAGTCAACATAGTACCATCAAACAAACTCACAGATTGGTACAGGTTATAAGAAAAGCCTTTGAGGAAAAGAAGTACTGCTCCTCGCATTTCATCGATGTTTCTCAAGCTTTAGATAAAGTATAGCATGAAGGACTGTTAAACAAACTAAAGTTCAACCTTCCAATTAATATTTTTCACCTATTTGAAAAGTACATTACCGGTAGACAATTTATGATCAAAGAGGGAAACCACTTAAGCTTCTCTCAGCCAATAGGGGCTGGTGTACCTCAAGGAAGTATATTTGGTCCGATTCTGTACGTGATTTACACAGCAGATATGCCAACCAATAGTTTTACACACACGTCGACATTTGCTGATGTTACTAATTTCCTTAGTATTCATAAAGACCCTAAAGAGGCTTCGAACCAACGCAACAACACGTAACCCAAGTAGAGAAATTGACAAAGTTTTGGGGAATAAAAATAAATGAACAAAAATTTACCCGTGTAACTTTTACTTTACGCAAAGAAACATGCTCTCCAATCCTTATTAACAACCATATGGTACCTCAACGATTTGATAAGAAATTCCTTGGTATTCACCTGAATCGCCGCCTCACACGGAAGCCACATATAGATGCGAAGTTGATGCAAATGAAACTTAAAGCTGCTCAAATCCACTGGCTAATTGGTAGAAACTCTGTGCTACGTCTGGATTGTAAACTTCTACTCTACAACTCGATTTTAAAACCAGTTTGGTGCTACGGTATACAATTATGGGGCACTGCTTCCACCTCCAACGTAGAAAAAATTCAATGCCGTCAAAACAAAATCCTAAGAATTATAACTGGTGCTCCTTGGTACACAGAAAAAAATTTGTTGTAAATACAATTAAATTTTTTGTAAATACAATTAAAAGTTTAATTAAAACTCAACCAACAATAGAATTTGTAAATACAACAACGATATTTGTAAGTTGATTGTTGATAGCCAAGTCAACAAAATTATTGTCACATTAACAACTCTTATTGTTATATTTCATAAAAATATTTAACTACAGACATTATTATATTAACAATGAAAATTGTTAACCGTAGAAATCTTTTTAAATAAATCTTTTGTCAAATTAACAAGAAAAATTGTTAGTTTTCGGCCAGTTTTTTAATAAAAAAACATATTTTTTTTTTATTTTTTTGCAAAATTTTTTATTATATAATTTTATAACATATGAAAGAATAATAAGTTAAGATGTTTACATAACAAATTTTAATTAATTAATTTAAACACGTTCTTCCATTTTGATAAGAAACTAGATATATATTGATATTTTCATTCTATTGTTATTGTTGACTTTTTATAAAATGAAAAATGGGTTTTGCGTACCTATCTGTATCTGAATATAAATACATATACATGTATGTGTATGTTCAATTTTATTTTATGACATTTTAAGTTATTAAAACGGATTTACTCTAATATTTGAATAATGACAGTGGACAGTTTTACATTTGCAATAGGGCTTTTTACTTTATAAAAAAATTTTTGCAAAAACAAATAAAAAGTTTCGGACTGTTTTGAAAACTTTAGATTAAATAAAAATATCAGTTTAATTTATATATGTACCAATTGCTGTCAGCGATTTCACTACGGGATATCTTATACCAAAAAATAATCGGAACAGCTTTTTATGAATTTAAGATCTCCAGTCACTTGCAGAAGAGGTTGCATAGAACAACATTGCAGTATAAGTAGATTAAACTTTGCATCGACTTCTTCAAAACTCTTCTCAATTAGCACAAAAGTTTCTTGTAATTCTGCTATTGAAAAATTTTCACGCTGTTTTGAGCCGTCAGATTAAGTGAAAACTGCCAATGGAGGTGGAAATATATTGTAAATAAATAATTTTTTGCAAATGAAACAATTTATTTACCATTTTTAAGTTTTGACAGCTTTTTTTACAAAAAAATTTTACTTATATTTTTATTTTAATTTTTTTAAGAACACTTTTTTATGTTTATCAAACACACCAAATAACAAAAATTAAACGTTTTAAATATTGACGTCTTTGCTTTTTTCAAAGCTTGCTCTTCTTGCATATTTCTTTCATATTTTTATATGTAAATAGAAAATAGTGTTTTTGTAATATTAACAAGACGTTTTATTGCATCAACAACCAAATTGTTGTTTAACAAAATTTATTTCAACAAAAGATGTTGTTAACCCAAACTGAGTGATATTTTTTTCTGTGTATATTAAAAACAGCAACATCCACAAGGATCTACAAGTTCCACTTGTAAAATGCGAAATCCTAAGCTATGTGGACAAGTATTTAAACAAGCTGGAAATACATCCAAATCCGCTCGCTCAAAAAATTTTGCAACATAGTGGACACACTCGTCTGAAAAGAAGGGATACTATTGCACTAAGATGAAACTACTGAATTTCTTAATTTTATTATGAGAACTTAAATTTTAGTCTATCATTGGCTGCACCAATGTAAATTACTTAGTTCTAAGATTTTATTACTTACTGTTAGTTCGCAGATTCAATAAAAAAAAATATGCAAAAAACTAAAAAAAAAGTTTTTATTACTAAATTAATGTCCTGATCATGGTTTGCCACCAAAAATCCTTCTTCCGCAAAATATATTTTTTTTAGTTCCCCCAGACTTGGGTTGCGCTGTATTTCTAAACGCAGTTTGCTCTGCATCATAATATTTCAACTCCTTCCCTTGCACACCCTTTAGATGTAGATGTAGTTGCTTTGCAGCATAAATAACTTTAAAGAGTTCAATTTAAACTCATTTATAATAATTACTTTGACTTGAATATTGTCCATATAAAAAAACTGTAAAATTAAAAAAAGGTGGGAGTAATTTTTTTTTTGAAAATGTTTGCGCAGAAACTACTACCAATTGAGCTTTTAAGCACTTCAAAGTGACTTTTTGCTAAACTCTAATAATTGAAACGCAATGGTGTTGTATTGAAAAAAAATTTAAAATTTGTTGTAATTGTTGGTAATTGTTCATAAAAATTTTGTGTTCTACATTTTTGATTACTTTTGTTGATAATTACATATTTTTATATTTTAAATTATTAATATTTTTCAAAATACAAATTTTTTTTGGTTAAAACTTGTAAATTAGACGTGAAAACGCATGATCGGGACCTCTTGAACATGTGTGCATGACCGTGAGTGAAAAAGATTGCAGTGAGTGAGTACTTATGACTAGATCGTTTGCAGGGCTGCATTAAGGCTGTTTTGCTTTTTTAAGTACCACAAGGGAAAACAAAAATTTAATATTTTAATTTTTATTTTTCAACAACTTACTTTATCTGGTATAAGTTTTTGCTCAGTTTATTACTATAATTGCGTCCAGGGGTAGTGAAAAAGGAGGGACTTTTGTTGGAGTTGGAACCAGATGTACTCTTAGTCAAAAGGAAGGAAAAAGCATTTGCTTGTCATAACCTTCCAGCTGCTTTTCTCTCGTAAGCCAAAGGTGGATAGTAAAAGATCCAAGGATCTGAAGGGATAATAAGTGTCAAGAAAATTAGTTAATTCTGTCTGTCCTTCAAGAAAAGAACAACGGTGGACTATAATAACAGTAGCCTAGTCCGGCCACATCATAGGAACAAAATGGAAAACCATAAATTTAATTCAAAGTATGTAGAGAAATTGGACAAATTGACTCAGAATGACATACATATTTTCAACTGACATATTGCCAGTTTGTGCGAGATTTTTACGATTACAGGTATGAACTAGGTAAATAAAAGCAAACAAAATAAGAGTATAAATCAAGTCCGATTGTTGTTGGTTTCATTTTCATTGGTTTCAACATGCAAGAGATGGTTTGTGTGGTTCAGTAGTGGAAATTTTGACATGGAAGGCAAAACTTGCTAAGTTGGCAAAAAACGTTTAAAGACAAAACATTTAAGAAATTGTTGTCAATTTTTACGAGGGCTAACAAAATCAGCAATTTTAAAACGATTTATCGACAAACAGTTGAATTGGGTACCACACAAATTGAAAATGAGAGCCCTTAAAAAATTTTTTTGCATGTTACAGCATTTTAAGGCCACGAAAGAAAATATTTTATTACCTCCGATCAAAAGTGAATCTGTTTAAAGCATTACAGTAAAAGCTCTTAATTCAACTCTTCTTTCATCTGCTGAAAAAGTCACCCCTTCATATTGTATCTGGCTTATATTTGCCCAGATTATCGCAGGACACCTATACTGAACTCAACTTGTTCGTTTTAAGCGAGTATAAGACAAAAACCTCCCAAATATTCAACGAGCCAAGAAACTATGGTTTATACCTTTGCAATACTTGTTAAAAACTTTTTAGAAAAAAGTGGTTTGAAGTTTTACTCACTCCTTGAAGGATGCTATTTGTTTCATTGACTTGATTCGTCTTTTATCTCAAAAGGTTAGCTGTTCCTTTTGCCACTTTGTTAATGAATATTTATAAGCAGGATTACATTTGGTGTGAACATAAAACATAGATAAGCTCCATCTAAGGCTATAATTTGCCAGAGTTTTCGCCTGTTTCCAGGATATTTGTACTGATTCTCATTCTCCTTTAGGGCAAAATACCCAGGTGTTTCTTGAATGGCTTCTTCTTGTTGTCCTTGAGGTTTTAAGTACAAAACAATTCTGGTGATATAATTTTATGTTCAGGGTAGGTTGTGACCCAACCAGACCCACTTTCTATTTCAGATTTTTGATTCGACATGGTTTGTATTTGTTCTTAGTAGCAGTTCTTCATTTGAAAATTGGTTGGACCAGGATATACATAATCACCTCTGTTCCCAATTTCACTTTAAAATAAAATATTCGGAAGTGAAAAAATAAGAATTTTTTTGGTGTTTTGACATTTTAAAAAATACAATTTTATTCGTTTTATTTCGTACAGAAATTAGTTGTCTAAAGTAATTAGAAGCAGCAACTGTACGTTTTTCTAACACTTATGGAAAACAACAACAACAACGTTAGATCATCTGACTACTCTTTCTCTCTCTTGCTACATAACTTTAAAACCTATGCTTTTAAGGAAATCGTTGAGTTAAGAAAATTAATTCTTTTAAGGAACACCATAATATCTAATCAAAATAACTATGTAATTTCTAAATAAAAAATATTTTTTTTTGAGCGTAGGCAGCGGTTGATAAATTATTCCATCTTGCGAATTGATGCTTGTGTCAAGTTCCAAGCTATGCAGCCATATAGAATGATAAGCTTGACGCTACAGTTAAAATTGTGAATTTTATTTTGTGCGAAATGTTGCTGCATCTTAAAATTTTATTGGTTCACAGAAATCCACTTCCAGCCTTGCTGATATGGTCACTTATGTCTGCCTCTGATCCCCCGTCTTTTGTTATTTTACTTCCAAAATAACAGAAATTATTACAATCTTCAATGAAATGTCCGTCTATAATAAGTGGAGCTACTTTAGTAGCATTTTAGGCCAGGCGTTTCAATTTGATCCTTATCGTTAGTTTAATCAGTGACCACAAGAAAGTCAGTGATACCCTAGTGGATAACATTGGGCTTTTGGCATTGGACTGGATATTTAGTTATTCTAAGGTGGAAACAAAAAATATTAAGAAAAGGGTGGGTGATAGATTGCAGCACTGTTGTACCCCTGTGTGGGATAAGGAAGGTAAAGTTTAAAGTTTACCTTCCTTTAAAGCGGTCTGTACGGCCAGCTTGTTTGAAAGCTCACAGCAGATGGCATCGTGAAGGACATTATAAAAACCTCGTTCAAAACGGATAAATAGAAGATAAAAGTGAGTGTTAATTTCCCTTGGCTATTCAACTATTATACGTAGGGAGTAAAGATGATCAACACAAGATCGCCCTAGCCGGAAATCAGCTTGTTTTTATCGCAACATTGAGTTAAGCGCGCAGCAAATGTATTGGAGTAGCAAATTTTCCATTGTCTCACTTATTACAAAAAGTGCATGATCGTAAGTACAAAGTCACTCACGACTTCATCTCTAGTTATAATGCGTCTCGCTGAAAATCTATCAAATATGGGTTTTAGTCAGTAACATATTTTTATAATTACAAGAAACTTTTAATTATACAACTAACCATTCATGTTGCCTATAAGAGGACAAACAGGTTAACAAAACTCTTGCAAAACTCCTAGCAATTAAAAACGCACAAAATCTACAATTATTAAGTTTTGTTTTGCGTTAGCAAGAATATAAAAATATTAGTAAAATTCCAATTAATTTTAAGAACTCCTAAATGGTAAAAATTAAACCTGCTGTTATGCTTTTAACTAAGTGAAGGCCTTTTAAAAACCCCAAACAAAAAATTAAAAAAAAAATTAATAAAAACAGTTTCATTTACCAGCGATTGCAAATAGTTAGACATTACATGCGAACTAAATAAATACATACGGCCTTATTCATAAAAATTATTTTATATTTATTAAGGCCTTATTTGACTAATTTCTGTGAAATGATTGTCCAAAACCAGCCCCTATGAACATAAAAGAGTTTCATGAATAAGGCCGATAAAAACTAACTAACTGACCAATCTAGACTATTGCAAACTGGCAGATATACCGATACTTTGTATAAGAATTAAAGCTTATGCACTTTTATTGTTGCTATTTTTGCCTCTTTGGTTTATTGCGTGAGCAAAAGCATTTTAATGATCTTCAAAATGTACTCATTAATGTTCATTAAAATTTTTGTTTTCATTAAATAGTTTTTTTTTGCGACTTTTAATAAATTTTTATTTAGGTTTAATATTTTTTACTGCTTTAATATTAAATAATGCGTTCAAACACCCTACATTGCAACTTTAGGCATTTTTGTTTTACTGAAAACCTAAAAGCAGATCATATTGCAATGGTGTTTTCAACTTTTTTACTTTGTTTATCATATTTGTTCTCTATACAAGATTCACCACAACCGAATATAGTGCTCCTACATCGAATTTGGTATTTTATTAAATCCATTAAATCAACTTTTTGATAGTTGTTGCTGCTTGCTGGGGTAGTGAATGGCCTACCAGTTGGTCACATGTAAATAAAATGGTCATCATGTCACCGTCGTCATGGCCTTTGTACGTGTGACAGCAAAGTGCGTGCAAACATATAACAAACGTACTTGTATTCAAATATCCAAATATAAGTGTTAAAGAAGAACTTAAAACCAAATTAAAATTCAAAAAAAAAATATAACAAAGCGACTGCCAGAGAATTTATAATTTATTTCAACTTTGGTCAGTGGCTGGAAGTCAATGAAACGATTTGTTTTGTATTTGGTAAATAAATATTTAATCGAATGCCATTTTAATAAAATGCTGCTATTTAGTGTTAAGAAACTGAATTTTGTTACAAGAATAAAATATATAATTGTTTGATTGAACGAAAGGCAAATATTTTCAACTTTACAGAAATATTTTAATTGACCTAGAAAATAAATATTTTTTTTAAGAAACCCCCTCCAACAGACATTTGATTTACAAATTGCTTGTTGTTGAATGAAATAAAATAAAAAATGAAACACAAACAGCCAGTCGCATACTCTTATGACTTAAAAGGTACAACCAAATTTACGCATTTAAAATGCTGCTCAAATATCACGATAATTTTTAGTTTTTGTGCAAATGTTACAGTTTTAGGTTTCAAAGGACGTTAAACATTAAAGAACAAGTAAATTTACTAGCAATTAACCTGCTACTTCGTAAGCGCAACTTTTACTATTGACTTAAACAAAGTACTAAATGCGAAAGAGTACTTCATATAAATGTTAAATTTGCATGATTTTTTTATTAATCTTAACTCAGATTCTATTTTTTTTTATGGCTTTCGACTTAAATTTGGGTCAAATCCACTTTTTCCATAATAAAAGTAAGGCCACTTAATTAACTTCCGACTTTAATCTGGGTCAAAGATCGTTAATTTCATATATGTGGACTTAAGATCCAAAAAGGAGGACAAAAGTACTAAAAATAAGAAAAAAAGTACATTTTGACCACCTTTGTTGATATCAATCTGGGTCAAAGGTCATCAATTTGCAAAGTTGTGAACTTACAATCCATACAAGGATAAAGACACCAAAACTGTGAAAAAAGTAGTTTTTGGCCACCTTTTTTGATTTCGACCTTAAGGTTCATTTATACGTGACTTAATCATACCACAGTAAACAGCTGTTCGAATCAAACTTATGGGAAACACTGTATTTGATTTTATGTGACTTACCATAACGCCATAACCATAACTTTAGAAAACAATTGAGTTTTGGTTTTATGGCTATGGTTATGGCGTTATGGTAAGTCACATATAATTGAACCTGTAATTTGAAATAATATCCGTTAATTTAATATTTCTACACATGAAATGCAAAAAGTAACAAAAATGTGGAACAAGTACTTTTTGATAATTTAATTGACTTTTGGCTTCAATCGGGGTCAACCAGGACCACAATCGCAAAAAATTGCGAAAAAGGACAAAATATTGTCAAAAAGTTCTTATTAACCCCATTGTTTATTTTAGCCTTATTTGAGTTAATAGTCCTTAACTTAATTTCTTTTAAAAAATTAAAAAAGTACCACAAATATAAAAAAGGTATTTTTTCAATTTTACTGGTTTTTGACCTCAACCTGGGTCAATGGCTCTCAATTTTATAATTCTAGAGTCATAATGTTAAAATTTTATAAAAGAAAAAATTTAAAACAAGAATTTTATTTTTAAATTTGCCTTTTTCCAACCTCAATCTTTTCTTTGTTTCATATTTTTTAATATGCATAACTTAAAAAAAACTGCAAAACGTACCAAAAATTTACTTTTTGTCCACTTTGCTAACATTAAACTTTAATCTGTCCTTTGTTTTATATTCCAAATTGTATAGTTGGTAAAATAATACAAAAGAGTGCCCATCGAGGACAAAAGGCACTTTTTGTCCGCTTAGTTGACTTTCGATCCCAATTTTAAGACTAAAACAATAAAAATATTTTAAAATATATTTTACAAAATAGGAAAATAAATAGTTTTTCACCTTTTAATTGACTTTAAACCTCAATATTTCTCGTGACCTTAAAAAAGGCAAAAAGTATCAAAACTATGGAAATAACATGTTTTATCCACTTAGTTGACTTTCGACCTCTATGTGATTTAATGGGTCTGAATTTAAACAGTGCATCCATAATCTTCGAGACCTGTCGAAAGCATTTTGAATTTGTTTAGAAATTATTTTAAACCCATTTAGCCATTTAAGAAACGTGTTCACTCACAATACATGCACTGACGTGAGAGAATTACCGCCTGTTGTTGCTAGACGTCCTATAGAAATACGTTTCCGATATTCAGATGTGGTAGAAGCCCTTGCTAACCTTAATGCAAAAAAAGCTTCTGTCGTTGCTAAAATAAGCAACAAAATGTTTTTAGAGCTACCTTTTACAGTAAAAGGATATTTTTTTTTATTTTTAACGCCATAATATGGCTTGAACATTTCCCACCAATATGAAAAGTTGCTTTAGTAAAGATGATTCCTAAGCCTGTTAAAGATCCTTTGAAGGTGGAGTCTTATAGGCCTATAAGTTTGTTACCAACTTTGTCAAAACTGTTTGAAAATTTGACTCCGATTCTGAATGAAAACAACTGCATTCCAGATCACCAATTTGGTTTTAGAAGTCAACATAGCACAATAGAACAAACTCACAGATTGGTACAGGTTATAAGAAAAGCCTTTGAGGAAAAGAAGTACTGCTCCGCGCTTTTCATCGATTTTTCTCAAACTTTCGATGAAGTATGGCATAAAGAACGGTTATAAAAACTAAAGTTGAACCTTCCAATCAATATTTTTCACCTATTAGAAAAGTACATAACCGGTAGACAATTTATGAACAAAGAGGGAAACCACTTAAGTTGCTCTCAGCCAAAAGGGGCTGGTGTATCTTAAGGGAGTATATTAGGTCCGATTCTGTACGTGATTTACACAGCAGATATGACAACCAACAGTGTAACCCACACGTCAACATTTGCTGATGATACTGCTTTCCTTAGTATTCATAAAGACCCTAAAGAGGCTTTATGCCAATTGCAACAACACGAAACCCAAGTTGAGAAATGGGCAAAATTATGGGGAATAAAAATAAATGAGCAAAAATGTACCCATGTAACTTTTACTTTACGTAAAGAAACATGCTCTCCAATACTTATTAACAACCATATGGTGTCTCAACGATTTGAGACGGAATATCTTTGTATTCACCTAGATCGCCGCCTTACATGTAAGCCTCATATAAATGCGAAGCTGGCGCAAATGAAACTTAAAGCTGCTCAAATCCAATTGCTAATTGGTAGAAACTCTGTGCTACGTCTGGATTGTTAACTTCTACTCTACAACTCGATATTAAAACCAATTTGGTGCTACGGTATACAATTATGGGGGACTGCTTCCGCATCCAACATAGAAAAAATTTAACGCCATCAAAGACAAACCTTAGAACGATAACTGGTGCTCCTTGGTATATTAAAACCAGCAATATGCACAAGGATCTAGAAGATCCACTTGTAAAATGCGAAATCCTAAACTATGTGGGCAAGTATTTAAATAAGCTGGAAATACATCCAAATCAGCTCACTCAAAGCATCCTGCAACATAGTGGACAGACTCGTCTGAAAAGAAGGGATACTATTGCACTTAGATAAACTATTTAAATTAAATTATTTTATTTGAGAATTTAATTTTGGTCAATTACTTAGTTTTAAGATTTGAATACTTGTTGTTAGTTCGCATTAGCGAAGATTCAATAATAAAAATATGAAAAAAAAAAATTTTGAACCTAAAAGTACATAAATAAAATTTTTAACACCCAGGGTACTAAATTTTAAAAGCGTAATAACACTATTTTTTAATTTTGTCAATGAAGTCGAATGCAATTTAAAGTAACGTGTCTGTCTTTACTAGAAAGAGTACGTAAAAAAGTGCCAAAATATGATTTTGTTCCTTTTTACACCTTGGGGTTTGAAATTTCAAAAAAGTTCCAAATATGTCTACATTTTTTTCGAGCCTTGTTAAATACAATTTTCATTGAGTTTCTTTATTTGTTATATAATCAGTAAAAAAATTATAAAAAATAATCAGACACGATTCTATATATTTTTTTTAAATAGAATACGACCATTTTTTTATTTTTTTTTATCACATTTATAGTATAAGAAATCTCTGATATTTTCTAGTTTGGCTTATTTGGGTTCGAATTTCAAAAAATCTCATTTCAGTGAATTTGTACATCGGGGTGGTAGCTACTTTCCAAGTTTTAAGTCTGTAGCTTAAGGCATTTGGGCTGCATGATGATAAATGTGTAAGTCAGCCAGTTAGATAGACAGTCACTAACGCACTTCCATTAAGTATATTTATAAAGATACAAATATATATTAGATGATTTATTTTTTAGTCTCTTTTAAAAAGACTTATTAATTTAAATGAACAATATGCATACGTTTGGTTTGTTTAATTTAAATAATAAGAGATTTCCAAAACAAGTCAGGATTTGCATAACAAATAGGCAAACTCTAATGAACCGCAAAATATTTTAAGTGTTTAGACAAGATTTAAAGAAATATTTGTTTTTTGTTTAAAATATGTTTAATCCAAACGAATGAATAATGCCCCTCATTTTAATTTAATATTTTTGATAACAACATCTTAAAGATTCACATACAAATCAACCTAATAATGGTACAAACTTTAATGAGTAAATAATGTTAATGTCTGCCAACGAAAGCCACTTAAACAATCTGCAAATTTAATCGTTTATTTAAATTGAAATTACTTTGTTTAGATTGCAATGGGCACGCGACACTGAAATACATTTTGCTTTTAATAATGACTTTACAACTCGTTTTACATTTGGCGTATTTACAAACAAACACACAAGTTCGTTTCAAACTTAAGTGTTTGAAGCTAGATTTGAAATACAAAATGTTTTGTGATAGTCTTTTTTAAAAAAAAAAACTTTAAAAATCAGTTTTGAAGCAAACTTTTTAACACACGGTTGTGTAAGCGGTATTAAGGCAAAGCGGGTTTTTATTTGTCTTTTAAACAAATAAGCGCTAAAATTTACTAAAATACAGAAGAAACAAATACCGTTAGTTGTATGCAAAAAAGGCGAAATAATTGTGTCGTTTGCCAAAAGCGAAAAAGCACCTTAAAACTAAACGGAAATTAATTTTAACCATCAAATACACAAAAACAGCAGAATATTATTGAAAGTCAACCACAAAGTTTTTTTAAATTTTTTAGCAATAATTATGAAAACGTGACACGGATACGCACAAATTTAATATGCAACTGAAATTAAAAAGTCTGCACCGAAAAAATTAAATAAAAAAAAAAAAAATAAAAATATTAAAAAAAATTAAAGGATTTAAAAATTCAAATTCCAGACAACTGACAGTTTTGGAATAATTCCTTTCTGTCCAATTCAGGTAATTTTATATTATATTTTATTTGTGGTTTTATTCTACATTAGTGCTTATAAGTTAAACAAGTACTTGACATGGTTTCCTTAAATAACAAAAATTTAAGAAAGTATTTTTAAATTTCATGCACGTACGTTTGTTCCTCTTTGTAAAGCTTATTCGCCACACAAAAGGTATTTTGGATGACAAATTACTTCTTTTGCAGTTCCAATGCTAAATTCCAAAGGCAGTGATTCACCTTTTTTTCTTTTTTGTTTAAAAAGAAAATTTCAAAAATGGGATAGTCAAAGGGTGGTGATGTTAAATAAAAAAATATTTAATTTACCATAACATGAAGTGGGTGTTTTCTACTCCAACTTAAATATATACAATATTTCAGTAAGACTTTAAATTTTTAATTATGGCTTTTAATGAAAAAAAACTGTGTCTTTATTTGGTCATACATTTGTTATTTAAAAAAAAAAGTATTGTTCTGTGCACTTGTTTGCTTATGCATGCAAGTGCTTTCAAGAAAATATCTATAATTAAGTTTCTATAAAAGAAGATTCTTTTTTAACACCTTAATTTTAAAATACGTAGGATGTTGTATTATATGAAGATAACAAATGATTTAATGTTACTTAATGTTAATTTTATATACATTAATAATTTCCGTGCAAAAAAACACAGAAAAGTGAATCTCTGTTAAATTATATAAAAAGACTTAAGAGCCAAACCTGTAGTGTGATGGTTTGACATGTCGACTTGTTGTTGTTTTTTGCTGTTGTGTTGCAATGAAAGACTTAAGTAACAAACTTGTTGTGGGAAATTTATAAATTTTATGTGTGAAAAAGATTATTTTTAATTTTAATTTATTTTAGTTTTGTTTTAACATAAAGACATACTTTTTTAATTTTTTTTAACAAATGACTTGTTGATTTTTGTATATAATTATTTCAAATTTAAAGAATATGGTGACCTTGCAGCCCTTTTAAAGAATTATTTTATATTACATTTTGATTTTTAGGTTAAAAAAATTATGTTTTCTTAGTTTTTTTAACTTAAATTTACCTAGAAGAGAGAGGGACTACGGGTGAATATATAAAGTAATAGAAATGTCAAAGAACCTTATAACTTGAAAAAATGAGAAAACAAAATATCTGACAATTTTTTTTCAATTTTCAGTTTTTAAACAAATAAAATAATTCGAAAACTTTGTTAAAAATTAAGTATAAGATATTACGATTTGCCATTTAAATAGAAAATTCCTTTCGAAAGCCTTTTTGCTTCGAATCGAATTACATAATAATAATAAATTTAATTTTAAAACGATATTTTTTTACTGTTGAACCTAATTTGCTTATACAATTAGAACCATGATTTTGGAAGCAGAAAATACTTTCATAATGATTTTGAGTTTTTACGGTTTTCGAATTAGTGTGCAAAATGATCTTTGTATGTATATTGGAAACATTGAATTAACAAACCAATTCAAAAATTAAATTCCAATTTTTATTGTTGTTTTTATATAAAAATGTACGTTTGTACATACATATGTTATTACAAAAACAAAATTTAGCTTCAATGTATAGCATACATTTTAACACGTTTATTAGGCCACAAACTGTCAGCCACAACAACAACCGTTTTATTTGGAACTGTAACTTTTTGAAGACATTGTTATTCATTCTGACCAAACAATAAGCTGTTTAATGTGATACCTTGAAAAAAAATACAAAACATATTGTTAGCTGCATTGGAAGAAAATGTGTTGGGGTTTTTTATTATATAAAAATAATTTCAACCAACTTTTGACAAAATAAAAATGATAATTTTTTTTAAATTTATTTTCATTTTATTTAAAAAAAAGACATTATTATAATTTTCTCATATATTTTAGAATTCCACAGCAAATAGCACCATTTTTCAAAAAAAAAACACAAATTATTTTTGAATTTTATAAGGCCCAGTTTAACATACTACAAATAAATTCAAATATTTGGAAATTTCGTTGATTCATTTGTATTAAAATTAAAATTTATTTGCATAGAAATAGAATTAGTATGATGTTTGTATGCCACAAAATTTTTAATATTTATATTTAAGCAATAAATCAGTATATAAAAAAGCAGTTTAAAAATACTGGGTTTTTTATTTTTGGAGCTTGTCTCGTCTGGACTCAAACTTAAAGCCTGCTTTGGTTCCATCGATCGAAGTGCAAATATTTTGCGTATGAGTTGCCAAAGTACTTTATAAATTTATTTTAACCTTTAACCATTATTAAGCATCTTCGCTTATGACAAAATAATTCCATATCGTACATTATTATATATTTTTTAATCTTCCTGCTTTGATTACAGTCACATTAAGATGGTAAAATTAAGAATATTCAGCACCTTCTTTCTCTTGATATCGTAATGTAACACGCCTTTAATTAAAAAAAGTGGGACTGTAATAAGAGCGGGAAGATTTAATAATTAAGATATTGAGTTTTACCCTGCAGAAAATATTGGAGTACATGATCCGTTTAAAGTAAAAAGGAGTAGTTACAACATGGTCCGATGTAATGCAAACATGGATCATGATGACTATTAAAAGGCATTTGGTAATACTAGCAATACATGATTTAAAAAAATAGAACTATGGTAACACTGTTACGCCATGTTTTATTTAGTGTGTTTTCTGGCAAGCTGAATAATTAAAAGTGTGTTAATAATGTGTAGAGTAATTACTTGGACTAGTTTTGGGCTTACTCTGACGTAATGTTTTTTTGGATTACACAGTCCTCTCCTAGGACATTGTAATGTTAAATGGAGCGTGTTTTCCCATATATTTGAATTACTTTTGGACTAGTCTTAGTCCCTTGTGGAGTACTCTTTACACGCATGTAAGGAGTAGTCTTGACTTCTGCAGGGTAGTGTTAAAAATATATAATTATGTACGATATGGAATTATTTTGTCATATACAAAGATGCTTAATTGTCATTAAAGTTTGCAATGAAATTATAACTAATTAGAGTTAATTTTTTATTTTTAACTTTTTAGTTCAACTTTTAATAAATAAAATAAATGTTTTTTTTAAACGGGGGGGTTTCCTTCAATTTTTATTTTTAAAGTTGGGCTTTTATTTAAATTTTTTTTATTTTATTTTATTTTATTTATATTATTTTGTTTTATTTTAGGATATTTTGTTTGGTTTTATTTTATTTTATTTTACTTTACTTTATTTTATTTTATTTTATTTTATTTTATTTTATTTTATTTTATTTTATTTTATTTTATTTTATTTTATTTTATTTTATTTTATTTTATTTCATTTTATTTTATTTTATTTTATTTTACTTTATTTTATTTTATTTTATTTTATTTTATTTTATTTTATTTTATTTTATTTTATTTTATTTTGTTTTCTTATATTTTATTTTATTTATTTTATTTTATTTTATTTAGTTTTCTTATATTTAATTTAATTTTAATTTATTTTATTTTGTTTTATTTTATTTTATTTTATTTTATTTTATTTTATTTTATTTTATTTTATTTTATTTTATTTTATTTTAATTTATTTTATTTTATTTTATTTTATTTTATTTTATTTTATTTTATTTTATTTTATTTTATTTTATTTTATTTTATTTTATTTTATTTTATTTTATTTTATTTTATTTTATTTTATTTTATTTTATTTTAATTTATTTTTTTTTATTTTATTTTATTTTATTTTATTTTATTTTATTTTATTTTATTTTATTTTATTTTATTTTATTTTGATTTTTTTTATTTTATTTTATTTTATTTTATTTTATTTTATTTTATTTTATTTTATTTTATTTTATTTTATTTTATTTTATTTTATTTTATTTTATTTTATTTTATTTTATTTTATTTAGATTTAAAATTTAAGGGGTATATATTTTCAAAATTTGATATAAACCAGTATAGTAGAAGCAGCTGTATAAAGATATATTTTTTGTGGGCGTGGGAGCGCCTACTTTCTAGGCCTAAAAACATTTGCTTAAGAGTGTTTGTATACCCTCTAAATATTATATAAATCAGTTTGGTTGAAGCATTTGTAGTATTTTTTTTTTTTGAGCGTGACACCGCCTACAACTTTTTAGCCTTAAAAATTTTTGTTTAGGAGTGTTACTATACCTTTATATATAAATTGGTTTAGTAGAAGCAGCTTTATTAAAATTTTATTTTTGTGGGTGTGCCCCGCCCACTTTTCGAATCATTTCATAGTATTGTCACGGAAACCCAATGTATGTGCAAAGCTTAAAGTAAATCAGAAACCAGGAAGTGGACGAAATTTAACTTACTAGATTTGATTACACATAGGCAATGGGACAGGTGAAACTACACAAAACCTTTAAGAAATTCTAACGCAGTAACTCCTTTTAAAAAAATTTAAACAAGGATCCAGCAGCGACTCTTAAAAAATATGAAAAAAAATTTTTGATTTAATTTGCAGAATTTTGTTTTCAAACTTTATTTAAAATATTGATGCAAGTTAATTACAATAATTAAGCTTTACAATTTAGTATAAGACACCAAAAATAACAGTACAACAAAGAACAGCAATAATTATTTTAACAAAGTGATTAAAACAACAATGAAATATAAAACTTATTTAATTAATAGATGCTCAGTCAAACTTGACATTGTTTGGTTTAATTAAATCAAAGTCAAACGTGGGCCAAATTAAAGAATGGTTTAAGGTTTTTACTAAATACAGTTAATAAATTAACAAGGGCAGCCAGCAGGAAGTGCACTTATAAAAAAAGATCCAAGAGTTCAAGCAATTTACTTAATTAAAAGTTGTTACTCGTCAAAACATCTTACGAGCCAATTATTAAAGTTTTTAAAGGAAAGTACTTTCATTATTTATTGTTCAAGCTGTAGGGTTGATAGCTTTAAGAGTAAATTTGCCAACAATAAGAAGCCGTGGGTTTTATTTATTTTTGTATGAACTTATGTAAAACAAATTTATGTGTTCGCATCCCAGCCCACAAAATTGGCTGATTTTGTAAATAAATCTAACATTGTATTAAACAGATCTAACAAGCAAAAGGCTTGATTCGTACAGTTTTTTGCAAGACATGTGATATATTTTATTTGATGTACGACGGGCCTGTGAGATGTCCAATCAAATATTTTAGTCTCTTATGTTTTGTTCTTGTTTTTTTTTCGATGTTCAATATGCAACAGGATTTTTGTCACCTTTGCTTAATGCAGAATATTTAATTTTTAATGCAAAAAAATTATATTAAGATTTACAAATCCAAGTGCATCGCTGGTATAGGTAGTAGCGTTGTAGACTTGATAGCCGAAAATCACCCGTTTAACCGTTTGTTAACAAAAAAATTTTAAACAGAGTTTTACCCAACTTTTCATGATTTTTCTTTAGAAAAGTTGTTCGGTATTTTTAAAAGACATGTCTGTCCGAGTTTTGATTGAAATTATTTCGGATCACATGCTTGATTTTGCTTTTAGTTATCTGCCAAAGGACTAGCAGGCTGAAAAAGTTCGGTTTAAGTCTTGGCTTAAGCGAGTTCTTGCAAATTAAAAAAGACATAATAATTAATATTGACATTTGTTATTTATTCTTAGTTAAAATCTCTTTTTATTTAAAATTTTGGCTTGAGTTTGTTTTATTTAAATTCCTTTATTATGAAGCAATTTTGTATTGGTCTTACTTAGATATTGATAATAATAAAAGAAAACAAAAAATTACAAAAGAATTGACAGATTTTTATCTAAATTTCTTTAAAATTTCTGGCAGAAACTCCAATTTTAAATTTCTAAAAAATATCTCTCAGAATTCGAGTCAACCACTTTATATATTTTGTGCTAAGAGTCATGACTAAATTTGAAAAATATTTATATAGTTTCGGCCAACGTTGCTTAAGACGTTTAAAAGATGCCACACAATTTTGTTTACTGGGTTGTTTTAGCTTATATGTATGTGTGTTTTAAATTCTTTTTATTGGCTTAAAGTCAATTAAATTAAGTTAATCAAGAGTTTTTAATTGACTAAGTCAACAAAGTTTTTAATAAGGCTCAGACAAACCCTAGTTTTATTGCTGAATATATTTTTAAAAATCGATTTCCTATTGCATAACGATCATTTAATTAAGTTGTAAAAAGAAATGTTTTAAGTTCCATTTAGTAAAATGTTATGAATAATTTATTATTATTTCAAAGATTAAAATGCCTTTTTCCCCATTTTTTAGGATAAAATTTATTTACAGTGTAAAATTACTTTAAAATTAAAATTTTACTTAAAATCACCTCTATTTGGTCAAATTTTTTTCAAGGCAAAAAGTTATGGGACAAAAGTAGAGTAAATCATAATTTTGTGTGTGTGTGTTTTTTAAATAAATTCCTTCAATTACATTTTTAAATACTAAAAATTGGCGAATAAGATGTTTAAAAACATTGCTGTTTTGAAATACAAAATACAAAATACTTGTTCCGGTGGTATTTCAAATACAAAATACTAAATACTTTCAAGTCGAGTATTTAAAATACAAAATACAGTATTTTAGTATCTTTTATTTAAAATACACAATACAAAATACATTTATAACCACTAATCTGTAAAACAAGAATTTCCTTTCATGAAAATAAGATTTTTAAAAGTATCATCAGATAAGCAGCCTTTTGTTGGAGAATATATAATTCCAGCTTAAGAAAACAATATTCCTACAGTTCCTGATGAACAAAAACTGGTGTTAAATTTAATGAAAACATTTCTTATATTTGGGTAGCCTTAAAGACTAGAAATATCCTTACTTTTGTCATTTTAGAAGCTCACTTACTCCAACTCCAAATACTTAAGAGCAAATAGTTAATTGAAATCAGTAGGATCGGCCAACGAAAAGCTGAAATATAAGGAAAAGCCTGAGATTTTTTAGAACAAAATTTATGCATATATCCCTATATACCTCAGTTGCCACAAAACTTGGTATGGAGACTTTAAAGGCGGGAAAATTAACTTTGGGATAGTAGCAAGGACAATGATAGCCCTCTTACAATTCCATAAATTTTATCAAAATTTTTATGCGCTTTTTTTCGAAAGCTATTATAGCTAATAACTTTAAACTTTCCACAAAATAAATCAAGCATAATGTTTATAGTTTGGAAAAAAAAACTTAATTGGAGCAAGGGTAATGGTAGCCCAATGGCTAGGTTAGGTGAAACACCCAACTGCGGATAAAAGAAATAAGGTTCAGCTTAGGCCAGTTTCTGTGGGGTCTTTTTACAATTATCCTATAGATGACTGTCAAAAAAGCCTTTAATGAACTCATCATAAGTATTATGAATATGGGCAAAAGTAGTTTAATTAAGAAGCCCTATTGAAATAGGAAAATTATCAAAGTTAAAACTGCCTTATTTTCTCATAAATTGAATGGCAAAATAAACAAAAAGAAATTCAAAATTCTATTTATAGCTCGCATGAGCCTTGTGACATGATTCATACAACACGTACTCTGTTTCAGATTATTGGGTAATTTACAAATTAGCCAAAGCAATACAAAAGTGATTAATAAAAACAAGGAAGAACGCTTTATTCGCCAATACCGAATCTTATTTACCCTTCACATTTATCTTTTCGTAAATCCAGCCATCTAATTTAATCTAAGTTGTTTTCGTACTGCAAATATTTAATTTTGTACGAAATTTTTTATTTTTCAGGCATTTCACCGTTCAAACACAAAAAGAAAATGCAGAGGGTGAATTTTTTGAATTCTCCTTGCTGTTATCTTGTTTAGTGTACCCTGGGAAATTGTAACATTTTTCAATTTTAATTATGACAAATTTTTGTATAACAAAAAAATGTATTTTGCAAAAATGTATTTTGACATCATAAGTATTTGAAATACAAAATACTTCAGTGTTGAATATTTGAAATACAAAATACATTAGAAGGTAGTATTTCAAATATAAATACAAAATACGTATTTGTATTTCAAATACAAGTATTTCAAATACTGCCCAACCCTGCTAATGTCTAATAAAAATTTATTGGGTAAAAGCTAAAATATTTTTAAATGACGCAAGTTTTTGGTTTAAAAATTATGAATTAAATTTCACTGCAGTTTGGTTGTTTGAAACCAAGAAGCGCGTCATAAAAACTTAAAAATATATTAAAAAAACTATTATTGATTTTTATTTTTTTTAATTTGTTGTCTTGCATACCAACAACCAAGCATACAAACATACTTATGTATATTTCAAAGCACCAGGTAGCAATATGCGCTTAACTTTTTCTTCCAAATTTAAACGCAGTTCGACCACAAACTTTGACTTCTGGGTTTTTTATGATTTATTTCTTTAATTCATTTTTGATTTATTTTTGTAATTTTTTTTACACATTTTTTCAAACAAATTATATATTAATCTCTGAATCATAAAATAAATTGTAAATTGTTAATAATAAGTATCAATTTTAGTGCGTTTTGCGTGGAATACAAAAATGTTTTAGAAATAATTTATCTGATTTATTTGTTAATAAAACCAAAATAAAATAATATAATAAGTTTATTTTGTTTTAGCAAGTCTTTAAAATTGTTATATTTTTGTGGTATTATTTTAATGTTTTTTTCTTTTATATTTCTTTTACGCACCCATAATCAATATTTTTTTAATGCAATGAATTATTTAAAGCTTGAAAAATAAACATTATTGTAAAGTGGGCCAGAGTAGTAAAGATTTATTTGTTTGAGGTGCAGCTTTAGCTTGAGAGAAGAGGTTTTGATGAGACATTTATCAAAGTTAACCAAAATATTAATAACTTCAATAAACCCTTTACGCCCATAACCAATATTGCATGATGAGTTGCCTTATTTGTTTTTACCCGCGCATAATCTAAGCTTATCATATGTAAGTATTTACTTGCCTTTTTTAAGCTTTTTGTGGGACAAGACAGAATAATAAAATTAAAAAGAATAAAAAACGAATTTTCATATTGTAGTAAACTTTAATCGAAATGGGGAAACAATTATATAGAGGTGACAAAGGTATGAGACCTAATTCGAGGTGCACTCCCATAGATCACCATTTGGGCATCTTCTAAATCTATTTTGTGTCCCTTTAAAAAAAATATGAAATATCAGACATTAAGTAAAGACGAGAAGAATTTGTAAGACTAACAAGAAGTATAGTGAAAGCCTAAGGTCGAAAAAGAAAAATTAACTGAAATACATGTGCCAAACCACCGCCCCCCTTTCTTTTTAATGTCTGTCTCTTAGCTACCTGATTTCCTATTATGAACCCAATGATGATTTCCAGTTTCCATCTCGAAACATTGCTTAGTTCTTCTGAAAATCTTTTTCCCAACTACTTGGCCCTATAGTTCGGTAACTTTGGTACAGTTATAGACATGTTCTAACGTTTTCAATTTTTTATCATTCTTAAACATTTTAAAATAATCCGGGGCAATGCCATTCCATTTGCCCCTTCTAGCCCTAAGCAAGTAATGTCTAATTTTAGCCTCAATTGTGGTTTTAGTCCCAAGTCTATGAGCAACCTTGTGCCCAATGAGCTTAGCCCGGCCATAAAGTCTTAGTCACCTGAAGATCAATCCAGCTTCTCTGCTAAAATCTCGTTGTTTCCTAATAGTGACCCATAAATTGTCTGACAGTTTCCTCCTTCTTGCTATCACTTCCATCTTCTATTTCCTGTCGTCTTCTACATTAGTGCTTCTGAAGGCACTTATGCCTAATATACGAAAATTGAGTAAATAATAACTAGAAGAAACCTCCTAAGTTCCACAGGATACCAGTAATAGGCTTGTTGTGCGCTTTTCGCAATAGAAAAAGAATTAGAAGCGTTTGTCCAAAATTCAATGATAAGGGCTAATTCCTTTAACGTCTTCTAGTTAAAAACAATTAAGGAATTTACATCTGGTAAAACATCAAACATAAAACATATAAAATGTTTCATTGATTAGATATCCTTCCTGCATGACTGTTCTCCGCAAACCCTTCCGTTGAAGGTAAGCTTGTAGGCTTGATCCAAAAGTTTTTTTGTCAGTTTGCAGGTGATTTCATGGTTCCATTTCTTTAACTTGGCCTTCGTCCAGGCAAAAGGCTGCGAGCTTCTCAGGTCAACTGCCTGCAGTTTCTATCTTTATTCGTCAAAGTTTTTTTCATTCATTTCCGATTACTCTGCCACATTCAGACACCCACGTAATGCATACTTGATCATAGATCCTTTGCCGGATTACTCTTATAAGCGTTTAGCTATTTTTACCGATATTACGTCTGTTGGACCTTGAGCTAGGACAAACATTTCGTCACAGCTAAGACTTCTGCATGTAGGATTTCGTTGTGGTATGGGAGGATGAAATAGATTTTGATCTCGGACGTTTCAATAAAGAGGCAAAGTCCCGTTATTTCCACCACCTTAAAGTCATCCATATAGCAACAAGTTTCCTCAGGCATCTGGCTCAGATCTTGTACCTGGAGTATACGGCCAGACAATTCCATTGTCTTTGTAAAGCCCCTTAGCAACTCCAAAATTTATAACTTCAATCAACCCATTCCCTGTTACTTGAATACGTTTCGCCGCATGTGCCGCCTCGTAATGTACATGGTGCTTTATAGGCCGCATATATTAAATTGTCTTTCTTGTTGGAGGAGTGGTCCTAGTTGTCCCACTTATTTCGAGAAAACACGTTCATGGGACCTCTTGTAGGATTTTAATGTTGCCTTCTAGTCTACTACAGCACTAAATAATAAGTTGGAAATAGTCTTATTGCACTTCTTTTTAAACCATATGTATTCCAAATAGATATTAAGTTCATTAAATTTAAAACATTTTACAAAAACTAAACACAGCGTGAAGTTTAAATCAAAAAGAAATATGAAATAATTACCAACTAAAGCAAGTGAAATTAATTTGTCGATAAGTTGCTCATCCCCCCCCCCCCCCCCCCCCCCTCCTTTCTGCACAACATTTTTAAATTAAACGAAATTTGCACTTGTTCAATCATCTTTTTATAAAACGAAACGAAAAGATTTCAAGAACATGCAAACAACATGCATCAAAACTATTTGCTACAACAAAATTAGCAACAGCGACAGCTGCTGGATTCCTCCATCAGCACATCCAACGACGTGAAGGTCTTGTCGGTGGTAGCTTGAGAAAAAAGTGAAACTTTATGTTTGAAAATATGTTTTTTTTTAATCAAAAAAGATGTACAAAAAAAACAGAGAACAATTTATTAGTTTTATGGCATTTTCACACGTGAATTTAGAAAAACCAACAAACAGCAACCGCAACAACAGAAACATAATAAAAATAATATTTTATGTAGTGAACAATGTTAATGCAAACAAAAACAACAATAAACAAAAGTATGTTCAGATATTTGTAATTATTATTATCAGGGAGGAGATTTGTATATAAAAGTATTTCGTTACCTTAATATATAAAGGCCCTAACTTGTTTTCTTAAGCCGAGGTTTCTTTTGGCTTAATGTGATATATGAGGCGAATATTTCTCATAAGAAACGAAAACCCATTCTTTAAAAAAATTTGAGTTAGGGCCTTTACATATTAAGGTATCAATTTAAAGACGTGCTTTTAAATTGGGTGAAATTAAATTGAAAATATGAAAACAAAAATAAGTAAGAAAGTTTAATTCAATCAAGCCCAACTTTATTATACTCGACACCACAATTTGTCCTACAATAAGTACCACCGTTTGCACGAAATGTAGGCAGATAAGAGTGACTTTTGTAAACTCCTATTATGACAGCTACGATTGATTAAGCCAAAATCCTTCTTCCAGGAGGACATTTGCATGGAAGCTATTTAAAAGTATAAACTGACCATATTTATGTTCAGTTGGCGAAAGTTATTCTGAGTAGATCAGTATAATTGAAGGAATGTCTCAGTTAATTACTTTGAAGCTTTACAAACATCTGCACAAAAGCATAACACCCCTACCACGTACGTAATTAAGGTTTTATTTCGTAAAACAAATATGCCTATGAAAATTGTTAATGTCAGTTTTATTGTAATTTTTCTTTTATTTTATAGAAATTTTTTCACAAATGAAACACAAAAATGTATAAAATTAAAAATATTATTTGGTTCAGAGAACACTCATAGGGGTAATATCAAGAGCCCAAGTGACTATAAATATTTGTAAAAGTGAATGTCAAATTTATTAGTTTTGTATGAAACAGGGTACACAAGGCACATTCAACAAGGTAAACCCAAGGCGAATTCAAAAAATTCGCCCTCTGCATTTCCTGTTTGTGTTTGAACAAGGCACATTTAACCAGGTAATATGCAGAGCCCAGCCGATTAAAATCAATTTAACATTTTCACGTTATAAAAATATAATTTTATATGAAATTTTTAATTTTGTGACATTCTACCGAATTCGCCTAGGGTCGACCTCGTTGAATGTGCCTTGTGTTTGAACAGTGGAATGTCAGAAAAATTAAAAATTTCATACAAAATTAAATTTTTATAACGTAAAAATGTCAAATTGATTTTAATCAGCTGGGCTATTAATATTACCTGGTTGAATGTGCCCTGGGTACACTTATATGGGTAATATCAAGATCCCAGCTGACTTTAAAAATTTTGGCATTCACTTTTACAAATATCTTATTTTTTATAAATTTTTTTTTTTTACATTCTCAAGTTACCTGGTTTAGTGTTGCCTGCCATTCATTACCTGTATGAGTGTACCAGGGTGCACAAAACCAGGGGGCAAATTACGGCATTCGATTCGAGTTGATCGAGTTGTCAATGCTTTTAATATAGGAATTCTAAGAGGGTACACTAATACAGGTAGTATCAAGGCGAATTCAAAAAATTCACCCTCTGCGTAAGGGCACACTCAACATGGTAATATTAAGGCCCAGCTGATTAACAAAAATTTGACATTTTCACGTTACAAATAATAAATTTTGTATGAAATTTTTAATTTTTCTGACATTCCACCGTTCAAACACAAAGGAAATGCAGAGGGCGATTTTTTTGAATTCGCCTTGCTGTTACCTTATTTAGTGTACCCTGCTCTGCACTTCCTTTTTGTGTTTGATAAAGTAAATGTCAAAAAAATGTTAAATTTTAAACAAAATTAAAAAAATCTAGCAATCACTTTCACAAAATTTAAAGATGATTTCATAATCAGCTGGGGTTTTAACACTGTATTAGTGTTTACTGAATTTTAAAAAGAATTTTTAATTTTCGATTCGAATCTAGGGTACACTTTTACAGGTAGTATCAAAGCGAATTCAAATAATTCGCCCTTGCATTTCCTTTTTGTGTTTGATAAAGTGAATACCAAAAAGAAATTTTAATTTCAAACAAAATTAATAAATCTGACAATCACTTTCACAAAATTTCAAGGCGAATTCATAATCAGCTGGGTTCTTAACACTACCTGTATTAGTGTACCCTGTTCGAATCGAATGCCGTAATTCCCCTTCAGGTAATATCAAGGCGAATTTTGAAAAATTGACCCTCTGCACTTTGTGTTTGAATGTAGGAATTCAAAGCAAATAAATATTTCATACAAAATTAAATATTTGTAAAAGTGAATGTCAAATTTCTTATAGTCAGCTGTGCTCTTGATAATTGTACCCTGCTGATTTGATTTGTAAACCATATAACATGTGTCGGCCTATAAAAAGTCGTTTTAAGGCCCAAATTAGCCATTTTATAGATTTCTCGTGGGCTGCAAGTTAATTATTTGATTAAAATTTTATTTTGAAATTTAAGCAAACAAAACGTTTTTACATATTTTACATAATTTATTTAAACATATGCCTTAAAACTATTGGCATTTATAACTAGTTGGTTAAAGTCATTAAATTTTAATTAAAACCAAATTAATAATGTTGCCGTTTTACTAATCTTTTTTATTAGTTTTATTGCTATTGAGTTAAAAATACATATAATTGCGGTATTTCACAATGGGTCTTAAAGTCATATGTCATAAAATAATAATACAAAACATAAGAATGCTGTGAGCAACTCCTCATAACTAAGGGTTCAATTTGCAATTTTAGAAATAAAATATGAAAAATTATTTGCTTTTATTGAAATGTCAAACGTAAACAAAAAATAGTTTGGACGCGGCCAGGGCACACTCAACCAGGAAATATTGTGAGCCCATCTGATTAAAATCAATTTTAATTTTTAACGTTATAAAAATTTAATTTTACATGAAATGTTTTAATTTTTCTGACATTCTACCTTTTAAACACAAAAAGAAAATGCAGAGGGCGAATTTTTTTAGTTCGCTTCGGGCTTACCTTTTTGAATGTGCCTTGGACGCGGCGATTTTAGTTTAAAAAAATAAATTAGGGAAAGTGTATTTGGTTAGATGTTATGAATTATTTAATGCTTTTATTATTTCAGCTTTATTTATTTAAATGTATATTATTTTGTATAAACTTATGTAAGGATGCATATACAAATTCATGCAAATATTTATAATATTTTACATTATGATTTAATAAAATTTATTAGGAGTGCAAGAGGAAATATGTTAATACAAGTGTGAAAAGGCTCATTGTCTTCATTTGCCTAAACATTAATTTTGACATGTATGAAGTACATATTCTCATATGTATGTATGTATGTACATTGTTTGTGTTCAAATTGTATTAAAGCAAGTTTGAATTATTTTGTAAATAAAAAAAATTTACATATAATAAACAGGAGTTTCACATGATTATGTCTAATAAATTCATGTTTAATCACAATCAAGCAATTTTTTTCAAAACATTTTTAATTAAATTCTGCATGCACCATTGCCAACATTGGTAAGTTTTCAATGTGATGCTCATTGACGAAAATCAAAGCAATTCAGTATTTTCTTAAATTAATTTAATTTACTGCATATTTACAAATTATAATGAGGGGAAGTCATTAACAATATTAAGATTTTGCAAACTCAGTTTCATAGCCTCACCAAGATTTATAAACTTATTTAAGGTTTTTTATCTTAAAAATAATACTCATGAATGTTCTCGGCATATAAAGATAATAGTTTCAGTCAAGCTTCACTGCACACTGTACTAATACTTCTTCCTATGTAAATCCTAAAGACTTCAATATCATTATTACATAATTATTTCCTTATTCAGCATAAATTAAAATATTTTTACAAACAAGAAAATGCTTATATGTTTTTAACACTTTTTATAAATACATACATACGCTTTGATTTAAACACATAATAAATTGATTTTCAATATGAGTTTCTTTAACATACGTTTATTACAATTATAAAAAAAAAACCAAAAGAGATATTGAACTTGAAATGCTTGAAATGAAATTACAAATCAAAACACAATACAAATATCTTCAAGCAAGTAAGAATTTTATAGTCGGTCAAGCCCGAACATATTATACCCTAAGTACACCACATCTGTATGGAAGCTTTGGGAAAATAGTAGTAATAGTTGGTGGCATAAAGATAAGCCTTTGTGCAAAATTTTTAAAAGGTAAAAAAAAATATTCAAACCACTATTGCCCAAAATGCCTATTCCGGGAGGGCATTTATTTGTATGGGGGCTATTTCAAAAAATGTACCCATAATATTTTTGTTCAGTATACTAGTTGGTGCCATTATTTAAGATAAAAATGTGAAATTTTGCTCAAAAGCAGTAATATTCGAGTCAGTTACAGTCCAAAACGCTTATTTCGGGAGGGCATTTGTATTGGGGCTATATTTTAAAAAATGGGCCGATCGTCACCACAAATAATAAGCTTTATGCCAGTGAAAAAAAAAAATATCAGTGACAAACAGCATCAAAATATCTTTAAAATTGTTACCTGTACATTGATCACAAAACTACAAACACATTCTGCAGGATGGAAGGATGGACTGAAGGTCATGCTTAAATCGACCCATAAAGCGATTCTAAATCGACCGGTTTACTTGAGAATGGGTCTCAGGCCATTATTTTGGGCGTTTCAAACATCTGCACAAACGCATTATGCCCACACCACGTATGAATACATCTTTGCAATGTGATTGATTTCGATTTTCTTTTTTTTTTGGTTTTTGTTGCTTTAAAATACATACTTACAAATATACATGCATAAACACGTCCATTTATATTATTATGAAGTAATTTTGTTTATAGTAAGATATTTTAAATAAAATATGTATATGCTTTGAACAATTAATTTTAAATTTTAAATACATGTAATTAAATCAAGGATTTTGAATTACGAATAACTTCAATACTGCTTAATTTAAAATTTTTAAGGCTTATTTTAGAGAAACTTTTAACAATAATTTAAGACATGATAAAATTAATGTTTTCTTGTAAAAAAAAAACTTTCCTGTTTATTTATTAACACAGTTTTAAAATTATAAAAATTAAATAAAATCGAATTTAGAAAAAAATTTGCTTTAAAAATATTTTACAAAACTAATATTTAGATCCTTCATAAATATGTCCGTTTATGTTGGGTAAAGTGGTGCCCACACGAAAAACAAAAAAAAATTTTACTTTGCATACACCCTGTTAGTCAATACTTGAAAAAACATTGAATTGAGGTAAAATTCCAGCAATGGCTAGTAAGTTATATTGGAGCTAAACAAACATCAGTTATTTTTGACCGAATAAATATTAATTTTGTATAAGTAACCCCAAAATTTACTCCCCCGCTTACAAAAGTGCTTATAAGAAATAACCTAATAATTAATTAGAAAGCATTAACTAAAAAATTAAATGCAAATTTTAGGTTTTTTAAATAAAAATGTTCCACAAAGTCTATTTCAAAGTTCAATTTTTACATAAACACAAAGTGAGCCAAAAAAAATCACCCTATTGGAAGATGCTCTTATTTTTGCGAATGGCAGCCAATGTCAAATCTGTTTAAACATTTTTGAACTAGGCAGATGTAGAATACAAGTAAAAAAGCCATGTTGCGACATACTTCCCAAGAACGTGGAATATTCGTGTCTATTTTTTTTGCGTAACAATTCGTCTGTGGTGTTGGGGCAGCCCAAATTCCGTCACCGATTACCCGGTCGTCCGGCAGCGACTGCGTAGACACTGCGCCGTTTGGCCACCAACCTTGAAAAGTATGGGACCACACGAGACGCTGTCAATAGTGGCAGGCCTCGGAGCGCCTGCTGTTAGCGTGGATGTTAAGCTGTCGCCAGAAATATTGACCAGACGCCGTGCCTCGCAATAATCCATCAGCCGATTATCCCTGAGGCGAATTTTGGTCAAAGACCTGGGCATATTCCCGTACAAGGTCCAATACGTGCATTAGCTGCTGTCTGTTGACCGCCAAACGCGTATAACCTACGCCCAAGCCATCCAAAATCTCGAGACCGAAGTGGATTATTTTTCGGTAATGAGCGATGAGGCTCATTTCCACCACAGCGGGTACGTGAACAAACAAAACTATCGCTCCTGGAGCACTTAAAATCCACGAGTGATGCAAGAGGAGACATTACACCCGGTCAAAGTGACTGCCTGGTGCGCTGTTCATTCTGAAGAAGTCATTGGGCCAGGTTTTTCTAGGATCCCGCTGGTTAAATGACAACAGTGGACGTTGCGCACTATAGGGCCATGTTAACCAAGTTTTTTCTGCCGCAATTGAACGAATTAGGACTGTAGGACATGTGGCTCCAACAGGACGAAACATCGGCACACACTGCGCGAGCCACAACCGATATTCTTAAAGCGGCGTTCCCGGGTCGCCTTATCTCTCGTTTTTGCGATTAACATTGGCCCGCAAGATCGCCCGATTTAACCGTTTTTTGTGGAGTTTTTTAAAGTCCCGTGTTAACGTGAACATGCCCGAGACCCTGGAAGCCCTCAGGGACAACATTCGACACGAGTGCGAGAATCTGTCACCCAAAGTTCTCGCCGAAGTGATGAAAAATGCTATAAAACGAGCCCGTATAGCAATTAATTGTGACGGCGCTCATTTATATAATCTTCCCGACTTGACCAATAAAATCCTTAAGGTTCAAATAAACATAATCGAAAAACAGAATCGAAGTTTTTCATTAAAAAAAATGAAAACCAAACAACATCGGATGACTTCTTTTGGCTCACCTTGTACTTACAACTGAAATTACTATGACCATTACTAAGAAGTAATTATCATGTGGCTTAAAATAATGTTTGACTGAATATTATTATCATAATTGAATTTAATAAAAATTTCAAAATAATAATTATTTTTGCAAAAAAGAATTACAAAATCAAAAAATAATTATTTCTTGAAAAAAATCAAAAAATTATTATTTTTTAGGATTTATTTTTTTACACAAATATAACGGTCCCTGCTCAATGCCTCCATCACGTGTGTTTGCAAACAAAAACTCAAGTTTCATGATTTTTTCCCATAACACTTGCTCAACTTGTCTTAAACTTTTACAAAGAAATTATATAACTTTCGTTTGATCCAAATTAATGTTAATGGAACCACATTTTCATACACAAAAAAAAGAAATAAATAAAAATCCAGTTTTTTGAAAAACTTACCATAAATGTTACAAAGTAATCAAAATAATATAAATGTATATAAACTCACAGCAAACAAAAACATATCATCGTTGTATTAAAGAGCAACAGAAGATCAAGATCAATATCAACTGGTCATACTTATTTTTAAGCAATCCCGCTGTTGTTACTCTCTATAACAAATTGATGAAAACGAAACTCATTAAATAATTTATCTTTGCTCATGACAATTTCTTGCAAAAGTTTATGGCTTTGACTTTTCTCTAATAATTGGTTAAAGTGAGCACAATAAAGTAATATCTTCCGTCTTGAAAACCATAAACAAAATATTTAATAAAAAAAACACTTCTGTTGCATTTACAAACCGGTTACAATACATGCGTAATCAATCGAATGTAAACAGGAAGAAACAAGAGGAGCTGCAGCGCCATAGATTGTTGTGCCAATTTTTTTTAGCGAGGCTTAAATTTTTTTTTTTTCAACATCCATAATTGCAGCTCAAAGTGGTATTTACTACTCCTTTATTTTCATATTCAAGTTTAAAGTTATAATCAGTAAATTGAGACATTAGCAAATTGTATTGGCAACATCGAATAATTACCGTTGTTGTTGTCTATTATATAAAGAAGGGTTGTATGAATGTATGTTTGTATTTTATAGCTGTTCACGCCAGTGGATCGATTTGTTTTAAATTTTTACAGGGCGTTACTTTAAGTCTGGCAGGAACAATAGACTACTTTTTTTGGAAATTTCTGCTACCACGCCCACACTACGCCCATTTGTGTGGGAAGGTTAGGCTATGAATTGCCTAACAAAATTAAACATAGCCATCCATACTGATCAAACGCGTAGAGCTAAATACATGAAATTTATAACACGTGTTAGGTTTTCCATGTTTGTTTAAATACACATGAATTTTTAAAAATTGGGCCCGTAAAGGGATAAAAAGGAAGCAAAAAGGGAAAAATCTGAAACCTACTGTTGATAATGCAGATCAGTACCATCGCTAATTGTCTGTTATGTCATTTAATTTTTGTAACTATTCGTTTATTTCTTCATTCGTAGTCCATTTTTAAAAAAGCAGTAAGGCCAACATTTTAATTTAATTAATTAAGGCTTTATGTGGCCTTTTTGTTTTGTAACTTTAAGTTAGTCAGTCTGGTCGTCCAAAATAGTTGGTGCTCGAAAAAAAATGTAAGTCCAGCCATTATTAGTTTTAAGCAACTTTTTTATATAAATGTAACTCTTTTTTTAGAGAATAAATTACTCAAAATATACAAGTTTTCGGCAAAGTTTTTTATTTATTTGAAGGACGACACCTACTACCTTCTGAAGTATATAAGATAAAAAATATAAGATAAAAAGTTTTGCGCTTTCCTTAAGAAATAAACAGACAAGTATCTGGTGCCTTTTTTTTAATTTCTGACCGAAAGGGGGAAAAAAGGGTTAAGGAACCTAAGGTCCAACTTTTTGTAACTTTAAAACCAATGAAGATAGAAACATAATTTAAATTGCATTCGTCAGGTTACCAAAATATGTTAATATGCTAACAAACGGCTAGCATTATAAATATGTAGAAGTTTATAAACGAATTTTTGCTAACTAAAACTTTCTGAATATCTCCACAGTAAAGATTATGGTCGCTCTGCAGTTAATTATTTGTAGTTTGTTACCGTAAAAATTGAACTCAAATTAATTAATTTTTAAAACTTTATAGAGGTTAATGACTGTTAACAGTCATATCTAGAAATCACAGAATCACAATTCATAAAATGTTTTTGTGCATTTCCAGATAAAAACAATTAAAGATTTTAATGCGTGAACGTAGTCGTACAACACCCAGGAGACGCGGTCCAAAACAACCGCTACCACAAGATACTCTTTATAATGAATCGTTTGATTCGCAAGAGTCACCATATTATACGATTGACAATACAGAAGATATTTACAGTACGACACTATTGCCATCTCAGAGATGTTATGTGGACCCATGGGACTTAGAAAATTATGACTACGTAAGAAAGTAAGTATATTTTTAATATGTTAATGTTTTTTTTTTTAAAGTTTGACAAACTTTAGTTATAAAACTTTTTATCCTAAAGCAATTTACACACAAGACAGTTATTAAAATTTTCGGATCTCAGGCGATTTTGTTTAAATATTTCTTTAACATATATCATACTTACTATATATATATGTATGTCCTTTTTAAAAAAAAGTAAAGCCTGCAGTACACGAAATGTAAGATCATACATTAGCATGTGGCTCGACATAATTTGACGTCATCATAAAGCTACTTTGCTTTAAGTGAGCCGTAGTATCACTATAATTGTGCGTCTTGACAAGACAAATTCATGCCTAGATAAATGTCAAATTCCAAATAAAAAAAAATTGGTGTTTTTATATTGGGTTTTCCATATACTAAGTTTGACGTTTGTCTAGGCATGAATTTGTCTCGTGAAGGCGTACAATAATGTCATCAAAATTACGTTAGAGCTTTATGTGCATGTGAAATGTTTGTGTGTTATTATCTCTTACAGAAAAGCTCAACAGCCGCTGCCTTCAAGGTCTCAAGAATATTATGAAACATCGTTGTCTCCTAGTCCAATAGATGAACCCATACATTCCAACTGTTACTACGGACACATAGAGTTGCCACCTCGTATGGCAGTCACTATGCCTCGTAATCGACGACGTTCATCACACTTTCAATGTCAAATGGAATGTTGCAATTATCTGCCTCAAAAAAGGCGTACTAGTGGACTTTACGATGTAGGCAGTTACGATAAGTATGATGACTATATGACTTTACACATGGCACAAAAATTTCAAAATGCTCTTAATCTAGAAGATGTTGAACAGAATATATACACTGGCTTTAGTGGTAAGTTTAAAAACTGAAGAATATTTTAAAAAATATAACCTCAAACACCTTCACAACTATACATCTTTGTCAACAGGGCTTTCTACTTCTTCCTCAACAGAGCCACAAAGCTCTTTATGTGATGACTATCATACAATGAGCCTACATCGCAGCGTTTCCAATTATGGTGCTTTAAAACCACGACGAATATCAAAACCAGCCCCCAAACTTGAGTTTCCTTCGCCACCACCCATTCCCCCAACATATGACTATTGCAATCCCTACGCTACATTGCCTCCTTTTTGTAGTGTATCGGATTGTTACGAATGTTTGTCGCAGACTCAAAAGCAAATCTATGGCACTCACTCGATTTATGGCAGCAGTTCCATTAATCCTAACAGTTGCTATGGCTGTGCGGCAATGACAAGCAGTCACACATTGGGCCGTCGTCCCTCTTCATCGCTCTACAGTGGAATTTACAGCAGGAAATTCGGTATGAGCAAAAAGGGTTTATTGCAAATCGATTATTCGTGTAGTTGGAATGATTTGGATCGTGTTATGGGACGAAATTATTAAGCATTTTGCGTTAAAATTTTATTTAATGAATTTTCTACGTTTCTTTTTAAGAATCTTCTTTTTTTAACAAAATCGTTAAAGCTTTGGTCTTGAATAATATTTGAAAACTTTTTATTTCGAATCTTTACAGCACAGTAAATAAAGTTAATTTCAATTTTAAGCTAAAAACTTTTAAAAAATTTAAAAAAAAAAATTTATTTTATTTGAAAGGTATTTTCTTAAGTTTAAAATACATTAAAGGAAAAATTTATATTTATTTATTAAGCGAAATAATAAATAAATAGCAAAAAAAATTCTTTGTTTTAAAGTCATTAAGTTATGCATATGTTGTGTTAAAAATACTACCAGTCACATAAATAATTATTGTTGATTTTATAATATATTATTTCAATAAACCAAATAAAGCTTATTTTAAGAATAAACATTATTTTATTGACAATTTAATAATCAGTCCGTCCTAGTCTTTCTCTGCTATGAGTATACTTGAGGTGACATAATGCCAGCACTACTTAATAAACTTAAAAGTAAATTAATGAAGCAGTACTCTGATACACATTTTATCACTAACAATGTGTAATTTTTACTGTAAAAAAATATATCATCGTTGGTCATACATATATGATACCCTAATTTTATTTTCAAGAACAAAAGAATATTTCAAATATTACAAGGACAAAAGTCAAAACTTTTAAATATCATTTATATATTATAGTTGAACGTTCGTTATCTTTGGCATTTAAGCAAACATTAGATAGAATATTCGGACGAAATTAACATAATAAATGAAAATTAATAAACATATATAAGTTTTGAAGCAAACTTTAAAGCGTTTTTTTAATATCAGACATTTACATACTTACATACTGTTTAATAATAAAACTAAACCGGAAATTAAAAAAAAACTTGTACTTAATAAATCAGTACTGACAACATGCCCACAATGACATCAAACGCATGGTTGTATTGCTAGTATTTAACACTACACCAGGAGTAATGTAATTTATTGAACATATGTATTTGTATAATTTTGGTATTGTAAGTATAAGCTCGTTCAAAAATATTATTTTACATTACCTTCGCTTTTTACATTGTATATTGGAAGCAAAAAAACTTTATTTATATATACAATAGCAATGTTGACCTACTTCTTTAAAATGCAACCCTAGAAGGCACTACAGTGCCAAAAAATACAGCACTGTTCAGGGTTGACTAAAAGCAAAATGGCTAACGCCAAAAAAGTCAGCAAATTTTTTTGTTTGTCAAATAAAAAAATTTTCCGTGATAATTAAACCAATTAAAATCTTTTAATTAATTTTAAATTTGTAATAAAAATATACTTTAAACTATTCTTCATCGAATTATATAAAGATTTAAAAAAGAAAAATAAAGATTAACTTGAAAAAAGTGTTGAAAGATTGCAGCCTGCAGGTTTTTGTGCGTTTACGTGTATATGAAAGAAAAAAGTGTGGTTTGACAATCTCACTAAATTGAAAAATCACGTTGAAATTAAAAATAATACGCAGAAAATAAATTAACATTAAAAAAGATATTTTGTTAAGGATCTAATAAAATAATTCTGCAGGGGTTGTGAAATTCTTTTTCAGTGCAAGAAAATTGTGAAATATTTTGGCTGCGATTAAATAAGAGGGTGTCTCCTCTAACGTAGAGCGCGCTCGGTTCTCCGTGGTCTTATTTTTTTCTTTGCTTCGTTGAGACTCCGCTGGGCGAGACACATTGACTTTCGGGCTTGTCGATGCGTACTCGTTTCATGTTGGTGGTTTAAATTAGTTGGTCTATAAACGTCACTGTGTGCGGATTTATATGCTTTTGGCTTAATGACAATACCAACCGCTTTAAAAAGGCTTCGTTTAGCAGCTGCCTGCTAGACACGCGGATGAACATTGAAGCCAAAAAGCAATTGAAAAAACGTGTTATATGTAAAGACCATATAAATCTTTACCTATAAATAAATTTAATAAAATAATCAATATTGTTTGCGAACTAAAAAATAAACAAATGTGAAATTTAATAAAAGAACATATAAGGTTTGTGTTTTATATTACTTTTCAACATTTTCTTAAAAGTGCGCGTTTTTTATTTTGTATTGAACTTTAATTCTTAAAACATATTTTATGTTTTTATATCATTCTCTACGTATTTCTTATGAGGAATTTGTTTATCATCCCTACCAGAACAGTGACGGTCATTTGACCGGTCATATGACCGACACAGATGACCGGTCAATCGGTCATTATTTTCTATCATTTTCTTAAGGGCGATGTGAAAAAAATGACCGAAACTTTGTGTACGTGTGATCTTGCATCTCTCTCGCACCTTAAGATGTGATAGAAATATTGGTCACAAATGACCGAAAGAAAATGTTTAAGTGTTAGTTTCGGTCACAAATTTCTTGTAGGGATTCTTTCATTTTGTCAATTTTGGTAATGCACATGAGGGTGTGTGTGTGAGTGCGTGAATGTATAAAACTGAATGTTTTTAGGATAACCAAGTAAACATTTTTGTATACGTAATTAAAAATAATATATATAAAAAAAGCAACCACAAATCCAATTATATTACATATTGAAAATGTTTAATTTTACAATGTTAAAGATATACCTATTTTTCGTTCATATGATTTCATTGCAATGAAAAGTGCTTGGGCAAATATTATACTAATAATTGTTCAATACCAAGTTAAAAATACTTATCTTCAAAAATAAAAAAGAAGGCCCCTTATAAAAACGTAAATAATCAAGAAATGTCGCAAATTAAAATGGGTACTAACTACGCAAATTTTAAAAAAAAATATAGAAAGTACGCAAGTCGAAGCTTACGAATTTTAACTGCGCAATTTAAGACATCACCACAGTACTAAGTCAGTACATTTTATTTCAACGGCGTTAACCAAATTATACGAAATCGGGGTGTGCATGTGCAGACATTGAAACATTGACTTACTTATTTTTTGGTCATTGTTATTAGCAAAAGGCTGGAATTTTTAGCAATATATACTACTAAATATTTTTCCCATATTGTTTTTCTATGCATGTTTGAAATTTAAATTTTAATAAATAATAAAAATAAATTTGAATTTTACATTTTTATTTCACATTAAAGGAAAAATGGTAGAATTTTAAAGAAATTTAAAGGTATAGGTATAATAAAATTAATTTTAGTGGTACATAAAAAAAATAAAATATGAACAACTTTTAAAATTTACACTTAAACAAATTAAATACCCAAAAGTTACATAAGCATGTATATATATTTTTGGATAACAAATAACTTTGGTTTGTATTTATCTTTAAGATTCTACATTTGAAAACTCATACAGTAAAAGTTTACAAATTGCAAAATAAACTTGATGTTATTGTTGACAATGTTTCGCAAAGACCCGGGCGGCGGGCGATAGATTTAACCAAAGGGCAAATGTCTAATAATTAAAACATGAATAGCCAAATCGGCAGACAATTTTGAAGCATTGTGTTGCTTGTAAATGAAAATAACAAAGATCAGAGTGAACTAAGGAAGTGGAAAGAAAAATTAGAATGGAATAAAAAAACAAAGTAACGGAAAAGAATCTACTTGAATTAAACAGACAAGCAGGAAGTTTTGTTTTAACTTTTGCGGTGCACTCAAAATATTTAAATGAAAAATAAGCTAAACTTTAAAAATTGTACTTAAAATGTGATATGTAAATATAAAGGTAATTTTGTAAAATAAATAATTTATCGGCAAATGTGTTCATACAAAAATCAACATAAAACAAAAAAAGGCTTTGGCTATTATATATACCTATATAAAGATTATCTCGATATAATAAGATATGAAGACGTTTGTTTTCTTTTTCACAATTTTGTTTGTTGGGTTATTATTTTTATCTTGTTTTGTTCAATTAGGAAAACAAAAGAAAAGAAAAATAAACATGTGCTCATAGCTGCCATATTTTTGGTATAATTACTCACTATTTTAAATTCACCGTTTACACCTAACAATGTTGTCATGACAATGGAAATAATAACTGCTAGAGTTTTACCTTGCTCTCTTTTTAATTGTCTAAAGTAACGAAGTACATATTAAAAAATTAATCTAGTGGATCGCACCATAGATATTCTCATCATATTGTCGCTAAAATTTTTTCCAATCGAAGAACATATGTATTCTGACAGATTTTAAAATTTATAAGTGCATACATTCATACATACACAATAGGCATTATTTTTTATTTAATTTAGTACTTTTACCACTTTTATTCCAAAATCTTTTTAATAAACAAATAAAGATTTCTTTTACCTATGTATTTTAGTTAAAACCTTAAATTATGGAAAGTATAAATGCTACAAAAACTCTGGACTATAATAATACAGATGATTCACCACAAACTACAGACGATGTGGACAAAACAGAATCTAAAACAATTAAAAGTTGTGTTACTAATAAGAATCACAAATTAAATGAAAGAACAGCAACAAAGCCCCAGTTAATAAATAAAAATGAAACCACAAATTTCAATGTACCAGTTATGGACAAAGTAACCGATAACAACCCGGATGAAAATCAAGAAAAACCTATGGATAAAAGTACTGTTTATCATAATGAGATTAAATGCCAGCAAACTTATGATGAGAGCAATATACAACAGGAGCAAGGATTTGTTGTGCAACAGCAAAATGTTGCAAATGAAAAGCTTAACCCAACAGATGGAGATGATAATAAATGTAAAGAATCTTCTGTAGTAGAAGAAGATGAATTATTAAAATCCGACAATGAAGAGGAAAATAACGAAGAGAAACAAGAAAAGGCTACTGCAACTTTATTGGATACCATATCCATGGAGCAGGAAAATGAGTTACTTAAAAGTGATAATGAGGACGAAGGAGAAGACAATAGAAAAGAAGATACATTAAGAACAAACCGTGAGCTTGAAATTGAAAAAAAGTTAAATACAAGAGAAAAATGTGAAAAATCCCAAAACAAATGCGATATTGATGGTAGAAAAATTCAGGACAATAAAAGCCAATCGTCAGTTTCTAATCCATATAAAGCAAAGAAAAACTCGGAAAACCATCGAATTTTATATCAATTTGATTTAGACGATGACAGCAGCAGCCAAGATAGTTTTAGTGGGCAGAAATCGCCGCCGCCAACAAAAACTAATAAAAATACAAATGATTATCCTCTAGACGAATCTTCTACAATAGGCCAACCACAGTCATTGGAAACAATAGGACAACAAAGAATTTTAGAAACTATAGATATAAGAGATTCGAAGGTTATTGAAGGAGAAAAAGTCAAAGATACTAATGAAGAAGAAATAATAAAACAGAGTTCAATGTCGCCGTTTCAAATTGCTCAAAACAATTCGCCTAAAAGCAATTGGTCAAATAGTAATATTGAAAATGGCATTTCCCCTCAAGTATCATCTCCCAAAAGTGAGCAGGCATATAGTGATAATGATGAATTGTGCAAAGAAACTAAACCTTCTCCGTCTCATTTTCCCAAAAGAGTTTCTCCCCAAAGTGATGAAACCAGTAGTGATGAAGACATGGATCTTGAAAGTGAAACTGAGAAAGAAAGAAAGGATACGTCTAGTAATTTGTCAGATTCGTGGTATTCAATGCCTAACCATACTTACAAAGAAAACAAACACAAAGAAAAAGTTTTCAATGCGGACGACAATATTGCGGAGACTAATCACAAAGATTTAAATGATCCAAACACTAATGATCTCAATGAGGAAGAAACTTCAGTACAAATACCAAAACTTAATGGTGATCATGATTCTCAAGAGTCACATGATTCAAAGATATATGAAAATAGCAATGTAAGACACTACAAAGATGCAAACCAATTAAAGCTTCAAAATTCATCGCTACACTGTAATAACTTGACTTCATCTTTACAACGGGATCAGCCCTTTAATTTATCGCAAAAAGAAAAGTCCCACAGTGAAGATTATGTAAGAAATAACGAAACAAATTCACCATTAGAGGAGCAAGAGTCTCAACTTAATAATAATGAAAACAGAACTGACTGCGAGTCGGACAATGAAAGTAATTTAAAAATTAACGATAATAGTCAAGAATTCAATAATGATGATAGCGATATAGATGAAGCTGCTGACAGAACAAATTTATCATTTTCACCTTCAACTCCACCATTTTTAAATGAAGAGGAAGAAGTAAGCCGTGCATCGTTAGCTTCTTCTGCCTCTTTTTCCACAAACACCTCGTCTTCTCAACATCTAGTTATTGATCATCCCATGGATGATGTTAAGGAAGAAAAGGTCAAACCTTTAAAAATTACCCTTAAACGAAAACTGTCTACATATAGTGATGATGACGACACTTTGGGTCCCCGTCAAAAGCAATTTCATTTGCATAATGAAAGTGAAATGCAACCAATGCAACAACCATTATTTCTTAATAAGGAACAGAGTCCTCAAACAATCAAAGATTTTCAGGAAGAAGATAAAATGGAAATTCAAGCAAATTTAGAGGATCAGGAATGCCATATACAGAAACATGTAGAATTAGGGAGCGTTTCAATGTTGGAAAACGAGGAAGATAACGTAAGATATATATTTTAAGTTGTGTTTTATTATAAGAAAGTGTTCATTTATAATTTTTTTGTTTTTGAAAAAAACAACTTCTCTATAATATTGGTGTTCAAACAATTAAGATTAGTTTTGATTACATATATTTGACTTTAATATGAAAATTTAATAACTTTAAAGCCATTATTAGCAAAACAGAGACTTTGTTTCATATAATTTTTGTTGTCGATTCTCGTTTCTTTCCAAATCTTATAATTTGTTGCATTTTTTTTTAATTTTTTTAGACTTCAGCATTGCCTAAACAGAATATGGTTCTTGAACAATCTCCATTTAAATCGTTACTCTTACAGCAGCTGGAAAAGCCTTTGGGGACGCCACATGTTGTATCAAACCATAGTTCTTTGGCACTCACTACTTCACCCGTAACTAACGTTCCGTTTTCACAATCTACAATACCTCTACAAGTACAGCCGGTGTTTGCTACACCAACACCAGCGCTAGTATCTTTGCCTTCGCCTCAAACAACTGGCGTTACAAAGTATTTATGCTTCAAATGTAAAACAGGAAGTTTTGATACAATTGCAGATCTCGCGGAGCATCAGGCTACATGTTTAGCCCCACACAACCTATTTCCTTTCAATCATACCATAATGGAGAATATGCAGCCGGCAGAAACAGCACTACCCCCACCACCTAATAGTGCTAACAGCTCCTTAGTTGTATCGCCCACAAAAACTGGGGAGTTCAACGAGCTGAAAGAAACCATTGCTGGTCCTCCCTTCCAGCCAGCAGTGGCTAATACAAAGAAACGTTATTACAAATGTTCAACTTGTAATACATTTCATGAAAATTGGAATTTGTTTTTGCACATACGGGAGCAGCATAACCGACATATGTGTTTGTATTGTGTACGTTTCTTTCCTAACGCTGAAAAGCTGGCATTGCATTTAGAAATCAAACATGATTTGGAGCAAAATCATTTTAATTCCGAGGAGGCATTACGTAAAAGTATACCGATGATAGATGGTTATGCTATGGAAACAAGGTTTCTTATGTGCTGTACCTGCCAGCACATCTTTACCGAAAATGAACAATTTTCCCAACACGATTGCACAGAGTACATTAGACCTTGTTCGTTGTGTGGTCAAAAGGGACGTCATACAATCCAGTGCAAGGCCCATCCGGATAGTAAACGGTTTTCAAAATTGAAAAAGAAAAAGGAAAAACAAATGCAGCCTACGGAAACTATGACCCCTAAAGAAAGGTATTTTTTTTTGTTTATAGTTCAAGAGTTATTTGTTTTACATGCCATTAGCATAAAGAAAAATCTCCTAAATATAAGTTTTGTATAAATAAAATATCTCTCTACTGAGTGCTGTAGGTTGCGTTAGGTTAGTTTAAGAAGCGTAGTGTCGAATGCAATTCGCCACGTCTACCCAGAATTCTTAAGGCTCATTGTGAATCCCTTCAAAAGAGTTGAAAAAGAGAAATGGGAAAAACAGAGAAATTTTTAGATTGTTTATGATGTTTCCCAATCCACAGCCAAGGAGTTTTTAATCCATTTACTTGTCACATACCTTACATCACAGTGCCCTGTGAGAGTCCTAAGAACCCTTTGCTCTCCTTGATTAGCCTCTTAGTGCCTCTCCAGCTTTAGCCACAGAAGCCTGGAGATCCCACAATCATCCCTGTCCCTCCAGGTTTGTCCCGCTTTGTCCATTAGCCAAGTGCCTATTATTTCAAAAGGCAGCACAATATCCCGGGCCAATACCTTCCACTAATTCACTGGCAGTATCATTACCAGCAACGTCACAATGATCCGGTACCCAACAGAGTCGTCCAGAAGTCTAGACCTGGCAAAATGTCCCTCTAGAGTCTTGAACGCGGCCTGACTATCGACGTAGATCGCCACGTCCCCTCTTCCCCCCGCGCCCTTGCCCATCAATTTCTCGGTCCTCGTCACCGCCAGAATCTCAACCTGGAAAACGCTACCATCGCTCGAAAATCTGCATGACATTCCTTCTTCCGTATGCATTATATTAACACCAGCGGCGGTGCCCTCCATCTTGGATCCATTCGTGAAGACTGCACACCCCTCAAACAGTCTTTCGGATCCCTTCCATGCCTCCCTGTCCGGGTAAGATCCCAAAGTCAAGTTTCGCGACCATAAAGTCAGTTTAATCCGACTGCTGTAAAAGTCGACTATCTCCAACCCTTCCCAGAGTGCCAGCGTGTCCAACCAAACAAGCTACTTGCGGCCATTCCAGCAACAAACCCCTTAATGGGAAGAAGATACAGAATGATATCCAGCGCTGTCTGTAATGTACTAATTCTAGCCCTTGTAATGTCTAGTACAGCACCTTTGACGAGAGCTTTCTTATGTCGTCCTTCTTCAACGCCCTTTACCATACGAGGTTGCCGTTAGACGATACGTCAGTCCCAGCCCAACTCCGTCAGGAGCTGCAGCTCTGCCACCTTGTACTTTCTATTGATGAAAAGTAGCTCCGTCTTCTCTTGGTTTATTCCCAGTCCCTTGTCCTTGGGTCAAGCAGACAGATCAGATAATGAATTTTGCATCACCTCACTCGTGGTGGATAAAAATTTCCTTGTCACCAGAACCATCGCCTCAGTATCCCGTTAGCTACAAAGTCGGCCAAATCTAGCAAGATCTTTCCACACAAAAGTAACAAATATTTATTGTCTTGTCAAAACCGCTAGATATATCTAATAAATCTATTTTAAATAGTTTTTTTTCTATGCTGGGTGTAGGGTATCAGGCAAGACTGGTTCTAACATATTTTTTTTCTTTTATATATTTTTTTTAATTTTCGTATATTTTCAGAACCCATTTGGATTCCACCATTCCTCCCATCATCATAAGTAATCGTAACGTCAACCCCACCATTATTTCCAATTCTGAAATGAACTGTGATAGTAGTCGTACAGAAACAATCCAGCGACCACAAACATCTACAATTAATTCTTTGCATAGTGAAGATAGCAACAGTAGTAGTAATATGGTTATAGATGAATCATGTAATACCAATCATATGCTGCCTCCAGCTCAAAATATACCACAAGCACTAAACCTTGGGACACAAACGCATTTGTCTAGTGTACAATTGACACCAGATTTACTCCCAGACAAAGAATATCAAACAGAGGGAATGGTAGCACCTTTGCAGCCTCTTAAACTAGTTGTACCGAAATTTAAATTACGTGTTCCCAAGGAATTTCAAAAATCTGTGGACGATGCTTTATCTACCTCAGATAGTGAGGAGGCTGTGGACGATGGTGATGATGATGAAGGAAATGCAAAAGAGGAAGAACTAGAAGCTAGGGACAGTAATAAAACTACAAAGTATGCCGCCCATACCTTTAGCCAAAATGCTGCAGAAACGACTTCCTTACTGGCCGAATCTACACCTGCCAATTCTCAAGATTTGCAAATCGAACGCCAACCAGCCTCTGTAGTAGGCCATTCCCAAGATAATACCGCTTACGAAAGTGGTTCAGGAATTAGTCATTTCCAAAATTCTTCATCAATATTAGACGATGAGGATTCCCTGGATGAGCCTAATTCAAATCTTGTACGCATCATGCAAGAAATTGAACGTACCAAACTGGACATACAACGCACTAAGAAAACCTCTAACCGTAGCAATAAACCTTCCGTTTTACCGCGACAACCAAACATTTCTCAATCCAGTAATAGATCGGCTGATCACAATTGGTCACCAACACCGCCAGCTTCGCCAAATTCACGTTGGTACACGCCCAGACGTTTAACCCTTTCGCAAAGCGGAGAAGAGCAGTTACAAAAGGCGCCACATCATAACCAACAGCTTTTGTTGCCGCCTCCTTGCCCCGTAAAACAGTTAAGCGCCACGCAAGAGCGTCGTGATACCATTGGCAGTGATATGATGGATATTGATGAAACGATTACAGCACATCCAACACAAACAATTTATTGGTAAGATTTAACACAATTTTAACCCGATAAAATATCGAACATTTCCAATATTATTTTTTTTAACGATAATACCACGATCGGCTACGGGCAGATCTGTCAAATATTTTCCTAAAAACGCGTTACCACATTGTAGGTTAAGTTAGGTAGAACAGGCAGCCGTTGAAGGAAAGGATACAGCTCACTTGAGTCCGCTTAATTCGGTCCCTATGTGTTACCTGGAGAGTCAGATAGAATAGGTTGAGACGGAAGGAAAGAAGAAGTTTAGAGAAGGGGCCAAATTGTCGCATTCGATTCGAATCGAAATTAAAAAATTCTTATTAGAATTCCTATACTCAAAGCATTGAAAACTCGATCGATCGAATGAAATTTCGAATCGAATCGAATGCGACGATTTGGCCCAAGGATAGATAAGAAAGAAAGAAAGAACAGAAGAATGAAGCAGACTTACCAGGGTCTCTGGTGGGAATCGAACCCACAACCCCCTGACTGGTAGACTCGTGCACTTACCACTGACCTACCGGGGCACCACGTTGTAAAATAAACGAAAAAAAAATTAAAAAAATATTTTTAAATGTCAATGATATACATATTTCCAAACCTATAATTATAGGGGGTAAATTGTTTAGGTAGAACAGACGGCTACGGAAATGGTGAAAGAATGAGGTCCAGCCCCCTCCAGTCCGTTTCTTCGTTTCTTTGTCAACTGAGTAGTTTTGGTTGCCGTTTGGCAAAGCAATTGAAGTTGGGTTGCTGTACATAATAGACACCCTAAATTAGATTCTCTCAGGTTAGAAAAACTAATATAAAAGTAAAGATTAATGTAAATGGTTGGCAATAGTCGTCCGGAAATGGTTCTGTCCGTAAACCAACCGATATCCCTTGATATGCTAGGAAGGCCAATATTGGCTACATCCGACAAGTTATCTATTCTGTTGGTACCAAAGCGTCTGATACGAACATCGTCCAGTGCCTGACAGAAGCACAAGAGGTGCTGCATGCTTTCAGTCTCTTTGCCTTCGATTCTGCCAGCGTATTCATTAATGCGGAACTTACAGGAAGAGAGAGGCAACCCGCAGACGTGGTCGGTTGGCCCGCCATCCTATTTCGCACCATTTCTAACAAATGAATCGGTACAACAGTTGCCCGCATCGGTCCCGTATTCTCTCACATATATTGAGAGTGGTGTTAGAATGTATCGCCATCTAGTTCAAGGATGTCGTGGACTAGTTTTGATGGAGAGTATACATCAGCTATAGACTTGATGGCGGCACAGCTGTCGTTAAAATTCCAGTATTTCTGCCAAAGAGATCATCCACCCCTCCCTTTAAAATGACGAAGTAGAATTACCTGCGGAGAAATGGTTCCGGTGTGCAGTATTCAATTAGATCGGAAACAAAATTTGACATTCGCAATAATACTCGCGTGCCCACATGCCTTTTGTCTCTATTCACCCACAGCGTGTAGTCTCATTGTTGCGGTGTTTATCGCCAGCTTTTTTTTGCTAAGAGATCCACCAGTACGTGGTAAAGTCCATAGACTTCCACTAGACCATAGATTCTAAGAAGAGAATCGGCTCCTTTACTTAGAGCCAAGTGATATCCCGGGCACTAAGGCCCCAGTTCTTTGCGTTTGGCTTCCAAGACATCTTACTATCCAGATTAAGTCCCAGATACTTTGCGCTGATAGAGTCAGTACTCAAAGCTAACTCCATCCAGCCAGAAAAGGTATTCAGATGGAAGCCAGATATCGTAACTGCTACGTCATCCGACAGTTCTTATTCTCATTGAGTCCATATTTTTTAGCAACAAGTTGAGAGTCATGTAATGGTGATAGAACTTCTCCCTAAGGGGTTCCTCTATTGACTGATCTGGTAATATCAGCTCGTCCCATCGTAGACCTTTTTTTGTACGTTACAGTAGACTGGAAACAAATGCACCCAGAGAACTTGAAAGACCATCTTACTTAGGGCTCAGATGATGAGTTGACGTTGTTAAAGACACCGTCTATGTTAAGAAACCTCAAGTGTAAAGTTCCTGAATACAAATAACCTTTCGATATAACCAAATAACTAGTGCAGAGCCTTTTCCATCGATCTGTCCTTGGTACAGGCATGTTGGGCTTCTGATAGGAAACCAGTTAATTGTTTAACTAATGTTATAAGGAAAAGCAAGGACTACTTTATTGCAGATGTAAATTCACAAAGCTTATGCCCTTGTGTAGCAAGCCGGAAACCTTTGTGTAGTTTGAGTATTTGATGGTCATTGCTGCTTTATGCAAATGAAGTAGAACAAGTACAGTTTTACGAAGCTTAGCCCCAACAAATGCTGTAGTCAGACCTAAAGAGATAAAACGTTATCTCCTCCTTAAGCGATAGTTAACAATGCCGCGCAATCTTTCATTATTTTTAAACATTTTTCAAAATAATAATTATTTCGAGTTTGAGGTTAGGTTGAACAGGCAGCCTTCAAGCTCACTTGGGTGGATCCTTTAATTTGATCCTTTTGTGTAGAGAGAAGTTGAAAGAATAAAAAAAGAAGTGAAGCTGATGTATAGAGAAGGATAAAAAAGGAAGAAAATCTAGGATCATAGGACCATACTAACCAGCGTTTGGGGGGTTTCGAACCCGTGACCTTCCAGGCTGCTTAATTTTCGCACTTAATCACTAATTCAACTTTCAATTCAATTCTCTTCTCTTTTTTTCTTTTTATAGCAATCAATTACGTCCCTTAAACAACGAAAATTTAAATACTTCTGACAAAAGTATCGATCTCAATAATGAATCAATGGATACAAATCGAAAAGCTGAAAATGAAACGTCTTTATTGGACGTCAATAGTTCTGCTTTGGGAGCAGAAAATTACAAACAATCATCCTCATATCTTACTAATCCACAACAATATCAAACTGGGCATTTAGAAGATGAAAACAAACTAGTCACTGAACATGAACAACTAAAACCAATTTCCCCCGAAACACCAGAAAATATGGACATTTCATTTACACAATCTACAGACAGCGAACATAACGAACGGCCAACAAGTGAAAATCGAAGCGTTCATGAAGAAGATAATACGGAAATTGATGTTTGTGATAATAAAGATGAAGAGAATCAAATTCAAGTAAGTGATAATAAAACGTTGGAATTGGAAAAATTGCCGCCAACCGATGGCATACAGGTGGCTGACGAAGACGTAATTGCAGTTGATTTGCAGTTGGAACGACCATTGGATAAATATGAAATGGTTGATTTCGTACGTATCTGTTTAAAAACTGTCTATCCTTTGTGTTTGTATTGCAATCATGCCCGACGCATTGCAGTTAATGGCAAAAGTTTGGCTTTGCATCTCATAGGAAATCATCGTTTTACGGCCACCGTTGATAGTATAACAGCCGAGGAGTTATTGCCAGCCACAATTGTGAAAAAGCTGAAAAGTTTTCTAGCCAATTTGGAAGAACACTATTTAAATTCCAACAGTTATTGCACCTACGGCGAAGGAGAATTTACAACACCTTCCAATGAACGTATATTTGAATGTTTTCAATGCCGCTTTGTCACCTCAACGCATAAAGAACTTTATATACATAATCGCAAAATGCATTTGCGTACTGCAATTTTATGTTTTATGTGTCGAGCAAATTTTTTTAGCTTCAGTGAGATCTTGTGTCACATCTGTCCCGGGGAATCAAATAAAGTTTCAGTATTCGATGTTAAGTTTCGTTGTTGTTTATGCGACTTGGACAATATTCCATCTCCATTTCGTCTGATGGTACATTTGCGTAAGAAACATTTTGCCTGCGATGTTTGTCTAGAGGATTGTCGGGATCAGAGTAAACTATCATCGCATGTCTGGAAGCATAAACTTCATCATTTATGCTATCGTTGTGGTATTGCTTATCGCAACAAGTTGGACATAACAAAGCATTTGTTTTGGAAACATGGAACCGAAAGCACTATTTGCAAAAAATGCCTGCAAAAACGGTGGCGTCATGTTTATCATTTTTGCATACCGCCGGCTACATTTGTGTGTGAAGTGTGTAATCTTTGCTTCTCTAAGGCCATGTATTTGAGAGTGCACAAACGCTTGCACAGTGACGATCTGAGATATCCCTGTGTCGAGGATAATTGTGAAGAGAAGTTTATATCAAGAAAACTTTTGCTTAAACATGCCTTGACCCATCAAGTGCTGCCACCAGAGGAGCAGGCAAATGAAATAGAAAACTCTGAGGAAAATAAAGAAAACAAAATGGATTTAGTTCAGGAAACGTCAGGAGAGGATGTTAAGACGCCAAACGATTTAACCAACATGAAAAAAGAAGATATAGAAGTTAAAAAGGAGCCGTTAGATGAAATGGAAGGTCAAAACGTTTTAAAGCAGGAGGGCGATAATTTGAAAGAGCAAAACAAAAATGAGGAGGAAGATAAGGATAAGGTTAAACCTTCTGGCACAAAAGATGGTAAAAACAATGAATTGGATAAAGAGAAAATCCCAAATGTAAGTCAACCTCGCAAAAAACGTAAAAAGAATAAACGTTCCAAAGAGCTTCTAGAGGATTTAAATCTGGCAGCTCCTAATCTTTCTGAAACGGATTCCAGTAATGATTCAGACACAGATTCGGACTCAAAGGCAAAGAGTGAATTGGATGCTATGCCACGAGTTATGTTATCTCCCCCTTCAGAAACAGAAAACGAAGATAAGGACACGAAATCCGCTCAACCAGTAGAACAAGAACAGGCTTTAGAAATTTGGAAAAATTTCCTTAAAACGCAACAAAGTTCGAGCACAGCAGAAGATTTAGAACAAATAAAAACCTCCAATGAAGAAAAACTGGAACCTAAACGCCAACCAGTACATGTAGCCTGTTCCGATCATGACTATTGTAAAATAGAACCAGATCCACAATCACCAAGGGGGAGTAAAACAGCAGCTGAAGGTAAGGATTCAAAGGATACTTTTAAAAAGCCCAGCACAGAAGTTTCCTCGACACCGGAAACTTCGCCCTCTAAAAGAAAACAAGGCAAATCTCCCAGACATCGTTTATCCTCCAAAAGATCAGATGCTTCTTCTTCCTCTAGCGACTCTAGCTCCAGTTCAGATTCTAGTTGCTCTTGTGGCTCAAACTGCTCTTGTTCTTCATCGGGTACGCATTCATCTTCTTCATCGTCCTCTTCGGAGGACACTGACTCCTCAATGGTCTCAAACAATTCGATGCGCAAGAGACATCGCAAAAAATCAGAACGAGATCGTATGCGTAAGCGAGGTGACAGCAATTCACCGCTTAAACATCACAAGCTTTCCGTTTCCATTACAGAGGACATAAACGTAGACGATGTCGATGACAATAAAAATGAAGAGGGTACAGAGCGACTACCGTCTCCGCCCAAAGAGCCCTTAATTAATGAAAGTGATTTGGAGACAAATGAATCAGATACTGATGAAGAATTTTACGATGAACATCCTCAAAAACTAGCAAGCGAATTGTTGGCACAAAAACGGGCTCAACTTATGGCGCAAACAAGACTCTCGCCCTCACACAACTATGATATTGTTGAAAACAGTCGTCCTTCAACACCCTCTCTGCCCGAAGAAGTGGCCTCAAAGGAAAAACTAAAAAAACTCAAGAAAAAGAAACGTGATCGCAAGTCCTCTTGCAAAGGAAATCATGGCGAAAAAGTTATTGCGCCGGCGCAAAATATTTTTGAAGCTCATCAGCCAACTAATAACATAAATCAAATGATTTTACAGCAACTTCATCCAGCATCCACTACAAGTCTAATAAATCCAGTGATAAATTCACAGTTGAACGAACGCACTAATTTCTATACAAACCCGCAAAATCTAATGTCTCAAACAATTTATGCTCCAGCGCCATCGTTGACAAGCCATATGGAACCAGCCACTTTAACTCCAAGGCCTTTAACAATGGCCCCATATGGCAATTCACATAGAATGAGTGAAGGCAGTAGTTGCTCTGATGCCGATGGTTCCTTGAAACGTTCTAAACGTCAACGTAGACCAAACAAATTTTATGGTTACACAAGTGATGATGAAAATGAAATGAATGGTCCACCTTTAATAATTGGCACAAGAGCCTTTAAACCACAACCACCACCACAGTTGACGTGGCGCAAGGAGGACTTGCCTACACCATCGAAAAGTATACTTAACAATAAAAATAAAACGCCAAAAACACCTAAAACTCCCTTTACAACTGGAAATACTTTGGTTAATACTTTGGCGGCCACAACGTCTTCTAATAGTAAAAAGAGATCTAGGTTTGCGCTAACGGAAGAAGAAAAGCCAGCACGCAAACGTTCATCAAAGAAAAAGAATTCTAAGGATGCAAATAAATTCCCTCCAATACCAACTTTGAAAATACGACCCTCAGAAATTGGCTTAAATACCACAATTAATCACTCCGCTACCAATACAACCGATGAAACAAGCAGTGATGAGGAAACCACTAACGGTAGTTATATGGCTCCACCACGTTTTAAGACAGCCACAGTTAACCAAACAATTCCCGTTTTACCACCTCCAATTATATTACCGTCACAGCCACCACCACCACCCACTCCAAATACCACAGCCTTTAATCATCGAATACCACCAGCACTTTTGCCCAATCCTGATTTTGCCACACTACAATACTTTAAGGCCAACAATATTCGCTATCCAATAAGGCCACCAGCAGGCGCCAGACAACCACGAGAAGGTGAATCAGTTTACTGTTATTGTCGCTGTCCCTACGATGAGGTTTCTGAGATGATAGCATGCGATGGTGAAGATTGTCTTATTGAATGGTTCCATTTTGAATGTGTAGGCATAATGGTGGCCCCTCAGGGCAAATGGTTTTGTGCCGAATGTCGGCCCAAATACTCCGAGGAATTATATCCCACTACAGCAGTGGCACAACTCAACAATGTCTAGTGCAACTTGTTGCTCATGTTTTTTTTTTATTATTATTAAAAACAAAAACTATATATATCTTCTACCTCTCTGAAAAAATATTGAAAATTTCTCTCTTCTTCTTGTTTTAATTAATGACTGATAAACTCCTTACCAAGTAATGATAAATTTTAATTAAACTTTAAATATACAAATATGATTTTGATATGCAGGATGACGCATACACTTGTAAAAATGGCTCAATAAATGTTTGCTTTTTAACCAACAGTGTAGTGTGGTGATTGAAATTTTCTTATTAAATGAAAAAACAACAACAACAACAAAATTGAAATTTTAAAACATTTGCAAACAAAATATAAAAAAAAAACGTTGAATCGTCAACATACGCTTATTATATGATTAAAAATTGTTTAATAAAAAAAAATATACCTTAAGTTTTAGCTTAAATCCTGTTTATTTTCTTTAAACCTAAAAACTTACTTAAATAGAACATCCTTTAGTTTTAATAAATTTTTTTTTACTTCATCATAAATATTACATTACACAAATATAATGGCATATATTCAATACAACATTTATAAAAAAGAAAAAAAAATGCTGTTTATTAAACAAAATAATATTAATATAAATCTTAAACTCTCTGGGAATATAGTTTTGATTTAAAATATACCTAAATATTATCCTAAGAACCACTTCCCCATTGTTTACACTTTAAAGAAATTCGGAGCGAAAAATAAAATGAAGTCAAAACTAAAAAATATTTTTAAGAAACATAAAAAAATAAAATATTTAATCATAAAAATATAAATAAGTGCATAATATGTAAATACTATTAAATACTTCTTTTGAGTTGCAAACAAATTCGAAAGAAAAACCTACAACATAATTAATTAGTTGATAAATTTAAACTAAAATTACATTAAATGTGATTTTTTCTATAAAATAATATTTTTTTTTTCTTATAAGACCCTTGTAGATCATCTTAATGTTTTAATTTTTTTTTTTATTATTTTTTCTTGCTTTCAAAAACATTAAATTAAAAATTTTTTTATTTGTTTTTTTTTAATATGGAAAAATTTCTCTTTCATTTTGAAGATTAATTAATAACAACAACAATTGCGTATTATAATAAAATAAATGTATGTAAGTATCCTGTACATATTATTTTTAAATATTAAACAATAAAATAAAATATAAATTTAACTTTAATCTTAATAAAAACAATATGTTTAACAATAATAATATATATAAAATGCATAACTTTAATTTAACATATATTATTGAATTAAATTTAATTGAAGAAGAATATATAATTCATAAAAATTAAAATAAACATATTAAAGATTTGCAAACATTTTGCATTATTCTTTAAAACTCTATGTGTGTATTATAAAAATGAATAACAAATTATGTGTTTTAATTTGATTAAAAGTAAAAGGTTGGGGAAAAATATTTTAAAATAATTTTTTTTTACATTTTCTTTGAAATTTAATATACTCACCTACAATATTATTGCCAAAGCCATGATGCAGATTTACAGCTCTCTGCAAACAATTAGGGACAGTTTCAATATTGTACAAATTTTTTGTTAAAATGTGTATAAAAAATAAGATGCAACAATTTAACATTTTCTTCGGTCTGGCAACCCTTACCATTATTCGTTTTGGAGTTTGTAAGAAAGACACCTAAACTTCCAGACCTTACATATAAAAAAAAAACTCGCTGTAAACTGCACCGCCTTCAAAGTCAAACTCGCGACCCTATAGTCAGTCCATAGCCGACTGACAACCTCATTCAGTATGACAGCGTCGCTGAATTCCAAAGCGCAGTTTGCTTTGCAACACAAAATTTCAAGTTTTTCCTGAAAGCAAAGATAAGGTTTTTGATAATATCTTCTACTTCCAAATGACTGTTTACAGCTATATTAATGTCCTGGAGGCAAAAAAACGTTGTCGAAGTTGTAAGGAGTGGATAGGGGAAGAAGTTGAAAATTTGTAATGCAAAGCAAACTGCCTTTTGGAATTCAGCCCCTCTTCTATTAACCTCGTCCTAAACATTCCCGAATTACTTAACCTAAACAATATATTTGCCGATGTTCCAACTACGAATTTCTTAATCCATTTCACGCTATTTATACTCCGACAGCTATTGGACTCAATAGCATCCCTGGCTGCTACGTACAAGGTGGGCTTAAAGAAAACACCCTATTGGTAGATGCTCTTATATTTGCAAATGGCGGCCAATGGCAAATCTCTTTTAACATTTGTGAACTAGACAGATGTAGAATACAAGTAAACAAGCGATACACTCCCCAAGAACGCAGAATAGTCGGGTCTTTTTTTTTGCCTAACAATTTGTCTGTGATGTTGGCGCAGCGCGAATTCCGTCAACCCTGGCTGCTACGTACAAAGTGGGCTAAAAGAAATCTGTTTTGACATTTGTCAACTAGACATATGTAGAATACAAGTAAACAAGCGATACACTCCCCAAGAACGCGAAATAAACGTGTCTATTTTTTTGCGTAACAATTCGTCGGTGGTGTTGGCGCAGCGCAAAATACGTTGCTGATTCCCCGGTCTTCTGGCACCGACTGCACCGTTTGGCCACCAACCTTAAAGAGTATGGAACCACACGAAATGCTGCCAAAATTGGCCGGTCCCGGAGCGCCCGGTCTGCCGAGAATATCGCCGTTGTTGGCGAGGATGTCGAGCTGTCACCAGAAACATCGAGCAGATGCCGTGCCTCCCAATTAGCCATCAGCCGGCGAATTTTGATCAAAGACCTAGCGGGTTATTATGTAATTCGATTCGAATCGAAAAGGCTTTCGAAAGGCAAATCGTATTATCCAATACTTTTGAGATTTGGTAAGTCTGCTTTCATTCTTCTTTAATTTCTTTCTTCTCCTGCTCTTAATTTCTTAAAAGTATTAAATAATGGAATAGAAAATTCCTTTCGAAAGCCTTTTCGATTCGAATTACATAATAATCGCCCTGCGCATGTTCCCGCACAAATTTCAGTCCGTGCATCAGCTGCAAACAACATCCGATTCTTTTGGCCCACCTTGTAGTTTGATTTTAACTAACTCAGCTCGATGTCGATAACTGCATATTTGTACATCAAAATTAAAGTCATTGAGCCATATTCACAGACAATTTAAAATCGACTTTAAAAATAAAGTAGACTTTTAAGGAAATTTTCATACAAAATCAGTGCTTAAAGTATACTTAAAGTTGATTTTTGATTCTCTATGAATATGCCCCATTAAGTTAATGTTTTAAATATAATTTTATAATTTTTTTTTATTTAATTTAAATTATTTACACTTTTCAAGCACTTAATAAACTAATTTTATTTTAAAGTTCTGCTGATTTGTAAAAATATATTTTTATTCATTGGTTATGTATACAATATATCTACATACATACTTGTTTGTATGTATGTTAGCTTGTAAAGGTAGTTTTTTACAAAATTTTAATGTTAAGTCATTTAAAAAATATACAAACAAATTTTCAATTGTAACAACGTTGTATATACATACATACATTCATAATTTCATTTAGATTAAGTTCCTAAATTAAGTTCATTCGTTTACTTTCCCAGTAAAGTCCAGTAACTTAGCAAATACTGAGTAATTTTACCAAATTTCTCTCACTTAAAATTTTTTAAGTAAAAAGTACGCGAACGGAAAATTTTAACAAAAAGTTTTCCTACTCTAAACAGCTGATAGGTTAAAATATAGTGCAATTACTTGATTACTCAAAAAATGCATTAAATTTTTTTAAACAAAAACAAGCTGACTTTTGTGAGTGGGGTTAACTTGGTTTTGGGGTTAAAGTCTATTACCTTTACTTTGAGCAAAAGAATATATCGTCACAGAAAATGCAAAACGCCCTATCTAACAAACAATTTAAAATTGGCTTTTTATAAATTATAGCCTTCAAATATGTACGTCATCTCGCAAAACCCTTTTTTCAGCAGAAATAAATTTGTTGATCCTTTTCAAAAAAATTTGCGTTAATTGTAAATATATTTTTCATTTACACAAAAATGCTTGCTCCTTCTAAAAAATTTTTAAATGTTAGATAGGGCGTTTTGCATTTTCTGTGACGATATGGACACCCAGCCAGACAGATATGCTTAAATTGGATAAAGAAGTGATTCTGGGTCTGTCGTTATAACTTAAGTTGAGTCTCAGAATATTCTTTTGTACGTTTCCTGGAGCAATACATACTGCTAGGGAAAGACTTAAGAGTTAATAAAAAAAAACGAATATTTAATTTTGGGTAATAATTGACTGCACCGAGTACCCAAGTATTCAGCACTTTTTCAACTTAAAAAAAAGTAAATATTAAGAAGAAAAAGCCGCAAAAAAATTGATTTGAATATTCTAAAATGTGTTCGAAACTAAACATCCGTATAAGTCGGGACCGTGTCATGGAAGAAGCTTTTAACAGAATTGCGTAATACTCTTTCCTTTCTCAAACAAATTGGGGTGAAAAATTTTGGCTTTTTTTTAACATTTTAAACAAAATTATATCATATTCATCTTCGCTTTCAGATGACGATTCCATTAGATACAATACTGCATTTTGCAAAACATAGCCATGTCTGGTTACATTTACTCTTTCCCCTAAACTTAAAGTACTAGCTATATTTCTTAGATGTTCCATTGTTTCGCCTGTGAACATTAAATTACTTTTTATACCACTTTAATTTTTTTCGTTATTCAACTTGTTAGCTGTTTGTTTTTTCACTTTTTTTGTTTACATCAGAAAACATATGTTTTATTTTACTGGTAATTTTTACTAGTAAAATTTTGTCTAGTAAAAATTTTTAAATACTCAGTAAGACAACTGTCACTTTGCGCTCTCAATTTGTGTTCTCATTTACTGGATTTTGTGTAAACGAACGCAATCCAGTAAAAATATTTAAAAATTTTTAAAAACTTTGAGTAAACGAATGAACTTATTAGCATGCTAAAAATATTTAAAAATATTATTTTTTAATTAATTAAAAAAAAACAAATTTTCATGAAATAAAAAAAACTTACTCAGGCATTAAACCATTATCATTTGGATTTAAATCATCCCGTGCCTTATTTGGAGCATTTGTCGCCTGTGAATTATTATTTTGTTCCGTCTTTTTCTCCAAAAGCTTTTTTGGGAAATTTTTGGCCATATCTAAGATATTACGAGCAATACGCCGCTGATCGATTTCTCGTTGCTCTTGATCCGAACGTTTTCCATTATTTTCAGAAATACGTCCCTGTAAATTTTGTGTATTCTGGAATTTAAATTAAGACAACAACTTAAAAATATGTATAAACGTTCATAAATAATATATTTACTTCTCCATTTGCTTGAGAATCCTGTGGATTTGTCCAAATTTCTGTACCAGCAATTTCACTACCCGAAGCAGATGACAGCGCTGGCCTGGCAGGTATGAGAGGAGAACGAACACAAACTCTTTAAATTTAAATACGAACAAGAAAAAATTATATTAGTGCTAAATTTCTATTTCATTTGCTATTTGCCCTAGTCTTAAATTAATTTTTAAAATCTTAATGCTAATTATCTCAAGTTATTTTTTAATCACAACACTAGTGATAAGGGTATATACATATAAGTTTTTCATTCCGTTTTTAATTTCTTTAATATCCATTTGCGACCCCGTGAAGTATATATTTTCTTGTTCCTTATAGATAGCAAAGTTGCTTTAGCGATGTTCGTCTTTCCGATAATCTGTTACAATCAAGTTTCTTAAGCCCTATGATATTTTCTGAACCTGTTTGTGGTATAAAAACATCAGGCAGCAAATTACGGCATTCTAATCGAATCGAAATTAAAACAATCTAATTAGAATTCCCAATATTAAAAGCATTGACAGTTTGGTCGATCGAGTAGAATTACGATTCAAAACGAGTGCCGTAACTTGCAGCAAAATCGTTCGATAACTGACAGAGATATAAGCCGGCAACCACAACCACCTCTGTTTATTTCTCTTAAATTTGTGCATAAAAACCTCTACAACTGCCCTGAAGTTGTCCCTACACGGATGCAATATTACACAGACTTCCATTTATTTGTTCTCACAATCATTTTTGTAGAACATACTTACTTACACCTTATATCCGCCCCCTAACAGGGTTGCCATACAAAGTTTAAATTTTTTGTTAAATCGCTCCCACAGCTTCCAGGGTGCTCCTACAAAGGTCAAATGTAAGACCCCCCCCCCATTAATTTTTCCTCCCAAACATTTTTGTAAAACATACTAACCCCTGATTCCCGACCACTAACAGAGTTGCCATACAAAATTTGAAAAAATGAGGGTAAAAATCCCTGAAACTTCTCCGGAGTCGCCAGTGGAGGAATAAAATGTATCACAGACCCCCATTAGTTTTCTCTCCCAAACACATTTCTACAACATAATTACCCCCTATCTCAACCGCCTAAGGGGACTGCCATACAAAATTTACAAAAATTATATAAAAACAGAGGCGTCCTTAGGGAAATAAAGTGTATGACCGACCCCCATTAGTTTTCCCTTCCAAACATATTCCTAGCACATACTTACCCCCTACCTCAATCGCCTAAGGGGGCTTCCTTACAAAGTTTGGGAAATTGTAATAAGCCCCCCCCCCCTACAGCTTCCAGAGTGCCCGTGGATAGGTCCAATTCAGGACTGGCCCCAACTCATTTTTCCTTGCAATTATTTTCCTATAACATATTTAACCCCAATTTTCACCCCCTAAGGGGGTTGTCATACAAAATTTGAGCAAATTAGAGTAAAAACCCCTACAGCTTCCCCGGAGTCGACCGTCGACCTTAGTTTTCTCTCCCAAACATATTCCTTAAACATACTTACCCCTATCACCATTACCACCATTAGGGGCGCTGCCATAAAAAATTAACAAAAATGATGCAAAAGCGCCCATAACTTCTCCAGAGCCGTGCTTAGAGAAATAAAGTGTATGACCGACCCCCATTAGTTTTCCCTTCCAAACAAATTCCTAAAACATACTTACCCCCTATCTCAATCACCTAAAGGGGCTTCCATGCAAAGTTTGGGAAATTGTAATAAGCCCCCCACCCCTACAACTTTCATGGTTGCCCGTGGATAGCTCCAATGCAGGACTGGCCCCAACTCATTTTTCCTTGCAATTATTTTCCTATAACATATTTAACCCCTTTTTTCATCCCCTAAGGGGGTTGCCATACAAAATTTGAAAAAATTGAGGGTAAAAACCCCCACACGTTGTGAAAGGTATATAAGATTCGGCACAGCCTTTATTGCTCTTAATTGTTTAATATTCTGTAAGTTAAAATAAATTACGTTTTCCAGCTCATTATTCTCATTCTCTTGTAACGATCTAAAACGAGAAATTTAAAATGGAACAATGAGCCAGTTTTAAATTTTAGAATTTTTTTTACCTAAATACAATGGGACAGTTTTTCATTAATGTATTTTTCTGCAATAATATTTCTTTTTTAGATACTTGGGCCTCTTTTTTTTTAATATGAATAAACCAAATAACATTTTTTCTCTTTTTCAGTTTGAAAATTTTGTTTGTCTTCATACTGTAAATTATTTAAACCTACAAGTAAGTACAGCAAACTAGTTATTTTTTTATATATTAAAAGTTTTGCCAGACACACAATCACCTCTGGTATGCATCACTGGCACTACGACTGAATTCCAAAACGCAGTTTGCTTTGCATTAAAAATTTTCAACTTCTTCCCTTACACACTCCTTACAATTTTGACATGGTTTTTTGCTTCTAGGATATTAATATAGTTGTAAACACTCATTTGGAAGTAGAAGATATTATTAAAAACCTCATCTTTGCTTTCAGGAAAAACTTGAAATTTTGTGATGCAAAGCAAACTGCGTTTTGGAATTCAGCCTATCGATCGTATGGGTAGATCGAGCACCCCTCCATGGTCAGGTATCATACTTCCGCTATTATTAATAGTTATTTTTCAAATTTTTAAAATCAGCTTAGTTTTGAAACCCAAAAACTTTTAACTTAAACTTTAAAAACTACACTGTCTACTTAAGCATAAGGTAACTTAAGCAAAAAAACACTTTACAAAAAGCCTATAATAACCGCAATTAGTAAGTAGCTTTTAAGTCTTAAACGTTAAAGCGCCTTTTGTGGAGATAACAAACAAAAAAATAATAAAAAACTTGTGATTTTCACCACCTGCACTACCCCTCTGAATGCCTAATAATTGGAATGGACAAAACTTACTTGTTAACATCCTCCAGTTTCTTAAGTAAACGTTCATTTTCTCGACACACAATCTCCTGATCCCTGAGTATAGTTTCGCGCACCGTAAAGAGATGATTATTTTCCTGTCTTAAAGCCTCATTTTCTTGCATATACAATTTTACCAATTCAGCCAATTCATTGCCATCGAGCTCTGGCAAACGTTCCAAATCGACCTTAGGTATAACACCACCATGATCTGTTGGTACTTGCACCAGCTCTGAACCCTCTGCACCAACTTCTTTGATTGCACTGCGATGTAAGTTTAGGGCAGCCTTTAGGTGATCATTCTCTATTTGCAAAGACTGAATATCACGCTTGAGGCTTAGTATAAGGGCTTCTCGTGGATCCATCATAATAACGGGTTTTGTTCGTATGCGCTTGGCACGCGATGCATAGCGCAAAGTATTTAAGGTTTCTGCATAATTGTATTGTGCAGGCGAGACGCAAGCTATCATGAGTGTTACACCATTTCCAGCCAAACTATCGGCCAGTAACTTGGTTAACTGGCTGTCTCGATAGGGTATGTGACCGAAACGTTTTTTACTATCACTAAGCGAAGCAATGCAATAACCTTAATGAAATATTTAATTTGTTATACAATTGTTTAATTTATAAAAAAAAATATAAAAAATTTTTACCCAAAACCATTAAACTCTTGTTGATATTATTAGCTTCCTCTAGGGTTTTACCCTCACTCATGGTCTTTTTGGTCAGTTCACTTCCAGCTAAATCAACAAAATTAATTTTTCCATGTTTGGACAAAAATACTCCACCATCGGTTTGTTGTTCTGATATTATGTGCACCGTTAAAATAGTATGAGATCTGGAGGAATGATCATTCATAGCATGAGAACCAACAGCTCGATTGCGCATACCTGAAAAGAAAAAATAACAGTTTTAACTTTTTTCGTTTTTTTTAAAGAACCGGTTATTAAATATATTTTAAACACTGAATATCCCAAAACTCATTATTTATAATTAAATACTTAAAATTTATCTAATGGAAAGTACACACAGTGCAACATGCTTGTGCAACTAGGCATGGTTATCGGGCAGCCTAAATATTTATTGAACAAAATTGACAAAAAAAAACTTCAAATTCTCAAAATAAGTTAAATGTAAGTACATATGTAGTTCGTATCTGTTTAGCATTCTCTAAATTCATTGACAATCCCCATTGCTTTAAATTGCATGTCATGCCACAAATACATTCATGTCATTTTAGCCGTATTAAACAAGTTTTAGTGCCTTAAACCCTCTAGTACCTTAAACCCTCTAGAGTTTTATTTAAATAGACAGTCAAAAACAATTACAAAAATTTTTTTTTTCTAAGGTGTAAAATTACATCAACTTATTTTAATAATTGACATACATACGATGGAAATGAATTGTAAAAAATTGACGCATTCCAAATGCAACATATTAATGACTTGCATTTAGACAATTTTATAGGTCAATTGAAGCAATTATTGTTGTTTTCCCCCTCTTCTTTTGCTATTTTTTTAAGCTTTAATAAATGCTTCCATTACAGAAAATATTGAAAAACAATAAAAAAAAAATATTATTATCATTCGCATGTTAACTTAAAATTGCCTTTTAACCTGTAGATTATTTTCAAACTAGGTTAACAGGTACATATTATGCTCTAAACACAACTGGGACGAACGACGAATTTTTTTGTTACAAATATTCGTCTTAGAAAATAAAACAAATTTTTGTATATGAAAATGCATACAAACAGTGCACTGTGTGTTGAAATGGTTCGAAAGTGACGCTTAATTGAATTTTTAAAATTAAGTTTTTGTATTAATATTTGGTATCGGATAAAACTAGATAAAATTCTACATCACTTTTTTGAATTTTCAAGCATCTTTCTTGTCAGCTGACTCCGTAGTGACGTGTCAAAATTAAAAATTTTTTGCAATTTTTTTAAAAAGCGAAAAAAGTAAAATTTTGCATTAAACTAGTCCGTAATTTCCTAATTTAACGTTGGCAAAGTGTTATTTTAAGAATGTAACCTTCAACTTCAGGTATTTAAGTGTATAAAAATGATATAGTGTTTTTTAAAATATGTGTGAAAATATTTTTGACGATTTTTTTTAAAAAGGTCTAAAATTGGCCTATTTTTGATGTTTCGTGAACCATAACTTCTAAGTTAGTTAAGGTTGAGTTTTGAATCATATATTTTCCAAAAGTATGGAATCTTAGCTTTATAATACAAAAAAGAAAATTTGCGGTTTTGTTGCTCCATTTTTTGCTATTAAGATTTTTCTGTTTGAAGTCGTGTTTTTTCAAAATCATGTATTTTACAAAACTAACTTTCGTTTAATGCTTACTATTGTTGTTATTGTTGTCGGAGATAGGTGCGTGAACAAGTTTCAGTCATCTTTATTCACGAGAGCGTTAAAATGCAAAATATATATTTATATTTTTATTTTTTACAAAGAAGACAATATAAGCTTTTGTTTGCTTCTCATTTTTTTAAAAAAACCACTTTCCATTTTAAAATTACGGCGAAAATTCTGAAACAAACTATAATAAATAAAATAAAAATGTCTATAAGATCGTAAAAAAAAAATTTTCCGTGTATCTTTTTTTCAGAATATGCGTTTTTATGCATATTTAACGATTTGAAAAAAAAAATCCAAAAAAATTTAAACTACGGCTCCCATGAATTAATCGCCACTTTCGGTGTCATCGAACCCACTGTTCAGTGCACTAAAATTCGTCATGCGTAACGAACGACGAATATTTTTTTTCAATTAGTTCTTTTTTTTAAGAAATATGGTCACTCTATCACAGCTGTTTAATTTATTCTAAATGTGTTTCAGTTGACGAATTTACGCAACGAATTTTAACAAACAAATTCGTCGTGTATTACGAAATTCGTCGTTTGTCTCAATTGTGTTTAGAGCATCGTACATACAAATGTATTTATGCGTGTATGTATTTATGTTTTTATATAAGGTTAGGCTGAATTCCAAAACGCAGTTTGCTTTGCATTGCAAATTTTCAACTTCTTCCCCTATACACTCCTTAAAATTTTGACAACGTTTTCTGCTTCCAGGACATTAATATAGCTGTAAACACTCATTTGGAAGTAGAAGATGTTATCAAAAACCTCATCTTTGCTTTCAGGAAAAACTTGAAATTTTGTGATGCAAAGCAAACTGCGTTTTGGAATTCAGCCTTAATTGTAAACTTACCTTCCTCCAGCACAGCCAATAAATCATCTAATTCTTCGCAGTCTACGGTAAAAAGATTTTCAACAAAGAAACCTCCTGACTTTTTGGACCACCGCACCGAAAGTGGTTTACGAGCAGAGCCAGGATTAAGCAGGTCAATTACCTAAAAAAATAGTTTTATTGTTACTAATGGTTTTTAAAGCACTCGATGTATTTTTTTTTTTATTTATTTAAGTAATTTCATAAAATATACTCTCTCTGTATATGATTTAAGAAAAGGAGAATTATACAGTGATCCTGTTTAAAGAACAGACAAAATAAGGATATATTTATGTTTGTAAGTATACCACAAATAATGAGATTCTTAAACATTCCCTTTAAAAATTAGGTTTCTTTGTATAATTTTAAAATTGAAGAATTTTGGTATGAGGGGGCGTGACACCTCCAATACAATTTAAAAAAAAATTTATGACAGCATATTTAAAGTAAAAAAATTTAATATCCTGAACTTTATTTTAGCAAAAGATAAATAAGATAAGGCAATAAAGTGTCAGACCTTTATGCAAAGAAATACATAAACAGACTAAAAAATATATACGGCCTTATTATGAGTGTCGTTGTCGAATCGTTTTTGTGTCGAAAATAATTCTTTTTGTTTGAATGGTACCATGTTTGTCGAAAAACGATAGAAATCAACATTTCCTATTGATTCTATTACAATTTTCGGTACCACGAGTGTCGTCAAAAATGTCAAATACTTAAAAAATCGTCGACAGTTAAAAATATATATTAAAAATGATTGAAAAAATGGATTTCAGCAAAAAAAAAAGTAGTAGCTATACTCAAAAATATAATTAAAGCAAATTTTTTTTGTTTTTTATTTAATTCTTTTTAAAAATTAAAACCAAAAATAAAAAAGAGAATCAAGTTTAGCAAAAGGATATACATATACAAATACAAGTCAACTCAATGAATTCATAAAACACTTTGCTAACAGAAGATTAGCTTAAGTTGGTGTTGAGTTAATACCAAGCACCCTTTTTCTTCAGCTGGAAAATATGTGGCAAACATGTTAACCGTAATGACTATTCTAATTTAGGAGCAATTTTGCCAAGGACATACCTACTTAAAAGCATCCTTATTGAGTTTAAAGTACATATCTAACAAAATTTAAAATAGACTTAAATTTAATTAAAATACATTAAGTAAAATTGTTTACTTGAAGTTTGGCATTGCAAATATGTTTGACTTTTGCCGTAACTCCCTACGCATAGTATTATACTCAGAAGTAGTATACTCTTCTTCATCCTCAGATAACGAAAATGTAGCAAAAATTAGCAATTTAAATAAAAAATAATTTGTATTTTTAATAATTTGTATTTTTATTGTTATTTTTATCACCGCCAACAGTTGATTTTTTGACAGTTTATACAACAGGGTTACACAAAATTTACTAAAATTGTAAGAATTTTGAAACATTCTGTGTATTTTGTTCTATTACAAAAATGTCGTTTTCATTAATTTTACATGGTACCGAAAAATATTAAAAACGCTAATGACTACGATAACATTCGAAATCCGCCAACGACACTCTTAATAAGGCTGATAATCTCAAGGAGGGGACATGAAATCTCCTATTAATATCATTTCCAAGGCCTACTTTAACATTCATTTGCTTAAAATTAACCAATAACAAATAAAAATATTAAAAGTTCCTATTACTTTAGCTGACGACCTAACTATTTGTGAGTTAAATATTTTGCTTTACCTGAAAAAAATTCATTTCACAATTGGCAATATTTTTTATATTATCGCTTTGAATCAATAAACATTCATTTATTTAAATTGACCCAATTAACCTAAAAAATATTTCAATTTTACTTTACCATTGTCCTGCTAACAGACAGACACCTTACAATGACATCTACATGAATATCTACCACAATTGAACTTCTTTCAGTTTTAGCGTGGAATTGTAAATTTTTGTAATTAATATTTGGCATCGACATGCAAATAAATAAAAGGGGCGTGTTTTGCCAATGTAAATAAAACACAATGTTAGATAATTTCAAATTCCATGCAAAACAGTAAAACTCTAAACATTTCTTTTGCTTTGAATTTTATTTATATTGTATGTAAAAAAAAAAATCAATTGTGGTTAAATACCCTACAGTACGGTATGTAGGTCAATTAAGGGCGCTGTTTTCGAAGCCCACAGGTAACTTAAATTTTATCAAACGTCCTTAAAACGCTTCTTAGCTTAGTAAAAGATATTTTTTGGTATTTTTATTGAAAAATTAGGATTTAATGTTTTGTAATCTAGATTTAAGACTTAAAGTATTAAACCAATAATTCCTTTAATTTATCGCTCTACCTACTCCTTGAATCACTGATGTATCAGGCCAACTACGTACTTTTATTTTTAGACAAAAAACGTTATTATGTCCATCCAAAGTTTTTGACTTATATAACGTTACCTTAATATAGAAATGCTCTAACTCATTTTTTTTATTTCAATAAATGGTTTGCTTTTATAGGGTGTCTGGTGGCAGATTTATATGTATTTTCAAAATTAAATAAAAAACGTAATAATTGACACAAAGCCTTTTTACGATCCTTGAACGATAGAATAAAAATGTGGATTTTAATTTGTAAAAGGTGTGCCATCCAGATGTCTTCCGTCGAGTTGAACATACATGGTTCAATTGAGCTGATTTTTCGACGAATGTTTTCCTTTAAAGCCCCAAGAGATAATGGATTCTTATTATAAAAAAAACCATGGGAGTCAGATCGGGCGACCTCGGTGGCCATTGGATGTCCCCAAAGCGACTGATCAGTTTTTAGGGAAAATTTTTCCAAAACAAATTCATCAAAGCTCTGGCAGTGTGTGCAGTCGCTGCATTCTGTTGAAACCACATGTGTGAAGAGTAAGATGGATGAGCTCGAAGGTTTGGCAAAAAGAATTCCGTAATCATGGGTCAATAATTTTTACCATTGACATTCATCGCCTGGCCTCGAGAATTTTCGAAAAAAATTATCGAATAATCTCATGCGTGGATAAGGCAAACCAAACAGTTACCCTGGGGCAGTGCAATGGTTTTTGATATTTTAATTAAAAGTTGTGGGTTCTTAGAGACCAGTAACGGCAGTTTTGCTTGTTGACATGGCCGTTCAAGTGAAAATGCGAGAAAATGGAATTTAAAGTGCGAAAACGCTCCAACATCGTTTCACAAACATTTTTGCGCAACTCAGTCCCTTTCTTTCAGTTCTTGAACGATTTAAATTTTAAAAGGATGAAACTCCAGATCTTTTTTTTAATTTCATGAATAATCGCTCTTGGAAGTTCCAGTGAGGCTGCTCTTTTCCGTATTGAAAGTCGCAGATTTTCACGTAAGCTGCTTTCAACCAGTTGAATGTTTTCTAGAGTTCTTGAAGATCGACTGGGTTCTGGTCTTGGAAAATTCATAGCCGAAGCAGTTGCGCGGAATCTCTGCACCCACGAACGAATTTAATTTATACTCGGTCTATTACGAATTCGCCCAATACCTAACTTTAAACAAAACTATAGACGAGCAATTACGTAAGAAACATTACTCTTAAAAAAATGTCTCCACAGATAACGTGTGATGCTCACTCGACCACTGCGGTATCGTGACTGACAAATCCGCACAATCGATAACTCAAACGGCACCACCCTCTCTCCGCACCGTTTATTACCTTTTAAAATAATCGTCTTTATATTAAAAAAAATGACACCAGACACCCTGTATATTAGAATTAGTCAGAAAAAAATTGTAAGTCCAATACTAGTTAGGACCTTTCTACATCAAGGTAACGATAAGGTGTCCTTTTTGCAAAAAAATTTCGTAAACTTACCCGTTCGTTGTAGATTTCCATAAATGATGCCTTCAAAACATATGTTGTATCTTTGCGATTTTTAATCAATTGGAAGAGGTACAGAAACGAACGGAAGATGAGACCATGTCGGCGATCTTTAGGATTTGGCTTGCCAAAAAACTAATATAATCAGAGAAAGAAAGTAATAAATAATTAAAAAATAAATTCACAAGTAAAAGCACTATATGCGGCTACGCCGAATCTTAAATTCCCTTCACAACCTTTCTCATTGTGAAGAGGTTTTTATATGAAGTTTGAAATTTTGATAAGTTTTTTTTAACACATTTGGCTGACAACGGAGCGAGATATAAGCAAAAAAATAAGTCATTGTTTGGGACAAAGTCCATGCATATATCCCTATATGTCTCAGAAAATATAGTCAATGGTGGTCTTAAAACTTTTCACATATACTTTATAGGTGACCATCTTAATTATGGAAAATTCATATTTTTCAAAAGAGCAGGGGAAATGGTATTCCACCTAAAATTGCAAAAATTTTTGTGAAATCTGGAAAACTATCACAGCTAAAGACTTCAAATGTCCCACAAGAAGTAATTGTACAACAATGCCTACACTTTGGAAAAAGATACTGTCGGATAAGAGCATAGGGGAGGGGAAGCCTCCATACAAATAAAAAATGTTTATGAAATTTTTTAAGCGCTATATCTCGAAAATTTTAACAGCTATCGACATTAAATTTCCTACAAGAAATTATTTTTTAGCAATTCCTGCTTGTTGGAAAAAATTTAATGAAACAGGAGCAGGGGTAGCAGAAGCTTTTGGTATAAAATAACTTGAAAACTTTTAAAATGATCGATCTCAAACCTTCTACATGGTATTTTTATTACAATTTTATTTATTTGAAAGAAAAGCTTGTTTGATAGGAGCCTGGCAGTAGGCATCGCCCATACAAACGTTAAAGTTTTGTAAAGTTGTCTATTTCAATAGGTTAGCTATCGACTTCAAACCAGCCTCAAAGTAATTTTATATAAAATTTGCTATTCGAAACAAATTTGCTAGATCATATGGCTGGGTATACAAAAAGGCCAATGTGAAGGGTATATAAGATTCGTCACTGCGGAATATAGCGCTTTTACAACTATAAATTTGTTTTTATAAAACCCGTCCCTTTAAAAAACGAAACAAAAAAATCAGGGGTCATCACATCTGGGAAGGAAGTGGTCAGGCAAAATCAGAATTTTTTGGGATGATTCGGTCAGTCAAAAGCTCTCTCCATTATCTTTCGCGGTGTAGGCTACAGATTTATGCTGTTAAAACCATATGTCATAATAATACTGTATTCAGTTATTATCTCTAGGTATTTCTAAGAGTTTAATTGCAGAAGCGGCTCTGCTGGACTGTGTTTAAATCCAAAAACTTTCAACAGACGGACATCACAAAATTGATTTCTCTTTCCATAAAGGATAAAAAGGGTTTCCCAACTCAGACTAACTGGTTTGAAATGCTTTTAAGCTTTTTAACAGCTTTTTTAAAGAAACTTGTATTAAAAATTATTTAAACTAAACCTTCTATTTAAAATTTGCTTCCTTGGGTCTACAACAGAATTCCAAGCAATAGTTATTAGTCCTGTTGCGAGGGCGGATCAATGAGTCCGTGACTTTTCTAACTTCCTTAGTAGTTGTATAAAATGCAACACTGCTTCCATCAAGTGCCACCTGTTAATAGACTACAGTTAAAGTTGCATTAAACGGCTGTTCAACCTCTTGGATTTTTTTAAAAGGGAAAAAAGTGAATTTCAAGTGCTCATTAAACCTTATTTTTTATACCCTTCACATAGTGATAAGCGTATATATCAGTTTGTCATTCCGTTTGTAATTTCTTTATTATTCATTTGCGACCCCATAAAGTATATATATTCTGGATCCTTATAGATAGGGAAGTTGATATACCCATGTCCGTCTGTCCGTCTGTCTGTCTGTCCGTCTGTCCGTCTGTTGAAATCAAGTTTCCGGAGTCAAATAAAAAGACACAGACCAGTTAATGGTGTCAAACGATCAGAAATATCCTAACAATCGCTATTTAAAATCAGCAAAATCGGTTTGCTATTGACCGAGATACTTATAAGCAAAAACAAAAAGTAACCCATTTTTTTTAGGACAAAATCCGTGCATATATCCCAATATATCTCAGTAAGTATAGTCACCCTTGCCAAAAAACTTGGCACAGATACTCCTAAAGAAGGGGCCTAAATAATGGAAAAAGTTTTTTTCAGATAGGACCAGAGTAAGGGGTATTTTTCCTACATTTGCACAAATTTGGTGAAATATTTTATGCGCTATATCTCGTAAACTATAATAGCTATCGACTTAAAATGTTCTACAAAAAGTAATTGTACGCTAAGAACTACACTTTAAAGAAAAATTTTTTTGAGTGGGGGCAAAAAAAGGGGTAGCTCCAATACAAATTAACAATTTTTATAGAATATTCGATACGCTATATCTCGGAAACTATAACAGATATCGAAATGAAATGTTCTACAAAAAGTAATTGGGCCATAAGGGCTACGCCTTAAATAAATAATTTTTTGAGTGGGGGCAAAAAAAGGGGTAGCTCCCATACAAAGTAACGATTTGTATAAAATTTTCGATAAGCTATATTTCGGAAACTATAACAGATATCGAAATGAAATGTTCTACAAAAAGTAATTGGGCCATAAGGGCTACGCTTTAAATAAATAATTTTTTGAGTGGGGGCAAAACAAGGGGTAGCTCCCATACAAACTAATGATTTTTATGAAATATTCGATACGCTATATCTCGGAAACTATAACAGATATCGAAATGAAATATTCCACAAAAAGTAATTGGACAACAAGGGCTACACTTTGAAGAAAAAAATTTTTGAGTGGGGGCAAAACAGGGGGTAGCTCCCATACAAATTAACAATTTTTATGAAATTTTCGATACGCTACTTTTGGGAAACTGTTACAGCTATCGACTTAAAATATTCTACAAAAATCAAATAACTCATACATTTTGGAGAAAAAGTTGGAGAGGAGCAGGGGGACCAGAAGATCTCATAACATTTAACAACTTATATTAACCTTTTAATATGAATAACGTCGAAAACTTTTAAAACTCTCGACCTAAAACCTTGTTCATCTATTTCTATTATCCAAACGAACGTTAAAATTTTGTAAAGTTTTCTATGGGCCTTAAAACTCACACAAGGTATTTTAAATATATTATTTGCAGTACAAGATAACTCGGCTGGGTATATTAAAATATTAATGTGAAGGGTATATAAGATTCGGCACAGCCGAATATAGCACTCTTACTTGTTTTTTTTTTTAAATCAAACTATTTCCTATTTCCAAACCTAAAGAAATGATTCAGTGAAAAGAGATTTAGCTCCAGCAATGAAATTATTGAATAAACAAATGCCTATTTTATAGACCTCGAAAAATCGTATTTTTTGAAGGGCATAGAAAAATTTAAAAAACGTTGGACTAAGTGTATTAAGCTGAAAGGAGACTGTGTCGAAAATAATTTTTTTTTTGCAAAAATAAAACTATGTTTCATTCAAAAAGTCACGGACTTATTGAACCGCCCTCGTATGTCTTCATTTAAACAAATATCTATATATATTTTCAATTATCAAAGCATTTTTTTATAGTAGCACCTAATTTAAAACTTACCAAATCTGGAGGTCCCGTAAGGGTATGTGTCTTACCCGAACCGGTTTGGCCATAACAAAACGCTGTGCAACTGAAACCCTCAATTGCCATTTCAATAATACGCTTAATACCCGAATAATCCAAAATATCCTCCTGAGTTGCACCCGGTTCGAATACCACATTATAGGTAAAAACACGTACGCTTTCACGGTTACGGCTTTTGGCTGAATCTTGACTTTCAATCTTAAGTAAGAAAATTTTAAAATTCAAAAAAAAACATTTTTACTTTTATACAAAAAACCAACTTACAATAACTTGGCCATTTCCTGGAAATTGTAGTACAGAACCGTGTTTATCCTTTTTTTCCTTTTCGTTTAACGGTCGAACTCTGACCACAACATTAATGTTGTCTTCGGGTGTTGAGGGCTCACTACCCGTTGACTTTGAGGCCACTATTTCCAGTGTATCCGCACTGCCAATTCTGTTTGATTTAAAAAAAGTTATTAAAGTTAGTAAATGTGCTTTAAAGTATTTTTGTTTTCTTTCTTTTATTTTTTTATTTAATGGATTTATTAACTTGAACTTGAGATTTTTCTTTGACAAAAATTTTTGAGTATTTTTATGGTAGAAATGTTCTCAAATTTGTTTTTATGTTTGCAATAAAAATTACTAATTCCAAAAGTATATCCGGCAAAGTTGTCGCGCAAAACATTAAGTCATTGATTCGGTATTCTCAAGGTCTTGCAAAACCTATAGAGGGGGGGTTAAAAAGCATTGGGAAAAACCTCTAATATTTTCTAAATTACTTTTTTAAATTAATTTACTTTCTAAAACTATGGGGTAATTACATGTTCATTAATTAAGGCTCTGTCACATGCATATGTTGGCATGCATGTGGGTGATTTTTTTTATTTATTATTTTTTTCTTCCAAAAAGTAAAAAAAAAATTTAAATTAAATGCTTCGGTTTGGCTATAAAATCAAAAAATATTACCTTTTTTAACATAGTCCTATTATTAGTAAATAAACTAGGTATTTATGAAAAAATTTCGTTGCCAGTTATCTTTTCCATTGGGGTATTTTTTTATACAACTTCTCCTTACCCTACCAAATTATTACCTGTCGTGCAAAAATTTTCTATTCATTAGATATTTGTTTGCTTAATTGGAATTTTGCATTTGAGCAAGCAAAAAGTATAAAAGTTAAAAAAGTTAACAGCAACAGTTAACAAAATGTTAATCTACGGCGACTTTAATTAACAGTACATACACAAAAAAATTACTTAGTAATGCTTCACTGTACACAACATCAATTAAACTAAAATGCTTTTAAAAAGGCAAACGGGATTGCTTTTTTTTGTGAGTTAAAACAAAGTTTGCCATTTTTCAAGAAACAAACTTTACTTTTACTCGTCCAAACATCTTAAACAAAACGTTTAGTATTGTGTTACACTGAGCGAGAAATTTTATGTTTCATCTGCAGAAATTTACTACATGTTTAGGGGGACCATTTATTTCTAGGTCAGAATCAGTACGCTTTTTATTTTTTATAGTCTATGATCCACCTTTAATTATAACCAACGAATTTTAATCACTTCCTGGTTTGATTTAAGCATGCCTGTCCGTCCGTTTATGTGTCTATATATTCCTGCAATCAAAAGACAGGTGGCAGGTGGATACTTGATTAAGGTAATAAATTAAAAAATATATACGTAATAATATTTGGACAGCTGCCAATCGAAAAAAATAATTTTAATACACTTTCTGTTGCTAGAAAAATACTTTATTTTCTAGTTTTGCTCTAATATAACAAATTTTTCCAGAAATATTATTTAAAATATCAAATAATCTTGAAAAATCAGTACAATCAGTACTTTTCTCCAAAAATCAGTACATTTCAGTGCACGAGTTTTTAATCAGTACACCAAAAGAGAAATCAGTACATGTACTGATGAAATCAGTACGATTGGTCACCCTATACATGTTACATTCAGTGGTACTGACTTTATCGTATAGTCATTCTGGACAGTAAGCAGTAGGCTGCACTACATTTCTTTCATCACTTTTGCAGCCGCCTGTTCTACCTAACCTAACCTACATTCAGTTTACTTAAATTAAAGTTTAGCTCAAAATAATAAAACAAAAACAATGAAAAAAAATTTAAAAAAAAATGTAAACAAACCGTTTAGTTTGTCTTTGAGATAGCTAATATGCTCCATTTAGTAAAATATTTTTTTTCAACAGCTAAACACCGCATAGTAAAATAACAAACGTGCGTTTGAGTTTTTCGAATGCAACCTTAAAGGAACATAGTAAATGTGACAAGCGGCATTCAGTACTATTATTTCTAAATGTTGCGCTGAGCTAAATTATTTTTTTCTGTGTAGATAAAGCAATTTAGTTAATTCTAATCTTAATTTTTTATTTCAGCCATAAAGCCACATTTTAATAAAAATTAGCACAAATATAAAAAAAACATGGAATATGACAATTTTGTGATTGTGACTGATTTAAATGAGTGATTGTTGAGTATGATAAAGCAATGTCGAATGTTTTCCTTCAGGACTCCCAGCGTCTTGGGCTTGTTCAAGTAAACACTGGACTTCAAAAAGCCCCACAAAAAAAGTTTGGAACGGTTAAATCTGGCGATCTTGCGGGCCAATGTAAATCACCAAAACAAAAGATGAGACGACCCAGGAACACCGCCTTCAAAATATCGGTTGTGGCTCGCGCAGTGTGTGCCGTTCCTCCATCCTGCTGGAACCACATGTCCTCCAGTCCTAATTTGTTAAATTGCGGCAAAAAAAACTCGGCTAACATGGCCCTAAGGGTTCATTTATATGTGACTTAACCATACCACAGTAAACAGCTGTTCGAACCAAACTTATGGGCAACACTGTATTTGATTATATGTGACATACCATTACGCCATAACCATAACCATAACTATAACCATAGAAACCAATTGAGTTTTAGTTGTACGGCAACGGTTAAGGTAATGGCGTTATTGTAAGTCACATATAATTGAACCTTAAAGCGCGCACCGTCCACCGTTGTCGTTTGACCATCGGCGTCCTCGAAAAAAATGGCCCGATGACTCCTTCAGCGTGAACAATGCACAATGCAGCTTTTAGAGCGGGTGTAATGGCTCCCCGTGCCTCACTCGTGGATTATCGGTGCCCCAGAAGTGATAGTTTTGCTTGTTCTCGACCCCGCTGAGGTGGAAATGAGCCTCACTTCTGCCTCGAAGTTGAGGATGGCTTGGGCGTAGTTTACACGCGTTTGGCGGTCACCAGGCAGCAGCTGATGCACGGACTTGACTTTTTAAGGAAACACGCGTAAGTCTTTGACCAAAGTTCGCCTTAGGCACGGCGTCTGGTCGATGTTTCTGGCGACAGCTCGACATCCTCGCCAACAGCGGCAATATTCTCGGCAGAACAAGCGCTCCAGGGACGGCCACTCTTTGTAGCGTCTCGTGTGGTCCTACACTCTTCAAGGTTGGTAGCCAAACGGCACAGTGTCTGCACAGTCGGTGCCGGACGACCGGGGAATCGGTGACGAAATTCGCGCTGCGCCAACACCACAGACGAATTGTTACGCAAAAAAATAGACCCGATTATTTGGCGTTCTTGGGGAGTGTATCGCTCCATGGCTTGTTCACTTATATTCTACATCTGTCTAGTTCACAAATATCAAAACAAATTTTACATTGGCCGTCATTTACAAAAATAAGAGCATCTTCCAATAGATGATTTTTTTGGGCCACCTGCTATTTAGTAAGAATTTTTCTGGTTGATGTTATATAAGGAATTTTGAAGTTAACTATAGTGGAGAGTTAAAAATTTATTATTTCGTGTTTCAATATACATTTTATAAAAAATTCTACAAATTTTTTTAAAGCTATCAAAGTACAGGGTGGCTATTGAAAGCTGTTAAAGGTTTAAATAAACATAATCAAAAAACAGGATCGAAATTTTTCATTTAGGAAAAAAATGAGAGCTAAACAACATCGGATGACTTGCTTTGGTCCACCTTGTATGTATTTAGTAAAAATTTTGTGATTGCTGCTATATAAGAAATTTTGGGGTAAACTATAGTGGAGGGCTAAAAAGTTATTATTTTGTGTTTTAATAAATTATAAAAAATGGGAAAATATTTTTAAATATGTCAAAGTACAGGGTGTCTATTGAAAGCTGCTACCAACAAAAAATTTTATTTTTATAAGATGTAGCCCATTAGTCACCGAGAGAAGAAGACATTAAATTCAATTATTTTTAAAACTTCATAAATTACTGTTATACACATGTGGTAATTAAAATGGCCCCCACCCTTGGTGACACATGTGCAACATCCTATCAAAAAGATACTTTTTTTTGGTAGCAGCTTTCATCAGCCACCCTGTATTAGATGCATAGTTCAATTGCATTATGAATTGCATTTTTTCAGGTTTTCAAATTACTTTGGGGCACCTCAAAATAAGAAATCAAAAAAGTAATATTTCTTATGTTTGGTTTACTCATTGGAAGTTCGTTATTTTTCATACTTTTTCACTCCTCCCTTATGTAGAGGTCTTGGTAGATACAACAAAAAAAATAATTTATTTTCCTAATGCCTGAATAAAACTCTAATGGTCTGTCCATATCCATTTACATGCAATTATGACTAACTAAATCCAAACAAACGCCTCTAATCGCGATAAGCAATCTCACACATGAATCAAGTAAACAATAAACCCACCCCCCTCCCCCCCACAGACATCAGTTAGTGTCCTTAATAGTGGTGTAGGTTATTTCTTAGAAACAAAAAAGTGTCAGAAAACCCCTTTCTTCCAGAACAACATTTGTTCGTTTTAATTGCATGTATAAATTTAATTATTTTACTATATTTTATTTAGCCTTTCCACTGGTGTTTGGCTGTTGGGGGGTTTAAGTCGTTCAAAAGGTATTTTCTACATATTTTGAATTGTATATTGAAAGGGTTCTAAAGTAACTTATTATATGAATAAATAAAAGGTTTCTAATGCACATGAAAGTAAAATAAATTATTGCTGAACTGTTGGGGTATTATTTTCAATGTGTAAATATTTGCAATTACACATACATACACACATATGTACATACATATGTACTTCGATTATCCACAGGGATTTTTTTAATTATTAAAGTTTATTATTAAAAATAACTTAAATTTTAATAAACATATTTCTTTAAATCTAGGCGGTCAATAAAGAAAATAAAAATATATTTCTTAATATCCAATAATTATAGTGTTAAGTGTTAAGTGTTAATATTTGAAACGTGAAATAAAACTTAATATTAGAAAAAGACATTAATAAATTTGTACCCCTCTCCACAAAATATTAAGTTGTAAAATCGATGAAATCAAAACAATTAACAAAAATTTATATATTCCACGTACTTAGAAACTATATGAATACGTTTCGATTCCTTGAAACTAATGTTATGATAACCCACTTAGTCAAAGTTTCGTTAACAATGTTGCCTTCGAATTTATAAGAAAAACGAATTTTGGTTTTTTATTTGGCAGCAACAATAAAATACGATTAAAAAAAAGGGAAAATTATCTTATAATTGTTCTTTTTTTTAATTCTAATAATTTTGTTCTTATTACTTTAGGCCTGAGTTCGATGCCTACTAAATTCCTAATTTTTGCAAAAAAAGAAATAAATATTTTTTAAAATTTCCGAGTAGAATACCATTTCGAAAACAGCTACGATTTTCATTATAAGTACTCTTTAATCAGTTGTTAGTGACTTGATTGTACACATCAGCAATTTAACCCACTGGCTCATGTACAATGGTGAGACAGCACAGAATTTTTTCCATTTTTAAACTAACCAAACCAAAGCGTTTTCTTATATTTAGTTAAAGAGCTTATATTTACAAGTAAGTAACTAAAGCTGGAGGTCCATACCATACGTTATATGCGTGGCTCCGTTCTATGCGTATCATATTTCTGTACGTTTTATACGTTTGTTTTTGCCAAGTTACATGCAACACGTTTTGTGCGAAAAGTTATTTGTTTTGATCAGCTGTTTTGTAAAAAAACTGTGTAAAATAAAAACAAACTAAAGCAAAATGAAAAGTGAAATTGTGTTTTTTTACAGAACTTATGGAATTTATTGGGTTAATACGAATAATCTTTTGTGCTACAAGGTTTTTGGTCCATCTCTTACATCAAGAGCGGGAAGTCAGTGGTATTTTTACGGCAACTTTCAAAAAACTAAAAATCAGGTTTTCTTCATTACACTTACATAAATAAAAACACAACAGAGATGACACTTAAAATATAAAAGTAGTCGATAAAAACAATATTAACTTTGGGTACAAAATATTTGTGTTTTAAGAAAATTTATTCCTAAAATTATTTGCAAAATTTATAATAAAAGCATTTTCTTTCATAACATACTGTTTTTAACAAAAAATATTACAAAAATACAATCTACCACACACACATGTTTTTTGATAGCATTGAAAATTTGTCATCACTGGATAACAAAACCATCTCTCATTTTTTCATTGCGCATGTGACGTATGAAAAAGTAGAAAGTAAACCTACTTTATGCGTTACTTGCGCAGATGCGTTCTATGCAATTTGTTATGTTTCTTGCCACATACAACCACACTGATTCCACTTTTTTGAGAGGCGGAGAGAACGCACAGCGCATAGAACGTATGGTATGGACCTCCAGCTTAACACCCGATCAAAGAGTACTGATGATGAATTTCATAGTTGTTTTTAAAAATGCATTCTACTCGGCTAGTATCAGTAAGAACTTGCTTTTTCAATAAAATTTTTCTTTTTAAACTAACAATAATAAAATCATAAATTTAAAAAATATGAATTTCTTTATTTGCAAAAACTAAGAATTTAGTAGGAATCAAACTTGAGCCTATAGTAATAATAACAAATTTGTCTTAAAACAAATAGTTCAACTATAAATAAATAAAAAATCGAATAATTTTATTTTTAATTAATAGGGTTTTATAAAAATAATTCTAATAAGTCTGATATATGTACTTGGTTTTGTCCAACATACAAAAAATTCACAACTTATTGTGTTGTCGAGGTCAGATGACCATTACATAAAGATGCTTTGAAAAAATACAACTCTGATCTCTCGCAAAATATATTCATGGTCTTTAAATGGTATGTAGATTGGACAGATCTGTCAATTAATCTGTTGCACATTTTTAAGCTATACTAGAGGGTGGCTGATAAAGGCTGCCAAAAAAAATTATTTTTAAAGTAATTTATGAAGCTTTGAAAATAATTAAATTCAAATGGCATCCAACTTTTGGTGACACATCTGCGATATCTTATCAAAAAATTTTTTTTTGGTAGCAGCTTTCATCAGCCACCCTGGATTATACTTTTTAACAATACACATATTTTTTGACAGATCGTAGGAGATAGCGTGTTGGTAAATCTTGGCCTTAAAAACATTTGTAATATTTAGATTTATAATTTTTATGATTATTATTCAACCAGATTCCTGTTTAAAAAGGTTTACCATTCAATCTCTTTTCCCCGGACACTACCCTCTTTAAGGGCTTACGAAGCAGTCCTTCTACACTAAAACACGGAAAACCTTGTAAACATTAGCGGTCTGCATTTAAAAGCAACATGATGTAAAAGGTAATATAAATGTCAAACGGTTAGGATTATGATACAAAGAATCAGGTAGTCTCGTCGGCCCAGCTGATTAGTGCCAAGACGTTAAAATTATGATCTCCCTGTGGAAATAAAACAACAAAAATTTTTGCTCATCGTTTTTTTTCTATGAACTGTTATTTGACACCTTGGTACTAATTTGTAGTTGGTGCAGGGACGAGATTACCTGATTAGTTGTATCATGGTTAGGATTATTTAATTATTAAACAAAATAAAAAATCAAAGTCATGGTCACATGGGATAAAACATAGCATGTGTTTATATCCGGCAAGCTTTCTTAAAGAAAGTCTGCGCTTTTGAACGATAAGAACACAAACATTTATAGAAAAGTGTACAAACTAGCATTGAAATGTGCGTCTCTGTATGTAGTAAGAAACTTATTGTCGTTTTTTTCCATTTAGCCATTAAAAATTAAACACACACAATAGGTGTGTTCATTTACAGAAAATTATCACTAATTTTCGATAATTATTACTAGTAAGTGTTCACGTACACAAAAAATTAGCAGCTAGAGAGCCAAAAAAGAGCGTAATATGTTTAGAAACAAAAATGTTTCTGATAATTTCTGCTAGTAAAAATTTTACTATCAGAAATTATTCAAACATTCTTTCTGTCATTATGCTTTGAAAAAAATTTAAGTTTTAAATTTTTATAAGTTTACAATAACAAAATACATTTGCTTGCAAGTTTTGACTGTAAAAGTGTTCATTTACTTTTTAATATTTTTGAGAGCAATTTTGAAAATATTTCTTTTTACTCTCTCGTTGCTAGTAATTACTGGAAAGTTATTGAACACAACTACTATGCCAGAAAGAATGTTTGAATAATTTCTGATAGTAAAATTTTTACTAGCAGAAATTATCAGAAACATTTTTGTTTCTAAACATATTACGCTCTTTTTTGGCTCTCTAGCTGCTAATTTTTTGTGTACGTGAACACTTACTAGTAATAATTATCGAAAATTAGTGATAATTTTCTGTAAATGAACACACCTATTGTGTGTGTTTAATTTTTAATGGCTAAATGGAAAAAAACGACAATAAGTTTCTTACTACATACAGAGACGCACATTTCAATGCTAGTTTGTACACTTTTCTATAAATGTTTGTGTTCTTATCGTTCAAAAGCGCAGACTTTCTTTAAGAAAGCTTGCCGGATATAAACACATGCTATGTTTTATCCCATGTGACCATGACTTTGATTTTTTATTTTGTTTAATAATTAAATAATCCTAACCATGATACAACTAATCAGGTAATCTCGTCCCTGCACCAACTACAAATTAGTACCAAGGTGTCAAATAACAGTTCATAGAAAAAAAACGATGAGCAAAAATTTTTGTTGTTTTATTTCCACAGGGAGATCATAATTTTAACGTCTTGGCACTAATCAGCTGGGCCGACGAGACTACCTGATTCTTTGTATCATAATCCTAACCGTTTGACATTTATATTACCTTTTACATCATGTTGCTTTTAAATGCAGACCGCTAATGTTTACGGGGTTTTCCGTGTTTTAGTGTAGAAGGACTGCTTCGTAAGCCCTTAAAGAGGGTAGTGTCCGGGGAAAAGAGATTGAATGGTAAACCTTTTTAAACAGGAATCTGGTTGAATAATAATCATAAAAATTATAAATCTAAATATTACAAATGTTTTTAAGGCCAAGATTTACCAACACGCTATCTCCTACGATCTGTCAAAAAATATGTGTATTGTTAAAAAGTATAATCCAGGGTGGCTGATGAAAGCTGCTACCAAAAAAAAATTTTTTGATAAGATATCGCAGATGTGTCACCAAAAGTTGGATGCCATTTGAATTTAATTATTTTCAAAGCTTCATAAATTACTTTAAAAATAATTTTTTTTGGCAGCCTTTATCAGCCACCCTCTAGTATAGCTTAAAAATGTGCAACAGATTAATTGACAGATCTGTCCAATCTACATACCATTTAAAGACCATGAATATATTTTGCGAGAGATCAGAGTTGTATTTTTTCAAAGCATCTTTATGTAATGGTCATCTGACCTCGACAACACAATAAGTTGTGAATTTTTTGTATGTTGGACAAAACCAAGTACATATATCAGACTTATTAGAATTATCTTTGAAAAAAAATTTAAGTTTAAAATTTTTATAAGTTTACAATAACAAAATACATTTGCCTGCAAGTTTTGACTGTAAAAGTGTTCATTTACTTTTAAATATTTTTGAGAGCATTTTTGAAAATATTTCTTTTTACTCTCTCGTTGCTAGTAATTACTGGAAAGTTATTGAACACAACTAATATAAAGTAAAAAGGAAATTTTGTAAAATAAGAAATAAAAACAAGTAAAACTTATAATTTGTCATTCATAAAAATATACATATATGTACATATAAATAAAAAACAATAATAAAAGTTTTTTTTTCCTTCTTTTAACTTGACTATTAAATCCTAACTTAACAGAGTTGCAAGGATATGCACAAGGATATTTACACAAAAATTAAGTAGAAGCTAATAGTAAAAACAAAATTTTTAAGAATATCATGGAAATATTTTTATAAAACGTATACACACTTTAATGTTTTCATATCGTTAGCAAAATGCAAAAAGCCGTAACCAACAAAATATTTAAAATTAAGTTTTTGATTGATTTTAATGAATGTCATAAAACCACATGTCTTGACAAAATTTCATACTTCTGCGTTTAAAAATTACGTTTTTATTAACAAAAAACAAAAAGGACGTCACTGCATTTGTGTATTTTTTCTTACAAATTTTAATTAAATGATTTCCTTTGAAAATTTAAAAAAGAATTTCATGAACGACTTATTAATGCATGTCTTCCTGGTAGTTTTCACCTCTTAAAGAAGCAAACACTTATATTTTTGGCGGTTAATTTCGAGCTATAACAATGTCAAAAGTTTATAAAATTGGTATTCTGGAATCTGGGATACCATCCTACATGATCCAATATAATCAGGGTTCAAGGTCGGCAAGTGTTACAATTTCCGAGACATTCTTAAAATTAATTCGTTTGTTTAGAGGCATTCACTTACCTTCTCCTATCCAACTAACATTTTTCCAAATGTGGATATTATACTATAATTACTCTGTAGCGTGGTTGGAGTCAATAGCTGTTTTAGCTTCTAAGATACAGCGAATCGAATATTTCAAAAAATTTATTAAATTAACTTGGCTGGCTCAAGTTCAATGGGATCCTGAGACGTAAGCTGGGGAAAATGGCAGCGGTCCAAAACTAGATATCCAGCTTTAATTTTTTAAAAGAAGCTTTAGTAAGATGTTGGCAAAAGCTCTTGAAGTTTCCTGTCCTATAACAAAGGCTAGGAAGAGCTTCCCACCATGTTAGAATTTAGCGCTGCCTAGACTACGTAGGGGACATTCAAAGCTTTTAAAGAGAGTTTTAACATTAAAATGTAGCAATCTTGCTAGGACAAACTGAAAGCTTGCAAGAGGGATATAGCAGTCGCAAACAGGAGTTCATCGAGAAGCTTCTGCTGCAAATCCGAGCTACATTAAAAGGAGGAATGGCCTCTATTCCGAACCCTCAGAAAAATCGCCTGGGATCTTGATTAATACTTACTTCCCAGGCTGTGCAATTGGGACTCAGTCCGTCATTAACAAAAGTATAATCCCCTCAGATAGAATTTCATTTTCCAATACAATTTACCAGGACCTGATGGGACCCTGCCGTGTATGCTGCACATAACCCTCGATCAAGGGCCAACCTTCACTATGTGACATCCCGTGCGGACTTTGTTAAGGAGTTTGGGTTTCTTAAGCCCTCCAGGAGGGAGTGGTATGGGGTTAATCTCGTAGGAAATTATAACGTCAAATAGCTCTTAAATGAATTGTGGTGTAGGATCCGGCGTCTATTCTTAGGATCTTGGTATTAGTTCCTCATATCGTCGGATTAATGGATGCAAGCCGAGATGTTAGATCTTAATGGGGCTGGCAGGCTGCTGTCTGATGGCAATATTCTTGGGAATATTGTTATATTTTTCGGCAGTCATGCGGTACTTCTTTTGCCCAGTTTGCACACTACCACGTCATTACTGGTAAGCCAACTTAAGGAGGAGTTGTCTAGGCTAGGCCGTCTATCTAATATTACTTAAGACTAGGTTCAAGAGCATATAAAACACTTTGATCGTGAACGGGCAGACGGGCTGGCTAAGCTTGGATCTGCTCTATATATCTCTAATGCAGAATCAGACGCGATTCAGCTTGGGCCTCCAGGTTTATGTGGTCCTTTTTTTAATAATAGGAGTACATTTTGGTTGTTGAGCCGTAATACGAAGGATATATCGAGGTTGGCATCAGTCCTAAGGGGTTACTGGGTGGTGGGTAAATACGCAAGTAGATTTGGACTTCCCTATAACGACTACTGGAGCTGTTGCGAGAACAGGAAAAAGGAGGAGATTGTTCTCTATTCTATCTGCAAATATCCTGCCCTAGCTGCTGGGAGGCAGAGATAGCAGTCATGTACTAGATGATCTTAGTGGAGCAACAAGGTATGAGTAAAATGAACCGTTGAGATGCCTTAAGGCCACGGGCTGGATCTAGTACTCTAGGTCTTGATCCGAAAACGGCTTATAGAGGGCGTTACATATAACGAGTAAAATGGTTATATTAAAACGGTGTCATTTCAGACCCTACTTGACAGCTTGCGTGCTATGCAGGCTACCATATAAACCAAACAATCTTATAATAATAATTACAAATCCACTTACTTAGAATCTCTCAGATAATGAGTTAGTTCTTATCTGACGCAAAAGTAGATATTTTTCTTTAGTTTTACAATTTACTAGCTAAGCCCCGGTGTGCTTTGCTACCCCAATCATAGTAAAAATACTAAAATATGTAAACAAAAGCATTTATATATTTTTTAATTTACTCGTTGCCCCACATAATTTGCATAGCCCTACTATTTAATTAACACTTAAAAATTAGGAATTTACCAGGTTTATAGTTTTGGAGATATTCAGAAAGATTTAGTTAGCAAAAATTCTTTTACAAACTTCTCAAAAACACCGAAATATAATTCTAGCCCTTTAGTACCCCTTAGCGCCAAAATTGAAAAAATGTACCAAAAACATATCAACATACATATTTTGGTAGCCTGACGAATGCAATTTAAATTTTGTTTCTATCTTAATTGGTTTTAAAGTTACAAAAAGTACTTAAACATAATTTTAACCCTTTTTCTCACTTAGGGTCCAATAATTAAAAAAGGACCCAAAAACGTACTCATATTTTTTAGACCTGTCGCACCCAATTTGAATTATGTTCCTATCTTTATTGATTTAAAAATTACAAAAAACGCCTAAAAAAATCAAAAAAAAATTTTACCCCCTTTTTCCCCCTTTAGGTCCAAAATTGAAAAAAGTACTAAAATCGTAATCATATTTTTTTTAAGACTTATCGAACGCAATTTGAATAATGTTTCTATCCTTATTGTTTTAAAAGTAGCAAAAAGTACCAAAATAAAATTTTAACTCTTTTTTCCCCCTTTCGGTCTAAAATTAAAAAAAAAAAAACACCAGATAACTGTCTGTTTCTTTCTTAAGAAAAACGCGAAACTTTTTTAATCATGTTTTTATCTTATACATTTCAGAAGATAGTAGGTTACAGATTTTTCCTTTTCTGTCCCCTTTTTATCCTTTTACGAGCCGAGTTATTAAAAATTCTTATGTATTTAAGCAAACATGGAAAGCCTAACACGTGTTATAAATTTCATGTATTTAGCTCTACGCGTTTGATCAGTATGGCTTTAGGTAATTTTGTTAGGCAATTCATAACCTGACCTTCCTACACAAATGGGCGTAGTGTGGGCGTGCTAGCAATAATTTTCAAAAAAAAAGTTGCCTATTGTTCCTTCCAGACTTGAAGTAACATATAAGCAGTTTTTCCAAAACATTTTAAAAACTAATTTATTTTCTTTGCTGACAACATGACTTTAAAATAAAGCAAAGCCTGTAATAGTAAGAAGTTAGTTAAATGTCGTAAAAGTAAAAGTAAGCGAGCGTGCTAAGTACTTGACTTCAATGTCATGTTAAAATAATAAGTTAAAATGCTATTTCTGCTTTTTTTTTTCATTTTAACGCATTACAAACAAATGTAAGCTTTTGCTGGGTCTTTATCACGACGTTTAAATCATTTAAATTTCTTTTTATAAGAAATCTAAAGCTTTTATATTGGATAATCTTGCAGGGTTACAATGCTAGCACATTGCCAGCACGAGACATAAAGCAAACTGGAAGCGCATTCTTAAAATATTTATATTTAACTGTAAAAACTAAACTAACTGTAAAACTAAATTTTTCCTTCTGCAATATGATACCATATGCACACTTTACAATAATTGAGGTAGTCTAAAATTTGTCCGTTAAAAAGAGGGTGTTTTTAAGAAATATTATAATAAGGGAAATGGAATCTAGTTGAGCCTTACTTGAAACAAAAAATTATTAATTGAAGGAAAACATACAAAAAGAACTTTGTACTTAAGTACATGGGTTACTTTTGTCCTTTGTATCACAGGCAGACAGACATCCAGGTTCATAAACTAGTTAATCGATTTTTGACTTACATATGTATGTAGCTTGATTTTAATATTTTGTTAACAAAAACACAAAAACAACAACTAAACTAATTTATGCCTAAAGTTGTCTATTTCTTTCAATTCAAATATCTTTTTAGCTGTGGTGGTGGTTGCTGTTGTCAATGAAACAATCACCCACTTACGATATTTATGTACAAAATGCAGTGACAATTTATAGTTGTCTGAATGTGGGAGCTAAATAAGTTTTCAATTACGACAAACACGAGCATTAAATTGTTGTCCATTTTTTCTTAACCAATAATAATTGCTTTTTTTGTTTTTATTACAAATATTTATTTTATATTATGTTGTTTGTGTAGAGAGTTTGGATTTCATATTATTTGTTGACTTTTTAATATTTAAAGAAGCAAAATTAATTGTTTTTAGCACCTTAACCTTAATATTAAATTAATCTAAATATAAGTTCAAAATTTTGGTTTTCAAAAGAAAAAACATTTGTAATAAATAGGTATGATATGGTAAGCGGGGACTGTAAAGTAATAATTGTTTTTGAATTTTTAATGAAAAGAATCATGTACAGGGGAACATCGAAAAGTCAAGTGAAGAACGCCATCTTGATGGTATTAATGTAGATTTTTTTTAATCAAGTGCTTTTAAAATTTTTTAGTTTTAATTTTTTTTTTCAAGCAACAATATTTATTTTTTTCATTATATGTATATGTATATGGGGGATTTCATGTCAAGTGACCCAACTTTTTTTTTCGATTGGAAAGAAATTTGGACCAAAGTAAGTTCTTGCAGAGAGTAGCATAGACACAATTTTTTAACACGATCGGTCAAGAACTCTCTGAGCTAGAGGGGTTCAAAATTTGACGTTTTCGGCAAATAGGTGTTTTTTCTCATACATATAGTTTGTTACCTTTTGCTTTTAACAAATTCGTCCCAAATACTTTCAATAGCTTTTTCTTCAATCTTCCAGAAAAAAATATTTTTAAAATTAAAAAAAAATTTTTTTTTATTTTTTTTATAAAATAATTAGAAAAAAAATTTTTTTTTCCAAATATGCCCATTTTTTTTTTTATTTTTTTTTTGCTCAAAAGAAAGCTTAGGTCTTTTGCTTGAAGAACTTGGAGGTCGCTTAGTGGGATGCGAGTGGGATATCTATAAAAATAAATGTTTTGTAACTCAAGGCAGAGGTTTTCCAATTTTCGCGTATATTCTATTTTAATTTTTTTCCTATTTATGTAAAATTATCTCTTAAGCAAAAAAAAAAATTATTTTATGCTAAGAAACAAAATAATTTAACCTTTCCGACGGTATGCAAGTACCAAATAAAGTCTCACTCGACACTGCATTACCAACAAAATTGTAGGCCTCTGGAATAAAATCACTTTTATATGGCAATGTCTGAACACATTTTGTTAATATTTTCAATGCATACCGTCGGAAAGGTTAAATTATTTTGTTTCTTAGCATAAAATATTTTTTTTTTTTTTTTTGCTTAAGAGATAATTTTACATAAATAGCAAAAAAATCAATATAGAATATACGCGAAAATTGGAAAACCTCTGCCTTGAGTTACAAAACATTTATTTTTATAGATATCCCACTCGCATCCCACTAAGCGACCTCCAAGTTCTTCAAGCAAAAGACCTAAGCTTTCTTTTGAGCAAAAAAAAATAAAAAAAAAAATGGGCATATTTGGAAAAAAAAAATTTTTTTAATTATTTTATAAAAAAAAAATAAAAAAAAAATTTTTTTTAATTTTAAAAATATTTTTTTCTGGAAGATTGAAGAAAAAGCTATTGAAAGTATTTGGGACGAATTTGTTAAAAGCAAAAGGTAACAAACTACATGTATGAGAAAAAACACCTATTTGCCGAAAACGTCAAATTTTGAACCCCTCTAGCTCAGAGAGTTCTTGACCGATCGTGTTAAAAAATTGTGTCTATACTCCTCTCTGCAAGAACTTACTTTGGTCCAAATTTCTTTCCAATCGAAAGACATCGGTTTTAAAAGTTGGGTCACTTGACATGAAATCCCCCATATATATTTTTTACCTAATATAATAATTATTTTTTTATTTTTATTTTTTTGACAGAAATATTTTTTATATTTTTAATTTATATAAAAAACAAAAAATAAAGCGATTATTTTTATCTATATTTGTTTTTTTTTAAATTAAAAATAAACTAAAAGTCAAAAATTATTTTTTTTTTAATTTTTTTTTTTTTAAGAAATAATTTTTACGGTCCCTGATGGTAAGTAATGTGCCTTAGTTCTTCAATTACGAGAGACTGTGGTGGATATAAAATCCTTTTATATTGGTTTTTCGTATCTGTTTGTATGGCAGCCACCATTGCCCTTGCTCCTATCCAGCTATTTTTACCCCCAAAATGGACACTTTATACCAAAATGACTTTGTAGCAGGTTTGAAGTCTATGGCCGCAATAGTTTTCAAAATACGGTGTATTTAAAACTTAAAAAAATTCTGGAATTGTAGAGGGGCTACCATTTTCCTTGCTCCTTTCCAAAAAAAAATATAATTTAATGTTTTGTGAGAACAGTGCTTCACAAAAACGTAGTACGTAGAGTTTTTTGACTTGTCTGCGATAACTTTTTTTTAACACGTTAAATTTTTATATATTTAATTTTTATGTAATTTTATTTGTTATATATTTTTTATATAAGTCTACGAGTAAAAAAATCCTTAATTATGTACGACACTCGCTTGTTTAAACTCGAAACACCATGATCTTTAGTGATAATTTTTTTAAGTGTCAATGTGGGAGGTTCCGTTGAGACTGATCTGGACATTTTTCTCACGTTTTTTGCTATAATTTAAAATTTAAACATTTATAATTAAAAACCCTTTGATTCCCAAGGATAATAAAGCTTAGATATAGCTGTAGCTAAATAGACTGTGACAGGTGTGACTTTATAAATTTAAGCAAACTTTTATTTAAACCAAAGTTAAATAAAACTTGAATTGAAAAATTTTTTTCTTGTACATATTAACTTGTGTCTTTTACTATTTATATTTAAGTTAAAATTAAATTTACGTCATGACACTTTTTCCATTTATGGAAATACTTTTTCCTTCTTTTATACTTCTTATTTAGCTTATCATTATGTTTGATTTTTTTTATTTTTGTTTGTTAGTCCTTTTTGCATTTTAGGTAACGATATGTTCAACTGATTGGAAATGTTTATTGGTCATAGTTGTTTAAAAAAAATAACTAAAAATATGCATTAGAATGACAATATCTACCCTGGTTAACAATGTCTGCGAAAATTGCTTTTGATTGTTTACATTAAGTTCATATATTATTACATCAGTACACAAGTTTGTCATTCTGTTTGTAATATCTTCAATCAGAGACCGTATATAATTATTTTATTATTTTGGTTAATTTATTGAAAAAAATCATGTGTACAAGTAAACATTGGAAAGTCAGCTAAATTTTTGGAAAATCAAGTGCTTTTAAATTGTTGATTTTGAAATTTTTCCTAAAAAAAATTATTATATTTTGATTTTTTTTTTAATTTTGTTAAAAGGGACCAAAAAATATCAAACTACATATAATAATTATTTTTTAGAATTTTTTTAATTTTTTTCCAAAAAATTATCATTTTTTTTACAAGAATTAATAATTATTTTTTGATTTTAATTTTTTTTTTGCAGATATAACTGTTATACTTTAAATTAACTTAAAAATCAAAAAAGTTACGACTATTATTATCATAATTGATTTTTATAAAAATTAAAAAAAAAAATTCTTTCTGCCAAAAAAATAAAAATCTAAAAATAATAAGTAATTCCTGTCAAAAAAAATAATATTTAAAAATAATATTTTTTTTTTTTTTTTTGATAAAAACTATAAAAATCAAAAACAAAATAATTATTATACTTTGATATTTTTTTTTTTCAAAATTATAATGGTCCTTTTTTACAATACAATAATATGTGTACAGTGAAATCTCATTAGTTCGTACGTACCGTTCTGAAAATATAACCTAATATTTCTTAATGCACTCTTTTATCAAAAACTACATCATTTCCAATTGCATTTCAGAACTTTCTAATTATATTTCAGAAATTTCTAATTTAATTTCAGAAATTTCTAATTCAATTTCAGAAATTTCTATTCCAATTTCAGAAATTTCTAATTCAATTTTATAAATTTCTAATTGTATTTCAGAAATTTCTAATTCAATTTTAGAGATTTCAATTTGTATTTCAGAAATTTCTATTTGTATTTCAGAATTTTTTATTTAAAATACAAATAGAAAATTCTGGAATACAAATAGAAATTTCTGAAATACAGTTAGAAATTTCTTAAATTGAATTGGAAATTTCTGAAATTTAAATAGAGATTTCTGAAATAGAATAAGAAGCTTCTGAAATTAAATTAGAAATTTTTGAAATATAATTAAAAAGTTCTGAAATACAATTGGAAATAGTGTAGTAACAGTGGTTCCAACGATTCTATTTCTTAGCTTTCCTAGTTTAATTTTTTAGATTGGAAACCTACACTATTTCTAATACGATATACATAGTACATAAGTATGTATAGATATAATACTGATTTCCAACTTTTTTCCAAATTACCAGTATGTATTTCGAAATTAAAATACTGTTGGTTTTCCGTATTTTTTTAGGATTGTTTTTTCCGTCATAAAAAAAAGTTTCTAAATTTTTTAAATTTTGTTTTTTTTTTATAACGTGTAGATTTTTGACATAAATATTTAAAAAAAAACTGCTAATAGCCTTAATGGTCGTTAATGTAAATAATGCATGTATTTACGTTATTGAACACACATGCATACTAACAAACACACATGCAAAATTTCTTTTCAGCTTAAGGTAAAATAAAACATTTTACTACAAACATTTAAGAAATGTTGAACTTTAAATTATTTTCATTTCCAAATTGCATTGCAGTATATTAACAATTAACACTTGAAACCCTTTGACAGGTTTGATTGACAACCATTTTCTTTTCGATAAAAAAAAATTAATGTTAACATACTTAGAAATTGTTTTCTTTACAGAAATGAACAATTTAAAGTTTTGTGTAGGGGTTTTAATGTGTGTATGTAGTATAAAAAAGCATTTAAAATTTATTTATTTATGTACAAAAAATATTGAATAATTAAAAATTAATGGTTTTCAAATTACCCTTAAAAAAAATATAAAATATTGCTTTAATTAAGAAATTGACTAAAATTATTATTAATAGGGTTTGTTGTAGGTTAAGTTGATCTATACATATGTATTTCATTGGTTCGTACGGTAAATCGTCAAAATCTCATAAATATTTTCTGTTTTTATTAAATATATCTTTAATAAACTTATTGAGAATTACTATAAGCCAGGGATCGGTACACGCATACATTCTTATGTTTTGATTGTGTTGAATGTTTGTTTTTGAGCGTAATTATTTGTCTCCTTTGGGACTAGGGTGATCATAGTTGAAAGTTTAAAACATGATAGAATTACATTGAAAAACTTTTGGAATGTAATATTAACAAATAAGAGCGCTATATTTGGCTGTGCCGAATCTTATATTCACATTGGTCTTTTAATATACCCAGCCATCTTTTCTAGCCAAGTTATTTTGTACTGCAAAAAATATTATAAAAATGCCTTGTGTCAGGTTTAAAGTCTATAGAAATCCTAGTTTTCGAAATAGAAAACTTTACAAAATTATAACATTCGATTGAATAAATGAAATAGATGTTAAAGGTTTGAGGTCAAGAGTTCAAAAAGTTTTTTAAATTTTTCGTATCAAAAGTTAATTAAAGTTGTTAACTTTTATGGGATGTTCTAGTCCCCCTGCTCCTCTCCAACTATTTTTTTTCCAAAGTGTATCAATAATTTGATCATTACTTTTGTAGAACATCCGAAGTCGATAGCAGTTATAGTTTCCCAGATGTAGCGTATCAAAAATTTCACAAAAATTGTTAATTTGTTTGGTGCTACCTCTTCCCCTGACCCTACGCAAAATTGTTTTTCCCATTATGTAGATCTTATTGTCTAATTAGTTTTTGTATAACATTTGAAGTCGATATATGTGTTAGTGTCCGAGATATAGCGTATCGAAAATTTAATAAAAATTCTTAATTTGTGAGGGAGCTACCCCTTCTTCTGCAACCCCCAAAAAAATTTTTCTCCAAAGTGTAGGCCTTATTGTCAAATTTCTTTTTGTAGAAAAAGCTTATTGGAAATTTAGTAAAAATTGTTAGTTAGTGTGGGAGCTACCCTTCCCCTTCCCCTTCCCCTACCCAAAATACTTTTTTTGCAAAGTGTAGGTCCTATTGTCCAATCACTTTTTGTAGAACATTTGATGTCGATAGCTGTTATAGTTTTCGAGATATAGCATATCGAAAATTTCATAAAAAATTTTCACTTGTATGGGAGCCTCCCCTTTGCCTGCTCCTACCCAAGAAAAATTTTTCATGATTGGTCGGTTGGTTGGTTTGTATGGAAGCTAACCATGTAAATTTCTTTACGTTTATACATTATTACAACAGCTTTAGAAATTTATTAATTTTAACAAAAAAAAATTATAAAACGGATTTGGAAATTAACCTTGGTAAGTCATTTGGGTCTAGTTGACCCTCCAAATTATATATGTGCTAAATCCTTATATATTCTTCATTATTCGGGATAAATGAAGAGTTTTACTAAATCTATGATATAAAAAAAACTATTTTTTATTTATCTTTCGTTATCTTCAGCACCAAAATACTATTTACACACTAGTCTATTTAAAGATTAACCCGCTACTTCGTAAGCGAAGTTTCAAATATTAGCAAAAACAAAATATTAAATGCGAAAGAGTTCTTTAAACATAAAAAAAGTAAAGTTCGCATGTTTTTCTCTATATAATCTTAACCCAGCATCCATAGTTTTTTATTTTTATGACTTCCGACTTCAAGCATATCAAAAAATACAAAAAAGTACCAAAAATGTGTAAAAAGACCACTTAATTTTTAAGACCTATTAAACTCAATATGACTTTTGTTAGCTTTAAAGTTACAAAATAAACCCAAGTGGTATCAAAATAAAGTTTCTCTCCTGTGTCTTCCCACAGGATCTAATTTTGCAAAGAGGTACCAAAAACAAATTTATATTTTTTGAAGCCTGTTCATGCAATTTGCATTTTATTTCTTTCTAAGAAGTTAAGTTGAATTTTGTTTCTGACTTTATTTGTCTAGAAGTAACAAAATGAACCTGAACTTTTAAAATATAGTTTCTACACTGTCTTGCCGCAAGCGTCTAATATTTCAAAAAAAACTTCCAAAAACATTCATATTTTACGAGAACGCAATTTACATTTGTTTCTATCTATATTGGTTTAGAAGTTACAAAATGGTCTTGATACGTACTAAAATATAGGTTTTTCTCTGTCTTCACCTTAGGGTATTTCAGAAAAGTACCAAAACCACATTCATATTTTTCAAGACCTGCCCAACACAGTTTTAACTTTGTCTATATTTTTATTCGTTTAGCATTTACAAAAAGTGTCTTAATAGTACCAATTTAAGTTCGTTGCTCCTTTTTTAACCCCTAAGGGTCAAAATTTTTAAAAGTACCAAAAACTCCATTCATAATTTTTTAGACCTGTCGAACGAAATATAAATTTTGTTTCGATCTTGTTTACTTTAAAAGCTACAAAATGGACCTAAGCAGTATCCAAATTAAGGTTTTAATCTTTTTTACTTCTTAGGGTCTTGAATTTCAAAAAAGTCCCAGACATAGGTGCGCTTATGTTTTTAATAAAAATATTATACCTTTCTATGATTTGTAATTTAAAAGATATCAACTTATTGCTTTTTTTCTATTTGGACTTTTTTTAACTCCTTTTTGGCAAGAATTCGTAGAAACCCCACCTTTTTCAATATAGAGAAGTACCTTAAGTTCAAATTTCAATCTCTATCTCTATGCGTTTGGGCTGTGATTAAGTCAGCCATTAACTTGTTTCTTTATGCATAAAGTTAATTAACAAAATTTGCTTTGACCTTAGAAAACGTCGTTCGATTTGATTTTAATTTTAAGGGCTTAACTTTTAGATCTAGTGCCGGAAAATTGCGGCCAGCAATCAATCAAAAAATTTTTCCGTATAATCGATTGTCACCCTACACACATTTATATGTATACCTATATATGTGTATGTGTGTATGCATGTATGCATAGATAATATGAATTCCTTTTAAAAATAGTTCTTTCTAACTGTACAATTTTAAGGACATCCACGTGTTTTAATTTAAGTTTATTAAGCCCTTTCGAAGAAAAAAAAATATTCGAAAAATACTTACAAACGAATTCCATTCAGTATTTATTTCACAAACTAAATCTATAAAAATTAAATTATAATAATCTAATGTATACTATACATACATACATATCGCGCACTAAATCAAAAACAGTCACAACTCAGAATTCTTCAGAATCGTTTCTACGTTTTCTTAACCAGTTTTCAAATCATAAGTCATGTTCAAACAAATTTCTGAATTTAACTTAGGGTTTTCAACGAAATTTTCATACAAAATCAGAATTCGAAGTCTGCTTTAAATTATTTTTTTTTTTTTTGAAACGACCCTATCTACATACAGTTGTGTTCAAAAAAATAGGAGTGCTATTTAATGAAAAACTAAATCTCCGTATTTTTAAAAATCCTTATTTTATTTTCGTTTTTTTACAATAATATTATCAAATGATTAGTAATTTATTGTTTGGTAAAATAAAATGTTCATTTATGGCAAAAAAAATATAAAAAGAATCTAAATAAAGAAAAATTACGTAAAATTAATTGTTCAAAATAATAGGAGTATTTACTATTGGTTGAAAATTTGTAACTTAAAAGTAGTTATAGTAAAGAATTATTTAGGAAAACATGGATAACTAATAATATTTTGTTGAGTATCCTTTGCTTTTAATAACTGCGAAGTATCTTCGGGGCATGGAGTCAATAAGGTCCTGGCAACTTTTTAATGGGATTTGGCGCCACGCATCTTGGACTGTACTTCATAGTTCGTTTGCATTTGATGGCATTTTTTCTGCCACATGTTTTCTAACGTCTCCCCATTAATGCCCAATAGGATTAAGGTCAGAAGACTGAGCAGACCACAACATAACCTCAACCATATTGTTATGAAACCACTCTTTTGCCGATTTACTGGAGTGTTTTGGGTCGTTGTCTTGTTGGAAGACCCATTTTAATATCATATTCTACTCTGATAATGGCAGCATCACTTCGTCCAATATTTTTATGTAGATATCCTTGTCCATTATTCCTTTTTTTTTTTAATGAACTGCAACCAACTCCATTGTAAGAGAAGCATCCCCATATCATAACTTTTGCACCACCATGTTTGACAGTTTTTTTTGGTATATTTTCCTTCATATTCAGTGTTAGGAGGACGTCGAACATACTGTCTGGAGCCAGTTCCACTAAATAAAACAATTTTAAATTTTGTCTGTCCATAAAATATTTCTCCATTTTTCCTTTGGCCCATCGACGAGCTCTTGGGCGAACTTTAACAGTGCAGTAGCCTGCTTCTTTGTTAACAAAAGAACCTTTCGTGGACTTCTTGCAAACAATTTGTTTTCTAAAAGTCGTCTTCGGATGGTTACAGCACTAACAGGAAGGATAAGCTCCTGTTTTATCTTTTTTGATGACGTCGAAAGCTCACTCTTACTGAATCTAACTATAAGGCGGTCATCTACACTTGATGTTTTTTGTTTTCGGCCACGAGTTTCAGCCTTTTTATTTGTAGTTAACGGCATTGGCAATCATTTGGTCTGAACATCCGAGTGTTTCTTTAATTTCTTTGTAAGTTTTTTCTTTTTGTCTTAATTTTTTTACGAAAACTCGCTTCTTTTCAGAACAGTATTTTTCTCGTCCCACTAATCGACAAACTATATTTTAAAACTATAAAAAAAGATATAACGAAACTTTTTCAAACTTTCTTTTAAATATCTTACTTCAGAACCAATTTTATTTTTAAAAATTCAGCCACACTCCTATTTTTTTGAACAGTTGAAATTGTTCGACCATAAAAGAAAATAACATATAACAATAACAGCACATTTTTCAGTACATTATCACTCAAATATAACTCAGCACATTCCATTGCAAACACCGTTAAAAAATTGCGCGCTTTGGAAGCTGACATACTAGCAATTTTTGAGCATTGCAAATTGGGTACCCACACTCCTATTATATTGAACACAGCTGTATATCTTAACGAACACAAAAATTCCGTTTGCATTTTATTAAACTGTTGAACATAACTTGGTTATACAATTGGATACATCTTTTTAAAAGGAGAAGAGGAGACTCTTCATGAAAGACAATGATTTTAAGTTAAGACTGTTTTTGATTTAGTGTGCGTTATGTATATATACACATTCATATGTATGTACATACGTTATCCATATATTTTTTAAGTAAATAAAAAAGTACTCAAAGAGAAAATACAACACTCCAGACGTTTTAATTAGAAATCCATATGTAAATGAACTGCGTGTTTGTGATGAAATTATTTTTAATAGTTAACACACGCATTAAAACAATTGTTTACTTACTCATTTGCGCGGGAACGTAAGAAGACGGGGGTATTTCTGGATCCTGAACTACCTATTGATTGTTTCTGGGGACTAACGCGTCGCATACCATTTATTAAACTTCGTGAACGCGGTCCAATTGGAGCATGTTGCTCTTGATTACGATTACGAGAATTAGGTGTCAACGATTTGCCGCCATTTGAGCGGCGACTATTTTGATTAGTAGAACGACCTCGACCACCACTAGAGCCCTTAGTACTGCCACTACTGCTGCCACCACTGCTGGCCAGTTGTGGAACACTAGAGGCGCGTGTAACCATTTTTTTGTTTAAAATAACGGTATTTGTTTATATTTTTTTCTTTTTCAATTTCACTTTTACATTATTTAAACTAAAATTTGCATTCAACTAAAAAAAAAACAATTTCAATACTTTACGTTTCTTTAAAAGTAACAAAAACCCACATTTTCACGTCCCTTTACATTTACTGATGATAATTATATGGACACTAGTTTGTAATTATGACGTTCAATTTTTTTTTTTTTTTTCGTTTTATTTCCAAATTACTCAAGGGAGAAAATTTTAATGACCGTCTGTCAATAATTGAGTTTGTTGTAGTTTTTTTTTTCTTTAATATAACCGCCGTTTATTTAGCTTTTGTACCGCTCTTTACTAAAATTCAACTCGTACTAATTTTCCCGCTTCAAATGGTCAGTATATTAATATGTTTTTTTTTCCTTTATTTTTATATTCATGCTCGTGTCCTTTATTTGTATTGAGATTTATGGTAATTTCCGTATTAGAAAGTAAATTTCTCCTGGGCACCTAACAATTGCGTGGTTGACCATAACTAAAATTTGTTAGTGGTCGTTGAAATGCAGTAAAGTTTAGTTGAAGTACTTATTACTCATTTTTACTATTTTAACGATTTTGAGTTTTTGAAAATCATTTGTGATATATTTAAGGCATTATTTGTTGTTAGAATTGAGATATACATACATATGTACATATAGCACATTTTTCTTTTGTGAGATTTGGATTTTTAACAATTAAATAATATAAGTATGTGTATGTATAACCTCAGTTATTAAATCATATAAAGGTGACAAAAAATTGTGTATGTTTGTGTGCATGTGTGCATGAAAGTTGTTGTTAACATTAATCCTTTTCTTTTAGACTTGTTTGCCCGTATTTTTTTTTAATATTTAAGCGCTTTTACAGAACATTTTATTTAAGAGTGTCCTTGGCAGTGATGCCGTCTAACAGGCCTTGGTACTTAAGCACTTATTGCTAGATTTAGCCCCATTTTTTTGCTGTTAAGCATTAAAGTTCTCTAAAAAAATGCTAATTGCTAGTTAGCGTTTTTTCTTCAGATAAAGATTATTTAGATAACTTTCTTGCAAAAGTCATACAATTTTATTTTCTCTTGTTGAATAAATTCAGCATTTTGTTTGATAAAATTAATAATGTGTGCATATGTACATACATACATATATGGGGGATTTCATGTCAAGTGACCCAACTTTTAAAACCGATGTCTTTCGATTGGAAAGAAATTTGGACCAAAGTAAGTTCTTGCAGAGAGTAGTTTAAACACAATTTTTAAACACGATCGGTCAAGAACTCTCTGAGCTAGAGGGGTTCAAAATTTGACGTTTTCGGCATATAGGTGTTTTTTCTCATACATGTAGTTTATTACCTTTTGCTTTTAACAAAATTCGTCCAAAATACTTTCGATAGTTTTTTTTTCAATCTTTCAGAAAAAAATATTTTTAAAATTAAAAAAAATTTTTTTTTATTTTTTTTTTTATAAAATAATTAGAAAAATTTTTTTTTTTCCAAAAGTGCCCATTTTTTTTTTTTTTTGCTCAAAAGAAAGCTTAGGTCTTTTGCTTGAGGAACTTGGAGGTCGCTTAGTGGGATGCGAGTGGGATATCTATAAAAATTAATGTTTTGTAACTCAAGGTAGGAATTTTCCAATTTTCGCGTATATTCTATTTTGATTTTTATCCTATTTATGTAAAATTATCTCTTAAGCAAAAAAAAAAATATTTTATGCTAAGAAACAAAACAATTTAACCTTTCCGACGGTATGCATTGAAAATATTAACAAAATGTGTTCAGACATTGCCATATAAAAGTGATTTTATTCCAGAGGCCTACAATTTTGTTGGTAATGCAGTGTCGAGTGTATGAGACTTTATTTGGTACTTGCATACCTTCGGAAAGGTTAAATTATTTTGTTTCTTAGCATAAAATAATTTTTTTTTTAGCTTTAGAGAAAATTTTACATAAATAGCCAAAAAATCAAACAGAATATACGCGAAAATTGGAAAATCTCTACCTTGAGTTACAAAACATTAATTTTTATAGATATCCCACTCGCATCCCACTAAGCAACCTCCAAGTTCTTGAAGCAAAAGACCTAAGCTTTCTTTTGAGCAAAAAAAAAAAAAAAAAAATGGACACTTTTGGAAAAAAAAAAATTTTTCTAATTATTTTATAAAAAAAAAATAAAAAAAAATTTTTTTTAATTTTAAAAATATTTTTTTCTGAAAGATTGAAAAAAAAACTATCGAAAGTATTTTGGACGAATTTTGTTAAAAGCAAAAGGTAATAAACTACATGTATGAGAAAAAACACCTATATGCCGAAAACGTCAAATTTTGAACCCCTCTAGCTCAAAGAGTTCTTGACCGATCGTGCTAAAAAATTGTGTTTAAACTACTCTCTGCAAGAACTTACTTTGGTCCAAATTTCTTTCCAATCGAAAAAAAAAAGTTGGGTCACTTGACATGAAATCCCCCATATGCATATACATATGTAAATATAATAAACAAGTCAAGTTTGTCATTTCGTTTGTAAGCTTTTTAATATCCATTTGCGACACCATAAAGAGTATTTATTCCAGATCCTTATAGATAGGAAAGTCGATTAAGCCATGTTTATCTGTCCTTAAAGGCGACGACCTATATTGGGGATAGGATTGCATAAATTCTGAGCCTTATAGCGCGGCTTGCAGATGTGACCATTATATGAAAACCAATAGAAACCAGTGCCTCGTTTCTGTAACTTGCGAGAAGTTTTCGCATCGAGAAATTTTATAAGATCATAGAAGTGTTCCAGTTATTAACAGGGCGAGTCATATAATTTCAATATATTGCAAGTTAGCATTAAAAATTTATAATAGTTTTTCTTTGATTCATTCTGTCCTTAACAGGGCGACTATAAATTTCTCGACTAAAGAACTTCTCACATACCATACAGAAACGAGGCACAGGTTCATTATAGTTTTTAGTATCTCTGAAGGACTAGGATGAGGTGCGCCTGTAATTTCAATGACGGTCAATCTGTGGATTTTTCCCAAGTGATCCCCCACATATTTTCTTTCTGTTGTAGTCCATCATACCAAAGATCTATATGTAAGAACTGGACGTTTACATCAACCTGGCTGAACAAGGACTAAGCACTTTTTAGTTTGGTCCGGCTTGACTCCGATATGCACAGACCATTTGCTAAAAAACCCCAGGGTGTTAGACATGATGTCACAATTCACGTCGAAAACGCGTCCAGATACTAGTAAAACTACATCTTTTGCATAAGCAACGACTTTTATCTCCTTATTGTCCACTTCATAAGAATTCAGTTAACAACAATAGCCAAAGTAGATGTGAAATAATACCACCCTGGGTCGTTCCTCGATCCAGTTATTTCGACTTAGTGCTGCTATCAAGATCGCTGTAACTAGTCTCTATTTCAGCATGGATACCAACTAATTGCTCATATTCATTCAGATTGGTAAGAGCATGCTAAATAGCTGAGATGGTCCCGTTATGAAGGTTTCTCTTACGTCCACAAAGACCGACCTTGGGTACTGCTTAAATTTAAAGGATTTTAGCAATTTTATAACTTTTTTTAAAATTATGCAGGTATTTTAGGTCTATCGGCAGAGAAGAAGGTGGATCTTATACTTTTAATGAAAAATAAACGCAACCTTGAATAACTTTTTTCCTAAAGGCTTTTGTGCTTCAATAAAATGAGGGCTCTACAGGTTTTCTTTACTAAATACTAAATAAATAGTAACTGCCAATTCTTTGTGTTAAATAGCAGCAAAATGAGTAGAAAAAGTGTTTATTATGTAAAATACGTACATAACAAAAGATTAAAGGGTCCCAATATAAGAATTAATACTTTTAAAAAAGCTTACATTTATTCCGTTCTTAGTAGGTTTACTAAATATTTTAATGTGGGTTGCAAGTCTGAAGTTAAATTATTTGAGTAAATAAATTTAAACACCAGATGTATTTAAAAGCCTTCAAAACATGATTCTGTTACAATATAAGTAATAAACTTGAATAAATATACATACTTACAATGAAATATTAAAATGTCGCAAACATTTTTATTAAACTACACCCTTTGTGAATACCTCTAATATGTTTGAAGAAGTTTAAAAACGATTTGTTATTATTATATATGCCGCCGAGCACCATTGCACGCGCCGGTAATTAGTTTTCACAAGCTTGAATCTCTAAAACACTATCAAAAGCAAACACGAAAACAAAACACAAGAAAAATACAACTTAACGAATCTTTAATTTAGTTCTGCCATTTGTAAACGCCGGCGGCGACACGAGGAAAAAGAAGCAAAATTTTGTAGTGATTTTACAAAGCAGCATAATAAGTAAGTTGCTTGCTTATTAATATAAAGTGACAAAAGTGTTTTAAAATACAAAAAACAATTTGATAAAATTTAGTATCAAGGTAATAGTCTGACATTTAATATGCTAAAAATTAAACAAAACAATTGAAAGTAAGAGTAAATGAATTTTATAAAAGAAATGTTAAACTAAAAAAAAATGGAATGAAGCAGACAGTTCATGAAGAAGAAGAATTACAAATGTGTGCAAAAGTTGAATAAAAGCAAAAGTGATTCTACGAAATATAATAAATGTTTACGACAACCACATAAATTTAAACAAAATTGAAAATTATCTTTATTTAACTTAGTTAAAATAAATGTAAACGTAATTAACTATTTACACATACGTATATATGTTATTATACTTTCTTTCAATTAACTTATGATTTACAATTACAAGCACCTTTGTTCTACGAAGAAAAGCAAAAGGACTTGTTCATTAACTAAAATTCAGTCGGAAAAAAGCACATTGTGAAATAAAAAACGTTGTGTAGTAGTGGGGTTGTGAAACAAACGTTAAGTGCGCAGACCTTAGTTAAGTCATACAAAGTAATTAATTTTTATAAGACGCCAAAAGGCATTTACTTATTTACATTTGTTCCTTTCTAAATTTTCCAATGTGGATTGATGTGCGTTTATTTCCGAGTTCCTAAATATTGTATACCCTTGTTAACGTATCACATTTGGTTAGATTTGTGTATAGAATAAAAATATGAGGGGCCCTTATTTGTAGGTGACCATTGCTACTAATTTTGTAAGTACATGTACTGAATTGCTGTTTCGTGTACTGATTAAAAATCTGTGTGTTAAAATAACTGCACATTAAAGGTTCAATTATATGTGACTTACCATAAAAACCAGAATTAAATAGGTTTCTATGGTTATGGCGTTATCGTAAGTCACCTATAATCAAATACAGTGTGGCCCATAATATTGATTCGAATAGCTGTTTACTGTGGTATGGTTAAGTCACGTATAAATGAACCTTAAATGATAGTAAGGAACAAAGTACATATACCTACCTGTTTGATAAAGTAACCCCACTTCTGCATCTCGTTTAATATTATTTGCTTTTTTATATTTGTAGTTTGACAGCTAGCAATAATTAAAATTTACTACCTACACCTTTTAATAAAAATGGGTTAGCTAAAAGCTTATTTAACTTTTTTTCGTAAGAAATAAGTATGTTAAAGTACCTTACTACCCTATAGCTATACGATTTTCGGTCTGTAACACCAGATGTATGTTTTGACTATATTTAGGCTAACCAAGTTTACATAGATCAGACTGACAGGTTTAATAGGATGAAAAAATCACTTAATGCCCTTCAGGAATATTACCATGTTAAAGTTACAAGTCTTTTCCATACATTAGTATACCTATATCAGCAAACCTTCGACATCACGGAACAAATACCTATTTAAAACCAAAAACATTCGGTGTTTGTTACAGCATTTTGATATAATTAAAAAAAAATTGAAATTGTTAATCACTGCACACAGAAAAATCATCAGCTGATTGAATATGAATACCCTTAAATTCTTTTTTTTTAACAGAGAAATATTTATTTAAAGTTTGTAAACGCTTGTATGTAGTGCCTACCTACATACATACATGTACAAATTTGCAGTTTTTTGATACCTATTTAAAATTTTTTTAAGAGCAATCTTTTTGTTTTATTATAAACCAGACGTTGTCGTATTATTTTGTTCGGCGCAGGATTCTGTCTGTAAAACAACAAAGGAAGCATATAAAGCAAACGTTTCAAAAATAAAATACCGGTTGCTTGTTTCAGTTCCTGTTCTTAATTCGTTTTAAATAAAAAGAGTTCATGCTAATTTAGTGTCTTTGGTGTTTAAAAATTTTAAAACAACAGATGTCTTCGACTCCTCAAGAAGAGCAAGCAGCTTCCTCCTCGACACTTGAGCAGCCAGCAGCCAAGAAACGGAAGCTTGCATCTAGTTCTCCAACCTCGACTACTCCGCCTCTCATTCATAACAATATCAGCAGCAGCGTCAACAGCGACGTCGTCGATACGACTAGTTTCGGCGTCGACAGCAACAGCGTTGCAGTTGGCAAGAAAGAGTTAGCTGGTGTTGAGAGTTCAATAGTATCGTCATCCTGTTCAGTTGTTTCGTTAAGTAACGAAAACACAGCCGGTATATTCGTCTCAACAACAGCCGAGAATAGTGGCAGCAGCGGCGGTATTATTAGTACATCGTCAGCAGTGAATAAGGAGAGCAAAGTAAAAAGCGGTGGCCAAAATAATTCCTCGTGTGTTGTTGAACAACAGAAAGAAAATACTACTTTATCCTCATCAGTAGTGGACTCCAATCCAACAGCAAAACAAACGAATAACAATTCAACGGTTTCCTCGACAACTTGCAATAAAACAACATTTGCAAACAGCTCTAACAACACTACAACAATGGCTTCAACTAACCAAAATGCTGGTGGATCTGACGGATCATCCAGTGTAGGCAATGATATCGATGAATCTTTATATTCGCGACAATTGTACGTACTAGGCCATGATGCTATGCGTCGTATGGCAAATTCAGACATTTTATTATCTGGCCTGAACGGCCTAGGCTTGGAAATTGCAAAAAACGTCATATTGGGAGGCGTAAAATCTATCACTTTACATGACACCGATAATTGCACAGTGAGTATATACCTAAATTATTTATTAAATAACCATGTACCTATGACTTGCTTTTGCCTTTGGAGTTTTTTTTTTAATTGTAATCGATTTTTTTATAAAAAGTGTAGGAACCATTATTTTGTTTGGTTAGGTTTTTCTCCCTCCCTTTTTTGTTGTTGAAATTCCATGTATTTTTTATTTCATAATAAAGAAGAAAAGAAAAAGTTCCCTTGTTAAATCTGTTGAAAATACATAGTACCTATTTTGAGAAAAAAAGTTAAAAAGTTATATCTTAAAACAATAAATGAAAAATTTGTGTCATGATTTGTGTGGTGTCATTGTATTTTCCATGCAAATACATACACACACATACGCTTGTATTAAAAAGTATACAGCAGAGATGCCACTAAAATTCGTTTAAAGAGATTTTTATATGGTAAAACAACTCTCTTCTGAATAAATATAATTTTTGTTAAAAAAATAGCCATTTTCTGTTTTTTTTTTTCTTTTGTTTAAAAAATGATTATTTTTGAATTTTATGTTTTTGCCAAAAATATAATCAGCCTTATTATGTTTGGGGTTGTCTTGTCGATTGTTGTCGAATTCGACACAAAAACGACAAGGGTGATATTTATTTAACATTGGCGTATTTCTTAGACGGCACGAAAAAAATTAATTTAACAGCCCTTTTTGTAAACCTAACACTGCTACTGCATCAGCGCAAACTTAAAAAAAACTAGAATTTAATTTTAAAAAAGAAAACAATGCAACTCTAAAATTTTTATTTAAAAAACACTTCGAGATAAAACTGTGCAGTAAAATATGCTTATTGCAAACCTAAATGTCATAATGCAATGCAGTGATGCATTTACGAAAAGTACCTAATAGTTTATATCTGTACATATCTTTTTGTTTATATGTTTGTTCTAACAAAAATCCAATTTTTGTATAATTCAATACTTATGTATGCATGACAAACTGCATAGGTACATAACAAAAACTAGTTTTTATCAATAAATATGTAATATGAAAATCCCCAAAAAAACGCTTCAATTGTTTGTCAGAACTTCCAACTTTTAAAATAAAAATTATAAATAGTAAATAAATAAATTAAAAACTAAAAAATAAATAAAATATACCATCTGTTTTTGTAAATAAACAAGTTATAGAGAAATTTTATTTTTAAAATAAAAGCTCACAAATTCGTTTATTTTTTTACAAAAACAGGCAGATAGTAAATATGCAGATACATATATGAAAGTATGGTCTATAAGTTTTATTAAAAAAAATTGGGGCTATAAATTTTTATTGTTTCCTATTTTAATCTAAAAAATTTTTGTTTTGTGGCATCACTGTTTTACATATACAATATACATAATTTTTTTTCCTTTTCTTCCACTCTTCGCGTTGCTTTATTTTCAATTTTCCATTTTTTACTTTTAAATACTGCCACATTTTTTTGTTTCGTTAAGTTCTTTATTTGTATTACCTAAATTAAATGTGGCAATATTGAGTTTGAATTTGTTTTTGTCTTGATTTTATTTTAAAAAATATTTTTTTTGTATATTTTTTTAAATTTAGGAAAACAAAGAAACAAAGTGAGTCATCCCCATATGGTTAAACTACGGCCTCCATAGACATGAAATCACTAGCAATAACAAAGAATATCATGTTGAGTGTTATATGTATTTTAACGGTTTTTTCGTGTTGAAACACCGTTGTTAGCGCAAATGTTATAAAACATCATAATGTTTTAACAACGATTCATGGCTAATGGAGACCGTAGGTCATTTTTTGAAGTTTTGGCTAAATTGATATGCCTGAATGTGCTTAAATAGGGATGGAAAACAATCAGTTTTTTGGCATGAATCACTCATACATACTGCTAATTGCATGTTAAGAAAATTGGCGCTGTTTTTTTTTTTTAATTTTTCAAAAATTGGCTGTTTTTTATTTCTTTTAATTTGAGCAAGAATTTAACTTTTTCCTACCATATAATCCAATTTTAATCGTTATATAACTTCTAAAACTTTTTATACATTTTTGTTTTAGATAAATGACTTTTCGTCACAATTTTACCTTTCCCAGTCTGATATTGGGAAAAACCGCGCTCAAGCATCGTGCAGTAAGTTGGCTGAATTGAATAATTATGTTCGCACAACATCTTATACGGGCCCGTTAACCGAAGACTTTATTAAGCAATTCCGTGTAATTGTTTTAACAAATGCCAGCGATGCTGAACAACACCGTATTGCTAAGATCACCCATGCAAACAATATTGCATTAATAATTGCCGAGACTAGAGGTCTGTTTGCCAAAGTCTTTTGTGATTTTGGTGAAAACTTTACCATCTACGACCAAGATGGTGCTCAAATAGTATCAACAATGATTGCAAGTGTGACACGCGACTCTCAGGGTGTTGTCACGTGCCTAGATGAGTCACGTCACGGTCTTACTGATGGCGAATATGTAACATTTTCCGAAGTACAAGGCATGACCGAGTTGAATGGTTGTGCTCCATTGAAAATAACTGTTTTGGGACCCTACACCTTTAGCATTGGTGATACAAGCAAGTTTAATGATTACGTTAGTGGTGGCATAGTGACACAAGTCAAAATGCCCAAAACTATCAGTTTTAAGTCTTTGGAAGTAGCCGAAACAGATCCGGATTTTGTTTTAACTGATTTTGCTAAATTTGATCATCCATCAACATTACACGTTGCTTTTAGAGCCCTACACCAGTTTAGAGTGGCTAATGGTGGCAGAAATCCTCGTCCTTGGAATGAGGAAGATGCTCAAAAATTTTTACAATTGTGCAAATCGATTGATGGAAATGTTTTGGAAAGCTTAGTTTTAACCTTTGCTAAAATTTGTTCGGGCAATACTTGCCCTATGGATGCTGCTATGGGAGGTCTAGTAGCTCAGGAAGTCTTAAAAGCTTGCAGTGGCAAGTTTACACCAATTTATCAGTGGTTGTACTACGATGCTATTGAATGCTTACCCGATAATGGCGTAGAAGAGGCAGACGCTCAACCAATTGGTTCTAGATATGATGCCCAAATTGCGATTTTCGGCAAGAAATTCCAGGAAAAACTGGGCGACATTAAGTAAGTAAACTTAAATTTAAAAAATATTCGCTGTTACATTAGCTTTAATTTTAAGGTACTTTATCGTTGGCGCCGGTGCTATTGGTTGTGAACTCATTAAGAATTTCGCCATGATCGGTGCAGGTGTACGCAATGGCCAACTTTTCATTACGGACATGGACCTTATTGAAAAATCGAATTTAAACCGTCAGTTCCTTTTCCGCCCAAAGGATGTTCAACAACCCAAGGCTCAAACAGCTGCCGCTGCCATCAGGCAAATGAATCCCGATGCAAAGGTTACCGCCTACGAATTGCGTGTTGGGACTGAGTCTGAGAAAGTATTTTCAGAAGATTTCTTTGGCAAATTGAATGGTGTAACAAATGCTTTGGACAATGTGGATGCTCGTATTTATATGGACCGTAAATGTGTTTTCAATCGCATTCCCTTGGTAGAGTCTGGAACTCTTGGCACCATGGGCAATGTTCAGGTGATTGTACCGTTCTTAACTGAATCGTACAGTTCATCACAGGATCCCCCTGAGAAGAGTATACCCATTTGTACTCTAAAGAACTTTCCCAACGCTATTGAGCATACTTTGCAATGGGCTCGTGACTGTTTCGAAGGTATATTTACGCAAACTGCTGAAAATGCTGCACTTTATGCCTCCGATCCTAACTTTATTGAGCGCACTTTAAAGCTGTCGGGAGTCCAGCCTTTAGAAATTTTGGAATCGGTTAAGGTAGATTGAACTATTCTTTTGGTTACCATGTTGTGCACATTTTTTACAAAAATTTCAATTAATTTACATTTGTAGAAAGCATTAGTCGACGATAAACCTAAAGATTTTGCTGATTGCGTTAAATGGGCTCGTCTCTATTGGGAGGAACAGTATGCCAATCAAATCAAACAATTGTTATTCAACTTTCCCCCAGATCAGATGACTACCAGTGGTGCTCCTTTCTGGTCTGGCCCCAAACGTTGCCCCTCACCTTTGGTTTTTAATGTCAATGATCCTTTGCACTTGGACTATATATTTGCTACAGCGAATTTGCGAGCTGAAATCTATGGCATACCACAAGTTCGCAATCGCGAAACTATTGCATGTCTGGTACAGCAAGTTTCGGTAAGTTTTATTTATTTTATTATTGTGTAAATGATTGGTCTAATCCTGTCTTTTTTTTTTTGCATTAAAGGTACCCGAATTTAAACCACGTTCAGGTGTTAAAATTGAAACCAATGAAGCTGCTGCGGCTGAAGCCAATCACCACGACTCTTCAGAACTCGATCAAGATCGAGTTAATAAACTGCTAAATGAATTGCAGTCATTGGCAAAATCTAGTTTGATTATTAATCCAATACAATTTGAAAAGGATGATGACAATAACTTACACATGGACTTTATAGTAGCCGCCTCGAATTTAAGAGCCGCCAATTACAAAATTCCACCTGCTGATCGACACAAATCTAAATTGATTGCCGGTAAAATAATGCCAGCTATTGCAACCACTACATCACTGGTATCCGGTTACGCTGTATTGGAAGTCATTAAACTTATTATGGGGTAAGTTGAAAAGTTTTTGAAACTATATTCCCTAGGGGCATTTAATAACTTTTTCTCTTTTTGCTGTAGCCACAAAGAATTAAACAAATTCAAAAATGCTTTTGCTAATTTGGCTTTGCCCTTCTTCAGCTTAGCTGAGCCTGTGCCAGCAGCGAAAAACACTTTCTATGGCAAGGAATGGACATTATGGGATCGTTTTGAAGTAACTGGTGAATTGACTTTACAAGAGTTCTTAGACTATTTTGAACAAAAGGAAAGACTCAAAATCACCATGTTGTCGGCCGGTGTTTCTATGCTTTTCTCATTTTTTATGCACAAAGCCAAGTGTGCAGAGCGTCTGCCCCTGCCCATGTCTGAAGTGGTACGTCGCGTCTCTAAAAGACGCATTGAGCCCCATGAGCGTTCCTTAGTATTCGAAATCTGTTGCAACGATGAGGAGGGCGAGGATGTTGAAGTACCCTATGTGCGGTACACTTTGCCCTAAAGGCATTCATACAATAATAACAACAAAAATTTTAAGAAAAACATTAATTAGCAACAACTAAATTGCTTCCCTTATTTATGTTTTTTATTTTTTAGATTTTACTTTGGCGTTTAAATTGAAATTCATTTAATTTTATTTTTTTTTAATAAACAAAAGTAGACATTAAAATGTTTGAAAATACACAAAAATAATTCGAAAAAGTGTTTGATAAAAAAAAAAAACTTGAATGAAGCGTTTTAAACACAAGAACACATGCATATATTTACACACAAACTAACATATCGTCATTAAAACTAAAAATCATGTAACTAAAACGTTTAAAGTATTACAGAGGAAGAAAAAAAAACTAATGAAATACATTACAGCTTAATCCTTTTTGTGTTTGTTATTATAATAACGCTTTAAAAACATACAACGTCAGTAATAATGTTTGTAATTTTCTTTAGCAGTTACATGGTTTTCCGTTTTATATAACGACAGGTGGTGATCCCTCCTTATTTATCACAAACAAAAATCTACATTTTTCTATACTTAATATAAAGAAAGTAGTTTTTTTTATTTTCAATTATAAAACATTAAAACTGAATATATATACATCTTGCGTAAGTTTTTTCAAAAGTATGAAACGCCTAAATAAAAAAGGAAATTTAAAAATTCTATGTATTTGCAAATTAAATTAAAAATTTAATTTTTTAATGAAATCAATATAAATAAAATAAAACCGAAAAACTGAAACGAATTTTTTGTTTATTTTAAGTGAAGAAAAAGTGGTTGTTCGTTTGGGAGACATAACGTTTTGAATGCAAAATAAAATTGGACCGTTCATGTGGGGGAGGCTCTGTAACATGTTTGAAGTCGCCAGCTGCTAAAGTTTTTGAAATAAAGCGTATCAAAAATATAATGGGGGTTATTCTGCATTTCGATTACGATTCCGCATGTAAATACGCATAGATCCAAATGGAAATAAAAATAGTTAGGGGATTCACAAGGTGTTCTATTTGTCAAATTGTCATAAAATTTTCACAATGGTTTAAAAACCTTTACCAACTATTGGACACTCGGCGCAGGTGTATTTGGAGTTGTTGTTGCAATTTAATAAGCATATTATACGACGTAGTATTTTTTATTTAAGAATTATTTTTGTATAAAAGACAACAAAACCATTGTGAAATTTTTTAACAATAGGACATAATAGGACACCTTGTGAATCCCCTAAGTATTTTTCCAATTTTAATATTGAGAAGGACTCAAACTATACTAAGAAAAGTTTATTTGTGACCAAACTAGTCCACAGGGTGCCCCGGTAAATCAGTGGTATATGCACGAGTCTACCAGTCTGGGGGTTGTGGGTTTGATTCCCACCAGAGACCCTGGTAAGTTTGCTTCATTTTCTGTTCTTTCTTTCTTTCTTTCTTTCTTTCTTTCTTTCTTTCTTTCTTTCTTTCTTTCTTTCTTTCTTATCCTTCTCTAAATTTCTTCTTTCCTTCCATCTCAACCTATTCTATCTGCCCCTCCAGGTAACACAAAGGGACCGAATTAAGCAAACTCAAGTGAGCTGTATCCTTTCTACCTGTTCTACCTAACCTAACCTAAACTAGTCCACAGTGAAGAAGGCCGACGGAGAAAATTATAAGCCGAAACGCAGAATAGGGGTGAATAAAATTCACCCTTTCTACAAAAACAACTAAAATGGAAGTACAAATGTCAAAGTCAGATAACAAAAACTCAAAAATTCTTTCTTCTACTTTTTGAGCTTTTCTTAGATTCTTAAACAAATTTTGACAATTGAACATCCGAAATACCGTTACTCAGCTGATTTGGTTAGGTTAGGTTACGAAGGGTAGTAGCGAGTCCAAACTCGCCACCTCCACTCTGAGGCCATCAGGCCCATTGTGGATCCCCTCAGAAAAGTCGAGAAGAAAAAATAAAGTAGGTCAAACATTTTCTAGGTAAGGATGAGGATAAAGAAAGCAAGAGTACCGTCCGAAAGATGTCTAAGTAAGTCAATAGTCATAGGCCTTGAATCGCCTATCTGCCTAGCCACCCAACCCCCTTAATGAAACCTATGATGCTCCCCAGCTTACTGCCACGGACCTCACCAAGTTCATCTAAGAAGCATCTTCCAAACCACCTCTGTCGGCGAATCTGCAGCACAGGGCAGTGGCAGATAAGGTGTTCTACCGTCTCTATCTCCTCCTCGTCTCCGCATACCCTGCAAAAATCTGGAGAGTTTCTGTCCCATTTGTTCATCATATATCTCACATCGCAATACCCTGTGAGAGTCCCAATAGTGCATCTCAAAACCCCCCTGCTTTCCTTGAGCAGCAGGTCAGTGCCCCTCTTGTTCAGCCTGGTCCAGTCTAGAGATCCTACAATCAACCCTGTCCCTCCAGGTTTGGCCCACCTTGTCCATTATCCAAGTCCCTATCAGTCCATAACAGAAACTCAGTAGTGGCCTCACCGGCTCACAACTGATTTCAATATCGCGGGCCAATCCCTTCCTTGCCAGTTCATCGGCAACCTCATTGCCGGAAACGTCATAATGACCCGGAACCCAGCAGAGCCTGACCCTGCGTGTCCCCATGATCGCCCGAAGAGCACGCCTGCAGTCGCTTACGAGTCTAGGCCTGACATAATTTCCCTCTAGAGCCTTAAGCGCGCCCTGACTATCAACGTAGATACTCAGCTGATTAACTAAGGTCACCTGTATACGTGTACCCTGGTAGCAAGTTTAAGGCCGATAGCTGTTATATCGGGTGATTTTTTTTAGCAACTTTCTTTTTGGCAACACTGTTTTTGACAGATTAGCTGTTTTCGTGTAACATGGTTTTGCTAAACATGCTAAGTTTGACCTTTAATTTAATTATAGATCGACTTAAAAAAAAACAACGCTTTCAGATTATTGAATTTTATTGTCAAAATTCATGCTCGGCTAAAAAAAGTTTATTTAAAGGACGTTCTACGGGGGACCTACTGGCCCTATTTAACAGAAAAAATTGTTTACCTCGATTTACGATTTTGGCGAAAGTAAAGTGATGGCTCTATAGTATATTTTCAGGGAATTTTATAGAGTCTGGCATTGTGCGCTTATATCTAAACTTGCTGCTTTTGTAGTCGGTAATAAATTTTCTCGATTTATATCGAGTTTTTTCCTAGATATCACACTATTCGTGTTGCTATATGTAGATGAGATCTCTTCCAATGAGTATAAAAATCAATTGAGAGGTACTTAAAGACTCCGTCCTGTCTCTTACTCTATTTCTTATCTTTCTTAATGATCTTCTATGTCAGACTTCGAGTCCTATCTATTCCTTTAAAGACTCACGCAGCATATGCCATTCATAACCATTTGACTACAGACCTAGCACTTTAGAGATTAGAGCTATAAGGCAAAGTGTAAATGAAACACTTAACCGTGATTTGAAGCTAATCTCTGATTGGGGTCGTGCGAACAGGGCCGGTTTTAATGCCCGTAAGACGCACAGTTGATCATGCTGCATCGTCTGTATTTATGGATGGTATAAATGTTGGGGAGACAAAAACTCTTGATGTTCTTGGCATGAAAATCCAGTGCTATGTCCGTTGGACGGAACACGTTTTTCATGTGTCGAAAGAAGCATCCAAGTGTGCTGGTTTTTTGAAACCATGTAGGAATTATTTTACGCCATCTGATCTCACTATTTATGCCGCCTATATCCGGCCAAAAGTTTAATATAACTCTCATGAATGGGCAGAGGCCCCGAAGTCTGTTTTGGAGCTACTTGACTGCGTACAGGAACTGGCAAAGGTACTTATGGATGACGTCGGGGTGTCCAACCACCTCGATTCACTTTAACATTGTCGCAATGTGGTTTGTGTTTCACTATTCTATCGAAACTACGATGTAATATGCTCTGAAGAAATCAGGGGTTTTGTACTTGAAGCCCGCGATTTTTAGCGTGATACTCGTCTTTCAAGAAGAGCACACCTATTTTTCGTCGACTGCTCAGTGAATCGCACTACGCATTACAGAGAAAATTCGTTCTTTAATCGCACAGCTCGTTTGGGAAATAAACTTCCTAAATAAAGTTTTCTTAAAAAATAAAAGTTAATTTCCGAACGTTCGTAAGTAAATTTTTGAAAATCGTACTTTGTAATACAATCTGTACAAACTTGAAAGATTTTCAGGCTCTATTAGACCGTATTGAACAGGTTAGAGGAAAGGGGTCCAAAATTTGGCACTTTAAATAGCTTTCATGGATGACGCTTAAAGCAAAAACGACTATTAGCCCCGTTAGGCTGTGACGGACACCGTTTTCAAGGGTGCTTCCCTGACAAAGCAAGTGTGTTTTTACCTTCAACTTTATATCGATCATCCATCCCTATGCAATTCATTCAAGTCACCAGGACCGGATGGGCAGATACTAGCGAACCCGCAACGTAATATTGAGTTGGTCAATCCGTGGGTTCTCGGCATTTATGAAGCTTGTGCCGTTAATAGTATTTACTTATTGTCTATCCCTAGGGACTTACGAGATAGGGGCTAACAATTCTTTGTTTTGATTTATTTCTAATTTACTTAAGAGCAGAATAATACTTTCCACAATGGGATAAGCTGGCAGCGCCAGGTAAACGAACAGAGGAACATCCCTTAGGGGGAGTATTATCGTAGCTATTTTCTTACCCTTATATTCCTCAGGAATCCGTTTTAGGAACTGTCATGAGGAGGATGAGATAACAGTAGCCATATCTCGTGTGCAACTAAATATTATCTCTAGCGCGATGGAGCTGCCTTAGAAACTCAGCGAGTAAAGGGTAGAAAACGGTTTATTTACTTACCCTTTTGAAACTGAGGAGTAGGTGTTGTTTGCGGAGATTGGTCACCCGAATTCTCAGTTTGAGTTTAGAAGGCAAGATCGGCGGCCATTAAGGGTGCTAGAATCCCTGCCCGAAATATACTGCAGTCATCAGGGAAGTCCATAGGACTCCCTAATACCCAGTTTTACCCAGAAAACTGCAGCTTCAATCTTAAGCCCACAGGTCCTGTGGCCTGGACGAAGGCCCGCCAGCCATATTACCCCATAGTTACACCCGGCTTCCTAGTGAAGCTCTGTTTCTGTGCCACATTTCACGCTTCCAATAATTATGCCATGTCCTTATGGACCGAGTAAATTGTCCCGTTGACCTCAATAGAATCGCATGCCTTCTTGCAACACCCTCTACGACTATATTTATTGATTTCAAGTCCAAGATTGCATACAGCGTCGCCTTAGGGTTGCTGCGTTGAGCACCAGTTACACACAGTCCTGCAAGCCTCTGCCCGCCTGCAGTTGAGTTGCTTTTGCAATGCAGTTCACCACACGAGTACTCCATAGAGTAAGATAGGCCCAGCCACTGTAGTGTAGATCCAATGCGTAAGACCCCATGTTTTGCCTAGCATTTCCTGCATGCATAGAGCGCATTAGTCGTCTCCTGGACCCTTTCCTCTACATTGAGCCTCCACGACAGCTTATTATTCAGTATTACTCCTAGGTACTTTTTGCGCCCCTTCAGTGCTAGGTTGGCGTTATCCAGTCTTGATGTAGCCAATAAACTAATTTTAGTCCTGCTTAAAACAACTTGGTCCGTTTTCTTAGAGTTCACACTCAGATTCACTTCTTCCACCCCAACTGACTTATTCTAGTCAGTAAAACCTTAATCTCAGTGCTGATTGTATCCAAATCCTTTCCGACAACCGCTACATCATCCACGATTACTGCAGTGGCTCTGCCCTTAAGTTCCTTAAGAAACCCGTTGACAATCAATGTTCATGCTTAGTGCCCCTCAGTACCAATGTTCTCGCACATCCACATGCCCCACATATAATCCTACGCTCCAGGAGATAAATGTATAATTAATAATCGTCTGGGCAGTTTCCAATGGTTGCCCCAGTGGTAACATTATTAAGAGCGCCTGCAATGTGCTGGAAAGCTTTTTTTGGCTAAAGGGCTTTCTTAGTCCGCGAGAAGACTGAGTGAAGTGCCGTCTCCACTGATTTCCGCCTTGTAAGGGCATAGTGGTTGCCACAAATCCATGGCTCCTGGGTGGCTTTGTGACACCCTAATATATAAGTATATAGGTACATACAATAATCGTGTAAAATAATTTACGAACTAAAAATATAAAAAAATAGGAAATGAATGTCCATGGTCAAACAACAATCAGGTCTAATCAATTAGAAAATTAGTCTTAGCCTCTCTTACTTTTTTTTCTTTTTTTTATATGAAGCTTGGCACTCTAAAGTTTTGAATTTTCTCTTTTATGACCGGAAAAGTATCAAACTCCATATATAAAGAAGACAAAAAGTAAAAGAGGCTAAAAGAGAATCAGAGTGCTACCTCATCGGCGAGAACTTCGGGCGACAGATTCTCGCACGCGGGTCGAATGTTGTCCTTGAGGGCTTCCAGAGTCTCGGGCTTGTTCACATAAACACGCAACTTTAAAAAAGGTCTAGAATGGTTAAATCGGGCCAATGTAAATCGCCAAAACGAGAGATGAGGCGACCCGAAAGCACCACCTTCAGAATATCGGTTGTGGCTCACACAGTGTGTGCCGTTGCTCCGTCCTGTTGGAACCACATGTCCTCCAGTCCTAATTCGTTCAATTGCGGCAGAAAAAACTCGGCTAGCATGGCCCTATAGTGTGCGCCTTCCACTCTTGCCGTTTGACCAGCGACGACCTCGAAAAAAATGGCCCGATGATTCCTCCAGCGTGAACAGCGCAAAATGCAGTTACTTTGAGCGGATGTTATGGCTCCTCGTGCATCACTCGTGGTTTATTGGTGCCCCAAAAGCGATAGTTTTGCTTGTTCACGTACCCTCTTATGTGGAAATTAGCCTCATTGCTCATTATGATTTTGGTCGAAAAATCGTCCACTTTGGCCTCGAGTTTGAGGATGGCTTGGGCGTAGGTTACCAGCATTTGGCGCTCGACAGGCAGCAGCTGATGCACGGTCTGGACTTTGTATGGGAATATGTGCAGGTCTTGGACGAAAATTCGCCTTAGGGATGACCGGCTGATGGCTGATTGCAAGGCACAGCATCTGGTCGATGTTTCTGGCGACAGCTCGACATCCTCGCCAACAGCGGCGATATTCTCGGCCGAACGGGCGCTCCGGGGCCGGCCACTCTTGGCAGCGTCTCGTGTGATATCATACTCTTCAAGGTTGGTGGCCAAACGGCACAGCGTTTGCGCAGTCGGTGCCGAACGACCGGGGAATCGGCGACGGAATTCGCACTGCGTCAACACCACAGACGAATTGTTACACAAAAAAATAGACATGATTATTCCGCATTCTTGGAAGGTGTATCGCTTCATGGCTTGTCCTTTTGTATTCTACATCTGTCTAGTTGACAATTGTCAAAACAAATTTAACATTGGCCGCCACTTGAAAAATAAGGAGCATCTTCCAATACGGTAATTTCTTTTGGCCCACCTGTTATAAGTGCTAAGCACCCTGTATATATGTATATGTACAAACAACAATAAAAGTTCTTCCGGTTTTTTTACCTGCATTTTTCGGGAATTAAGTTGTACATAAGTATGCCCAAATGTGAAACCCTAATTGTAATACCCGTATTTTGATGTACCCAAATACTAATGTATAAAATATTAAAAATATTATTGCATTGTTACCTCCAAAATATTATATATATGTGTGTGTGTGTAGGTATGTATTTTTTTTGAATTTTTTTTGTCTAGTTTTAGCTAAATTTTTCTTAACGAAAAAGCTTTTTGTTTTCTTAAGTGATGAAACAAAACAAGTTTTGACCACCTTCACTTCAGTTATACTCGTAAAGTAGCATAATACAACAACAAAAGTAAGTTTTATTTGATTGCTAAAAGGCAAAGAGTACAACATCAGCCCATACACACACACATACATTCTACTCTTTGTTTATTAAGTACATTGAATGCATCTGTATTGAATATGTAGATATGCATGAATGTTTGTATTTGAATTAACACAAAAGACCCACTAACACACAGAGTCCAAAAGTAAATTTTCAATGACAATCTTCAAAAACAAAATTTATGGTAAATTCCCCAACAAAATACTACCAACAACAAACAATATTTATAACCAAAAAAAAAAAAAAAAACAGAATTTTGATCTTAACCAGAATTTTTTGAAAAACTTATAAAATTTTTATGCTCTTATTTTCAATGTAAAAAAAGGAAAAATTGAGCAAATTTTTATAAAAAAAAATACTTTCTCTTCTTAAGCTACTTACATTGATGATGGTTTAGAAGAGTTAACCTTTATGCTGATTTACATATTAATACCAAAACACAAAACTAATTTCGTAATATTTTCTTTCTTAATAAAAGTTTAGTTTATTCTGAATTGCCTTCACAAGCAGATCTCAACCGTTGATATACAAAAAAATATATTTAACCCATTGGCAGATCAACCTGTATCTTGCACTATGAATTTTCTTCAAATTCTTTCAAAGAATTTTAGTAGCCACCAGTTGGTTGCTTACTTACTACTCGTACTATGTCTATTACTATGGTCGAGCATTAACATTGCGAACGCTTCAGGCGAACTGCATTTTAACATTTCCAAAGATGCGCAAACACCGATAAATATTTCACATATTAAAAACTTTTTTCAAATAATAACGCTAAACTTTTTATACAAAGCGAAAAGTACTAGAAATTCACCCAACGTCGTCACAAAAAGTTCCCAGGAAATTAAAGATAGTATGAGAAAACATTTATTTTTTATATACTACAAGTAGGTAACTAACTTCCAATATTTTGAACATGCAAATAGAGAACCAATTTGTAAATTTCCTATTCCTTTTAGAGATGACAATATTTTACTGGAAAATTCCCCAGGCATGGACCCTTACGAGACTTACTCCCATATCATTGAATCGTGTGTAGATGAAAAAATCTCATTTATTTTTCATGGTTGGACGGAAGGCTGCTCAACCGAATGGGTTCCGCATTTATTGGAACGTAAGTGAAAATTTTTTAAAATATTCGAATATTCTGTAATGAATACAATTCGTCACGACGAGCAAAAGTTTGTTTAAACCATAGACCGTGTTTGCCATAAAATATCAGCAACAACATTCATTTACGAGATTAATTCATTATGAAAAAATTTTGTTTGTTTACATTTTGCATACGTACAAGGTGGGCAAAAAGAAATCACCCCATTGGAAGATGCTCTTATTTTTGCGAATAGCGGCCAATTTCTCTGTTTTAACATTTGTAAACAAGACAGAAAGAGAATACAAGTGAACAAGCTAAACACTCTCAAAGAACGCGCAATAATCGTGTCTACTTTTTGCGTAACAATTCATCTGTATTGTTGGCGCAGCGCGAATTCCGTCACCGATTCCTCGATTGTCCGGCAACGACTGTGCAAACATTACGCCGTTTGGGCACTAACCTTGAAGAGTATGGGACCACACGAGACGCTGCTAAGAGTGGCCGGCCCCGGAGCGCCTGTTCTGCCGATAATATCGCCGTTATTGGCGAAGATGTGGAGCTTTCGCCAGAAACATCGACCAGACGCCGTGCCTCGCAATTAGCCATCAGCCGGTCGTCCATAAGGCGAATTTTGGTCAAAGACCCGCACATGTTCCTGTACAAAGTCCAGCCCGTCTGGACTGTCTCTCAACCGCCAAACGCATCGCAAGCAATATTGGATGACATCTTTTGGCCCACCTTGTACATGAGTATTGACACTTTAAACCGCCAGCTACTCTACATTCTTGTTAGGTACTTTAATGTTCCCTGGGTCACAGCCAGAGACCTTACCAAGTCCATTGCAGAAATGATTTCCAAGCCACCTCTGTCGGCGAATGTACACCCTTGGAAAATGACAGACAAGGTGTTCCACTGTCCCTACTTCCTCCTCATTCTCGGACAACATGCAGAAGTTTAAACAGCTCCTATCTCATTTACTGGTCATATATCTTGCATCGCAGTGCCCCGTGAGAGTCCCAATTATACACCTTAGTTTCCCCCTCTATTCTCCCTTCTATCCAGAAGTCTGAATCTCGCAATCAGCCCTTCAGGTTTGGCCTATTTTGTTTAAGTCATATGTCTTCATTAAGGCGTAAAAGAAACCCATTATTGGCCTTACAAGCTCACATTCAAACCCAATATGCTGAGGCGATACCCTTCTCGCCAATTAAGCTATAATCTCCATACCGGCAACGTCTTAATTACCCGACACCTAACAGCGGTCTGGATCTTCCTAGATGGTAGGGATGTATCTTGTCTATTAGGCAATCCCTTAAATAGTGAAACAGATGATAGTCCAACCACAAAAAACCGAAACACATACATCTAAAAATAGAAAATCCATGACATTCTTACTCCCGTATCTGATATGTACACAAGAACCTCGGTATCTACATTTATCTGACCAGAATTAAGGGGTGCCCATCTGACCCTGCCCTAAGCATACTTGTTTCACTAACCACAAATAAGTTTCTTGTCGCTATTCCAGCCACGAAGTTCTCAATGGAGAGAAAATGTAGAATAGTATCCAGAGCTGCCTGTGATACAATACTCTTGTTCCCTGTGAAGCCAATTACACATATCTTTTGAACTTTGACAAGATTCTCCTTATGTTGCTCCTCCCCAAGGCCTTCAAATAGACAAGAATCGATGTAAGAATACGAGTTACAATGGATGTGTAAATCCAGTTCACCATATCCGGTTGTAAGCTTCAGGTCTTAGCTATGGAGTTTCTGCTGGTGCAGTAAGCGTTCAAAGCCTGCTTAACCATCTGCGAATGGAGAGCCTTTCAAGACAACATGTCATCCGGGAAGATATTCAAATATCTAGCATTCTCCGCCAGTCTCGGCTAAGCATAGGCAGCTTAAAGCGCGCGATCTTGTACTTTGTATCAATTTGCATCACCTCATTTATCATAGATTAAAATTTAGCCATGTCGCCTGCATTAGTCACTACTTTTTATTCATTTATATTTAGACGATTGCAATTCTTCGCTGACCATTAATATCTAAAAAGACCCCTCTTTTTTCTTGTATCTCTCCTTAGGTGTTTACTCTAAAACTTTAGGATCTGACTTTTTTAAAAGATCAGATGACTCACGGCATAACTTAAACACCGTTTCAACAAATTATTCTAATATTTGTTGGGCAAGGCCATACTTATTTAGAAGATTTTTTTTTATTTGTAGGATTATCATTTCATCGTGGTGGTTGCATTGTTTGTGTAGACTATAGCTTCTGGTCTAAAGGCTCATACATTAATTTGTTGCAAAAATTTTATCCAATAAGTGAGATTTTGTACGAAGAAGTCTTACAGCTAATCCAAGTCGGTTTTCAACCAAGAAAGATTTATATGTTTGGCTTTAGTTATGGTGGACAATTAGCTACACAAATCGGACGTATGCTGAAACCCCAATACAACATAAATAAAATAGACGGTGAGTTTTAAGATCTTTAAAATATTTTTGTTATGTATTCCGTTAAAAAGAACCCGGGCTAGAAAGTTATATTCCATCTACAAACCTTTAAGGGAAACAATTTCGTAATTTTTAAATTAAATATTCTTTGGAAGTCTTAAGCTTTTCGCAACGTCACGGCACGTTTCAAAGGAGAGCATATATGGGCAGTTCCGTTGTAATGGATGTAACAAAATTATTAAAGTTTTTGGTTGAAAAATCTTTTTGAAACTGTGAAATGTGTAAATTTCCGTGTGGAAATTGTTAGATCCTTGATCGGGAAGCTCATATGAGGAATTAGGAACTCTCGTCGTACTTGCTTAATATGAAGGTAACTGTGGTATTAAGATACTAAAGAATGGCAGCTGGGTATTTATTATCATTGGTGAGCGAAAGTTCAGTCAAACAAACATACGTAATTAAAACATAAGAAAGAAAAGTCTTTAAGGGATAATCGTGAATTTCTGATAAATACTCCAGCTTCGGAAGCGGGCACATTAAACTTGGAGGTGCCAAACCCATGTTTAAACAAAGCAAACACAATTACTGCGAATTTTAAAAATTCGTCGTGCTAAGTTTGTGTTTAATTTCTACACTGACTAACGACGAATTTACTGCAACTACTTGAACTCCATGGAAAATGCTGCAAAAAAAGTAGTTGGTTTCCGAAAACTCCCAAAGATACAATTGGTATGATGAACAGTGTTGTAAAGCAACTGCAGAAAAATATACAACACAACAGCACAAGGCAACGCTGCAGACAGTGGGCACGCGTAGTGCACGGGAAGGGTATCCGGATAAAAGAAAGGAAGAGAAAAAACTTATCCGAAGAAAGGAAACGGAAATGGAGTGTGAAGAGATCGAAAGGAAATAAAGTTGAAAAGATGCCAGAAAACTCTATCGTCATGTAAAACAATAGACTGAAGGCTGTGGTATAAGACTAATAAGGCAATCTGGTGACAGTAAGGATAGTGCGCTTAAAGTCTAAAAGGAACTCTTTTTTAAGTTGTTGATATCTAAACATAGCGGCGATGGAGATTCCTCCTTTTTAATTAGCAATGACGGTGTGAAGTGCTTACCTTCCAGACAAGAAAGGGTGAAAACATCAATATCTCGGATTAATAATAATAATGCGACAGAAACCTATGGCTTACCGGCGTAATTGTGTAAGAACGGAAGCTATAAGTTGTAAAGAATTATGCATTTACTTATCTGCAAGATTTGGCTGGAGGAACGCATGCCCGATTAATAGAGCCTCAGAGTGCTATGCCCTGTTCAAAAAAGAGAGATCAAACTGTGCTAATTATAGAGGCATTCGTCTTCTACCCATCGCGTACAAGGTACTGCCCTATATACTGTGTAAAAAGTTTAAAACTTAAGTCGACGAAATAATCGGCCCTTATCAATCTGGCTTTAGACCTGGCAAATTCACCACTGGCAAGATATTCACACTACTTAAAATCTTGAAAAAACCCCAAGAGTTCGGTTCGTAAAAAGATGTTTAAGCCCATGTCTGAATTCGGCATACCTGCAAGCTGATCACATTAAGCAGGATGATCTTAACAAATTCAAAATCATCCTTTCTAAAACCGTTTACCACATGCTGCTAACATATGTCGGTGATATCGACATCATGGGGAGAACATTGCGAGATGCCACTGCTGCGTTTGCTAATATGGGAAAGAATCGGTTTTGCAGTAAATGAAGACAAGACTAAGTTTGTGGCTTCAACGAATAGAGAATCCACGAGATTAGGATAATCTGTGAACGTCACTAACTTCGAAGTTATAGGGGAATTTGTGTACCTCGGGACCATTAAAGTTAAATCGAGCGACCTCAGTTTGAAAATATGGCGCAGAATTATACTTGATAATAGATGTTACTTTGGCTTAGGCAAAAAATTCAGGAACAGGGCACTTTCTCGACAGACAAAGCTCACATCTTTCAAGACACTTATTCTACACGTGCGGTGCGGAGGCATGGAGAGTTTCTCAAGCAGATAAATGTGTTTTTGGCGTGTTTGAGAGAAAAATACTTTGCAAGATATTTGGACCAATCTGTGTAGGCACAGAATTCCGGTATCGTACGAACCAAAAGCTTTATGCCGACATCGATGTAGTCAAGCGCATGAAAACTCACAGACTTCATTGGTTTGGTTATGTTTTGCAAATGAATGAAGATACTTTAGCGAAAAGGGTGTTTGAGTATGATTCTGAGGGAAAATGTAAAAGGGAACGACCGAAACTCCGTTCAAAAGACCAAGTCCAGGAAAACCTTCCAACTTAGAAATTAAAACAAGTAAGAGCGCTATATTCGCCTGTGCCGAATCCCAAACTTTTTTTTATTTTTATCCATTTTTTTACTTATCAAATATTTCTAATTTTTAAATAGGGGTCGGTGTCATTTTTTAACGCTCCACGGGTAACGGGGAAGTTGTGGGGGTTTTTATCCTTATTTTTTACAAATTTTGTATGGCAACCCACTTAGACGGTGGAGATAAGGGGTAAGTATATTCTAGAAATATGTTTTGGAGGGGAAACTAATAGGGGTCGGTCGTACACTTTTTTGCTCTAAGGCCAACTCTGAGGAAGTTGTGGGCATTTTCATATCATTTTTATAAATTTTGGATGGCAACCCCCTTAGGGCGTGGAGTTAGGGGGTAAGTATATTCTAGGAATATATTTGGGAGAAGAAACTAATAGGGGTCGGTCGCACACTTTATTGCTCTAAGGTCAACTCTAAAGAAGTTGTGGGCATTTTCATATAATTTTTGTAAGTTTTGTATGGCAACTCCTTTAGGGCGTGGAGATACGGGGTTAGTATATTCTAGGCATATGTTTGGGAGGGCAAACTAATGGGGGTCGGTTATACACTTCATTGCTCTTAGGCCAACTCTGAGGGTGTTGTGGGCATTTTCATATCATTTTTGTAAATTTTGTATGGCAACCCCCTTAGGGCGTGGAGATAGGGGGTAAGTATACTCTAGGAATACGTTTGGGAGGAAAAATTAGCGGGGGTCTGTGGAACATTTTATTCCTCTAGGGGCGACTCCGGGGAAGTTGTAGCGGTTTTTACCTAATTTTTTCAAACTTTGTATGGCAACCATGTTAGGGGCTGGAGATAGAGGGTAAGTATGTTTCACAAAAATGTTTGGATGGATAAAATAATTCGGGTCGGTCTTACATTTTACCTTTGTAGGAGAACCCTGGAAGCCGTAGGAGCGATTTTAAAAATGTTTAAATTAAGCTTTGTATGGCAACCCTGTTATATGTATGAATACTAATACTAATAAAATTTTCGTTTTGGGTGTGGTTCAACAATATCAACATAACTGATTCTGTTTTTTTTCTTTTTTTGTTGTTTTTTTGTTGTTTCTTTTATTATTACATACATAAGTATGTTCTTTGTTGTTGTTGTAGAATGAAAAAAAGGAGGTAGTCTTGGTTTTTTGCTTATATCTCGCTCATTTATCGGGCAATTTTGCTGAATTTCAGTACCGATTTTCCCGCGACTATTTCTGACAGTTTGATACCACCTACGGGTCTATGCGATATCGGGGGGCTTCAGAAAGTTGATTTCAACCATAACACGGACAGACGGACAACGCTAAATCGGCTTCCCTATCTATAAGGATCCAGAATATATATACTTTATGGGGTCCCAAATGGATAATAAAGAAATTACAAACGGAATCACAAACTTATACATATGTATATACCCTTATCACTTATGTGAAGGGTATAAAAAGAAGCGCAGAAAACCGAAAATCTTGACAGTCTATTGTCAGTTCGTCCAATGGCCCACATGGGTTCCTATAAATGGCCAACTAAGTTAGTAAGGGTTTAGGACCTGATTTTATGGTGTGAAAAATTAATGACGCTCAAGATTTTTTTTCAGCTAAAGAAATGGTTCATCATTCCCTAAGCTAAGATTTCACTATAATTGAACGCTTTTTGATTTTATTTTATTTTATTTTTTTTTTTCTTACTAAAGTACCTTTTTAATATTTTTTTTCTATTAACAGTTTGCGATATGGCTGGGCCAGGTTTTGATTTTCTCAGCTATTTAAATCACAGTGAAGCAGCTGAAAATGTTCAATGTTATTACTCCAGTCTGGATAAGGGTTCCCATTTTCATAGCTGCCATCAAAATATACGACTTGGTTTATGTGGTTTCACTCAACCGGCCATACTAAGTCAACCATATTTTAATAGTCATGGACTATGTGTGCGTATTTACATAAATACATTTGATTATCCATTTTATGCCTCACAAAACTCTCCACTGTGGTGTGAAAGGGGAAAAATGATCAAAAACTTGCCACAAGGCTTTACAGTGGGCTATAAGGAAAGTGGCTACAAGTAAGTAGTTAGAAAATAAAATATTAAACTTTAATAATACTTTTTCCAAAAATATAATTATAGGGATATGGTAGGTGATATATTTGTGCCCACATCTTTGAATTACCCGTACAATTTGTCTAAAAGAGAAATGATTTTATATGAAAAATATTTAAAAGGTGCCTAAATAAAAACTTTATTAAAACAAAATAAAATTTGTTTTTTATTCAAATAAAATAATGTTTACTTTTAAAGCTTTTATTTGTTAAAGGCATCTGTTTTAAAGGTTTATTAAATTAAATAAATAAAAAAAAAACATTGACAAAATATAAAAAATATATTTTCCAATGATATTTTTAAATATTTTTACTACACACAAATGTAAGTATGTCGTCAGCTGATTACTGGTTTGCAGTGCGCGCCAAATTTACCAAGAAAATAAAATCTCCAAGTATTAAATGATATCAAGCTTTAGGTTAGGTTAGGTTAGGTAGAACAGGCAGCCGTTGAAGGAAAAATTACAGCTCACTTGGATCAGCTTTATTCGGTCCCTTTGCGTTACCTGGAGAGGCAGATAGAATAGGTTGAGACGGAAAGAAAGAAGAAATTTTGAGAATGATAGATAAGAAAGAAAGGAAGAACAGAAGAATGAAGCAGACTTACCAGGGTCTCTGTTGGGAATCGAACCCACAACCCCCAGACTGGTAGACTCGTACACTTACCACTGACCTACCGGGGCATCCATATCAAGCTTTAACAAAATTGATGTTTTTTTTTAAATTTATTCAAAATGCATACTTTTTGTGTCATCTTTAATTGACATATATATGCTATTCTTTCCTTGTTAAATTAAATTTAATTCGTTGTACTTTAATACTTTGACCTATTCGAAAATAAGTGGAAAATATCAGTGTTGTAATTAATTAGTGGAGCACAAACAGTTCGTAATAACTTAAAAACTTTTAATACTATAAATGTTTAAAAGTTAGAAAGAAATTCCACTTATTTCGTTCTTTCCTTTTTATTAATTTTATTATCCCTCTTGGAAACATATGGCCATCTTGCTCGGTTTACCGCTATTGTTTTGCGTCTTCTTAAGTAAGGTTATTTTGTCTAAGGTCTAAGAGCATCCTTTGTCCCGCAAGTATTTTTTTTTGCATCGTAAACCCGCACGCAGAGGAAAAAAATATAAATATATATGGCCACAAAAATATCTTCACGGAAAATTTTATCATTGTGTGATCACGAAGATATCTTTTATGACTGCCACAACTATACTATAACTGTAGTAAGTTTTGAGCGAAAGATTTCATAATAGTTAAGATATAAATCTTATCTTTTTCATTGCACATTGAAGAAGAAGAATGGGAAGACCGAAGCTCCGTTTGGAAGATCAGGCCAACAACATCTAGCTGTTCTGAATATCCGGAATTGGAGAAAGAACGCAAAAAATCAAGGCGCTTGGATATCAGTCTTATCTCGACTAAAGCCCTAATCAGGTTTTTAAAAGCCGGTCAAGAAGAAGAAGAAGATTTAAATTACTGTACCTACGCTAGCGCGTTTAATTTACATTGCTTTGGTTTTTCTGATATTAATCGAAAGACCAAGATTACTTGCTGACCTCTCGATATCTTCGAATTCAGTTTGAATTTTGGTGATCTTTCGCGCAGAAGTAAACAAATATCATCCGAAAAATTGTAATTCCTTTTTTTCTCAACAGGTCACCCAGCAGGATGGTATAAAATAATATTTCTGTTATAAAAGACGGAAATATCCAGACTCTTAAACATAGTTCTGATTACTCGAATTTGTCTCTTTTGTTCTTGGAATCTACAATTAGTAGCAGTGATTAATACATTATAACTTGTATTATGTTGGTGTGGATTGATGGGGGCTATGCGTCTAAAAAGCAGCGCATTTTGGAGACACTGCAGAGGTAATACGGGCACAGTAGAGTTATCCGATCATATACCTTTAGTGAAAGTTAAAGCTAACTGCACTGCGCTAATATCAGATCGGAAGGACTAGTTGGATTTAACTCTTGAAAATTAATGTGCGAATGATCTGGTAATTCGGGTTAGTGAACAGCGGAAGGTAGACCTGGTGATCCCGAAGCCTTTTGCTACGACGAAGGCCGAGTTGAAAAAGTGGGTGGAAAAGCCCACAGGGTGCTTTGAAACAACGAGACAGTTAGGAGAATGACGAGAATCCTCTGGAACAACCCAAATGAGGCCAGGACTGGGGGCATTCTGAAACTTGGTAAGCCTGAACTGAACACACCTTCATCGGATAGGAATTGCGGCAAACAGGAAGTGCAGGGCGTTCAGGGAGGACATCAAAAGGATGAAGCATTTCCTGTATCATTGCCCGGCTTTTGCACAGGCAAAAGCACGATGTTTTATGTCTGGGGGCAAAATACGGCATTCGATTCGAAGTTGTCAATGCTTTTTTTAAAAAGGAATTCTTATAAGAATTTTTAAATATCGATTTGAATCGAATGCCGTAATTTGCCCTCTGATGTTTTGTAAGCTGTGGCTTACTTAGGAGATGTGAAATGGAAGGTGTTTGGGAAATTCGTCCGTACCATCGAGTTTCTGTGAACTTCTCCCCTCGAGGTTTTTTTTCATGGCTTACAGTGCACAACAGGCTGACCACTGGCTTAGGTGTATGTCCCGCGGATCTTGACGCTTTTAAGGCCTCTTTATTTCAATCTAACGTGGCCTGGTCTATGCAGCTGCTATTTGGCTTGAAAGCAGCTTGTTTATCACGCAGGTTTCTCTTCTCTTCTGTATAATGGCCGCTTATACATATCTTATATTTAAATGACGTTTAACAGAATAATAACTCTCCAGTTGTTGCAATGATCCCTTTCTCACAAGATATGGTATCGTAAAATTTCAGCTGTTGTTTCGGCGTAAACTTGTAGATTTTCAGCTGGTATGGCATCTTTGCCCGCTGCTCAATTGTCCCTTAGTTTTCTGTTCCCTTTTTATCTAATTTGTTTGCTATTTTTTGGTCCATAGTTTCATCATCGTAAGATAAAATTACTGATTTCTTCCAAACGTTCTCTTCACCTTTGAGTTTGGGCATCATTTTTTGTTAATAGCGCTCCACTTGGCACCTGCAAAAGTTTCTAGCTGCTTCAGGTACTTTCTTTTGTTCGTTCTAGCTACTTTCTGGTTTAAATCACTACTTTAAACTTGACAAATTATTTATTTTAAAGGAAGCCGCAGTGGCCGAGCAAAATCTCTTTGATTTTATGTAAAAGGGTTTCATTACTTCAAAGGTTACAAAGTAATGAGGGGTCGTCACAGATATCAGTATTTTAAACCATAGAAAAAATTACCATTTGTTAAGGGCCTTAGTAGTTTGTAACATTTGTAAGTGTAAATAAAAAAGAATTAAGCATGAAATACCTATACTTTGTACAACCTTTTTATTTTGTTATTGATTGGTAATTTTTGTAAGCACATTAGTAAGCAGATGTCGTGAGTTTTGGCACAACTTAAGCAAAAATAGCTAGTAAGTATTCCGCCAAAGGGTAATAAGTCTTTTTTTCTCCAATTTAACAAGAAATCTATATACATATTTTTTTTTAAGTTGACCTAAAAATTTTTTTTCTTAAAAAAAATAAAAATTTTCTTCTGTGCAGCAAACTAGTATTAAACCTGCGATATGTATGTATGTAAATGCATACGTACCTAATTAAATTTTAGTTTGTAACACATAAATACATAGGTATTAAAAAAACAAGATATGCATACAGTTTAGGCGAAATAAATAGTATCGTAGAACGTACATACATACATATGTATCTGCAATTATCACTACTTAAATTTGAATTTTTTTAAATTTAAAAAAAAATCAAATTCAGTTCAGTGGGAAAATAAGAACAAAAAATAGGTATTTATTTATTTTGACAAAAACACAAATTCTCGTTTTAAAATCACACACAATATATGTACCTACCTATCAACACTAGTGAACTCACTTTTTGCTGTTGCATCAACAACATTTCACAACATTAAAATGTCTGACTGCCATCTACTTGGAAAGAAAAAAAAAAACAATTTAAGTTGTAACCCATATGTATGGATGCCGTTGTGCTTATTTCGCTCGCAACTGTACTCATTTAGGTGTCATTCATCGTGTTCTTCAAGATTAACGACTTCTTGGCTTACCTTATACAATCCCTTTCACTTTAAATCTGATTCTAAGCGGGAATTAAATGCTAACCTAATCTAAGCAATATTAGGGTTATATACATACATATATACATATGTATGTATATGTACATAGGTATGTATGTCTTCCCAATAAGTTTGGCGATTATAATTAATTCCTTAGGCATGTTTTATTGATCATTTCTCTGCAAAGGCGAATTGGAAACACTAGCTTCTTATTACTCTATGAAATTCATGCACTAAACATTTTAAGCTTAAACATATGGATGTATGTACAAACATACATACATATATGTGTGTATACATGTGTATATTCTTTACATTCAAACTCACACACAATGTAAAGGTTTTGTTATGTTTTTTTCATAACTACTTTAGTAGAATAGTGATTATGATTCACCATCAACATTATTAAAATGAGAAATTGAGAAAAGCTCTTCGTTTCCGATGTGAACTTTAAAAGAAATAACACCACAAACACATTTAAGCAAGTGAGAGCACTTGAGCACCATTCACCGTAGCTTTCAGAGAGCTTATACAATCTTGTAGCTCTTCACACGAAAGTTGAAACAATAACAGAATGGACAAAAAATAAAATTTAATTCTTCATATACATACTTTCATGCATACAAACACATACTTTAGCAGATATCAGAGATGCCGTTTTGCTGTATTTATTAGATTATTTTAAATTTTTTATAGTTTGTTAGAAAAGTTACAAAATATTTAAATATAGGTACCTATACAGTCATGGACTTAAGTCTTTAACCCCTTAAATTAAAAAAAAAAAATTTCTAGACATAAAGAACTAAAATAAAATAATTATTTTAAGTTGAGCTTTTATTCGACCATAAAAATAAAAAATATTATTTTTTTGAGATATTCGCTAGTTTCCCTAAAACTTATCTTTATTTTACCAATACTTCGTTACCCACTGAGTAACATCTTTAGCGTTAATACCTATAGCATTTTCAGTTAAAATAAAACCTTTTCGAATTAAGTGGAACATTTTTAATTGATACCTAATTTACCTACTCGCAATGCAAAAAATAGCGGTACCAACCAAGTTACTATTTGAATTTCATGAAAGAAAAATATATACTACATATTATACTTTTGACCCTTTTATTTTTTTGAATACCTATGCCGTTACTTATTAAGTAAAATGTTAATGTTTAAACAGTGATTAAATTACGATAGAAACGTTTTGGTATGACATTTTCCATTTAAAATCATTTGGCCACGCAATTAAATTAACGGCTTTACTTTATAAAACCGCAAATACCTATGTCTGACTTTCGCCATTTTTTCCAATATCCCCGGCAACACTGGTGCTGACATAGCAGAGTCTGTTTTTGGTTGGAAAAGATCACATTGAAAGGAGAAAATAAAACGTATCTAGTACAATTGCATTGAAAGAAGAGATGGTGAACAGACTTAAAACAACAACAAATAAACAAATTAATATGAAACCAAGCAAACTAACTGACTGAACTGAAAAATAAAAGCTAAGTATGAAGTTTTGCTGCAGTTGTGTTTTAGACCACGAAATGTGTTTACTTAAAAGTTTCGGCACAGTAAGAAAAGTGATATTTAAGCAAGCAGATCGGAAAACCTGTTGGGTGTTGGAAAGTGCTATTTCTTGATTTTTCTTTTTTTTTTTTATTGGGTTCAGTGTGTGTACATTTTTATTATTTCTGCTTCTTGTTCATTAAAGTAAGTGGAATTTATTTCACACTCCCCCCATGTTGTTTCACAATAAAAGTAATTTGAGGACAAATACGAATTAGTGTTATTGAGCACAATTAAGAAGAAAGAAATATTAAAAGCAAAACAAAAGAATTATAATAAATTGAAATTACAAAATATGTACTTACATACATATTAAAAGTGATCTACATATTTTGTATCCAACTAAATGGAATTTAATCAAAGAACACTTAATGTAATAGTGTGATCAATCAAAAAATCGATCATAGGGTTTGCACAATTACATACTTACCTACTTGGTAAAATAACAAAAAAAAAAAAACGAAAAATATTAAAAAAAGCAGACCTACAAAAAATAATAATTAAAATACATATGTACATACCTACATAGTTATAAAAGTTACAAAATACAAAAAAAAAACAAGTGAAACAAAAATTTCCTAGGATTACATACCTACCTATTAATCTTTTTGCGTTTTGGATAGCAACAACAACAACAAAAACTATTGTAAATGAAAGAGGTAAGTAAAGTAAAAAAGGTAGTAAGTTAGGTTAATGTAAATAATTTTCTTTTATGTAGGTCGGGTATATACCTACATACATAAGTATGTATGTATGTATTACATCTTTCTTCATAATACTCACGTATACACTGGAAACGATCAAACATAAATACACAGGCATGCATTTATACATACATACATTCATATGTATGTATTTACATCAATTGAATTTAAGAAACACACTCAAAGCCACATTCATGCATACATATGTATATATGAATCTACATTAATATAAGCATTTGTATGTACCAACATACATACATATATGTATACGACCTTCACTTCAAGTTTCTTCTTTTAATTTGAATTTTTTCTCATTTCTGCGTATATTTAACATAAATAGTTTCTTTGTTTTACTTCATTTTCTGGTCTTCACAAAAGTTTTTTATTTTTATAAACGAAAAGTAAGACGAAACAAAAAAAATAAAAACAAGAAATAAATATACACACATGCATACATATTTATGTATGTATGTATCTAGGTACAACAACAATGAATGCTTGCGATAAATATTACCACTTTTCAAAGTTTCACAAAAACCAACAACAGCAGCAAAAAGTAAAATAAAACTTACGAAATGTTTTATTTTGTTGTTGTTGTTGTTGTTTTTTATTGTGTTAATGCAATCATCTCCCATACTTACACACTTATGTTTGTTTGTTTGTTTGCTTGTGTGTTATTTACGAACATTTGTAATATTGTTGTTGTAACAGACCACGATGTCGGTCACATCGGTACTACCTATGTATGCTATTTTTTACGACGACGTCGGACAAACAACAATATAAAGCTTTTTGTGAAAGGCAGACTTTACTTTTAATCTCTGCCAGGGTACACTTATCAGGTAGGAGCGGTTCTACAAAAACAACTAAAACCGTCATAAGAATGTCAGAGACAAATAACAAAAACTCACAAAATCTTTGTTTTTCTTTTTGAGCTTTTCTTACGATACTACAGTTGTTGTTTGTGTAAAAGGAAGAAAATACATAAACATAAACAAAATTTGACATTAATATAACGAAATACCGTTACTCAGCTGTTTATCTGAGGCTACCTGATAAGTGTATCCTGATCTCTGCGTTACTAAAAAGTAGTAAATCGATCAGACTTCTTAATGACAAACTTTCGAAAAGCTGTTGCTGCTTGCTTAGGAGGTATTACCAAATAACCAATACATACATACATCATACATTCAAACACACGTACATATGTATGTATGTAAGTCTAGTACATGCTAACTTGTAGATTTGTATCCCAGCCAACAAAAAATATTTATTAAAGGAAAACCTTAGGCAATCAAAATCTTACGTTCAAAGCTTGCGTATGTACTACGCAGTTACGCACCACTAAGGCCATGAACACACACATATTCACATAAACATACTTTCTTTTAAAGAAAACCAAAAGATCTCTTTAACAGTATGTATTTTTAAACATATGTATGACATTAAATCAAAAACAGCATAACTCAAAATCATTAATTTTTATGAGAAGCTTTTTCTGGTATGTTTGTATTTTATTATAATCAAGTTTAACAGTAAAACAAGGTTTTAGAATAATATTAACTAAAGTGCAAACGAAATTTTCGTGTTGGTAAAAGATTTGTTTTGGAAACAGGTTTTAAAAAAAATAACTAAAGAATTTTGAGTTGTGACTAATTATATTTAGTATGCGATATTTAAATATGTACATACATATATGTATGTACAAATGTATGTGTATGTAATCTTTATTTATGTTTTAACGTAATTTTGAATAGGTATAAATTATGGAAACCTTGAAACTCTTTAATGTTAAAGTAGGTCGATAAAAAAGAAGTATGTATATTTAAAGTTTTTCAAGGAAAGTTTTTGATATTTAATTAAGAAACCCTAAGAAAATATTAAGTTATTTGTGTACCCATAAAAAATTTTAAATTTTGGAGTAATTTGATATTGCAATACTAAGATACCTATAAAAGGTGTATGATTAAAGAGTTTTTTTTAATTGATCTCTATTGAACAAATAAGAAAGCAATAAAATTTTACATGATAGGTACTGTTTGTTGAAAGTATCTTACTGCATAAATTTTTTACAAATTAGATTTTTTATCAAAATAAAATTGTATTCAAAAATTTACTTACGGCATGTTAATACTAAAATAAGGTGGAAGTTTATGTTTTGGTACTTTATAGATATAAGAGACTATAAAAAAGTAGTTATGCGTTAGATATGTATTTTTTTCAAAAGACTTTTTTATTTAAATCATCGAAATCGACTGAAATACCTAATAAGTGAATAGTACTTACATAAGAATTTTAAAGCCTGCATTACACGAAATATAAGATACATGCAAGTTTGATCAAATTAAAGAATACGTCAAGAAAAGTAAACCATTAAAACTTTCTGTGCATGTTGGATCGGTGACGTCACGCAAAATGCTTTCTTATTGACTAATAATTTTTAGCTCATTTTTGCTTATACTTTGCAATATGTTTATGCACCCAGAGTATATCAAAAGCTTTTGATATACTTGAAACTTCGAATGCAACACGAAATTAAACCATAAACACGAATTCACACTATGCAGCCATCAATGAAACATGCCTGGTTTCAAAATGTGTACCTAGCATTAGATGCTTGTCCTTATTATTTTTTTATAGCGAATCAGAAAAAGTCAAAAGCAAAGCTGATAATTTGTTGCTCATGATTTTTATGATGGCTAGCTGTCAAACTACATAGATTATAGTTTACATGAAATATAAAAAAACACGAAATTTTGTTGTTGCGGAATTGGGGTTACTTTGTTAAATATACTTTCGGTTGCTTACTTTACCGACAAAACATATAAATTTTGCTAGAAATTGTAGTTTTCTCATAGAAAACATATTTGGCAAAAGTTTAAGTGGGTCGTATACGTCATTCTATTCTTGGCTCTTGTTCTGCTATTATTCTTGGCTACATGTACATGTGAGTGTTACTTTTTATTTCAATTAGGATAATTTAAGGAAGATATATGCACTTATAGATACATAAGACTTAAATTTTGCATAAAAAATAATAGCCAGAAAACAAAGCCTATCTTTACAAGTGACTATAGTGAAATTCGATAGATTGTAACTACGAAATATCATAAAAAATATTTTTTTTTTTATATGCCCTAAATAAGCAAATGTTTCCATGTGGCGCGGCAGCGCGAATGGTTCAAGTCTTAAACTCCTTTTAAAGGATCTTTCTTCTAAAAATCAAAAAGAAACTAACTACTTCTTGTAACGGCATTTTTTTTGAATATATGTTTAAGCATTTTTTAGAACCGAAAGCAAATTTGTTAATCGTTTTATTATACCAACATAGAAATTAACTCGTTCGTTTAATCGGATATTCGAATTCTTGAATCCTTCTAATTTAAGAACACATTTGTAGCAGTTTACTTTAGTTAGTATTTGTTTTATTTCTTTTTTTCAACATTTGAAGTCTTAGATCAAGACATTAAATATTAAAATTTTAATCAACTTAAAAAGCTTTTTCAATGCCATATATCTTTTGATTAAGAAAAAAATTAAAAAAATCTTGAAGCTAGACAGAATTTAAATGAGCGGAAAAAAAAGTTAATGAAATTTATTTCTGACGTTAAAATTAACTAAAAATTAATAATTTACTTTAATAAATAAAATCTGGCATTTGTTTTCTTTAATGTTTAAGGTTTGGGATACGAAATTGTTGTAGATTTGATAATTTGAATTTGAAACCTATCGAAAGATTTACATGCATGTGAATTTTATATTATACACTTTTGGTAATCTAACAAAATAGTTTCAAATAAATAAGGTAACCTAAATTTTAAGAACTTAAAAAACTTAATAAAAAATGTATTATTGGCTTTAATCTAACTGATAAACTTTAAGCCAAAAGCATGCAGTAACGACATTCAAAAGCAATTTATTTTAATTTAACCAACCAAAGTACGAAAGGTGTTATTGAAAAGTAAAAGTTTAATTTGTAATTTCAATACAAAAAACAAACCTTAGTTAAATACTAAAAAATATATAATAACATGAACGTTGTTTAATTTTTTTTGTAGATTTCTTTTAACACAAGACTTATAAACAGAGTTAATTTAAAAGTAATTTTGTAAAAATATGTTACAAAATAAAAACAAAAACTTATAAGCTACAACCTTAAAAATTGAGAGTATACTAATTACTATGATTTCTCAACTTAAAAATTTGTTTTACATTAAACTATTTTTATAATTTAAAAAAAAAGCTTTTGAATAATCAATAATATTAAAAGCGCTTCAAAAATTTAATTAACCCATTTTAAGAACAAAGTTTTAGTTAAACTTTTAGGTTTGCTGGGAAATCTTTTTGACTCTTCTTGAGTTATAACAAAAAATTTACACACACATATATAACGTATACGTATGCATGTACATGCGACGTTGTACAGTGTGCTATAAAGTTTAAAATTATATTACCTTTGACTTTTTTTAATTAAATCTTTTTTATAAAAACAAAAAACCTTTTGTAAAGAAAATTTTTAAATATTTTGTCAATAACCTAATTTTGCGAATAATTAATTTGCGAAATGCAGATTTTAATTCAGCGTCTCAAATAACCTTAGAAACAACTGTCAGTTGCTATAATCCAACACCGTGTATACTTGTGAAAGTATTCTTCTGAAACAAGTTTTTAAAGTTGATAATGGGCAGTTCCACGTAAAACGGCCAAAAATCATTTTTTATTTTTAATGAAAGTCAATTAATTTATGTCTTAAAGATAATAAAAATTATAAACAAAACATATGGTTTATATTTTATTTTTATCAGTTTAGTACCTAGTTGGGCATTTTGCTTTGCCGCGCAAATTCCCTCTTTTATCTTAACTACACGTATACAAAGCATTAGAAATTTTTAGTCAGTCTCAGATGAGTTTTCAAACAAAGCGGTCGATTACCGCTTGTTTGTTCAATTACACTAACAACAATATAGAATTAATATTATCTGAAACTGCACATATACTAGAACAAATGCGATAGTATTAGTGTGCCTATCAATGGTTAAGTATCAATTAGTATTAATAATTTCGTTAGACCGAAATTTTATTCATTCACATTTAAAGCGACAATAAAAACTCGTTACTTTATTTTACTAAGCTTGTTACAAACTGTCAACTAAATATGCTTTCGCAACAGAATTGGAGTCGATAGCTATTTAAGTTTTAATGTACAGCAATTTTAAAAAATTTAGATTTAAAGAGCAGGGGTCAATCCCTATATAATCCGATCCAACCAAACTTTTGTTTCAAAATGAAAAGGTTATCATTGAAAACTCTTAATTTCAGGTTTGAGGTCGATAACTATTATAGTTAACCAGACATAGTGTATAGAAATTTGGATAAAATTGGTTGGTTTGTATGGTAGCTAAAGCTACTTCCCATTTTAATCTCCAACTTACTCCGTTTTTTTATGTAGACAGGGATATTTCCGATAGTTTGACACTCAAAACGCAGTATGAAGGATTTGACCTTGAGTTGAACAGACGGACATGGCCAAATCGACTTCCCTATCTATGAGGATCCAGATACATACATGCATGTATATATACATATACATATGTATATATACATATATGAGGTCGCAAATAAATATTGTAGAAATAAAAATTCATTGACCAACTGTTCAAGAGAAATCTTTTTTATTTATTCGACAACAATTTTTAAGTATATAAAGCAATATGTCGGCAAAATAGAGCCTGTTCGTAAATTGATCACTGCACTGCATCACGAGCGCAAAATTTTTCAAAAACTGAAATAAAATTTTTAAAAAGGTGATTGATTCAACAGTTATAGTCATTTTTAATTAAAAAAATTTTTTAAGGATAAATCATATAAAACATATAAATGCATTATCCCTGCCGATCCCTGATTTAAATAGTTAGTTGATAACACTAAAAAGTAATCCAAGTGCCAGTCATCACTAGTTGCGTAATAGTTAGCTTAAAGTTAGTTTAAAGTTAACTAAATATCCGACAGGGATAAAAACGCCCAAAAACAAATAAACAACACAATTATATTGTACAGGCCCATAGTTTTTGAAAGAAATTTAGCAATTAGCGCCATAAAAAAACACTTTAAAACAACTTTCGATATCAAAACAATTGCGTGCGTTCTTCTAGAACTTTTTACAGAGTAGAATAATTGTAAAATTTAATTTTTTTAAAAGCATAATTTCCTTGGCTCAAACTTATTTTTTTTTTTTTTTGTTTTCATATTTTTATTATTAAATCTTCGCCTTTGGCGACCAGCCAGTGCCAGACTAAAATTCAAGTTCTCATAATAAAATTAATTAATTCAGTAGTCTCATCTTAGTGCAATAGTATCCCTTCTTTTCAGACGAGTGTGTCCACTATGTTGCAAAATGTTTCGAGCGAGCGGATTTGGATGTATTTCCAGCTTGTTTAAATACTTGTCTCATACTTATCTCAATGCTTTAGTGCCTATTCTAATCACAAGTGATATTTTTAACATGTATTTGTTTAATTTAACGTTAAAAGCTTGTTAGTTATTTATAAGTTTTATATTTTAGAATTTGAACCAAAATGTGAAATCATGGTCACACCCGCCACAACGGAATAAATAATAAAATTTTCCGCTTAATGACAAACTATATATGTACTTACATAGGTATGCAGTTCACTGTGCATCTTACGGATGAAAACGAAAGGTATTTTAAATACATACATACATACATATGTATGTGCTTACACATATACACAATGAAAGAGAGCTGCAAAACCTAACCAGACCCAACATTTTAGCATTTAACGAAAGATTAAACACAAACAACTAAAGGCATATTTTAGTAACAGTCAGATGTGACGTATGCTTATACATACATACATATGACACATTTTGATAAGATTAAACTTTTCTTTTGTTCGTGAAGCCCTTCTCTAAATCGTTTTTAAGTTTTTAAAAAGTTTTTCTTTCCATCACTAATTAAATGCTTTTTAATTGTTTGGATCGTTTGTTTGGTTGGTGCTCCCCAAAAATATAGAGTTTTTCATTACAGTTACAGTTAATTCAAAGATTACTTAATACAAAATTTTGTTCAAGTGTGTGTAAATGTTGAATTTCACGTCTTTGCATTTAATAAGCATAAAAACATACGTATCCATACATATGAAAATTTATTCATACAAACACACATACATACATACATATGTATGTATGTATCCATCTACATATGGATACAAGCATATATTATTTATTTAAATTTTAACTGCTTCTGCGAGGCTGACTGTCTGGCTGTCTGACATACATATAGTCTTAATATCTTTTACGCAAACGTTATCCACTACTTAAAGCTTTTTTGTGAAAGAAATGAGTAGAGAGGTAAATATGTATTAAAAGATATTTATTGCACTATAGACGACACAGTTGTTGTAGCTAGAAAGAAGTTGAAAAGAAGAATAAGAGAGTTAAAGCAACAAGCTTTTGTAAAAGTATACCAATGTACTACATATTTTTGAGTATAACTGTGTGCAAATAAAAAGCAACAATACTTTAATTAAAACTTAAACTCGACAAATAATAAAACGAGTTTACTTAATTTATAAAAAAAATAGTGAGTAGCAACATTTTAGCAAACGAACGAAAGAGCATGCGCATGTGTATTACTGGAACTGAAATGATTGCTGTTACTTTTAACCAAAGACTAAACAAGTAAGTGCGCTATATTCGGTTGTGCTGAGCCTTATATACCCTGTACATTCGCACTTTTGTATATCGATTTACCGATTAAGCTTCTTACTTTGGTTGTTCTTTAAACATAAATATTCTAACAAAATTTTTTTCTCGTTAGTATACAGCGGATAACTATTATAGTTTGTAAAAACAGAAAATTTTATAAAATTTGTCCGTCTGTATCGGTGCTGCTCCACTGCTATTGTTCTTTGTCCTACCAAATTAAAAAACAACCTAAAATCTGTCCGTTTGTATGAAGGCTAAAATTCCTCATATTCCTGTCAAACAAATTTTTGTTGAAAAACATAGAAATCACACTAGTACTACAAGTCGATAAGAGAAAGGTTAGAGAGGCTAAAACTCCCCCTTCTCCTTTTAATATTCACTTACATACCTTACAGTAGGTTTAAAATCGATAGCATTTAGTTTCCGAGGCAAAGTGTATTGGAAATTTTCATAAAATGTACACTTAAAAAATTATTACAGTAACTGACTGTAAGTTATTTAGGAAGTAATCCGTAAAGTTATTTTTAAATTAAAAAACAGTTAAATTTCAATATAATATTTGTTTTTAACTGGTTTGAAGAGTTATTCAAAGTTCCAACTGCACAAAAATACTGATTTTCCGTTGCAGTTAATTTTGTCAGTTATTTTTTAGTAATATTTGATTTTGTTAATTTTTTTTTCGATACTTTGTGTTTAGCTGTAAATAACAAAAAATCTAGTTAATTTTAGACGAATATGTAAGTTATTTTTTTGATGTCTGAATTTGAATGAAATATTTTGTTGATTTTAATGAATATCTAGTTGGAGGGTTTTTAAATGAATATCCAGTTATTTTAAATACCATTTCCAGTAGATTTTACATAAATACTTTTTTGAGTGTATGCATTTGTAAGGGGGCTGCCACTCCCCTTGATCCTATTTAACTTATTTTTTTTCAAATGTAGTTATTGTAGTAGGCTTGACGAAATAAAGCATTTGAAAATTCAAAAATTGTCGGTTTCTATGGTGATCGGAAAAAAAAATTCTTAAATTAGATTGAGAAGTTTAAAACTCCGTACCAACTTTTGCGCTAAAAGTGACCATAAAAGGAAAAGAAGAAAAAAACATTTAACACTTTTGTAACTTTTTGTAAATTTTGATATCCGTGACTTTTTTTTAACAAAATTTTAGTATTTAATATAACCACCTATGGCTTTGATGACAAGATTAAGCCTTTGCTGTTGTTTAAACTTCGTAAAATGAAAACATAAATTTTGGTACATTCTTTGCAGGGTTGGGCAGTATTTCAAATACTTGTATTTGAAATACGTATTTGAAATACAAATACGTATTTTGTATTTGTATTTGAAATACCACCGTCTAATGTATTTTGTATTTCAAATACCTAACACTGAAGTATTTTGTATTTGAAATACTTATGATGGCAAAATACATTTTTGCAAAATACATTTTTTGTTATACAAAAAGTTGTCATTAGAAAAATTTTAAAATGCTAAAAAAAAAAGAATGGAAACTCTGTCTTTGTATTCATTCACGTTTTCGCCTTAGCAAGGCACGGTCTCACTCATTCAGGTAATATCAAGAGCTAAGCGGATATTTGTAAATGTGAATGTCAAAAAAATTAAATTTTTTATAAAAATTAAAAAACCCTTCACATTGCTCTTTTAATATACCCAGCCGAGTTGTTTTGTACTGCAAATAATATAATAAAAATACCTTGTGCGAGTTTTAAAGTCCATAGAAAACTTTAAAAAATTTTAACGTTAGTATGGATAATAGAAATAGATGAAGAAGATTTGAGGTCGAGAGTTATAAAAGTTTTCGACATTATTCGTATTAAAAGGTTAATAAAAGTTGTTGATTTTTATGGGATCTTCTAGTCCCCCTGCTCCTCTTCAACATTTTTTTCCAAATGTAGGTCTTATCGTCGAATTACTTTTTGTAGAACACTAGAAGTCGATAGCTGTTATAGTTTCCGAGATATAGCGTATCGAAAATTTCATAAAAATTATTCATTTGTATGGGAGCTACACTTTCTCCTGCCCCCACTCAAAAAATTTTTTTCTTCAAAGTGTAGGTCGATAGCTGTTATAGTTTCTAAGATTTTGTGCATAAAATATTTTACAAAATTTGTGCAATTGCAGAGAAAAAACACTTTCCCTGATCCTATCTGAAAAAAAATTTTCTTTTGAGGTCCCTATGTTCAGAGTATCCGTGCCAAGTTTTATGGCAAGAATGACTATATTCACTGAGCTATATAGGGATATATGCACGGATTTCGTCCTAAAAAATGGATTATTTTGATTTTTCATTTATATCTCGGTCAATAGTCAACCGATTTTGCTAATTTTATATAGCGATTGTCTCCAGGATATTTCCAAAAGTTTGACACCAATAACTGGTCAGTATCACTTTATTTGACTCCGAAAACTTGATTTCAACAGACTGACAGACGGACATGGCTAAATCAACTTCCCTATCTATAATATTAACACATTATAGGGTCGCAAATGAAAAATAAAGAAATTACAAACGGAATGACAAACTGATATATACCCTTATCACTATGTGAAGGGTATACAAAAGAAATGCAGAGGGCGAATTTTTGAATTCGTTTTGATTTTACTTTACTTTTAACTTAATTTGTTTTTCACATACAAGTCACATACCAAGGCACATTCAACAAGGTTAACTCAAGGCGAATTCAAAAAATTCGCCCTCTGCATTTCCTTTTTGTGTTTGAACGGTAGAATTTTTATTTCGTATAAATGTCAAATTGATTTTAATCAGCTGGGTTCTTAATATTACCTGGTTAAATGTGCCCTGGCATATACAGAGAACCAAGGCACATTTAACCAGGTAATATTAAAAACCCAGCTGATTAAAATCAATTTGACATTTATACGAAATAAAAATTAATTTTACATGGAATTTTTAATTTTTCGGACATTCTACCGTTCAAACACAAATAGGAAATGCAGAGGGCGAATTTTTTAAATTTGCCTTGGCTTTACCTTGTTGAATGTGCCTTGCAGAGAACTGTTTTCATAAAATTTAAAACCAGTCTGTTTTCATCAGGACCTGTAGAAAGATTGTTTTTTTAGCAGGATTTATATATTCTTCAACAAGAGGCTGCTTATCTGATTAAACTTTTAAAAATCTTGTGTTCATGATAAATGGTTATAACTATAAGATTCCTGATTGTACATACCGAGACCGAAATTTTTTATGTTGATTTTTTCAGAGAGTATAATTAATCTAAATCTAAATTTTGCTAAAATTGTAAGTTTTAAGCTAATTTTTGCTGCTTTTATGAAAAAAATGGCGTGCTAACTGAGCATGCATATGCTTGTTATGATTTATTTTATGAAATTATTCTACCAACAACAAATTTGCAAATGAACATTGAAGAAAATACAAACGGAATGAAAACCCGATATATACCCTTATCACTATGTGAAGGGTATAAAAACCTACATAGTACTTTAAATGTATGTATGTTTGTGCACATTCATACATGCATATGAATGAATGTATTTCATTTCGTGAAACCCCAAGAACACTTTCCATTTCATTTTGGATACGTGCATGCATACATATGAAGTTAAATAAAATATGAATGTTTGTATGTGTGTGAATATATGTATGTATGTGTGTATGTATATTTTCGCTCTTTGGCAATAAGAGTATAAATTGTTTTTTAAGCAATCAATTGACTGACTGACTGATCGATTCTCCCTCCATTTACTCCTACAAAATTCTCTTTGTTTATGTATCCATGTACATACATATGTATGAATGTATCAGTGTGTATTAAGGTGTGCATGTGTTAAAACGAGAGCTTACGAAGAAAGAGATGTAAACCATTTTTAGAAAGTAGTTTTGATCAAGTCTTTTTAAAAAAAAAAAAAAAACAAATCAAACTCACACACAGTTACTGTAGGTACATACATACATATATAATTTAAATATAAATTTTAAAAAATCCAAGGCCTCTTACTATCCAACTCTTACTTAGTTGAGTTAAAAAACTCTTGTCTTATGGCGTACTGTTTTTAAGATGTCTGATATAAATTTGTATCTATGCACGTAAATATGTACATACATACATACATTTGTACATTGTATATTTCTGTTTATGGTGCTTATGAAATTATTTCCTTTTTATTTGCCAATTTCATTTTAGGTACCGAGAATGTTGATGTTGCAATACAGCAAACATGGCGAATGTATTCTTAAAGAAATTGGAGCCGCATTTCGTGGGGAACATCCCGCTGATTTGACGATTGTTTGTGAGAATAAAGTGAAATTACATGCTCACAAATTAGTTTTGGCAGCAGCAAGTCCATTAATAAGGTGTGTAAATATTTACTTTTACTTGTAATTTATATATTCATAAACATACATATACAAAAATATTCATAACAAAAATTCCTAATCTATTTGGTTTTTTGTTTTATTTTTGTACTTTAAAGAAACCTTCTGGAGGATACTCAGCTATATGACTGTATGACAACTGTGTATTTCCCGGATGTAAATGCCACTTACTTCAGATTCTTATTGGACTTTTTGTACTCCGGTCAAACTTGCATAACATCGCGAGATGTCAATTATTTGCACGATCTGCTTTTGTTGCTACAAATCAAATCGGACAATTGGAAGACAACTGACAGTACATTGACAAGTGGTACTTGCACAGCTACAGATAACGGTAACAATCAAACGAATTCGAATAAAAAAGTGGCGTTGTCAGACGAAAGTCCCGATTGCGAAAATAATCTTAAAAGTGAAAATTGCAGCGATAATATTAAAAAAAGCCCTTTATCATCAGCCAGCTCTGAAAAGAATATATCCGAAGAGAATGAAGACGACAATCTGAATATTGATAGTGACAGTACAGCAGACTTAAACAGAAATAAAGATGCAAATGATGTTGACAGCCTATCAGATGCAAATAACATCAGTGGTCTTAATCCGGTTAATCTATCTTTGGGCATACGTACGAAATCAGAGCACAGTATGAAGAATATATTTCGTGGAAAGAGCAGCTATTCTCCTGACTATGACTCACTTAACATTATGGAAAGTGCAAAGCGTAAAACTCTATTCTCTGACTCGGCCAAGGATTGTCTTAAACCACTTTCAGATCACGGAGACTTAAACAGTTCGCCAGACAATTACGTTGTAACTCCACATCGAAAACGACGGCCCGGTTTTCATTCCTCACCCAGCCACAAGCCTTTCGTATCTTATCAACAAAATTTACTCGACGAATTTCGTTCAGCTAAATCTTCCCTATCACCAATGACCGGTTATTTGCCGGAGAAAAATCTACTGCTGCCACTGGACGAAAGCGTTATTAACCCCTCTGATATACTGCCTACAAATCGAAATTTGCTAGAAAAAAACATTTCCCGACATGACAGCCCTGAAAAGACAGTACAACTGCCACCACAATTGGTTTACCAATGGCAATCAACGCACAACTCGAATATGTCCTCATTATCTCATCTACAGCCTGGCCTTACATCCATTTCAGACATTAATTTAAGTCTCGAAGGGACCAGCAATCAAAACAACTCCAACACCGGCATATGCAATAACAACAACAGCACACAGAACTCCGTCCGAGAATATCGATGCGAGTACTGCGGCAAACAGTTTGGTATGTCGTGGAACTTAAAAACCCATCTTAGAGTTCACACTGGCGAAAAGCCGTTCGCCTGTCGTCTCTGCATAGCGATGTTCAAACAAAAGGCCCATTTACTAAAACATTTGTGTTCAGTTCATAGAAACGTCATCACCACAAACGGCAACGACAATGACACCCGTTATTGTTGCTGCTTCTGTTCAATGTATTTCGAATCAGTACAAGAGTTGGTCCGACATTTGTCTGGCCATCATAACAATTTATTGTTAGCAAAAAATTTACGCGATTAGTACTTTTTTATAAAATAGAAATTGCTTTTAAAATACATATATAGTACATAAGTAGTATGTACATAGTAAGTGTGTATGTATAGTATATAATACCTACATAAATACACCTTCAAATATACCTATGTATGTATGTATGTTTATGTACATATATTTATGCATTTTGTTAATTTTAACATTTCCATCTTCTTTTCTACTGTATTTTTTTGTATATTTTACACTATAAATTTTACATCGTATATATGGATTTTTTTTATAATTATTATTATATTATTTTTATTATTATTATTTAATACATATTGTATGACGATGTTTGTAATATATAATTTGTAATACAACCAACAACCAACATTCAAGTTTAAATATTAAAAGAAAAAAATAAAAAAGTTTAAATTTATTACATATTTTGTTATACATACAATACTATAATTGTATGTAAATAGAATTTTGCATATTTTATTTATCTGCAGATTTTTTCAATTTTCACCGCAGCACACTGGTCCAAATCCATTTTTTTAGGCAAAAATTAAAAAAAATTAAATATTTGAAAATTTAATAAGTAAAACTTTTTTCTCATTGGCAACACTCCAATATATTAAGATTTGAAAAAAGAAGATTTTTGAATGGCAACACTTCAGCAAAGTAAACTTTTAAAGTTGGCGGTTTAAAACGTGTTTTTAGAAAGCGATTAATATAGTGAATTTTAAAAATTAAATGAAATAAAACAAGTTTTTCAAGCACATTTTAAAAAGCAATATAATGAATAAATAATTTAAATGTAAGTTGTTTGGGGGTTTTCACACAAGACTAATTTTCCTGGCATAAAATCGCAGTTTGTAGGCTTTTTCGGTGAAGAGAGTGGTTTTTGGTTGGCACAATTTTTCAACCAGCTTCAACCCCGTACAAGCAGAACAAAACTAACACATACACACGTGGCAAACGTGAAATAAACAAAGAAAATACTAACACACACAAAGCTGTGTATACGTGCACAATTTTATGCCAGCATAATTAGTCTTGTGTAAATACGAAAGAACAAAAGTTGTGCGGATTAAAAATTAGTCTTTTCTGAAAACCCCCTTTAAAATGATGAATTCAAATTTAAAAAAAAAAATAGTGATCTTGTTACTGTTTATGTGTGCTGAAATTATGTAGATTAAAATAAGTAAAAGCTCTATATTCGGCTGTGCCGAATCTTATACGCCCTTCACATTGGTCTTTTTATATTCCCAGCCATCTGATCCAGCCGAGTTATTTCATACTGCAAATATTATAATATAAATGCGTTTTATATGTATGTATGTACATTTAAACATATATACATGCATACATATGTATGTAAATACATACATTTGTTCACACATTCATAATAAGTACATACACACGTACATACATTGGTGAATACATACATACATAGACCTACGACCAAGAATACACGAAACTTTGCAAATTTTTTATGCCCATCCATATACACATAGATATATAATTAACAGCGTTGCCAGTTGATTACAGTTGTTACATTTTTTATATGGATTTTGTGATTTTGTTTTAAAAAAACTAAGGCAATAGCACTGTTTTGCCTATATCCTGGTTGGTAGTTAACCGATCTAGCTGATTTAAAATATCGATTGTTTCCCGGATATTTCTAACAGTTTGACACCGATAACTGGTCAGTATTATTTTGATTTGAACAGACGGACAGACGGGCATGGCTATATCGACTTCCCTATCTATAAGGATCCAGAATATATATGTATACTTTATGGGGTCGCAAATGGATAATAAAGAAATTACAGATGGAATGACAAACTGATATATACGCTTATCACTATGTAAAGGGTATAATGAACATAACCTATATTTTTCAGTGACAAAGAGTTAAATTTGAGCATTAAGGTTCAATTAACTATAGCCACAGAAAACAGCTGTTCGAACCAAACTTATGAGCAACACGGTATTTGATTATAGGTGACTTACCATTACGTCATAAGCATAGCCATAGAAACCAATTGAGTTTTGGTTTTTATGACAACAGTTATGGTTATGGCGTTATGATAAGTAACGTATAATTGAACCTTAAACTTGCAAGAAAGTAAAAACGTAAGTCTTTTTTAAAATGTGTGTAATTAAAGCAAAAGAAATCAAAGAAAATAATAATTGGATAACTTTTTATTACATAATTTAAATTATTTACCCAAATATATAAAAAAAATAGAAAGCTTGATATTCAACTATAAAACTGAAATTTTCCCTGAAGTATGAAGCCAGTAATTTAAGATTTACAGTTACTTGGCAAACTTGAATGAAAAATTCTTAGAACACAAAAAAAATTAATGATCACTTTGCACAGTGTATAATCCGTGAATTTTGAATTACATAGATACTCTCTACACATATAAAAAATTAAATTTCACGTTTTTATGATACATTTGTTAAAGCAAAAAAACGTTGCCGAAATGTTTTTATAACACTCATATCACAAAATGGAATTAATCGGATTTAAGGAGCTTATCCTCAATATATATTTTATTGTCAATTTTTAAAATTCTTCTTTTTCAGAAAAATATTCGTGAAAAAATCTTTGTTAATTTTGCAAAAAAATGTGGTGTTTAAGGGGCAATAGGCGATGGGCGTGGTCAGAAAACTTAAATACATATATATTTTTAAATTTTTTTTATCTATGCCCAAACGTGTATGTGGGGAAAATATGACAGCTCTTGTTCGAGGCCATTAAAGACCAAAATGTCTTATGGAATAAAAATTTGTATGGTTGATATGCCAAAAAACTAACTGATCATTAACACATAAAGGTTTGGTCCGTTTGCCAAGAAACCTTGCTTCCAAAAATGTTAACTATATTTTTAACACAAAAATGCATGGACACCCAGCAAAAACAACCACTTCCTTAACCTCTAGGTACCCTGCGAAACTGAGAGGAGATCTATTATTATCTGCTGTTTTTAAAATACACGAATGGAGAAAATAATTAAAAAATTTTAATATGAAAATTGTTATCGAATAAAATATCGAAGAAAACGCCTATTTTTATTTTATTTTTAAGTTTAAGTGACCAAACTAAAATGATTTTTATTTCGCCGTGTATTGTTTCTTTGTTGCTTTCTTTTTTCCTAATCATACTTTTTATATGGTGAACGAAATTTCTTAAATCTATTATATAAAGAAGGGTTGTATGTATGTATGTATGTATGTTTTTATTGTATAGCTGGTACTCCAGTGGATCGATTTTTTTGAAATTTTTACAGGGAATTACTTCAAATCTGGAAGAAAAAATAGGCTACTTTTTTTTGGAAATTATTGCTGGCACGCCCACACTTCGCCCATTTGTGTTAGGTCAGGTTATGAATTGCCTGACAAATTCAACCATAGCCATGCTATACTGTTCCTCGTCTCTGTCTTGTATGTGAAAAGTTCTTTAGTCGAGAAATTTATAGTCGCCCTGCCAAAGACAGAATGAATCAAATGAAAAATATTATATATGTTTAATGCTAACTTGCATTACATTCAAAATATATGGTTCACCCTGTTAATAACTGAAACACTTATAATCTTATAATATTTCTCGATGCGAAAACTTTTCGCAAGTTATAGAAACCAGGTACTGATAAAACGCGTAGAGCTAAATACATGAAATTTATAATACGTGTAAAGCTTTCATTGTTTGTTTAAATACAGATGAATTTTTAAAAATTCGGCCCGTAAAGGGATACAATTGTCCCCTTTTATAAATTATATTTTGATTTTTTTATGCGTTTTTTGTAACTTTTAAACCAATAAAGATAGGAACGTAATTCAAATTGCGTGCGACAGGCCTAAAAAATATGAAAATTTTTACTGTGTTTTACAGAACTCAAAAAAATATTGATATCTTTTTGCTAATTTTTTGAAATTTTTACCGTAAGGGTTATAAAAAGGGTTAAAATTATATTTTGGCACTTTTTATGAATGGAGTTTATAAAAGAATTTTTGCTAAATAAAGCTTTTTAAATACCTCTAAAGCTATAAAACTGGTAAATCCCCAATTTTTATATGTTAATTAATTAGTAGGGCTGACTCATAATTTGTTTCAACTTTTGTGGGGCGACCAGTAAATTAAAAAAAAAATAAATAAATGTTTTTGTTTACATCTTCTGATAATAAATAATGAATAAACAATTGAACTATGATTGGTGTAGCGAAGTAAACCGGGATTTAGCTAGTACATTTATAAAAATATATGTATTCTGCTTAGTCATTTCTAACTATAGGGCCATCACTGTTTGTTGCTTTCAGCACCTCTTCGCATTTTTAATTTTAAAATATCTTTATCTACTGAAAAACATGAATAAACTTAAGTTTCAAAAATTTTTTAAAAAACCAAATCTAATTTAAGAAAAAGCAACAAAAAAAATATTTCAATAAATGAAATGAAATATTAATAAAAAAATATTAAATGATAAAAAATAAAACAATTTTTTTAATAGAATAAACTTAACCTCTTCTAAATAAATACGCGGTAAGGCTATTTTATAAAAATAATATTTTGTCTCTAAAAAGGATATTGTAAATGATAATTTTCGTGGTTGAGTTTGATTTTAACGTGTCCGATTCAAATTTTTTTAACTTAAAAATTATTAACAGTTTTTTTGAAAATGTTTTTCACAGACAGATAGGCTTTGCCAAATAAATTCAGATATTCTATTGTTATTGAAATAAGATAATCGATAACACATAAAATGGAAAATTTCTTCATCCCTCGTATCACTAATAAGGGTGAATTTGTAGTTTTAAAAGTACTTTCTATGCAGCGCTGTAAACATTTACAAATTGTGTGTGTTTACTTGAAAGGTGACCGCGTTAAGACAACAAATAAAAAAACTGACGTTTATAGAAGCGTGCGTCGCACTCTCTTGGCAAATGCCATCACCGAATATTTCCTCCAGTCTTTAGAGCAAATAATACCCTAGAAATTTTTTTCTGGAGCGCCCGAGCTCTATACAGCGACGCAGTAACATCATATAACCAGAAATCATGGCTGACTAGTCGCCCTGCTCTTTTAGCATAAATTGCTGTCCATCAATGACTGGTTATCCTCCCTACTTGAAGTCTACAATCGCTCCTTCGCAAGGACAGAAAAAACCTCGTTACCTCCGAGTCATAGATACCCACATTATCCTGGATACTCCTGGTGTGAGGTTAGCTGCAACATATGAATGCTGGTTTAGTTTAATTAAGTCACAAATGGAAGTTTTTTTAGCAATTTTTTTTCTAAAACGAGTTTCTAAATTTTTTGCTTTGATTATTTAGGATTTTTCCATCTACTTACGAATTTTCAATGAAAAAACATGCACAAGGAAACATCGGAAAATAAAGTATTTTTGAAATTTTATTTTTTTTTCAAGTTTTAATATTTGCATTTTCGTTTTTATTTTTGTTTTTATTTATTTTTTTTGTTAAGAAATCATAGTTAGTTTTTGATTTTTTTTGCAGAAATAGAGTTAAATTTATAATCAATATAAATATTAAAGAAATAACGATTATTGTTATCATAATTGATTTTTATAAAAATATAAAAATAATTACTTCTGCAAAATAAATAAAAATTAAAAAAAATACAAGTATTTTTGCAAAAAAAAAAAAACAAAAATTATAAAAAAAATACGAAAACCAAAATATAATTATTATTTTTTGAGATTTATTTTTTTCATAATTTCTAAACGTCTCTGTATAATATTTTAACAACACTTTTAAAAACTATTATATTTTTTATTGCAAAAAGAATTTATAAAAACTCTTCTTTCACTTTTGAACAAATTATTTCCAAATAAATATATAAACCCCTTTTTTAATGCTACAAGTGGCTTTTTATCAATTCTAAGTTTAAAAAAAAACAAACATTTCATAAGGGGGACCACATAAAAAATTTATTAACATTTTAAGCAGAAAAAAAAAATTAAAACGCACGTAACTTTTAACCCCTGTCCTGACTCTAAAAAAACCTCCTAGAAATCTTACATTTAAACTTTGAAAATTTACAATATAATGCAAAATTTTGATGTCTCTAAAATTGCTTATATTTTCCTATTTCTTAAAATTCACGTTTGCCTTTTTGTCCAGTTTATTCGAACAACTATTAATGTGTGGATCGTTCTGTTACTCTTTGGTTTTGTTGATAATTTTGACATTTAGAAAACATTTGCGACTATTGTTTTTGTCTTACTGAAATTGTTGTTGTAATGATGTCACCTTATAAATAAGCCTAAATTATTTTTTTTTATAAATCAGCAGTAATAGAAATCAGACAGTCGAGCCAAGTCACCCAATAGTCGTCTATTAAATTTGTTGTTAAACGGCTGAAAAACTATATTTTTCGTGTGCGTGTTTTATTTATTTATTTATTACAGCTATTAACTAGTTTTTTTTTTTTATAAATAAGCACAAATCAACGAACGTTAGTGTTCAAATTTTTATACGGTAAAGTTTTTTAAGATCAAAAGAAATTGTTAATTAGCATTTTAATAAAGTTCAAAAAGTATTTCAAAGTAAAAGAAAAAATATTAAAAAGAAAAAGTTAAGCAGATGATGTCATCACATAAATTGTATTAATATTATTAATAAAATACGCTCTTAAATCCCTTAAATTCAACAAAAAAAAATTTGCACAAACATATCTACATACCTATAACTAATAATATTACAGAAATTTACTAAACGAAAAAAAAAACTCCAGCAAGAATGAATACTGTGTACCTACTAGGAATGTGCAATTATTGTTTAACAAAAATAAATTTTTTTGTCGGCGTTTTACGTGAGCATTTGTAATAATTTCTAGCAATTTATCTAATTTGCAGTAAACGAATGAAACTTCCATATGGATACAAAAAAATCTAAGTATCTACATATACATACGAATTATTAATTTAAACAAAAATGTAGTCTAATGTATTGAAAATACCTGTTTGTAGAACAAAAAAAAAATTTAATATAATAATAATACTAAACTTAACTAGAAAAATCAAATTGTTGCGGCATCAGTCACATTTGTATTGCGGAAGTTCCCTATTAAAAAAAAGAAATTTGGCATTTAGTGTATTTAGCAATACCTACATACAAATAAAATATTTTAAAGGATAAACGATATTGATTGGTTATCATCAATTTGGAATTTTAAAGGATGACCCTAATTTGTTTTTAGAAATATTGCAAACATACTTATGCATAATTTTTTTTTTTTTTTTTTTGTGAAAAAAAATCTATTCCAAAACCATTTTACATGGCCAGAGTTATGAGATTCTGCGCAAAAATAGTTTTAAGAAATGTAGTATTTCACAGGTACATTTTGATTTGTTTTCTTTACATAGAAAATTTGCTAACTGGGGGTTTACACGTGATAGTAATAACAAAAATCCACACAAGATACATATGTACATTTTTTGTTCCCTACAGATAAAATTACTTTTGACTTCAAACTTGTTAATTATCTGTCCTTTTTTCATACATCAAACTATCGATTTTAACATAAGGTTGCCATAGGAGGCCAACTAGTTTAGTTTCTTATAGTTATATAGGTACTAGTTAAAATTAAAGTTTTTGTTTTTTCTTTTATAGCTTTACTAGTTAAGCCCTGGTGTGCTTCGCTACCCTTAATCATAGTAAACAGGATACACGTACATATGTACATCAGGTACATGATACAAAGAACCAGGTAGTCTCGTCGGCCCAGCTGATTAGTGCCAAAATGTCAAAATTATGCTCTCCCTGTGTAAATAAAACAACATAAATTATTACTCATCGTTTTTTTTTCTATGAGCTTTTGTTTGACACGTTGGTACTAATTTGTAGTTGTTGCAGGGACGAGATTACCTGATTAGTTGTATCATGATAAGGTAGGAGTGATTCTACAAAAACAACTAAACCGTCATAAGAATGTCAAATACAAATAACAAAAACTCACAAAATCTTTCTTCTTCTTTTTGAGCTTTTCTTACAATTCTACAGTTGTTGTATGTAAAAAAGGAAGAAAATACATAAACATAAACAAAATTTGACATTAATATAACGAAATACCGTTACTCAGCTGTTTATCTGAGGCTACCTGATATACGTGTACCCTGATAGTAAAATTACCAAAATATGTAAACAAAAGTATTTTATAATTTACTGGTTGCCCTACATAAGTTGCAACAAATTATAAGTCAGCCCTACTATATTCCAAAAAATTTATTTAGCAAAAATTCTTTTACAAACTTCTAAAAAGTACCAAAATATAATTCTAGCCCTTTAGTACCCTTAAGCGCCAAAATTTAAAAAATGTACTAAAAACATATTACCACATTTTGGTAACCTGAAAAATGCAATTTAAATTATGTTTCTGTCTTTATTGGTTTTAAAGTTACAAAAAGTACCAAAATATAATTTTAACCCTTTTTCCCCTTAGGGTCCAATAATTAAAAAAGGACCCAAAAACGTACTCATATTTTTTAGGCCTGTCGCACGCAGTTTGGGTTTATTGGTTTAAAAGTTACAAAAAAACGCCTAAAAAATCAAAATATATTTTTACCTTTGGGTCCGGTCCAAATTTGAAAAAAAGTACGAAAAATTTAATCATACTTTTTTAAGACCTATTGAACGCCATTTGAAAAATGTTTCTATCTTTATTGGTTTAAAAGTAACAAAAAGTACCAAAATATAATTTTAACCCTTTTTCCTCCATTTAGGTCCAAAATTAAAAAAAAAAAAACACCAGATACCTGTATGTTTATTTCTTAGGGAAAACGCAAAACAATTTTCAAAAGTTATTCAGGGTTTGCGTTTAAGAAAACGCAAAACTTTTTAAATTTTGTTTCTATCTTATATACTTCAGAAGATAGTAGGTTACAGATTTTTCCCTTTTCGTCCCTTTTTTATCCCTTTTACGTGCCGAATTTTTAAAAATTCATATGTATTTAAACAAACGTGAAAAGCTTAACACGTGTTATAAATTTCATATATTTAGCTCTACGCGTTTGATCAATATGGCTTTGAGTAATTTTGTTAGGCAATTCATAACCTGAACTTCCCACACAAATGGGCGTAGTGTGGGCGTGGCAGCAATAATTCCCACAAAAAAGTAGCCTATTGTTTCTTCCAGACTTGAAGTAACTCCCTGTACAAATTTCAAAAAAAAATCGATTGACTGGTGTGGCCAGCTATAAAATACAAACATACATACATACAACCCTTCTTTATATAATAGATTCCTGTATTCTATTTTTTATTACACTTTTTACTAAGCGCAGTGGATATTTAAATTTTTTAAAAATAATTTTGCTCCTTTTTTGGCTGGTTGCAACGTATTACTTTGACAGCAGTCCTGATTGCAACTAGTACATAACCGTTTCAAAACGTACTAGTTAGAACTTTAGCTGCAGGGTCTTTATTCCACAAGCGCACTTAAAGTTTTAGCACACATGATGCCTTATACGTGTACGAAAATTTTATGAAAGTGTGTGCAAGTGTAAACGTAGAGTAATAAAAAATGTGTATATTTTTGAACCAGGGACTGTAAATAAAAATTATTTTCGAATTTTCAACAACAAAAAAAAACACGTACAGAGAAACATCGAAAAGTCAAGTAAAGTACACAATCTTCATGGTAATTTTTTTTTAAATCAATTGCTTTTAAATTTTAAATTTTTTCTTAAAAAAAAATTATTTAGTATTAGAAATATGTAATTGTTTTTTAACAATATAAAAATCAAAATAATAATAATTACTGTTATCATATTTGATTTTTATATAAATTTAGAAATAACTATTATTTCTGCAAAAAAAAAAAAAAAATAAAAATAATTATTTTTTGACAAACAATAATAATTATTTCTGCTTAAAACATAAAAATCAAAAATACTTTTTATTTTTTTTTTCGCATAATTATTACGGTCCCTGTTTTAAACACCTACGTACATAAATACATACATTGGTACGTGATTCATATGTACACACATACATCAATGCAAATATTATTAAAAAAATATAGAGATAAATCCATTACTGTATACGTAGCTATTTGAATTTCAAATTAGTAAAAAATAGTTATTTTATGCTTTTTTTTGCCTTTTTACACCCTTCATGTAGGGTATACATATATCAGTTTGTCATTCCGTTTGTAATTTATGCAATATTCATTTGCAACCCCAAAAGAAACATGTGTTGTGGATTCTTACAGATAGGAAATCCGATTTAGTCATGCCCGTCATCATGTCTATTAACAGCAGGATTCTGAAGCTAAGTCAAATCCTACGGACTGCGTTTTTGAGTAAAGCCAACAGAAATATTCCTAAGGCCACTTTTTTTTAATTACGCACCGAGAAAGATGTAAGCAAAGAGCTAGACAACTTTTTTTAGGGCAAAATCCATGCATCTATCTCAGCAACTATGGCAATTGTTAACGCCAAAAACGTTTATAGAGACAGGGATGGCTAGCTAATTTGATAATCTGATACTACCTACAAAGTAACAATATCTACAGTTTGGAAAAAAAGTTTTGGATAGAAACAAGGGAAGTGAAAGCCACAATACAGGCGGACCAATTTTTTGATATTTTTAGTACAATATATGTATGTATGTTGGCAACTATAAAATCTATCGTCTTTAAACCTGATTGATTCACTGTGATTTCCACATTAGAAAATGTTGGATAGGAGGAAGGAGAGTGAGTGGTATCTTCCATATAAGTTAATCAATTTTAAAACGAATAATTTTCAAAACAGCTATCGATTTGAAACCTTCTATAAAAACTTTTACATTTTTAAAATATTTTTTCTTTTTATTTTGCGACAGAAAAAATTATTTTTTTCTGACTTGATAAGTTTTAAAAAAATTGTTTTTGTTTTTATTCAAAAATAATTGGTTTTGCTTCTTTTAGAATTTAATGTTTTTTGGATTTTTTTTTTTTTTTTTGAAAACAGATTAACGCAACTTAAAAAAAATGCTAAAATAGAATAAGTTCAGTTTTCAAAAAATTTGACCTCTTCATTTCCTTTTTGTGTTTTATAAAGTAAATGTCAAAAAAATTTTAAATTTCAAACAAAGGCACATTCAACCAGGTAAACTCAAGGCGAATTCAAAAATTTTGACGTAATAATGTCAAATTGATTTTAATCAGCTGGGCTCTTAATATTACCTGGTTGAATGTGTCTTGTTTCAAACAAAATGAATAAATCTGACAATCACTTTCCCAAAATTTCAAGGCGAATTCATAATCAGCTGTGTCCTTAACACTACCTGTTTAAGTGTACCCTAACCATGGTACACTAATATAGGCAGTATCAATTTTATACAAAATTGAATACATATTTGTAACGTGAAAATGTCAAATTTATTTTAATCAGCTGGGCTGTTGATATTACCTGGTTAAGTTTGCCCTGCTTCATACAAAATGAATGAATCTAGCATTTACTTTCTGAAATATTCATAATCAACTAACTGGGCTTTTGATATTACCTGTATTAGTGTACCATCATTACAAAATAATTTTAATATAAATAAACAAACTTGACATTAACTTTCTCAAAAGACACGGCGAATTCATAATCATCTGGGTTGTTAACACTACCTTTACTAATGTACCCTAATACAGGTAGTATCAAGGCGAATAAAAAAATTCGCCCTCTGCATTTTCTTTTTGTGTTTGATAAAGTTAATGTCAAAAAAATTTTAAATTTCAAACAAAATTAATAAATCTGATAATCACTTTCACAAAATTTCAAGGCGAATTCATAATCAGCTGGGTTGTTTACACTACCTTTCATAGTATACCCTAGCAGTTACCAACACATTAAAAAAAAAAATAAAACAGGCATGTTCTGATTTTAAGTTATTCATCGAATATTTTTATATCAAAACTCAAAATTATGTTATTAAAAATATAACCAAGTAATTCTTATATGGCAGGCATTTATCACAAAAATTAAAAAAGTTTTTTTGTGTTTCTTGTGATTTCAAATAACTTTCACAAAAAATGATTTTCAGAACATGCCTGAAAAAAAAATATCTAATAATATTCACTTATTTCAATCACGTTTAAACCAAAATAATAAAAACTATATTGTCTTAATTTTATTTACGAAAAAAAAAAAACGAGATCTTAGTACTTCTGTACAAATAATTCGGAAAGAAAAAGTAGGAAAACAAGTATTTAGAACTAAACTATTCCGCAGTAAAGAAGATCAAAGCAGCAATTTTTAATTTATATCGAAATGCAGAATAAGAATGGTATATTTTTCTGCAAAAAAAAAAGAAAATATAAATGTTCTGCTTTATTAAATTTTTTTAGAAATACATATAATTTTTTAATTATTTTTATTACTTTTTTTAGACACATCAAATTTTATGCTTCTTTTTTAAAATAAATAACTTTAACTTCCTTAAAAAACAATTACATTTAACAGAAAAATTTGTTTGCGCTTACTTTTTTTTAAATATTTTCATATATTTTTTGTGTTTTCCATTCCTGCCAATTCTTACTATGAAACACCTTTTTACAATGGATAACGTTCACAGATATATATAAATGTGTGTGTTTTACTAGCGTATGAGCACATAAATTATGTCTTTAAAGCAGAAGTTACTAATGCGAACGTAGATTATCTTATTAAGGAGATAATCCGCTTCAGTTAATAAATATTTCAAACAACTTTTTTATTCACGTACAGCGTAGATATCGTTACCTTAAATCCAAAAGGATGTAACTAACAATAAATCTAAAAAAAGTCTAGATTTTGGTTATGACCTGAGAATATATTTTTTTCTTACTTTTTTTAGTTAAAAGAAGAACACGTTGGCCTTTTAAGGTTGGTTCTGAAATTTCATTTTTAAAACTTAAATATGGGAAATTCCACATAAAGCTACCGTAAAGAATCGATTAACTTTTATTTTAAAGTAAGAAACTTGTAGTCGGTAAGGTCCGGCCTCCTACACCATAATTTTTTTTATCTGCACAAAATGTACTCCAGTTAAGGTGATTTTCGTGAGTTAATATGATTCTCGGGTAAATTCATACCAGGCGAATTCATACAAGTCGAACGCAGCAAAAGCAGGGCGAACAATTCGTACAGATAATGTCAAAATACATCATTATGGCATCATTAAAAAAAAACGCAAATTTTTTGCAGAAGAAAAACGTGAATAAAACTAATTTTACACGGTTTTTTTTGCACAAAGCACAAGAACGCATCATTTGGTTTTACTATTTGTTATTTAAGAACACTTTTTTAAATTTTTAGTTTAAAAATCTAACCGACGCGTAATTTTTTTAAATCAAGAAGAAGCACATAGAAAAACTTTTGATATATTGTGAGAAAAATTGCACGAGCAAAAAATAGTCTAGTCAGCTGATCTGTCGAGACCGCCTCTATGAATTCGCCTTGCCATATGAGGTACAATATGAACTAGTCTTCACAAAGTTTAGTAGTCAGTTTTATTTTAAAAGGGGCTTGTGCTTGTGTCTGAATTTATTTCGAAAACACTATTTATCCGCAGTTTATCTTTTAAACTTTGTTTTCTGTAGTTGGTCTTATACTATAAGAGGATTCTATTTAACAATTGGTGATACAAACTTCTAGATAAACGCTTAATTTTGTGGAGAGAAACGTTTGAGGCAGTTATAGCCTAAAATGTTTATAAAATTAAAAATAAATAAAAAATAAAATAAAGTTATCCTTAAAAACGTGACCTGAACCCAGCTGGAAGGACGAACCGACATGCTTTAATCGAAAGTTATTTCGAATCGATCGGAATAATTTAAGGCATTACAAACATCTGCAAAAACGCATAATACTTATAAGCATAATGTGTGGTGTGGGTATACAAACAAAAAAAAATATATTTTTTTTAATTTTTTTATAAGAAATAGTATAGAGATTCGTTCGAGCCCTAGCCGCAAAAACAGCGCAAACAGCTTTTTTAAAATTAATTTTCAAAACAGATTCACTGCAGAGGCTAATTTACAATAAAATAATTTTCAATTTAAAAAGTGGAAGAAAATGTCTTTAGTAGCTTTCACACACAATGTATTTTACATACGACTGGTCATTTTTGCAATCCTTATGTAATTGCGTTGTCTGTCAAAATTATATTTCAGATGTTTTTTTTAATTTTTGCTTTCATACGTACAATTGTTATAATGTCTGTGATAACCTTTTCCCCAAATTAAAAAGAAACTTAATTTTGCATGTTGCTTTTCGATTAACAGCTAATGTCAAATGAAAATAGAACACGCTTAGCTTAAAAATTTTTCATATGAATTTTACATATGGAAAATTCCATTTAGTCTAGTGTGACCGTTTTACTCACATTTATGTTTATACGGCAAAAAATTAAAAATTTAAGGCTATTATTTTCTAGGGTGGTATTATTTAAAGCGTTTTAATTGTAAGTAGCCACTAAAATGACATGACTTCTGCTCACAAAGACCACTTCAAGACTATGATGGATGGGATTTTGTGAATTTGAATTTTAGAGAATTTTAACTTTAAGATCATGTTATGTAAAGTATTGTTGATAACTAACATTATATTTTTAATTATTAAATTAAATTTTTTAATTAGTTTAAAGTGTTTTTAATGTTACTTGACCCAAAATTTTTTCCCAAAATTCATTTTGCTTAAAGAAAAACCTTTTAGAAAATGTGACGGTGTGACACTTTTATCAGAGCGTAAAAGAGAACTAAGCTTAAGCCCCTGCAAAATACATAAATAAAATTTGAATTAATTCGTTTATATTTCAATTAATTTTATTTAAAGATTTTTTTCTATTGTGGGGCGTTTTACGCGAAATTTGTCATATGTATTTCGCATAAGCACTGTTTTAACGCGTTCACACGGCATGTATCAATTTTGCAGTGAAAAACTTGATTGCTTTATATTGAAAATACATTCTGTGTGAACCAAGGTATATTGAACAAGGTAGGAGCAACTAATCAGCTGATTTTTATTCCCGCCATATCTTTTCCAACTTGGCAAAATGCTGACAGCAATATTTTTGACAACCAAGTTGGGTTTTAGCAACAACAAAATACGTGAAAAATTTTACAGGAAGTTGTTGTTGTAGGGACGATCCCACCTTATTCTAACATGGTGTGAACTTTATTTTTAATATAAATTAGTAATTACAATTTTATACATTGAAATAAACATTTTTGTTGGTTACATCCTTTTTGCTGTATAGGCTCGATATATGAATGTATAAGTAATATGATGTTCTACATACATATATACATATTAATGATTATATATGTATACAGCAATGTTTTTAAATTAATTAAAATAATAAATGTCTATCGGGAATGCCGTGTTATGCTTAATTAAAAATATTTTTATTCTTGCAAAAATAAATGTTCGTGTTGCCACTCCTTAAGCTTTAACTTCGTTTTATAATAAAATATTTTGCGTTCTCGTCATTCTTTTAATCATTAAAAATTTTAAAAATTAAGATTTCTTAATTTGTTTATGTTTTGAAAAAGAGTTATTAAAAGACTTTAAATTATATATTTTTGTTAAAAAAAAAATTGTAAACAAAACAATGGTTTGAGATTAAAAACATAAACAAAATCTTTTAATTATTTAGAAGTACTTTAATATGTTTGTACGTACATGTGTATGTATGTATACTTACAATAATAATGTGTGAAATAAACATAAACATTTGGGTTTCTTTTATCATTAGGTTATCTGTATATGTATGTGGTATACCTGGTAGAATATATATTATAACAAAAATTAGTCTTTTAATAGACTATAAAAATTTTTAAATGGTTAAGACTAAACATTTAAAAAAGAGAATACTTTTAGAACTACATATTTATAAAAAAAAAATAAATAAATAAATAAATAAATAAATAAAAATAAAAAACAATAACAAGATTGTTATTACATATTACCAACGTTTTAATCATGTTACTGGGGAAAAATTTAAAACCGGATTTTTTATTTAATAATTTGTATTACTAATGTATGTTTCTTAAACATTATAGTTTTTTTTACAAATCAAAACAGCGATTAAAATTATAAAAATAAAAAAGGCTTAACTAAAGCTATATTTACACCACCTAATTTTTTTTTACCTGAGTTCAGTATCAAAAAATTAAATTTAAATTTTATTGAGTCTCTAGGAATTAGTTTTAGTCCGCTAATTGTGAAAGGTGTTAAACTGTTGTAAAGTGTATGACAATACAACAACAAGAACTTTATATGATTATGTTTAAAACTTACAGTTAAAACTCAGACATATTAAATAGTTTGAAAAAAGAATACCTTCTATTTTCAACTGAGATTAGACAAAAAAATTAACAAATAAAAACAATATTATTACACCATATAAATGAGTATTAGCTGTGAAACTCAGATGATAACTCGGGTTGTGTAAGTAGAGCTTAAGCTGTTAATTAAGCATTAAATAAATTGTTTAAAATTAAAAATCTGTTTTAAAAAATATTTTTTTTACTTAAACAAAGGTTTGTTTACGTTTTAAATTTATAACTATACACTTTTTTTAATTGCTCCAATTAAGATGGTGTTTATATTTTCTGCGGAATTTCAAACATTAAATTAAATGACCCTGCAGAAATCAAGACTACTCCTTACATGCGTGTAAAGGGTACTCCACAAGGACCAAGACTAGTCCAAAAGTAATCCAAATATATGGGAAAACATGCTTCATTTAACATTACAATGTCCTAGGAGGGGACTATGTAATCCAAAAAAACATTACGTAAGAGTAGGCCCAAAACTAGTCCAAGTAATTACTCTACACATTATTAACATACTTTAAATTATTCAGCTTGCCAGAAAACACACTAAATAAAACATGGCGTAACAGTATTACCATAGTTGTATTTTTTTTAATCATGTATTGCGAGTATTGCCAAATATCTTTTTTTTTAGTCATCATGATCCATGTTTGCATTACATCGGACCATGTTGTAACTACTCCTTTTTACTTTAAACAGATCATTTACTCCAATAATTTCTGCAGGGGAATAGTATATTAATTTAATAAGAAAATATAAAAAACAAATTTATTAATTTAAGTACATATTTAATTTTAAGAATTTTGTGATAGGTCCTGTTTTAGTAAAACAAATGTTTGGATTTACGAATTTCGTTATTGAATTCGCATTTTAGTTTTTTCTTTGTATTTTTTAGCCTTTTATGATGATATAAGGAGTATAAGGAGACCATTTATTTCTGGGTCTAATTCAGTTAGCTTTTTTTGTTTTATATGTAAGAACCACCTTTATTTATAGCCATCAAATTTAAATCACTTCCTGAGTGCCTGTTCGTCCGACTGGGTATCTATGTATCCTTGTTATTAAAAAAAAAAGTCCCAAGTCGATATTTTATTCGAAAAATTAATTTTTAAAAAAAATTGTAATAATTTTTAGAGAGCTTTCAATCGGCTATAAACATGATTTGAGAGATAAAAATTATTTTAATATAGTTTCCGTTGCTAAAAAAATACTTACTTGTCTTGTTATCCCCCTATTTAATAAATTTTCTGGAAAAAATTTTTTCAAAATATCAAATAATCTTAAAAAATTACTACAATCAGTACATTTCAGTACACAAATATTTTAAATAATATACCAAATAAAAAATTAGTACATGTACTCATGAAATCAGTACGAATAGTCACCCTAATTAATATAGGTTAGGTAGATCAGGTAGCCGTTGAAGGAAAGGATGATACAGCTCATTTGGGTCCGCTTAATTCGGTCCCTTTGTGTTACCTGGAGAGGCAGATAGAATAGGTGGAGACCGAAGGAAAGAATAAATTTTAAACAGGATGGATAAGAAAGAAAAAAAGAAAGATAGAAAGAACAGAAAAATGAAGCAGACTTACCAGGGTCTCTGGTGGGAATTGAACCCACAACCCCCAGACAGGTAGACTTGTGCACTTACCACTGACCTAACGGGGCACCCTTTCTGACCTATCGGGGCACCATAACTAACTACTTAAAATAGCAAGTACATATGTACTAGCAATCAACTCACTACTCCGTAAGCACAATTTCCAATATCAACTAAAACACACTACTAAACACCAAAAAGGACTTTATAAGCATAAAAGGGTAAAATTTTCATTTTATTCCAGAGTTTCTATATTTAAAACATACAAAACTGCACCAAAAAAAAATAAAAAAGGAATTTTCGTTTACCTTAATCTAATATCTAAATAATTAAAATCTAAAAAAAAAGCAAAAACTAGCAGATATTTTAAAAAGTACTTTTTGTACACTAAGTTAAGCTTTGGTCTCAATCAGGGTTAATAGATTTTATGTGCCGATTATGTACACCAACCCAAGTTCAGTTGCGTTGCAACCACATAGTTACCGCATTGCTAACCATTTCTTAACTAAAATTGGCAACTGTTAGCTGTCAGTTGCCATCTGTAATACAATTTTTAAATAAAATCAACCAAATTTTTGCCATACAGATGAAATTCATTTTTATCTCAGAATTTATGTAAGGTACAAAGTTTTTGCTTAAAGAGTTTGTTTTTATTTAAAAAAAACTGCTATGAGTCACAATATTTGCAATTTTTTCCACGTTTGAAAATGATTCACTTTATGTTTCCAAATAAATATTAAATTGATTATTTGTTCACAGGTCTAATGCAGAATAAAATTTTCGATTTAGTTGTTTTAACCTTCTGGGAATTACTAGGAATGCTTTGTTATTTATTGGTCCATGGTATACATAAAGAAACTCTTTAGGTCATCCCGTATTCGTTTTTGGGTAAATATTCGACAAATGTAACTAATATTTAGAAAATATTTTTTTGACTTTTTAAAAAAATATGTGAAACTGTTTATACAAATCTTTAAAAACCAACAACAAAGCGTTTAATTATACACTTCACATAGTGATAAGGATATAAATCAGTTTGTTATTCCGTTTGTAATTTCGTTATTATCCATTTACGACCCCATAAAGTATATATATTCTGGATCCTTATAGATAGGGAAGTTGATATAGCCATGCTCGTCTGTTTAAATCAAGTTTCCTGAGTCAAATAAAGTAACACGGACCCGTTATTAGATTCAAACTATTAGAAATATCCTGCAAACAATCGCTATTTAAAATCAGCAAAATCATTTCACTATTGACCGAGATATAAGCGAAAACTTAAAATAACCAATTTTTTTAGGGCAAACCCCGTGCATATATCGCTATATATGTATGTATCTCATTAAATATAGTCACTCTTGCCACAAAACTTGACACAGATAATCTGAAGATAGGGACCTAAATAAGGGAAAAAAATTTTTTTAGATAGGATCAGGGGAAGTGGTATTTCCCCTACAATTTCACAAATTTTGTGAAATTTTTCATGCGCTTAATCTTAGAAACTGTAACAGCTATCGACTTCAAATGTTCGTCAAAAAGTAATTGAACAATTAGGCCTACATTTTGAAAAAAAATTTTTTGGTAGGAGTAGGGGAAGGGGTAGCCCTAATACAAATTAATAATTTTTTTGAAATTTTCGATACGCTATATCTCGGAAACTATAACAGCTATCGATTTCAAATGTTCTACAAAAATTAATCGGACAATAAGACCTAAATTTTAAAAAAAAAAAATTTTGTTTGGTGTAGGGGAAGGGGTAGCTCCCATAAAAAGAACAATTTTAATGAAATATTCGATACGCTATGTCTCGGAAACTATAGCAGCTGTCGACTTCAAAAGGAAGGGATAGCTCCCATACAAATGAAATTTTTTATGAAATATTTGATACGATATATCTCGGAAACTATACCAGTTATCGACTTCGAATGTTCGTCAAAAAGTAATTTAACAATAAGACCTACATTTTGAAAAAAAATTTTTTTTGGTAGGTGTAGGGGAAGTCGTAGCTCCCATACAAATGAAAAATTTTTATGAAATTTTCGATATGCTATGTCTCGGAAACTATAGTAGCTATCGACTTTAAATGTTGTACAAAAAGTAATTGGACAATAAGACCTACATTTTGAAAAAATTTTTTTGGTAGGCGTAGGGGAAGGGGTAGCTCCCATACAAATGAACAATTTTTATGAAATATTCAATACGCTATATCTCGGAAACTATACCAGCTATCGACTTTAAATGTTTTACAAAAAGTAATTGGACAATTAGGCCTACATTTTGAAAAAAATATTTTTTGGTAGGCGTAGGGGAAGGGGTAGCTCCCATACAAATGAACAATTTTTATGAAATATTCGATACGCTATTTCTCAGAAACTATAACAGCTATCGACTTCAAATGTTCTACAAAAAGTAATTTAACAATAAGACCTACATTTTGAAAAAAAAAAAAAATTTTGTTTGGTGTAGGGGAAGGGGTAGCTTCCATACAAATGAACAATTTTTATGAAATATTCGATACGCTATATTTTGGAAACTATAACTGATATCGACTTTGAATGTTCTACAAAAAATAATGATCAAATAATCCATATAATTTTGAAAAAAAATATTTGGAGGGAAGTAGCGGGATTAGAACTCCCCATACAAATCAACAACTTTAATTAAATTTTCAATAGGAATAAACTTTTTAAACTCGCGACCTCAAACCTTCTACATGGTATTTCTATTATACATATGTACGAACGTTAAAAATTTGTAAAGTTTTTTACTTCGAAAACTAGGATTGCTATGGACTTTAAACCCAGCACAAGGTATTTTTTTATTATAATATTTCCAGTACAAAATAACTCGACTAGAAAAGATGGCTGGGTATATTAAAAGACCAATGTGAAGGGTATATAAGATACGGCACAGCCTTGTTTTTAAACTAAGTTGAAAACGTAAAAATTGGGTTTAAAGGGACGTTCTATAGAGCAATCTTAGTAATTTATCTGGAATAATCTTTTTGTCATTTTTAATAACACATCTTCTCAAGGACTTTTTATGCTAAATGTCTATTTTCGAAAATTATTGAACTAAAGTCCCAACATTTTCCAGGCCCTCTTTTTTTGTTTTTAATAAGTAGCCTTGAAATTACAATACTCATGTGGCAAAGTCTGGGGCTTGGCTTTAATTATTTACATATTTTTTTGTATTAACCTGTATAAATAACTGAATTTTGGATATAATCAACACCGAGTGTGTAACATTGTATTGTCAACTGCAAAATTGGCTCTGCCTAAAACCCTCAATTAAGTAAAAAAGTTGCTAAATTTAACTAATTTTAAAATTAGCCAATCATAAATCAAAGATAAACCATAAAAACCCTTTTTTTTATATCCCCAACTTATAAACAAACAAAATTATTTTTTTTAGAATTACTTTAAGCAACTCTAAACAAAATGGATGAGATAAAAGGGTTTTTTAGACAAGCCGGCAAGGAGTTCCTTAATGCTGCCGGTGAAGCAGCAATGGGTGCTGCCAAAGAAGTGATGGGCTCGGTTATTAATGAAATCTTTATAAAAAAGGAGGCCGAAAACAAACGTATTTTACCCAGTATTAAAAACATGAGGGTGGTAAGTAAATATTTAAACAATAACTAAAATTCATAAAAGTCAAACATTTATTTATGAAAAAAAAAACTTTTTAATTTATTCATTCACATTTAATTGCACAAAAATAAAAGATTTCGAAAAGAAAACGATTGGCGGTATGTAACACAAATTATTTTAAGCATAAAAAGTAAAATAACTTAACATAAGGTGGCGCAAAAATAATGTCAAACTTTAAATACGCTGCAATTTCCAAATGTTATAGTTAAATAGAAAAAAAGTTGCCAACAATTTTTAAAGGAACATGCACTTCAAGAGCGGGGAATTTTGGCATGTTGTTTTTTTTATCTTATAACAAAATGACAGCCAGCTCATATTATGACATTATTGTTGCGCCACCTTATACAAACAAGTATTTGGCTGTGTCAAATTTTAAATAACCACCACCAATACGGATTACTGAACTACTTATATCATGTATACCTACTGCAGGGCCCTCTGCATGTCCTTTTTGTGTTTGAACGGTGGAATTTTAGAAAAACTAAATAGTTCATAAAAAATTTAATATTTGCAAAGTGAAAATGTCAAATTTATTTTAATCAGCTGGGGGCTCTTGATATAACCTGGTTGAGTGTGCCCTGACCTAGTGCATATATAAGCACAGCTTATTACGAGTCCCTTCAAACTTAAAAAAAGAAAAAAAGAAAAGTAGAATGGAGAAGATATGAGAAAGGAAGAGAAAAGAAAAAATGAAAATAGAAGAGTAAAGAAGAGAAGAATAAATAATAGAGAAGAGTAACTAAAAGCAAAGAAAAAAAAACAAAAAAAGAGGTGAGAAGAGAAGAGAAGAGAAGAGAAGAGAAGAGAAGAGAAGAGAAGAGAAGAGAAGAGAAGAGAAGAGAAGAGAAGAGAAGAGAAAAGAAGAGAAAAGAAGAGAAGAGAAGAGAAGAGAAGAGAAGAGAAGAGAAGAGAAGAGAAGAGAAGAGAAGAGAAGAGAAGAGAAGAGAAGAGAAGAGAAGAGAAGAGAAGAGAAGAGAAGAGAAGAGAAGAGAAGAGAAGAGAAGAGAACAACTTTAATTAATAGATTTTTAATATGTTTTTGGAACACGTTTGAAGAAACGTCTTGCACGTTTTGTGTGCAAATGTTAATATAACAACAACAACAACGCAAAAGGTCAAGGAAGTTCGAGAAGTTCCAAAGTCTCCAATTAAAACCAGTGGTTAATTCGAATCCGGTAAAGACAAGTGTTTAATGCCGACAAACCAAAGGCAATTGAGGATTTGAAGGCCAACATTCGTGATGGCATTGCGATTGCTCGAAAATTGGTCCAATCGAATTAGGTACTGTGAGTCCAGCTGCGGCAGCCATATGAATAAAAAAATACTTCATTTCTTATCGGAGCAATTGTACTTTACAACAAAAATATAAATTTGGCAAAATTTCAAACAATTTTTGTTTAATGGCATTTTTAAATTTTAACTTTAAAATGACCCACCCTTTATTTCTAAGATTACACTATTACAGTGGGGCGTGAAATCACACCTTAGGTCCTTTCTGCTTACATCGATAAAATCATTGCCTGTTCTATTTAGTTTGGGTCACATAGGCCTAAAAGATTCACAGCAAGTGCCGTATTTCCAGGGTGGTTATTATGTAATTCGATTCGAATCGAAAAGGCTTTCGAAAGGAATTTTCTATTCGAAAGGCAAATCGTATTATCTAATACTTTTAAGAAATTAAGAGCAGGAGAAAAAAGAAATTAAAGAAGAATAAAAGCAGACTTACCAGGGTCTCTGGTGGGAATCGAACCCACAACCCCCAGACTGGTAGACTCGTGCACTTACCACTGATCTACCGGGGCACCCCGAAACTATATCCTCAATTAATATTCTAAATTATTTCTGAAAATTAAAAAAAAAATTAAATTAAATATTATCTTCCAAAGACCTTCTGTTTTAGCTTTATCGTGCCTTTAAGAGACAAACAACCAAATAGACTGAAAAAGTCTATTTATTTTATGAGAACTAAAGCCCGCAGCAGAAGAAATGTTAAAAGATTCACTTGCATGAAGCTCTGGCGTAATTTAGACATCATCATAAAACCACTTCACTTAAAATTAGTCGTAGTAGCTTTTTGATTACGTCAAAACTAAGTCGACTGCAATATAAGCATTAAACATTTTACATTTCGTGTACTGCAGGCTTAAGATAAACTAATAGGAGCTTAAACGAAAATTTTATTGTCATTCCAATGAAATGACTAAATAAATATTTTAAAATTACTTTCGTTTTTGGTGGTGGATTAGATTTTAAAATTGATTAAGAAGTTGATGTTTAAACAAGATTTTTTAACATTTTCATTCATAATTTTTTAGCTTAATGAAAAGCCTTTGGGTAGTCATAGACCACAAACGGAAATTCAGGATTTTGAAACAATACGTCATCAATGTTTGGAAAGTGGTTCTCTTTTTGAGGATCCTCTATTTCCTGCCAGCAATGAATCTCTTATGTTTTCACGACGTCCAGATCGTTATATTGAATGGTTAAGACCTCATGTAAGTATTTAATGCAGAAAAAGCTTACCGCCTTATTTCCTAAAACGCAAAGCCCTAAAACAAAAACAAAATGTATGGAAAAGTTTTTTAAATTTTAATTTTTTCCATACAAATGTTAGCGTTATAAGGCGTTGCGTTTAACGTAATTAGGCCCTAAGGGCCTAATATATTTTTATCTTAAAAATTTTTCTTTAATATTCTTTTAGGAAATTACTGATAATCCCCAGTTTTTCGTAGAAGGCTACTCTAGGTTTGATGTCCAACAGGGTGAATTGGGCGACTGTTGGCTATTAGCTGCTACTGCAAATCTTACTCAGGATTCGGGACTTTTCTTTCGCGTTGTGCCACCCGATCAAAGTTTCGAAGAAAACTATGTCGGCGTATTTCACTTTTGCTTTTGGCAATATGGCAAATGGATAGACGTTGTGGTGGACGATAGGCTGCCCACATACAGAGGTGAATTAATGTATATGCACTCAACGGAGATAAACGAATTCTGGAGTGCCTTATTGGAAAAAGCCTATGCCAAGTAATGCACACAATATCCAAATATTTTTTTATAAAATTTTGTATTAGTTAAGATTTTATTATCATTTCTTTTTAGATTACATGGATCCTATGAAGCTCTGAAAGGTGGTTCAACCTGTGAGGCTATGGAAGATTTTACGGGTGGCGTAACTGAATGGTACGATTTAAAGGAAGCTCCCTCAAATCTTTTTAATATCCTAGCCAAAGCGGCTGAGCGTAATTCCATGATGGGTTGCTCTCTAGAGCCTGATCCCAATGTTTTGGAAGCTGAAACAAGGGAAGGTCTAATACGCGGTCATGCCTACTCTATTACCAAAGTGTGTATGATTGATATTGTCACGCCAAATCGTCAAGGCAAGATACCAATGATACGTCTACGCAACCCATGGGGTAATGAGGCCGAATGGAATGGCCCTTGGAGCGATAGCTCTCCCGAATGGCGTTACATACCAGATGATCAGAAACATGAGATTGGCTTGAATTTTGATCGTGACGGTGAATTTTGGATGTCTTTTCAAGATTTCTTAAATCACTTTGAACGCGTTGAAATTTGCAATTTGTCACCCGATTCCCTTACGGAAAGCCAACAGAACGATGGCAAGCGCAAATGGGAAATGTCCATGTTTGAAGGCGAGTGGACACCTGGTGTGACTGCGGGTGGTTGCCGTAATTTCTTAGATACTTTTTGGCATAACCCTCAATATGTTATTTCTCTGGAGGATGCTGACGAAGAGGATGACGATGGTAAATGTACCGCAATTGTAGCTTTAATGCAAAAGAATCGACGTTCCAAACGTAACATGGGTATGGAATGTTTAACTATTGGTTTTGCAATTTATCATTTAAATGAACGCGATTTGCAAACGCGTCCTCAGGGTTTAAACTTCTTCAAATACAAAGCTTCCGTGGCACGTTCGCCACATTTTATTAACACACGAGAGGTAAAGTAAAAAAAGTACTGAAAGGGTTTTCATGTAATTCGTTTCGAATCGAAAGTTGCGAATTATGTAATTCGATTTGAATCGAAAAGGCTTTCCAAAGGAATTTTCGATTCAAAAGGCAAATCACATTATCTAACACGTTTAAACGATTCATATTTTTATGAAATAATTTAAGGTAAATATCAATTGATACTTAAATAAAACATTTTAAAAACATAGTGGCACCTTTAAGTTTTGAGATAGAATTCTTAAAATTCCGAATTTTTATTTAATTTAATTTAGTTAATTTCCAAACGTTTGTAAAGAAATTTTTTAAAATCGTACTATGTAATTCAATTTGCACGAATTCGAAAGGTTTTTGATTCGAATCGAGTTACATAATAACCCTCCTGTATTATGTGATACGATTGTGTAAAAAAAATTTTAACTTTTTAACAACAAATTCATGGATTTTTTAACTGTGCAGGAAAATGATTTGAATGATTTGAAAATTCATTTTAATTTTTTTTGTTCTAATCGAATTACAGTTACCCCTATTCTAGGGGCTGTTATGTAAGTTGATTCGAATCGAAAACTTTCCGAATTCGTACAAACTAGATTACGTAATACGATTTTCGAAATTACATTTACGAACGCTCGGAAATTAACTGTTATTTTTTTTTAAATTTAAATTGACATCTATTGGACACAACTACAAACCTGTAACGTTCCCACGATAATTGGATCTACGCTCCGGAACGACCCGAGTATTACTCGGCCAAAGATTGTCAACTCAGCGACAGCTGCATCAGACAGACAAACCTGTAAAGTGCCACTAAGTTTTCCACACGTTCAAATTTGGCATCACTTGATATTTTTCTTTAAATATTTTACAAAACTCTGTGGATCTTTGTAATCTATTAAATTATACAAATTGTGTTTTGAACCGGAAATCTTTTTCGAAATCCTCTTTGATTCGAATAAATTTACCTTCCTCGAGTTTTTATTAAAATTAAAAATGTTCTCCCTCCCTCTTCTTCAATGGGAATAAAAAAAGTTTGGCAACAAAATTACATTGTTTAAACTTTAATTAAAAAAAAAAAGAAAAATAAAAAGCATTTTTGTGACTAAAGTATTCCACAGTGAAAAAGAGAGACGGATAAAATTTTAGATTCGGATGTTTATAATGCCCCAGCACGTTAACAAACAACATTTCCTAATTTTAGGTCACATCACGTTTTCGTTTGCCTCCTGGTCACTATTTGATTGTTCCTTCTACATTCGATCCAAATGAAGAGGGTGAATTTATTATACGTGTCTTCTCTGAAACTCAAAACAACATGGAGTATGTATCATAGTGGCAAACTATATTTATGTTGCCTTTTTGCTTTATTTGTAAATTTATACATTTTTTTAAATTTTAAATTATAATTTTTAAGTTGACAATTATTTTTTCATTAAAAAATGTATTTGGTCCTTAAAAAATTATTTGAAATTTTTTTTTATTAAGTATTTTGGGAATGTTATTGTTTATAGCTTAGTAGTACATATTATGTAGTTAAAATTGTATTTTGCTTTTGTGTTAGCTTTTGGAAAGTTTTCAAGTTTGGATGTAATAATGATTTTAAAATGATTTTAGAGAAAATGATGATCACGTTGGTTACGGCGAGGCTGACGAAGATGTAAGACCCCCGGTAAGTATTGTTATTTTGAGATATTTGTGTTAATGTGTTTTGAATGTAACAATATTGGTATTTGTATGCGTCAAAACCAAGTCATCTTTGAGAAAAAATTTTTTTATTTAAAAAAATTGATTTTATCACGGCATTTAGACTATGTAACTTGTAACATGACTCTTTTCTTATTTCGTTTTAAAGTAACTTCCAAAAACTTTCAGCATTTACCTTAAGTTACTATAAACTTGTCTCTTTTTTAATTTTTATTTTGGTTTCGTTTATTCTTCTTCTTGAACGTTTTGACCATGGTACAATTACCTTAATTGTAATGTACAATTACCTTAATTGTAATGTACAATTACCTTAAAGGTAATTCTACCATGGCATATACGAAAGAGAATAAGGAAAAATATAAGAAAAAACGAAAACGTCAAAAAGTAACATGAAAAACAGACATCGTGTTACTTTTGTAACGTCTCTGCCTTCTCTACTTCCTTCGCCATCAAAAATTTGTAACATGTTACAGTAACGTGTTACAAGTAACATAGTCTAAATGCCGTATATAAATACTGGGAGAAAGTAACAATTCGAAAAATTATTTTGGATTTGATCCAAATTCAAGTTTATTTATAAATTTTTTTTTAAAATTGTTATAATACAACAAGGGTTTGTTTTCGGTGGCCCTTTAAGACAATGATTATCCAGATATATAAAGGAAAAAAAGAAAATCAAAACAGTTAAATAACAAAAATCGTTTGTTGGGATTTTGAAAAAACTTTTAAATGTTTTGGTTTGTTTATAATAATTCTCAATAAGTTTATTAAGAGGACGTGACAATCTACCTTCATAGTCAGGGCACGCTTAAGGCTCTAGAGGGGCCTTAGGGCGGTGATACGCAGGCAAGGAAGGGATCGGCCTGGGATATTGGATTGGTTGTGAGCCGGTGAGGCCACCACTGGGTTTCTATTATGGGCTGATAGGGACTTGGATAATAGACAAGGTGGGCCAAACCTGTAGGGACAGGATCTCTAGACTTATGACACAGGCTGGGCACTGAACTGCTGCCCAAGGAGATCAAGGGGGTTCTGAGGTTCATTATTGAGACTCTCACGGGGAACTGCAATGTGAGATATATGACGAACAAATGGGACAGGAACTCTCCAGATTTCTGCAGGTTATTTGGGGATGAGAAGAAGTTAGAAACGGTAGAGCACCTTGTGTGCCACTGCCTTGGGCTGCAGATCTGCCGGCAAAGGTAGTTGGGAGGGTGCTTCTTAGATGGACTTGATGAGGTCCCTGGCTGTGGGTTGGGGCACATCATAGGTTTCATCAAGAGGGTTGGATGGCTGGGCAGATAGGTGATTCAGCGCCTATGACTACTGACTTTCTTGGACTTCTTGCGGACGGCACTCTTGCTCTTTTTTCTTTTTACCTATGGAATGCTTTTTTTCCTTTCTTCTCTTCTTGACTCTTCTGAAGGGATTCACAATGGGCTTAAGGGCCTCTGGGTGGAGGTGGCGAGTTGGACTCGCCACTACCGTTCGTAACCTAACCTAACCTTATTAAGGTGATCACATAAAGTCAGAAAATGTTCTTAAGGTTTTTCAAGAATTTGGCTGAAGTCTGATAATGAAGACTGGTGATTTGGTGTAAAAATGAAATGAATAAGGGAAAAACAAAATAAAACAGGTTATAGCGAAGAATGGTTTGTTGAGTTTTTGAAAGAAATTTTGAAGGTTTTGGTTTTCTATAGTAATTCTCAGAAGGTTTATTAAAGTTATTACATAAAGGCGAAAAAAATTCTTGAGGTTTTTTTAAGAATTTGGTTGAAGTTTTTTTAAAATATAAAAAAATTTTCTAAAAGTTCTGATATACAATTGGAAGTGGTCTAGTAATAATGCTAGAAACATAACTAGGACCAACGACGAATTTTTTGTAGCGATTATTTATGGTAAAAAATTAAAAACACATTTAATTTTATATTTTAGGCCGTCTAACAGCGAATAATTTACTAAAAAGGGTATTTCCGAAAATTAAACAACTATAATTTAAGTTTTTAAAAAACACATCCGATTACTATTTAACATCTTTAGGGTTTTCTTTTACAACATATTATAAAATGGCCACCATTTTTTAAGGTGTATACTGTGTTGTTTGCTTTTAAATTTTTCTGCTACGCGTTTTTCTATTTTTTTTTTATATCTACAAATGTATCCATGTGTATTACAGCTTTATCCAAATATGCCTTCTCCAGTCAAACCAGTTGATCCGCAAAGAGATGCTTTACAAAGACTTTTTAATAGTGTAGCTGGGGTAGATATGGAAGTCGACTGGATGGAGTTAAAAAGAATTTTGGATCATTCTCTACGAGATGGTAAGTAAATTATATATTTTTCAAACATTTTATTTACGGAGTTATTAGTTGAATGCGTTTATGTTTCTTTAATATATTTAAGCGGGTATTTATTAAAATTGTTTTCAGTTATGAACAGTAAAATGAAATCATATTGATGGCGAACTGAAAAATATCCACATTTTAGTTTTGTATGTTTGTGTGCAAAACAATATACAAAACGATAAAAAGAAAAGACAAAGGCACTTGAATTAAATACTTTATATATATTCCCAAACAAAAGTTTATATCAAAAATGAATATTTGTGAATAAATAATATTAAAATCTTCTGCTTCGGAATCTCATATTTTCCTTGGTAAAAACTATTTTTTGCATTTACATTCACATACATATTAATGACTTGTTTTAGTAAAGAAGCATTAAACACCTTATCCATTGGCCTGATCTTTCATTTGCACAACCATTGTAGCAATTAGAAGCCTTAAACTTAAAAATAAAAACCCAAAAAATTGAAATGTAACTTCCCGTTTTTTCCAAAAAGTTTATATTAATTTTATACAAGTACAAATTTGTTATGGCAATTTTAAAACGTTTTGGTCTGCGGTCGTTGTAATTTATTCAAAAAATTTTTAATCATTTCATAAATTCACTTTCAAGTTTTTATTGAAAATCTTTTTGATTTCGTATGTAGCTTGTAATGTAATGGTTTAATTAACTTGAATGAAAGTAATCAGCTTGTTAAACATTTAATATATGACAAAAATTTATCAAATTCCATATATAAATACTTATAAAGAGAGAAAAATCATCTCCCTTATGTATTTATCCCACCTAATCCACTTAAAATACCTGTAATGATTGCATTTTATTGTTTATAACTCAACAGTCAGTATTAATATTACGCACCCATAATTATTTTTGAAAAACTTCTTTATACAACAATTTTTTTATTTGGCCTTATTTCAGTAAACCCATTTTTTAGCCCACACTTTCATTCATATTATTATATTATTCATTCCCATATGCATATCTTTATCTTTTAGCCGTTATTACCCAAAATTTTCTCATTTCTTTTTATTTTATTACAAAAAGCTTTTAAGTTTTTTACTAAGCAAAATTGTAAGCCACCAATATTTAGCCAACTTTTAGTAAAAGTTCATTTGTCCATTTTTAAGTAAAATTGTTGTTTAATAAAAAAATAATAATATAAATAAAAAGAAAGCTTAATTAAGGTTCTTATTTCGAAAACCCAACACTCGATAACAATAGTCTAAGACCCACCTTCAATTATAACGATCGACTCCGAATTACTTCTTGGTAAATTTACATATATCCGTCCATCTGTCTCGCTGGGTGGCCATGGTTAGGTTAGGTAGAACAGGCAGCCGTTGAAGGAAAGATTACAGCTCACTTGGGTCCGCTTAATTCGGTCCCTTTGTGTTACCTGGAGAGGCAGATAGAATAGCTTGAGATAGAAGGAAAGAAGAAATAAAGAAAGAATTGAAGAGTGAAGCAGACTTACCAGGGTCTCTGGTGGGAATCGAACCAACAACCCCCAGACTGGTAGGCTTGTGCACTTACCACTGACCTACCGGGGCACCCGTGGCCATGGTTACTTCTAATCAAAATACGGATCGCATTTTTAAAGATGTTTTTTATAAAATTTGGGAAAGATAAGCTTTCTTGTATAGGGAGCAAGCCTATTGGAACTGGGAAAAATCAGTCGCAAAATTATTGCACATAACTCCAAAGCAAATGTCCATCCGTAATAAAGGTTTTGGGGGCGTAGGTACTTCAAATATAACTAAATTTTGACAAAACTTTAAATATTTACATATATGGGATTATCTTGGTTCTCTCTGATTTTAAAGCATAAAAACTTTTAAGGTTAATAATTTGGGGTAACTAAATACATAATTTTAAAATGAAATCACAACGATTGCGAAAGCAATATTGATTTTGATAGCAAAAATTTTAATAAGGCGTTTTTATTTGTTGAACTCATAAGGTATTTCATTATGTTTTATGGTCATATTTTTTTAGATACTTATAAAATAATTTTCAAAAACGTTTTGTATAGCAGGAAACCCAATTTTTAATGCAAAATTATATTTTAAAAATCTGGTAATATTACTTGTTTATTTACCATTTAAATATTTACGATAAAATTTACTAATTTTTAACAAACAAAATTTTAGTTTAATATTTAATATTTGGAATCACAATACATGTTTTCTTGGTTTATATTTTTTATACATTTGCATGCACTTTTTTTGATTTAAAAGCCCGTATTTTATTACTTTTCTGTGCACTTATAAATAAATTTAAAAACGCCACCTTTTCTTTTTTAAAATTATTTTTTTGTATTCCGATATTAAAATTAAAATACATATATTCATATGCATACATATAAACATATAGATTTACCAAAATCGTCAGACATAACTGCACAAAACGTTAAAGGCACTTTTGCGCCTTTGTCCAGGGAAAATGGTGAGGGTCCAATAAATAATAATAATACCGACTTTGATGGTAATAATATTGTGAACACCATCATATCATTGCTATGTGGACTTTGTAATAAAAACGACATGCTTGGACTTGATGAACAAAATAATACAACTCAGCATTTGGTGGGTCATAATGCCACTGATGACCCTAATAACACCGGTGAGCTACTTCGTTCTTTTAGAAAATAAATTCATTTAATTATTAATTTTTAACTTGATAATTATCTAGTTCTGCAGGGTATGATGTTGATATTTTTTATATTGTTCAACATGCATAGGTATTTATTTAGCCAACAAAACTACGTTTTCATGTAGACGTAATAATAAAAACTATTATATTTTTAGAAATTAATTAATATATATGTATTATAAAACTAGCGGTTACTTACAGTTTTGAAAATATTTATTACTTTTTCAGTGATGATGGCAACTCCTGAGGGTTTCTCTAAAGATGTGTGTCGTGCCATGGTGGCAATGTTAGATGCAGATCAATCTGGAAAATTGGGTTTTGAAGAGTTTGAAGCTTTATTAACAGATATTGCCAAATGGAAGGCTGTATTTAAAATGTATGATGTTTATCAAACAGGACGAATAGATGGATTTCAATTACGCACTGCCCTAAATTCAGCGGGATATCATTTAAACAATCGCATTTTAAACGCGTTGGTACATCGTTACGGTTCGCGTGATGGAAAAATCGCATTTGATGACTTTCTTATGTGTGCAGTTAAAATAAAAACTTACATGGGTAAGTAAAAAAAATTGAGCTTATGTACATTATTATGTTACATAAATACACACAATGAACATATACTTATATGTACATTCATATGTACATTAATACTACAATTTAATATTTTTGTAAGCCATCACTTTATCACATCGTTAATGGTTATTTATTTCTTTATTTTTAGATATTTTTAGAGACAAGGATCCGGATCACACTGAAACCGCTACGTTTACTATGGATGAATGGATCGAAAGTACAATTTACTCATAATTTAATGCAACGACTTAATTACTTAAATGTATTTATTTTACTCGAATTAGCTTTGTTTTTGTTCTAACGTATACACTGTTAAAAATTATTCAACTTTCTATACACTTTATTATAAAAAGAAAATACCTACTATGCAAAAATATTTTATAAATATACTCAAATGAAGCTTAACTGTAAACTATTAGAGTTTGCACTGCATTACCTTTAAATAATAGGAAACGAAGTGATGCCACATCTTTATGACCCTTAAACAGTGCAACCAAATGTACAAACACAAAATTTTTGAAATAACGGCACATATAAAAAATTCAAATATTTACAATATATTAGTGCAATAGCTTTATAATATGTTGAATTAAGGTTTACTATTTATATTTACCTCACACCCTTCAAAAAATTTAAATTTTTAATACCCACTGTTGCAGCCGATGAGCACTATATACAAATATTATTACTCAGTCTGGTTCCATACGATATTTCTTTTACATATAACTTTTTCAACTGCCAAATCGAGCAAAAGTTGGCTTTCTATATTGACATAGAAGCTATTCAGCCTAATTGTAATTGTCGTAGCCGCTTTTACATACATTTTTGGTATAGTCTAAAAAATATGCCAATGTTGAGTGAACAGTATCATTTTCATACATAATAAGGCTGATTTGTTTATTGATTTGTATATATTCAAAGCAAATAAAATGATAAAGTTATAATAAAAATTACAGAAATTGGCCGTATTCGGCTTTAGATTTTAAACAATTTTAAAAGAGAAACATCGGTAAAGCTTTCATGTGCTTTAAACAGTTTGTTTAAGACATTTATTTGCTTATTATTTTATAGTTGGAAAAGGTGAGATCACAATGTATGTAACGCTTGCAAAATTTTATGGGATGTTTTCCTTTCTCTTTTTTTACTTTAGTCATTCTTAACGACAAGGTGACTAGCAGGTTGCCTATGTATGAGCATTGATTTGAACAACGCAACAAAAACGATAGTAAAAAAGCAAACTAGCATAATTAATTATAAATCTGTACTTAACTAAGCATTTTTTCACCGAATGAAGCCGCTAATATGTCTTAGAAAACACCCTGGTTTAAAAGTACTGATGTAGTAGAACCCTAAAACAGCTGGTAGATAACTGGCATGGTACAATTACCTTACAAGGTGTTATCGCTATGGCAACAACTACAACAAGGTTAGGTTAGGTAGAACAGACAGCCGTTGAAGGAAAGGATACAGCTCACTTGGGTCCGCTTAGTTCGGTCCCTTTGTGGAGATGCAGATAGAACAGGTTGAGATTGGAGGAAAGAAGAAATTTAGAGAAGGATAAGAAAGAAAGAACAGAAAAATGAAGCAAACTTACCAGAGTCTCTGGTGGGAATCGAACCCACAACCCCCAGACTGGTAGACTCGTGCACGTACCACTGATCTACCGGGGCACCCACTAATCTACCGGGGCACTCCATGGAACAATGACCTTATAAGGTAGTATCGATTAAACAGCTGACTTTTTTTTACTCGAGTTTTTTCACTCGTTATATCTGTCAAACAGTACGTTTTTTGACATAAACGGGGAAGCTTTCACAACTTCATATATTTGGTATCGAGTTTGTTGTAGTTGTTGCTGTAGCAAAGAAATAGTCAGCTGTTTAATCGATACTACCTTGTAAGGTAATTGTACCATGATAACTGGGATAAGTCTTGCTAACTAGGCAGCACTGATATCTTTGACACTTTCTACCTCTAATAATCATTTTACAAGTGGATTCTGACATTTTAGGCTTTATACAAAGTTTACAAATATTGAGTCCTACACCACCTTTTATTGAACACACGAATTTTTTCTGATTAGTTTGTTTCAGTTGGTTTATTTGTCAGCACACTTGCAGTAGCGGTTGTTGATTGAAAGAAAATAAAAAGAGTATCTGTGTGCTTGCAATAAAATTGACGACATTACGCAATTTTCACTGTTGAAAAAAGTAAATTGTTAAACACTTTTTAGGAAATTTCTCCACATTTGCAGCTTAAGTCAACTATCTAAATAATATAACATGCCTTGCCCTTTCTTGAATCGTCTGAGTGCAAACTTTGTACGTAACTATTCTGAGAATCTAATGCAAGTCTATAGTCGGTACTGCCCTGTTTTGCGAAACAATGGCCAAGCCATTTTAACCAACGAAATGAGTCAATTAGAGGTAAGCTCAGCCCGAAACTATGTTACTTCGAATGTAAATGTTAATACTGAGGAGGAGCCCCTAGTGGTGCCTCCTAAAAAGGAGGAAGTGACAGTTGCTGCTGCGCCCAAGGCAACAGGTGAAATGCAATTAAAACCTGAAAAATTTGCTTATGAAAACTTTTTCCATGAGCAAATAATTAAGAAAAAGAAAGATCATTCTTATAGAGTTTTTAAGAAGGTCAACCGTTTGGCTGGCTCCGGGCTTTTTCCTCATGCCTTAGAATACTCTACTAGAGAAGAGCGTCCCATTACGGTTTGGTGTTCTAATGACTATTTGGGTATGTCGGCTCATCCCAGGGTGAAGCAGGCTGTAGCGGATGCTTTGGAATGTCATGGATCAGGAGCTGGTGGTACGCGCAATATTTCTGGCAACTCTCTTTATCATGAAATGTTGGAAGCCCGTTTGGCCAAGCTGCATGAAAAAGAAGCTGCGCTGCTTTTTACGTCTTGCTTTGTGGCCAACGATTCAACGCTATTTACTTTAGCTAAACTTTTACCTAACTGCCACATATTTTCAGATGCTGGTAATCATGCTTCCATGATTCAAGGCATAAGAAATAGTGGTGTTCCCAAGCATATTTTTCGGCACAATGATGCAGATCATCTGGAGAGTATGCTGGAAAAATTGGATAAAAAAATTCCAAAAATAGTTGCATTCGAAACAGTACATTCCATGACTGGTGATATTTGCCCTCTTGAGGAGTTGTGTGATATTGCTCACGAGTATGGAGCAATAACCTTTGTAGATGAAGTTCATGCGGTCGGCCTTTATGGTGCTCATGGTGCAGGCATCGGAGAGCGAGACGGTGTTATGTACAAAATGGATATTATTTCCGGTACGCTTGGCAAAGCGTTTGGTAATATTGGAGGCTATATCGCCGGGTCACATAATTTAATCGATATGATTCGATCCTATGCTGCCGGGTTCATTTTTACTACTTCTCTGCCACCTACGGTTTGTCGCGGTGCTATGCAAGCAGTAGAAATTTTAGCATCTCAAGAAGGACGCGAATTGAGGGCACTTCATAGAAGAAATGTCAACTACTTGCGGAATCTATTGAGAGCTGAAGGTAAGTTAAAAACCTGTGTTTAGAATTTTAGAGGCAGTAAAAATTTAGCACGATTTTAAGATATTGAACTCTATATTGTTTTTATTAAAAAGCGCTCGGTCTTCAGATTTTTAATGTTTAAATTTTTTCTTGGTTTTATTTACTTTAAAGGTTTTCCCGTGGAAGATACACCCAGTCATATTATTCCCATTCGCATTGGAGATCCCTTAAAGAGCTCTAAAATATCGGACATGCTTATGTTTAAATTCGGACATTATATTCAGTCAATAAATTATCCGACGGTTGCACGTGGCGAAGAAAAATTGCGTTTGGCTCCAACACCATTCCACAATGTTGAAATGATGAATCAACTTGTAAGCGATTTAAAGGAAGTTTGGAAAATGTTGGACATGGATCTTAAAAAACAGCAAATCTACAATATTAATGGTTACGTTGCCAAAAATGATGTCAATGTTTTAATATAAAATTTTGGACGATTCGTGCATACATACGTATTTGTATGTACATAAATAATTATTTTACATACATATTTACATTTACATATCTGTCCAATTGGCATATTGTATGTATGTACATAATTAATGGGTTTTTGGTGGTAACCATTTGTAAATTATTGCTATTTTTTTCTCAATTGTTATACGTTTTTATTTTATATTGTACCTTTATTCAACTTTAGTTGATATACATAAATACATACATTATATTTTCATGAAATAAAGTTATTGTTTGGTGGCGTGATAAACATTTAATTTGATGTTTTAATTATTTTTGAAGAAACGTTCTTTTTAGACAACCTTTCGATCAAACAAAAAGAATTTAAAATTGTTTCACAATAAAGAAGTAGTAATTTGTAGTCTCTTGTAATATGTGTGTATGTAGGTATAGATGAATTTTTGAAACGATGACACGGCATTAATGATAATGAATAAACAAGTTTAACCAAATTCAAATGTGCTTTGATGCAACGTCACATAATTCAAGTACACATTTTATATAAGTTTTATATCGTCAGCTATAAGCAAAACCACAAAACTAAATACATATTTTAAAAATTTAATAGACAAGGCAAAAATATTTTCAAAACTGCATAAATACCTATGCAGTACATACTTTTTTTAATTATTTTTTGCTTAAGTAACCTGCAATAATTTTAATAAATTAAAAAATTCTTTTTTTTTGCTTATAATGGCTTATTAAAAAAACTTCTGGGTATAAAATAGTTTACAAATAAACAAAATATTTTTTGTAAGTGAGACCGTCACTGTGATATTCATTTAAAAAAAATAAACAGATAAGTTTTAAGTTTTTTATTACATGATTTTGCATTTCAGCTAGCGATAAAACATTCATGAACTCTCAAGCTCAATAAGTGCAAAAATAATTTACTTTTCAATACAAATGCATTTTAACAAAAAAAAAATATAATTGAATTTTGTTTAACTTGAAGCAGAAATTATAAATTTGCATATATTTGTAATACGTACTTTAATATATTTATTTAGTTTTAAAGTTTTTGTTTGTCTAAGAGATTGGCTTTGATTGTTCTCAGTTTGGTTAAAAAAAGTTTCACTTAAAAAGACCTTCAATTGACATCTCAATTTGTGAGAATCATTACTAAAGGGCTGCAAAGTGCAGAAAAAAAATCAGCTAAAACTATGCTTTTATTGTTTACAACAAAAAATTTGCTTAAAAATGAATAATAAAGTAAAATTATTTAATATAGTTTCAAAGCCGATATTGCTGATTTTTAATGGGAACAATTTTCATTAATTGATACTTTCTACATATGGGCCTTAACATCAAAGGCCTTGTTAGACCTACTTTAACAGGCCCAAATGACTTAATTGAATTCGTCCTGTTGTTGTTTGCACTTCACATCAATGACGCAAATCGAGGTATTAGTAGGGTGACCATTCGTACTGATTTTTCATTTGGTGTACTGACTAAAAATTTGGGTACTGAAATGTACTGATTTTTCAGAAATTGTACTGATTTTTAAAGATAAATTGAAATTTGTATTTTTTCATCAAATTTGTTAAATTGTAGTAAAACCAAATAGTTGATATTTTTATAGGAGCCAAAAGTGTATTAAAATAATTTTAATCGTTCAAATTTTGTTTTCAGTCGATCAAAACTGCCCAAAATGTTTAAAAATTGTTTGAGAATTTATTTTCTGAATCAAATATTTTCTTTACAAGGCTTTAATTGACTAGTGTTTTTTTTTTGGATCGCACTAATTGAAGGTGATTCTTAAACTAAAATAAGTAAGAGCGCTATATTCAGCTATACCTAATCTTATATATCCTTCACAACGTGTGGTTATGCAATAAGGCATGTATTTATGAAGTCTAAAAGTTGTTTCGAGGGAAAACTAATGGGGATCTGTGATACATTTTATTCCTTTCAGGCCGACTCCTGGGAAGTTAGAGGGTTTTTTCCCCCTATTTTTTAAATTTTGTATGGCAACCTTGTAAGGCCTAGAGATAGGGGGTAAGTATATTCTACAAAAATGTTTGGTGGAAAAATTAATTATTTGACCTTTGTAGGAGCTGTGAAAGCGATTTAAAAGAATAAAACTTTGTATGGCAGCCCCGCTTGGGGGCGGAGATAGGGTGTAAGTATGTTTAACAGCAATAATTATGAAAAATTAACAGAAGTCAGTCTTACATTGCACCTGTGTAGGGGCAATTCCGAGACAGTTGTGGAGGTTCTTATGTACAAATTTTAGAGAAATAAACAGAGGTAGCCTTGGTTTTTGGCTAATATCTCTGTCAGTTATCCGGCGATTTTGCCGAATTTTTGTAGAATTTTGTAGATTTTCGCAAGTATACCTGATGTTTTGATACCCCAAACAGGTCCGAGAAATATCAAGGGGCTTAAGAAACTTGATTTCAACAGATTAACGGACCGAAGAACATCGCTAAATCCACTTTCCTATTTATAAAGATCAAAAAAATATATACTTTATATGGTCGAAAATGGATATTAAGGAAATTACAAACGGAATGACAAACTTTTATATATTTTTGTCCCTAACGTGAAGGGTATAAAAACTGAAAAGCGTACTGATTTCGAACCAGAAATAAATGGTCACCCTAGGTATTAGAGTATCGCTGTTTTAACTTTTTTAGGTCGCACGAAAAATTAAATAAGGTAATTATTTTCCTAAGACTTTTAATTTTTTAAAGTGTTTTTCTATTTAAAACAATGTATGAACAGTTTTAGCCGATATATGTACATTTATTTTGCTATTGAAAATAATAATTATTTTCAATTAAAAAAAATCAGGAAGAACGTTATATCGAAACGTCAAGAGAATAACACCATAATGATGGTATTAAACTAAATTTTATAAAAATCAAGTGGCTTTCAAATTCTAGATTTTTATTTATTTTTTTTTTTTTTTCAAGATATAAAACTTTTTTTTTAAACCTAATGGGCCTTATTGTGTTTGGCGTAGTCGTATCGAAAGTTGTCGAATATGCCACAAAAACGACAAGGGTGCTATTAATATAGCATTGGCGTTTTTGTTAGATGGTACCAAAAAACTAAAAACGACTACGCCAACGCCAATCACAATCACAATAAGGATGAATATTTATGTATTTTAATTTATTTATCAAGAATTCCTTGAGTTTTTATCATCACTGCTTCCATCTCTTCACATTCACCTTGATTAGCATATAATGCCGGCAAATTTATATCTATCGTTAATTTTAGGGCATCCCTTACCCTCTTGTCATTGATGACGTATGTTTGTTATAATATATGTAAACAATCCGTTACCATAGCAATTACAAAACACAGAATAAAGAAGGACCTTGTTTACAATTTTTCATGGAACAAGAGGCAAACATAACAAACATTAAAATAATATTCTTTAAATTTATTTATTATAACGATGGGAATGTTTGGAAACTTGTTAAGTTTATTAAAGATAAATAAGGAAAAGATGACAGTGCTGGTTGTGGGCCTAAACAATAGCGGAAAATCGAGCATTATTAATAGTTTCAAAAAGAAAAATGGAGCCAATTCAGATATATCGGTGCCAACTGTGGGATTTACAAACGAGGAGTTTTACAGTAAGTCTTTATGACTTAAAAAAAAGACCTAGAAAATATATTAAGTACTAAATGGTGTCTTAGGTCATGGAGTACAGTTCGCGGTTATAGATATGTCAGGTGCATGGAAATACAGAAATTTGTGGCAACATCAATTTAAAAATTGTCAAGGTATCATCTATGTTATTGATTCCAGTGATAATATGAGAATGGGTAAGTTATTTGAAGATATATGTATATGTATGTATGTATCTACATATACTTACATAGGTGTGTACATATATACATATATCCTTACCTAAAATACAAAAAAACGTAATTATTATCCCACTTTACAAACCATGATACAAATAACAAATGTATCAATGTACATATGTACAAACATACATATCGCCAATTTGGCAGAAAGTGATAATTCAAAAAAAGCCATATTAAGAAAAAAAAACACGTTTGAAGAAAACTAATAAATTTTTTTAGTGGTCGTTAAAGAAGAATTGTATATCTTGTTACAACATCCTGATTTAGTCGATCGGCAAACCCCAATTTTATTTTACGCAAATAAAAATGATTGTGAAAATTCGTTATCCAGTGTCAACATAGCTGCAGGTAAATATATTTTTTCAATAAACCGATAAAAAATCGAACCTATTTGTTAATTTTTATATATAGCTTTAAATTTGACATCTATAGTAGATAAGCCATGGCATATCAGTTCTAGTAGTGCCAAAACTGGAGATGGGCTAGACGATGGAGTACAATGGTTAATACAGCAAATACGTTTAAAAAATCAAAAGCATTCCAAAAAAGATAAATCAAAACGAAAATAAAAAAACCTTTTTGTAAAATTTATTTAAAATTAAAATGTTACGAAACAGTGTATACCTATTAAAATTAATAATTTTTAATTAAGCTAAAAAGATTTATGCGACTTAAAACAACATACATAATAAATAATATCAGTGGCCTAATATAGAAAGGGCATACCTATATCGATTTTTTTGTTACTTCATAAAATTTGCAAAATTTTGCATATAAAAAAGTTTGAATACAATATTCAATTAAAAGAGAGAAAAAAATATTTTCATTTAAGAAAGCTATGAACAAATTTCTAAAAAAATATTTGGCATTTTTTCCGAAAATGGGCAAAATGAAGGCAATTTTGAAACAACATCGAGTAACGCCCTTTCTATATTAGCCAAACGATTTATTTATAAGCTTTTTTTAAACCTTTTTTAATTGCTTACTGATTTTAAAATGTACTGTGTAGTTAGGGAAGATATGACTAAAACAGGACTTTTATTACTATTTTTTATGAGAAATTTCTTATGCTTTATTAAGAAATCTTTAGTTTTTTCAGAAACTTTTAAAATTGAATAAGAAAAATCTGAAATTGACTTAGAAATCCCTTTAATGCCAGGAGAATTTTCTGAGATTAAGTCAACAATTTCTGATGTACAATTAGTAAGTTTTGAACACAATTAAAAATTGTGTGGTCTGTTTGACACCAGAATAAAAAAAAAAATTTTGCTTTAACATTTAAATTGCGCTTGTCCCACGAATTTTTTTACTAGAAATCATTTACTGTTTTCTGACGTCTTGTAGCATGTTTATATTACAATTGAAATTACAAGCATGGCGATATAAGAAGATGACCGCATCCCTAAAATAACAACTTCCTGTAAAAATTTAGCATGTATTTTGTTGTTGCTAAATTCCAGCTTAGTTGTCAAAAAAGTTGAGATCACACATTCACACAGTATACACAACCATAATAGAACATAAAAATTGTCCAAGCTAAGTTAGAAAACATATGGCGGAAATAGAAGTCAGCTGACTAGTTACTCCTACCTTGTTCAATATACCTTGATTACATGTTTTGCTTTTTGAACAACCAACACAATTTTGCCTGTTTATATTACAAACTATAAATTGGGTTTGACACACACACAACACACACATTATTTCTATGCCACTTTTGCAATCTTATTTACAAAACAAGTTTTTTTCAAACCACAATCTTTTTTATTATGTTATTTATTCCATGATACAAAGAACAGGTAGTCTCGCCGGCCCAGCTGATTAGTGCCAAGATGTCAATTTTATGCTCTCCCTGTGAAAATAAAACAACAAAAATTATTACTCATCATTATTTATTTATCTATTTATCTTTTTTATGTATTTTTTACTTTGTTTCACATTAAACAGCTGTACAGGTAAACTATCAATTAAATTTGGAGGTGATAGGCGCTTACTCATTATTTAATTGATAATCCAAACTCTATTAGCTAAAAAACTCATTATTCGGCCTTAGAAATTCTGTATGAAACACCTGGTATTTTCGAATGAAAGAGCTTAGGCTTAGAGCCCAAAGAAAAAACGCGTGCTATGGACTGTCAGCTTTAGTGTGAACATGCTAAAAAGGGTTCTTGTGTAATGCAGCTTTAGCTTAAAACACTAGATTTGTAGAAAAATCGCTAGTTCTTACCACTGGTTGTTCTAATTAGGCCAAAGTACAAAGTGAAATTTTTTGTTTTGATTCCCGGTTTTATTAAAAATATATTTTCATTAATTCAATAACCTTTAAAAGGAATTTTGCGAAAATGTTGGTAAATATTAAGTTGTTTGCTTTTAAAAATTCACTAAAAAAATTGTGCACTCCTGGTAAGTATTGGAAATTATTTTAAAACCTAAACAACCTACATTTGTACATACATACATATTTATAAATATTTTGAGGAAATGTTTTTATAAGCAAGTATATTAAGAATGCAAATTAACCAATTATTATTAATTTATTATTATTTTACATAATTCAATGATTTATAAGTTAAAAAAAACTCATCAACTTTACATCAATACTTTAGTATGCACAACATACATATGTATGAATGAATGTTCATGCATACATCAATTATTATGTTATTTGTCTTACCAAATGGTCAAAGTCCAATGAATACCTATAACATTTATTAAAAAAAAACTGCAAAGTATAAACCTTATGTATGTAAATAGATTTATTATTTGTGTATGTATGTACATATATGGTTTATACCTACCTAGTAAATAAAAAATATTCCTAATCGTTTTAGGAGTTGTACGCAGCTTGTCAATATCACCTTCCCAACCTAGTGGCAAATCTCAGAAAAACAACATTGTACTCATAGATGGCGTAAGAACGCCATTTTTACTATCGGGAACTACCTATTCAAAATTAATGCCCCATGAGCTGGCTCGTCATTCACTTCTGTGAGTATTAAATCCTTAGAAAAAAAAAGATATTTGTATTTAGTGGGGATAAAGAGGTACATAAACTCATTTCTGGTGCTTCGTTGACCTCTAAACAATTGTTTTTCATTGAATATCTCATTTCTCTAAAGCTAATACTATGTTTATAAAAAAATAGGAGTCTTTTGCGCAAAACTCAAGTGGACAAATCGTTAGTTGATTACATTGTTTATGGCACAGTTATACAAGAAGTAAAGACATCAAATATTGCTCGGGAAGCTGCTTTAGCAGCTGGGTTCAGTAATAAAACACCTGCTCATACGGTTACAATGGCTTGTATTAGTTCGAACGCTGTAAGTAACCAATTAAATTTAAGATTTTTTTTATATCTTTTAAATTTTCCAAGGCAATTACTACTGGTATGGGCTTAATTGCGACCGGTACTTATGATGCCATTGTTGCTGGTGGCGTTGAGTTTATGTCTGATGTCCCAATTAGATTTTCTCGCAAAATGCGCTCTCTTATGCTGAGGGCTAATAAGGCCAAAACATTGGGCCAACGTTTATCTTTGCTCTCAACTTTTAGACCCAATTTTTTGGTACCCGAGCTACCAGCTGTAGCTGAATTTTCTTCCGGTGAAACAATGGGTCATTCTGCCGATCGTTTAGCGGCTGCATTCAATGTCTCACGTCAAGAGCAAGATGAATATGCCCTAAGGTCACACACACTGGCTCATGAAGCCCAAGAAAAGGGATACTTTACAGATTTAGTACCATTTAAAGGTAATTTCAACAATATACAATATTTCTTATTATACACAAATTATTTTTTTTTTCTTGTTAATTTTAGTTTCTGGCGTTGATCAGTTGGTAGCCAAAGATAACGGTATCCGTGTTTCGTCAAAAGAACAATTGGGCAAATTAAAACCCGCTTTTGTTAAACCCCACGGAACAATAACGGCAGCCAACGCTTCATTTCTGGTATGTATAAAACTAATATATTATTTCAGTAACTAAAAAGTTTTATATAATTTTGTTTTAACTCTATTTATAGACCGATGGTGCATCAGCTTGCCTAATTATGTCTGAAGAAAAAGCTAAGCAATTAGGATTAAAGCCAAAGGCTTATTTACGTGATTTTACATTTGTTTCTCAAGATCCTGTGGATCAATTGCTTTTGGGTCCTGCATATGGCATTCCTAAGTTATTAAAAAAAGCCGGCCTTGGTCTTAAGGACATAGACACTTGGGAAGTTCATGAGGCTTTTGCCGGACAAATTATGGCTAACATTAAAGCTTTAGAATCAGACTGGTGGTGCAAGACCTACTTAGGGTTAGGTGAAAAATATGGTGCCCCAGACATGAGCAAATTTAATAACTGGGGTGGTTCTCTCTCTATTGGGCATCCTTTTGCTGCTACTGGTGTACGTTTGTGTATGCATACCGCCCATCGTCTTGTTAGAGAGGATGGCAAATTTGGTGTTGTGTCAGCTTGTGCCGCTGGCGGTCAAGGAGTCGCTATGCTAATCGAGAGATATCCGGGCGCCAAATTTGACTAATTTCAATTTTGTTTCCTTTTTGCCCTTGTAAACTTGTGTTAATAGTTAAGCCAATATTTGAATATCACTAAAGGCGTTTTTAGAGCAAATTTAAATATATTTTTAGTCACACTACAATCTACGTGATTGGATTTTATTTTTTTGTATTCATCCTAATGTGTTAAAAAATTATAAAAAGTTAAAACAAAACGCTTTTTTATATATTTATTTAAATTAATTAATATACATATGTAAACTTTTTGAAAAAACATTTAATTAATTTTTCTAATGTGGGGTGGTACGTAATTTTCATCTACAACACGAGGCTTCTTCTTTTTGCCAAACCACCTCTTTGGGTAAAACACACGTTTTTTTTCTATCTCTAATTCTAATTTATCTTCATTGTCAAAGAACCAAAGTAAATCTTTTTTTGCTTCAATTTCATCCTTAAGTGTACTAATGTTCTCGATTCTTTCCTTTTCTGCGATTTCATTTTCCATTTTTAATTTTTTGTCGGTCCGTATTTGTTGCCACGTGGGAAATAATTGCTTTTGCTTTTCAGCCAGAGATTTTGCTTCATTAATAGCAGTTTCTTTCATGAGATTATCAATTAGCTCTCCAAAAATATTTGTGCCTTGAAGTTTTTCAACTTTATCCGCTAAATCTGCTTGATTTTTGAGGGTTAATATCTCTTTGCAAACTATAGCAATATCGCCCATAATTTCGATCGGTGTTTTATTTAAAGTTTTATTTAGTTCTTCATAGTTTGCTGTCAGCACAAAACCCAAAATGTTCGCATTTTCTTTAGCATTTCCTTCCAAAACTTTAGATACCACTTTAAAAACTGCTTTGCCCATTTCCAGATGCGGATCAACTTTTAACTCATTACGTAAAAATTTTACTGCAATTTTTTCCTAATAGTAAATTAAATAGAGTTTTTTTTCCAAATGAAATAAGCTCATACTTACCACTTGTACCTTGCCTTTGGGTGGGCTTGGTGCTTTTTCTTCGACGGATTCACCTTTCAAACGTTCTTTTTTTAGTGTTTCCAATATTGATTTAAGACAGAATGACTGAACAAATTTACTATTTATTTCATCTAACATTACCATCTTCAAAGCTAGCGGAAGTCCTAAAATATACTCTTTTTCATCATGCAATGCCTGTGTTACCGCAAACCCAGTAAAGTCATTCAGAAATATTCCATACTTTTGACGGTCCAAGAGAACCGGAACCAGTTCTTGAACACTTGAATTTTCCAACAAATTTCTTACTATTGCAAAATGTGTCGATTCTAAGCAAGTATTGGCAAGTTTTGTAGCACGTAAATTTGCTAGCAAGTCTACGGCAGTAAATTTATCCTCATTGTTGTTGGGATTATTTACGAACAAATCGAGGTTAACTGCGTTTAAATTCCTACTTACAACAGACAATTGCATTTGTTTGCCATCCGGCGGCTCAAAGGGTGTATTTAATACTTCTTTAATTTCGTTGGAGAGAAGTCGTTTGGATACACTTCTATAAGCCGGGCACACAATTATTTTTGCTCGTAAAAACATTTCCTAAGCACAAATAACAAACACCTGGCGTCACACTTCCACTTTGGAGCACTAGAAATTGTGACATAATATGTCACCCTGTATACCGATACTAAAACTGATCAGTGTTGTCAACTACTACAGGGCAAAAAGCATTTCGTTTAATAAAAGGCAATAGAAAAGTTATAGAATTATGTATACTCAAAGTATCTTATTTTCTTATTTACGTAAAAATTGTGTAATTGCACTATTCCTAAATTTAAATATTATTTTAACTGACAAGGCATAAACGCAATTTAAATAGTTTTAGCCCTTTTAAGAAAAAAAAGCAATGATTGAAATTGAATTGAAAGACTTAGGTCCTTTGTTATATCTGTCTGATGGGCTTAAGTAAAGATTTTATAGAACAGTGCCTCGTTTCTGTAACTTGCGAGAAGTTTTCGCATCGAGAAATTTTTTAAGATTATAGAAGTGTTCCACTTATTAACAGGGCGAGTAATATAATTTTAATATATTGCAAGTTAACATTAAAAATTTATGATAGTTTTTCTTTGATTCATTCTGTCCTTGACAGGGCGACTATAAATTACTCGACTAAAAAACTTCTCACATACCATACAGAAACGAGGCACAGATAAATCCCTTATTGCTATTACAATCATGCTTTAAGCTAAAGTGGCCGATAAGCTAAAGGGAAGCTCTTTTACCTTAAAAATGTAACGTAAGGTTTATTTATTTACAGTTGCCGTATTTTTTGTTATTTTCTTTTATTGACGTAATCAGGCAAATTTAAACACGAGTCGGTTTTTTTCACTTGTGCTTCCGCACTTTAAACACATATTCAGTTAAGCTTAAAGGAAGGTTGCAATAAGGAAAAATTTTAGAGTCAACTTTATCGTTTTATTTACTTAGAGGTAATTTTAACTTTTAATAATAGATAGTAATAGGTTTACTAGAAGACTATGATGACATGCAATTTCGTTAATCTAAACAATTATTAATTGATTTCTTAACAACAATTTTTTCTAAATAATTCCTGATATTTGTCCGTTAATTTTGAAAAAAAAAACTTAAATTTGAAAAAAGCAAGTCCTTTTTTACCGATGCTAGCCAAGTATAATGAATTCTAAAAGCAGCTACGCAATTTTATCATCAGTGCTCTTTGAACGGTAGTAGTGTCTTTTGGCTGTAAACATTACCCATTTAACTTACATATAAACCCACACATGGCACGGTGCAAGATGATCTTCTAACCTAACCTACTTCTTTTAAAAAAAAACCTATGCGTTATTTATGTTTCTAGTATTGTCAAATATTTTTCTGTTTTAAAAATAGTGTTCACATCTTTATTTTTTTAAAGTTTTTTTTACTTTTTTGGTAAAGTAACGGAGCGATACGAAAAATATGATTCAGACTTGAAGAAGCGGAAGTTTTAATAAAATAACACTTCCTTAATATGTTTTTTTGTGAGATTAAAATTTAATTAAGCTTTTTTATTCATATATGTATATATACCACCTTTGTTAAAATATTTGAAACTTAAGAAATACTCACCCTTGCCATTGCCTTTTTGGTTGTTTAAACTTACAAATATGTACAATGCATATTCTATTTTTATTTTGGTTCAGTTTGATATGTCTTTGGAAGTTAGAAAACATTTATTGCTTGTAGGAAAATCTTTGAAATATTCTGCACCCTTTTCAAGGTAGTCTGATTTTTTAGTTAAAAAACATTTGAAGTTAGATGAATTGGCCATATCTTTGGCTCCATTCCATGCATCTAAAAGAGCATTACTACTTTCCTTTACCGAAAAATAGGAATTAAATGGACGCATTTCTTGTAATTCCCTTAATAAGCGAGGTTTTAAGCCTGAAAATAATTTGCGGATATAGTTTAACAAACACAAAATTGCTTCGCATCTTTAAATACTACCTGGCAATTTAGAACATCCACCAGTAATAAAAATATTATTAGCTAATCTCTGCTGCTCATCATCGCCGAAGAGATTAAAAACAAAATTAAGTAGCTCAGCTACGCCAGCTTCAAACATGCCTATCATACTTGGTTGAAAAAGTAGTTCAGGAGCGCGCATCGATTCAACACCAACATGAAGCTAAAGGCGAGAATTTAAAGTAATCTTGATTTTAGAAAGTTTACACAATTATTTAAACTGTTCCAATTTTTTTTTGCCTAAAACACTAGCCATGCAAAGCTGCTGACTATGCATTTTAAAGTCTTCTTAAAAAAATAATCATCAACATCGTTTTGGTTTCTACATTAACATAAATGTTTGCACCGTGAAAAATCAAGAGTGATATAAGAATAGAACGTAAAAACAAAACAAAACTTTTTTTAAAAAATCTTTCAAGTTTCCTGGATTTTTTCGACCTTTATTGTTTAATAAATACGCAATCGGTTTCTTCGAGCTTAAGGTCAATAATAATTATTCTTTATTTGTTTTATTATTCTGCCAATATTTCGCTACTCTTTGTGTAGCTTCGTCAGGGTAAATTTTGTTTTTATTTGTTATGAAAAATTAATTTTGAATGTTTGTTAAAAAAACTCTAATTTTTTATAACAAATAAAAACAATAGTTAGGTTAACAACAGGTCACATATCGAAGCTCACAGAATAGATACAATGGTACAATAGTAGCACATAGAGTTTGTCATAGATCACCCCTCTTAAAAAAAAGGACTTATTTTGAACACTATTTGATTATAAAACTAAGCCCGACAGAGGCATTAGGTTAGGTTAGGTAGAACAGGCAGCCGTTGAAGGAAAGGATACAGCTCACTTGGGTCCGCTTAATTCGGTCCCTTTGTGTTACCTGGAAAGGCAGTTAGAATAGATTGAGATGGAAGGAAAGAAGAAATTTTTAGAGAAGGATAAGAACGAAAGAACAGAAAATGAAGCAAACTTACCAGGGTCTCTGGTGGGAATCGAACCCACAACCCCCAGACTGGTAGACTTGTGCACTTACCACTGAGCTACCGGGGCACCCTTTTTGCTGTAAGACAGAGGCATTTGTTTCAAATAAAACTGTAAGTTCTTAAAAGCTTTCTAATAAAGTTATTATTATTTAGTTAAATAGGGACAAAAACTGTTAGTGTCGCATTTGATAATTTTGAATACTAATATATTTTCCTTTTTATTAAAATACGGCAAAAAAATGTTTTGTGCAAAGAAGTTCTTGGATTTTTTTTTTAAATAAGACATGCTTCTTAACATTTTTATTATATTTTTGTGTTCGTTTGCGATTCTTTCTGAGTTATTAAGCAAAACAATGGCTACTAAACTTTGAAGTTGTGCGTTCGATGAAAGTTTGGAGCTTGATATGTCATCAAACTTGAGAAAACGAAACAGATTATGGATTTAGAAAGTTACGAATTATTCATATTCATATACGTATAATCAATTCATTACTGCATTTTTTGAAGATGAGCCGTGCAGCATAAGATTCAAATGACGATATGTCTTTTCATGCAATAATACCTTTTGAAGCCTATTTTCTGCATATTTATCGCTTCGAACTGAAAAAATATTTAGTTTAATTCAAAATAAATGTTTAACTTAACTAAGTTATAAAAAAAGGCTAAACGAAAAACACAAAGTTAATTTACCTCGAAAAAGCTTATATGGCCACACTGATTATAATAGTCATCCGAGTTTCCACAATGTGATTCAAATAAAACAGAAACCTCATAACTAAGAGGTTTATTGCCAAAGTAAATAAATATACTTTAGGTCATCGTAAAATGCAAAATGAGTAAAATTGTAAAAAGTTGCACGTTAGCGGCTTGTAATTTTATAAGACGTAATTTGTATACAAGTATTGCTAGGACAAGCAGTAAGGCATATGATCATGACGGGAAAACGAAAATGAACATTTTGAATACACAACAGGATTTGGGAATAATGATTACTGGCTACAGCCAGTACGGTTTCCGCATGAACAACGATATTGTTGTAATTGGTCCAGTGGCTGTGTTTCCTAGGTATGCATAACTTATATATGTATATTTATGTACATACATATTTGTATGTTATATAATTAATGTTATTTACTCGGTAAAGTACTTGAAATCTAAAATGCAAAGCTTCCAGGCCAACATGTATACATATAGTGTAAATATATATAGGTATTTGTGTTGGTAGAGACCTACATATGTAAACTTGACACTAATCATAATTTAACGCTGATTATAGATCTCTTTTGTCGTGGAATGTGGATACAATGAACGATATAAATGAAGAAAGCTTGTCATTATTTACAGCTCTGGAGCCAAAATTGGATTTATTAATTATTGGCATTGGTGATCAGTCTGCGACACCAACTTTCTCAAAGAAGATATTAAGTTTTATGAAAGACTACAAAATTAATGTGGAAGTCCTAAGAACCGAACAAGTATACTTATAACTGTATGTAAAACTGGTCATGAACTGTATTAACAGCTGCTTTTCTATTTTTAGGCTTGTGCTACGTTTAATTTCTTAAACGCAGAAAATCGAATAGTAGCCACAGCGTTGATACCTCCGCTTCATATAACTTATAACGAGAATGATGTATTAGCAACTAGTGTCAAAAGATTTAAACAAGGCTTTTAGAAGAACATAGTTAATAAGAATAGAACTTTAATGTAGTAAGGCAATGATGCTTTGCTACAGATATTTTTACGACCTAATACAATTAAAAGACTATAACTTACCTGGTAAAGTTCAGCGGTATTTTCATTTGGTTCTTGAACTCGTTCTATTACAGCATGATGATATTTCATTATGTTGTCATATTCTAAGAGCTTTTCGTTTTCAACATCGCTATCACTTTCATTCTCATTGCTTATTTTTTTATAAACATCCCAGTCTTTATCGTCCTTGCCAAATTCATCAGATCCTTTTTCATTTGATGCCAAAAGTGAAATAATACGCATTCTCTCTTGTGACGCCACCGTATGACGTTTTGCCATTTCTTGGCGCTTTTTGTTACGGTTAGATTTTTTCTCCAATATATCTATCTGCTTCTGCTTAATGTCTTTTATCCACTCTTCAAGGGAAACGCCTTGAGGTGGCTTATATTTTGATCCTCGACTACTCGTTGGCAAATTTACAGCAGAATCCAAACTAGATATTTCTTCTCCTTTCTTCTCCCTCAGTCTTTTTTGATTAGCTTCAATTAATCTTTTTGCCATTTCTTTTCTTCTTTTAAGCTTTTCTTCAGCAGCTAATGGGTTAAATGTAGCGGGTTGAATGAAAGGCAATTGAATTTTCTTAACATTTTTATTGTAGTAGTCCAGGTTGTCCCATTTGGCCAACTCTTCTTTATAGTCTAAAGCAATATAGCTGTGATTGTGAAATATGTCCTCCATACGAGTCCAAGAAATGGCATTCAAGTGTGCTGGATATTTCATTTGCAAAAGACGATAAAGAAAAGATATCATTTGAAAGCCACCCAAGTTAAGGCGACGTACTTTATCATGTTGCAAAATTCCTCCTAATATAGGAACAATATGCGTGGTGTGATAACCAAAACTTATAATTAAACAATCGTCTTCTTTTTGGTCAGTCCTATTGTGCTGCCAACTCAAAATTGAGTCTATTCCATAACACACTGATGATACATTGTAACAATCAAACAATAACTCATTCATTGCTTAATAAAAGAAGCATAAAAAATGTCTTAAAAAATGTTGTTTTGAACCTTAAAATTAACTTACTTTGTCTACAATAACTGGGATTGGCAAGAGGTTCTGTTATTAAAATAGAATGTGGTTTCCAAACCTGCTTATCTTTAGACAGTTTTCCAAATATATAATCAAAAATATGCTCCTGATAGACTGGATGAGTAACAACATTTCTTTCGAATTGATTTTTTATCAACAACCGCATCGCATCTACATCAATTTCGTCGCCAATCTGAAAAGTATTTTCATTAAGCACAGATGGCGCATCTTTCTTTTTATCTTTCCTAGGTTTGGCAATCAAATTTCGAAATTCATACAGTGGTTTATCTGAATCATTGTAACCAACGCGACACATACATGACCCTGCATTTAAAACCAATTAGTTTATACCTCTATCGATTTCATAGAAATACTTGCCGTTGTCTATAATTAAAACACGTTCCTGGGCCATTATTTATTTTTCAGTAAATACAGTTTGTTTTCTTAAAATCTACCGGCATTTAACTCTAACTTGCGTACTAAACCAAAGATGCATTTTACAAAGTGGCCTTGAAAAACAGCTGGAAATTATTTTCTTTTTGTTCAAGGTGAATTTATACAGGGTGGCAGCGTAAGCAGTAGGGTGTGTTCATATATGCATCACTGCACTGTATCAAAAAAATATTTGGAAATAATTTTCATTTTTTACAAGTTGTGCTAGCCCGAAACATATAAAAATACATAGTAATTTTAAACAGCTTTTTACTAACAAAACAATGTTTTTGTTTTATTTCTTATAAGGTGACAATATATATAAAATTTATAGTAAAATAAACATAGGCACATAACTTCTTCTTTAACGCAAGAAAGTTCTATTAAGCTTTTTAACACCTGTTAGATATAGGCTCTGAAATAGTCGGTTATTCATGAACCACTGATTGTTCAATTTATTTAGCACAGTACTTATTAATGTTGATAAGCTGGCATCTCTTAAAATAATATAGATCTGGCAGCTTGATAAGAAATTCACTTATTTGTTTAATCAACTAAGACGGTAAAAGTAGAAAATATAGAACTAATTGTACTAATGGAGGATCAACGTAGTGATAAAATATATGGAGGATGTGAGGGTCCAGATGCTATGTACGTGAAATTAATATCTTCAGATGGACACGAGTTCATAGTAAAGAGGGAACATGCCTTAACTTCTGGTACAATAAAGGCAATGTTATCAGGACCAGGACAATTTGCTGAAAATGAAGCCAATGAAGTACATTTTCGCGAAATTCCGTGAGTATTAAATTTTTAGCAAATATACATATATCTTTATAACTCTGCAAGAAACAACTTGGCAAAATTATAACAATGAAATAATACACAAGCACTAAAATCAGTATTAAACTGATGGCCAATATTTATGGACAGTGGTAGGCAAAAAGATTCGCACATATCAAAAAGGACCTAAATTATGCTAAAGAATTTTGTGTTGGTTTGAGTTTTCATCTATAGCTACCATTGCTAGACCATAAAAACCCCTAATTTAATAGCAAATAAATACCTATTACAAAATTTGTCGTTAAATGTTTATCAGAAAGACATTTTCTATATTTGTAGCTCTCATATCTTGCAGAAGGTTTGCATTTACTTTACATACAAAGTGCGCTATACAAACAGCTCAACGGAAATTCCAGAATTCCCGATTGCCCCCGAAATTGCCTTGGAACTTTTGATGGCCGCTAACTTTTTGGATTGTTAAAAATTTTAGTTTGTTGATCTTTTATTATTTTCTTAATATTAAATTGGTACCATAAAAATATTTTGTTGTTATATTTTGATTTCGACAGTAAAGAAATAAATGCCACTCAAGTACTGCTACTAGTAGAAAGCTCCTCAAGCTTTTTAAGAAATTTAGCTATTAAATTAATTAACTTTTACTCTTAATATACATACATACATATGTCTTTAAAATAAATCTTAATAATATTAAAAAATCAACCAAGTAAAAAAATATTTCATTTTTAAAATATAGCTTCAAATTTTACTATCAATGGCAGGCAGATATTGAATTTAAATAAATCTTAAAACATTAAAATAGTTTTTAAAATATAAATAATAGGGGTAATAGTATCAAGAAAGAGTAAACAAATGTCCTATAAGAATAATGGTGATGGTTTCGTTAAATATTAGCTGAGTGCGTTTTTACAGTACAACAATAGTGTTAGCTGCATGCCTGTAATATACACATGATAAGGCTATATGTATTTGAAAAAACGTTACCACTATTTAAGGCAAAAAATTGTTTGATGCTTTCGCCCTTATATAAGTTTTTTTCCAACAACGTGATGCAATAAACGCAAAAAAATTAACTTGATATTTTTACAATGTAGAAGATATGTATTTAAAAAATAAAAAAGTTTAAACTAAAATTTTTAGTGGTCACGCTTTTTGGGGCAAATTGTTTGTTCAATGTGACCACAGCTTCAGTTTCTCATTTTCTTGTTATATCATCAATTTTAATCTAAAATTTCGATTAAGTCATAGTTGTACGTTACAGTAATCAGTGTAAATTTGCAACTAAAAACCAGCAGCATAGACTAACGCATAAGGCAGTGATTGGAGCAAAACATTATAAGGGTAATTCCATGGTGAAATATTTGTGACCAGGTAGTGTTACGAGCACAGCTGATCTACTTTTTTCATGCATAAATCGACGCTGGGTTATCAGAGTTGTTTACCTTTACATATCTTTTTTTGACACCTGAGCCAACGAAAACGACAACAAAAACGTAAATTTTATTCACCAAATTTTGTTGTAGAATCGCCACCACCTGATACCCATAAGTCCCAATTCGCACGATGCAAGTATTTAAGCTGAACTGATTAGGATGAAGACAACGGGGTGAGGAGAAATAAAGTGAGTACAGGCTTGCGTGTACTTGCAATTCAGCTGCTTAAAATTGATGGACAAAAGAAAATGTAAAAAAAACACAGAAGTGTTTGTGTATATTCATAAAAAAATCAAAACAAATAAAGCAATAAGTCTTGAACCGTGTGAACGACAGTGAGAGTTCAAAGAAGAAAAAAACAAATATGCAGGCTTATTTTCTTGCATCGTGCGAAAGCGGACCTACGTGGTATTCTTGTATACTTCGCCGTTAATTCATCTGGCAACATTTAAATTGAAAGTCATTAAACAAAAGCATACATCAAGGCGGAATACCTTGGTATACATAGAAGGGCACCCAAGCCCACTAATGGTAAAATTACCATTACAGGAAGGAGGTAAGTTATGAGCATGGTGGAATAAGGGGGGATCGTCCCTAAAACAACAACTTCCTGTAAAATTTCAGCATGGATTTTGTTGTTGCTAATTCCAGCTTGGTGTCGAAAATGTTGCGAGCACACATACATACAGTATACACAATCATTGTATAACATAAAAAATTTTCCAAGCTATGTTAGATAACATATGGCGGAAATAGAAGTCAGCTGATCAGTTATTCCTACCTTATTGAATATACATACCTTGGTTATGAGCTTCTAACTAAGGGACTAAAGCTTCAGGAAAACAAACAGACAACATATTTGGAGAAACGTAAAATTTAATTGAGTTTGCACAATGTTAGCAACAGAAACAGATAGAATTTAGTACTTTAATTTGATGGCGACATATATTAACTACATATATAATCAGCTACAGTGCTTGTGCATATTTTTTAACAGGTCTAAAATAACGTATATTTTTGATTTATGACAGCCTTTTTGCAAATAAACTTAACAAAAAGTATTCAAAGTTTAAATATTTAGTATGAATTTAGTTGTATACTTTTTTTAACAACTTTGCAACACGTGATAAATTAGTAGTTCACAAGTAGAGCATTTGTACAATCAGTTTGTTTAGAATGGATCCTGAAGTTAAACAAAAAAGATCGAAAATGTCGGCTTTGGAACAGCTAAAAAAGTTTACTACTATTGTAGCTGATACCGGTGACTTTGAAAGTAAGTGCACAGTATTAATTTAGAAAGTATGTACATATTAGCAAACTATATATGTATGTATATTATACCAAAACATGTACATAGGTACATATATATGTATGTAAATCTGGTATGTGATTTGCAAAAATTTAAATTTTTTAACCTTGGACATTACAACTTCTGTACACTTTCAACAATCAAGCTTGATCTTATTTTTTTCATTAAAAATAACAAAAAACAAAACTTATTAGATTAAAAGATGAACATACATGAAGTGTGTGTGTGTGTGTATGTCAAGTACATCCATATATACATATTTATTTTTAATACACATAAATATCGTCAGCTTAAATGCAAAAATCGCTTTAAAAAACTGAAAAAATAAACTTGTCTATATTTGTATATATCGGATCTCACATTTTCATCCTTCACCAAAACTTAAACTTTCAATAATCTCTGATTTATGATATATCCGGGTTTTCAATAAAAGCGTTACAAAAGTTTTTTTTAAATAAAATAAAGCAATGAAATTCTTTTTATCAGTTAGGGCGCTGCTACACGTTCAATATATGTTTTAATGCGCCTTTGAATATGCTTTTAGCAAAAAAAACTAAAAACAAACACTATGGTGGAATTATATAGGTCATGGTACAATTACCTTACACTTACCGCTACGGCAACAACTATAACAAACTCGATACCATATTTATAAAGTTGTAAAAGCATCCTCGTTTTTTGTCAAAAACGTACTGTTTGACAGATTTAACGAGTGGAAAAACTCGAGCAAAAAATAGCTGTTGAATCGATACTACCTTGTAAGGTAATTGTACCATGATATAGGTGATTGCAGTTCAGAGAGAACCATGGTGAAATAATGTGTACCAGGTGGTGTTACGAGCACAGCTGATCTACTTTTTTCATACATAAATCGAGGCTGGGTAGTCAAAGTTGTTTTACTTTTACATATTTTTTTTGGCAACCGAACCAACGAAAATTATATTCACCAAATTTTGTAGTAAAATCGCCACCATCTGATACTCCTAATTGCGCCATTGAGACAAATGTGGTGAAATCCTTTTTATATGAAATTGGACAATTTTATGCATTAAACACATTCAAGCTACAAGAACACAGGAACACACGAACACAAAAGTTCCTTGCTAAATTTGTGTCCGACTGGCTGCTACTGAAATATTTACTATACTACCACTACAAAATAAACATATAAGCAATATGACTTTCTGTGGTGCCACCTAAAGTCTCTTTGTACTGTTTAAGCTATATTTTTTGCATCTTACCGTATTGGCAGCACTAATCTGTTAACTGTCCCCTACCAGAACAGTGACGGCCATTTGACCGGTCATATGACCGACACAGATGACCGGTCAATCGGTCATTATTTTCTATCATTTTCTTAAGGGCGATGTGAAAAAAATGACCGAAACTTTGTGTACGTGTGATCTTGCATCTCTCTCGCACCTTAAGATGTGATAGAAATATTGGTCACAAATGACCGAAAAAAAATGTTTTAGTGTTAGTTTCGGTCACAAATTTCTTGTAGGGTCGCGTATAAAAATAGAAATTAGTTTAATTTCGACCACGCCACAAAATTAGCATTGACAGCAACCCGTAGTTGTGTTGCATTGTAGCAATTAAAAAATTATTCTCATAAGCACACGTGTATTCTATTTTTGACTGGTTGTGTTCGGTAGCCTGTAGCGAGGAATGTATTTAATGCTTTAATCAAGGCGAATTAAAACAAGGTGAACACCGCAAAATCAGGGCGAAAAATTTGAACAGGTTATTATTGCATTTAATTATTTATTGAACTGAAACTAAAAACATATATCAAAACGAAAATTCAAGAATAGTTTTTTCAAAACTAAAAATACAAAGTATATGTGATTAAACATAAATATTATTTTGAATATAGAGTGTTAACTATAACATAACATTATTGTATTCAACAGTTATGTCAAAATCATATGGCATCGTTATAAAAACACAAATTATTTGCAGAATAAAAACGTGAATGAAACTAATTTTACACTGGTTTTTTTTGCACAAAGCACAAGAACGCATCATTTGGTTTTACTATTTGTTAATTAAGAACACTTTTTTAAATTTTTAGTTTAAACATCTAACCGACGCGTAACTTTTTTTAAATCAAGAAGAAGCACGAGCGAAAAATAGTTAGCTGAACTGTCGAGTACACCTTCTCTATGAATTCGCCTTGATTTTAATTTAATTCCAAAAAAAAAGAGATAATGTATGAAATTCTGACATAAGGGGAGTATCAGCTGGCGAGCAGTTCCTCTAAAATTTCATAAATTTTGCTATCACACATACACACAGTATACACAGCCATAACAACTTTAACGTAAAGACAAATTTTAAAACCAATAAAAGCTGTCGATTTAAAACCTGTGGGCAAACTATGTCTTTCAATAGCAATCGAAAGTGCGCTGTTTCAAAGATCTTTGCAGAGGAGTTCCAAAATTTATTAATAATAATTTTTTCAAGGAAACGGTGTAAATTAATTTTTATATTAACGTTCTCCCCAAGGCACATTTAACAAGGTAAACCCAAAGGCGAATTCAAAAAATTCGCCCTCTGCATTTCCTTTTTGTGTTTGAACGGTAGAATGTCAGAAAAATTATAAATTTCATATAAAATTAAATTTTTATAACGTGAAAATGTCAAATTGATTTTAATCAGCTGGGGTCTTAATATTACCTGGTTGAATGCACCTAGATTCTTCCTCACTCAAGGTACACTAATACAGGTAGTGTTAAGAACCCAGCTGATTATGAAGTTTGTGAAAGTGATTGTCAGATTTATAATTTTGGTAGAAATTTAAAACTTTTTTAACATGCACTTTCTCAGACATAGAAAGGAAATGCAGAGGGCAAATTTTTTGAACTCGCCTTGATACTACCTGTATTAGTGTATCCTGCCCTCACTTAAACTATAATTTTTTTTTAAATTTAAGTGCTTTGAAATTTTTGATTTTTACTTTCTGTCATAAAATAATTTCTATTTTTGATTGATTATTATTGCTTCGATCAAGTAAAAATAATTTTTTAATTTAATTTTTTTTTGCCAAGAAATAATAGGGGCTTTTTTAATTATTATAAAAATAAAAAAATAATGATTATTGTTGTCGTAATTCATTTTTATAAAAATTTTAAAATAATAATTATTTCTCTTTTCAAAATATTATTTAGGATTTAATCCCAATTTTCTTGTTAATTTATAGGGTTTGTTGTTGGTTAAGTTTGTCTATATGCATTTCATTGGTTCTTACACCAAATCATCAGTAGACTTCAACCCAAATTCTTAAAAAACTCATGAATATTTTTTGTCTTTATATAATAACCTCATTAAACAAAATGAGAATTACTATAAGCAACTAAAACGTTCAAGTTTTTTTAAGAATCCAACAAAATCAAAACAAGCGAATATTGGTTTGTTGGATTCTTAAAAAAACTTGAACGTTTTAGTTGCTTATAGTAATTCTCATTTTGTTTAATGAGGTTATTATATAAAGACAAAAAATATTCATGAGTTTTTTAAGGATTTGGGTTGAAGTCTACTGATGATTTGGTGTAAGAACCAATGAAATGCATATAGACAAACTTAACCAACAACAAACCCTATAAATTAATAATTATTTCTGAAAAAAGAAAATAAAAATCATATAATAATTTTTTTTGTAAAAATTATAAAAATAATTAGTCAAGTGTTGCCGATGAGACTTTTATTACAAGAAAGCATAGTGTATATGAAAGTAAACTTCGTCCTTACTTACAAAATAAAGAAGAAGGAAAACAGTCATACCGTTTCCATTTTTCTGTTACATGTAAGTTAAATAGGCGATGTTTACAACCAAAAGATACTACTACCGTTCAAAGAGTACTGACGATGAAATTACGTAGCTGCTTTCGAAAATGCATTCTACTCGGCTAGTAGCGGAAGAAAAACCTGCTTTTTCAAATAAAATTTTCTTTTAACGTTAACGGAAAAATATTAATTTCTTCTAATATAAAGAAATTATATGAACTTAAGCCAAAATTAAAAATTTGTATTATTGTTGTTATTGTTATATTTATTTAAAAAAACGAATTTACTTCCAGCTATGAAGCTTTACAAGCCCACCGATGCTACAACAAACCCCTCTCTAATCCTTAATGCGGCCAAAATGGATCGTTACAAGGAAATTGTAGAAAAAGCTGTACAATACGGAAACAAAGCGGGAGAGTAAGTACAACAATAGGTTTGTTCATTAACCCACAAATTGTTATAAATTTTGAATAATTGTTACTAAAAAGTGTTCATTAATTCTAAAAACTTGCATGGAGAGAGCTTCTAAAGAAATTAAAAAAAAAGACTTAAAAAACTGTAAGCAGCTTTGTTTTAGGCTTATAAAAAGATTTTCCGAAAGAAGTTTGAAATTTACAAAATACCTTTTTATTAAATTTTTTATAAAAATGGTTTGTTTACAAGGGAGCTAGCTCTGCTTCTATCCAAATATTTTTTTTCAGAACATAGACTCTTGTAGTTAACCTAAACTCGACAGCTCCTACAGTTTCCGAAATATAGCTTATCAAAAACGACTCCCCCTGCTTTTCTATTCAACTCATTTCTTTTTCAAAATGTACACGAAATAATCAGGCTACGCAGGGTAACGACGAATACAATTCGCCAACTTCACCCAGAGGCCTGTAAGTCCATTGTGAATCCCTTTAAAATAGTTTAAAAGAGAAATAAGAAAGAAAAGGAAAATTGTAGTTAGAACGATACAAGAATAAAAAAGAAAGCAAGAATGCTGGTAGCCACCCAACCCATTTGATAAATCCTATGGTATTCCCCATCTAGGTTAGGTAGAACAGGTAGCCGTTGAAGTAAAGGATACAGCTCACTTGGGTCCGCTTAATTCGGTCCCCTTGAGTTACCTGGAGAGGCAAATAGAATAGGTTGAGATGGAAAGAAAAAAGGAATTTAGAGAAGGATAAAAAAGAAAGAACAAAAGAATGAAGCAGACTTACCAGGGTCTCTTGTGGGAATCGAACCCACAACCCCCAGACTGGTTGACTCGTGCACTTACCACTTGTCTACCGGGGCACCCATTCGCCATCTAAGAAGCGCACTCCCAACCATCTCTTCCATCCATAGTGTTCCCCAGTCACTAACTCCTCCTCATTTCGGCATAACCTGCAGAAGCCCGAAGAGTTGATATTCCGTTTACTCGTCATATATCTTACATCGCAGTGCCCTCCCTGTGAGAGTCCAAATTGTACACTTTAGAACCACCTGCTGGAAATCCATTTGCCCATTACCCACGTCCCTATCAATTTATAATAGAAACCCGTTGGTGACCCTACTGGTTCACAACCTAACAAAATATCCTGGGTCGACCCTCTCCTCTATAATTTTACGGCAGTCTTATTGCCGGAAACATCATAATGTCCCGGCACCCAAGAGAGCCTAACCCTGCCTGTGGCCAAGATCGCCCTGAGAGCACGTCTACAATCGCCCATATGTCTAGACCTGGCATAATGTCGCTCAAGAGCCTTGAGCGCGGCCTGACTATCGACGTACAAGGTGCGCCAAAAGAAGTCTAGTTCACAAATGTCAAAACAGATTTGGCATTGGCCGCCATTTTCAAAAATAAGAGCATCTTCCAATAGGGTGATTTCCTTTTGCACATCTTGTAGATTGTTACGTCCTCTCTTTCCTCCTCGTTCTTCCCTATCAATTCCGAAACTAACGTTACCGCCAGAGTCTTAGCGTGGAAAACGCTGCACGCTATATGTATGACATCCCTTCTCCCATATCCATTACATAAACACCTGCCCCGGTTCCCCCCTCCATGTTCGATCTATCAGTGAAGTGCACACCCCTGATACAGCATCTCACTACATGAGATCCCAAAGCCAAGTTTCGCATCATATAGTCAATCAAACCCGACTGCCGCAGTAGTGGACCGTTCCCAACCATCCTCAGAATTCCGACGTGTCCAACTGGCCTTGCTCTTACCACTAAGCCTAAACCAGCTCCTTGCTGCCATTCCAGTAACGAAATTCTCAATAGAAAGAAGTTGCAAATTATATCCAGCGCTGTACTACTCTTGGCTTCTGTAATGCCTAGTACAGCACATCTCTGGATCTTTGACAAGTTTCCTTACCGTCATCCCTCTCCAAGGCCATTCACCATACGAAACTAACGTACGTTGGAGTTGGTCTAACAACGGATGTGTAAATCCAGTTCACCATAACCGGTTGAAACCCCTAGTTCTTACCCTTTCCGCCAGTTTCAACTTAACCCCGTCAGGAACCGGTAGCCCAAAGTCTGCCATCTTGTACTTTCTAGTGAAGAAAACTAGCTCTGTCTTCTCTGGGCTTACTCCCAGTCCCTTTTCCTTGGCCCAAGCAGACAGATCGGATAGATAATTCATTCTGTATCACCTCGCTCGTGGTGGACCATGTTGTCTGCATAAGCCACTACCTTTATCCCTTTCGAGTCAATCCGACACATAACACTTAGCAGAACTATTATGTGGCAGGTTTGAAGTTGGTAGCTGTAAGTTTCAAAAATGTAGCGCATAAAAAAAAATTCACAAAATCTGTGCAATTTTAGGGGGGGCTATCACTTTTCCTGCTCCTTTCCAAAAAGTTGTTTTGCCAATTTAAATCGCCATCTTCAAAGATTTCGAACCAAGTTTTGTCAAAAAAAATTTAAAAATCAAACGATTTGCGATTTAATAATATTTTTGAATAATTTTCTTTGCAGATCTACAGAAGAGAAGCTCGAAGAAGCCATGGACTACTTATGCGTTTTGTTTGGTTGTGAAATTTTAAAAATTGTTCCCGGACGTGTTTCGACTGAAGTTGATGCCCGTCTCTCCTTCGATACGCAAAAGAGCGTAAAGAAGGCTTTGAAATTAATTTCATTGTACGAAGATATGGGAATCGCAAAGGATCGCATTCTTATAAAATTGGCCTCTACGTGGGAGGGTATTCAAGCAGCCAAAATCTTGGAATCACAACACAATGTCAAATGTAATTTGACTTTATTGTTTTCTTTTGCTCAGGCTGTGGCTTGCGCTGAGGCAAATGTTACTTTGATTTCTCCATTTGTGGGTCGTATTCTAGATTGGTATGTGGCAAAAACAGATAAAAAGAAATACGAACCCAAAGAAGATCCTGGTGTTATTTCGGTTACAAAAATTTATAACTATTATAAGAAGTTTGGCTACAAAACTGTCGTCATGGGTGCATCATTTCGAAATACTGGTGAAATTAAAGCCTTAGCTGGCTGTGATTTGCTTACCATCGGACCGTCTCTTCTCAAGGAACTAGAAAACGATGCTACTGAAATTACGCCACAATTGAGTAAGGAAATAGCAGCCACACAAAACTTGGAAAAGATAAACATTGACGAACCTACCTTTAGATGGATGTTAAATGAAGACGCAATGTCAACCGACAAACTATCTGAAGGTATTCGAAAATTTGCCGCAGATGCTATTACTTTAGAAAATCTCATTCGCAAACATATCTAAATCAAATTATCTTTAAAAAAAAGGCATTAGCGGAAAAAAAACTAAATACAGTGTATAATAAAGCATTTATAATTGGTAGTAGGTCCAATAGGTTATGTTTGTTATAAGGAAACTTTGTATAAATTTATATTTGCAGAAATAAAAAAAAAATATTGTTTTGTTTTTTTAAAGATTTTTTAAACATTTTTGTATTTATTGGTTATATATGTTTGTATTGTTTTAAAGAAAAAGAATGAGAATGGTTTGAAATACTTTTTTTTACCAAAAGTATTGTGTTGGAGATTTTGTCTGGAAATAAAGTTTTGCTTTTCTTTCGTTCGCTCTTTTTAATATTTTTAATCAATGGATTTCATTTTGCACAAATAAGCTATTGGTACCATTTTAATCTCACCATTAAGCTGGCAAATGGCAGTGTCCTTATCAGAAATTGTGACCACCTTACCAACCGATTCACGTTCATCGCCATAAATAACTTTAAATTCATCTCCACCTTCGGGTATCACTGGCGCCAAATGTTCGCTAACCACGGAAACACTACGATCTTCCTGTTGTAGAAACACTGAGCAGACACCATTTGAAACCGTGCGTATAATGCCTGTTTGACCCACTAAATCAGCATCATCATGAGTGTGGATTTTCACTTCAATATCTGTGGTGCACCAATCGCCTATTGGTGACTCCAAACTTGCGCCAGGCGTCTGCGGATTGTAAGGTGAGTTGGGAGCTCCTCCGGGTGTATTAGGTGAATAACTTGTTGGAGATGGTGTATTCATATAGCCCACAGGATATGGAGAAGGTGCTGGACTTGGGCTCGGATTGAAAGGACTATAGCTGCGATCTGAACCATAAAGTGTACCCGGAGTTTGGGGAGGAAATTGGGTGTTGATCTGATAGCCAGGAGTACTGGGATTATAACCGGGGCTTGGACTTGGTTCTTCCAGAGTATAATCAAAGTCATTACTACGAGCTGGTGTATTTGTAACATTTGGATCCCAAGCTCCATGACGTGGTGTCATGCTACCATCATGCAGCGGAGTCATCGAACTGCTATATGGTGTACGCCCTTCAGAATCCCAATTCGGTGTTTGATTACCCATTAGAGGTGTTTTGGATCCAGCAGCAGCATAGATTGGTGTATGTGATCCATAACCAGGTGTACGAGCGGGAGTGCGACCATACGAAGAGAGACTTCCATCCTTGCCAGCTGGTCCAACAATAGCAATGTGATTACGATCAACAGAAATTGTTTGACAGGACGTATGCAATTCTACACGTGCTGTACTCTCGGTAGCATCTTTGACAATGCCCACGGCTCCTATTAACAATTTATTTAAACATACATATTTATAAAAACGATATTTTTTATTTATAAACGCGTCTATCTTTATAAAATATCTTGCTTCAATTGATTGCAAAAGTAAATGTTCGTTATATTTGCTTATAAAATTACCTTTATAGGGACCTCCACTAATTTTGATTGTTTTTCCCATTATTTCACGATCTCTTGTTACCCTAAAACCACCACGACCACCTTTTCCACCGCCGCGACCTCCACGACCACCTGATGGATGCATGGGCGATTGAATGCGTGGAGACATAAAACCTAGTCCGCCGAGATGTCCAAAGTTACCACTTTGTGACTTACTGCCACCAGCTAACTGAAGATGACGTGTTTTGCAAACAAATATGCCACCATTCTCTGTATACATTCTACAATGTAAAAATGCTAAACTTCGATATAAATGTTTAATTTCCCCCGATCGGCCCTAAAATAAGACATGAGTATTTTATTATACATGTGGGGAAACTGTTTCACTATTAAAAGCACTTACAGCATGAGGACCTTCCATGACTTTTACAATATCGCGACGTCTTATTTGATTTTGATCTGCATCGAGAGCAATAGTATTTCGATTTTCTCGTCTCTTGTGGAGAGCGGTAGGTTTGCACTCTATTACCTTGCCATGCATTCCCAGAACGTGAAAGTTTTCCCGTTCCAAACGTACAATAACACCGACGTTTTGTGCACTTTTTAAAAAAAATTCGAATTAGATATTTTGTTAAATAAATCTCTCTCATTAAATAAATAAATTAAATAAATCTCTCTCATTAATATATCTCAAGAGAATTTAATGTGACAAAACTTTAAATCCTTTCTTCAACAAAAAAAAAAGTTTTTGAATTTCTAACTAAGTACCCTAAAGCTGGGTTTAAAAAAATATATCATTATCTCGGGATTTAAATAAGTAAAATATTATAATTCTGTTTAATTTCAAAAAACCTGGAATTCTGTAAGACTTAAAATTTGGTAAATAAACGAAAAAATATTCTCATTATCAAAACATTTTTGTTGTTGTTCTCTCTCTCTCTCTCTCTCTTTTTCTTATTTAAATCACTTACTCCAACTGAACTAAGTCACCCCACTGAAATTGTCCGAGGCAGTCGACACCAGTGGCAACATCTGAACAAAGCTGCAAATCTCTGGGCAATACTTCCAATTCATGATTGGTTAAATCGGAAACAAGAACAACACGAGTAGGTTCAACGCGAATTATTAAACCAGTCTCGCCTTCATAACGACCAGCCAAAACACGGGCGTGGTCACCGGTTTTGAAATATTTTCGCAATTCAATCGCTTTAAATACCAAAGGATCCTAAAGTCGTAATATAAAAACAAAATGTTTCTACTTTATTTTCTAAGATTCTATAAAATTTGTTTACCTTGAGATCCTGATGTTTGGGCATAACAGTAATCATGCCACCATCAATTGCAATAATTTTTGCCTGCAAGTTTTCCAAATCACCCACACAGACTTCCACATTGTCCCCCATTGAAAATGAATGGCCAGCGGTTGGATCATCTTTAAGTCCACTAACAATTTCTAAATTTACATCTATAATTTAGGCCATAATATTCAAGTTAATTCGAATGCCAAACATGTTTATAAAATTTAAATTAAAATAATTTACCTTCTGGTTGTTCTTCAAACCTTTCCAATTCTGCGAGGGTAGGTTTTACACCTTCAGCCTGTATGGCTGACATTGTGAAGTTTTTGTACAAGAAACCCTTGCGGGAATACCGATTTCCCTCGAATAGCAAAAAATCACCATCAGAATGAACTTCACCACCGATGGCCCTTAAACCATGATTTCAAATCAGAATGTTGAACAACTGTGTTAAGTTTATAAACACTTACCTAACAGCTTCTGGATCAAAAGGTTTTGCTGGAGGCCTGCGCTTCTTTTTACGCTTGCTATCATCGGACTCCTTGAAATATTAAATGCATTTTTTATATTTTTTATCTCATAAATGTTAAAAAAAAACAATATCTTACATTTACTGTTGATCTCAGTGCACCTCTCATGCGCGTATAGTCAATGCGTGGCAATAACTTCAAGTGTGCTTGATTTTGAGCCAAATCAACATAATCAACTTGAGCTATATCATCCTTGTAAAGTCCTCTTTTTAATCTCACCCATTGTTTTACCTTTAAACCAATTTGTTCCTTAACAACCTTTAAAACGTCGGTCATTTCCTTGATAGGAACCATTTCTTGTTTCCACTTTCCCATTCTAAGATTACCCACATTTTCAATGGTGGTTTTTACATGGGTTTGTTTATACGACTCGATGTATATATAACCTTTGACACCCTCAGGGGCCACAACAGATTTTATTTGCAATGGTTCATCGGTATTAAGGTAAGTCAAAAACTTTCGCATCAATAATAATGCCGTAGCTTTCTCTTCACCAATACGACACTTCACCATCCATAAATTGGGATCCCTTAAAAATTATTTTCTTTCATTTTTAAATCTCCTTAAACATGTTAACCACTTACTTAATACCAGGTAATAATGTTTGTTGGGTGATTTCATCAGACATTTCTTCGCCACCATCACCAAAATGTCTCTTTGCAATAGATTCATCTGCATATTTCTTTCTTAAATACTCTTCGATTTCGTCCTCCCTTTGAGTACTTTTATAAACACAATATAATTATTGACAAAATTTTTGTTAGAAACCTTTTAACATTAACTTACTCCCATAGATTGGTACCGCGGCGTCTAATTTCAATATCACGAGCCGTTGGGCCCATTTCGTCAATTTCGTTGCCCACTATACCCAACTCATTGGCACCTTCTTCCCATTCGTCATCTTCGTCCACCTGCATAGCTTTTTGGTTAAAATTCTTATTTTCAAATAATAATTAAGTTTATTAACCTCATCGTCCACTTCTGCTTCATCAATGATAAATCCACCGAAACGATCCTTTTTTTTCTTCTTTCTTGGTCTATCGTCATCTTCTTCATACTCCTCCGAGTCGACATCATCACCATCGATGAATTCTTCATCGTCATCATTAGCATGTCGAGGACGTTGTTTGTGCCCCCTCATCGAATTATCTGAGCCAGATTCTGAGCCTGCCGAGCGCGAGCGCGAACGGGACCGAGAACGTGACCTTGATCTCGATTGCGATCTTGATCCTGATCTGGATCTCGTGCCAGATCTTGATCGAATTGGTGATCGTGATCTCGAATGTGCACTCTTTTGCGATTTATTAGATCCGACAGATCCTTCCTCAGAACCACTATCCGATACATTGCTTTCTTCAGAGTCAGACATTTTACTGCAAATACATGCATTTACATGTTTTGCATAAATATTAAAACAATAAAATAAACTACTAACAAAATTCACCAACCAAATCACAGCGCCATATTTATTTATTTTTTCATTTCCCATTACACAAATATTTAAAAACATTTACTTATTACAATATAACAAATGCGATGGTACTTACCGAAATTCTCTAAGCCCCAATAACTTTTTTAAGTTTTATTTTATCCAAAATTGTTATTTTCTCCCCAAAAAACACAATCTATGAAGAACACAAATGCCGAAAAAAAAATTTGACAAATAGACAAATAATTTGACAAGGGGATACATCTATGCAATTAAATATTATGTGGAGTGTTGCCAGAAAGAAAAAAAACTGAAAACTACGACGTGTTCATGCAACCAGGCATGTTTCATTGCTGGTTGAATGGTGTGTAGTAGTAGTGTTTATGGCTTATGTGCTTTTCTTGAAAGCTGAGTAGTGATCGTCTGGTGACGAATAATGTGTATTTAGATTTTGTGTACAATAACAAAATACATATAATTCGTCCCAAGACGATCACTACTCGGCTTCAAAAAACAGCACATTAACTTGGTGTTACATTCGAAAGTTCAAACAATTAAAAAAGATTTTAATACTTTCTAGTTGCATTTATGTTGGTTACATAGTGTAAATCGGTTTTTATGGTTGGAATGAAACACTGATTATAAATCGCTAAATTAAACAATGCGTAAATAATACATACAGTGAACTCGCGGAAACGTGAATATCCAGAATCGTGAACATCCAGAAACGTGAACACTTTTTATTTAACATTAACTACTCTAAAACGTGAACAAACATTGAAAGCTTAAAAACGTGAACCGTTTTTTCTGAGGTTTTTTCTTTGTTTACATTAATTTTATTAGTTTCGGGAGTCCCCAAATTATGCAATAAAGGGATCTATAAGCGATATACATAGTTTTATTTGCAAAATGTTGATTTTTGTGGTCAGATTAATAAGACAATTATGTATTACAAAAAACTTAGGTTTTAAAATTTTTAAATTGAACTTTTCGGTTTAAAGCGTTGTTAAGTTTTGACTAGATTTGGATGTTTTAGAACTAGGAACAATAAATTGATAAAAAAAATTAAATTCGTTAGAAAATAGTTAAAACATATCTAATCAGAAACGTGAACAAAATCGAAAACATGAACACCCTTGGTAAAAATTAGTTCACGTTTCCGCGAGTTCACTGTATATGTATTATATGCGGAAAAACAAAATTTATATATCGTTCCCTATAATTTTAACTAGTCTCTATACAAATGACCTTTTGGAGTATGCCTTACTGATGAAAATTAATTGTACAAGATCAAATATTCAACATTTTTTGCCAGTTTTTATATAAACCTCAATTACCTGCTTTTAGCGATCGGCTTATGGTGTATAATAGCGTCCACAGTTTGACTCTCGAAAATTATACATACTTTATTGCATATTGTATTACATATAGAGTTTGGCATATCGACTGGTGATTATTGGTTTGTTGCACAGAACATATCAAATATATGTTTATATACATAGGAAAAAATTGAACCATGCTTTGTTTTAAATTCACAGTTTACTAAACATATTTCGCTTGATAATTCACTTTTTGTGATGTTTACATTACATTTTTGTTATATATTAATAATTTTTAATGTGTTGTTAAAAAAAATTTAAGAACTCAAAGTTTAATTTGAAACAAAAAAACGGTATCGATGTTTTTATATAAAAATAAATATAGCGGTTAATTAAACCAAAATTTTTTTTTAATTTTTTAAAGTACGCCGCAACCCATTAATGTTGTTAATTCGGCATATCTTCGTGTGACTTCTTATTTGCTGCACGCACAGTAGTGTGTTTTCAAACACGATGAAAAAACTATTGGTTTTATTTTTTTTAAGATATAAAATAAAGGGCACATTATTCATATGTAATCAATCAATAATAAATTTTTGAAGTAAGAAATACTATCACGGTATATTGTAATTGTTTTAAGTGCTACTATTTTTTTTTGTTACTGAAACTGTATGTGGATTTATGTATAATAGTTGCTCTGCGAATAAAAATACACATGTTGCACACAATTTTTAATTTTCAGGTTTTTATGCCTAAACTATGTTCAAAATAGTTGTTTTTAAATGTTTAAAGTCATAAATTTTATTCGAAAATCTGTATGAATTTTCTTCTACATATTAATTTCGTTTAAAAATAGCTTCATATTTTCAATTTCTAAAAAATTAAAATTTTGAGTTAAGTCACTTAGAACTAGGTTTGCGGTATGTATGTATATACATATGTATGTACCATTAAAATAAATTTAAATATTAATTGCATGTTTTATGTGTGTAGTATGTAAAAACGTATTTTTTTAAAAACTTTCGAACAGATATATGTACATACATACATTAATTCTTACATACATATGTACATATGTAGGTATCTAATAAGTTTTGAAGAACTTTTAGAATCAACTAATTTTTCTTATTTTTATTAATTTAAAACAAATTTATGTATAGTTATTTTGCCCTTAAGAGGATTAATAAATGCTTTGATTATGTTATGCATATTGCATTGTATAAAATTTTATTAAACATACATAGGTATGTACCTAGTATATAATTATATAAGAATTTAAGAAAGATAAAGGTATATTTTTAAATAAACTTTTTTTATTATATATTGTTTATAAATAAAACAATTGCGATTTTATGCAATGTTTTGAAAACCACCCCCTCAAATCAAATAAATTTTTTTATTTTATAAAGTTTCTTGACCCTTTATAAAGACATTGTAGTTTAGTAAAAATTTATTCATATGCATACATACATAGTATCTCTACATACATACTCACATACATACATACAAATGTTTGTATGTATATACATTTCTATTTACATACATACATATACAATGTATAGATAGGTATGCTAAAAATTTCCACACGTAAGTATTCACATTTACATACTTAGATTTATGTACATACATACATAGGTATATTTATATGTTAAATAATTATGAGTATGAAAAATAACTTAATTTAAGTAAGAAAGATATAGTCGGTCACCATATTATACCCTACACCACATTTTTATGATGCTCTTTAAAAAAAAGACAGATAATATTTGTATTTAGTAAAATAGTTGGCGGAATAAAGATAAACATGTGTGAAAATAGAGTAATTTTCCAGTCAATTATAGCCAAAACTGCGTTTTCCGGGAGGAAATTTGTATGGGGGCTATATAAAAAAATGGTCCGATCACATATTTGTTCAGTACACTAGTTAGAGGCATAAAATAAGTGCTTATTCAGGGACAACCATTGTATGTCAAAAAATGGACCGATCATCACCACAAACAATAGGCTTCGTGCCAATGCCGGAAAACTAACGACTTGTACTTTGATTACAATAATACACTTTGATTATAATAAGACACTCAGCCGGACGAATATGCTTAAGTCGACTCAAGAAGCGAATTTTTTTGGGCGTTGCAAACATTTGCACAAGCGCATAATACCACTACCACGTATGTGGTGTGAATATTAACATGGTAATTGATTTATTATGGTTTACATTAAATTTTTATATTTTTTATAGTTTATTATATGTATTTGTCTGTATTTTTTTACGACGAATCATTTAAAAGATTTTTGTTTTTTACTTTAAAATTTGATGTATTTCGTCTATTCAAAGATGTATTTGTATATACATACATATGTATGTACATAAATACGTATGTATGTAGGTATATACCGATATTTGTATTATCCTTCGAATTTAAAATTTTTGACATTGCATGCCTGATGTTTATTTATATCTAAAATAAGTATGAGGTTCTGTAATATTTTTTTTTTCATTTTGTTATTGTTTTATTTAGTGTTGAGACCACAATGACGTGGTCAGAAAATAAACTTTTATATATAAACATACTTACATACAGATGTAGATTTTCGAAAACTCAAAATACTATATATGTATGTATGTATATGTGCAAATGTACATACATATCGCACACTTAATCGAAAACAGTCAGAGCTCATAGTGTATTACTTAGCAGGGTACACGTATATCAGGGAGCCTCAGATAAACAGCTGAGTAACGGTATTTCGTTATATTAATGCCAAATTTTGTTTATGTTTATGTATTTTCTTCCTTTTTTACAAACAACAACTGTAGTATTGTAAGAAAAGCTCAAAAAGTTATTTGTCTTTGACATTCTTATGACGGTTTAGTTTTTTTGTAGAATCGCTCCTACCTGATATACGTGTACCCTGTTACTTAGAATCATTTAGTTTTTTTAAGCCAGATTCCTAGATCATAGCTTTAACATATTTCGTTTACACTTCAGTAAACTTTAATTGAGGCAGGGGCTTTACTGTTGAAATTATTTTGGTTATAAAATTAAAAATTTACAACTTTAAAATTATAAAAAAAGACACCAATAGAGAATACTCACTTTAAGTTGTGACTCTTTTCGATTTAGTGTGCGATATGTTTAAAATTACATACACATATGCGTAAGAATTTATATCTATATTTTTAGGTATATTCTTATTGTAATTAAACAAATAAAATTAAGAGGTTTTTAACACTTAAATTTTATTATTGTATGTTTTAACCTTTGGCTCACGTAGTTGTATATATTTCTGTCATGGCTGCAGTTGTCATGTTAGATAAATAACATAAATAAACTCTTTTAAAATGCGCTTTTAAACGAAAAGACACACTAGGTATGATATGATAGCAAATTTTTATCTTATAACAATATACTATTTTGGCTTCAAAATATTATTTAGAACACAAAAAAAACGGGTTTTTTAAGGAAGTTCATATATTAGGAATTAAACATACTTACGTATAACAATGTGAAAATGTGTTACGTTCTTAGTATTTTTACAGACATGTATGTATTGACTAGCGCATTATCGTAGGGTAAAACTAGACTTGCACGAAGGGCGAAGAAGAGCCTACTTTTCTACACCACTCGTATAGAAACAAAAAATTTGATGGAAGTAATTTTATAAAAAATCGTTTTATAAACTTTTTATATATTTAAAGCATAAGAGTCTTATTCATAAACGTACAATAGTGTTTATTAAAGGCTTATTTGAAATTATTCCGTATATACTTGTCAAATAATCCTTTAATAAACACTATTGTACGTTTATGAATAAGACCCTAAGTCTTTATTTAGTTTGCCTTAGATTTACCTTACCAAACCAAAAAGCTTTATGCATATAGTCGTGTGAGGACTTATTTGAGTTACGGCACAGCAAAGTTATTTCGGGAATGACGAAAAACAATGTTTGGTTTATTTTTTTTTTTAATAAATAAACATGCAGGATTTTTTTAAAATGAAAACATTAATATGTACAAGGTGGGCTAAAAGAAATCACCCTATTGGAAGATGCTCTAAGTTTTGCAAATGGCGGCCAATGTCAAATCTGTTTTGACATTTGTGAACTAAACAGATATAGAATACAAGTAAACAAGCGATACACTCCCCAAAAACGCGGAAAAATTTAGTCTATTTTCTTGCGTAACAATTCGTATGTGGTGTTGGTTGATACAGCGCAAATTCCGTCGCCGTTTCCCGGTCGCCTGGCACTGACTGCGTAAACACTGCGCCAAGCGGCCGTTCTGTCAAGAATATCAATCACTGCTGTGGGCGAGGATGTCAAACTGTTGCCAGAAACATCGACCAGACGCCGTGCCTCGCAATTAGCCATCAGCCGATCGTCCCTAAGAGAAAATTTGGTCAAAAACCTCTGCATGTTCTCGTACAAAGTCCAGTCATTGAATCAGCTGCTGCCTGTCAAACGCCAAATGCATCGCAAGCAACAACGGATGACTTCTTTTGGCCCACATTGTGCTTTTTTGGAATTAAACTTTAAATTCTAAGTAAGTAAAGTTTAATTAAAATTAAAACAATATATTAAAAAGTAAATTTGAATAAAGGAAAAAGTGTTTGTGCCACATTTGATTACGTATGTACATATATATGTTTCTTTATTTGAAAAACAGCAAAAAATTGTATTTGTTTTGTTTTATTCTACGTAGAATATCTAAGTTTTATTATATTTTTGAATTGATTCACATTTTTTATGTATAAATATCGCAATGACCAAGGAACTAAGTTACGTGTTTATTAGTTCTGTTACCTATCCTAAAATAGTGTTTATTAAAAAAAAATAAAGAAATGTTATGTATAAAAGTAAAAAACTTTTTTTGTTTGTAGCAGAATTTTATTATTCTTGTGTAATTGTATAAGCTATTTAAAGACAAGAAAAATAATTACGCATTACTTAAGTTAATCGTATAGATCAACCTATGTATGTACGTATATTATTTAATTTGCTACGTCTCTGCTAAAAATAAAAAATATAATAACCTTTAAAAACTTTCTAAAAAATGCTTGGGAAAATCAAAACAGCAACAGCTACACCAAAAGCAACAAAAATACACGAATTTTATGTTATTTTTTTTTAATTTACTAATATCAATTAAAAAATATCAAGAATGCTACTTAATATAGGGTTATGCCGAATCTCACAAACCCTTCACAAACAAATATGCATAATAAACTTGTTTAATTTACTAACATGTTTTAATTATTAATCTCGCCTTTAGGCATTAATTAAACATTACCCTTCAAACAATTTCTATTTGAAACGACACTTATTCAATACAAAAATTAGTTGAAACTTATCAAATATGATAAAACTTTTCTATATAAAAAGTGTCCCCGTTCGGGAAAAACGTTCAACTACTATGATACTTACTTAATGAGACTATTAAGTCACTTCTTAAAGGGCAATAATTCGAAAAAAAATTTAATATGTGTTTTTAAAATAGGTATCCACTATGTAACCAAAATTTATCTACTTTTATATCGAAAAAATTGTCATATTTTTTATAATTTTAATATACATATATAAAAGTATTAACCTATTAAAAACTTTTCCAGCTTTACAATTTACAAGGAATTTGAAAATAAGGAAGTTAAAATAAAGAAAAAAATGTAAATCGTTTTTGTAACATGTGTACTATCAACCAGTAGAGCAAAAGTAGTGGCTTTTTAGATAATTTTATCCAAAAATTAACTTCCAATTGTTTAAAGGGTAGGATCAAACTACGGCAGTTAATAGTAATCAAATTAAAAAAAAATTCTTATAAGAATTCCTAAGAAAAAGGCAAAGAAAACTTTTACGATTAAGGAAAATTTGAACAGCTTTCAAATGTTGGAATACACATCTATATTATTAACTTGTAAAGTTAAAAAAGACATACATATGTATGTAAAAATCCCTAGGTCCAATTAGTTTTTATTACTTATCATGGTGGAATAAGAAGGTGGGAGCGTCCCTAAAACAACAACTTCCTGTAAAATTTCAGCATGTATTTTGTTGTTGCTAATTCCAGCTTGGTTGTCGAAAATGTAGCGAACACACATACACACAGTATACACAGCCATTGTATAACATAAACAAGTGTCAAAGCTAAGCTAGAAATTATATGTTGAATATACATACCTTGTTACTTATATTTTAGTAATATGTATATACTTAGGATGCCGTTGCTACTTTTAATACAAAAAAAATATTTATGGGTCAAAGGTCTATCAGGTTTTTTTAATATGTATTTCTTATAGGATAAATATTGCAAAATTACACACGAAACGATGAACTTTTATACATATAAGATACCCCTATCACTCACGTGAAGGGTGTTTAAGCTAAAAACAACATAAACATATTTATGTTTGTACATATGTATGCAATTACATTTTTTTAAAGGAAAAAACAGCTTCAACAACAACAAGAACAGTAGCTAAAAATCACACTAGCCATCATATACTAGTACAATAAAGCTAGCAAGAAGCTAGCCTAGCTGGCTTTTGGGCTGCCTTTGGTCGATATTGTCGTAGTTTTTCTACTGTTGTTTTTGTATTATTAAAACGATGTACATGCATACACACATATTCACATACATATTGTACGGCGAATGGATGATTCTTTCCATTATGCTAAAAGTATTTTCCCGGGCAGTAGAGAGTTAACGTCTGTCTGGGAATTTTGCCAAAAGCAACAATTTCTGTAATTCAGATAGACACTCTCATCAAGCACTTTCTCCCTGTGTTTAGTCGCCGTCGATCGTTTCAAAAGCGCGATCTTCTCCTTAGTTCTTAATTTTTTGGCTGGGCCAAAAAAATATTAAAAAAATATATATAATTATATAAAATTTTCGGTTCGCACAGCATTTTAATAACAATCATTTTGTAAGTTTTAATTAAAAAAAATTATTGCAATAATTTCAAATTAAAAAAAACAATAAAAAAATTAAAGAAATATCAATAAATAACGTTTTACTATATTAAAAGGATATTCAAAGTGCTTAAAATTTCCTAGTACAGGAAACTGTTTTCTACATTTTAAAATTAAGTGATTTTTTTTCAATATTAAAATTTAAGATATAAACATATAAAAAATTATAAATAACTTTAAAAACAGAAAATTGAACAAAATGACAAAATATTAAAAATTATCATTTCCCAGGCAGAAACGAAAAAAAAACTCACAAAAATATTGAAAAATTTTAGAAGTAAAATTTCAAGAAAATTAAAATATGAATATGTATAATAAAAAAAATATGCAGAGTTGTATAACAGATATCTACATATATGTACATATACATAAAACTGTTGTTACATAAATATTTATTAGTTTTTATTTATATGTATTTTTTATACAAACATGAAAATAAATAAAACAAAGATGCAGTTAAAAAAGTTGTTTTATAGTTTCTGGAGTATTTACCTATTTACATACACATACATATGTACATACATACATATATATCCATATGCATACATATACGTTTTTACATCCTAAACACCACCAACATAAGTACATTTGTTGTCAAAAAGGAAACAAACATTTTTACTCACACCAGCGAATATGTATATACACACATACATATACAAGTGTATATATATTATTATTTAATATTTACATTGCAAAAATATACAATTGTACCAAGTGATGCTAATTAAGTGATTTTTGTTGAGTTAAGAACGTCAAAAATAAGTTCAATATATAATTTTAATAATTTGTGAGATTTTCTTATAAACTATAAGCATCACAGACAAATGTATACACACCGACACTTTTTAGAAAAAGACACTCTCCCAATAAAAAATATCGAAAAAACACAAAAATTAAAAATAAACCATCATATATTCAAGGTTTTTCAAATCTTTGAATACATGCACATACATATGTATGTACGAATATGCTTGTTCTTCACACTAAATTCTATATATTATTCACATTTTTTTATACATATTTTCCTACTAATTTAGATTTTATACATACACATACAAATGTACCTGTACATATACATATTAGAAACTACATATATAAACATATATGTTTGTATGTGTAAGTACGTATGGCTCCTTGACAATTTTCGAGGTGACTTAAGAAAAACATTTTTAAAGTGCTTAAAAAGATATTTTTTTTAATGTTTTTATAATAATTTATTTTTTATGAAAAAAATAAAATAATTATCTTTAAATTAAGTTGACAAGGTATATCATACGTACACATGTATGCACATATATTATTTGAATTGAATAATGGGGTACTTATTGTACAAACATACATATGTACATAATTGAATAAAAGAAGAGGTAAAGTGCTGGGATTTTTTGATAAGTATAGATAGTTTGTTATTACATAACAAAATATTTTTGCAAAATTATGAACTTAAAAATATGCAACTACATACATATAAGCATGCAAACATATATACATACAAATGTATGTATGTGAAAATAAATAATCATTTGCAGGTCATAATAAATAATAATGTATTGGACCAATCAATTTAAAAAAGGATTAATAAATGATTTTAATGGAAAATTAAAAACAGTGGCAGCACTACATGTGTGTTGAAAGTTATTAAAATGTTAAAAATATATTTTACATGGCCCCGTTAAAAGAATTTCTATTTATATCATATTTTCATAAAACAAGTACACACAATTATTATTATGTTCAAGAGTGTGTGTTTAAAATGCCCGGGAAATTTGTTTTAATAAAAACACCTGCCATTTGCTTTTAATTAAAAATAGGTCAGATAACTTTCGTTTACATGTGATCGCTCAACCCAAATGATATTAACATACAAATGTTTATTTGTAGTTTGAAGTTTAAAAAACATCTGCATATGTATGCATGCCTGTACAAACACTTATGGATATGCTAAAACTTTGGTTTTTATTAAAAGAAAAAATTAATTAAAACAAAGTTTTTGATTATTAGCCCTAGGTATCCCAAAGGGACCGAGAAAGCGGACCCAAGTTGGCTGCATATATATATGATACATATGTCTATCTGTATATTGAGGGATATATTTTTTATTAACCTTAGGAAGTTTAAAGGTTAATAAGCAAAACTTTAATACAAACATTTTAAAATTGCATAACTTGTATGAAATATGGATCTTTTGCAAAATCTTAAATACATATAAAAACCCTATTAATTTATATATGTATGTAAATAGGTTCATACACATGCAATAGACACATACGTCACGTATTAAAAAATGTTAAAACATCTCATTTGTGAAGTTTTTTTATTTTAAATAAGCTGGTTATCACATTATTGTTATTATTTTTATTACGATTATATAATATTTTAACATTCTTTAACAAATTTTGTTAGGAACCGGATAAAATTATATTAAAGAAGAGTTGCATTTTAAACGTATATAATATTTAGTACTATTTTACATAAAGTGCGAACCCTATATATGTATTTTTTTGACAACCGAAAAAGAAGAAGCATAGAGAAGAAAACCCAAGTCACTGAACAATAACTTAATTCGGAAAAAAGAAGAAAGATAGAATTGTGAAGAGAAAATTACTAACAATTTTGTAAAATTATAAGTTATATTTTATACAATAAGCTAATTTGTAAATAGAATAAGTGAAAATATAACATAGTATTTTTGTTATCATAAAACAAAACAATAACAGGTATTTAAAAATGTCTATTAAAAAGTAGACAAAAACGTAATGACATCTCAACAACCGTCACATATAATGACATTGTGCTCTTTTTTTTTAGTTTTAAATAGCAAACAAAGGACTTTTAAAAAGTGTTAAGTGATTTGTTTAAAATAAAATACAATTGTTAACAAGTTATTTAATAGAAAAATACAATAGAATGCGCATTAATACAGTTATCATATGCGGTTTACAATGGGTTTTGAAATGCTAGATATAGAAACTTACGTATGTACATTCGGTTCGTTAGCCCACAGTAGTAGTGGTAGTAAAAGCAGTTCAGGGTAAGCGGCAAATAAGAAAAATGTTAAAAGAGACTACGTAGACGACGGTTTTGCAAGCAAACGAATGTAGAATATACAGTTTATACACTCATACATACAAATATTTTTGTGCAAAATTTCTATGTTACACGTGTTCTTTTTGAAATGTTACAGTATTTTATTACATGGCATGCAACAAATTTTTAAACAAAAAATTTCAAATAAAAATTATAAATTCAATCGATGTGAGAGAAATGTGAATATAAGATGCAAATTTGATTATTGTTTTGTTCCCATTTATGTTTATCTGCATGTGACTAAAAAGTATCTGTTTTCGTTAGTTACAAATTATCTTTACATACATAAGTATGTATGTACATATGTGTAACATTAAATCTACCCTGCGAAAAATCTTGGACCACATGGTCCGTTTTAGCTGAAATGGACTAGTTACAACATGGTCCTTGTGTAATGCAGTCATGGACCATGTCATTGTCAAACAAGAACTTGTAGTTACTTAAGTGATATGCGTTCGTGTTTTAACGATTGCGTACAAAAAACACGAACGCATATCACTTAAGTACATAACTACAAGTTTTTGTTTGACAATGACATGGTCCATGACTGCATTACACAAGGACCATGTTGTAACTAGTCCATTTAATAATAATTTTTTGCAGGGAAAGAGTAGTTTTGAAACTACTCCGACGTAATGCAAATCTGGGTTAAGTGGTCCGGCCCTAGGACATCATAATGTTAAAAAGACCATGTTTTTTACATGCATTTGGGTTAGTTTTGGAGTAATCCTACTCCTTTATGGACTAGTCCATACACGCATGTATTAGAGTTGGGTCAATCGGTTACTTTAGTTCGTTTTTGCCAACAACCTCGTTCGTTTTTGCCACGAACCACAATGTAATTTAAATAGGGTTTGGAGATTAAATGAACTAGGTTGTTGGCAAAAACGAACTAAAGTAACGAGTCGGGCACAACTCTAGCATGTATGGACTAGTCCTGTTTTCTGCAGGGTATATTATGTTCGTCTGTAACATACATATGTAGGTAAATAACAATTGTTCATACACAAGTTTTATGAAACGTTTAAAAATGTACCTATATAGGTACATAGGTACATATGTTTATTTTTCTAGTAAGGGATTGATTAATCAAATAAATGCTTATTTATATGTGTATTGTTGTCGCTAGATTACGTATTTAAAACTGTCAACTTTATTTTAACTATTTCCAGTTTTGGTAAAATGTTATCATATAATTACATACATACATATTAACTTTCGTTCAATGTGCTTTTATGTTATGAATTGGGTCACCATGTTAATTTTCTTCATTCCTAATGGGGGATATTTATTTTATGTTAAATAGGCAGAAAGTTGTAGCTGTGGCGTTTTTTATTTACAGTGAAAAATATAAGCTTTTTACTGTTGTGTTGTAGTAATTTACAACCTTTATCATAAATAGGCAACTTACTAGGCACTTGTATCACCAAGAGTGAAAAACGCTGTTTTGTTATCGCTTTTGTGTTACAACTTTATCGCACGTTAACCTTTTTTTGTTGTGTTAAGACTTTGTTTAATTGCACAACTTCGAATATTAATTGCTACACTTGTATCTTTAAATCCGTTAACGTGTACATGCTAGGAGGTTTAACATAATAGTGCGCGATGTTGTTCAAATGTTCCTCGACGCATTTCTCCTAGTTTTAACGGTTGAAGTAAATAAAAGTACCTATATAAATTGATGCATTACTAAACAATTTTTTTTCTTTAGGACTTGACAGTAACAACGAAAACCCGAATACAATGCACATTGGTTTACTCCATAATTTTTTGGCCAAAATTATTTTCATTTAGAAAGTAATAATTTTGTGATAGTAAATTACTAATTATTAAATTGATTGATTTCACTTTTTGTTTTAATACAACTTAATGCCCTGAACACAACTGGAACGAACGCCGAATTTTTCGTTGCGAATATTCGTCTTAAAAAATAAAACACATTTGTGTATATGAAAATGCCCACAAACATTGCGTAGACTAAAATTCGTCATGCGTAACAAACTCTGCGATAGGTTTATTTCTATTTCTTACGCAGACGAACGACGAATAATTTGGCACAGAGTGACCATTTTTCTTTTATTTTGTTATTAAATAATGTTTTTTTATACTTTAAGAATAATTTTCACTTTTTATTTGTTGCATTAAATACAATTAGTGTATTTTAAGTGTTGTATTTATATATTTTTTAAATAGTTTTTTTAATTATTATTTTTTTCAAATAGTGCTTCTTTTTTAAGAAATATGGTCTCTCTATCATAGCTGTTTTATTCGTTCTAAATGTGTTTCACTTAACGAATTAACGCAACGAATTTTAACAGACGAATTCGTCGTTTAGTGCGAAATTCGTCGTTCGTCCCAATTGTGTTTAGAGCATTAGATGTAAGACATTTTGTGTTTAGAGTTTTCCTTTTATTCATAACCATCCTGCAAATATTTTAAATAACCTTTCGGAACGATCGGTTCATATATTTTTTTAAATACATAGTTATTATTTTGAACAATTTATAAGCAACGACCTTAACGTTGGTTATCCATTAAAAATGAGCATGGGAAAATCATGCGAAATTATTTTTTTTTGCCTATTTGATGTGTTTTTTTTTCTCCCTACAGCACAAAACAGACGAAATAGTAAAAAAACAACAGTTTGCCCAGAAAATTTTGTTTTTAAACAATCGTTTAATGCAATAAAAATTTTTTCTTCAAATCATATGTTAACTAAGAATTTAATTAACAACTACTGTTGTTAATTCTGTCTACAAATGCTTAAGATGTGAACGACTTTAAGTTTGATATACATATTATGCAAAGTATCATTTTCTGAAATTTCTGTAAAGAAACTATTTACTAGGATGTTATTACATACTTAAAATTAGTTATCTTATGCAAGTAACATTTTTATTTGCGAGAAATAACAAACTGCGATCACAGTCAATGTGTAAAATAACAGTGATTAAAAAATTAAAATAATTTCTTACAGTGTTTTTTATTAAAATTACGGTAAATTGAGAATAAACAAAATTCACTCTTAAAAACAAAATTAACAGAATGAAAAAATGAAATTAAATTTTAAGGAAATAATAACTTTATACTTTATGGGTCTTATTCATAAACGTACAATAGTGTTTATCAACGGCTTATTTGACAAGTATATATGGAATAATTGTCAAATAAGCCTTTAATAAACACTATTGTACGTTTATGAATAAGACCATATAACTTTTACTTTAAAATAGTAATGAGAATAAAAATATTAAAAATATTTAGGAATTAAATCACTGGTATTAAATTGTTTTTTAGACACGTTTTTTCCTTTTTTTTAAATCTTTCAAAAAATATTTTATATTTTGGTTGTTTGTTTTTTTATACAGCTGATTGTTTGACAATTTTCCCAATGAGCCCGATGAAAAAGTACGGACTGTTTCGTACACGAAGAAGAAGGATAATTCTCTCACAAAATCGCTCTCATTTCAACAATAGGTCTATCTGCGTACTTTTCCAGTAGCAAATACTCAGTAAATTTTTTTGGGAGAGTAAGACCAGTTTTACTCTGTCGGCTAAAAATATATCAAAAAGTACGCAGACAGTATCCAGTAAAATCTTGCAAGAAAACAGCTTATCGTTGTGTAAACAATTCAAATTACAAAGCAAAAGAATTTTAGCATATGTATACGCGGTAAATTATTTGTATATTTGGACGTTTCTAGCATGAAGTAAAATGTTATGTTTATTATAATTTTTTATAAACGTTAAAAATCAACACAATTCTTACTATTGTTAAATTTCAATTTTTATTTTCATTTCACAAAAATTATTTTATTCAATTAGTAAAAAAAACAGCTGTTCAAACTAGTTGCAAAATCTCGCAAGAAGAAATTTCTCCAGTAACATTTTGCAAGTTCTCTAACTTCCAACTGTCAAAACATACTCTTTTTGGCTCTCTCGCTGCAAGAGATTTGGAGTACGCAGACAACATTTTGCAAGATTTTGTAACATTTTGCATAAAATGATGCAAAATATGTGTACGCAGACAGACCTAATATTTGTGCACTTTCAATGTTGAGTACAGGAACACAGCTAATCTCGATGAAAGTAGAATAAATGAAACTGCAAACTAACAGTATTTCTTGGTTTTTGTCGCTTTTACTGCAAATTAAAGTATTGGGGAAGTTGTTTCCAAAATCTGTTTTAGTAAAAGCAAATACCTATTTGGTTTGCTAAAAGGTTTTCAAACCATTTTTATGAGCAGAATAATTTTATTTTCATATGTATAACTTTAACTTTATATAAACATACATATCTGTGGACTTTTGACAAAACCACTTATTTAAAAAAAGTGAATTTTACAGGAGACCAAAAAAAGTACTTAAACCTCGCAATCAGCATCGTGGTTATTATCTAAAAAGTTTTAAAACCTAACATTGTAAAGTAAGTTAGTTGAATTTATTTCCAATATTGAATTTTCGCATGTACTTGTAATGGTAAAGAGGTTTTTTTGCTATCCTGTAAAATTCACTTTTTTTAAAATAAGTGGTTTTGTCAAAAGTCCACAGATATATATTTACATTTTTTAAAATACATTTTTACAATTGTAAAATTTGGGCTTATTATCAGTCATAATGAACTATTAATGAAATATAATTAGTTTTCCCTTGAAGGCTTTGTATATTACTATAAAATAATTAAATTATTTATTTTATATACTCTATATGTATGTATATTCAAACAGAATTTTTATAAGTTTATTTTAATCTATTAATTTATTCAACTTGAGTTTATTATAATTTAATTGCAGTTACGTTAAGTGCTTTTCACCGATAAGCCATGGAGGACGGTCATGCTAAGACCGTCGAACAAGTATTACAATACTTCGGCACAGATGGAGAAAAAGGTCTTACAATCGACCAAGTAAAATCTAATCAGAAAAAATACGGTCCAAATGGTACGTTATTACATTATTGTGGGCCCCTTTAACTGCTTTTTATTTTTTTTATTTTATTTTTTAAACAAACGTGTATGTTTATTTTTTTTACAGAGTTACCTACCGAAGAAGGTAAATCTATTTGGCAGCTGGTTTTAGAACAATTTGATGACTTATTGGTCAAGATTTTGCTTTTGGCTGCTATTATTTCATTCGTAAGAAAATAAAAATAATCGTTTCTTGCACAAAACATATATTAAAATGTTTTTTTTATATAAAAATTTTTAAATCAAATCTTTAGGTTTTAGCACTTTTTGAAGAACATGAAGATACGTTTACTGCATTTGTAGAACCTTTAGTCATTTTACTTATTTTAATAGCAAACGCTGTTGTCGGTGTTTGGCAAGAGAGAAATGCTGAATCTGCTATTGAAGCCCTTAAAGAATATGAACCCGAAATGGGAAAAGTTGTCCGTCAGGACAAGTCGGGTATTCAAAAAATAAGAGCGAAGGAAATAGTACCCGGCGATATGGTCGAGGTATCTGTTGGTGACAAAATCCCTGCCGATATTAGAATTACACACATCTACTCTACCACCTTGCGTATCGATCAGTCAATCTTGACTGGTGAATCGGTGTCTGTGATCAAACACACCGATGCCATTCCTGACCCACGTGCTGTCAATCAGGACAAAAAGAACATATTGTTCTCTGGCACTAATGTTGCTGCTGGTAAGGCTCGTGGTGTTGTAATCGGTACTGGTCTTAATACTGCCATCGGTAAAATCAGAACTGAAATGTCTGAGACTGAAGAAATCAAGACTCCATTGCAACAAAAATTGGATGAATTCGGCGAACAGTTGTCCAAAGTTATCTCCATTATTTGCGTAGCTGTATGGGCTATTAATATTGGTCACTTTAACGATCCCGCCCACGGTGGTTCCTGGATTAAGGGTGCCATTTACTACTTTAAGATTGCCGTAGCTTTGGCTGTAGCTGCCATTCCAGAAGGTTTGCCAGCTGTCATTACCACTTGTTTAGCTTTGGGTACTCGCCGTATGGCCAAGAAGAACGCCATTGTACGTTCCTTGCCCTCCGTCGAAACTTTGGGCTGCACCTCCGTCATTTGCTCAGATAAGACCGGTACCTTGACCACCAACCAAATGTCCGTTTCCCGTATGTTTATCTTTGACAAGGTTGAAGGAAACGACAGCAGCTTTTTGGAATTTGAATTGACCGGATCCACTTACGAACCTATTGGCGAACTTTTCCTTAATGGACAACGTGTCAAGGCCTCCGAATATGAAGCATTACAGGAATTGGCTACCATCTGCATTATGTGTAATGACTCTGCCATTGATTATAACGAATTCAAACAGTGCTTTGAAAAGGTCGGCGAAGCCACCGAGACTGCTCTTATTGTTTTAGCCGAAAAAATGAATCCCTTCAGTGTCAATAAGGCTGGTTTGGATCGTCGTTCTGCTGCTATTGCTGTCCGCCAGGAAATCGAGACCAAGTGGAAAAAAGAATTTACCTTGGAATTCTCTCGTGATCGTAAATCCATGTCTTCCTACTGTGTTCCCTTAAAGGCATCTCGCCTTGGAACTGGTCCCAAATTGTTTGTTAAGGGTGCTCCCGAAGGTGTTTTGGAACGTTGCACACACGCTCGCGTCGGTACCTCTAAAGTTCCTCTGACCAGCGCCTTGAAGGCCAAAATTCTTTCCTTGACTGGTCAATATGGTACTGGCAGAGATACATTGCGTTGTTTGGCTTTGGCAGTTGCCGATAGCCCAATGCGTCCCGATGAAATGGACTTGGGTGATTCCACCAAATTCTATCAATATGAAGTAAATCTAACCTTCGTTGGTGTAGTCGGTATGTTGGATCCCCCACGTAAAGAAGTCTTCGACTCGATTGTCCGTTGCCGTGCTGCTGGTATTCGTGTCATTGTCATCACTGGCGACAACAAGGCCACTGCTGAAGCTATTTGCCGTCGTATCGGCGTTTTTGGAGAAGATGAAGACACCACTGGAAAATCCTACTCTGGCCGCGAATTCGACGACTTGTCCCCTGCTGAACAAAAAGCTGCTTGCGCTCGTTCTCGTTTGTTCTCCCGCGTAGAACCCCAACACAAGTCAAAGATTGTTGAATATTTGCAAAGCATGAACGAAATCTCTGCTATGACTGGTGATGGTGTCAATGATGCCCCTGCCTTAAAGAAAGCCGAAATTGGTATTGCTATGGGTTCCGGTACTGCTGTAGCCAAATCTGCTGCCGAGATGGTGTTGGCTGACGACAACTTCTCTTCCATTGTGTCTGCTGTTGAAGAAGGTCGTGCTATTTATAACAACATGAAACAGTTTATCCGTTACTTGATCTCATCCAACATTGGTGAAGTCGTATCCATTTTCTTGACAGCAGCCCTCGGTCTTCCTGAAGCTTTGATTCCCGTACAATTGTTGTGGGTCAACTTGGTAAGTTAATAGTGTTGTTGTTATTGTTGTTTCAAGACATTAATTTTCATTATAATATGCAAAAGGTTACAGATGGTCTTCCAGCTACTGCCCTTGGTTTTAATCCTCCCGATTTGGACATTATGGATAAACCACCCAGAAAAGCTGACGAAGGTTTGATTTCTGGCTGGTTGTTCTTCCGGTAGGTTAAGGGCTTTTGTTTTCCCAATTTGTGCTTTGTTGTTCTATAGCGTATTGTATTTAAAGTTATATGGCTATTGGTGGCTATGTTGGTGCTGCTACTGTCGGTTCTGCAGCTTGGTGGTTCTTATTTTGCGAAACTGGTCCTCATCTAACCTACTGGCAACTCACTCACCATTTGTCTTGCTTGGGTGGCGGTGATGATTTTAAGGGTGTCGACTGCAAAATCTTTAGCGATCCTCATGCCATGACAATGGCTCTTTCTGTATTGGTCACCATTGAAATGTTGAATGCCATGAACAGGTAAATTATTTAACGGGGCAAACAGGAAATTGTTAAAACAATTTTGAATATCAATTATTAACAATTATTTTTATTTTTTTAAGCTTGTCTGAGAATCAATCTTTGGTTTCTATGCCTCCATGGTCTAACATGTGGTTGATTGGTTCAATGGCATTGTCATTCTCATTGCACTTTGTTATTCTCCATGTGGAAGTACTTTCGGTAAGTTCTCGAATAACCAATCAGTTGGTTTTTATAAGTTACAATTAGGAAATACAATTTTTTTCTAAACTTTGCTGTTTCTTATGTTTTGTTTTATTTAACAGGCTGTGTTCCAAGTGACACCTTTGGGCCCTGATGAGTGGATGACTGTGATGAAATTCTCTATTCCCGTAGTTTTATTAGATGAAACACTTAAGTTTGTTGCTAGAAAGATCGCTGACGGTGAGAATCCCATTTATAAAGTGCACGGGATTATTTTAATGTGGGCCGTATTTTTTGGCCTTTTGTTTGTTATGCAGTCTTAAATATATTTATATAAGTTTAAAAATAATAATTCTTAACTACTCTTTTTAACAAAGCCCTCTAGTTTTAAAACAACAAATAATCATTGTTATGCAAACCACTAATAACTTCTTAAACTTACGCTTCTTAAACAACTTTTTTTATATTCGTATAAATACTTTTAAAGAAAATACTTGAAATTAATAACAAATAATACAAACAAGGAAACAAATCCCTTACATATGTACATATGTGTTTTGTTCACTCTTAACTAACTTATTTAAAAAAGAAAGCTTTAACAAAAATTGAAAGATTGAAAATATTTATTTGCTCATCTTGACCGATCTCTTGCTGTGCTTACTTACTTACATCCTAATGATAAGCTTAGACTCGAGCGGATTTGATAATTAATATCTACGTACATACTATTTATTGCTTAATTGTTAATGTATGTATAAACATATGTTTGGAATGAATCTCTATGTAATACTTCCAACTTATCTGCTTATACAGTTTTATTTTTTCCTCTTTATATTTTTTTCTTTTTTTCTAATTTATTTAGTGCAATTTATACCTAACTTGCTTTGTTAAAGATTTTTTGTTCCCTAAAACCAATTATCAAGTTTAAATATGCGAAGGAAAAAGCTTAAATAAAAATTAAACAAATTTTTTTTTGTTTTATAAAAAACTATTTTTTACTCCTTTTAATGTACATACGGATGGATCATCATAACAAAACTAATATTCCCCATATATATTTTGAAAAAAGTTTTTTTGTTTATCATTTAGTACTTAAACAAATTCATAAAATTTAAAATAAACAAAAAATATATAATGCCATAACAATAAGTTGAAACAGTAAAAATATTTTCACAATAATTAAAGAGATATTCTTAAGTCTATTTCCAATAACTCTGCCACTTTTCCTAGGGTCTCCATTAGACATGAAATCACTAACATTAGCCATAACATCATGAAACTGTTAGTTAATCGTCGTTCGTGTTATCGGGGTTTTAATTTTATTACACTATTAGAGCAAATGTTAAAATAACACTTTTATAACATAATGTGCCTCTAGGTGTTTACACATGCAAGTTATAGTGCAAAAAAAATTGTATGCACCAAACATTTTCACTAGCGTACTCAAACTTTTAGAATACATGAGAATACTTGTGTTAAAATTGTATAAAAGTGATTGCATGTGTAAATGTATAGTTAACAACGATTCATGGCTAATAGCATGTTCACACGGGGGCCAAAATTCGAGGTTTGTTCTCTCATTAACGGTTCGCACCCTAACTATGGCTAAAACTACATGGTATACAAAATTTTGAAAGCGAACCTTCTAAGCTCATTTTGAATTACGTGCGAGAGATTTGGAGAGCCAATCTAGTGGTTCATATTACCGTGTAAACATGATAATAGAACTACTTGTACTTTAAGTGAACTAATTCTTCCATGTCAGGGATGGAAAATAAAATTTTTGCGTTAAATATTTTTGGTTTTTTATAAGTTCCTGCTTATTGCATTTTTAATTGCGGCGCATACTTCCTAGTGAGTTTTAACACGCTAAAATATGTCCTAAAAATAAGAAACTTAGTATAAAACAAATTGAGGTTGTATCAACTTTATTATTCCTGCTTAGAGCAACTATGCTTGTTCAATTGTGGAGTAAATAGACAGACTTGCTTTAACTCTTATGCGCATATTCATAAAAGTTAAAGAAGGTTTAATAAAGGCTTATTTGACAATCACTCTATAGATATCTGTTAAAATAGCCTCTAATACACCTACTATAACTATTATGAATAGGAGCATAGATTTTATTTATTTATGGGCACATACCTATGTGCAAGGGTTATACTTATCAAGGGATATCCAATAAATTTGCCTTCGAACTTTGTTCTTGCATTGCAGAATGTCCAAAAAAGATGAATGAATTTAATGACATTTATTTGGTTTGTGTCAACTGTGTCTGCATTACTCTAACTTGCTAATTTACGTACAAGTACACTTATACAATGTACATTGATGGCTTAATATAAAAAGGTCGTAACTCGAGTTTTTTATTACTTAACAAGGGAAGGAAAATTGTAAACCTTTGCATATAAAAAAGTTTTAGTGCAATTTTTAATAAAAGAAAAAAAATGTTTTTTTGTAGGTTTGGTTGTAATCATAATATCAAATTTTACAATTACAACACAGCTGGGTTGAGTTGTAAGCCGTAATAGGGGGTTTGTAAAATTTGTTACGCCTTTTTTATATTAAGCCATCGATATGTATGCAAGCATAAGCTCTATACATTATAATTTTCTTCTGCTAAATGCTTCCCTGTTTTACACAGAAAAGGAACAAAGATCGTTAAAATCAAAACAATGCATTTTGTCAATAGATTATTTAGGGGATATGCATAAACATTTTTTTAATTAAAAATATATTTGAAATACTGATTTTGTAGGAAAATTTAATTTCAAATTTCAAAATTGTTTATGTCCCTTAATGCATAGCAAATTTCTTCTTTGCAACACAAAAAGCTTAACTAGGTGTTCACACGTGCAAGTAACAGGAAAAGAAACTTTAATACACTAACATTTTCTCTCATTATTTCGATAGCACACTCTAACTTTTGCGATACATGATAGGACGTTTGCAAACATTTTCATGTAAGTACTTGCATATGTAAATGCATAGTAAGGGTCTAATTACATGCAAAATATTTCCTCGGGCTAGTTTGTTTTAAAATTTCATATTGCAATTTTTTATACAGTTTCTATTTAAATGTCTTAACTTTCTTGTGTATTTATAGGAAAAGCATAAAGAGCTTTATGTATTGACAAGTTTATACTGTCAATTTGTTTATTACTTTTTTGAAGTACTGATTAATTTAAAACTTAAAAGAAATGTTTTTACTGTTTTATATTGTTATTGGCTTTTCCAAATAAATAATAAATATTGTAGGTTTTAGAAGTATTATTGTGACTTAAATATTAAAAATACATACAAACATATACATGGACGTATAAAACATTAATAACAATAGTCTTCCCTTTGGGAAAGCTATAATTTAAATATACACATATGTAGAGTATATAAAATTTTTAAAATGAGTAATATAACTTAGTCTAAATAGTGGTAGTTAAAAAAAAAAACAAACAAAAAATGTACATTATTGAAGAAAAAACAAAAAGGAATATTAATTTAAGGATCTGCATTACATTTTAAACAATCAATAATAATAATAGAAAAATAAACAATTTGAAATTGTATCACGTTTCATGTATGCAAGGCAATTAAAATTAACCTATTAGGGGAGAAAAAACAAAATATTTTTTTTTGTTTTAGGTTTTAAGATAATTAAAGTAATATGTAATTAATGGCACAAAGTTTAAAATTTAAATTATAATAATTTTAAAAATAATTTTGCTAGGAATTTATAGAAAAAAGTTATTTTTTTTGTTGCCCTAAAAGCGGTTAATTACAATTGCATTGCATCTTCAAACATGTATTTCTAAATAACTACTAGTATTAATTTATTTTTTCCAAAGGTTTTTGTTTTAACATAAAAACACCAATTAACGGTTTTTTTCTTAAAAGCTGGCTTTTTTTCAACACAGCGGCAAACACAAACAAAATAAGAAAACTAATTTGAGAATGTCAAACGGCTTCAACTGGCTTTTCAATCAATTCTGTAGCATTACTTACCAAAAAAAAAAAAAAAAAAACAAGTTGTTAAAACACTTGAAAATGTTGCAAAGTTATGCTGTTTAAATGATGTCCCTAACCCATTTTACACTGCTCTCCATTCAATTATGGGAGAATGTTATTAAATCCTCTAAAAAATGGTTGGTTAATTATTGTACTAACAAAAAAAAACATGCAAATGCCTTTTAATTTACAGTTATTTTCTGCGTTTTATTTTTTCATTATAATTATTATACAGTATTATTTATTTACATAAACTTTCTTTTATTCTCAATCCAATTTCCCACCTTACAGTTAACCCCAACTTCCATTAAAGAAAAAAGGCACACAACCCCAACTCTGATGTATTTCATATAATTAAAAAAAAAACATAAGTTATATTTATTTTTTCTAAGATGCTAGCTGCTTAAGTAATAAAACAGATACCAAAAAAAAAGGCAACGGAAACTCGAAAAAAACATGTAATTTCATTTCATTTGTAAATTTGAAAATACAATTATGTATTCATTATCGTTGTTAGTATGTACATACATATTAAATTTTTAAATAATAATACCAATATTTAATTAAAATATGTATTAATATTATGGACAGGCTCAATTTGGGGGGCATTAGAAATACTTACGTACGTGCTTGCTCAAACTATTTTAAATCTCTGTACATATAGGATCGAAGGTTTTAAAGACTAAAATCAAAAACTTTTGTGTTCTTTTGTCCTCATAAGTAAAAGATACTGATTTTCAAGTTGTTATTAGGGAAAAGACAGCATCAAGAGTTTTTAAATAGAAACTTTAAAGTTATTTAATTATAAAAAGTGTTACTGCTTTAATTTTCTTTGCTTTAAAAATCGCTTTTATATAAAGCACTGGTATTTCAAAGGTTTATAACGGTAAAAGTATAAAAACCGAATTTATTAAAATTACATTAAAACTTTTCAAATTCAATCTTAAATATCACTTGAGCGCTTTTATTTAAAGCTATAAATGATTACCAATTTGTTTGTAAAATAGGGTAAACATTTTTAATTGGGAAAGAAAAAGGCATAACACTACACTTATGTACCTATATGATAAATTTTCTTATAAAGTTATTTAAAGGGAATTAATGCTTCGTAGCAAACCTTTACCATTGTCTAGAAAAAAATTGTATCTAATTAGTTTAAAAATTTTAAAATTTTTTAGTTTTTGTCTGAGGTCCAATCAACAAAACCTTAAAATTTTTCATAAGTTTGTTTTTAAAAGTATTTTTTAAATTTAAAAATAATTATACAAAGTAAGATTCTTATAACAAATTAATTCACGTAATTTACTTCTTCTTTGCTTTTATATTTACATATATTTTGTTTTTGTAAAATTTTTTAAAGTTCTTGCCAAAATTTTTTACGTATTCTTTTAATAAAATAATTGGCAAATTTACAATTTGGGTTGTACACATACATATGTACATATGTACATATAGTATATTTTGTTAAATCATAAAAATTTTTTTGTCTTAAAAATATTTTTGTCTTACAAGAACCTACAACACAGGTTGTACATAGTTACATACATACAAATAGTTTTTTAAAAAATTAATTTTAATGGTTTAAATAAAAAAAGCATTCACTTTAAAAGTTACATATATGTATATATATATAAGTACATATGCATATGCCATTATACCAGCCAATTCCTATACATATAATAACTATAATTCTATTTCTGCTGTCTATAAGTAAACCTAGAAAAGTTAACAGACTACTAAGTAAGAAAAAAGAAGACTCTTGCTAAAGCATACAGTAGTTTAAGAGTAAATGAATGAATGGAATGAATCTTTATTAAAAGCGTTAAAAATGAACAGCTTGCAGTTGTTTCTTTTCCTTTTTTTGAAATATATTTTTCCTTACAGCTTTAACCTTAAAATTCCCCCAGAGCATAAAGGACCTGTTAACCGTTAAATATTTCTAAATGCATAGCTAAATAGAATAAATATAAAATAATATGTATGTATATTTAAAATTTTATTCATGACATTTTATAGTTCCTGATGTTGTCGTTGACAAGTGGTGAGATCTGCATCTAATTCGATCAGCGTTTTAATCCACAAGAATAAACTTTAAAGTGAATCAATCTACTACAACTACTTCTACTTCCTATAATACAAATAAATATAAACATTTTGTTGTCAAATTTAGATGAATCCGCACCAGTTTACAAACCCTAAGGAAATAAATAATTTACATTAAAAAAAAAAAAAATCAGAGTATAAATTAATAAAACTTACAAAAAAAAATATATTTTTATCTTTACCTTTGATAATGTTGAGTGTATATGTATATAAGTACATATGTACGTACATTTTAGATGCAAACATTTAAATAAAAAAAAAACACCAAATAACAATAACAAAAACTGTTACATACATATGTATGTATATGTATACTCATTAATAGTGAAATTATATTTTATTTCCCAGATAGCATTTGGAAGATTGTTTTTCGAAAAATCACCTTTCTGAGTCTATTAAGAGTACTTTTGGTGATCAAAAACTGATTAATCACTTAAACGATCAAAAAAGGACTAGAAAATGATTCGCGCTACTGAGTGAAATGAGTTTAATTTTAAATATAATAACAAATTGTATAGCAATCGCAAATTAACCATCCATACGTTTAAAATGTGACTACATTTTTCGTCATTTATTATCATTTTCCGCTCACCCTTACGATTGAAAAATGCTTAATCAAAAACAGATCATGCAGGTGCTTTAGAAGTGATTAAAATTATGTATTTTATGATCATATTTTGCGCAGATAGATGATTGAACACTGCTTGTTAACTAAATGTCAAACACTTAAATTTTTGTTTGTTTAAAAAGTAACATCGTGGTATAAAAGTCGTTTTGCTGTGAAAGTGAAATTAAAGGATTAATAATAAAAACGTGTAATTAAATTAAGTAATTATCCAAAAATCCTTAAAGTAAGATATTTTAATCAAACAGCGAAATGCAAAGTAAGAGGAAAAACGTTGCAGCTCAAATATGCAGAAGACAGGTAGAAAACTTGGAAGAGGAGGAAGAACTTAAGCAGCCATATGGGACAAAACAAGAACACGGAGCAATTTTAATTACCTTCTTTTTTTGTTTTTTTATGGTATATACATATGTATTTTGAAAATGTCAATAATAATAAATAATAAAATAAATAATAAAAAAGAAATATGTGTGATAAATGACAATAAATTGACTTACAAAACACTCGAAAGCGACTATAGTTATGACTAAAAGACGACTCAAAAGAGAGTCACAAACGAACTAAAATTAGACTTATATATGATCAGAAAACACTTCAAATACTACTTAAAAAAGAGTCGATAATGACTTTGAACTGATATCAAAAAAGACTCATAAAAGACATATCAAGAAGAGTCACCGGAAGTTAACTTTTTCTACCGACAAAAGTATCTTTTATGCTCAGAAAATGCGCGCATATTTTGCCTTTTTAATCGCGCAGTGGAGTCAAAAAAGACTCAAATTTGATTAAAAAATGAAAAAATTGCTGGATGGGTTATTATGTATAAATATACTATAAACAAAAGTATTTGCCAGAAAGGAAAATAATTAAATAAAACATACATATATGTATGTTTGTTATTAAATACATACATATATGAAAAAAAAAATTAAAAAATATTTTTTGAATTTTGTTTTTACATATATTGAAGGTAGCTACGGGAAGGGGTTTTTATTTATATCTGGGTTAAAAAAGGGGCCTTAATAAATAATACATATATTTAAATTTTTGTGTTTTTTTTGTAATTTCTGTTATTGTTTTTAAATTTTATATATACATATATATTTTGTTTTGCAAAAAAAAATATTTATTACGATTTTTTGTTTCTTTTCTATTGGTTTTAATAAAATAATTATTCTTTTTTGATTTGAACTCTATTAAGTTATTTAAGGACGATTTTAAGAAGGGGCCGGAATAATTATTTTTTGTTGTTATAATTTTTTTCAAAATATAATAATTATTTTTTGGATTATTTTGAGCAGAACTAATTTTTAGTTTAAAATTCTTATAACAATTAATTATAATAACAATCGTTATATTTTTGATTATAATTATCATTTCTTAAAAAAAATTAAAATCAAAAATTTAAAAATACTTAAGCAAATAATTAATCAAGTGGCTTCACAACGGACAATGTAAGAGCATATATTTATATTCACCCCTGTTCATAATTTCACTTTAGAATAAAATATCCTGAAGTTAAATAATAGGATTTTTTTTGGTGTGCTGACATTTTACAAAAGACAATTTTGTTCGTTTAATTCGTACAGAAATTTGTTGTTTAAAGTAATAAGAAGCAGCTATTAAACGTTTTTCTAACACTTACTGGAAAAAAACAACAAAGTTGAATCATTTGACATTTCTCTTTTGCAACACAACCTTAAAACATATGTTTTAAATATAAACACCAAAATATCAAATCAGAATAACTTAAAAAAAAGTTCTAAACAAAATATATTTTCTTTTTTTGGACAGGCCTGATTGTTAAATAAATTCTTTTAAAAATGTTAATGAAAAGATGTTTTTCATATAAATAATTATTTTCAAACAAAAAAATCAATTTATAAAGATATAAAAATATGGTATCAAATCGATCTTGTAAATTTTACAAAATATGTTTTAAAATGTATGGCAACATATCTTTGTAGGGCCCTATGTTTCACCTAGAACCTAAAGGAATTAAATAGTTTTACTTCTATGTTTCAATTCAAATAGCAAAAATATATCATCATGTAATTTATAAACATTCATTTTTCAATACAAATCCTCTTCTAATTTAGTAATTGTTCGATTTGGTTCATGAACTTTCGGTTTTACACTCCGTTATTATTTTCTTTTCCTTTTAAATGAAAATTTTTTCTGGCATCACTATACTGCTCAAAAAAAACATATGTAACAATAAAAAAGTTATAGCATAACATAGGGAGGTAAACAAAAATTTTATTAATTTTTTTGTAGGATACCATCCGTCTTTTGATTGGTTTTGAATTTTAAATAAGTTGTCGCAATAAGATTATTTATTTATTTATCTCTTTTAACGTTAAAAACTAGCTAGAATTTTTAAATCATTTTTATTTTTCATTAGGTAAAATGAGTAGCAAAAATGTCTCTATATGTATTTTTCTTGAGAAAAGTTTGTAGTTAAAACCGTTAAATGTTTTGAGTGCTGCCATATTTGCCTTAGCAAGGGGGACAATTAAAAATATTTCCATTCGAAGTTAGCAATATTTTAACGTAGAATTGATTTGGCTAATAGAACAAACGTTCTGTAATAGCCACTAAAGTAAGTTATTATGCGTAAGCGTTATATAGATATGTATAACCTTTTCTTTATATATATGGATCTATCAAGGCTAAACGTTTTTGTTCCAATTTATATGTATACATACATATGTATATACCTACATAAGCATTTGTACATATGTAACGTTTTCTATCATAACGCTGCTTGTTGCGGGGGGTCCTAATTACAATATCAACCACCATACTAAACGCCCCAGTCACCGATGAAATTTTGGCCATGACGGCGGGACGAAAACATACGGGAGAGGGTAAATCGGCCAATTTGTTTTTTTTCTCCCATAAGTGAATATTTAGTAGTGGGAAGGGGCATGCGGCCAAGCGAAACCACTAGTTCGAGCCCGAGTCCCAGTGACATTGTTTCTATTTTTTTATTTGATTTTAAAATTTTGTTTTTTTTTTGTTCTTTTTAAATTTTTTTGTTTTGTGTTTTTTTTTTTTTTGTTAGAATTGCTATTTTTATTGTCTCGTTTTTTTTTTTTGTAAATTCGTAATTTTTCTTTGTAAGTTTGTTTTGTGTTAATTTGTAGTATTTTGTTTTATTATATATTGGGTCGAAAAAAGAGATAAAGATGATTTAAACTTAGAAAAGAAACGCTTTAAACTCACTTTAAATCCGGTACAAGGGACTTTAAAATTGTAAATATAAGACATGGTTGGGTGGGCAGCCTGGAGAATAACGTCTCTCTCCAGAAATAGGCATTCGAAATGGGTGAAAGTTGTGTTTGTGTATTTTGTTGAAAGCAACGTATTGTTTTTTTGTGGACTGGTCGGGTGCACGGGATGTAATATACAGTCAAATCCCGATAATTCGTACCCCGATAAATCGTAATTCCCGATAATTCGTAATAGTATGTCGGTTCCTTGAAAAAATCTCGTTAATTCGTAAAATTTCCATACATTTTGGTCCCCTCGCTAATTCGTATTTTTTTTTTTCAAATAAAATCTTCTTTGCCTCTTATAAATCGTAATTGTTTGCTAACTACCACTTATAATTCGTAATAAAAACAACAGAAACATGAAAAGAATGATTTTTTGTTTACCGATATTTTTTTTACGTGGGTTTTTGGTTTTGTGTGTGTTTATTTTCTTAAGATTAGTTCGTTACATGAATAATAAAGAAAAATTTCAAAGCGCACGCATAAAACTTTTATTTATTTTGTATTTTATTTTTAGCAATTGTTTTTTATGTTTATTTTTATCGTTTTAGTAAATAAATTGAAAAACCCCTTTAATTCGTATTTATTTTATTTTGACCCCGTTAAATCGAAACCCCGCTAAATCGAAAACCCCTATAATTCGTAAGAAATGCGATTACGAATTATCGGGATTTGACTGTATATACAGTAGTCGCTCGGTTATGTGAATATCCAGTTATGTGAACTTCCAGAATAGTGAACAACAAAATTTTAACACAGGAGGTTCTAAATAGTTAACACAGCGTTGACCGTTTATTTCTTTTAAGTGTTTGTCTTATTAGAAGTGTGTTTTCCCCGAAATAAGTAAAAAACCTGCAACATTTGATTTTTTTAAATGTTTTGAGTGTTAAGTTTTGATTGATTGTCTTTATCTTCTGAGTTATTAGTGTTTCTAACATAGTTCATCGAAGATGAAGCGCAAGGTGTTAACGTTATCTGAAAAAAGTGACATTTTGGCAAAATTAGAAGGAAAATATTGAGAAAAGAAGAAATACCGTTGGTGGAGGCAAAGTTTTATCATTGGTTTAATCAACAAAGGCTTAAAAATTTACCCATTACAAGTGAATTAATTAAAGCAAAAGCGAAATACTTTAACGACCAATTGAAATAAAAAAGTTAGTTCTTTTAATGCAAGTGATGGGTGGCTGCAGAAATTCAAACGACGATTCGGTATACGTTTATTAAAGATATCCGGTGAAAAATTATTGGCCAATCTTGAGTTTGCAGAACCTTTTGAAAATAACTTCATTCTTTAATAGCAGGACACAATTTTTTACATGATAAAATTTTAAATGCGGACGAAACTGGCCTATTTTGGAAACTGCTTCACGACAAAACCTCTTTTTTAAGAAGTGAAAAAAGTACACCTGGAAGAAAAGCCGAAAAAGCGCGTCTTACATTCCTGGCATGTACAAATTCTTCTGGGGACCACAAAGTAAAACCACTTGTTAAGGGGGAAGGCAAAAAAGTCAAAAAAAAAAAAAAAAAAAAAGTATAACCGACTACTTTCATGTACATTAGTTATTAAAAACTTAGTAAAAATAAAAACAGTGCAATAAAAATCATTTAAATTACTTATTTTATATCCTCTCGATTATGTGAACTTCTCCATTTAGTGAATAGGCTCTGTTTGAATTAGTTCATATAACCGAGCGACTACTGTATATGGAAATAGCGCCCGGGCCGTAACATGCTTTAAGTTTTTGTTTGCAAAGAACGCCGCCTTATATTTCAAAATAAATGAACAAATTTGATTTGAAAAATTAAAGCTATAGGTCGTGTTATAAAAAACCCTCAATCGATTATTTGATCAAAATTACAATTCCAAAATTGATTGAACTTTGTTCGATTAAATAGATACTCTAGTATACATACATATATCCAAAGATTTTTATATATCTGAATATAGTACGTACATATTGTAACTTTAATATAAAAATTCCCTTACTCGTATTTTTTAAGTTGAAATTTGTTTGGCTAATTCCGATATATGTATAAAGCAGATCATTTATCGAAAAAAATGAAAATCTGGCCTTACAAAAAATACGAGTTAGGGCCTTTTTATATTAAGGTAATGATATGTATTAAATGCACATACATACATACGTGTATTTATGCTATGTATGTACATATGTATGTACATCCATTTCTTTTGCTTATTTAACAGGTGGAAAAATCATAAACAAATAAGAGGAAAATGTGTTAAAGATATTAAAATATTTATTAAATAAAATACATATTTTTTATTATAAATATTTGTTTTATTTATGTACATTCATTTGTAATGTAATATGTACCTATGTATATCATAATTAGTTTTAATAAATTATATTCTATCTGTGTTTTTTTTTATACAAAGGAGTTAACATTGAATTAAAGCAAAACAAACAACAATTAGCTACATGCATACATATGTATGTATGTATGTACAATTACAATAAACTTAACAATTTGGACGTAAAGGCCATAACAAATATTTGACATATTAAATTACTAAGAGTCAGAGTATATCCTTGTGATCCCGATCTAATCGTATTGGCTGTAATATTAAGATTCAAACCATCAAATGTTACAAAACAAAAAAAGGCATCAGCATCATCGTCTGTATTTTGAGCAATTACAGTCATGGAAGCATCATAATAGTTATTGTTAAGCTTTTCTATGCGAGTTTCATTACTAGACATTATCATATTCTCATCAACAGATCTAATTTACAAATAAAATTTTTTAAACTTTAGTATTGCAATTTTTTCGGGAATTTTTAAATAACAACTTACACGATATGTATTCGGGGCCTTGGAAATATGTTGTTAACTGTACATTCTAAATACGTTTCATTTTGCACAGGATGATTTTCAAACTTAATTGAGCTGTTACTAATATCAACTACATTTAGTTTTTTTTCAACCGCCCTCGAATCACGCTCAGTTTGTACTAAACATTTATATATGCCACTGAGTTCTATCGAGGGATTAACTAGTGTAAGGCCACGGTATTCATAGTTTTTATCCAGCGATGTTGCTTCAATTTCTCCAATATGATGTTTGAAATATGGCTGCAAAATTAAATTTTTAAAATTAAAAATTAAAAAAAAATTAACTTTAAAGTTTAGAGTTTGAAATAGTTTTCTTAGTTAAAGAAGTAATGAGAGGGGCTAGAAATTTTTATACATGTATTTTAGTTAAATCAACTTAAGATAATATAAGGATAAACCCTATAAGATTTAATTGATCCATTTCTTACCTGTCCCTTATAACTAAGTTATCATAATTTTATTTTACAAATGTTAAAGAATCAAGTTTTATCTAAGCTATAGGTGTGCTGTATTTTGTAAAATCTACAATATTTATTTACCACCCCATAGCGCATATACATACTGGATTCTTAAAGATAGGGAAGAAGGGAAGCCATGTCCAGCTGTTTAAATCAAGTTTCCGCAAAAAAGTTAAATGTGTTCCACGTTTTGGCGTGAAACTATTAGAAATATTCCTAGGCCTATAGCTTTTTAATATCAGCAACATCGGTTTACTACGAACCGAATCGTAAGCAAAGATTTTAAAGACCCCTTTTGTTGAGACAAAATCGAGGCATATATTTCTATTTATGTCAGAAAATATGGCCACTATTGCCACGAATACTTTAAAGGTGGCTTTATTGCAAATTTTTTTATAAGCGGGAAAAGTGGTTGCCCCTTACAATTGCATAAATTTTATGAATTTTTTCCTTCGCTACTTCTGAGAAACTATTGACGCTATCGGCTTTAAGCCTGCTGCACAGAGGGAAAACACCATTCGAAAAGTACCGAAATCGACACCATACGTTTTCCAAAGTGAGTCAAAAATGTGTATTCATTAGTTGGCAACGGATGATGTTAATTTTCTAAGAACACGGGACTCTTATTTTGGTTGTTTTTTTACAACGCTTCGATCCTATTTCGGCAACAGTAATGTATCAATAATTTACCTTAATCTAGTCATGATGGGACTTGGGTCCCACATAAGTCCTACTTTTAGAAGTCATGTTAAAACCCATAAAATCTAATAAAATGAATTGTGGAGATATAATTACACGCGCACAAATCTTTTTTAATAAAACTACCCTTTATATATTTTTGAACCTGCCGCCCCGATATAAGAGCCGCCCACCTTGAAATCACGCTGTGATGGAAACCAAATCTTGCTTTGACAGTTTTTACAAGCCAGAAACTATTTCAGCATTATTTTCTAGCACTTATTTTTATTGGTTTCATGTTTGTCCTTAATATAATATAAATTGTGACGTAGAGTATAATAAGAAAGAGCTTGACCGACCCTTATCTTCTCAATCAGGGTACACTTATCAGGTAGGAGCGATTCTACAACTAAAACCGTCATAAGAATGTTAGAGACAAATAACAAAAACTCACAAAATCCTTTTTCTTCTTTTTGAGCTTTTCTTACGATACTACAGTTGTTGTTTGTAAAAAAGGAAGAAAATATGTAAACATAAACAAAATTTGACATTAATATAACGAAATACCGTTACTCAGCTGTTTATCTGAGGCTACCTGATATGTGTACCCTGTTCTCAATTATTTAAATTAAATTAAAAATGCAATGATAAATATAATGAACAAATTTTGCCCGAGTTTTATTCCGATGTTTCCCAGAGACGAGGTTTTGAAATTTTTAATAGTCAAAATTTGTGTCGGCTACTTCATTTTTTAACGGTCAGAGATCTGACAGAATTTGCTGGCCGATGTGTCTCTCAGGTATATGCCTGATTGATGCCAGACAATTTCTTTTATTTTGATTATATTAGTTGCTTAATGCTATAATATTTGACAGTTTTCTTCTTACCAGCACTGAAGGCTGTTGACCGCGTATCCACTGATAAATACTATTGTCATTAATAAACCATTTCACAACCAAATAGGCAGGATCTTCGTCGAGTTCATAATTGCAATCCAATTTAATAGGCTCTTCTCCATCGTCATTGTCATCATCGTCGTCATTATCAATTTTAACCAAGTCTGGGACTTCAATATCGTGTAATATTATGCAATTAATAGCTGGAATTAATAATAATATTTGATTTAACTGATGTTCATACATACATACATACATACATACGAAATTGAAAATAAAAAAATATCGAAATAAATAATGGAATATTATTAAGATCAAAGGGCGCCAATAATGCCATGCCCGCATACACCTGATCTTTTCACAAAATTTAAAACTACAGTTTGTAGAAAGAGCTCCTTTAACCTTAAAAATTGTTTTACGGTTATTTAATTCTGCACCGTTACACGTACAAGATTTTGTCCTTAAATTTGATCACGCATACTAGTTTTTGAAAATTATTTTTTATTGAAAACTTCGTGTATGTGTGTGTGTGCTACCAAAAAAGTAAAGGTGTATTGGTCATAAAAAGTAAAAAATTAGACGCGCCACCCCCAAAGTTTAAAAATTACAAACAGAATATACATACATACATACTTATGAATGTATTTGTACAGTGGCCAACAAAAGTATATATACGACTACTTTTTAATGATATATATATATTGTTCATTTGTATGTTGTTGGTGTAAGCAGTCAAATGAAAGCAAGCCGTTGCCACTGCATACTTAAATATTCAAAAAGTAGTCGGTACTTCACTCCTAATGCTGCACTTTAAACTAACTTTGGGCTTAACTTAAATTTAGGTTGTAATCACCAAAATTTTAAAGATCACTTTATTGTTAACTTGAACTAAAGTACACTTTCTAAGCAACATTTAATAATGACTCTTAAATAATAGTTCTTCTGTTCAGAAATGCCACTAGAAAATTGTGACGGGTGTGAATTTATTATAAACTTAAGATTTCAAAAATTTTTACATGATATTAAAAAATATCCTAAAGAAAGCGCACAAATAGTCGATTTAGTTATTTTTTTTTTAAATTTTAGAAAATGTGACGGGTTTTAAAAAAGGTATTTTTTTATTTTGATGGTTTTAAACTCTTGCTAAACCAATAAAAAAACCTAATTTCAGTTATTGGTTAAACTTGTTTATTTTTTATAAAAAAAATATATATATTTTTTCCTGATTTGGGTCATTTTACGTGGAGTTGCTTGAAGCCACCAATGTGTCGATTATGCATGACAACCCAACTTCAGTTGCGCTGCCAAACGCCAATCATAAAGTACTCTGTTGCCAAAATATTAACCATTTGTTTATTTAACTGGCAACTGTTAGTCGTCAGTTGCTTTCTGTGATATAATTTCGGCAACTAACAACTAAACTGAAGTTGAGTTGCCATACGTTATCGACACATAAATAGTTTGCATTCTTGATTTTACTGACTTTTCGCTAAAATTTTATTTTCATCACTTTTAAATTTACTTTATTTTGACCCATATGGCCAATTCCACGTAAAACGGTTCAAAATATATAAAGAATTTTTTCTCCTAAAAAAATACAAATTATTGATGTACAAATAAATTGGTGCATATTTTGTTTAGATTTATTTGGCAAGAGTTTATAATATCGCATACTAAATATTCTGATCTTGTTTTTTACGTTTTTAAGAAATTGTAACCCCCCCCCCCCCCCCCCCCCCTTTTTATATTCTTAATGTTTTTCCTCTAGATTTTTTTTTTGTAGAAACTACGCACTACGATCTTATAGTCAAAATTTCTTAAAACTAAAATTTGTATGGTTACAGTCTTTAAGTGTTTATTAAGACTAGAAATCATGTATTTTCAGTGCCTATCAACGATTAAACCTTTAAAAACATACCAATCATGCATCAAAGCTTTTTTATCTAAAATTTTGAAATTTCTAAACTATAAGCAAAAATGTAAGTAAAATAGTCACTATCGCCACAAAGGAATATCGCCACAAAGGAATATATGTAAAACTAACACACCATCAAATGCATCACTTTGTTTCTATTTAAGTTTAACATAAAATTGGCGGGTTTTAGCTTATTAGTGGCCTCCTTCAAATTGTTTGTGTGTTATCACTTGTATTCAAAGTTTACTACTGGTCAATCTGGCTACACCCTTTTTTAATACTTTTTCACTTCTAAAATCAAGGCGAATTCATACAAGGTGGACGCAGGCGAAAAACGTGAATAAAATTAATTTTACAGTGTTTTTTTGCACAAAGCACAAGAACGCATCATTTGGTTTTACTATTTGTTAATTAAGAACACTTTTTTAAATTTTTAGTTTAATAATCTAACCGACGCGTAATTTTTTTAAATCAAGAAGAAGCACACAGACAAACTTTTGACACATTGTGAGGAAAATTGCACGAGCAAAAACTAGTCAGCTGATCTGTCAATACCACCTTCTCTATGAATTCGCCTTGTTCTAAAATAAATTCCTCCGGTATTTTTCTTTTTCAAAAATTTTCCCATTTTAAGTCGCTGTATATTGTTATTAAAGTTTAACTATGTTTTTAAATGAATATCTTATGCAGACTTTTGTAGGTCACTGTATATACCTCTACTGCTCAAGAGAAGGAATGTGGAAATTATCCATTTACTAGTTTTAACAGTTATTTTATTTTAAAACATTACTGCATTAGGGAGCCCGTTGCTAAGCAAAAGAAAAGAAAAGAGTTGAATTTTTCTAAACTAAACAGTTAGGTGATAAAAATTTTAAATAGCTTTGGAGAATTTGGCTACCAACCAACGATTTTAAGAAGGTAAATTATTGGAGACTTTCTTTTTATTTTAAAATGATTTTTAATTTAGTAGAATTTTGTAAATAAATAATTTGTTATCTTTAAGTTTGCAAAAATATTTTTTTTAATTTCAATTTTTAAATTGGCTTCACTGTATATATCTATATACACGTACTTGTATATTTGTGGCGGTTGAAAAAGGAAATATTTCTTAGCTTTTTTTAATTGTTCCAAAATTTTCATTTAATACAGATACAAATTACGAAAAAATAGTTTTATTTGGTCAACACATGTGTAAAAAAATATACATATCTATGAATCACATTTGCAATTTTTTAAATATACATATGTATATATAATTTCATTGTCTAAAGTAGAAGTTTAAAAAAAACTATGATGTATTGTTCAAAAAAGAAAAAATATATATTTTTTTTATTAAAGTTGTTAAAATAAAACTTGTTTTATATAATTAAAGCAATCGTTTCTAAAAATGTTGTTAAATAAAAATGTATGATTTTTATTTAATCCAAATCAAACTTTCAATAAATAAATATCTGAATTCTTTTTATCATTAAATATAAATATCTGAAGTCAATAGGTTATGGGCGAAAATAAAGAATTGGCAAGCGGTATTCCTCAATTTAATGGTTGTGGGTATGATAACTGGCAATTCAGAGTTAAGATACATTTGGATTCTCTGAATATTTTGGACGTTCTAACCGACGATCCACCATCGGAGGCTAATGCTAAAGATGAATTCTTGGAAAGAGATAAGAAGGCTAAAGATCGTTTAGTAAGCTATATTCACGCAGATTGCTTAAGTTATGTTCGTGATAAAAAGACTGCTAAAGAAATGTGGACAAATTTGGAACTGGCTTTTGCTCGGAAGTCTGTTGTAAATCAATTGTTACTTCGAAGACAATTAGCTACACTACGTATGAAACCAGGCGATTCCATAAAATCTCATTTAGAACAGTTTGAAAACATTACCAGACAACTTAAATTGGCTGGAGCAAATTTAGAAGATGGTGATTTAATTGCTCAAATATTTTTGTCTTTGCCTGAAAAGTTTGATGCTTTAGTTACTGCATTACAAAACATAGATGATTACAAACTTACCTTTGGATTTGTGAAGGAACGACTGATAGCTGAAGAAACTAAACTTAATGACCGTTATCATGTTGAAGTAGAAGAAAAAACTGCTTTTACAAGTAAGAAACACTATAAAAAGAAGTTCAATGGTAAGTGTTACAAGTGTAACAAGTTTGGCCACCAAGCAAAAGATTGTAAAACTAAAGATGCACGTGCTGCCGATAAAAGTTTTTGTTTTATGGTTGGTAATAGTTCCACTAAAAGTACTGAAGGTTCAAGAGTTCGCTTTGTGTTAGATTCTGGTGCAAGCGATCATCTTGTTAATGAAAGTTGGTATATTTCCGATCTAAAAAAGCTTGATAGTCCAGTTGAGATAAATATTGCAAAGGACAATGTGTCGGTATTAGCAAAGTCTAGTGGAGAAGTACATTGTAAAACTGATGCTGGTTTTGATATAACCATGAAAGATGTTTTATATGCTCCAGATCTAAGAGACAACTTGATGTCAGTGACAAAATTAACAAAAGCAGGAGCTGAGGTAAAGTTTGTTAATAAAAAAGCCTTAATTGTAAAAGATAAAAAGTTAATTGGCACTGCAAATTTGCATGGAAATTTGTATGAGATTGAATTTTTCCTAACAAAGCCTGTAGCTAGTGTATGCAACAAAGACGATGCAATATTATGGCATCGTCGTCTTGGTCATATTGGTCAAAAAGGACTAGAATTTTTAGCTAAGGACAACATGATTCCAAATGTTAATAAAAATCTAGAAAAAGCAGTTTTTTGCGATGTTTGTGTTGAAGCAAAACACTCGCGTGATCCATTTAATGGTTCTCGAAATAAAGCTACAAGGGTTTTGGAGCGAATTCATAGTGATGTATGTGGGCCAATAAATCCAGTCGCTATAGATGGATCACGTTATATTGTAACATTTATTGATGACTTTAGTAATTTTGCCGTCACTTATTTAATAAAAAACAAATTTGAAGTTTTTAATGCATTAAAGGAATATGAGGCAATGTCAACAGCAATGTTTAATTCAAAAATATCAAAAATTACAACAGATCAAGGCCGTGAATATCTTTCAAAAGAGCAAAGTGAATGGTATAAAAATAAAGGAATCCAAATGGAAACCACAATTTCGTATAGTCCTCAGCAAAACGGCGTTGCTGAGCGATTCAATCGCACTCTCATGGAAAAGGTAAGAGCTATGCTTTTTGATTCTAGCGTAGATAAAAACATGTGGCATGAGGCGGTACGGGATGCAACATATACAATTAATCGATGTCCCACGAGTTCGTTAAAAAATTTTAAAACACCTGCAGAAGTTTGGTATGGTGTAAAACCTCATTTAATGAAATTACGGGTTTTTGGCTGCAAAGCGTATGCATGGATTCCCAGTCAGTGCAGAAGCAAGCTTGATCCTAGAAGTCGTAAGGCAGTGATGATTGGCTATACTCCAAATGGATATCGGCTTTGGGATACAAATAAGCGAAAAGTTTTTACCTCACGTGATGTTAAATTTGATGAAGCAATTTTTCCGTATAAAGATAAGTTGAAAGAAAAAAATCAGTCTTTTGTGGTAAGCCATCAGCAAGAGGGGAGTAGTGATGATGAGAATAGTGCTGTGCCTAATTCCTGTGCAGAAATTTCTACTGAAGAAGATAGTGTTGTGGCAGTGTCAACTAATGAGCAGGATTGTCATGGAAGCAATTGTACATCAAACAATTTAACTGATGACGTTGAAGATGAGGTGAATACCCAAGGTTCTGGTTCAAATGAAGAGACTGCAGCGCTCCCGTTACAGAAAGAAACCAGTATTAAACCTGTAAGACATAGCGGTCGGGAGCGCAGATTTCCAAGTAAGTTGTTTGATTATATTACTGGTTTACAAGCGGGTTCTGCTGTTAATGGTTTTAAGGCTAACCCAGACAACTATGCCGAAATATTTGGAAGACCCGATACTAAAGAATGGAAAGCTGCTGTATCCGAAGAGCTAAAATCACTGGATAAAAATAATGTTTGGACAATAGTAACACAACCTTCTAAGAGAAAGATTTTAAAGTCCAAATGGGTTTTCCGTATAAAAGAGGATGCTGATGGAAAACCAACAAGATACAAAGCACGTCTAGTGGCAAAAGGTTTCTTACAAAAGTATGGGGTTGACTACAATGAAACTTATGCCCCAGTAGCCAAGTTGACGACCATACGTGTTGTTCTCGCTGTAGGAAGGTACAGAGGATATAATTTTCATCAGCTAGATGTAAAAACTGTTTTTCTACATGGACAGCTGGATGAAGAGATATACTTGGAACCACCTGAAGGTACTCAATTAGAAGAAGGAATGGTTTTAAAGCTAAAAAAAATCGCTATACGGTCTTAAGCAAGCTCCACGTAGCTGGAACAGTGCCTTTAATGAGTTTCTGCTGACACTTGGTTTTCAAAGGTCAAATAGAGATTATTGTTTGTACACAAAATTTAAAAAAGATACAGCTCTAATAGTTGTTCTATATGTTGACGACTTGTTAATTGCTGGAAATCAAATGAAATCTATTGAAAAGCTTAAAATTGATTTGTCGGAAAAATTTGAAATGAGTGACTGTGGTAGCCTAAAATATTTTATCGGAATTAAATTTGAATGTAAAGGAAAAGAAATAAAATTATCACAAGAATCAAGTATTGAAAAGGTCCTAATAAAGTTTGGAATGGCTGATTGTAATCCTGTTAAAACGCCAATGGAAAAGGGACTTCAGCTGCTACCCGGAAATAATAGTAATCAAAATTTAAATGAACCATATCGTGAGCTTCTTGGCAGCCTAATGTACATAATGCTTAGTTGTAGGCCTGATATTTGTTATTGTGTGGCTTACATGGGTCGGTTTCAACAAAGTCCAGATGAAACTCACTGGCAACATCTAAAAAGGATCGTACGTTATCTTAAAGGTACAAAGGGTTTGAAATTGAGTTTTTCTTCAAATAGTGATGTTCCCATCATTGGGTTTGCTGATGCTGATTGGGCCAATGATAGAGAAGATCGGAAGTCAGTTAGTGGTTTTTTATTTAAAGTGTATGGATGTTGTGTTTCGTGGTCTTCTAAGAAACAGCAAACAGTAGCAACTTCTTCGAGTGAAGCGGAATATATCGCCTTAAGCTCCGCAGTTTCTGAAGCTCTATGGTTACGTGGTATAATGCAAGACTTAAATGAGATCAAAAATGAGAGTGTTACAATATATGAGGACAATAAAGGTTGCATAGGCATGGCAAATACTTCTGAGAGTAAACGTGCTAAACACATAGATGTGAAACATCATTTCATTCGTGACAATGTAATGAAGGGGTTAGTAAAGATTGAATCTATTAAGTCCAGAGATCAAGAAGCAGACATGTTCACAAAGTCCTTAGACACTAAACTCTTTAGAGACCTGCGAGATAAGCTAGGAGTCAACGATTGAGAGAGGGTGTTAAAATAAAACTTGTTTTATATAATTAAAGCAATCGTTTCTAAAAATGTTGTTAAATAAAAATGTATGATTTTTATTTAATCCAAATCAAACTTTCAATAAATAAATATCTGAATTCTTTTTATCGTTAAATATAAATATCTGAAGTCAATAAAAGTAGAAAAAAGTATGTAGGAGCACATGTAAATTTTATTTAAGAGGAAGCATTTTAAGTCATATTTAAAAAAGTTATGTAGAATTAAGAATTTTTTTTTAAATTAAATATTTTGGCAGATTTTTAATAAAGAAATAGTTTTGTTAAACTTTTTTGATTCAATATTTTTTGCTAAATATGTATTTATCTACATATAGATATATAAACATTTGAATATTTGCATACACACACACATACGTACATATATCTAAATTTTCATATGCCTGTAGAACAATTTATATTTTGAAATGAAAAGTAAAATATTTTAAATTTCAAATATTACCTTGAACAAATAAAACACTTAAGAAAAGCGAAATTATAAAAAACGATCTCATAGTTATTTATTTTTATTAATATTATTTAATTTAAAACGTTTAAGTAAATAATTTTTAATATTTTTTTTATTGTTTTCTTTTCAAATATCTTTAATACTTTATATTGAAAACGGTTGAATTGAATATTTTTTATAACCGCACCAAACAGAATGTATCAAAATGTGAACAACTAAATAACTGAGCGAAATTTGTCTACGAACTTTTTTTTTTTAGCTGTTTTGAGTGCGTTACAAAAATAACGTATTGTACGTTCCAATTGGCTGCCCAGCAGAAACGTTTAAACACAAACTTGACTGACAATGAGCGCAAAAAGATAAAATAGAAGAAAATGAGAAAAGGAAAATTTAATAAAATTATAAAGATAAACAAATAATACAACTCAAATATGCCTTTATGACGGGTAAATGTGCTGCTGCTGGTGTTTTGGCCAAAAGGAATAAGAGCGGATATGGTATGATCATTTTGTAACTCATGAGTGTCATATTATCAATATGTATATGAATATATAAATATGGGCACTTATCCATACATTCAACTATTGTTTATACAAAATGTTTTGAGCAAAATAAAAAAAAAACTATAAACACATTAACCTATCGTCACTTGAAATGCAAAGAAGTCAATCATCACATTCTAAAATTTAAAGAGGGAGAAAAAACTTTTAATGTATTTACAATGGAAAATGTATTTGTTGTAATTAAGAATTATTACAACAGCAAAAGCAACAACCAACTTTTGTCCTGCATGGGGGCAAACACTTAAGCCAGTGATCAGCTTGTTGTGCGCTCCTATCAAAGAGAAAGAAAAACATAAAGAAGTAAAGCGAAATTTTTGGGTACCCCGGTAGGTCAGTGGGGTGCCCCGGTGGGTCAGTGGGGTGCCCCGGTAGGTCAGTGGTAAGTGCATGAGTCTACCAGTCAGGGGGTTGTGGGTTCGATTCCCACCAGAGACCCTGGTAAGTCTGCTTCATTCTTCTGTTCTGTCTTTCTTTCTTATCTATCCTTCTCTAAATTTCTTCTTTCCTTCCGTCTCAACCTATTCTATCTGCCTCTCCAGGTAACACAAAGCGACCGAATTAAGTGGGCCCAAGTGAGCTTTATCCTTTCCTTCAACGGCTGCCTGTTCTACCTAACCTAACCTAAAGCGAAATTTGGTGATGCAGACGAATTCCTTCAACATTCCCCATTTTATACCACTCAAGGAGGTCACATTTGGTATAACATCAGACAACATCAAGGTTTCAAGCTCAGGTTTCCTTAGTTTCCGGATCTCCTTAGTTTAATTCGCCCCAAAAGAGTCCTTGTCGTTCCTTCAGCCGTCTCTTTCAACTTGGGTTTCGTTGCAACAAACGGACAACTATTAATTGTGTTTAGCCTTATTTACCAACTATTTCGCCTGTTAATTTTCGATCACCCCACGATGTCCAGGCAATCATATAATGCGTCACATCTCCTCATCATTTGTAATTACTGGACCTCCGCTTGTTTTACTGTTTGAGGAGCGAAAGAGATTGCGGTCTCCGGGTTTTCAACAATGTTGTTTAGTCATGGTTTTTCCTCCCCTCTAAACCCATTCGTATAACAACACATTCCTTCGGGCATCTGTCTTTGAGCCCCCTCCAACCAAGATCGTTGTTGACAGCGCAGTGCAGTTAGCCTTGACCTTTGTTTAAGGTTTACAATCGGACAATTACACTCTCCCCTTATAATCCTCCAGTGTCAGCAAAATACTTTGTTGGTTAGAGCAATTTATTTCACCGGTACCTTTAGGCCTTTTTGGCAAAAGGCTGGATATTAAAAATTGTCTCCAGCGCCCTCTTTGAGGTAGGTCTTACTGCCCCGCTTATTCCGATGCAACATGTATGTGAGACTTTTTGTATTATTCCATTCTGTCCACTGATGTGCAAAGGCTAGTACTGGTATAATTAATCTTTTGTATAGCCAGTGTATCATCTTTGAACTTAGGACCCAATTTTAGCCTTAAGCTTTCTGAATATTGCCCAGCATTGGTAAGTCTTTACTGCTCTCTTCTCCAATTTCCGATCCAAGATTTTTACCAGGTACTTAACCCTTTTGGATATCATAATTGTTCTACCCAATACAAGAGGCTTTTTGTAATACGCGATTTTCGTTTTACTGATGAAAAGACTAATTTTCGTTTTGGTCAAGCTTACATTTAGCTTTTAAGGCCTAGCCTTGTGGAAGCTTTCCCTACCGTTACCATAATTTAAGTCGTATGCTTTTAGTTGTTAGGGTGTTTTGCGTTTTAGAGGACGATATTAATAGATACAAACATATATTGTTTATACAAAATGTTTTCACAAAATAGCAAACTTTAAAAACATTTATATGTATTTTAGTCATTTCATGTTCATGTACCGTATACAGTTTAGCTCAAAAGTATTAATTTCAAATTTTTTTCTAGTTCTAAAATTTAAACATACTTACAAAAGTACAATAAACCATATTGCCTTGCAAGAAAGAAAAAAATGTGCCATACACAAGCCAAAATGAAGTACAATTGAGAGATTTTAGAAAAAATTTATTTGTTTTTCATGCCAAAGTAGGTAAGTTTTTTGCCACATCTCCGATATGCCAATTAGTGACTTCTTTACGCCAAATTGTAATCCTCCTTCATATATTTTTAAGAAATTTAATCTTTAACATTTTTAAATATGTTTAAATTATAAACATATGGAGATCAATTAAAAATTAATGTTTTCTTTGAAATTATTCATTTACAGCTCTGAAATTTTTAAAACAGCATATTCTTAATGCACAATGTTTAAAATAAGTATTAAAATTATGTAAATTTTCTGCTCTTTAAAATTCTAAATTAATATTTTTTCCCCCAAATTTAAAATATCTGTACTAGGCTTATGGAAAACACAATGGAAGTTAACGCCTTAAAATATGCTTTATCTTTTTGCTCGTTTCTATAACAAAGTTAAACTAAAGTTGCTTTTAGACAATTTTGTTATAATAATTCAAATAAACACTTACGTTATGTACGTATTTTCTTTAACAATATTTACGTTCGAATTGTAAAACCAAAACTATATGTAAATATCTACAATGTATGAATAAACATAAATACACATAGTCTTATGTATGTACTGGCATTTGCTAGATATGTTAACTAAAACAATTACGTCTTGTGGCGTTAACGCTTTTTTAAATAGAATTATGTTAAAAGAATTAATTTAAACTCAACATTTAATGGTAACAAAGTTATACGAAAGAGTAGATTTGAGTGAAAAAAGTATCTGAAAAATAAATAGTCATGCTTTGTTTACCTTTTACTTTCCACACAATGCACACACATTACAACTGAGTAGGAATAACAACAATTCTACCCCCTTGTGCACATGCTGCTGCACATGATCGTTTTAAAATTTTAATAGTACATATGAATGGTGCATGTGTGTGTCATTAACTTTATAAAAACTCAACGAACTGATAAACAATAGAACGTGCCACAAACGAAAGGTGTTTTAAGGTTGTCAAGCCATTGAACCGTTAACGTTGGTTGTATTTCTCCAGTAGCAAAATTTTTTTACATTAAACATAATTTTTTAGGGGGTTTTATTAATTTTCTATGTATGTACATAGTTATTCATGTTTTTATTTATATGAACATAATTTAACAATTAATATACATAAATTTGTTTATGCATTTACAAATATACATACATAAGTACATTTGCTTGTACATTTGTACATAGATTTCCACACTTGCGTTTGATTCAAAAACTTTTTCAAAATTAATGTTTATTGAAGTTATCAATAGACCCCTTTCGATACAAACATTTGCATGTGTATTAATATATGGGCATTTCCATGAATATGTCAACCACGGCTGGAAAAATAAAAGTCATCGCAACTTTTTTTTAAATATACCAAAGAGCAATAAAACACTTAAATTTTATTATGTAAAAGTATTTATAGCTAATTATAATTTTAAAAGAGCAAAAATAGCAGATTAAACTGGTAATCTCTTTGATCAATTTCCAGAAATTGAAATTAACTATTTTGTCTTAACTAGTGGCTAAGTTTAGGTAATTGTAATATTCCAATTATACTTTAAAAATAATGTTACAACATCAGTGGCTAAGTTCCATTATGAAATTAAAAATTTAGAGTTCGAATAGCGGTATTTTTTTATAAATTACTTTGAATGATATTCTAATGTCACGTACGTAATGCAAAAACGTTATTTGTCGTCATCATTTGAATTCGACCGGTCGCAAGTATTTAAAAATAAAAGTTCAAAGCAAGATAAATCTCGCAAACAAATATTGATTGATTTTTTTTTTTAATTTTATCCAATAAAAATTTTATAGTCTTTCAAAGTTTGTAGCATACGATATTGTAAGTAACACAATTCAATTTAATACTTTCAAATTCCTTTATAATTATAAATATTTTATTAAGATGGGTAAAAATAGCTATGAGACTACAAAGAAATGGAGGGAGGACTTGAAGAAAAACGAAGAACAAATAAAGAAATACCGGAAAAAGGAGGCTGAAAGACAGCATATCTATCGAAAAAAGTTCGCAGATGCAGCCAAAAAAGACAAAAAAAATAATTAACGACGAATTAACACACAATAAGTTTGATGTTTACTATTTTATTACAAAAACTATGCTTGAAATAAGCGAACAATATGAAGATATATCGTCTATATACATATTTTCTGATTGGAGTAGCGCTCAATTTAAAAACAAATTAATTTTAAAAAGTATTCCCTCATTTGCGAACAAATTTAGCTGCCAACATTTAGAATGGAACTTCTTTGCCACATCCCATGGTAAAGGTGTAGTTGATGGAGTAGGTGCTACTGGTTAAAGAAAGGTCTGGCAAATAGTTAAAGCAAATAAATTAATCTTGCCAGATGCTTTCTCATTTTATGAATGTGCTCATAAATATGTGGAAGGAGTTAATTCGTTTTATGTTGCTACCGAAGAGATTGAAGGGTTTTCTGCTCATCTCCATGAAAAATGGCAAAATGTCCAGCCCGTCCCAAAAATAAGAAAACTTCATTCGTTTACTTATCATGATAGTCAGTATACATATAAATGTGTCTCGAACTGCGTATTCAGTAAGAGAAAAAATTAAAATTTAATAATTAAGTGCCAGCGCCCAAGTACATAGTGTATAGTAAGAAATGAAAATAACCTTTTATTGTTTTTATTGCTATTATCACCGAATAAACATTTTTTAATTTTTTTTAAATTTGTTATGTACACATATATTTAAAAAACCTATTTTTTTTCAGACGAATACTATAAGAGAAAAATCTGTCACATACGGTATGTCACGAACGATATTAAGATTTGTTCGTAACAAAATCATCTAAAAATCTTTTTGTATATAAAAATTATGGATTATCAAGGAAAAATATTTGGCTTGGTGTAAGAACTTAAAGAAATGAAAAAAACTTTTACAATTCGCAGATTTTCGTATATATGTGCATGCACCTCGACATCACTTCCGTTTTTTGTCACGTACGATATGCGCCTTTTTCGCCCGATATTTTGGCCGGCAAGGTTTTCAAAGTCATGATTTTTTTTTAGATTATAGTACCCTCTAAATGTAACATATTGACGAAACAATTTTTCAGTTACCACTCTTTTTGCAAAATCTACACCACTTTGTAGGCGTACAAATGTCACGTACGATGACATGGAAATGCCCATATGTATGTACCCAGCCTGCAAAATTGGGCGAAAATGTCTGTATCAAACAAGTCTGACAAAAATCTAAATTATTAAAAAATGTTAATAAGATCCCTTTGAAATGAGACAAAATGTTGGTCTAAGAATTTTAAGCAGTAAAAAAGGTGGTAGTAGGGCGTGTTATGGGAAATTCAAAGCATATTCCAAGATGGTATGATAAAACACCTTGTCTCTTGTGGGAGGGTCATTCCTGGTAAGCCACTAGCCAACGATTCCAGAGAGTTATTTGCGCTTAAAGTACCGTTGTTTTTGGTGTTAAGTACAGGCCCAGATAGTCTGCAAGGACCACCACATCTGGCAAGTTCTTGCCGGACGATCCGGCCGCTATTCACCTGCTGGGTTTTCTTTGAAATATTTTAAAATAAGCCACAAAATGTCTATCTGCCACACACTTTTTTTTTGCAATTTGTTGGTTTTTATGTAAAAAAAACCAAATGCAGTACGGCCTAGTAAAATGATCGAACCTATTGTTACTAGATCTTATTAGTGCCATCATCTAGTACTTAATAGGTATCGTGTAAGGAATGCCACTTAGTATTACTTGTGCTAAAGATACCAGTGATGCCAAGATAAGCACATTCTTTGACCCTGACCTCTATCACACAGTGCAGCTGTAGGTTAGAATGAGTCTTATAGGTAAGGTTAGGTTAGGTTAGGTTAGGTTACGAAGGGTAATGGCGAGTCTAACTCGCCACTTCCACTCGGAGGCCATCAGGCCCATTGTGAATCCCTTCGGAAAAGTCGAGAAGAAAACAAAATTAGTAAGTCAAGCATTTTATAGTTAAGGATAAGGATAAAGAAAGCAAGAGTACCGTCCGCACGATGTCTAAGAAAGTCAATAGTCAAGGGCCCTGAATCAACTATCTGCCCAGCCACCCAATCCCCTTAATGAAACCTATGATGCTCCCCAACCCACTGCCAGTGCCCTGTGAGAGTCCCAATAGTGCAGCTCAGAACCCCCCTGCTCTCCTTGAGCAGCAGGTCAGTGCCCATCCTGTCCAGCCTGGGCCATTAAAGTCTAGAGATCCTGTAATCAGCCATGTCCCTCCAGGTTTGGCCAACCTAGTCCATTATCCAAGTCCCTATCAGTCCATAACAAAAATTTAGTGGTGGCCTCACCGGCTCACAACTGAGTTCAATATCCCGGGCCGATCCCTTCCTTGCCAGTTCATCGGCATTCTCGTTGCCGGAAACGTCAAAATGACCCGGAACCCAGCAGAGCCTGACCCTGCGTGTCCCCATGATCGCCCTAAGAGCACACCTGCAGTCGCTTACGAGTCTAGACCTGACATAATGTCCCTCTAGAGCCTTAAGCGTGCCCTGACTATTAACGCAGATTGTCACGTCCCCTCTCCCATCCACATCCTACCCTATCAATTCCGCGGCCTTCATCACCGCCAGAATTTCAGCCTGAAAAATGCTGCACTCGTCCGGAAGTCTATAGGACCTTCCTTTCCCAGTGTCCATTATATAGACACCAGCCCCGGTGCCTACCTCCATTTTCGATCCATCAGTAAAGACTGCACACCCCTCATACAGCTTCTCTGATCCCGTCCATGCCACCCTATCCGGAAACACTACTACAAAGTCAAGTTTCGCTACTATGTAGTCCGTCACACCTGACTGCCCCAGGAGTCTTATAACTGTTTTGTAAATTCGGTAAACCATCTTTGGTTGCAATCTTCAGCTCTAACCTATAAAATTTTTGCACGTCTATGTAGTAGGTTTTAATAAATCTTAAGCCTTTCCTGTTTATTCCTTTTCTATAAAACCCTGCCATAAAGGACTAACCTATTGTCAGGTTCAGATACCTTCTTTATCTCTTGATAAAGAGAAAAAGTTTATTTTTTATCATGATTCACAAGCAAACCTGCTCCCTGACGCCCACAAAGAAAGTGAGTTGTCAACACCGATTGTAGTAAGGCTCCCCCGAAAGCTTAAAAAAGCTCCTCAGAAAAGTTTAAAAAACGATGTTAAAATTATTTTTTTTTTAAATTATCTGGTAGTAGATGATGTCTGGCATATGACATCAATTGTTGTTTGAATATTGGTTTCCAATGTCTGAAGGTTTCACGGCAAAAAACATTAATTATATTCTCTGGAACTTTGCAAACAGATTCAGTTTTTTAAAGTAAATTTTTACAATTTGAAAGCGTTGTTTTGGCGTAAAACGATATATGATGACAGTTTTAATTTTCTCGAAAGCTTTTCTTTCTAATCGAATGACAGAGATTCTTCAACTGGAAAAGGCGCAGATCGAAACTTCGGAACGGCGTTGTGTTTGTATGTACGTACTTACATATTTACATAAGTATGTGTTTATACATACATACATCTTTTGCTAACCAGTTGCTCGAAAAACTAAATTTTTTTTGTTTAATTAAAGTACTTTTATTCAATTTCAATTATAACTAAACTAAGTATTTATTTTAATGCTTTCTTAATATATTATTTTTTCAATGATTAAATTATTTTTTTGTTAATGTTTAAGGTAAAATTTTTTTAAATTTTAATTTTAATAATTTTTTTTTTTTTTTAATTTATGCTGTTTAATGGGTTTCTATGTTTCAAACATGTGCGAGAGCCTATTTGTGTATGGATGTGTATATGATCCTAAATATTTAAATAGGAAATTGGTTAAACTTTACTTTTATTATGGATGATATTGTGGCCAGGGATGAGAGTTTGATTGCACTTTGGCATGATGGGAATGTGAATGAGATTGAGCTGCAAGTGGTGGATATGTGCTATGCATTAAATGAGGATTCTCATTAGACGCTTGGGTAGGCGTTGTTAACATAAATGTTGACCACTGCGGATAGTATGATCCATAGAAGTCAGAAAGCGATGCTGGATGCGAGGTAACGACATTTTGCGCATTAACTGAAGCAGTAGCTAAAGGAGAATGAGCGGAGGCAGAAGAAATGTTTGCATGCGATGTATTGCTACTGTTCGGATGATAACGTGCATTTTGGGGCTGAGATCCATAGGATGTGTGGTAGTCTGTGTATTGTGTTTGAGGATAGGAATTGTACGAGTTAATATCACCGGCTCGAACGTTGCTGTAATGCGCAGCAGCCGTGTTACGTAGGGTTGGATGTTGTGTGTAAGCATAGGTTTGATGTTGGCTATAGGTTGTGGGTTGTTGTGAATTAATTAACTGCGTCTGCGAAAGCGTTGGAGATGTAAGTATCTGTGCAGAGGTTTGTGTTTGCAAATGCTGTTCGCCAAGTGTTGTATGAGTATGAGAAGTATGAGAATTTTGCGGTTGCTGCTGTTGTTGGACTAATAATTGTTGCGTTTGTAACTGTGACTGTGGCTGCGGTTGTGTTTGCAGTACTTGAGCTTGAGCTTGAACTTGTTGCTGTTGTTGTTGTTGTTGGATTGGATGTATCTGTTGTCGCTGGCTAAAGTTTGGTGATGCACTTTGTTGTTGTCGAGTTTCAATGTTGGAACTGTTTATAAGATTAGTTTTTGATTTAGTATTAGTTTCTATTGCTGTAAAATTGTTGCTGTTGTTGTTGTTGTTATTTCTATTGCTAGAACTATACATGTTGGACTTGGATTCAGCATTAAGTGAAGAAGAATTATTAAACATGTTCACTTGTTTTGTAGTTTCCTTGTGCCGCTCATCATTTTTAATTCCATTGCTATGATTGTTAGGTTTTGAATCGGCAACTGTGAAAAAAAAATGTTTTAAAACAGAATTTTATTTTATAAAAGATCAGGTCCTAATATTTTTTAATAAAAATTTATTTTGAGACAAAGAAATTAAGAATCTGGGAAATCTCTTTTCTACTACAAAGAAAAGTTTTATGTGTTTTTGTTTTAATTAATTTTAAATATTTTACACATTGTTTTGCAATATTTGTTTACTGTTTAGTCTTAATAAAATGAATTTACTACCTTTAGAATTAGGTGATGCAGCATTTTCAGCCTTTTCAGTATCTAACTGCTTTGTTGTAGTTGTCGCAGCAGTTGCTTCATTTTCTTCTGTTATATCAATTACATCAGATTTTTCTGGCACTGCAGGAGCTGGTTTGTTTAGGGTTCTTATGGCTATAATTTTACCACTGTCCAACTGCATATAAATACCTTTGGCCGATTTTAAAACCATTACTCTCTGGCCTGCCTTGATAATAATTTTTGATTTATTGCTTGAATTCGTTGGTATGACAACATCTAAGAAATTTTAAAAATTTAATATTTAATATTTTGATTTATTTATTTAAAATATGAAAAAAGAATACCTAAAGGTAAAGACATTTCTTGGGCAGTCATTCCTTGTTTCTGCCAGACTTCTGCTGGTATCCATCTGGTAGTTCTTAAGCCGCTGCTATACTTTTGTGTCGTTTGACTTTTGGGTGCCTGTATTGGACGAACCTAATTAAATAATATTTTATTGGTTTTGTTTTTATTTTGTTAATTTTTATTTATTAATTTTTATAGAAAAAAAGAAAAAGTGTTTGGCGTACCGATGCAACTGGCCTGGTAATTAGGGAACCATCTTTACGTATAGTCTGATATTGAATTCTGCTAGAAGTTGAATACATTGCCTGTTTAGATGAAGTTTTCTTTTGTATTTCATAGCTACGATGCGCCAGCCTTTTTTCAGCTTGCGAAAGTTTGTCGTTTTTACGATCAACCAATAAACTTTCATGAAAGAAAGGTTCCTTAGTTAAACGGGTTTTATATTCGGTTAAAATCTTTTTTATTATTGCGTCCGTATAGGAATCTAAAGGCTTTATATAATCAAAAGTGTTTGTCTTATCGTCGTCATCATCGTAGTCGTAGCAGAGATTTGTTACATCCTTAATGGAAAGATGGGCATCTGGATTGCACTCATCGACCACACGATCAGACATACCCTGTTTTTTAATTTGCCGATCATAGATTTTCTTTTCCAAACAACGATCCATAACTAAACGATATATAAAACATGCTCGTCTCTGGCCATATCTTTAAAAACAAAACAAAAACAACAACAAAATTAAAAAATGGTGAATAATGTCAACTGCAAATATAAACAAAAGTTTCTTTAAAAAATCTACCTATAAATCCTGTAAATAGCCTGTGTATCATGACAAGGATTCCAGCTTGCATCAAAGATTATAACTCTATTGGCTCCTACTAAATTTATTCCCAATGATCCAGCCTTGGTGGAGATTAAAAACAACTTGATATTTGTATTTGTATTGAATTCATTAACAAACTTTTCTCTTTCCTGAGAAGTTGTTGAACCATCTAAACCTGTTATATTTATAAAAAGGATAATAATTAGAATAATCATACTTTCCTATTGGCCATTTTTAAAGGAAACTTACGAAAGTAATGTTTGTTATATGTCCAATTTGAGTCTTCGCCTGGAATACGAGTAGCTTGCAGGAATTTTTCAATTAGATTTAATGTTAGCAGACTTTGACTGAATAACAAGACACGATCACCTATGCAAACACTTTCGTTCAGTATACAAAAGAATATCTCCATTTTGGGTGAGTTTGAAATTTGGCCAGCTTCATATTTCTTCATAAATTTCATTGCCCAGTCATATGTAATCTTTTCAGAGGGTTTCTTTAATTCAACATCAGTGATTTCAGACGTTCCAACTGAGCTACTTAAATGACTATCCGTTTCTGATTTATCGTAATCAGTCGATGCATTGGTCATGTTGCTCTTCTCTTCCTTATTCAATGAAATGTTTTTGTCCATGTCTATATCAGTTTCAATGGTTCGAATTTCGTTTGTATCCAAATCGACAATTTCCGACGATGAATTATGAGAGTCGTCTGCATTACAGACTTCCTGGGCAGTTGGTTTAAGCATACAGCCCACGTAGTTGGGCTGCAATGGACGTCCCATGTTACTCATCATGGTGGGATAGGAGAAATATGACGATTGCATATCTTGATTGTATGTCACAGTGTTCAGTGTTTGATTTTCAAATTGATTCATCTCTGAAAAAAGTGATGGCCTAAAGGCATATACGTAAAGCAAATATTAGTTCAGGTAATTATCATTTTCATTTACAGTGAACTCGAAATAATATGAACATTCTAGTATACGCACAGTATACTGTTTTAAAAAAATTAAGTGCACCGGCTAATATAAGTATTAATAAAAGGAGATTTTCAAAAACCCCCTAAACTATACGCAAAAGAAACAATATTTAAAAAGTTAAGTATTTTAATTTAAAAAACCAACGGACCTGTGCATGGCGCAATAATGCATCAGGTGGTGGTGATTCTACAACAACAAAATTTGGTTAGTAAAATCTTTAGTTTTTGTTGTATTTTTCGTTGGCTCAGGTGTCAAAAAAAGATATGTAAAAGTAAACAACTTTGACAACCCAGCCTCGACTTATGCATGAAAAAAGTAGATCAGCTGTGCTCGTACCACCACCTGGTCAAATAATTTTATCATGGACCCGTGTTTATCACTTTTTTTAAAAATTTTTGACACTTTGGGGTAAAACAGGATAAGAACAATGTTTTGATGCTTATTACGACGACTATTTTGTAGCTTCTAAGCAAAACATAATTTCAATCGCATTCGACGAGTCTCAAAAAAAAATATGAATATCTTTTTGGTATTTTTTTTTCTATTTTGAACTTTTGGGGGTAAAAAAATTGTAATTTTACAACTAATTTGAGGCAAAAAAAAAATTCGTTTTTGTTGTGATTTTCGTTGGCTGCTGTATTAAAAAAGATATGTAAACATAAACAAATTTGACAACCCAGCCTCGATTTATGCAAGAAAAAAGTAGATCAGCTGAGCTCGTAGCACCACCTGATCAATGAATTTGCCTTGAAGGTAACAATTACATTTTGGTACTTTTTATGTACTCAGGTAGACAAAAAGGATTTTTTTGCGTATTTTTTTTTAACTTATAACACTTTTTATTTTTTTGAAACATTTTTGCATTTGATTAAAATTTCATATTGGGGTCGGGGGCCACTAAGTGAAAAAAGTACCTTTTACATATTTTTTATATACGAAATTAAGAGTTAATAACCAGATTTAGATAAGAAAAAAAGTGGCCAAAAAGTATTTTATAGAATTGTTGGTGCTTTTTTAAATTTTTAAGTCTCTTAAAATGAAAGGGACCGAGGAAACGGACCCAAGTGGGCTGCACTACTTTTGCTTCGTCACTTCCGCAGCCACCTGTTCTACCTATTATGAAATTAAAATTTTTTGACCCCGACAGAAGTTTTTAAATGGTTTTAGTACTTTTTTAGACATTTTAAGAAGCTTCGTTTCCTAGAAAAGTAATAAGCATATAAGTATGTACCAGAAGTCCAATTCGCGGCGGTTCGAAACCGGCGCCGATTTGGCTGGCTTATGGCGCACATTGGGGACAATATTATAAAAAATGCCGATTCATAAAACTCGTTATATTAAAATATTATTTTTTATTGATGTATTTTAATAAATACATAAGAAACCAGCATTTAAAAAAATTTTTGAAATTTTTTTTTAATACTTTGGAAAAAACGGTAGTATTTGACTATTTCTGCTGTAACTTTTGAACGAAAAACGATAAATAAGTAGATTAAATTGTAAATTAGATTATACTTCATGTGCTTTTAGAAAAAAATATTTTTTTTTGTTTAAATAAAAAAAATTTATATTTAATATGTGTTTATATTAGCAAAATTTTTTTTAGCATCAAAAACCGCAGAAATGCGCAAATAGGCGTTCTGGAATTTATTAGATAAAATATCATATTTTTTCCTGTACTCATCCGCAAAGTTGTTGAAACTCAGTGTATATATCAAAAATACCATATTTTTAGAGCATTTTTTTTTTATTTCTAAAACATTTATCTAAACAAAAAATAGTTTTTATATGCTCATCTACCTGAAGTTAAAGATTCCATTATAAAACTTTTACTTCTATACTTCTATACTTAATAAAAAATATAATCCCTTGAAATATCGAAATTTTCCCTTAATTTCAATTTGCGCAAAAATAACAACCATTATTGAACTTTTAACATACACTGCAAAAAAATAAACAACGTAGAACTTTTATTTTTGCAGTTAGTGATGCAGAATTTTATCTACTTTTATATGGTACCAAACACGGTTATAAAAGTTAAAGTTAATTTTTTGAATTAATCGCCACTTTCTATACCATTCACCCCAATGTGTGGCGGCTAATATTTGTCAGCCGTTTGATTGGCTAAGGGGGATTATATTTTCCAGCCGAATTGTTTGTATTTGTTAGTATGTCACTAACTCCCTTATTTCCTAACACACCACGCCTTTAAACAAAAACAAAATATATTACACATACTTTAAATTTTAGTTTTTTTCCATACAATTGTTTTTGTATTCATGTGTTACGTTTTACGTTAATAAGGCCCTTAATTTTATGGCAGCACCATAAAAAATGAATAAAATAAAGGAATATGGGTACATTGTAAAAAATACTCCGTTATTTTTCAGCAAAAGCATTTTTTTGAGTTTGTATGCTATAAAAACAAATAAAATGACACAATTAATATTTAAATTATTTTGGAAATAAAAATGTAACAGTCAATTTAGTAGAAACGTTGATAGATTCTGATGAGGAATTAAATTTAAATACCAGTAAATATATTTTACGAACGGTTAATATTTTGCACCATAATAAACTTTTAAAACAAAAAGTGATATAAGATCGGTGTCAAAAATTATATGCGACAGTGGAATTTTTGAATGTTGGAACTTATTTATATATTACAGAAAAAGTTCTAGCAAAATGAAGAACTGAAATAAATAAATAAATAAATAAAATACAAGTTCTGCAAAATCTGTTTTGAGGCTGAAGACATGACATTATACTAATTTGTATACCTATTTATGTTTATAAATATTATCGATTTATTTGTTTTTTAGTTTTAATCGGTTTTTGTTATTGTTAAAAAAAGGAAAAAAAATCAAAATATATATTTTTAAAAATTTCTCGAGTTTGAGCCGCAGCCGGTGGTGTTTTGCTCAGCTGCCGCCGCCGACAATTTTACAACGAGTTGGAACTCTGGTATGTACGTTATCGGTAATATTTAAAGGATAAAAATTTAATTAAATTACTTTTGTGTTACTTTCTGTAACTTTTAATTACATTGCAATACAAAGTAATCAGACTTTTGAAAACAAAATTTTATAAAATTCTCTCTGTAAGCAAAAACTAAAAACTATTAATGTCCAGAAAGGGGGAAAGTTTACTTAATAAAGAGTTCGTGGGAAAATATGGTTGCGCTTTAAAACATATACTTATAGGTTAGCGAAGCATCCCAAAACTTTGTAAATAAAAATTGAAAAAAGTCCTACTTACCCTTGGAAGCTTGTAGTTTTTGTGACCGTAGTTGCTGGAGTCTGTACCACTGTTTGTGCTGTTCCCTTAAAGGCATTCGAATTATGCAAATTGTTTAAGGGCAAAGAGGAAATCTCTGCATGGTTATGTGTAGACGAATTTATTGGCTGTGTAAAGGTTTGCATTTGTGTAAGTGGAGCTGCCGTTGTCTGATTTGTCTCAGGCACTGCAGCGGGCGGTGGGAAGCCATTTTTATTTATAGTCGTTGAAATTGGTATATCGTCGACCCCTTCAATGTCCCAATCCAGACCGGAATCAGCAACCTTCATAGCATCATACAAAACATCAGGATGATTCCAGATTTTGCAGCATACAGCAAATGCTTTAAGTGGATTAGGCACATTCTTTGTACGCACAATGTCATTCATAAATGTGTCGTACAATTGTTTTTGCAATTCTGTCATGCGAGTAAGAATTACAAATTCCTGCTTTTCCGGCAAGGACTGCTGCAGCACAGTATGTGACCGCCTTTGGACGAAGCCCAAAAGCAGCGAATGTAAGACATGTGCTCTATAGCGCATTAGTTTTATGTCGTCGGGTGTAGAATCTATGCACAGGCCATTCTGTATAGGCCTCTCAAACATGTTACAAAATTCCGTCCTTGTGCCCAAGTAATTTGGACGCACAAAGTCCACCATGCACCAGTACTCTACCAGATTATTCTGCAAGGGATAGCCGGTCAGAACAATTCTCCGGCGAGTACTAATTTGCTTAAGGGCCTGCGAAATACCAGCCTGAGCATTTTTTATTCTATGACCCTCATCGCATATTATTAGATCAGGACCTGGTTTCACTAAAGCTTCGTACAACTCATCCATAACACGGCCACGAGGTTCTGGGAAAATTTCATTGTTAGCTTGAAATTTTTTACTCCGTCGCTTTACTGTTGGGTTAAGCTTAAGCGCCAGGAGACGATATAGTTCGTAGCCAATCAATAGGACGCCACCTTTTTCTTTCCACTGCAAAATAACTTTTGCTCTGGCAGTAAGAGTTTTTTGCTGATCATTAAGTACAAAAACGTCAAATTGTCGCGGCCTAACGTAATCAGCGTTTTCCGAATGTTTTGGTATCCACATATCAAATTCTGCAAGCCAATTTTGCAGGGTGTTAATGGGCATAACACATACCACATATTTGGAAGAAGTATATCTTAAGAATATATCACAGAAACAAACTACTTGCAAAGTTTTGCCAAGTCCCATGGAGTGGGCTAAAATGCAACCAAAACCTCCCGAGGTCTTAAAGCGGTTAATCGACTCAATAACGTTATCGAACAAAAAACGAACTCCGCCTATTTGATGGGGTTTTATGGCACGTGCTATTTGCGGTGCTATAAATATGTCTTCTTCGTCCTCGGGATGGCCGACATTGATGACAACCCTGCCCAAGTGATCAGGCACGTTTAACTCATCTTTAACATGCATACCACTATTATTTGGATCATCATTATCATTGTCATCTTCAAGATCGGCTTCATCATCCGAGAGCACGATACAGTCATCCTCGTCTGAGCTGTCATCAATTGTTACAACTTCAGCCGGAACTGCATCGTCCTTAACATCAGTCTTTTTTAAATCAACTATATCAGTTCCCGATTTGTTAATGGCTGCTTGTTCCACTTTTAAGTCGCTTCGTACCGGGATCCTATGTAAGCTGGTCTTCTTTTGCTGTGGTATAAGATCTGCCGGATCTCGCACTCTATGCTCATTAACAAAACGATCAAAGTGTGTTAAAACCGCTTCCCGCTGTTGATACTCTCTTAAGAGTTTTTGTTGTTCGGCCATACGGGCTAAACGTTCAGACTCTTCATGCTGGGCCTTTAAAGTATTTGTATCTAACTGATTTGTGTCCATTACTTCGCGAATATTTTTCCTTAAATTCGACTTTTTCTTCTCTTCCGATAACTGACAGATTTGCTGTTTCTTAGCCAGATGGCTACTATCGCCATTTGATTCTATTGGTGATTTACGCTTCTGGCTTTCGGATATATCGGTTGAGTATTCAGAAGGTATTTCGGCATTATTGGTTTCATCACATTTCAACAGTGACATAGGACAACTAGATGCCGGTGTTCCATTAGGCGGATCCATATTAGACACAATAGCAACATCATTGCTATGGTATATGCCCTCATTATTATTAGATACTACTTCGTGGGTTTGTGTTATTTCAGCATTTAACGGAACGTCACAAGCAAATTGTGGTATATTAGCCATTGGATGAATATAAGTATCCGGTTGTTTTAAGACATCCACCATCGGATTTTCAATTGGATGATTATTCAGTAAATAATTAATCCTATTCTCATCCATATTAGAATCCAATATGTCCAAGTATTTGTGTGTTTTTAATAAAAGCGGTTTGATAGATATCTTTGATATCTTTGATTCGATTTTCTCAATGTTTCTTTTTACCTGTTTTTGATCTAATTTATATACACACATACAAAACTAGTGTACGACAGCAACTATCAGATACAGATTTATTCATTTTAAGGGTGAGGCGAGTAGACAAAATATTTTTGATTTTGATTACATTTAACCTAAAAACTAGTAAAATTGCAAACGTATTACAATTTTCACCGTGTTTTTTGGTCTATAAAAAGCTAAGATACATTTTAAAATTAAAGAAAACTTTTACATTCGATTGCAGATACTTTTTCACAGATACATATCAAATCTTTATGATACAGACTTTTTTCTGCAAATTGCTGTCGTTTATATCTTTTAATTAAATAAAACTATTTCGCTTTCCACTGAAGCAATAATAATATACCTAATTGTACACCGTTTGAGACGGTTTTGCTTTATTCAACATTAAAATTAACTATTTGACATTTTTATTTATTTTCTGTAATTTACAATTCTACTGTATGTATATTTAAACAACACAAAATTACAATGAAATGGGCAGGTGTGTAAGTATTTGTGTCAACATACTTAGGTTGGCAAGTCTGATAGAACTTATGTTACAAGGCGAATTTATACATAGTCGACCAGCTGATTACTAATTACGGCTATTTTGAATGACATATAAATATTGTCAAATTTTGTTTACATTTTATTGACAGATAAAATTAAAAAAAAGTATAAAGTTTTTAACAATAGTGTTTAAATATGTATGAAAAACATATTTTTTTTAATGAATCTTATCACATTGATTTTTTAGTTTTATAAAAGTTTGTTAAACAAAAATTGGTTAAAACCGGGTACACTAATACAGGTAGTGTAAAGAACCCAGCTGATTATGAATTTGCCTTTTGTGAAAGTGATTTTCATATTTATTATTTTTTTTTTTGAAATTTAAAATTTTTTCGACATTCACTTTATCAAACACAAAAAGGAAATGCAGAAGGCGATTTTTTTTAATTCGCCTTGATACTACCTTTATTAGTGTAGTCTGGTTAAAACTACGACTGAGTTACTATTAAGCTGAAAATCCACAACACGCTTTTTATGCGTTCTCGCTTTATACGCGGTTGTCAAAAGAGTTGAATACGTGTATTTCAATATGGCAAGCTACAGAGTATGACGCGTTGACGTCATTTGACGCGACGCACGTAAAACGTAGAGCTAGGCTGTATTCCAAAACGCAGTTTGCTTTGCATACAAATTTGAAACTCCTTCTCTTATACACTCCTTACAATTTTGACAACGCTCTTTGCTTCCAGCAAATTAATATAGCTGTAAACACTCATTTGCTTTCAGGAAAAACTTGAAATTTTGTGAATCAAAGCAAACTGTATTTGAAACACAGCTCTACTTTCTTCTTTTGCATGCGTCATAAAGGGTCAAACCAACAGACAAGCTATTTTGACAAATGGGGATGAAAGTTTTATTTTAATTTAAAAGTTAAAATTTATTGAAACGCAGTTATTTTTGTTTTGGTATTGTAGTGTCAAATACACAAAATTGAATGCGCCAAAGCAATGCATGTAACTTGAAACGCAACAACATGCAAAAAGTTCAGCAAGCCACAACGCATTGTGACGTTGACGCGTGCCATGGACTTTCAGCTTTACTAATATTATTTTATTAAAAAAAAACAATATTTTTCCTACATTCTTTTTTGAGCATACTAAAATGCATTAATAATTTTTTTATTAACAGTAAAAAAATTAATATTTACATAATAGCTACACAATATTAAAAATCCAAAAATATTAATTTTATGTTGTATGTATATATACAAGGTAGTAGCGTAACTACTATCAATACAACACTAACAACCATATGGTAAAAACAAACCGTGTAAAAACTTTTAAGTAAGATATTTAAGCCCCGCTTACACTTTTCGTTGTGTCCAAAACAAAAAATCATGACAGATCTGATAATTTTTGAAAAAGTTTTCTGTACTTAAGCGCCAATTTTTATAATCTTTTTAAAAACGCGGACAAATGTTTTCCCATTAGCGGTTTTTACTCTGGGTGGTAAAGTGTCCAGTAAGTTAGGTATTTATGGTTAATGAGGAAAATTTACAATTTTAACTGTTGTTGTTTTATTATTTACTACATTTACCCTGAGTACCAAACTTACTAAGCATTTTGTCACCAACAGTTAAAACCGCTATTGTGCTTAAACAGTACTACATGTGCTTTTGCTAAACAGTAGCGGTTTTCACTTTTGGTGGTAAAGTGCCTAGTTAGGTTGGATCTTATGGTATTGGTGGTAAACTGCACCAAAACAACAAAAACTCTAAATTTACCTCAATAACCATAAATACCAAACTTATCAAGCACTTTATCACCAAGAGTGAAAATCGATGGTGTTAAATCGTAAAGGCGTTAACCTATGTTGAACACTCTTTATATGATAATCTAAATTTTCTGGTAAATTTCTGTCGAATTTGCAGAAATTTTTTAATGTCGAACTTAAATTAAGAAATAATTATTGATTTGTGAAAATAGAAAAATTGGTAGGTATTAGAGGTAAAAAAGATGCCTCTAAACAAAATTTGTATATAAAAGTCATCTCAATTCCTGTTTTCATTTTAAGAGTTTTTTTATTAAGTTTGTTAATTTTTAATAGTGTATGGGTTTTGTGTATATGTAGATAAGTATATATTTATATGTACGTTAATTAAAACATTTAATACAAATTTAACAAAGCGTTTAATTGTTTTCAAAGGAAATCAAAAAGAAGACATTTCAAAATTTATCATCATATCAAGTACACAAACATGTGTCCATATAATGTTTACAATAGACATTTTTTTTTCCAACAATAACAATAACAATGACGGTGGCGACTGCAGCGACAATACAGCTTTACATGGCTATGCGAACAGCAACAATATGACGAGCACAAGGAGTAGCAGGAATCATGTAAACAACACGAAATGTATGTCTCACACATTGTGCTGCAATTAAAAATAATAGATATAAATCCAAGTGTAATATTCGTTATGTACTATCCACGTAAAAACATTGCATAAAGCTTTTCGTTAGCGCAACAATATACATACATATTTACAAATACGCAATATATATTTAAGTACCTGCGACCCAGTGTATAAATATTTTTTTTAATTAGGTTTAATACCGTTTTTATCAAATTTAAAAAAAGTTGTTAAAAAAATGGTGTTAAATTTTTACAAATGACAAAACTAGATATCTACATATAAAGGCCTGCATTTGTAAACCACTTTAAAAATAACCAAAGATTATAAAACATTTTTTTTAATTCCTTTATTAAACCTGTGACAAATCTAAAACTGGTTTATGAATATTGTGGAAAAGCTTTAATTATACATACTTCATTTAAAAATTAAAAAGAAACCATACATACCTATTGATAAGCAATAACTGCTGTATCCTTTCTTCTTTGATTAATGGCCAAAGCGTCAACTTACATCCACAATTAACTGACTACTAATCTTTTTTTAAGTTTAAAATTCGTTAATCATTGATGTTTAAATGCTACCATAGCAACAAATACAGATATCGATAAAGCTGAACATAACCTATATAAGGACATAATTGCCAAAAAGCATGCCAATTAGGAATATAAACAAACAAAAACGTTGAATAAATTTTATGTTTAGTAGGTCAGGATAACAATACCGAACAAAGGTAATTTATACAGATTTCTTAAGGATATAAAAAAAATTTTTTTAAAGAGAATAATATAATTTTTCAAATGGTTAAGGGTTTAAATCAAAATTGTTTAAGGCAACTTATTAATTGTATGGGTTTTTGGTTATTTTTGATAAAACAAACAAGAACGCATTTACTTCCGGTATGGAATACCCTAAAAGCAAACAATAACCAGACATAATGGTTTATTAATAAAAAAATCTACTAATTTATATAATCAAAACCACGGCTGCCAGATTAAACAACTTATCATCATTTTAAAATGTTGATCACCTAAGCTGGTTTAACATGGGATGTATTCTACATATGACTTGTCAATTTTTCAATTCATATGTAATTGTATATGTCTGTGAAAATTGCCATTTTACAGATGGTTAATAATTTTTGCTTTCACACGTGCATACATGTGTGATTACGTCTGACATAACCTCCAAAACATAATAAACAACTTACTTTTTCATGCTGTTTTTAAAGTCATATTTAAAATACATCCCGTATAAAACCACCTTTAAGTATTTTTTGATACTTTTTTTATAGAATAATATAGGTGATTGCAATTCGAAGGGAATTTTGTATTTAAACTCATATTATATAAAATTTGACAATTATAAATTAAATTAAAAGAACGAGAATGTACGAAATTCTGGCATTAGTGGAGTATCGTCTGACGAGCAGTTTCTCTAGTGAGGTCACCTATATATTTATGTGATTCCACAATGGTTTTTGCTATGTGATATTAAAACTTTTTAATTCCAGTTATTTATTTACAATTGGAAATAGTGTAGTAATTTTTAAAGTCGAAAAACAAAAATAAACTGTTGCGACTTCTAAATAAGATTCTCTTACTAATAAGACCGCTGCAGTTTTATCATTACAAAAGGGATCAATCAAGCTGACAGGTCAAACAAAGCAAATTGGGGTAAAAATATTATTTTATAAAATTTATTTAAATGTTTTTAAAAACACTATGCGCCACAAAAAATATTTGTAGGGAAAGAATCTCCAAGTTATAGCAAGAATCTTTAAAAAGTTTTTCTTTCGTACTGAACTTTTTTTTGCATATATATAATATAGTACATACATACCGTTACCTTAATGTAATAATGCCCTAACTCCTTGTTTTTTATTAGCCCAGATTTTTTATTTGGAAAAATGGTCTGCGCATATATCACAATCAGCTTAAAAAAATCTATACTTAAAACATATATTAAGGTAACTATATATAACATAAGCCTTTAATATATTAAAAAAAATCAAAATTATGGCTCTATATACATATATACATACTTATGTATATAACAATATTTTTTTTTAATTTTTTAATTAAATAAAATAACCAAACTTTTTTAAGTCTATAATGTTATAACCTGGTGGTAAAAATTCGAACATTCGAAAATTCATTATACATCCCTGCTTAAAATAACTTTAACTATACAAGGATATAAAGGATGTGTGTATGTATGTTGGGAGTGTTTCATTTCATTTGTTTCATGTTTAGAAATAATTGCAAAGGATATATTGTTACAAGAATGTAAAAGTTAAAGCAAGTGTCAGTTGTTTACAAAAAAGACAAGTGAAAAAGAAATGTTTAAAGACATAAATATACTAAATTCTTTTTTCATATAATCGTAAATAAATTTATTAATTTAGTGGTGAACTAATTAATTCTCATTAAAAAAACATTTAAATTATCCTAGAAGTTTATAAAAAAAGAAAAAAAAATATGTTTCCACCCCAAAGTAAAAAAAATATAAACTTTTACTTTATCTACATACATTCATACATACATATTGTCGTCGAGAAAAAAAGTATCCCTAAAATGTGTTTGCAAATAAAATACATATACTTTAACAAAATTTTAAATGGTTTAACTCTACATTAAAAATTAAATAGTCACAAAAAATATAACAATAAAATAAGAAAAAAGATATGAAACAAAAATTCCCAAAGTTTAAGCAACAGATGGTCCATACACTTGTTTGTAGTTGTTATGTTATAAGTACTTTAACTGTAAAGAATTGAAAAACATTTAGTAAAATGTTTCTTTTATGATTTAATACCAACACACTGCGAGTATGTGTCTATCATACATTATACATTATGTTAAACTAAAGTATATTTTTATCACTTAGTTATCAAATTCCATTTGAGGATTTACTATAAGGAATTGAGGAATGTAAAGATGGTAAGATATTCAATATAAATATACAACAAATTATTATATCGATGGTCAAACGTTGACATCACTAGATGGACAAGGTTTTCGCTAAGAATAAAAACTATAATCAAGACATTAGGAAGTAAATAATGTGCTAATAAGAATGCCAGTACCATACATAAGTACATACAAAAAAGAAAAATAAAATATTTATAGCTGACACAACCTAAGTTTATATTTAGCTTATAAGTAGTTAGGCAGGCCTAAACCCCACAGCGAATGCAATTATAATAATAAGTTAACAATTGTATATCATTATTTAACATTTGCAGAATTTTCTTTGGTGTCATATATGGGGTTTAAAAGTATTTACCCAAAATTTAACAGATGACTAAAGATGATTTTGCCAGGCAAGGATCTACGTAAGTAATACTGTGCTTAAGCAGACAATATTATCAAGATTTTACGGAAATACGCGAAGACAAAGTTCTAAAGCATTAAGGTGACACTGTTATATATAAGTCCCTATGTTTGTGTTATTGACCTAAGGATTCATCAATAAAACTATCATTAGCCAAAACTTTCTGCAAATTTTGACCGATTTCCTTATGTTGAATAATTAACGAAAATGTTACAATGTCAATGCTGCTCAAATAATTTAACGGAAAAGCACAAATTCAGCAGCCAGCTTAAATGGTACGTACTAGAGGCCAGATCAAGACGACACTAAATAAGGCATTATCTCGAATTTTCAATTCATTTCATATACCTTACATGTGCACACACAACAATAAGTGCTGCGTTGTATTGATCGCCCTCTCTTTTGTTTACTTAACTTAAATGAAAAATTAATATATTCACACTTAAGCACACTTAAGTAAAAGTAAACAACAACGGCACATCAATTCATCATGATCACACATTTCAATTTCAATTCATCTTGAAACTTTACTCCTGGTGTGATAGTTTTAAAAACGGGGGTTGATTTTTAATGTACATATCAGAGACTGACAACGGATGTTACTTCGGATGCTCATAGAGTATTATTGAAAAAACATGCATAAGTGCGTACGGTTACAGCTAAAAAAATACACTCTCCATAATACATTCGTTTCACTTTCAGCTTAAGTATACACAAGTAACCGAAATCAAAGTATTTTCGTGAAAATACCCAATACTGTACAGTGTATATCTAATTGGAATTAAGTACGTATGTATAATCATGTACACCCCTTAGAAAACAGATAAAAAAAAGTAGCCGTTTTATAATTCAATCGAGAGCTTCAATTTTTCATTTGTTTTGATATATTAGCAATGCACAATTTTAACTCAATTATAATGCTTGTGTTACAAAAACAGCCAATGTATAACGAAACATACATACACATACAAATTGTTTGTGTTTGGGCCGCATGTATTTATTTGTGTATGTATATATGTTTGGTTGAGTCATCAGCAGGCAAAATTATATCTACCAGCAGGGATGCCACAACAAAAATGATATTTCTGGCAAATTGTCTCAAAAACGGACAAAAATTTACAAAACCACTTTTTACAACAATTTTTCTAATATATTAATAAAGTTTTGTAATTTATTAATTTAAAAAAATGTTTTTATGTATTAATTTGTATTGAATTTTTAATAGTTTTTATATGTTTCTTAAATACATTTTTGATGGCATAAGTACTTAAAGAAACGTGTCACTTAGTCGAAGCGTATGCCATTATGCTGCTAATTTATTAATTTATTTTATTATTTACTATGTCATATAAATATTATTAATTCGCATCAAAATTTATAAATTACAATTTCGTGTTTCAAGTTTAAGGCCGGTACTTAGGTTTAAGAAAGCAAGTCCCAGGCTTTAAAAGCAGAAGTCTTAAAGATGTAAAAAACTTGTTTTAAATTGATGATAGTGGCATCCCTGGTTACCGAATAATTGTGCAGAGAGAAAATATTCTTATAATATTTCCAGCGTTGTCAACTTTGAAATTTCAAAACACACCAAAATGTAGGAAAAAACGCGACATATAAAAACGCAGAAAATTTAGAATTTACTTTTTTTTATTAAAAATGTCTATTGGCTGAATTTCACACAGAAAGTATAACATTTTTGTATTAAAAATTAAACAGTAAATCCGTTCTTTACAGTTCAGGCATTTTGGAAAAAAATTAACAGAAAATAAAAAAATAAACTTCTTTGTATTAATTAGTACTAGAAAAAATTTCTTTTAATTTTATAAATTCTGTACAAAACTTTTAAAAATTTTTATATAAAAACTATATTTGTTAAAAGCAAAACTTAACTTGTTTTGACCGAAATATTTGTTGTTTTAAATCCTTTATTTGATTTTTGTAAAAAATTTTGTTAAATTATCTGTATTTTACCTTTTGTAAAAAAAATAACGTAAATATAAAAGGTTTTAGTTCAAACCGTTGAAAAGTATTTACTTATTTCTAGGGTTTTTTCCCCGGACTTTTTTGCTTTTCGGGAAACGGGAAATCAAAAATTAATTTCCCGGGATTCCCGCTATTTAAATAAAGTTTACAGGTTGTACTAATAAAAAACTGTTTTTATTTTTAAACTAAAAAATGTATATAAGTTAATGCATACATATAGAAAACTTATGAATTCCAACAACCGTTAAAAAACAGTTATTATTGGATTTTATATGTTATAGTACTTCTAATTATTATAAAATTGTAATGTTACGGGATTTTGAAAGGTAAACAAGGCTCCAAATTGATCAGGCGCTTTGAAATTAGTAAAAAATAGACTAAAGTATTTAACGTAATTTTTCATATGCAAAACCTTTTCGGTTTACAATTAGCTCCTGATAAAGAAAACGTATTCATAGATACTAATTTTCATATTAATAACATCATAATATAAAATTCAACAATTATAAGCGGTTTTCATTCTTGTTGATAAAGTGCCTAGTAAGATTGGTATTTATGGTAAATGAGGTAAATTTATAATTTTTACTGGTGCTGTTGTGTGATTTGACATATTTACCAACCGAACATGAGTTTCGCTGTCAGCTTTAAAATACAATAGAATATTCTAAAGATCAACTGGACATTTAAAGATGTGCATTTTTAGAAAGTTGGGATTACATTGGCAACTGTGAAGTAAAATTTACTAGTATATTTGAAAAAATATAATTTTTTATATAATGGTTATTGAAAAAATTTTTAATAATATTTTTTTTTTTTTTAATTTAATTATCGAAAAAGGAAGCAAAACAAAGGCTCAAATAAATAATTTTTTATAAAATTTAATAAAAGGTTGTAATTTTAATGACAAAATTGAAAAACTACGTAATTTTCTCAATTTTGGCGATTTTTGAAACCTAAGGTTGACAACGCTGCTCCTGTATATCATCTACATGATACAACTAATCAGGTAATCTCGTCCCTGCAACAACTACAAATTAGTACCAAGTTGACAAACAAAAGCTCATAGAAAAAAAAACGATTAGTAATAATTTTTGTTGTTTTATTTTTACAGGGAGAGCATTAATTTGGACATTTCGGCACTAATCAGCTAGGCCGACGAAACTATCTAGTTCTTTGTATCATGATCATCTACATGTATTTACAATTCTCTCACTTCAAGATGAGAAGTAGATTTTTATTAATAAAAGGCAGGGCTGGATAGGTTAATATAGACTGTGGTGGGTATGGTCTTACAAATTCAAGTTTAATTAAATTTTGGCTTTAAGAGCGTTGTGTAAAGCGCACATAATTATTTTAAATTATTTGATAGTTAAAGGCATACAAACTACAAGGGGTTTCTTTATTTTGCATAGAATGTTTCGTGTCTTACTTTTATAAATATTGTATTAAGCGTATAGCTGTCCCTTTGTATTTATTTATTTTCTTCCGTTTTCTTTTTGAAACATGCATATATAAAGTTGTCAATATGTCTCATAATTACTTTTTGTAATAAAGAACAATAATAAATATAAAACTATGCATATGAAATAACACCGAAAACTCATGCAGTAATTTATGAATAAGTACGTACATATGTATGTGTACACAGAACCTAAACAGATAGCAAGCAGGTAGACATTTTAATTGCTGGAAACCCCAAGCATCAAAATCCATCAAACATTTTTTACAAAAAATTATTATTTACGAATTTACCTGCTACCGATCGATGTGCGCTGAAAATTTTGTCACAACATGCGCTAATAATGTGACCTCTCCAAAAAATGCTCCAATTTTTGAATTGTATGCCAATGCCGCAAAATAAAAATCGTTTATGTATATCAGGTCATTTGCACCGATCATGGGATCCCAGCTTTACATACTATATAACATACTATATAATAATATATTTCTATTGCTTTTCCCAACTAAGCTAAAAGTTTTTTGTCCTAATGTTCTTGTACTCAACATATGTGCTATTTATTGAACACGAAAGTCGAACATCTTGAACGTTTTGTATTAATTTTTTTTACAATAACATACAAATATATACAAAATGTCCAAGACGTCTCGCCTTTCGTGCTCTATAAAGAGTACGTTAGTTTTTATATTTGATAAGCCATTCAAATTCCAACTATTTTTATTTAAATTTATACGTATTTATTACATATGCTTGCTTACAGAATAAAAAAATATTAATATAAAAACGAAAAAGAAAATATTCCCATTCCTGATCAGTGCTAGTTTTTCTACAAAACATGAAAGAGCAGAGTAAATCACTTTACATGTTTTTGATATTTTTCTGTATACCATTACATTACATTATACTTAATGTCTTTTTAAAACTAGCTACTGTATACAGTTTATACAGTAGCTACTTTTCAATACTTATAGATATTGCGTGTTAGCACATGTATATTCGACTGTAAGGTATGTGTTTAAGGTATGTTAAAAAAAAAGTATTGCGTATACATGTAACCGTACCAGCTTATGCATGTATAAGTGGATATTGTGTGCGGTGCATGTATAGTTATACTTAATAACCGAAAAAAATAAGTAAATATTCGAGTTATCTTATTTTAGAGTACTCAATGTCATTCTCTGGTACATATGTATGCAATGTAATGTAATTACGTATGAATTTTACATTGATTTGCCTGCTTGTATATATGTTTGTTTATGTATCTATTCAACATTGTGTGTATTACACACAGCTTTGTTGTTATTGACCACACATCATCACAGTAATTTTTTTTATCGACCACACATCATGACAGTATATAAGTTGCGTCAACAACAGTGCATGACACACACTACACTACATTGCATCACACAAACTGTGTCAGCTACACTACATTACAGTACTTAAACAGTTTAATCACACGACAGCACAAGAATTAGAAAATCATCCAGGTCTTAAATTATCTTGAAATAGGACTTGATGCTGGTCTCTAGTACGTACCTATGAGCCATTTATTTTGAAGGTAGCATAAGTCACTTTTTTTTGAAGATGAGATATTTAAAGATATGAAAAAATACCGTCCAATAGTATTTAGTGTTGCCATTAACCCGATTTTTTTAAGTGACTTATGTCATTTTCAAAATAAACGGCTCATATATGTAGGGTGGCCATTTATTTCTGGTTCAAAATCGCTTTTTAATGTTTATAGTCTAAGAATCACCTTCAACCGAATTTGCCAAAAAGTGGTCGAATAAAATCACTTCCTGAGTCGATTAAAGCCTTTTCGTCCGTCTATATGTATTCTTGTAAAGAAAATATGTATTTGATTCAGAAAATAAATTCTCAAAAAATTTTATTTACTTTTGGGGAGTTGTCGATTGACTTTAAACAAGGTTTCAAAGATTTAAATAATTTAAATACACTGTTTGCTGCTATAAAAACACAATACTATTTAGTTTTGCTATAGTTTAACAATTTTTTTTAAAAAATCAAAAAAGATCAGTACATCGATCAAAATATCTGCAAAAATGCGGCCTTTACTTTGTTCACAAGAATCTATTAAAGCCTAGACGGACATGTTTTAACCAACTCAGAAAGTGATTCTGAGTCGATAGGTATAGAATTTTACTTTTGGGATTTACAAACATTTACACAAACGCATAACCCCCTCACCACGTATATGGTGTGGGTGTTACAATAATGGATAACTTTGTACTCCTTTTGAAAAATGTTTAATATGTAATTGTACTTACTATAAATTAAAAACATAAAGTATATTTATTCTGGATCCTTATAGATAGGGAAGTCGATATAGCCATGTCCGTATATCCGTCTGTCCATCTGTCACCCTGTCCATCTGTACGTCTGTTGAAATCAAGTTTTCAGAGTTAAATAAAGTAACACGGACTAGTTATTGGTGTCAAACTATTAGAAATGTCCTAAAGAAAATCGCTGTTTGAAATCAGCAAAATAGATTCACTATTCACCGAGATATAAGCGAAAACCCAAAGTAACCCATTTTTTTTAGCACAAAATCCGTGCATATATCCCAAAATATATCTCAGTAAATATAGTCACTCTTGCCACAAAATTTTGCACGGTTACTCTACAGATAGGGACCTTAATAAAGGAAAAATTGTTTTTAGATAGGATCAGGGCAAGTGGTATTTCCCCCACAACTGCACAAATTTTGTGTAATATTTTATGCGCTAAATTTAAGAAACTGTAAGAACTATCGACTTTAAATGTTCTTCAAAAAAAATTTGACAATTAGACCTACATTTTGGAAAAATGCTTTTTTTGGGTAGAAGCTGGGAAAGAGGTAGCTTCAATACAATTTAACAATTTTTATTAAATATTCGATAGGGTATATCTCGGAAACTATAATAGTTATCGACTTCAAATGTTGTACAAAAACTAATCGGACCAAAAGACCTACATTTTGAAAAAAAAATTTTTGGATGGAAGCAGAGGGAAGGGAGCCCCCCCATTTAATTTTGATTTGATACGCTGTATCTGGGAAACTATAACAGTTATCGACTTCAAATGTTGTACAGAAAGTAATGATCAAATAATTCATACATTTTAAAAAAAATTGTTGGAGAGGAGCAGGGGGACTAGAACCCCCATACAAATTAACATTTTTTATTAAATTTTTAATATAAATAATTTCGAAAACTTTTAAAACTCTCGACCTGAAACCTTCTACATAGTATTTCTATTATAGATACGAACATTAAAATTTTTTATTTCAAAACCTGGGATTGCTATGGACTTTAAGGCCGGCACAATGTATTTTTATTTTAATATTTGCAGTACAAAATAACTCGACTAGAAAAGATGGCTGGGTATGTTCGGCACAGCCGTTTGTAATTTCTTTATTATCCAATTGCGACCCAATAAAGTATATATATTCTGGATCCTTATAGATAGGGAAGCCGATTAAGCGATGTCCGCCTGTCCGTCTGTCCGTGTTATGGTTGAAACTTTCTGAAGCCCCCCGATGTCGCATAGACCCGTAAGTCGTATCAAACTATCAGAAATAGTCGCGAGAAAATCGGTATTGAAATTCAGCAAAATCACCCGATAAATGAGAAAATGTAAGACCGACCCGAATTATTTTATCCATCCAAACATGGTTGCCGTACAAAATTTAAAAATATAAGGTAAAAAAGGCTACAACTTCCACGGAGTCGCCCCTAGAGGACTAAATGTATCACTGACCCATATTAGTTTTTTCTCGCAAAAATATTCCTAGAATATACTTACCCCCTGTCTCCACCTTCTAAAGGGGCTGCCATACAAAATTTGAAAAAATAGGATAAAAACCCCTACAACTTCTCCATAGTCACCCGTGGAGCGGTAAAAAATGACACCGACCCCTATTTAAAAATATGAAATATTTCATGAGTAAAAAAAGGGTAAAAATAAAAAAGTTTGGGCTTTCAAAAGGCCAATGTGAAGGGTATATAAGATTCGGCAAAGCCGAATAAAGCGGTCCTTCTTGTTTTTTTTTTATAATAAGCTACAAACTTAGCTATAAAGATTTGTATAGTAATTGAAAATTTAATAATCCAGGTTTATTTTGTTAAATTTTGTTTGCATATTTTCACACATAATTGTATGTATATGATAATAGGTTCAATGTTTATGTAAAAGCCTTATTAACAACCTTAGATGGCATATTACAGCATTCGATTCGAATTAAAAGATTCTCATAAGAATTCCTACAATTAAAGCTTTCGCAACTCATTGGAACTATCAAAACTTCGATTTAAACTGAATGCCGTAATTTAATACCAGTTTAATATGCATATTTTTAAAACAATTGCTTCCAAGTTTTACCTCTTAAGATTATTCCCGTGCAACGCCGGGTAGGGTAAGCTGGTAAGAAAATAAATTAAACAAGTAAGAGAGCAATATTCGGCATTTTTTAAAACTATGAGCGAAAATTATCGTCTGCAAGATTGTTTTAACATTATTATTCTTTTAAATAATTAATTTACTATAAATGTTCATTATCTTTATAGATTATTAAAAAATATTCATCCATTAAGGCTTCATCACTTATTTTACTCGGTTGTAATTTATTATGGTCGCTACATTTGTACTTTTCAAGCCAATGCCGTATCACCAGAAATGCTCCTATTGGATCTTACACTTTTGCTAATCAAAGTGGCCTTAACGTTGAGACAATGAAAAAGGTTCGCTATCGACTAAACAAAGATAAAACAGCGAATAACTTTGATGGTTTTAAAAATTTAGAATCAACGGGATTGGCTTTTCAAAATGTACCTCTTAACTTGGGTCGTTGGGACAATCAGCGGGTGTATAAATTATTTGATTTTGCATTGGTGGGCGATACCTACGAGGAATCATCGCTAAGTGGCTTGGTGTGTTTGGCCACTCAGACTTCGGTTGAGCGACTACTGTCTGTGGCCGAAGTTTCAAGAAAATGGCTGGGACCAATATCTGTAGCAGTGTTTGTATCGAGCAGCGATGAATTTGCAATTTTAAAATATTATGTTACCTATTTACGGCTGTGCTTTGATTTTGTGCGCACAAATGTAACATTTCATTTGGCCTTTCCATTTGATCGAAAGCCCCAACACGAAACAGCCAATTCACGTAAATTGCTACAAATGTTCGATTGTCGCAACCCGCAAAAGACTCTGCACAGCATGTTACAAATGAGAACAACCGAAACAATACGTTGGCGAACACGTAATCTGTATCCCCAGAATCATATGCGTAATTTTGCACGCAAAGGCTGCCAAACAAAATATGTGTTTCTCACCGATGTTGACATAATACCCAGCAGTAATATGGTACCATTGTTAAATGAATTTCTTGCTACGGCCAGATGCTCGACAGGCCTGTGTGCTTACGTCATACCCACATTAGAAATTGATAATCGTGTGCGGTTTCCATCTAGTAAAACTGAACTATTGCGGCTGGTGAAAAGAGGACTGGCAAGGCCTTTCCATGAAAAGGTCTTTATCTACAATCAATATGCTACAAATTTTTCAAGGTGCGAAAGTGTGTATATGCAAGCTATTAATATACAATTAATACAAGCATACAAACAAACAAACAGACATAGAACTATACACTTGCACATACATATAAGCTGATTTTTATTTCAAATTTCTTTTTTAATTTATACACTTTGAATAACATAATAATTAATATTTTTTTTTAATTCGCCCGCCCGGTTGTCTGTGTGTCCATTCGTCTGTCTCTCTGTTTTTTTTTGTATCTACAACGTGATATCGGTATTATGCGTTTAAGCAGATGTTTGTAACGCCTAAAAATATTAGTCTGAGACCCCTCTTAAATAATATCGATCGATTCAGAAACACTCTCAGAGTCTATGACTAAGAAAAGTTTAGGTTGAAAAAAAGGCCGCCGTTAAAGGAAAGGATACAGATAGCCCTTTGTGTTACCTGAAGAGCCAGATAGAAAAAAGATAGATGGAAAGAAGATATTTAGATTAGGGTAAGAAATAAAGAAAAGTAGGATAAAACAGACTCTGGTGAGAGTGGAACCCACAACCCTCCAACTCGTAGGCTCGCACATTTGCTATTGATCTACCGCGGCTTTGTATTCTTGTAATCAAAGTGTAGATCACACCTCTAAAGATATTTTGATTGAATTTGCCATAGATATGGAGATTGGTGATGATCGATGCCTTATTTCCCAGAATAAGAATTTTGAGCTATATTTGCTTAAGATGTTTTTCTACCTCCACAAACTTTAAACTTTTAAGAATACATACTTTAATAACGACCAGCTTGTTTTGGAAAAAAAATATTTCGAAAGGAACAAGGGGCGCGATATCCCAAATACAAACGAACCATTTTAATAAAATTCTTGATATGTTTTATCTCAAAAACTATAACAGGATTTGACTTTAAGCATGCTACAAAGTAATTGTATTAAAATATCTAAATTATGAAATAAAAACTGTTTTAGATATTAAAAGTAAGTAGAGTGGCATTCCCCATACAAACAAACCTTAAGTCTGCTGCAAGGTAGTTAGTTCTTTTATGGTGTTGTTATAATTAAAAAAAAAAAATTTTGAATAGGGGCACGGGGAATAGCATCCCCAATAGAAACGTGACATTTTTATTAAGTTTCCTGCTTAAAAAAATTATAATAAATATTAACTTCGAACCCGCCACAAAGAATTTTATTAAAATATTTTTAACTAACCCTACTTCGTAACCGAATTTTTAAATTTTAAATAAAACAAAGTACAAAATGCGATAAAAAAAGTAAAATTTGCATAATTTTCCATAAAATCATAATCCAGAATTTTTTGGTTTTTTTTTATTTTTATAAATTCCACTTCCCTTAATTTTGTGTGAGAGAGAAGTTTTTGAGCACGAGGGCGAATTCTGGCCTAAATCGGGGTCAGCAGTCATTTATTTTAAATCTCTATTTTATATATCAACAAATGCATGAGATCCGAAAATGTGAAAAAGTACTTTTTACCCAATAATTGACTTTTAACCTCAATATGGGCCAATATGAATCAACAAAATCAAAAAAAGTACCAAAAATGTAGAAAAGTTTTTTTTGTCTATTTTGCTGACTTCCTACCACAACCTGGACCAATAGCCTTTAATTTAAAATTTTTGAAGTTATTTATTAAAAAAATTTAAAAAAGTACCAAAAATGTTAAAAAAGTACTTATGTCTATTTTGATGACCTCTGAACTTAACCTGTGTTAATAGCATTTAATTTTATATTCCCAAACTCAAAAAATGCAAGAAAAGTACCAAAAATGTGATAAGAGTACTTTTTGTTCATTTTGCCGAATTTCAACCCTAACCTCGAACAAAAGCTTTTAATTTTTATTTCTAGATTTATAAACTAAAAAATGTCAAAAAGCTTCCAAAATGATGAAAAGTCTTTTTTGTCTTCTTTGCTGACTTCTAATCTGAACCTGGGTCAATAGAGTCATAGTTTTTAAAATATGCTAAAAAGTACTAATAATGTGAAAAAAGTAACTTTTGACCACATTGCTTACTTTTGACCCTAATCTGAGACAATAGATTTTAATGCCATATTTTAAGGCAAAAAATACAAAAAAAAGTACCAAAAATGCAAAAAAAAGACACGTGTACAGGCTGACTTTCGACCTAAATCTGGTTTAAAATTCCTTTATATCATATTTGTGAACTCATATCTAATCTTAAAAAATGGGGAAAAGTACCAAAAATTATAAAAAGTTCTTTTCGTCCACTTTCGATCTTAATAGTGCTCTGTAGCCCTTTTTTTAATAATTCAAGCCTTAAAATCTTAAAAAAAGCAAAGTGTATCTTAGAAGGTAAATATTATATACAATTTTTAAGACCCCAAAAGGTACCAAATTAAAAAAATACCAAAAGCATGTTAATGTTTTTTCAAGCACATTTATTTCAACACAATTTAATTTATATTTTTAACTTTTTTTGTTCAGAAGTTACAAAACGGACCTGAGTAGTATCAAAATAAAGTTCTTATTCGGTCAAGTCCATTAGGGTCCAATACTTTGAAAGCACCAAAAACATACTAATTTTATCCAAACGTGTCGAACGCATTTAATTTCTATTTTATTTCTATCTTTATTCGTTTAGAAGTTACAAAGTGGATCTAGCCGCTATCAAAATTTAGTTTTTCCCCTGTTTTCCCGATACTTTTTAAACTTTGTTTCTATCATGTGTTGTTTGGGAAATATTTACATTCCGGGTTTTTTATATTTGGCGCATTTTAACCCCCTTCGGGTCCAACGCTATTCTTTTATATATTAAGATTAACGATTTGAAAAAAAACCTGGATGAGTTGACTAGGTATACAAAAAAACAAATGAACAGCTGATACAGAAGTTGATACTCAAAATAAAACAATTTGTGGTGTTGGGTATAATATAGTCGGGCTTGATCGACTTTAACTTTATTACTTGTTTTATTTGCTTTTGATTACATTTTATAATATTGTTATAATCAAAATTTATTTTGTTTCTAATTAATTTTTTCACCATTTTCCTTTTTTTATAGTTGGATTGCCAACACTCACACAGATGACCAACAAATCGCCATTAGCCATCAAGTGACAAACTATGAGTTCTTTTATGAACCTTTCTATGTGGCTTTAGATAATGTGCCCCCGCATGATGAACGTTTCGTTGGCTATGGTTTTACAAGAAATTCACAGGTTTAATTTTAAAATAATATATAAATGCATATCAATAAAATAATATTTTATAAAATATTTTTATTTTTTTTTCATGCATCTGTACCTGTACATACCTGTGTGTCGTCTGGCTTTGCAAACAATATGTGTAATTGTGTGTAATGAATTTGAAGGTCTATGAAATGTATGTCTCTGGTTATTCATTTTATGTCTTAACTCCTATATTCACCTGCCATTGGGGGTTGCAAAAGAAAAATGCTCGTCCATCATGGCGTGAACAACAGAATACTTTTAATAGCAAACGTTTTGAAATATTTAAAAAAGAAATATTTGCACGCTATAAAAAATCTCCTTCATATACATTTGGCCAAAACAAACATGGATGATATTGATCTTACTTTTGTTGCAATGAATTTTTTTTTTCTTTAGAAGAATATTTTTGTAAATAAGTATGTAAAATTAACTAAGTATGTGTGTTTATATCGATGGTCGAGCAACATTTAACTAACAAGCTCTTTTAAGTATAATAAAGAAATCGCTTGACAACTTGAACTTGGCCTGCGACCATTGTTTTGTAAATAAAATAAAAAATAGCATTAAAATTAATAACAACAATTACAAATGTATACGTATGTATACGTAAGTACATACATGTGTATATAAAAAATATATTTTTATATAAAAACTGCCAAATCCATAAAAAATATTAAAAAACTAAGGGCTTATTTGACATATTCTTAAAAAGTTTGCCAAATAAGTCCTTAATAAACACATAAAATAAGTTGTAAGAATCAACTCGTCAATATACAAATGTACATTAAAAACATTTATATATGTATGTATGTATATGTATGTGTATGAATGCATTTGGGCATAACAAGATAATTTTTTCAATATCTATAAATGTATAGGAAACCCAATTTAAGTTTAAGTAATTTTTAATAATTTTTTACCTTAAACAGAACCAATAATAGAATTAAATAAAGTTATAATATTTATTAAGTAACATTTAAACTTTAAATAAGGCACAAATAAATATGCATAAATTTAAGTTAAGAGTTTTCCACCAAAGAGTTTGTTCTCTGCATTAAATCGAGAGAGTACCGTAAAAAAGAGAAATTTTTGTGTGATAATTTGTCGTATTTTTAGAAGTGTTTGTTTCTGTTTTTGTATTTTGTTTATTGTTGTTTTTTTTTTCTATTTTAAGAAAACATGCTCATTCTTTGTAACATCAATAAAACTAAGATTTTTAATTATTCAAATTGGCTTTGCAATATTTCCAGGGACAATAAATAACGTTTATCCACCTTAAAAATTTTGTTCAAAGAGAAAAAAAATCTATAAAACAAATATGAGTTTGTTTTAAATATAATATTTATTAGAAAAACATTTTTTAATTTAATTTAATTTTTGGTTAATATATTAAGGTATTAAAAATAATTTTTAAACTATTATTAATTTTTTAAAATTCTAATTTTGTAAAGGATAGTTAAAACAATCAACGTCACATGTAACTACAAGCTTACAATATGTTGTTTAAACAGGAACGTAAAATAATTATTATTTTCGAATTTTCAAAAAAAGGGGGCATTAGAAAACATCGAGAAGCCAAGTGAAATACCATGATACAACTTATCAGGTAATCTCGTCCCTGCAACAACTACAAATTAGTACCAAAATGTCAAACAATAGCTCAAAAAAACGATGAGTATAAAATTTTGTTGTTTTATTTTCACACGGAGAACATAATTTTGACATTTTGGTACTAATCAGCTGGGCCGACGAGACTTCCTTGTTCTTTGTGTCATGGTAAAATACAATCAATCGTATTAATTTAATTTTTTTAAATTATATGTTTTTAAAATTTTAGTTTCTTTCAACACCAACAATTATCAGAAAATAATAATTTTAACTGAGAAATTTCAAAATTGCTCAAAATAGGAAAACCCCAAATTCTTATTTTTAAATAAAATCGTTGGATGAACGTCTAAAAGAAAATAAAAATTATCGAAATAAAAATACATATTTTGTTTTTACTAGTTTTACAAGTGCCGTAAGCCGAATAATCGGCTCTTCTTTTTTTATTTTTTAAATACAAATGTCGCACCCTTTACATTTTCCACATTTTCTAAACAGGGTTTCTTTTAGAAAATTGTTTCTTGTAAAAATAAAGTATTTATACAAAATAAAATACTTTGAACCAACAACATAATAAGGTCGCACCAGTCACGGGCATATTGATGTTATTATGAGCACAAATCATGTTTTTTCAGTGTCTACATACAATGAAACGTTTAACAATAAACAAAATTTCGAAAAATTTGACTTTTATCAGCAAAAATGTGAGTAAAATGTTCACAACCGTCGCAATGATTTCCCAACTGCAAAATAAATTCTAAATAAATCAGAAAAATGTATATATTGTTTCTGCAAAAAACATACATAAATGAACAAATATAAAACTCTGAAAATGAAAATATTTTATTAAATTTTTCTGGTGTAGCTCCTACGGTCTCTGGTTCAAAATTATATAAAGACAGTGGAAAACAGTGGTTTGTTTTTTTAAAAAAAAGTAAAAATAATGCGTCCCTAAGTAAAAAAATTTTAAAGTTAATGGTTTTTGTATTTAAACAAACTTTTTGTCATAAAGAGATCAAATAACTAAACTACTATACGTATCAGTTGTTATAATAATTCAATATTACTCATACGCAACGAGGTTTGTATGAAAATTTAACAGGCATCTTTAGCAGTGTTGCCACTACAAAAATATTTTTGTACTAAAATTTTATAGCAATGTAATTGAATGAAGGAATATAACAAAAATGTTGAAGTTTTAGAAGAAGCTAACATACATAAAAGAGTGTTTTTCTTCATTAAAAAAAAAAAAATAAAAACAACAAAATTTAAAAACATTTTTTTACTATTAAATTGAATTTTTAAAAAAAGCCAAAAAGAGTAACCCATTTTTATTTATATTGATAATTTCAAAAGATAGCATATACCTTTGAGCTAAGATTATGAATATTATCTAACTAACCATAGGTGCACTCAGAATTTTATTAGAGTAATTGACTCTAAATTACTTAGAAAGTATTTCGTAAAGTAATTTTTAAATGGGAAACAGTTAAAAATAATTTTTTTAACTGTTTTAAAGAGTCGTTTAAAACAACAACTGCACGAAAATACTGATTTTCAGTGGAAATTAATGTTAGTTATATAGGTAGACAACAACAAAATAAAATTAACCCCCTTATTTCCTAAAACGCAACGCCATAAAACAAAAACAAAATGTATGAAAAAGTTTTTTAAATTTTAGGTTTTTCCATACAATTGTTTTTGGTTTTTTAGTTCTTTTTTCTAAAAACATGTGTTCTGAACAAAAAAATTTTAAATAGTGGATGTTAAATACATTAAAGTAAATGACGGAATTGGACTGCTCAAGTGATAAAATGCACCCCAACAAAAACAATTTTAATATGCATATTTAATTTTTTTATTTTGCTTAAAAATGTGCACTTTAGAATGACTCATTAAGTTCTATTTATGTGCATACATATAAATATATACATACATACATACTGCTGTATATAACATACGTAAATACAAGAAATGTTTGGTTTAAGTTTTTGAACAATGAATAGATTTATATTTCAAATAAAAAATCTCGATAGTGACATATGTTTTTAATTTTGCAAAAAAAAATTTCAAAAATTTCCGCAAGTGTCAGCGTTATATTTAACCCATATAGGGCTCTTGAAAAAGCACTGAAAATCTATGCTTTACTTCCTTAAATTTTATGGAAGCCCTTTTGGCAAGAAACGATAGGGTTAAGGTTTGTAAAAAAGAAATGCGTGAGGATGAAAATGAAAACAAAATAGGGCAATACCTTTAAACTTGCCCCTTTTTAGGTGTAGAAAAAAATTTATAAGTCTTAAAACTACAGAGTACACATGGTTACTTAAATATAGAAAGGCCTTAACTCGCATTTTCTGAGTCGAGATTTTGTTTGGTTAATTGTGATATATAAACAGATAATTTATCAAAATAATAGCAAAAATGCGCTTATAAAAATACAAGGCCTTTTTATATTACGGCATCGATATCAAAGTTAATTACTTTAAAATCAAAATTTAAAAAAAAGTCAACTTTTAAATATAAAAACCTATTGATGATATCAATATATCGCTCACTAAATCAAAAACAGTCACAACTTAAAATTCTTGAGAAAATTTTTTTCTTAAGCCATTCTCCAAATAAAATCTATAACAAAAACAAAAATTGCATTTGTATTCAAGTAAACTTAATTTTAAGGTGAGGTTTAAACTAAATTAATTAAATATATTAGAGCCATGTTTTCAAAAGCAGAAAAGAAGAAACTTGTGAAAAATTATTTCTTTGAGTTGTGCCATTTTTTGGTTAAGTGTGCGATATGATCATCTGCATGTCAGGGCTTTACAGTAAAAAAATTAAAAGACATTTTTTGTTTCGTATTAGTATAGAATGTTTAAACCGACCGTATATATGGCAGAAATATTCTGGATCCTTTTAAAAAAAGGAAAAGCCATATCCTTCTGTTTGTTGGTTATAATCAAGTTTTTAAAGCCAAGTCAAGTTCTGTGGACCACCTTTTGTTTATAAAAATATTCTTAAGCAGATTTCGATTGAAATCAGCAAGATCGGGTTTTAAAAGGCCAAGATATAAACAAAACTATAGGTAACCCATTTTTTGGAACAAAACTCATAAATATATCCCTAAATGTCTTTGTAACGAGACTTACGAAAAAACGTTTTTTACAAAATGGTCAAGAAAGGGGGTTACATTAATCGAAATCTTTCGTTGCGGAAAGTGTAACAGCTATGGACTTTAAAGCAACTACAAAGAAATTTCACTTCAATGTCTATGTTTTAAAAGAAAACTGATTTTGCTAGGCTCAAGGTGAGAGGTATCTCCCGACAAATTGTACCCTCTTTTATATGATATATCTTTGAAACTTGAACAGCGACAGAAAGAAATTTTTGATACACCATATCATGGATATTATAACAGCGATTGTCCTTAAATCTACTATTGTACTGCGAATTCTGCTTTTTAAAAAGAAGAGGGTGTAACCTTATAATGTTTAAACTTGATCAAACAATAATTTTATTTTAATAATCACTTATAATGTTTATTAATTTTTATTTTTAAATGTGACGGGTGTGATATTTCTACCAAACAAGGAAAAAGCCAAGTGGAGTATTGAGTATCTGTTGTTTTCAAAAAGTTGCCAGATTTGTAAAACTCAATATGAAACAGTTTTGTTTTTTTGTCCATTTTCTCTCTTTTTCTTGCTTTAAAACTATTAATTTTTTTAGAGTTTGTTGTAGGTTAAGTTTGCCTATAATCATTTCATTGGGTTTTACACCAAATCATCAGAAGACTTCAACCAAATTCTTGAAAAATCTCATAAATATTTTCTGCCTATATACAGGGTTGGGCAGTATTTGAAATACTTGTATTTCAAATACGTATTGGAAATACAAATACGTATTTTGTATTTGTATTTGAAATACCACCTTCTTATGTATTTTGTGTTTTAAACACCCAACACTGAAGTATTTTGTATTTCAAATACTAATGATGTCAAAATATATTTTTGCAAAATACATTTATTTGTTACACAAAAATTTATCATGACCAAAATTGAAAAATGCTACAATTTCCCAGGGCACACCAAGGCACATTCAACAAAGTAAACCCAAGGCGAATTCTGAAAATTCGCCCTGTGCATTTCCTTTTTGTTTTTAAACGGTAGATTGCCAGAAGAATTAAAAATTTCATAAAAAATTTAATATTTGTAACGTGCCGGGGCGGCACAAAGTTGTTTTATCATAATATTTGCGGTAAGAAAATAACTTAAATTGATTAGATATCTGGATTTACAAAAAGATATATGTGAAGGGTAAATAAGATTCGACATAACCGAATAAAGCGTTCTAGCTTGTTTTTATTAATCACTTTTGTATGTCTCTGGCTAATTTTTAAATTACCCAATAATCTGAAAACGAGTACGTGTTGTATGAATCATGTCACAAGGCTTATGCGAGCTATTAATAGAATTTTGAATTTCTTTTTGTTTATTTTGCCATTCAATTTATGAAAAAATAAAGAAAGCAGTTTTAACTTTGATAATTTTCCAATTTCAATAGGGCTTCTTAATTAAACTACTTATGCCCATATTCACAATATTTATGATGGGTTCATTAAAGGCTTTTCTGACAGTCTCATTTCTTATATCCGCAGCCGGGTGTTTCACCTAACCTGGCCATTGGGTTACCATTACCCTTGCTCCAAATAATTTTTTTTTCCAAACTGTAAACATTATTGTTGATTTATTTTGTAGAAGTTTTGAAGTAATTAGCTGTAATAGCTTTCGAAATAAAGCGCATAAAAATTTAATAAAATTTATGGAATTGTAAGGGGGCTATCGTTGTCCTTGCTACTATCCCAAAGTTATTTTCCCTCCTTTAAAGTTCCCATACCAAGTTTTGTGGCAACTGAGGTATATACGGATATATGCATAGATTTTGTTCTAAAAAATCTCAGGCTTTTCCTTATATCTCAGCTTCTCGTTGGCCGATCTTATTAATTTTAATTAACTATTTGCTCTTAAGTATTTGGAGTTGGAGTTAGTCAGCTTCCTACATGACAAAAGTAAAGAGCTTTCCAGTCTTAAAGGCTACCCAAATATAAGAAATGTTTTCATAAAATCTAACACCAGTTTCTGTTCATCAGGACCTGTAGAAAAATTGTTTTCTTTAGCAAGATTTTTATATTCTTCAACAAGAGGCTGCTTATCTGATGATACTTTTAAAAATCTAGTTTTCATGAAAAGAAATTATTTTTTTACAGATTATTGGTTATAAATGTATTTTGTATTTTAAATACTCGACTTAAAAGTATTTAGTATTCTGTATTTGAAATACCACCGAAACAAGTATTTTGTATTTCAAATACAGCAAATCATGTATTTTGCCCAACTCTGCCTATATATAATAACTTCAACAAACTTATTGGGAGTTACTATAAACAAACCAAAAAATTCAAAAGATTTTTAAAAAACCCAACAAATTATTTTTCGCTTTAGGATGTTTTAAGTTTCTTTTTCTCTTATAACAACTCTATAAACAATCTAAGAAAATTGCAATAAAATCTTAACAATATTTGGAAATTGATTAATAATTTTTCTAATTATTTTTTATTTCAAAATAGTGGTTGAATGTAATTTAAAATAATTGCATTAAAATATAAACAAAATAATCATAAAACCAAATATTCAATGCAATTTGTTTTAAAATATTTATTGAAATTCTTTTTTTTTTTAAATGCCGAAAAGAAAATTCAAATTATATTTTTCGCAATAAGTCCATATGCATTTGAAACATACTTATAAATATGTATACAAACATAAAGGTATATTTTAATAAAATTAATTATACACAAATGTACAAACAAACATACATACATATTTGTATGTAGACTTTTGTGTGTATTCATATGAATGTGTGTCAGTGTGTAGATTCCTACGTTCACAAATAAATTTTTTTATTTTTCTAACAAAAATGAGTGTTTATTAATAAAAATAGATTTGTTATTTATAACAAATAAAAAAAAAATATAATACAATATTAAAAAAAAATTAAGCAACAGCAAGAAATAAAAGAAAAATCATAAAAAATAAACAAAATTATATAGAGAATATGGGGAGTCAGTGGGGAGCAGGGTTGCAGTTACAATACTTAGAAATCTTCCGCGTTAGCTTTGTGTACAAGTTTTAAACTTAAAGAAAAACAAAAACAACAAGTAAGAGCGCTATATTCGGCTGTGCCGAATCTTATATACCCTTCACATTGGTCTTTAAATATACCCAGCCGAGTAAATTTGTACTGCAAATAATATAATAAAAAACCTTGTGCGAGTTTTAAAGCCCATAGAAAAAATAACAAAATTTTTACGTTTGTATGAATAATAGAAATAGATGAAGAAGATTTGAGGTCGAGAGTTTTTAAAGTTTTCGACATTATTCATATTTAAAGGTTAATAAAACTAAAAAATGTTCTAGTCCCCCTGCTCTTCACCAACTTTTTCGCCAAAATGTATGAATTATTTGATTATTACTTTTTGTAGAACATTCGAAGTCGATAGCTGTAATAGTTTTCCAGAAGAAGCGTATGGAAAAATTTTATAAAAATTGTTAATTTGTATGGGAGCTACCCTTCTTCACCCCCCATCCGAAATTTTTTTTCTTTAAAGCGTAGGCCTTGTGTTCCAATTACTTTTTGTAGAACATTTGATGTGGATATCTGTTATAGTTTCCGAGATATAGCGTATCGAGTATTTTATAATAATTGTCGATTTGTATGGGAGCTACCCCTTTTCTTGCCCCCACTCGAAAATTTTTTTCTTTAAAGCGTAGCCCTTGGCGTGCAATTACTTTTTGTAGAACATTTCATTTCGATATCTTTTATAGTTTCCGAGATATAGCTTATCGAATATTTTATAATAATTGTCGATTTGTATGGGAGCTACCCCTTTTCTTGCCCCCACTCGAAAATTTTTTTCTTTAAAGCGTAGCCCTTGGCGTGCAATTACTTTTTGTAGAACATTTCATTTCGATATCTGTTATAGTTTCCGAGATATAGCGTATCGAGTATTTTATAATAATTGTCGATTTGTATGGGAGCTACCCCTTTTCTTGCCCCCACTCGAAAATTTTTTTCTTTAAAGCGTAGCCCTTGGCGTGCAATTACTTTTTGTAGAACATTTCATTTCGATATCTGTTATAGTTTCCGAGATATAGCGTATCGAGTATTTTATAATAATTGTCGATTTGTATGGGAGCTACCCCTTTTCTTGCCCCCACTCGAAAATTTTTTTCTTTAAAGCGTAGCCCTTGGCGTGCAATTACTTTTTGTAGAACATTTCATTTCGATATCTGTTATAGTTTTCGAGATATAGCTTATCGAATATTTTATAATAATTGTCGATTTGTATGGGAGCTACCCCTTTTTTTGCCCCCACCCAAAAAATTTTTTCTTTAAGGCGTAGCCCTTAGCGTGCAATTACTTTTTGTTGAACATTTCATTTCGATATCTGTTATAGTTTCCGAGATATAGCGTATCGAGTATTTTATAATAATTGTCGATTTGTATGGGAGCTACCCCTTTTCTTGCCCCCACTCGAAAATTTTTTTCTTTAAAGCGTAGCCCTTGGCGTGCAATTACTTTTTGTAGAACATTTCATTTCGATATCTGTTATAGTTTCCGAGATATAGCTAATAGAATATTTTATAATAATTGTCGATTTGTATGGGAGCTACCCCTTTTTTTGCCCCCACTCGAAAATTTTTTTCTTTAAAGCGTAGCCCTTGGCGTGCAATTACTTTTTGTAGAACATTTCATTTCGATATCTGTTATAGTTTCCGAGATATAGCGTATCGAGTATTTTATAATAATTGTCGATTTGTATGGGAGCTACCCCTTTTCTTGCCCCCACTCGAAAATTTTTTTCTTTAAAGCGTAGCCCTTGGCGTGCAATTACTTTTTGTAGAACATTTCATTTCGATATCTTTTATAGTTTCCGAGATATAGCTTATCGAATATTTTATAATAATTGTCGATTTGTATGGGAGCTACCCCTTTTCTTGCCCCCACTCGAAAATTTTTTTCTTTAAAGCGTAGCCCTTGGCGTGCAATTACTTTTTGTAGAACATTTCATTTTGATATCTGTTATAGTTTCCGAGATATAGCGTATCGAGTATTTTATAATAATTGTCGATTTGTATGGGAGCTACCCCTTTTCTTGCCCCCACTCGAAAATTTTTTTCTTTAAAGCGTAGCCCTTGGCGTGCAATTACTTTTTGTAGAACATTTCATTTCGATATCTGTTATAGTTTCCGAGATATAACTAATAGAATATTTTATAATAATTGTCGATTTGTATGGGAGCTACCCCTTTTTTTGCCCCCACTCGAAAATTTTTTTCTTTAAAGCGTAGCCCTTAGCGTCCAATTACTTTTTGTAGAACATTTCATTTCGATATCTGTTATAGTTTTCGAGATATAGCTTATCGAATATTTTATAATAATTGTCGATTTGTATGGGAGCTACCCCTTTTTTTGCCCCCACCCAAAAAATTTTTTCTTTAAGGCGTAGCCCTTAGCGTGCAATTACTTTTTGTGGAACATTTCATTTCGATATCTGTTATAGTTTCCGGGATATAGCGTATCGAATATTTGATAATCACCCCTATTATGAACAGCAACCTTCAATTGGTTGAAAAGTGTAAAAATTTGTCAACTAAGGTTGAAATAGTTATTACAAAAAGCAGTTGATAAATTTGTGAATGATTAAGTAGGTATTTTTAATTGTGAATATGTATTTCAAGGAAAAAAATAACAGCTGTCAAAAATAAGATGCAGTAAATTCTTTTAAATATTAGTATAAAATTTAATTTCCAAAATGAGTTCAATAGAATTATTTTTTGATTCAGACGATGACCAATATGAGCTTCGGTGTGAATTAGGAAGAATAAGACGACGTATAAGGGATGCTTCCAATCCTCTAGAATTGGATAATGATACGTATGTAAGAGTAGGTTTCAGAACAAAATCAAATACTTCAGCTTGAAATTTTGCAGATTTACAAAAATATTTCGGCTTTCGAAAGAAGCGTTTTTAAGCGTTTATGAAAAGGTGGACGAAAAAGTTACGGTAATGAAAAACGTGAGAGGAGTTAGCACAATGATAAAGTTGGCAGTTGTGCTGCGCTTTCTAGCGCAAGGAAGCTACCAATCTGGAGTAGGAAACGACTTCCACTTAGGCGTGGCACAACCGACTGTCTCCCGCATTTTTCAAGAGCTGTTACCAATAATGGAAAGCTCTTTATGCCCAAAATATATAAATTGCGCCTACACTGAGGAAGAAGAGAATCAAAGCCGCTTATACTTTTATCGGAAAAGTGGCATTCCCAATGTCATTGGCTGCATAGATGGAACACACATCAAAATCATCAAGCCAAACAAAGAAGTTAGGCATTGGTTTTATAACAGAAAAGGCTTTTATAGTCTCAATGCTCTAGTGGTAATTAAAACAAATTCCGTTCTTTGCAATTTTATTTAAGATCCTTCTAAATTTATTGCAGTTTTGTGACCATCAAATGCGAATCCGCTATATTAATGCGAAAAATCCAGGATCTTCCCACGACTCGCACATCTGGAACACTTCATCTTTAAAATCATTTTTGGAGAGTGATAAAATACAGCGGAGAAAGGATTACCTTATTTTAGGTAAGATAATCTCTGTGTTGCTAATTGTAAAAATTTTGACTTTTTTTATTTAACAGGCGACGGTGGATATGCTTTGTCTTCTTTGCTTCTTACTCCATATAGGGATGCCGAAGAAGGATCAGTAAGAAGTCGGTTTAATACCAAACATGCCCAAGCCCGTAACATTGTGGAGCGAACAATTGGTCTTTTAAAGAGCCGCTTTCGTTGTACACTTGGTGCAAGAGAATTGCACTATGCGCCAGAAACTGCTACACGAATTGTGAATGTTTGTGCGGCACTCCACAATATTTGCATTAACTACAGGGTGTGCAATCTGGAGGTAAACGCCGATATGGAAGAAGACTTAAGGGGATATGTAGATTCTACACCCGTACTAGAGCATTCAGAAACGGGTCGTCTTCTGAGAGATTCAATCGCTAGTAGTCTATAAATAAACATACATATGTATATACGTTTTTGAATAGTTATAAAATTTTTCTTTATTTGTACTTCATTTGTAATAAAAAAAAAATAAAATAAAAAACTAAAACAAACAAAATATTTCACAGTTTCTTATAAGCTACTGAAAAAATAAAAAAATATTAGGAAAATATCTAAAAAGTTACGAACTATATATGCATGTATCATTACAAGATATCACAAATTTTTTATGTATAGGAACTCACAGCAGTCGTTTTTTTATAAGAATATTTTAGTAAATTAAGGCAGCATGTCTTACTTACTAAATAAATCAAAGTTAACGATGTCATAAAAGTATTAATTATTACATTTGGTTATACATTTCCCTCTTCAACTCCAACAATTGTTTTTTTATTTCTAATTTGGCATGTCTTGCTTCCGCTTTGGCGGTCATTTCTTTTTTAAACAATTTTACTTTTTCTTTTTTTACTTTAAGCATTTCCTTTTGAACTTCATATTTCTTTCTTGCATAATATTCTATATTTTTTAGTTGTTTCGTTACACTCTCATAATACTGTTGTTGGCCCTCCGTTTGCTTCTTTAGTAAATCTAAGCGCTCATTTAATGACACTCTTTGCTGGCGTTTTGCGGTGGACGGAATGTGCAGCTGATGGCTTGTTTCAGGAACATTATCTCGTTCAGAAAGAAGCTGATTGCCACCCGGCGTGCCAAATTCGTTACCTGGCGCATCAGTACAAGCGGTCATATTTAGCAATGCTGTCACTGCTTCCTCCGTTTCGTTTAAAGTATTTAAGTTGCAGGGGCCACCGCCTGTTGCACATATTTCTCTTCTGTTTTCTGAGTTTTTTTTCTTTGTTTTACATTTCAGATCCTTCCAAACACGCTGCCACGCTTTGGTATCTCTCGCAGGTGGACCTAAACTATTTAACTCTGCCGTATACTCATCCCATTTTTTTTCACTAACTGCTTTTGAGCAGAGTCCCTTTGCGATATCCGGGTTTGCTTCCATCAAGCTTACAAGCCTGGCAATTTGCTTTTTGTTGCTCATAATACGCGCCCTGTGCATGAAATCAATTATTTTGTTTATTTTTTACGTTATTTATTTATATATTTATATTTATTTCTACTTACATTTGCAGTAAATATTTTTCTTCTACTATTTTGAAGTTGCAAAAAAGAGAACTGAATTTTCGTTAATAGCTATTCACAATAGTGATTTTATAGTTGCTAGTTGAAAAAATAGGGTTGCTACCTGTTTTCAACCGCTGGCATTTCGTAATACTGATTTATCAACTTTGTTGTAAAAATTTCTCTTATCAACCGCTCGTTGCTGTTCATAATAGGGGTGAATAATTGTCGATTTGTATGGGAGCTACCCCTTTTCTTGCCCCCACTCGAAAAATTTTTTCTTTAAAGCGTAGCCCTTGGCGTGCAATTACTTTTTGTAGAACATTTCATTTCGATATCTGTTATAGTTTTCGAGATATAGCTTATCGAATATTTGATAATAATTGTCGATTTGTATGGGAGCTACCCCTTTTCTTGCCCCCACTCGAAAAATTTTTTCTTTAAAGCGTAGCCCTTGGCGTGCAATTACTTTTTGTAGAACATTTCATTTCGATATCTGTTATAGTTTTCGAGATATAGCTTATCGAATATTTGATAATAATTGTCGATTTGTATGGGAGCTACCCCTTTTCTTGCCCCCACTCGAAAATTTTTTTCTTTAAAGCGTAGCCCTTAGCGTCCAATTACTTTTTGTAGAACATTTCATTTCGATATCTGTTATAGTTTTCGAGATATAGCTTATCGAATATTTTATAATAATTGTCGATTTGTATGGGAGCTACCCCTTTTTTTGCCCCCACCCAAAAAATTTTTTCTTTAAGGCGTAGCCCTTAGCGTGCAATTACTTTTTGTGGAACATTTCATTTCGATATCTGTTATAGTTTCCGAGATATAGCTTATCGAATATTTTATAATAATTGTCGATTTGTATGGGAGCTACCCCTTTTCTTGCCCCCACTCGAAAATTTTTTTCTTTAAAGCGTAGCCCTTGGCGTGCAATTACTTTTTGTAGAACATTTCATTTCGATATCTGTTAGAGTTTCCGAGATATAGCTATTAGAATATTTTATAATAATTGTCGATTTGTATGGGAGCTACCCCTTTTTTTGCCCCCACTCGAAAATTTTTTTCTTTAAAGCGTAGCCCTTAGCGTCCAATTACTTTTTGTAGAACATTTCATTTCGATATCTGTTATAGTTTTCGAGATATAGCTTATCGAATATTTGATAATAATTGTCGATTTGTATGGGAGCTACCCCTTTTTTTGCCCCCAACCAAAAAATTTTTTCTTTAAAGCGTAGCCCTTATGGCCCAATTACTTTTTGTAGAACATTTTATTTCGATATCTGTTATAGTTTCCGGGATATAGCGTATCGAATATTTGATAATAATTGTCGATTTGTATGGGAGCTACCCCTTTTTTTGCCCCCACCCAAAAAATTTTTTTCTTTAAGGCGTAGCCCTTAGCGTGCAATTACTTTTTGTGGAACATTTCATTTCGATATCTGTTATAGTTTCCGAGATATAGCGCATAAAATATTTCACCAAATTTGTGCAATTGTAGGAAAAATACCCCTTCCCCTGGTCCTATCTGAAAAAATTTTTTTTATTATTTAGGTCCCTTCTTTAGGAGTATCCGTGCCAAGTTTTGTGGCAAGAGTGACTATACTTACTGAGATATAAAGGGATATATGCACGGATTTTGTCCTAAAAAAAATGGGTTGCTCTGGGTTTTCGCTTATATCTCGGTCAATAGTAAACCGATTTTGCTGATTTTAAATAGCGATTGTCTCCAGGATATTTGTAATAGTTTGACACCATTAACTGGTCTGTATCTTTTTATTTGACTCCGAAAACTTGATTTCAACAGACGGACAGACGGACAGACGGACATCGCTAAATCGGCTTCCCTATCTATAAGGATCCAGAATATATATACTTTATGGGGTCGCAAATGAATAATAAAGAAATTACAAACGGAATGACAAAGTGATATATACCCTATCACTATGTGAAGGGTATAAAAACAAGAACAAAAACACTAAATTAGCATTAGTTTAGATCAGATCAGATCTTTTTACTTTTACACTACTGTTGAAGATAATGGAGAGAAAAATCTAAATGCATGATGGCTTCGTACTCTAAATTGTTGTAGGAAAATCTTCTTCTTTTAAATTTTTTTTTTCTTGTAAATAAATGATGCGGGAGGATAAGGGTCAAACGAGAATTAATTGAATGGTTGGTTGGCTAAATTCTCATATTTTTTTAAAATTGTATATCGAAAGAAAACCCAGAAAATTATCAATCTCGCGAGAATAGAATGAATGGAACTCGCAAAATACCACTTCGTGTGCATTTTTTTCTATATGTGCCTGTTGTGGCAATTGGAGGCATGGAGATAACAGGAGACTACTAACAATCAATTAAAATGTTGGTACAGAAGGGAATTTGTAAAATGCGTGTGTGCTGCTCGCTCTCTTTTTCTCACTTTTTTTTCCAACGTTTTTTTAAATGCTATGCTATGTCTATCTAATATGTGTTGTGCCGTGTGCAGTATGAAATAAAGACTACCTGCGCTGAGCATCAGTGAAGTTCATTTTAAATCGGTATTTTTCACGTAGTGGTAACTCAGTGCGGTAAAGTGAAATTTTGTTAATATTTTTCAAAAAAAAAAAAAAAACTCTTATTTAAACAGAAAATAAAAATTTTAAGTGAAACATTTAATAAAAAATTTAATTAACTAATCGTTGTTAATTTTCAATTCATACATAGATTTAAACATACATAATGCCTTTCACTCCCGTCGAAACTCCAAAGTGCCCAAAGTGCGGCAAATCTGTATACGCTGCTGAAGAACGCGTTGCCGGAGGATACAAATTCCACAAGACCTGCTTTAAATGTGGTATGTGTTTTTAAACAAATTGCTTATAATAAAAGCATATGAAAAATCATTTTTTAAAAAAAATTTACATAAATACAAAATAGTGCTTATATATAAAAATGTGTTAAAAAAAGAATAAAAGGAAAACCTAACCTAAAAAAATTTTAATATTTTATCTATTCTTTTAGGAATGTGCAACAAAGCTCTTGACTCCACAAACTGCACAGAACACGAAAAGGAATTGTTCTGCAAAAACTGCCATGCCCGCAAATATGGACCTAAGGGTTATGGTTTCGGTGGCGGTGCTGGTTGCCTTTCCATGGACTCTGGAGCTCACCTAAACAGAGAGTAAGTTACGAAACAAGTTAGTCCTCAACCTATAAAAATTAAAGAATACACCTTAATTCACTATGTATGTATATAAAACTATGTAAATATTTTCAAAAAAAAAAAAATTATTTATGTATATACATATATGTATACATATGTATTTGTATGTATGTATGTGTGTATGTTTATAAAAGTTACTTTACATTAATTGAAATTATCGTATTATAATTAACGATTTGTTAAAAAAATGTATAACAGTTTATTAAATCAACGGTAAAAGATTGGTTACGTGTTAACTTATAAATTTTTTTTCTTGACCTGAGATATGTAAGCATGATGGTTAACATCATCACCACAATGAAAAAATTGTTTGGCAAGATCATTATTGTTGAAAAAAAAAATTTTTTGTCCATTCGGTGTCAACCTTAGAACATTAAATTACAAAGATATAAAAAAATAATAAAAAGTGTTTGATATATATTTTTAGTAAAACCATAAATATATCACATATACACACATACTTACATATAGCCGTATGGGTGTATATTTATGGATATAAATCCAAAAAAGAGAAATGCCGATATTTATTACATATACATACATATGTGTATGTACATTTTACATACATAAATACTATTACACTTTTATATCCACATACACACATAAGCAAAAATAATACAAAAAAAAAAAACAATAATTGCTGTAGACGCAACTAATACATATATGTACATGTGTATGTTAATAAATACATGCATATGTATGTATGTTTGTATGTATACATATACACAAACTTTGTACACTCTTACTATTTTATTTAATTAATTAATACAACACTCACCACTACTATGGCAGCAGCAAGTTGTTATGTACATATATAACTGTGTCACCGTTTATTTTTAATTACATTTTTTCCCGTTTTTTTTTTTGTTTCAACAGTTTTCTTCTAAAAAAAAAACAAAAATTAAAAAAAGTTCATACATTTGTGGCCACATAATTAAAACATTTAAAGTATCAATATAAAAAATATTCGTTTTTAAGTTAAAGTTATTTTTGTTACCGCTTTTTAATTTTAAATTTTTCATTAAGTGTTGTTAAGAATCTTAAAAGTTGTAATTTTAAAACTTCTTAAGCAAGCGCAACGTTCAAGCACAATACATGAACAAAATAAAATTGGTTACCATGACGTAAACTTAGGTTTACAACAAAATAAAAGAAAGTTTATTTTTTTCAATTACGTTTTATTTGGAAATATGATCAAAAAATTGAATGCATTTAAACTAGAATTTAATTTAGGACCCTTTACTTACGCAATATTAAAACATATGCATATATATAAATTTTAAACACAATAAAACTTAAACCAATAATTATACATTTTCTCTGAAATGTACTTTAGCTAAAGATAGCTTTAGCATAAATAAACACAATAAAACTATCTTTAAAATGTTTGGTTGTTACAGCCTCTCTGTAAACTATTCTGATTTTATTATGTGTGGCAGCACTAGTAAAAATCTGGCAGCTTTTGACATATTTAGGTACATATGTAGTGGCAACGACCTAACGGAACTTAAATTATCTTAACATTGCTAAAATCTACGAATTATATTTTTTGATAATTTTTTTTTTAAGTAAAATAAAACAAATCCAATTTTTTAATTGTTTTCGATATAAACCAGAGACCGTAAAAAAATAATTATTTTCGATTTTTTAAAGAAAAAAAGTATGCACAGGAAAACATTAGAAAATCAAGTAAAAACGCTATCTTAATGAAACTAAATATTTTTAAAACATGTCGTGAGCCTACATTCAATAAATGCCATCTCAACGAAGCTAACTTTTCAGGAAAGCGAAAAAACTAGTTATTTCGCTTACTATTGTTAAAATAAACAGTCTACCTTCCAGAAGATGTTTTATGTATTTTAACTCTTTTACACCCTTAAAAAAATTTCACATTTTGCACTCGTTTGCGTATTTTTTGAAGATCGCAAATTTTAGTATACTAAAAAAAGAAATATTTTTTCAGAGTTAGCATATTTTGTCGGAAAAAAAATAATTTTTTTTTTTTTTTGCAAAATATTTATTAATTAACCATTTTTAAACCAGATTTAATATGTTATTATTATACTTTTTATATTAATTGCATAAATTAAAAAAAAAAATTTGAAATCGTTTCATATTTTAAAAATTAAAAGCTCTGAAAGTCTTTTCCATCTCGAGTTGCTCAAATTTGTCACTCTATAACTTACGCGAAGTCCATTCAAATTGAATATTTGGAAAGCTTATATCAAAGACTATAGACTATAAAGATGGTTCACTTGGAACAAACTCCATAAACAGAAATTTTGAGTTTGCAATGGGCGGTTACGGTAAAGGCAAAGGGAAAGGAAAAACACTCTCTTAATTTGAGAGAAGACAGAAAACAAAAAAAAAGATCACAAAAAATTTACGCCAAATTTTAAGAACAATAACAGCCAAAAAAAATATTAATGGTGCATGTACATACATACCAACATATACATATGGATGTATGTACATACATACAATATAAACATTGTTTTCCATGTTTATTTTTTTATTTTGCTGCTTTTTGATTTTACGTTCATTCATACGTGCATATGTATGCCTCTATGTATATTCAAAAAAAAAGACACCTTTTAAGCAAATTGATGGTTTTGTTTAAAATTTGCCAAAGAAGTATTGTTTAAAAGCAGTTCATGTTCAAAAACAAACGCGGTAGCGAAAGTTGTTGATAATCTAGTTGTAGGGTACAAATACGTACATATTTTATTGCTGTAGAAATGAAATCATGTCGATTCGAGTTGAATTAAAATACCCTTATTTTGATGTGTAGAGAGCTATACAAATAAAGCGCCTTCTAACATTTCTTAGAAGTTTTAAATTATTAATTGCATACATAAAACCTCAAGTTATTTATTTTTTAAACTTTAATTTTTATAATTTTTTTTTGACAAAAAACTTTTGTCTTCAGTTTAAAAAAAATCATCAGCGTGACTGTAAAAATCATGTTTCCGGATCCAAATAGTGGCGCACATAAAACGTTTGGCATCAAACAATCAGAAATATCCCTGTGTCAATCGCTATCTGAGTCAGCATATTCGGTCTTATGATCGAGATTTAGTCGAAACCCCAAATCCATTTTTAGGGCAAAATAATGTATATATCTCAATAAATGCAGCCACTCTTGCCACAAAACTAAGCACGGGTACTTTAAAGATAGGGACCTGAATTAGGGGAAATCATTTTTCAGATAGGAGCAGGGGAATTTATATTTTCCCTTAAATTGCAATATTTAAAGCGCTAAATCTGAGAAACATAATAGCAATAGAATTAAAATGTTTTATAAAAAGTAATTTTACAATAATGAAAAAAAATATTGAAACGGAGCAGGGGAAGGGGTAGCCCTCATACAAATTTACAGTTTTTGTAAAATTTTCGATACGCTATATCTAGAAAACTTCAAATGTTCTGCTTTTTATACAAAATATGGTATTTCTATTGTACATAGTACAAACGTTAAAATTTTGTAAGGTTTTCTATTTCAAAAACTAGGACAGCTATCGACCTCAAACCCGGCACAAAACACTTTTTTAATTACAATATGTATTCGCAGTATGAAATAAATCAGCTAGATCAGATGGCTAGGTATATAAAAAGACCAATGTTAAGTGTAAATATAAAAGATTCGGCACAGCAAAATATAGCGCCCTTGTTCTATTTATATATTTGTTTATTTTTTTATTTTCATATTAAAAAGGGAGAGTACATTATCTAGTATTCATTCCCATACACGCTTTATTTTTTTAATAAAAAATTGACATTTGTTATTTATAAGTTAAAAAATATTTTTTATCAGTATATATAAGTTTTAATAAAAAAAAGTTTGTTTTTTTAAAGAAAAATTTTCAAAAACTAAAATTTGTAAGGCTACATTTAAAATTACAGTTTTTTTTTAACTTAGAACTTGATGTTTGCACTGAAATAAACACAATGTGATTTAAATAGCCACACCTGTCACAATAAAATTGCAAATATGTCTGAAACAAAAGATATTCTGCGCAAATAAAACCAACAAAAAATTTTAATTAAAAAAATAAGTTTTTTAATAAAAATCTTATCACAATAAAATTAAACCAATTCGCCTGATAAACTGCAATGAAAATTTAACAAAGTTATATTTTTTCTATACGAGTATAAATGTAGAATCAAAAATTTAAAACTAAAAACTTTAAATAAGTAAAATTATCCTTAAAGATTTTTTGTTTTTAAATTCAATAAATTCAATAAATCAAAGTACACGAACAATAATTATATTTAGGGCGGTATTTTACTACTCTCTACTTAAAGTAATGAATTTAAAGTTTTCAGAAAAACTATTTCTTGCTTCAGTTATTTTCATTTTAATAATAATGGAATTTTTATTCGTTGCGAATCGACTTGGTTTTATTTATACAACAACAAAATACGTATTGTTGCCCTATAACTACGCATTGAAATTTATTCGCTACTATCACGGCTTTTTGCACAAAATCTGTATTGAAACAACTTTTTTTGCCTTAATTCATATATAAAAACAAACAAAAAGAATAACAATGTGTATATGTACACCGAAATGTATTAATGTTTGCATGGACGTGTACGATGTACTTATGTTTTTGTTTTTATTCAAGTCATATCGATAGAAGGTGGCCGCAAAAACAATAAGGGAGTCGTTCTCTTTATTTTTTATATGGAGTTTGAAACTATAATTGAAATTATTTTTCAATTTTAGTATCAAGCTCCATATAAAAAAAATAATGTTTAAAATACAACTCTCTTATTTTTTTTTTGCGGCCACCTTGTATCGATATGACTTGGTTTCAATTCTTAAAATTTGGTGGCCATTTTTTTGCCTTTACTTTTCGTCTTCTCTTTTCATCAGTTTTTGTATGTAAGTATATCGTCATAGAACATGCAAAATGCCTTCGCTTACATGTTAAAACTTTTACAGGAGAAGAAAAAAACTTGTTTAAATAAAAAATATGTTGAGAATAAACACAAAAAATTTTTTAATATAAGTTAACCAGAATTAACAAATTAATTTTTGCTGGAAAAAATAATTTTGCGAGATGATGTACATATTTTGACTTCACGGACCAAACTTAATAAAAAAAAAGTAAATTTTATATGTTATTTTAGATTAGGCGTTTCGCATTTTCTGTGACGATACATTCTTTGGCAATATTTACACACGTACATACACCTACAAATTGTTTTGCTGAGAGCTTATTTTCTTTTTGTTATTTCTATCGCCATTTTTATTAACTCTCTCTCTCTCTATTTTAATAAATCCATTTTCTAATAAATCCACATCAATTTAGCAGTCATAAAGCAGTATATGGTAGTGCAATATCTTTATAAGTATATAGTCTTTGCTTATATCATTGGCTATAATTGCCCCATACATAATGTTTCAATCCAATAAATAGTTCAAAAGTTACATTAACATACTATGTTAGCAATTTTATCTTCAAACTCTATGTACTAATATTTCAAAAGTGACCATGTCTCAAAACGTTGCCATTTGATATAACATTTTTTACCAGATTCGTGTTCAGCACGCCAAATGCATATCATGTTGCATGATGTCGATTTATAAAAAATTATACATTTTTAAAAATTTTGAAAATTTACAAGGGAAGTTAGCATTTATTTTCACCAATAAAAAATGTACTTTGAGATAGCATAATAAAAAAATGGTTATAAAACGAGAATAATTCTTTTTTTTGCTTTGAAATTTTTACCACAGATTGGTATTCCACAGAGGAGCCATCTGCCATCGAAAAGTAATTTTGCCCAAAAATTAAGTTAGCATATTTTGAATATAGGCCCTCAATGTGCTTTTTTAAATTTTTGAATTTAAATTTTTTTTCAAAAAATAACAACCATTTTTTCTCACAAAATAATAATTATAATATAAAAATAAAAATTTAACGATTATTGTTATAAAACTTGATTTTTATAAAAAGTTAAAAAAATAATAATTATTCCTGGCCAAAAATTAAAAAATAATAATATTTTTTGCCAAAAAATTAAATCAAAATTAATTATTTTTTGACAAAAATATAAAAAGCAAAAAATAATAATTTTTTGAGATTATTTTTTTTATAGCTTTACAGTCCCTTTTTTTAACCATAAGGTTCTATTTAAATTTTCTCAGAGTTGCATATTTACAGCAGCAAACTAAGAAACTCATGCATTGGAAACTGAAAATTGTGTATCAAAGATTTATTAAGTAGTAATAGTTTAACAATCCACTCGTGGACTTATAATTAATTTTAAACTTCAAATGTCTTCAATAGAAACATTTTGCCAAAAAAAATATTTTTGTATGTAATTTAAAAAACAAGTATGATAAATGAGGGACCAAATCGTCACATTCGATTCGAATCGAAAATTCATTCGATTGATCGAGTTGTCTGTCAATGCTTTTAGTATAGGAATTCTAATAAGAATTTTTAAATTTCGATTCGAATCGAATGTAATGATTTGGCCCCAGTATGAAAATAATGTGATAGTGTAGACGCACAAGAAAAAAAGATCAAAATGTAAATATTTTTTTTTATATTTTTGTCATCCGTGTTTCATAACTTAAAAGAAACATATTAACTGTAAACCACACTAAGAGGTAATTGATATAGGAAATCGTTTAAATGCTACATATGGACAGTTTCATGTAGAACGGATTTAACAAAAAAAAAATATTTTTTAATAAAATAGCGAGTGTTCCTAAATGCTTTACCTGAGAGCGGATGGGCTGATTGCTTGTCACAAATAGGGTTATATGGCTGAACCAATTATTAAGAAATAAATATGAATCACAAATATTTCCCATAATGCAACGAACAATTCGTTAAAGCTTTTAAGATTTAAAAACGATTTGGAAAACCCTTCCGCAGAAGTTAATAGTCTTCACTTTTTGCGAGTGGTTTCAATATCAATCTGTTCTGTTACGATAAGAATGAGCTTCAATTAAATAGAGGACGTGATACTTTCGATGCAGCTAAAATAAATTGTCTAACTTATATTTTTAACGGCTTTATCTATGGGCTATATATGTTGTACTGTGATATGCAGAACTTTATTTAATATGAAACAGCAAACATCAAAGCGGGGTGGTCTATTATTCCCCACACCATCGAAAAGAATTTAATGGTTTATTATGAAAACTAAAATGAAGGTTCCGACTAAACTCAAGGCCAAGAGATTTTATTAAGAGGGCGTTGCAGCCACATAAAACTTAAAAAACGTAGGGATACATAATAATCTGTTGCTTAAAAATGTTATATGATTTAATCAATAAGTTAGCGAAGGAAAAATTCAGTACAAGAGGGAAATATCGTCCATGCAATCTAAAAAGAAAAAATACATTTAATGACAAAAAAATACAAACTACTATGTTTAGAGCGTAAAAAGTTTTAGTTAGATATCCTCACCTTTATATAAAAGAATTATTTTATGCCAAAATAATTTTTATTCAAAGAGTCAAAATGTTGAAAAAGGTTGGGCCCCTTACAACTAAAGAACAGACCTGAGAGTTGTCCTCACTTTTATATAGGCTGAATTCCAGAACGCAGTTTGCTTTGCATTACAAGTTTTCAACTTTTTCCCTCACACACTCCTTACAATTTTGCCAGGGTTTTTTGCTTCCAGGACATTAATATAGCTGTAAACACTCATTTGGAAGTAGAAGATATTATCAAAAACCTCATCTTTGCTTTCAGGAAAAACTTGAAATTTTGTGATGCAAAGCAAACTTCGTTTTGGAATTCAGCCATAATTTTAAACCTTTATGTAAATATCGTAACAAAGGTGCAAAAGATTTTTTTAAACTAAATTTAGACCAAGAAGGGATAAAAGAAACCTTTCGTCAAACGAATATATTAACAGAATTATTAGGGGAGCTTTGGCTATAACAAGTCGTTGCTTTACTGTTGTTTTGTTTGTTCGGGACATATAAAGAGTGAGATTAAGGGGCATATGCATCCCCAACCCAAAAACTTATAAAACACGATTTAGGAGATGAAAAAGACTTTTATTTACTATCTACTCAAAATTTTTTAAATGCTCTAGCAACATAGCAAAAACGAACGATGCATTTTTTTACCGAATTTTTATAATACCCAAGACCCAAAAAAGACGTACTTATACGAAGGGGTTTGCTTCGCTCCAACACCTAGATGTCAAAAGCAGAATACCTTACGTTTCTTTATAATTTTGACATCTAGATGTTTGCTCACTGATTTACAATAGTTGGGTTCAATAACTTTCCAGTAAATACTAGCAACATTTCTCTCAAAAATATTTAAAATAAATAAACATTTTTACAGCCAAAACAAGCAAATGTATTTTGTTATTGTAAACTTATTTTATTTTAGTTTTTTTTTTTTGGAAATTATAATAGGTGTGTTCGCTTACAGAAAATTATCACTAATTTTCGATAATTATTACTAGTAAGTGTTCACGTACACAAAAAATTAGCAGCGTTATATGTTTAGAAACAAAAATGTTTCTGATAATTTCTACTAGTAAAAATTTTACTATCAGAAATTATTCTAACAGTCTTTCTGTCATTATGCTTTGAAAAAAAATTTAAGTTTTAAATTTTTATAAGTTTACAAAAACAAAATACATTTGCTAGCAAGTTTTGACTGTAAAAATGTTTATTTACTTTTAAATATTTTTGGGAGCAATTTTGAAAATTTTTTTTTTTACTCTCTCGTTGCTGGTAATTACTGAAAAGCTATTGAACACAACTAATGACAGAAAGACTTTTTAAATAATTACTGATAAAAAAATGTTTACTAATAGAAACTATCAGAAACATTTTTGCTTCTAGACATTTTGCGCTCTTTTTTTTGGCTCTCTAGTTGCTAATTTTTTGTGAACGTGAACACTTACTAGCAATAATTATCGATATCTGTAAATGAACACTTGGAACCAAATAGAATATTATCATCTTCCAAAATATTATTCATTGTTCGTTGGCGATTGAAAGAAAAATAAAACTGTTTCGTCATGCGCACGATTTGCAGAGGTGTTTGCACCAATTTTTTTGTTTTATTTCACTATTTTACAATCATTTTTTTTTAGCCTTAAGATTTATATAAAATATATTAGAAATGTTTTTTTTTTCTATCTAAAGCTAAAAATTAATAAATTTAAAAATTGATACAAGAAATGTTTTAATTTTATGGCCACTACTGTATGTGTGTTCGTACGTATGAACTCACATACACATACACAAAACCAACCACACACTTTTCATTTTGTGCAACAAAAATATATGGTGTATGTATGTATATGTATATATGTATGTATGTATGTGTACGATCAGTATTGTATATTTCTATATATAAATTGGTAGAAATGAATTTAAAAATAGAAAAACTATAAATTGATGATTACAACAAAGTATTGTAACAAAAAAATTTACTACAAAAGATATGACTTAATTTATTAAAGTTTTAGTTTAATTGGATTCATTCGTTATATGTATACGTTATGTATATGTGTACATGTGTATGTATGTGTGTAGATTGTTTATGTATGTAAATAGTTTAATGTAGAGTTAGTTTAAGTATTAGTATTATTATAAATATCATAAGAACACATACTAAGTTAATTTTTCGTATTATCACAGCTAAACTAAATTACTTACTGGCGAATTCTAGACGCAACAACGATGGAATTCAGGATTTGATCTGTTTCAGTTTCAATGTTATGTTTCAGTTAGTCCATTTGTTGTTTACTACTACTACTTCTACTCCACTACTACTACTACTACTACTACTACTCTACCACTCTACTACTAGTACTTCTACTACTTCCATCTTCTACTACCGTTGTTCCCCATGTACAATATTCAGAAAATTAAAAACGAAAAAAACAAAAAGTAAATCCAAAACAAAACAGAACAGTACATATGAAGTGGTATTCTCTATATACAACATACTTATTAATTTAAATCTTAATTATTAATTAATTTATTTTGCATACACATCAACAAGCATTAATTGTCACTTTTAAGTCAAATTAAATGTCAATTGTCTTTTGTTTTTGTTAAACTGTTGTTTTTGTTCTTATATTTTCATTTTGCATTAGATGTGACAAACAAAAAAACAAACAAACAAAGAAAAAATTATGTATTTTCGTAACAACTTACAATACGTTAAATGAATATTTTTTAAATTAAAAATTTTGCGTCTTTTTTTTATAAACAATGAAATACTATACATATAAATATACTATACATATATTTTTGTTATAAAATGAATTTGTCAAATAAAATAGACTTGTATGAAGAAAAAAAAACACAAACACAAAACAAACAAAAAAGAAATTTAATTGAAATCAATTTATTTGTTGAAATTTCAAACAAAAGATAAACGGTGAGAAAACATAAGCTTGAAGTTGTCATAATACTTACTACCACTACTACTACCAGAATTACTACTACCACTACTACTACTACTACCACTTTTTTTAAGTTTTCTATTATATAATTTTAAAATATTTTTTTAAAGTGTCGCATGGCTTAGCCAAACAAATTTAATTCTTTAAATAATTCCAAATAATAATCACATTAATCTTTACTTATACATACATACATACATACATACATACATACAGCCATACATACATACATATATACATACATATAACACAAACATTCAATTAATATTTAACAAATAATAACCTAATGCCGTTTAAAGCTTATGCATTTAGAAAAAAAGTTGTGATCTTAAATTCGCCAAGAGCCAACAAGGACCACAACAATTGTGAAAAATACCAAAAATATTGCGATTAATGCGCTAAACACAACTGCGACGAACGACGAATTTCGCACTACACGACGAACTCTTCGGTTGAAATTCGTTGCGTAAGTTCGTCAACTGAAACACATTAAGAACGAATAAAACATGTGCATGCAGCAGCTGAAAGAGTGACCATTTTTCTTAAAAAAGAAGCACTAATTGAAAAAAAAATATTTAAAAAAAAAAACTAAATAAAAATATAAATATAACATTAAAAATATTTTAAGTGTATGCCACAAAAAAAAAGTTAAAATAATTCTTAAAGTATAAAGTAACCTTATTTAATAACAAAATAAAAAAAATTAAAAGAAAAATGGTCACTTTGAGCAAAATTATTTGTCGTTCATCGGCGTAAGAAATAGAAATAAACCAATCGCAGAGTTCGTTACGTGTGACGAATTTTAGCCGACGCACTGTTTGTGGGCATTTTCCATACACAAATGTGTTTTATGTTCTAAAATGAATGTTCGCAACGAAAAATTTGTCGTTCGCCCCAGTTGTGTTTAGAGCATAAATTATTGTATTTAATGTGTGTTTGGTTTTTGTTACAAAAGCAAAACACCTGTTAAATGTTCACTTAAAGTGCTCAAATTTATTACAAAAACAACACTTAAGTAAATATTACTTTTATTTGGATTTTTTCAGTCAAGAAAGTAAAAACGAAACAAAAATAATAAAGAAAAATCGCTAAAAATTTTTAACCAAAACAAAAAAAAAAACAATATTAAATAATCGTTGAAATAGTAAAAAAATCAAACTCAAAGTTAATTTTGTTTTAACTAAAAATAAATCTTAACTTTTTTAATCTTAAATTTTTCAAAAAAAAATTTTATTCCATATTTGAAAAAAGAATTTGAAAACTTTAAATTAAATTTATTTTTTAACTTTCAATAACAATCAGATTTTTTTAAAATTAAAATTCCAATGTAAATCAGTCGTTATTTCCGGTCTCTATTTATAACGGATAAATTTGTTAACACTACAGTTTTTGAATTAAAACATTTCATAATGCTGATGGAACTGATCGTCAGCTGTAGTTCCAGCTAAAAATTTTAAGCTACAATATTTTCTCTTCCCTAGAATAACAAAAGGCAGAGGTTCTGCCGGTTTAAAGTACAAATTAAAAAAAAAATTATCAGAAAAATTTAAAACTCCTTTTACAAATATGTATATAAAATGTCATCATGCTTGTGTGTAAAATTTAAAAACAAATGCTTTTTTAATTAATTTTTTAAAATATTCCTGAAAAAGCTCTTCATAATTTTGAATCGAAATATTGGAGAATAATAATACAATGTGGGCCAAAAGAAGTCATCCGATGTTGTTTGGCTCTCATTTTTTTTTATAAATAAAAAACTTCGATTCTGTTTTTTGATTGTGTTGATTTGAACCTTAAGAATTTTATTGGTCAAGTTGGGAAAATCATATCGGTTAAGTAGGCGCCGTCACAATTGGTTGCTATACGGGCTTGTTTTATGGCATTTTTATCACTTCGGCGGGAACTTCGAGCGACAGGTTCTCGCACTCATGTCAAGTGTTGTCCTTGAGGGCTTCCGCGTAAACACGGGACTTCACAAAAACCCCACAAAAAAAGTCTGAAACGGTTAAATCGGGCGATCTTACTGGCCAATGTAAATCGCCGAAACAATATCGGTTGTGGCTCGCGCAGTGTGTGCCGTTGCTCTGTCCTACTGGAACCACGTTTCCTCCAGTCCTTATTCGTATAACTGCGGCAGAAAAAAACTCGGCTAACATGGCCCTATAGCGCAAACCGTCTACTTTTGTCGTTTGACCAGCGGCTCCTCGTGCATCACTGGTGGATTTTCGGTGGTGCCCCAGAAGCGATAGTTTTGCTTGATCACGTAATCGCTGAGGAGAAAATCAGCCTCATCGTTCGTTATGATTTTAGTCGAAAAATCGTCTACTTTGGCCTTGAGACTGAGGATGGCTTGGGCGTAGGTTACACGCGTTTGGCGGTCAACAGGCAGCAGCTGATGCACGGACTGGACTTTGTACGGGAAAATTCGCAGGTCTTTTACCAAAATCCACCTTAGGGACGACCAGCTGATGGCTAAACGCGAGGTACGGCGTTTGGTCGATGTTTTTGGCGACAGCTCGGTATCCTCGCCAACAGCGGTGATATTCTCGGACTAACGGGCCCTCCGGGGCCTGCCATTCTTAGCAGCGTCTCGTGTAGTCCCATACTCTTCAAGGCTGGTGGCCAAACACCGCACTGTTTGCTCAGACGGTGCCGGACGACCGGGAAATCGGCGACGGAGTTCGCGCTGCGCCAACACCAGAGGCGAAATGTTAAGCAAAAAAATTGACACGATTACTCCGCGTTCTTGGGGAGTGTACCGCTCCATGACTTGTTCACTTGCTTTCTACATTGTCTAGTTCACAAATGTGAAAACAGATTTGACATTGGTCGCCATTTGCAAAATAAGAGCATCTTCCAACTGGGTGATTTCTTTTTGGCTGACCTTGTTTAACATAAAAATAACATAATTATTTTATTACCTCCATCTAGGTGTTTTTGTTGGGGCCAAAATTTCTTTGAATCGCAAATTTTTTAACAAAATCAATTTGTGCCGGGCTTAAAGCCGATAGCTATCCTTATTTTTTAAATAGGAAACCTTACAAATTTTTAAAGTTTAGGTGTGCGAAGCTTCTTCCAGGCTCTTATTAAAGAAAAATCATAATACAAATGCCATGTAGAAAGTTTGAGGTAGAGAGTTTTAACAGTTTCCGATAAATGTATTTCATATCAAAAGTTGAATAAAAAAATTGTTCATTTGTATTGGGGTTTTCGCTTCTCCTGCTCCTATTCAACTAATTTTTTCCAAAATGTAGGCATTGGTGTACAATTATGTTTTTGTGGAGCACTTGAAGACGATGTCTGTTTTTGTCTCTGAGACAAAGCTTATCCAAAATTTAAAAAAAAAGTTGTTTATTTGAGTGAGGGTGCGCCCCCCCCCCCCCTTCTTGCTTCTATCCGGCATATTTATTTTCAAAATGTACGTATTATATTAAAACAACTTTGTATCTGGTTTAAAGTCATAAGCTGTTATAGTTTCTCAGCTTAAGCGCATGAAAATTTTCACAACATTTATGAAATGGTAGGGGAAAACTACTATCCCTACTTATATTCAAAAAAATAAAAAAAACATAATTTAGACCGCCACCTATAAAGAATATGGGTAATTCCAGCCAAAAAGTAACGGAAAGCTTATGTTTGTTTTTCAATTACAGTTTAAATAAAAGAAGAGCTTTTTTTGAATAGCTTGAATACATATAAATATAAACAAGAATAGTCCACTCTGGCGTTACGTTACTTTTTCCTGAAATTACCCATAAGGGAGAAGTTTTGTAACAACATTAGCTATATTTTCTAAAGTATATAGGTATATTTGCATGGATTTTGCTAAAAAAAATGGTTTATTTTAGGTTTTCTTATATCTCGGTTTGCTATCTACTGATTTTAAATAACGTTTTCTGATAGTTTGACATTAAAACGTTTTTCGTCTGACTTTATTCCGACCCTAAAACTTGATTTCAACATACGGACAGACAGCCAGACGGATAGACAGACCAACATGGCTTAATCGACTTCCCTATATATAACGACCCAGAATATTATAAATATATATTTAAGAGAACGCAAATGAATATTAACGAAACCACAAACAGAAACTTATATATACTCTTATCACTGTGTGAAGGGTATAAAAAGATTTTAAACTTTTAAAAACTCTTTAAATTCTTGCAGTTTTGCCAAATTGAAATTCAAAAATATACCTTAATCCAAAAAATTAACCCTTAATTAGTACCGGCTTAAAAATAAAAACCTCAAAGAGTATCCAACTAAGTTTCTAATTAACTTTTTACAACATTGAAGCGTTTTCTGTTGGTTACAACAACGCTTTTGCACCATTCAGAAGACAAAATAGTTACTAAAACAAGCTCAAATGAATAACAATTTATATATACCGATAAAATATCACATGTGTATTATTTGAAATTAAATACAAAATCTATAGAATACAAAAGACTTATATTCTTACCTAATTTTTGATTATTTTAGTTTTTTTTTTGTTTCTAGTGAATATTAAAATATTTTATTAGTGAGTATGAAACGATCCTGCATGTGTTTATTTTTATATGAAAATTGCTACGCCCATTTTATAGAAAATGCCCATTTTTTTGCGTAAGATCATGCAATATCAATTCATTTGTTCGTACAAATTTATACGCTTATCGGTACTTATAAAAAAGAGTCATGATTTTTTTCGCGCTACACCTGTCATTAGGATCACTATGGGCAGTTTAGATTTATTAAGTTTTATTCCCCAGGAACTCATTTCCGAAAAAAAATATTTTTAATTGGGCTGATTATATCGGGAGACAAAGATATTACAAATATTTTTCTTTGGATAAAATTTTTGTTTCACTCTTATTTCAACATTTTCAAGCATTATTTTACTTTCACCTATACGCTATACATTACAAAAAACTCGGCAATAGTTTTAACTTGTAACTTATTAGCGACAAAAACCTTTGCTTTACATATATAAAACAGTAGATGCACATAAGGGGTACGTATGAGCAATAATATTTGTAAATATTCAATATTAATCATACGTCTCTGGTTCAACTCAGCAATAACAACATAAAGGGCCTCATTACGTAAAACACAGCGCATAATAACAAAAATAATTGTATAAAAAAAAAACTAAAATTAAAAAACTTGTCCACACACTTTGTTTTTGTTTTAGGTCGTTGCATTTTAGGAAATAAGGGGGAATTGATTTGTTTCTTATTTTAGTACTTTAGTAGTTATTGGAAATGCCAAATGGGAAAATTAGGCAAAATGTAACGTAACACCCGATGGAGTTTATTCTTTTTCTTAAGGAAAAGCTTCAATTATTTCTGCAATAACAGTTTTAATGAAAGAACCGACTTTTCTTATTAAAATATTTCTTTGTACATCTTCTTCTTTACGGGCTTTCTACAACCTGGTTAGGTCTTAGCTGAGTCCGTGGAAATATATTAGTTTTGTTTTTAGCTTTTAATTAAATTCTTTTTATTATTATTTGAAGCTGAGAAGACTTTAATCAAATTATAACTCAATAATTTTTTTTTTTGAGAAAATTCTTATCATCAAAAATTTGGGATTTAAAAGAAATGTATTTAAATCTTATTCAATTAAATTCAAATCAAATTAATTCATTTAAATTTAATTATTTTTTAAATAAGTACATACATATATTATTGTTAAATATATTTTAAATGCATAAAATTTTAAATCAAATTAGAAGGTTTGATGCTAATTATAAACCTTCAGTTGGTATGTCAGTTGCCGAAAATATATTACATAAAGTAACCGACGACTTACACAGAGTTTATACAAACAGGTTACAGTTTGCAAAGTACAATAAAACACTTAGATGTCTTTCACTAATACATTTAAAGCAGATAATTTAGAGACTGAATATACTTATAACATGTATATTTAATGCAGGAAGTGATCTGGGGCCAAATCGTCACATTCGATTCGAATCGAAAATTTACTCGATTGATCGAGTTGTCAATGCTTTTAGTATAGGAATTCTAATAAGAATTTTTAAATTTCGATTCGTATTTCAACACTTTTGTTAAAATTTTGTAACGTAAATGTTACAAAAATAAGGTTAAAATTTATAAAAGTACTTTTTGCGTTTTGAGTACAGAAATATTAAAAAAAGGTCTGTGGACTCCGATTAAGTCCAGAAGGCGACTAAGTGTACAAAAAGTATATCTTTTGGACTTTGGCACTTTTTTAAATTTTTATTTTATTATGAGTCTACAAATATAAAATTATCGGCTATGGACTCGGATTAAGGTCAAAAGTCAATTAAGCAACTAAAAAGTTTTTTAATACTTTTTTTTGCATATTTCTATACTATGAGTCTTGAAATACGAAATAAGAGACTATTACTTCAAATTGAGGTAAATTTAACTTTCAAAAAGTAATTTTTCACATATTTGAAATATTTTTTTTGGAATTTCTTGAGATTAGGGCCAAGTGTCAACTAACTGGACAATAAGTTTCTTTTCACATTTCTGGAATTTTTTTTTAATTTTTTTGGTTTTTGTAAATATAATTTAAATTAAAAAAATAAAATAAGTATTTTTTTTGCTTATTTTAAAAATATAAAATTTGAGATTATTATAGGAGAGGTTAACATGATAGGTTGCTGTAAATGGGCAATTATATTGTGACAAGTGTGACCATTTTGCTGACAATTTGCTTATGACAAATCAATTTAATTCCGAAAAAAGCCTATGATTTAAAAGGATAGATTTTTTTAATAGATTAAAAGTAAGTATGCACTGAAGAAACATAATTTCTGCTCACAATGTCTACCTAAAGACTATGGCGGGTGTTAACTTACAAGTTTTAATTTTAGGGAATTTCAATTTTGAGATCGACTTTAAGAGAATGAGCTTAATTTTTTTAAATAATTTTATTTTTATTATCCCGGTAGTTTCAAGTGTTTTTAAACATATTTAAATCATTATTTCTGCAAAAAAAAACTAGTTTTTTCTTAAGAAAATGTGACGGATGTGACACTACCATCAAAACGTAAAAAATAGCCCATTATTCAGTTTTAAATGATTTTAAACTCTTGTGAATTAAAAAAAAAATAAATTATGGAACACTTTATTTATATTTTGATTATTTTTATTCACCCTTATTGTGGTTGGCGTTGGAGTAGTCGTTTTTAGCTTTTTGGTACCGTCTAACAAATACGATAATGTTAAATGAATAGCACACCTGTCGTTTATGTGCCGATTTCGACAACACTCGACACGACAACGCCAAGCACAATAAGACTGATTATCTTTTAAACGTAAATTAATCGATTTTTTTAAGAAGGAGAAAACGATTACTTTAGGACGTTTTACGTGGAATTTACCTTATTTTAATACAAAATTTTTAAAGCAGTAAAAAACAAACAAAAAAAACTTTTATATGTTTTAGAGTGTAAAAAACAAAAAAGCGCTGATCGAAATCTATTAAGAGAGCACTTGATAACTCATACAATAACATAACCTTCATAACAAACAACAACAACAAAAATTCAAACTATTACATGGTTTACATATGTTAATATGTTTTTGTTTTCGTTTCAGAGAAATTGATGGCGTACGCAATGGTGCTCGTCTTGAACCCAAAAAAATTGCCAAAGCTCCAGAAGGTATGGGTTGTCCCCGTTGTGGTGGTTATGTTTACGCCGCCGAACAAATGTTGGCCAGAGGCAGAGTAAGTGTTTTCAATTAAACATACCTAAATGTATAAATACTTTTGATATGTGGAAAAGGATTTTAAATTTTGCCCAAAACTAAAAAGGGTTATCACAGAAGATGTTTCAAATGTTTGCTTTGCAATCGTACCTTGGATTCAACGATGCATTGTGATGGTCCCGATAAGGATATCTATTGCAGAGGTACCAACTAAATGTTCAAAAGAGTTTAGCTGATTTCCCTTCTTCTTTAAAATTTGTTTATGTTAATTTTTTCCCGTTATATATGTTGAGGTTAAGAGTATTTTGTTTGTTTGTAATGTTTTATGTTGGTGAATAAATCAATGTTAGTATGCGATTGTAGAAATCAAGATGTGTTTGAAAACAAGGTGGTGTATTTAGGTCGGCTGATTTTTTTGTTGTTTTAAGTTTTTTAACAGTTTATGTAGAATGTAGGGACCGTAATAATTTGGAAAAAAATAAATAAAAAATAAAATTGACAAAAATTATTAAAATAAAAAATAATTACAAGTTTTTGATATTTATTTTTTTTGCAGAAATAATTATTATTTCTAAAATCTTATAAAAATAATTTATGATAACAAGAATCATTATTATTTTTTTTTTATATAATTTTAAAATATTACAGTTATTTTTGCGAAAAATTAAAATCAAAAAAGTAAGAAAGTTATAGTCGGTCAAGGACGACCATATTATACCCTACACCTTATTTATTCGAGGACTTTATGAAAATAAAAAAAATAGTCCGATAACATTTGTATCAAGTAAACTAGTTAGTAGCATAAAGTTAGACACCTGTGCAAAATTTTGAGAAAATAAAGTCATTTCGAGCCATCTATAGTTCACAATGTTTATTCCGGGAGGATATTTTCATGGGGGTATGCCAAAAAATGGACAGATCACTACCAAAAACAATATCTGTGCCAAACTTCATTAAAAGTTAGACCTGTACCGTTTTCACAGGAATACATGAACACCCTTCCGGACGGACGGCCGGACATGCTTAAATCGACTCAGGAAGTTATTTTTCTGGGCATTAAAACCATATGCACAAACGCATAAAACCCCTAACATGTATATGATATGGGTTTAAAAAAAGTCTGATCCTGCTGTGGCCACAATTTGTTAAAAAAATTACAAACACAGAAAAAAATAAAAATAATTTTCAATTAAAAAATTTGTTAATTTGATTAAAAAAAATGTTCAGATTACAACCTATGAAGAAATTCGCATATTCAATTAAATAATTTAATTAACAATTTTTAATTAAAAAATTAATTAATCGAATTAATCAAAACCAAACAAATTTAAAATTAAATTCAAAAAATAAAAACTTTTTTTGGTTTTTTTTTTTATTTTTTTATGTTTATATATTTTGAGCTTTGCACCAGCAAAGGAAAAGCAAAAAAAAGCTTTAGTCAAAATTGCAGCTTTTTTAAAGAACTTGCAAACAATTAAAATTATAATTGAAATAATTTAATGTTTATTTAAAAATTAAAAAATTTTTGATTGAATTAATTGAAAAAAAATCTTGGAATAATTTTTTTCTGTGAAGTCAGGCTAATTTTTCATTAAAAAAAATTTGGTAACAAATATAGTTATAGTTTTCAAAGGTAACAGACATATTTGTATGACCACAACTGTATTTTTAAAATAATTTTAAAATTCTTTTTTACGTTTTGTTTGCTGTTTTATGTGTTTTAAATGTGTTTTTGTTTTGTTTTTTATTGTTTTTTGGCAATACCGATCACTAGGCTTGGCACAAAGAATGTTTCAAATGCGGTAACTGTTTCAAGGGCTTAGATTCCATTTTGTGCTGCGAAGCACCAGACAAAAATATTTATTGCAAAGGTAAAAACAAATTAAATTAATTTTTTATTTTATTTTGTTTTATTTTGTGTTTTAAATTTATGTTTATTGTATGTTTTTCCTTTTGCCAATATTTTCGTCGTTTTTGGAAATTCAGCCTGTTATGCGAAAAAGTTTGGTCCTAAGGGCTATGGTTATGGCCAGGGCGGTGGTGCCCTACAATCTGATTGTTATGCCAATGGGTAAGTATTGTTTTAATTTATGTATTTTCGTTAAGATATATTTTTATTCTATGTATGTATGTATTTCAAAATGTTTTTTTTTTTATTTTTGTAAGCTAAACTCCTTAATAGTTTTTGAAAATTTAACACCCAAAACTTTTTTATTACTTTTAAGTATTTTTTTAACAAAAACAATATTTTAAGGTTGTTATGCTCAAAGATTTGGTACCAGAGGTTATGGTCACATAGGAATGTCATCGTTAGGTCTAATGTCTGATATAAAAGATATTGAATGGCAAAGGTATTTTTTTTTTGTTGTTTTTTTTTTTGTTTTTGTTAAAACAATTTAATCATAAACTTTTTATAAAATGTTTTTATTGTTTTCCTTATTTGTATACATTATGTATATCTGTGTGTATACAAAACGTCCAGTATTAGTGTGTGGTGTCTACAAATATCTAAATATGTTTCAATCTTGCCGTTTGGGAGAAAATAAATTTGTTTTTTATACAAAAAATTTCTTCTAAACACATATATATGTTTGTATGTATGTATATGTATACTGTGTATTCACAAGTACTAGCGTAAGTACATATGTATGTATATACCAGAGTTCTAAGTTGCTCACTCACTTCTCATTCGTGAGAACGAGTGTGAGCGCTGTGTTTACTGCAGCAATTTTTCATTAATGAATGAGTTTTTAAAAAACATTTTGTGCCTTCTCACTCTCGAGCGAGAAAAAAAATTTTTTTTTTTCACCAGTCATAAATGAGAAGTGAAAAGAAAAAATATTTTTTTCTTTTCACGAACATAAATGAAAAGCATCAAATTCGAGTACTTCTCATAAGTGAGAAATCATAAATGAATTTTTTCGCGAAGCATTCATAAATGTGTACACATAAAATTTTTTGGTCATGTTACTGGTGCTGCCATATGTAAAAATTTGTTGCATAGTTTTTGAAATGCTTAAAAAAATTAGGAATATTTTTTTTTTTAAAAATATGTTTTTAATAAATTAAAAAACCAGGCACTGTTATACGTTGTGGTTTATTTGCATTTATTTAACTTCATTTCATATAAATTTTTCAATGAATCCGATTTAATGATTTTAGTAATAAAAATATGCGGTTAAGGTTTCACAAAAAGGGGAGCATTACTCCAGTGACAAACAAAAGCATCGTCACCATTACTTTGTATATCTTGTTTGTGAAGTAGTTTGTAATGTCTTTTGATATTTCCCTTCACTTTCTAACTAAGTTCCTTATTGCACGATTCTATTACGCAAATACTTTTTTTGAAGATGCATCGTACAACACATTTTTTTTTTAAATTTCAATTGTCTTTTAGGCATTGTTTGTTATTCACTTCACGCTATTTAAAATCCAAATAAGGAGCTTTTACATACATTTCAGAATTATATTGCAAAAAAATAGGGCTGTTATTACACACACTCATGCAAATTTTAAAAGGATTGGAAAAAATTGCATTCGGCTGTACCACCATTAGAGATAATTGTTCATCATTTAATTTTGTTTGGGATTTTCCACTAATTTGGAAAGTATTTAGTACCTGCCTGTCTGTCATCCTTTTAGGTATTGGGTATATTGTTACAAAAATTGTGGTGGTTATTATACAATACACACGCAAATCTTTTTATGTACAACAATTTAAAACTTTACCTTTCAGGTCAATTAAATAGAACCTAAGAGTTTGAAGGAGTTCCATTAGCAAAAGTAAGGTAAATTAAAAAAAAGAGCAGTTACGATCTTGAACACAATACACAAGAAATACTTTTTTTTATTAGAAAACTTCAATTAAAAATTTAGGAAAACAGTTCAAAAATATTTTTAAAGATTGCTATGAAAATTTGTGTCAGTGAAGACTATAATATTTCTAAAAATCACAACATAAAATATAATGTATTATTTAAGTTTCTTAACAAAAACAATTTTTTTATAAATATGACTTTTTCACAATAAATACTGCTATAAGTAATCCTTTATGTTAATATTTATTTATTATTGTTTATAAACCTACATATCGATTCCTCAGTATAAAAATGAAGTAACGCAATTCTTTTAAAATAGCTTTTTTGCCTTACTCTGGGAAACAAACGTAATTTTTATTATAAATTTGTGGTTGTTATTTTATTTAAAAATATATTTCTTTTTTTCAAATAGCATTAAAAGTCACTTAATAAAAATTTACTCAAAAGACTGATCAAAATATAGATGTGTAGTATTTTTTAAATTTAACAACATATAAGTATACATATACAAGCAGCAAAATAAAAAAAATTATGTAAATGCAAGAATTTTTTTACTCTTATTGGGACTACAAATTTCACACGCTTAAAAAATTATTTTCCGGCAACTCTGTTACAAAGCGTGAAAAGTGCAATACTCGCACTCATAAAAGAATGAATCGAAAGTGAAAAGAAGAAATTTCTCATTCATTTGTGAGTGAGAAATAAAATTTGGATTTTATTTTTCATTTGTGATTTGTGAGCGTGAAAAAAAAACGACAAACTTCTCATAAGTGAGTGAGGGTTGGCAAAAATTTTTTCACGCTCTTTCATGAACGTGAGAAGAAAAAATTTTTTTTAGGATTTTTCGCTCTCGAGATTTTTCATGAATGGTGTTTTTTTATCGCTCACTCTTGAGAAAATTTGTACTCTGGTATATACTCGTTAGAGATGAGCGATCCCGTGATTTTTAATGAACACTGTAAACAGTGAATGTTATTTTTAAGTCACTGTTTTTTTAAACAATGACTTTGATCGCAGTTTGGTGTTTCCCCCAACAGAATTATTAGTTAAATTAACATATTATATATAAATTAAAACCATTGCATTTAAGAGTTACTTCACATTTAATATCACTGTGTTTTCAGTGATTTTCAAGTCGCAGGTGTATAATCACAAGTACAGAAATGTCATTTTTCTCAGAAATATCATTTATCTCTAGTACTCTTTAGACAAAAGACATGAAGAAACACAATCCCTTACTGTAAGTTAAATTCGATGTCCAATCTTGGAATAGAACTTTTTTTTATCAAATACAACTTTTGCTTTCGACCATATTTGCCAAATAAATTTAGTGTAAAAAATTGCCAGTCTATTTTCGAAATCATCACAGAACCGACAACCTTAATTGTCGAATTTAGGATGCTGCCAATCAACATGCAAATATTTATATATACATATATTTCGTTGCTTTAATATAAAAAGGCCCTAACTCGAAATTTTTTTTAAAAGCCCAGAATTTTGTTTATTTCGATAAATGGTCTGTTCATATAGCACAATTAGCAAAAACAAAACTCGACTTAAAAAATACAAGTTAAGGCCTTTCTGTATTAAGGTAACGATACAAAGGAACCGCTTGCAGCCTAAACGCGTAAAAATAGAGACTTGAAATTTGGACTGCGGGTACCTTTTCCATTGTACAGATCCCCTAAGACCGGATTTTGGGAAATTCTGAACCTAAAGGGGTAAACTCAGGCTAAATAGGGAAAAGTTATGTTAATATCTATAAAACTATACGCGATATAAACAAAGCTTAAAAAGTATCGTATTTTGCTCAAAAAAATAATAAACGGACGCGTGTCTGGCACTTTTTCGGGTTAAACCGGGCTAAAACTATATATTGAAATTTCCTAGTTTCACTTTGTTTATTTTAAAACAATTGAAGTTAAAACATAATTCAAATTGCCCAACCCCAAGGAAATATAAACATGGTTTTGGTACTTTTTTGATAATTATATTTTGGAACTTTGTTTGGTACCTTTTGTAGCTTCTAAACCAATAAAGATAAAAACAAAATTTAAATTTCGTACGACACGTCTCAAAAAAAATATGAATTTTTTTTTTAATTTTTTTATTCTTGGAGAAAAAAAAAGGTAAAAATTATAACTGGTACTTTTTTATACTTTTTGTTACTTTTAAACCAACAAGAAAAGAAACAGAATACAAATTTCATTTGACAGGTTTTAACAACACTTTAATATTTGACCCTTTAAGTGAGAAAAAAGGTACTTTTTAGCTAACAATAGGACAGAAATATAAAGAAAATTGTATTTGACAGGTCACTAATAAAAATATGAACATATTTAAGCTTTTTTGAAATTTTAAAGGGGTCGAAAAAAGTGTACACATATTTTGGTACTTTTTGTAACTTCTAAAACAATCAAGATACAAACATATTTCAAGTCACTTTTTTTATTTTGGACCCTTGGTGGTAAAAGTGCGAACACCTATATATTGGTAATGTTTAGGTACTTCTGGTAACTTCTAAACTAATAGAGATAGAAGCATTATTAAAATTGCTTTCAAGTGGTCTTTAAATTATTATATATCTTTTTGGTACTTATTTAAAAATTTGTACCAATGAGGTCAAAAAAGAGTACATATAAAATTTGAGTACTTTTTAGGTTTTTTTTGGATTATGAGTATACATATACTTATATGTATATGAAATAAAGAGCTTTAATTCCCTATTAAGGCCGAGGATTAGCTAAGCTGACAAAGGTACTTTTTCACATTTTTTGTACTTTTTGCATTTTCTGAGGTTAAAAGCCTTGAAATATTAAATTAGAAAATATTAACCCCAATCGAGGCCAAAAGTTTACTAAGTGGACAAAAAGTACTTTTTTATTATAAAAAATATTATATAAAATATTATAAAAAAAGATTCTTCTTAAATACTTTTGAAAAAATTGTTTTTAAAAACAAATTAAGTCTTTGCCAAGTTTATATACAAAATCATGCAAATTTTTTGGTATTTTGTTTTAAGTTATGTTTTAAACTACGCCTACGAAGTAGCGGGTTAATTGCTTGTACATATATAAAAGAGTAAAGTTTTTGACCGAAAGAATGACCAATTAATTTTCATCATAAAGCCTTAACACATGAAGCTAGCAACTTCAAGTTTAGACTTTGGTAATCTCTTCCGATGTATAGATCTACCAAGAATTTTGATTTTACACTTGTGTGAGCTCCTATTTCTACTTTCATACATACATAAATAGTAAATGTTTGCGTTTTGTTAAATTTTCAAATGTATTGTAGAATACTTAACCTACACTCTTGTAAACTTTTTGAATAAATATCGGAAAAAAAAAATAATTTAAAACTTACAATTTTTACATTTTTGCAATTTTAGTGACATGGCTCCGCGTACAGCAGAAATTGATGTTAGCAAGATTCAAGCTCGTCCCGGTGAGGGTTGTCCCCGTTGCGGTGGTGTTGTCTTTGCTGCTGAACAAGTACTTTCTAAAGGTCGTGAATGGCACAGAAAATGCTTTAAGTGCAGGGATTGTACCAAAACCTTAGACTCGATCATTGCTTGTGATGGTCCCGATAAGGAAGTTTACTGCAGAACTTGCTATGGCAAGAAATGGGGTCCTCATGGTTATGGTTTTGCCTGTGGATCTGGATTTTTGCAAACTGATGGCTTGACGTAAGTTTTTTTTTTTAAATTTTGCAATTATGTTTTTTCAAGCATTATTTATTTACTTCAATAGTGCCATAACTCAAAAAACATATTTTTGACTAAAATGGCTTTGAAGTTATTATTGTTGATTTTTTTCGAAAATCACATATTTAAAAAACAGGAACCACCATTTTCCATTATATTTTTAAACTTTCTTGATGTACATATTTTAGAAATTTCATTTTAATTTCGGAAATTCAAAGTTTAATTTTAAAACTTTGTAATTGTAATTTCGAAATTTCGAATTCAGTTTCACAAAAATCCAACTCAATCTCTGAATTTTTTAATTTAATTTTAGAAATTTCTCATTCAGTTTCAGAGTTTTCTAAATTTCAGAATTTCGTAACTGAATGGGAAATTCTAAAACTTTTTATTATTTTTATTTTAATGTATAGTTTTTGAACTGTTACGATCTGTCTGAAATACAAATGAATTACTCTGAAATACATTTAGAAAATTCAAAATTTATTAAGTAAATCTGAAATTATATTAGAAATTCCTGAAATACAAGTGAGAACGATATTATTGTATTTCAAAACCTTTTTGTTGTAGTTCACTTGGAGAATTCAAAAATACTGAAATGCAATCGAAAGTTTTAAAGCTAGAAATTTCTAAAATTCAAAAGGAAATTTTTAAAATTGAGTTAGAAATTTTTGAAATACGATTAAAAATTTCTTAAATTAAATTAAAAATTTCTGTAACTCAAATGAAATTGAAACATAAATTCCTCAAATTAAATTAGAAACTCCTAACACAGTTAGAAAGTTTTGAAATAGATTTGGAAATGGTTCAGGGTACGAAAGGGAGGTTCTTGTGCTTGATAGTCAATTTTAAACCCAATTTAAAAATTGAGATTTATTGAAAAATCTGCAAAACTTCAAACAATTTTTAGAATATATAAAAGCGGATCTAAAAATTTTTGTGGTTCGTAGTTCGAAATGTGACAATTTTGAGTTATGGCACTAAAAGTGTAAATGAAAGATTCATGTCGCACACTAAATCAAAAACAGTCACAACTTAAAATTTGTCAAAATCGTTTCTTTTTTTATAAACCAGTTTCCAGACGAAATCTATAACGAACACGTATTGTTTGCAATTAAGTAAATTTTACTCTTAAACGGTGTTATTAATGTTGAAATCAATTCGAAACTGAAAGTTAAATTTTTAAAATTTTTAAAAATGTTTGATTTTCAGGTGTGACTGACTGTGTGTGCGATATGAATATATGTATTACTTGTATTATGAGTGTATTTATGTTTATAAATGAATTTATTTTCTTTTTTTTTTATGCATTTAGAGAGGAACAAATTAGTGCAAATCGTCCCTTTGCTGCCCCAGATACAACCTCAATTAAGGCTCCTGAAGGCGAGGGTTGCCCTCGTTGTGGAGGTGCTGTATTCGCTGCCGAACAGCAATTGTCTAAAGGTAGAATGTGGCATCAGAAATGTTACAACTGTTGCCAGTGTCATCGTCCTTTAGACTCAATGGTTGCCTGTGATGGTCCCGATAAGGAAATTTACTGTAAGGCATGCTATGGCAAGAACTTTGGACCCAAGGGCTTTGGCTATGGCCACACTCCAACATTGGTGTCCACAAATGGTGAATCCACTATTCAATAGTAAGTTGTAGTTAAAGATTTTCAAAATAGCACTTGATAACTGTTTAACATATATTTTAGTCCCGATGGTAAACCTTTGACTGGCGCTCGTTCGTCTGGTGGTTGTCCTCGTTGTGGTTTTGCCGTTTTTGCTGCTGAACAAATGATAAGCAAAAGCCGAATTTGGCATAAGCGGTGTTTCCACTGTGCCGATTGCAGAAAATCTTTGGATTCTACTAACTTAAACGATGGTCCTGATGGTGATATATATTGCAGATCCTGCTATGGTCGTAACTTTGGTCCCAAAGGTGTTGGTTATGGTTTAGGTGCTGGTACTTTAACTATGGCTTAAGCGTTGAAAGAAGCAAAAAAGAAAACAGGAACCGCACGAAAAACATTTCCATTCAAATCGCATCGCCTACCACAAGAAAAAAAATACCACTACGACGACGAAAAAGCTTTAAATTAAAATCAAATACAAAGAAACGAAATGTAAGAGTGTAGATTTATAATAAAAAAAATTTATCTTAAACGAACAAACGATATTAAAATATTTAATAAATAAAATATAATAATAATTACACGCATTATAAATCTACATCAACATTAAAATATAATTTAAAAAATGGAAGTTACGACCCTTATATAACGAACAATTTACAATATATATTTAAAAAAAAAATACATACATAAATATGTTTGTATAAGCATAAATACTTAAAATATTATTTCGTTAAACTTGTTGAGAAATATTAGAAAATAACGATAATTGCAAACATACATGCATACATGTATAATCTTTAATATACATAAAAGCATGTATGTACATACATATACTCATAAGTATGTGTTAAAAATTTTAAATTTTTTTTATACAATTTTACTATAGAATCAAACCTGATTATATAAACTAATAGTGCATATACATACATTTATAGTTAGTTAAGCCTAAAGCATAAGAATTTTTAATATGAAAAAAAAAAATTTTATAAAATATGAGACGATTAAAAACCAACTCACATACATACTAGAATTATATGTATTATTATTATTTTTATAATTGTTTTATATACATAAATATTGTAAGTAAGATCAATGAAGTGCATACATACATATATACATAGTTTTATAGATATAAAAGCAAATAAAAAACTAAAAAAAAAATTAACAAATATTTGGAAAATAAAAGCTAAAAAGAAAAAACTAAAATAAAGTTTTTATTTGGGAGTTAAGTCTACTTACATTAATACCGACAAATTGGTGTGTTCATTAACTAACAATTAGTAGCGGTATTCACGCTTGATAGTGTATTTAAAACTAATTAAAATTTAGTTCATGTTCACTTGCGACCTCATCAAATAAATAAATTTGCCATAACAACGTCATAACTCAAAAAAGGCATTATTGGTTATGTTATGCTTTATACTATGGTACAATTACCTTACAAGTTAATCACCCTTATTGTTAATGGCGTGGGCAGGGTACACTTATCAGGTAGGAGCGGTTCTACAAACACAACTAAAACCGTAATAAGAATGTCAGAGACAAATAACAAAAACTCACAAAATCTTTCTTCTTCTTTTTGAGCTTTTCTTACGATACTACAGTTGTTGTTTGTATAAAAGGAAGAAAATACATAAACATAAACAAAATTTGACATTAATATAACGAAATGCCGTTACTCAGCTGTTTATCTGAGGCTACCTGATAAGTGTACCCTGGGCGTGGGCGTAGTCGTTTTCAGTTTTTTGGTACCGTCTAACAAATACGCCAATGTTAATTAAATAGCCCCCACAACATTCGACACAACAACGCCAAACACAATAAGGCTGAATATCGCTACGGCAACAACTACAACAAACACGATACCAAATTTATGAAGTTCTTGTAAAAACAACGTCGTAATGTAAGGAAAACATACTCTTTTGACAGTTTGAATGAGTGAGCAAACTCTAACAAAAAATAGTCAGCTGTTGAATCGATCATACCTTGCAAAGTAATTGAACTATGCTTTAAACTGTTTCTACTTTTTGCGTTTGAAAATAAAATACCGCTTACCTTTTCTATAAAATATAAGCAAAGCGATACCGATAACGTTTAAATTTGGTTAAGGTGGTTTTATACGAGATGTATTTTACACATGACTTGTGACTTTTACAATCCACATGTAATTGCGTATGTTTGTCAAAATTTTCCTTTTACAGATGGTTTATAATTTTTGCTTTCACGCGTACATATGTAATTACATTTGACATAACCTCCAAACCAAAATAAACAGCTTAGTTTTCCTTGCTGTTGTTCTACAAACAGCTGATGACACATGTTTTGTCAGATGAATATAGAACGCTTTCTAATTGAAAATTTGTCATATGACTTTTATAATGTTTTTCACACAAGCAAGGTTTCCACGCGTTCACACGACATGTATCAGTTTTGTAGTGAAAAATTTGACAGGTCATAAGTAAAATACATCTCGTTTAAAACCACCTTTACCGGTATTGATACCGATATCGAATTTTTTTTTTTTCAAAATACCGTTTCCTTGATGCAATTATACGTTTCAGTAATAAAAATCCAAGAAATTATGCAAGTAGCAAAAACAATTTTGAATGTTAGCTCAAAATAGTATCTATTGGTAACTTCACGTTCCACAATTGGAACGCTGTTATTGGGGGTTATTTTGTTTTTCGATTACGATTCCGTATCTAAATACGCTCATATTACAATAGAAATAAAAAAAAAAATTTTCCTAATTTTAATATTAAAAAGCACAAAATTTTAGTACAAAAAGACGAAAAATCCAAAATATACTAAGAAAAATTTATTTGTGACCAAAGTTAAATTAGCATTTTATCCAAATTTTATATAGTTTTACCATTTTCTTCCTAGCAATTGTACAAATAATACACTTAACTGGCGGAAACATTAAAATGACAGCTAATTGATTAGGCGCTTGCTGAAGCAATAATTGCGCAATGGATTGCTACATATGACGATTTGCGGTCTACACGTCGCAATTTGTATGAAAGCTATCAAACTTGACAGTTGCCGCAATAAATATTGCTACGTGTAAGCCCCAAGTAAGGAAAAATAGTTAATTGCAATTTCTTAGATATAGTCAAAGAGATTTCTCAGTGTAAAGTATTGACTATTGCTCTTTCAAAAATTTTAAAATCTATAAATATCTCTACATAATAAAATTTGCGTGTATTTTTTTCTTTGACACAATTTATAAAGTTTCGGGGGCTTTAATTTTTTTTTGTCGGGGTTGACATATTCATGGAAATGCCCATATGCATGTGTTTAAATGATAAGTGACCGACCCACTTTGCACTAGTTAGTTTAAAAATGTTCCCTAATACACAAATCGTTTAAAAACTTAAAAATATTTTTTTTTTCAAATTTCTATTTACTCTCGTAGTACTCTGTTGGTAAGATAACGTTGTTAAGCTATATTTACACAACCTAAGTCTCATCTGATTTGAGTGTCAAAAAAATAATTTTAAATTTTTATGAATGTCAAAAAACAATTTGATTTTTTAATTACTAGTATTACATTACGTCTAAGGAATTAGCTTTAGTCCGCTAATTATAAAAGTTGTTGAGCTGGTATAAAGATTCTGGCAAAACAATAAGCATTTAATCCGAAAACTTTTAAAAACTTATCTTAAAAACTCAGACGTTAAATAATTTAAAAAAAAAGCAAATTATTAACAAATTAAAATAGACATGTTATTACACTATACAAATGAGACTTAGTTGTGAAACTCAGATGATAACTCAGATAGTGTAAATAAAGCTTTAGAAATTAAATTTTATCAAAGTGCGTTACAGCAAAGTAAAGGTATGGTTTGTCTTTTCAAATATCTGCTTAAATTTATAATTAAAAAGTTTTTGTTTAACAATACTTACCCAAACATTTTGTTATAACTCTTATACAGCTGGGCAATAAAGGTTTGTATTTTTAATTTGACCAAGTAATATACAAAACCTTTTCTGCAGTGTTTTGATAAGGATTTCTTGTATTTTTTTTTTAATTAGCAAGTCCAATCATAATTGAGTTTGAGCTTCCGAAGCAAATTTATATCACACAGCTGATCCTTTTTTACACTTGTCAAAGTTTCTTTTTTGTTGTTTTAAACTTTTGCATGGGAAAATAAAATATTGTAATTGTTAAGCCGTGATGTTTAGATTATATGATTTTGATCGGATTTAACATCTTAAAATTAATCAAAAAAAGTTTATCCTATCCATGGCGGAATACCTTGATCCTATCCTGTATATCAGGTGACCTCAGTTTATCAGCTGAGTAACCGTATTTCGGTATTTAACTGTCAAAATTTGTTTATGTTTATGTATTTTTTTCTTGTTTACCAAACAACAACTGTAGCTGTTTATATCTGGAGCCAAATCGTCGCATTCGATTCGAATCGAAATTTCATTCGATCGATCGAGTTATCAATGCTTTGAGTATAGGAATTCTAATAAGAATTTTTTAAATTCGATTCGAATCGAATGCCACGATTTGACTCCAGATATAAACAGCGGCTTTTGTTTCTTGTGTGAAAAAATTCAACCGTGATACAATTGATGCATGCCCAAATATTTTATTAAATAAAAATTCAAGCGGACTGTCAAAATTTGCTTTTCGATTTAATGTTTGTATCAATTAAAATGTTTACACTTGTGGTATAATCTAAGCACCGCTATATTAAGATTTAAAATTTTATAAAGTTCGCCAAAGGAAAATTCTCCTTGGAAACTTCTTACAAAAGAATAATTATTAAAACAATATAAAGATTATTTTATGGATATTTTTTTTCTCATCTTTTAATCGTGGTACAAAAGTGGGGAGGTCTGTGTACATATAAAAAATTTTATATTTATGCAACTCCCATATCAAAATTACATAAACATATTACTTTCATTTTATTATGGCATATTTTTTTTTAGAAATTTGCTGTCATTTTTTTATTTTGCAAAATTTATAAGATTTTCCAAAGGCATACAAATTTCTCTATGATGAAATAGTTGATCTTAAAATGTTGTTTCGCTTTCGTTAGAGTCCACTGTTAAATCTCCTTTAAATAAATGACATTCATGCATATAAAAATTATATTTTAAAAAAATCCTGTATTATCAATTTTAATACATATTATGTATATTCCTTATGTAGATTAGATCCTAAAATATGTTTTAGGAATAATATTACACGTTTGTTTTTTTTTTCATTTTCGTATTAATTTTTAAGTTTTTCTTTACAGATATTTTACAAAAATATGTTACATTATTTATTCTCATTAGACTTACATTAAAAGAGACGTTAATTAAATTTGTTATTTTAAAAATCATATTCAATACTTAAAAAAAAGAGAGTGTCTATGTGTATGTGTATGATTTTTCTTGAAGTTTTCCTAAAACTTTGTATTTATGCATATCCTTTTATTCATAACATTTTTTTTTTAGTTTTTAAAGGTTTATAAAATGAATTTCATTTGGAAATTTCTTTTAACGAACCTTTGATAGGTTTATTAATTGGTTATGGATAAGATTGTTAATATATTTTTTATAAGAATTCTTAGATAATATGTTGACATGTGTAGTTTGTGTGAGTGTAAAAAATTATCTTTTAAAAGACCCAAAACAATTTAATATTTGTGTTGTTTGATGTATGTATACAGATGTAAGCATGTGTGTTCTTCTTTAAAATAATGTAAAAAAAAATTTTATATGTAGATACATATCGTTCGTTACCTTAATATAGAAAGGCCCTAACTCCTATTGTTTCAACAAGTTCAGATTTTCGTTTATTTCGATAAATGGGCTGCTTATGTATCACAATTAGCCACAAAAAATTTCGATTTGAAAAATACGAGTTAGGGCTTTTCTATATAAGTGTAACGATATGTATATTTTTATTTTTCTAATATTAATTAATTTTGTAGACATTTCAACAAACACAAATATAATCTTAAATTTTAAATAAAAAAAAAACGAGCAAACTAAATAACAAACAAAAACATATTAGTATTTTTTTATAGCAAAAAAAAATGAAAAATGCCTTTTTAAATGGCGTGGGAGAAGTTAAAAAGTTTTTCGAATATAAAAAAAATCCAAAATTAAATATTAGGAAATTATTGATTGTATGCAGTTGTGTTTGAATAAAATAAGACTGGCGGCTTTTACTTTTACGTTGAAGGTTATTTTTTAAATAAAAAAATAATAAAAATTTGTGAAATAATTTTAATTTTTTTATGAATAATATTTAAAAATTTGCGATTTTCAACTTTGTGCAAGTAAACATCGGAGAGTCAAGTAAAGTATACCATCTAAATGGTATTGAAATATATTTTTTTAAAAATGAAGAGCTTTTTAAATTTTTGATTTTTTTTTTTCAAATAAAAATTATAATTTTTTTAATTTAAATTTTTTGGCTGAGAAATAAATAAATAATAATTGTTATAATAATAACTCCCCTAGTTAAAATGTTGGAATACTTTTTTAAGCATAACTATTACAAAATTAATCATTTTAGTTATGTTTGAATTTTGTTTATTTCTTTTTTTAAAATTGATAATTATTAGTTTAAAATATTTCGATATTTCGATATTTTGTTTTTGTTATTTTTTTTAGTTAAAAAAACAAAAGTTTAAAAGTCTAGCATTCTTAAAAAAAACTGTAGCCCGCAGCCATTTTAGAACACAACTGTAAATATTTAGTTCTCTTTCCAACTAAAGTAAGTTCATGGTGCAATTAAAAAGGTGACCCCAATAAAATATCTGATCGTTAACTTTAACTTTTTAAACGTTTTTTGCTTGTCAAAAGCATAATGCGCTGCACAAACAATTTGTGTAGAGCAAACCGAAATAATGCGGCGTAAGAACGCAACGGTTGCATAATGCAATTTTGACAAAAAGTTAGGGTGTGAAGGGATGTCATAAGACGTCCGGACGAGTGCAGTTTTCCAGGCTGAGATTTTGTCAGTAACGAGGGTCACGGAATTGGTGGGGGAGAACGCCGGGGGAAGACGGAAAGTAAGAACCTTCGTCGATAGTCAGGCCGCGCTTAAGGCTCCAAAGGGACATTGTCAGGCCTAGACTTGTGGACGACTATAGAGGTGATCTCAGGGCTCTGTTGGGTGCCGGGTAAATGTGGCGTTGCTAATAAACTGGCCAGGAAGTGACCGGCCGAAAATAATGGGCTGGGTTGTAAGCCGGTTTGACCACCAATGGGTTTCTATTATAAATTGATAGAGAATTGGGTCATGGACAAAGTGGGTCATGTGTAAAATTGGGACTCTCACAGGCCACTGCTATTTAAGATATATTACAAGTAAATGGGATAGAAACTTTTCGGCTTCTGCAGTTAATGCGGGAATGTGGAGATAGAGCATATGGGACACCTTGTCACCTTTGGGTGGAGGTGGCAAATAGCATTCGTCACTACACTTCGTAACCTAACCTAAAGAGTGAAGTTAGCTGCAAAAGAAAAAAAATCAAAGCTTTTCGTAAATGTTTGCAAAATTGATTTTCTTTGTTATTTGTTTTAGTTTTTGCTACAAAATTTATTATGCCCGTTAACATATATACTCATGTCTACTGATTTAAAAAAAAAAAAGGAGTTAATATTTTTGGTTAATTTTTCCACTAAGTAGTAGTACTATTTGCACATTGTCGCAAGGGCTACCGATGTTATTTAGGTATCTAAGTTTAGCGTTAGAGATGTGCGGTAAAAAAACGCACCACTTCCCGCTCTTATTTAGATTTGTATGTTAGAAATTCAAACGTTTTCATTGCATGTTATTACAAGATTTTTTTTTAATTCTGAACAACAATCACCTTTTATAGTTACACCTTGAATTTACTTTTTTATTCATACTGAGTTTTTGTTATTGTACGTCTTGACGAGACAAATCCATGTCTTAACAAACGTCAAACTTAGTATATAAAACGTTATGGATTTGCCTCGTCAAGACGTTTGTAGGTTAATTTTAGGAAAATGTTTAAATAATATCCGTTAAAAGTTTTTGAGTACATTAATTAGCCTGCTTTTTTTAAGCAGGATGTATTTTGTGCTACATTTGTTAATCGGTGTTATGTAAAAGGATAATATTAGTAGTGTAGTTATATAAGTAATAAAAATAATAATAATATTGCCAACTTATAAACAAACAATATCTATGTTAGTAAATAGCTTGTCAGGATTAAAAGAAATAAAATGCTTTTAAATGATCCTTGTAAATTGTTTTTTCTTTTTATTTTAACATACATAAATGAGGGGAATGCATTTTTAATTGACATTAAAGAAAATTTTTTTCTTTTATCTAGTCTGTTTTGTTCTGAAAAACACGTTAAACGTAGTGTTGTATGGTGAGTGAGTGGATAAGCTAAGTTCATTCTAGGCAAATAATTGGCAAAGTAGACAAGAGAAATAAAAATATTAGTTTCCCATGTTGGTAAACAAATTTTGTTTGAAAAAAGGTAAACTTACTAGATAAATTAATAAAATTCCTCTTTTTTTAATATATTTAAGCTGCTGAATATGAAATAGATGTGTTGCATACCCATCATTTTACTATATCTTTTTAATGCACGATTTTAAAACCCTGTTACAGGAATAGTAATAGTATTTTTCCTCAAATATTTGCCTAGTGTGAACTTACCTTGAAAATTGTGTTTTTTTTTATTTGCTGGATAAAAAGTCTAGGAAATAAAGATTTGTTCCTTCTTCTTGGTAAATCAAAACTATTGGTGTTATTGTTTTTGTTGTTTTTTTACTTTTTTCATGTATAATTAATATCTATTATATGTATACGTGTATGTGCTTGTTTATGCTTATGTTTGCTAAATTCGCCTTTATATCTTGACATACAAAATATATAGTGTTTACATATGTATGTATTATAATTATTTTATATCTTTAGCTAAACAGACACTTAATGATTAATGTTTTTTTTTCTGGTTGTTCTTTGTTGATGATTATAAATGATGAATAATGTAATTCATCATTTCAAATAATAATTATTTAGTATTGACCCTCATTTAATTAACATAATTATATTCATATTATTATTTCAAATTATAATATTATTGTTAGTTAATTTATATTATAATATGTACGTGTGTGCATAATTGTAATTATTGTTAATTGAAAAATCCTTCTATAAAAGAGCACAACAACAATAACTTTTTTTCTGTCTTTTATCTTGGGTCATATTCATTTCACGCACTATTGTAGCAAATACTTCATTGACATTAATACGATCTTTAGCAGATGCTTCTATAAATGGACATTCCCAGAGTTGTGCTAGGGCATTACCTGTAAAACAACAAAACATATAGAAAACAAAAACAAAATATATAATATATTGTAAAGTTTAAACTGTTTCAACAAACACAAGACAACGATTTAAAAAAAATGCGCAGAATAATAAAAATCAACGGGAGCTAGTCAAAATTTATCAAAACTGCAAAATTTTTTTAAGGGTTAACATTTTTTGATGAAGCGACATTTCATTGGGATTTTACTGGGTTGCTGGCTTTTCAATATATCTTTCTATTTTATGTGCTGTTTTTGTAAGCCAAGTAGTGATCGTCTGGGTACGAATTATATGTATTTTGGTTTTGTTTACAACATCAAAATAAATTCGAACCCAGACGATCACTACTTGGCTTATAAAAACAGCACAATAATGTGTCAAATGGGTTATTCACAAGGTAATTTATCTGTCGTAACACTTTAAATCCTATTTGAATTTGGGCTTAAAATTTTACTTTTCTTTAGGAAAACAAGACCATGTAATGAAATTGCATTGTAAATTTCATCCAGCAGGATATATTGTTTGTGTTGAAAATTGGGCAGATTTTAGTTTTGTTACTCATATAAAATTAGTTTTTTAAAAAAGTTTTACAAACCTTCGGCGGTCGAAACTTCTCTTTGGCAATCTAAATCTAATTTATTAGCGACTAGTAAAATAGGTGCTGGTTGACTTCCTTTAACACGTGTTATAACATTTTTCATGCTGGAAATATCCTAAAAAATATACATGTAAAAGCAAAAAAAAATTATTAAAAAAAATTTTCAATTGCTTAAAATTGTTGTTGTAATTTGTTTAATTTAAAACTTCGTGTACGTGTTGTAAATCGTCAAAGTCGTAAAAATATTTTTAGTTATTTTTATAGAAATAGTTGCCACAACTCGTACAACACTTTTTGCTATGTTTTAGGAATGTCGCAGATTATAAGTTTTAATTTTTATTCTACCTTTTAAAGTCCAGTAGTCAATTCTGTCTGAATTTTAGGTTTTTAAATTTGGCATATATCTCAACACGGATGGTGAAGGTGAATTAATTGTGTGACTCTACACTAAACTATAAAAATTTTAACCCCTTTTTTACTATGAAAAACAGAAAGAAATTACACTTTTTACAATTTCAGCGAAATTTAAAAACACATTAAACACAATTTAATTTTTAATTATTGGTTTAAAATAAAAAAAAAACAAAAAAAATCAGGGGATAGCAAAGATACGTTAAGTTTGTCTTACTTGTTTTTTTTTTTATAAAAGAGAGAACTCCAAACGTGAGTGTGTCAAATTTCACATGTAAAAAAGAAAAAAAGAGAATATTTAACCATGGTGGGAACATTAATTTTTGATTCAGTTGACGGTGTCTTTTTTACAAGGTGCCTTAATACAAGGTGGTGTTATTTCGTCAGCTGATTATTGTTAATTTTGCTTTGTTTCAACAGCTAGGTGTCAAAAACTGCATACCTTACGTCTGTTTGTTTGTGTGTTTGTTTGCCTGTTTTTGTCATCTTTGTGTTAGTCCCCGGGTTTTCAACGTAAAAATGTCAAATGGTTGTTGGTGTTGTATTTGTAGTAGTTGCGCTACCACCTTTGTATAAACGTACTAAAATGACGCTCCTGTATTAAAGGCGGTGGCACATAGAATCCGTCGTACTTCAAGCGTTGCCTTTTTTAACTGACATTAACGTAACAACGCACATAGAATCCTTTGTAAACGGATGTTAAATCAGCTGATTTTTTATATTGTTGAATTTCACAGAGTTAAAGTAAAAACAAAAACAACTAATCAAAATTAAGGTTATTAACCAGCTGGTAGTTGTCAAAGTACCTGACGTACGTTAAAAGTTGCCCAACTTTAGTACATTGCGTAAAAAGAGACATACTGAATGTGACATTGCTCATAATAAAACATGTTTTTCAAATTAGCTGTCAGTTAAAAAAGGCGAAGTATGACGTACGACGGATTCTATGTGCCGCCGCCTTAAGCAACAAATTACAAAAATTCCGTAATACGTACCGGTCTGAAAAGCTAGGCAAAATACAAAATAAACTGTCGTAGTTTTTACGACTTACAACACGCATAGTAGGTTGTGGATTGAAAAATTGTATATAATTGTATATACTTATGTACAATTTAAAGTGCATATACATATATGTACATAAAACAAGAATTTTGTTTTGTAACTTACCTGAAATGTTTGATGGCTTGTTAACGAATACATAACGATAAATCCGTGGCCGTTTTTAATATAGAGATCCCTCATTGAAGCAAATTGTTCTGTACCAGCAGTATCTAAGATTTCTAGCACACATGGCGAACTATCCACCTACAACATTTGAAACAAATAAAAAAAATTTAGAGCCTTATATCGTAACACGCAACGCAAAAAAAAACAATTTTTTTAAGAAAACAAAAATTGTAAAAATAAATTAATCCATTTTGTTTTGAAAGGTTTTCCCTAATTACAAAAGTCGGTGTTAATGCCGTCCCATATTTTAAGCTGCAGGAAATTTAATTTGTCGTCGTCAACTCGACCCGAAATCATTTTTAATTTGCAGGTAGATATGTTAATATCATGTTATTGATATTTTTAAAGAAATAAATACCAGTAATTAAATGTTTAAAAATCGATTACAATTCTGTATCAAAATAGAAATAAAAACATGTTTTTTCAATTTTAATGTTAAGAAGCATTAGATTTTTATACGAAAAGGATATTTGCGGCCAAACAATTCCACAATGAAAAAGTAAAACGAAGAAAATTTCGATTCGAAATGAATAGGTGTGAAAAGTTTAATTTAAAAGTCGCCCTCAATTGTGTAGGCCGCTGTTATTCGGAATGAGCGGAATTATTTATCTTTCTTCTTGATAAACGAATTGAAGTACTAAAATAGCTCTGAAAAATTGGGCGAAGTTGGATACATGTAAATACCGGCAAAAGCAATTGGCAAGGTGCGTTGGCGAAACAAATAGATCTATAAATTGTCCTCACACCCAAAATTATGCATTGCCAAAAATTACATGCTGATTTCTAAAACGAATTTAGGAAATTAATTTAGAAAAAATGTTTTACTATTATAAGAGACATGGGGTTGTGGCTTATTAAATTGTTGAAACAGTCAAGGTGACTTAAGTTATGCAAACAAATAACAATGAAAAACATTTCCGTAGAATGATAACACTTTGTAGTAAAAGATATTAAAAAGATTAAAGAGTTTAAGTCCAAACTGCTTAGATAAAGTGGCTTTATCTTAATGTCTGGTAGGCGTTTTTGTAATAGTTACAAAGATTTTTACAACATAAATAGGCAAATAAATAAAATGGTTAACATTAGCCAAAGGTTTAAAGATAACTAGATTTAAAACTTTTATTCAAGTTTGAAATTTATTAAACATTTTTATTCACTAATGTGATAAGATTTTGTTATCTATTGAAGGTAAATTTGTACCCCTTTCTTTTTTAATGCCTACATACCTATATAAGTTAGGTTCAACTATCATAGGTATAATGAAAGAGAGGATATGTACATATATTCAGTAAAATCGGTCAATTCACTGAGAGACAAAAATAAACAAATTAATGTAAAGTGGAAAACATGGTGAAATTAATTATCAGGTAAACACATCCAGGAAAGAAATTTTGACTCTCTTATTTTTTATATATGGAGTTTGACAACAGGGTGGGGAAATTAGTTAAGCCGCACTGTCAAACTCCATATATAAAAAAGAAAAGAGTAAGAATCAAAAATTCTCTCTGTAATGCCTTCACCTGATAAATAATTTTACAATGGTAGAAAGAAAGGTAATTAAACTACAACAATGAGACTGGCAGACTTGCACGATACCATGATACAACTAATAAGGTATACTAGACCCTGCAATAACTACTAATTAGAGCCAAATTGAGAACATAAATTTGACATTTTGGCTCTAATCAGCTGGGCCGACGAGTTTACCTGCTTATTTGTATCATGCACGATACTAACTAGACTTGGACACAGGGCATAAATTTAAAACTGATAGGTACATGCTTAAAAAGTAATTTTTTATTTATCAAACAAATCCTTTTAAGTACATTTGCCTGTCCGTTGACCCGAATCAATCCGATGGGATTGCATTGGAAACTTTTAATCGCTTTGTACCTATGTACATAAATAAAACCTAAACAAATTATTTTTAATAAAAAAAAAGAAAGCACTCAAATCAATGATCACAAAATTAATGATTTTAAAACACATTTTTTTCCATTACATACCCACATACTTATATGATTAAGAGATACATATCAAAATTTTGGTAACATTTTTTAAATATTACAAAATTTTTATATGCATATGCATACATACATACATATGGATGAGTTTTTTATGCATATGCTAATTTACCTACATCTCTTTATACATACACTTAACTATATACATATGTACGTACATGCAAAATAACATGTCTACATACATATGTATGTAGGTATGTAATTTATAATACAAACCTCAATTTCTTTGCGATAAAAATCTTCTATTGTGGGATCATATTTTTCTATAAAACATCCTGATACAAATTGCACGGTTAGAGCAGATTTGCCAACACCTCCAGACCCCAGCACAACAACTTTGAATTCACGCATATTAGACGGTGATATTTGTAATATTGCCTATTGCCGCCGTCGCTGCTGTTGTGACTATTTTAACGGGCACTACAAGGATAATGAGGATCACGTTTAACTAAAGAAATAATTTTATTATGAGAAGTCTTATTATAATGTAAAGATATGTATATAGAACTTTTACCTCAAATTATCTGTGGGAGCTGCTTGATGTAATACATATATTTTATGTTTTAGTGTTGTTTTTTACTTGTTTGTTAAATAAGCAGTTTTAATATACACATGTATACACATATATAACTTATATTCACATGCACATACTCTCATGCAGTCACCAATGCACAAACACTTTCGCATATACAAACATATATAGATTTAAATTAAATTGTTCATTTATTTCACATTTAATATAGATATGCAAAACGTTTCAAGCCGAAAACGATTTAAATAATTATATGTAGTACGCTAGCACTATTTGATTTTAGATATATTAAAATCTTTTGCTTTTATCTTATTTTTTTCTCGTGATTTTTGTTCTTTCTTTTCTGCCTTTGTAGAGTTTCAGTGAATTAAAATGCTTTAGTATTGGTATTAGAGGTGGTGAAGTAGTTCGTTCTTAAAATATATACGAAGTCAGAGTAGGGAGCAAGCGAAATATCAGCAAATTACTGTTATTAATTAATTCCTTTCTACTTTTAAACATTTTCAGTACAAACGAACTATATTAAAAACGTGTTTAATTATTTTCTACATAACATCTTAATATTAAACAATGAATAATCACGACAACGAAACAACAATTGGCAAAACAGACCTACTTGCTTTGTCTAAATTTTACAAAAATCTTCAGGAGACCTACTCATAAAAGCATTGCCATATTTTTTAACTCTCCACATGTTGAACACATTAATACTGCATTTGCCGACATTAAAATACAGTGTTGCATTTTATATAAACCAGATGCATTTTTATTACCTCTTAATGATTACTTTAATTTCAATTTATTATGTAAAACTTTGGTTATTCTTATTATAAAAATTTGAATTGAAATAAATATTATTAACAACTGATTATTATTGCTGAATAATAATATAAAAATCTTTTAAGAAATGCCGGTAATATGCTTATTAAAAAGCCAATTCAAGTAATCGTTTACTATACGTACATCACCATAAACCACTTTTTTGTGTAACTGCTTTGATGTAACGATTAGCTGTCAACATTTTTTCTTGTAAACATCGTTTGGAGAAAAAGGAATTGGTTTTTTTATCGATACAAATCTATTAAAATATGAAAAAATTCATATAAAATAAAGTAAAAAAAGTTAATAATTTAAGGAGAACAAAAATCTTGGAAGATTTTCACAAGGGAATATACTTACGTATTAAAAAGGTATGAAAAATACTAAGTAGGTATATGTGTGTGAAAAATCCGTATGTATCCGCATTTTTTTAGTATGTGCATATGTGGTATAAATTTATGTATACATAGAAATTAAATGATTTGTATTTTTTTTTTCAGTATTTGTGCAAAATGTTCGACTCCACCCAAGAAATAAGTTTGGAAGTTTGGCAAAAATGGATTTTGGATGCTATTGCAAAAATCCGTTCTCAAAAGCAAAGGCCCAGTGTGCAACGTATATGCCAGGCAATAGGTACACATCATAAATTTCACGAAGACATTGTTGCCGAGAAATTGGAACAAATTGTCGAAACTGGCGCAGTTATTAAAGTATACAATAAGGGGTTGCATTCCTATAAGGCTCCTATGGCGAAGCGTATAGTTTGCATAGAGAAAAATACAAACTTGTGCAAAATAGTGGCTAGAGCTGTACACGATTTAGGCGAATGTGAGGGATCAACCGTAAAGAGTATTGAAAATTATATTCAAAAATTTAATAACATTCAACTAGTTGGCGATGCCGACTATAAAACTGTAATAAAGCAGTCGATTAAAAAAGCAGTTGAGGCTGGTTTTCTTATACAGGAGGGTAAACTGTACAAAAAAGGACGTTCGTTAACTACCCCACGAAACTCTAATGCAACGGCGGACATGCCAGTTCAAATAGTAAGTATAAAAGAAAAAAAAAATGTGTTTCCTGAATAAAATTAATGACATCTGTATGTATTAAAAATTTTAATAGGGCAACGATACATGCAAGCATTGCTCAGGAAATGCTCAAAAAAACTTGAATGGCATTCCTGAACCATTAAGTTCATGTAAACAATGTGGCATTTCTTTGCACACAACTTGCGCCAATATAGCAGCAAAATGTAAAACGCAGTCTTTTGTTTTGCTTTATATGCTAGTGACTAAAGGCAGTTCGTGGTATTGTGAAAATTGCGTCAAATGTAATGCATGTGGCAAGGGTAACAAGGGGCCCTGCCTATTGCAATGCTTTGTTTGTCAAAAGAACTTTCACTTGAACTGCTTGGACACAATACCGGACAAGAAGCCTAAACACCCATACAGATGCAGTACATGTATGAAATTAAATACAGACGTATTTAGATTAGTTAAGGGCAAAGATGCTCAAAAGAAAATGGTTTTAACCAAAAGTCGGTATGTTTCCCATTGAAGTTTATATATATTTTTTTAAAATTTAACAATTTTCCTCCTCTGTCCTTATATTTTGCTATGATATAGAGCATCTGCAACTGCTAAGCAGCAACAGAAACAAGTTTCAAATTCACCTTCTTCAAAACTTAATTTGAGTATGACGAGTACACCACCAAACAGCTCTCCGGAGAAGGGATGGTCAGCTGCCAGAAGTAAGTGTGGTGCCAAAACAACTCCCATAAAAATTGAAACAAATTCTTTTGAAGCTTCATCAACAACAGCATCTGCCGCAGCAGCTTTAGCTAAGATAAAAGCGCAAGCCAATGCAGCCGACGCGCTTAAGAAACATTTTAACGCCTACCAGGAATCGACACTAAAAAATCTAAAAAGTCGTAAAAGGGCGCTGTCCAATTTATCATCGTCAAGCTCTTCGAGTGACAGTGACGATGAACAGAATAACGATGGTGACGATCAGGACAACGACGACACATCATCATCAGATTCATGCTCTTCAACCAGCAGCAGTGGTTCCGACTCGTCTGAAAGTAGTAGCGACAGCTCTGATTGTGATGACAACGATGACGATAATGACGACGATGATTATGATTCTGAAAATAGTGAATCAAAATCAAATGCTATGCTGGCACAAATATATAAGAAGCAAAAATGCGAAGGTTTATTAAATGCTGGGTCATCGTTAGGGAAGCATTTAAATTTAGTGCAACCACAGAAGGAGGAAGAATGGGGATTTGCAGCAGTTGCAAAAAGTCATCCGGACATTTTTGCCAATAACAGCAACAGCAATAACGGTAATTCAAGTAGCGAAGCTGTTAAAAACCTAAAATCTGTAAAACGAAAAATGGCAGAGCATTTTACATTGACTTCCAAAGATCAGGAACAAGAACAGAAGCAACAAAACACTCCAACATCAAGCAAAAGGTAAGTTATTTAAATAAGATACTATTAGCTCCAAATAATGCCTCTTTGCGCGAAAACAAAACATTAAAATTTTTGTTTTCTCTTTTACTTGTTAATCAATTTTAACATAGAAAAATTGGCATTTAAAAACCCCTTAATTACAGGTGCACAATAAACATTACATGTAAAGTTTAATATGTAAGGCAGGAAAACAATATTTCAAATGAAGAATTTAACAAAAAATATCAATAAATAAAAGATGTACTTAAGCAAACGTGTGTAGAGTTTAAGAATTTTAATTTTTTTTTCTATTAATTAAAAGCTATTTATTATACATAAGTCTTTAGGTAATACCTATAACCATATACTACCAAGATTTAAGAGTAAATTTATGACTAATTTTTATAAATTGTTTTTTACGAAACGTGATTTGTAACGTTAAAAAACTAGTTGTCAAAGAAGCAATAAGATAAATAAAGCAAGTTATTAAAAACTACACCAGATTCATTAGCGTTATTTCAAATCGGTTTTGTAGAGTTGGGTCAGATTCACTTTTTAATTTTTTACATCTTTTATTACACGATAAAACAACGTATTCCCTGCAAAGCTTAGAAACATTTTAAGGCTCTAGCGGCATAGCAATTTGGGTAGGTCGCATTCAAAGCAAATATAATTTAGTCAGAATGAAATATTGCAATGTTTTCAGACGTTTTTCTTTCCTTTTTCACTTTTCTTCCTTGTGTTGGTATTATAATCTTGTATTCCTGGGACCCTTTTTTCTGTTGTTTGAATTGCGGGAAGAAAATTAAACAAATCTAAACAACTTATTGCGATTGATTAATGATTTGGAAGATAAAAAACCTTACAGATTTAAGACTGCAATGGCATTTGGAGTCTGTTGCTTTTGACATGCCCTTAAGTGTTATTAGTTTCAATAAAATACTGTTGTATTAGATTGATGCGTTTGGTTTTATACTTCCTAAATATTCAGTGTTAAGGGTAACTAAAATAGAAATTCATGCATACTCCATTTTAACAAGTTCTTTCTGCATTTTAAAGCTTTTTATTATTCTATCCGTCACGAGCTTTTTTCCTTCTATTTTTAGGAAGGAACTATTAGCAAAAGCAGAACTTTTACAGCAACACCCTCAGATAGAAAAACAAAATTTAATGCAAAAATCGTTGCTGGTCCATACAGCCTCGACTGTAACTGCACAATCGGTTTCTGTTCAGAATGACTCAAAGTCAGCTGCAGACAAAACAAAAAATAGGTCCAGTCCACAGACACAAGTTCAAAAAGAACCAAAACCAACAACCATGATGATAAAATACAAACCAAAGCCATCGGCAACAGAAATCAGTTCAAATAAAAAAACTGAAACCCCAATGGTGCAGAAGAAAGCTGTTTTATTAAAGTCTATGCCGCTGGAAAAGAAGCCAATACAAAAATCGATCGAAGAAGATGACGAAGATATTATACCGTATTTATCGCAAAAGAATGTCATCAAATATAAAATGCTGGAAGAAATGGACAAAGAAGAAAATCCCGAAAAATTGGAAGAAGAAGCAATTAAAGAGCCAGAAGAAAAGCATCCCTGGGAAGTAAAGGTGGATGAAAATCCATTTGACTCCCAGCCACTACCAAATGGTGTATCGCAAGCTGATTTTGATATCTATAAAGTGATAAGGGAGAGAGCACGCAAAACAATAGCCGGTGCAATGGAGAGTCCCAGCAAATTGATTGCAAAACCAACTTTTATTAATTCTAACGATGAACGTTGCCCTGGCTCAATAGAAATAGGAAAATGGCATATAGAAGCTTGGTATTCCAGTCCATTTCCACAGGAATACGCCAGGTAATTTCATTTTAAATTATAGAACTTTAAAATAACAAGAAAAAAGCTGTTTTTGCATTAAAAATCTTTTGGAAAGATAATTCATTCCAATTGATGCTCCTATTTTATTAGACAGCCTTATTCTGCATCTCGACTATGCTCCTACATTCAATTATGCAAATATTTAGGAAACAGGACAGAACAAAAGCGATTTTTTTTTCTAGAATTTTTAATAAACGGTTTCATTAATTAAGATCGATAAAAGGTAGGTTAAGAGTTGAAATAAAAATTAATCTTAAGGTTAGGTTACGAAGGGGTGCCCCGGTAGATCAGTGGTAAGTGCACGAGTCTACCAGTCTGGGGGTTGTAGGTTCGATTCCCACCAGAGACCCTGGTAAGTTTGCTTCATTTTTTGTTCTTTCTTTCTTATCCTTCTCTAAATTTCTTCTTTCTTTCTATCTCAACCCATTCTATCTGCCTCTCCAGGTAACACAAAGGGACCGAATCAAGCGGATCCTTATCTTCAACGGCTGCCTGTTCCACCTTACCTAACCTAGGTTACAAAGGGTAGTGGCAGGTCCAACTCGTCACCTCCACTCGGAGGCGATCAGGCCCATTGTAAATCCCTTCAGAAAGGTATAAGGATAAAGAAAGCAAGAGTACCGTCTGCAAGATGTCCAAGAAAGTCAATAGTCATAGGCCCTGAATCGCCTATCTGCCTAGCCACCCAACTCCTTTAATTAAACCTATGATGCTCCCCAGCCCACTGCCAGGCACCTTACCAAGTTTATCTAAGAAGCGTCCTCCAAACAACCTCTGTCGGCGAATCTGCAGCCCAGGTCAGTGGCAGACAAGGTGTTCTACCGTCTCTATCTCCTTCTCGTCTCTGCATACCCTGCAGAAATCTGGAGAGTTCCTGTCCCAATTGTTCGTCCTATATCTCACATCGCAGTGCCAGTCCCAATAATGCACCTCAGAACCCCCCTGCTCTCCTTGAGCAGCAGGTCAGTGCCCATCCTGTCCAGCCTGAGCCATAAAAGTCTAGAGATTCTGCAATTAGCCCTGTCACTCCAGGCTTGGCCCATCTTGTCCATTATCCAAGTCCCTATCAGTCCATAACAGAAACTCAGTGGTGGCCTAACCGGCACGCAACTGAGTTCAATATCCCGGGCCGATCCCTTCCTTGCCAGTTCATCGGCAATCTCGTTGCCGGAAACGTCATAATGACCCGGAACCCAGCAGAGCCTGACCCTACGCGCCCCCGTGATCGCCCGAAGAGTACGTCTGCAGTCACGAGTCTAGGCCTGACATAATGTCCCTCTAGAGCCTTAAGCGCGCCCTGACTACCAATGTAGATTGTCACGTCCCCTCTCCCATCCGCATCCTCCCCTATTAATTCCGCGGCCTTCGTCACAATTTTAGCCTGGAAAATGCTACTGTCGTCCGGAAGTCTATAGGACCTTCCTTCCCCCGTGTCCATTATATAGACACCAGCCCTGGTGCCTTCCTCCATTTTCGATCCGTCAGTAAAGACTGCACACCCCTCATACAGCTTCTCTGATCCCTTCCATGCCTCCTTATCCGGAAACACTACCTGGGGCAGGATCCCAATCTTAGGTTAGGTTAGGTAGAACAGGCAGCCGTTGAAGGAAAGGATACAGCTCACTTGGGTTCGCTTAATTCGGTCCCTTTGTGTTACCTGGAGAGGCAGATAGAATAGATTGAGATGGAAGGAAAGAAGAAATTTAGAGAAGGATAAGAAAGAAAGAAAAAACAGAAAATGAAGCAAACTTACCAGGGTCTCTGGTGGGAATCGAACCCACAACCCCCAGACTGGTAGACTCGTGCACTTACCACTGATCTACCGGGGCACCAATCTTAAGTGTAGAAAGGATTAGAAAGTAAGGAAAATAAGATAAAAGTAGACTTACCAGACTAACTCTGGTGGGAATCGAAGCTGCGACCCCTAACTGGTAGACTTGCGCACTTACAGTCTGCCATGGCACCCTACATAATAAGTAAGAAGTTTTTGTGCCCAAATTATTCCACAGTAAAAAACCGGGAAAGAGAAAATTCGTTTCAAAACAAAATGCAGAATAGGGGTGACTTAATGTATGGCAATCTCATATATATAAATACATTTATACGTACATTTGTATATACTTACTTATGACGACTGGTAAATAAAATTTTTTCTTAGGTTGGCTAAATTGTTTTTATGCGAATTTTGTTTAAAGTATACAAAAAGTCGCGCAGTTCTCGATCGGCATCAGAATAAGTGTTCATGGAAACAACCACCCGGCACAGAGATATATCGTCATCAGGACCTTTCGGTGTTTGAAGTTGATGGGAATATCAATAAAATCTATTGTCAAAACTTGTGCCTATTGGCAAAACTTTTTCTAGACCATAAGACACTCTACTATGATGTGGAGCCCTTTCTGTTCTATGTTTTAACAAAGAACGACAATAAAGGTTGTCATCTCGTTGGTTATTTCTCCAAAGAAAAACATTGTGCCCAAAAGTATAATGTGTCCTGTATTCTGACTATGCCACAATTTCAAAGGCAAGGTTTTGGGCGTTTTCTTATTGATTTTAGTTATCTTTTGAGCAGAGAGGAGGGTCAATTAGGCACCCCGGAGAAACCTTTATCGGATTTGGGTAGACTCTCATATTTCTCATACTGGAAATCGATCCTTCTAGAGTATATGTACGAGCACAAAAATGATCCCAAAATAACTTTCAAGGGAATTGCTTTAGAAACAGGTCTAACAGTGGTGGACATAGCTTTGGCCCTAGAGCTCTTAGACTTTATAAAGTTACGTAAAAACGAACATGATATTCGCTATCAAATCAATATAAAAGTTGATTGGAAAAAAGTAAATGAGCACCACATCAAGCTGGAAAAATTAAATAATCGCATTCAAATCGAACCGGAAAGTCTACGCTGGAGTCCACTTTTGACGTATGTTAAAAATCATTCAATTGACCAGGCAGGACGACCAAGTCTTTCGCCCAGAAAAAGTATTTTAAAAATGGAAGTATCGTCTAATTTACCTAAAATAAACACCCAAAGGTCTCAAAAACCACAAACATCTTCTTCAACATTGTTGTCTTCGTCGAAAACAGTTAAGAAAAAACCGGCAGCTTTTAAACAAAAGCCCAAACAAGATGAAGATAAGAACATTGTTCCAAAACTAGAGAACGTATCAGCAAGCGGGCATATTGCCGAAAGTGTACGAAAGAATTCGGAAAATTTATTTCAAGATATTGAAATTGAAGAATATGCAAACAAACGCAAGAGAACTGAAAGTCCTTGCGAAACAGAAAAGGAAACCGAAATTCAAGTAAAAAATGTAACAGAAGAGATGCAAAATGATAACACGGACTTAAAAAACCAAGATAAAGGCAACGACATGGAAATATGTTCACCGATTGAGGAAATTCAAAGCGAGCATGACCATCATGATCAAGAAGAGGACCAACTAAATATAAAACCGAAAAATGAAAATGATTCTAATATAAAAGAAGAATTAATTGAAACTGCAAAAAACAGTTCAAATCGCTCCCAACGTCTGGCTAATCGAAAACAGGGTACTAATTTACCTCCTCTTAAAAGAAAACACGAAGAGTTATCTGAATCGAAAACAGAAAAAACTTTAGAACTTACTTCTGCCAGCACTAACCCAGAAGCTATTGAGGAACCTGTTTTGAAAAACATTCAAAACGATGGTCATGCAAAAACTAACGTCGCCAAAGACGAAGTGGAACAAGAAAAAGAAACTAAAGAAGATGCAGCAAAAGTTAATGTAACGACTACAATGATGGAAGAAAAGAGAATAGAAAAAATATCGAACAAGAATACAGAAGAATTAAAAAATGATAAACGTGTTCCCAATTTGTTTCCCAAATTAAGAGCGAAAAATTCAGGCAAAATGAATGAGGATCTTACAAATGATTGTGAAATGGAAGCTCCTAAGCTTAAGCCGATATCCAATGAAACAGAAGCCACTAAACCTTGTGAGTCAATTAAAGATATAAAAAACGAAAACTTTAAAAAATCAACCATTAAAGTTGAGTACAATCCCCCATCTACATCTTCCTGTACTATATCGCCACCTAGTTCGGTTATCAAAACCATTGAAAACGATGAAAAAGTTCTAGAAGCTGTTGCAAAAAAGACAAAAAAATCTCTTTTCAATGAAACGGAAAATATTATTAAACCTGAGATTGAAACCGCCAACGTTTCAAACATCCACCAACCTCTTGACACTACTGCTGCTGCTGAAGAACAGAAAGATAAAGCAAATCAGGGTGAAAGAGGGAGTATTGACACTGAATTAGGGGCAAAAGTCCAAGAACCCATTAAGCTAAATAATGAAAATATTTCCAAAGATAAGTGTGACTCGACAAAAGTCAATGAACATGCAGCAAAGGAAAGTGTATCTGTAATAAGTGAATCTAAGGCCGCAAATAAAAATTGTGATGTTCCAAGTATTGCCAATGTAGAAGCTACTAAGGAATTAAAAGCTCAACCATCGGTTGAAGACACCAAACCGGAACCAAAAAAGGAGGCAGAAACTCTAAAAACCGAACAACTTTCCCCTGTCGCCAAGAGTCCCAATAATGTTGAAACAGCTGTAACAAATAGCGAAACCGCTAATTCTAAGATTTCAAACGAGTCTGCAAAAAAGTCTCTTGATGCAGAAATAAAAGTTTCAAAAAACTCAACAATGGAGGAAATAAACCAGAAGGTGACTAAGCCACAAGCATGCCTGCCAACAAATGTTCCACTTCAAACGGTTGTCAAACCAGAAATTTTACCAGTGCTGCAGCAGTCAACAGAGCAAGTTCAGCTTAAAAAGGAGCAAACCACTTCAAAGAGCCCAATGAAACCAATGGCACCTGTCAACTTACCTGACACAAAACCTATTATAGTTCCAGCCCCCTTGGCGGCCCAAAATATACTGCAGGCTTCAGAACAGCACCTTCAAATGTCTCATCAGCTGCAAGTGCCAGCCCAAGCGCATCAAGCACATCCCACGGTTTTACATTCATCAAGTGGTGGCATATTGAAAACCCCGGTTGACAAGTTTAAGTGTAAAATGGAAAGAAATCCCGACAGAGGTACTTCGGAACATGTTCCAAGCATTGTGGCAACTGAACGTCAAACCGGACATGAAAAGCACATTAAATCTTCGAATAAGTCAAAGGATAAGTTGGAATCAAAACTGTCAATGGAATCTAAAGGTAAAACCATGCATACTGGGCGTGAAAAGCAAGAGCTGCAAAATAAATTAGTTGCCCAAGCCCAAAGCGTCAAGTCTTTACATGGCCCCATACAAATTAAGGAGGAAGACAGAATGTTGCAAGCCTCAGTAGCTTCTTCTGCAGCTTCCGCAGTTCACGACAAACTACATTTCAAAACTGCTGCGGAGCACAATTTAAACACGATCGATTTGAATAAAATAGCACCACAATTTCCCTTAAATCAGCTGTCCAATTACCATACATCCCAATATTGGCAGTGGGACTACTATGGCTATAATCTTTCACACTTAGATGCCACTGCGCAAAAGAATCAAAACAAATTCCATAAGGACTTGGCCACATCTATGGCATACAATAACTTTACACAAAATCTCTATCAATCGGCCAACTTGGCCATGCAACATGTACATCAACAACACATGCAACAACAGCAGCAGCAGCAACAACAACAACAACACCACCCCAAGGATAAGTTAAAGGCAGAACGTAAAACCAGTCCATTAAAAAAGGAGGAAATCATTAAAAACCACACCCATGCGTCCAGTGTAAACGAAATGATGCGCGAAGAAACGTCAGCCTGCAGTTATAATAGCAACAACAGCAATCAGCTGCTTTACGCGAATGCCCAAAAGAATAGGCCAACAACACAGTCCGATCATCATCATATACGTTCCGCTATTAACAATCATCAAGGTTCAACAAACAAATACCACAATGCGCAACAGCAGAGCGCTGTAAGTCTACTGGCGGCTCAGCAACTGCATCAGCAACAACAACAGCAACAGCAAGCGTCTTGTCAAAAAGCTAAGATTGAACAAAACATTAATCAATCAAATGCGGTTGCAGCATCAGCAAACTCCATAAATTCAAATGAGGAGAATAAAATAAAATCTTCAAGTTCTTCGGTTTTGGCTAATAATTCACAGCAGCAGCAGCAGACTGCTAATTCGTCGTCTACCGTCAGTCCAGACATAACACCTCCAATGGTTTACAACAATACCAACAACAACGAAACTTCGGCCTCTAATAATACAAATAACAACAGCAACAACAATTCAGGCACTGGCGCCAATAACAGTAGCAACAACAACAACAGCAGCAACACCAACCCAAATGCAAATAATGGTAGTAACGGCAACAACAATGGCCCTAATGGAATGCATCATTACGAATGTGGTCTTAATGTTCCAATGGGTATGGATTCACCAGCCAGTATAGGCAGCGATATTACACAGAATTCACCCGATGTATCCGGCAATGGTGTTCACATGCAACAACAGACACAACAGTTTACCAACTGCTCAATGCAAAATCAAGGCACTAATACACCAATGCACATGTCAATTCATACACCACAGCATATTCAACAGCAGCAACAGCAACAAAATAATATGAGCATCAACAGTCAAAATCTGAGTAATTTGGGGCATAATCAACAGCAACAACAACAACATAACACACAGCAAAATCGTAAAATGAATCAGGTATGTGAAAATTTGTTTTTTTTTAAATCATGTCAGTCAATCTTAGAAATTTTGAGATTTATTTAGGGGTTCGTCAATCACGCGCAGTTGCTAAAACTACCTATTTACTCAGCCACCTAACCCCTTTGAAGAATCCTATGATATTCTCTAGTCCACATCCAGCGACCTCACCAAGTCCATTTAAGAAGCACCCTCCCAGACACCTGACAGCGGATCTGTAGTCTAGGGTAGTGGCAGACCCCGTATGAGACTCCCAACCATACCTTAGAAACCCCTTGGTTCCCATCAGCAGCAGGTCATTGCCCCTTTTTCCCAGTATGGAAAACAGAAGCCAGGATATCCCGCAATCAGTCCTGTTCCTCCAGTTTTAGTTCACTTTGCCAATTACCCAAGTCCCTATCAGTTAATAATAGAAACCCATTCGTGGCCTTACCAGCTCAGACCCCAGCCCAATATCCTGTTATAACCCGCTCCTCGCCAATTCGTTGGCTGTCTCATTACCGGCAACGTCACAATAAGCCGGCACCAAATAGAGCCTAACCCTGCATGTCACCAAGATCGCAAAACCGGTTGCAATCCTCAGTTCTCACCTATGGAGTTTCTACAGGCATAATAGGCATTGAGAGGCTTCCTAACCCTCTCAGGACGATACCCAGATATATGGCTCTTTCTGACAGTCTCAGTTAAACCCCGTCAAGCTTTGGTAGCTCAAAAACCTGCCACCTTGTACTTTCTAGTGAAGAGAACTAGCTCCATATTTTCTGGGCTTACTCCCAGTCCCTTGTCCTTGGTCTAAGCATGCAAATCGGAAAATGCATTCTGCATCCCTGCGCTTGTGGTAGACAGAAATTTTCCCGTCCCTAAAACCATTATGTCGTCTGCATACGCCACTACCTTTATCCTCTTCGAGTCAAAGCGCCTGAGTATCCCGTTGCCCACCAATATCCACAGTGGTGGCGACAAGACCCCTCCTTGTGGCGTTCCTTCTGACCGCACTCCTTCTCAGATGTTCATTCCCCAAACTAAGTTTATTATCCTGCTGTCAAGTATAAAATATATCCACTCAATTAGGATGCCCTAAACCCCTACTATCTTTCAATAGCCTCTACCACCACGTGTCAACTTCAAGTAAAAATCTTGGTCACTTCCACACAGAGGTCTATTGTCCATTGTTAAACCCTTTAGGAAAGTAAAAAATAGTAAAAGAAAAAAGTAAAAGATTGGAAAATTCCTATCCAATTTGCTCGTGTCGCAGTGCTCCAAGAGTCCCCATTTTTCCCAACTAGATCCCTTATGCTTTGACTAAAAAGTCGGTAAGTGCCAACTTTATTTAGTACAGGCCACAGAAGTCTGGAGATCCTTGGCAATCAGCCCTGAACAATGTCGAATAAGTCGTTATAAAAACTCAGCGGTGGCTTTACCGACTCAGATGACAACTTAACACCTCAGCTGATCCCCTTCTATCGAACTTATCAGCAATTTTATTGCTGATAATGTCGCAATGACCAACAGAGCCTTACATTTAGTGTCGCCATGATCCCCTGAGAACACGTTTGCAGTTATCTACAAGTCTAGACTTGTCGTTATGCCATCCTAGAGGATAAGGAGCGGCCTGACTGTTAACATAGATTTGCACGTCGTTTCTTCCTGAATTCCGCGGCCCTTATCATCGCCAAGAAAACGCTTAATTTATCTGAAAGTCTGTATGATACCCAAACTATCGCAGAACCTATGTCTATATTCATTTTCAATTCATCAATCAGTCCTTCCTATCCGAGAACACTATCCAGGGTGAAACCATAAATTCGAAACCCACTATCCCGTAGTCCCTGTAGAGTCGTCCCTCTTCGACCTCACTAATCCCATATCCGGTTGTTTTTTCTAGTTCTTAGCTATGGGGCATGTGCAGATGTAGTAGGTATTTAGAGTTTCCCAGACCCTTTTTTACGCCACTTTACTTTTTTAAAACAGGGCATGCACGTTAATGCAATTAACCGCTTAGTGAGAGGTTTAAGTGTAGCAATGATATAACGAATAGTTCTAAGCGTGTTTAAAAATTCTAAATTGCAGTTTCTTAAAATCCTGAAATCGTACTTACTTAAATGGCCATTTATAGTTACCCATGTGGGTCATTGGCCAAAATAAAAATTATTTTCCAAAAAATTCGGTCTTCTGCTCTTCTTCTTAAATTTCTGACATTGAGTTTGGGAAGCTTTTTCGGACCTGGTATTTTCAACAAAAAATTGGTCAACCCCTTTTGCGTGTGAAATCCAGAAATCTGGTTTTACCATAATTACTCCCTAAGTTGGCAACCCTATTCCTGTTTATTTGCATCATACCCTTCTTTTGTTTTCAGCGCAGGGTGGTTATGCATGCTAGGGATTGTATTCATGATGGTTTGTGTATTTTCAACGTTTTTCCTCTTTCTTTTTGTGTGTTTAGAATGAAAACTCATCATCTGGTTCAAGCGCAGTACAGAGATCAACTACGCCAAAACTAATGCGAAGCTCAAATACATCGTCCTCAAATGCACACAGGCAGTCTAAACAACAACAACAGCAGCAGCAGCAAACTATAAACAATAGCCTTACACAACAGCAACAACAACAACAACAGCAGCAAGCTTTGGCCAGCCACGCCAATCAAAACAGTTCCGAACAAGCACAACATCAGGAACAATTGCATAACATACAGTTTGGCCAATTAAACTCACATGCTCATCATCAAAATATGCAAGGCTCGGAGAATATATACATTTCCCACCTGGGACAAAATTACGCTGGTAATGCTTCGAATTACAACGATATTGCCAATATGCCAGCTGTTATACAACAACGAATGTCACTTAATAGCGCCATAAATTCGCACACTGGGTCAGTTCGCGTCGAACAGTCATCACCTTCTTGTGCTGTCAACAATTTCTATTTACAAAATAATTTGGCTGCGAATGAGACGTTAAATAATGCAGCAAGGGTACCGATTTCCATACCATCGGGAGGATCTTCGTCAGCTAGTTCGTCTAACGAACATTCCCTAAATCAACAACAACAGCAGCAGCAGCAGCAACAACAACAACAACAGCAGCAGCAACAACAGCAAACCAGATCAGAATCGTTGCCAAGTGCCCAAGCTGGTTCGCCAGTTGTTGTTGGCAATCTAAGCAGTCTATCCAGATTGCAACAGTTGACGAATGGCTTGGACATACCGCCTTGCAACACCTCACCTATTGGTCAGGTTGATATGACACCACCGCCACAACATGGCTTGGCTAATAATTCAATGACACCGCCTCCTCATCTGATTGTTCCCCAAAATAGGAATCCCAACACATCGCCCAACATGCTGCAATCACAAATGGCATCTTTGCAGTACAAGTACTATTCGAGCAACATGAATATTGCACCCATCACTACAACTCCACAGAGCATCAGTCGTTCTGTACGCAACACGGCATCTGCACCAATTCAGCACATATCCTCTTCGCCCTCTACTTCTTCACCCAATAGCAGTCGACCCGCTAACGTACACATAACACCGAATTTAATGACACCCTACAGTGCCATTAATAGTTATCGTATGTCTGCACAACAAGGCCCTTCGTCGGGCTATTCTACCGGTGGCGAGTATCCAAACTCCCAGATTCCAATGCAAATGGGTGTCATGAATATGCAATCGCAATATCAAGATGCATGCGCTATACAAAGAGCAGCGCAACAGAATTCAATGTATTCTACATATTCTCCATATATATCTCTAAATGCCCCCATGAGGAGATAAGTGAAAAAGAAGCAAAAGTTAAAATATTGAATGTTTTAACTTGAAAAAAAAAGAAAAAAAAATTAAAAAAAAAATTATAATGAAAATTATACATAAAATGTCGTTTTATACTTTTTCCCCTCCATTCTCCCTTCCTACCACACGATATGCATACATACATACATACTTACAGGCAAAACAAAAATGCAAACAAAAAACGGAAGTTCATATATATTAAAAAAAGTGTTTTTCTTTTTTCATTTACCTTTTTAACTTAAACACGTCAGATTCCTCTTAACAATTGTACGAAAATAAGAAATGAAGTTCATAAAAAAATAAATTTTAATATTTTACATGTAGAATTGTAAATCTATTCATTACCAACAATGTTTTTCATCATTAGTATTGTTAAACCCGCTTTGTATCTACTTAAGCTTTTAGAGTCGAAATTTTTAGAAACCAAAAGAAAGCCGCCCTAATATAAGGGATAACAAATTGGAAGAGGGTTTAAAGAAAAGTAAAGAAATAAATGTGAAGCAAAAAAAAAATATATAATTTATTTTCAAATGTAATATTTATTTTGATTAAGTAGACATGCATGTATACACACACACACACACACACCCTGTTAGCTAAAATGCAAAATCACGTGCTTAACAAAAATCTAAATTTAAATTTAACCTATTTGAGCAATAATTAAAAAAAAAATAAAATATCAGCAAGTTTTCAAAATGTTTTATTAAATAATCTTTAATACACAAAAGATTAAATAAAAAACAACAGTTTACAGTTACGTACTAATTTTGTAATGGCAAAAGTGTTTTGTTTTTTCCCCAAAACGTAGTTACGTGGTTTTACATTTTAAGCTAAGGACACACTTATCATAAAAATTACTTTTTACTAAACTATTACTATTATTATTCACTTGATGTCCTTAAAAGGAAATAAAGTTTTATCAAAAAAAATAAAGTAAAAAAATAAAAATAAAGAAATATTTTTGTTTGCAACGAATACTCATGAGGTAAGTAGACTCGAAACATGATTCATTATTTCGTTGATCTATACCAGAGGTTGTCAAAAATTCATTTTTAGTGCACAATTGTGCTACAAAAACAATAAAAACAAACTCACACCGACGCTTGTTCTCTTTAATTTCAGTTTGATTTCAGTCGTTAATTGAGTGTTAACGAGTGCACATGGGCGGATGCTTACTGCTTTTTTTTCAGCTTTGTTGTTTTTTCAGCTTTGATTTAATTTCAAAATAAACCAGCAAACAAAATAGTATAATGGAAGATAAAAATTTTTGTTTTGTCATTAAAAATGCTTTTGGTAACATGCAATGCATTTTATGTTACCAAACATTTAAAACAAAGAAAACAAGAAAAACTTAATTTTTAATACCTAAATGCACCTATTTTTTTAAGTTTTAACTGTAAATTAAACTCGCCCAATGGAATATGTGTGAAAAAAAATTATCTAATTCTGTAATAACTGAGGCATATTTTGTATTTAATTTTAATAACTTTTTTTAAGTTCATTTCCATTTTGCTTTAAAAAGTAAAATTCATCACATTTGCAATGCTTAGTTTTTTGTTTGCTGGGCAATTTTATCCAATACAGACGCATTTCATTGAATGAGAATTTTGACAACCTCTGATCTATACTATACGCATTCTTACTTATTGAAAAGACTCCATTACTTACATTCACTTTTGAGTTAAAGATACTCATACTACTCATTTTCAGCAGCACGTATGACTCGGGTAATTGCTGTCGTCGTTCACTCAAGATAAAAAGCCGATAAAAACCGAGTATGACTCGCATACTAATTATAAAGTTGCATTTGTTGATAAACTAAGTAATGAAATTTGCAAAAATTGTAAATAAGATATGGTAAAATTTAACATTTTTTGCATCTAAAAATTATTTTGCACTCTATAACCTGGCATCATTGTTAATTCTTTAAACAAAGAAGAGCTGTAAGGTTTTGTTGTTGTGTTTGCATCACTCTTAGAAATGAGTATTTTCCTAAAAATATGAATCAACGTGAGTACTTTTGCAAATCAAAAAATATGGGACGGTATAAAGTATGAGTGCGACGTAGTACTCTTGTTATTTGTGAGCTGTATAATATAAATGAACGTGGTTAAGAGTATGCGCACATCAGCTCAGTTAAACTTTCAATGACTTATACTTTAATCCTTTGAGTCACTATGAATAGCAAAAAACCGACTCAAAGCTAAATTTATGATATGTATATCTTTGGAGTTTTAAGCATTTTAATTCGACGGAAACATACTGCTATTCACTTGAAAAGACTCACTTTTGGAAGCTAAGTAGGCCATTTTATTTGAAAATTTTACCGACAGAAAGAGTATTTTCTCAAAACAACAACAACAATTAAACTTTTACGGTCAGGGTTCCCAAAAAAAGTAACAAAAAGCTATCTTTCAAAAACGGCAGACAAAAAGCAGGTGGAAAGCAGAGTTCGCCTTAATCGATTTGAAGACTTCCTTTACTCCTAAAGTTTAAAAAGAAAGAAAAATATTTAGTCTAAAGCGAAAAGGCAAACAGTTGAACCAGGAAAGGGGAACCATACATTTCTAGTTTTAAAGATGGTTACATAGTTACAATCATTAAATGGCCCAACGTAGCTAGCAAAATCAGTCCGTTAAGTTTATGGTGGTTCCGAGGTAGAGGTACACAGATTCCTTAACTACCTCGAAGCTACCAACATTAACAGATTGCCTTAATCCCGTGGATTTTTTATTCGTTGAAACCATCAACTTAGTCTTGTCTTCATTTACTGCCAAACCCATTTTTACAAGTTCTTCTTCTATCAGCCCAATTATAAATATTTCCAGGAAACTTGTTTCCCGCGAAATCGAAATCAAACTTCTTCATTCTAAACAGCCGGAATGCATAGTGTTGCAGGAAAGAGGATTTTGAATTTTCGCCGTCAGCTGTTTGCCTTAAGGTTAGGTCAGGTCACGAAGGGTAGTGGCGAGTCCAACCCGCCACCTCCACTCGAAGGCCCATTGTGAATCCCTTCAGAAGAGTCGAGAAGATAAAAGAAAGCAAGAGTACCGTCCGTAAATTGTCCAAGAAAGTTAAAAGTCATAGGCCCTGAATCACCTATCTGCCCAGCCACCCAACCGCCTTAATGAAGCCTATGATGCTCCGCAGCCCACTGCCAGGGACCTCACCAAGTCCATCTAAGAAGCGTCCTCCAAACCACCTCTGTCGGCGAATCTGCAGCCCAGGGCAGTGGTAGACAAGATGTTCTACCGTCTCTATCTCCTACTCGTCCCCGCATACCCTGCAGAAATCAGGAGAGTTCCTGTCCCATTTGTTCGTCCTATATCTCACATCGCAATGCCATGTGAGAGTCCCAATAGTGCACCTCAGAACCCTCCTGCTTTCCTTAAGCAGCAGGTCAGTGACCAGCCTGGGCCATAAAAGTCTAGAGATCCTGCAGTCAACCCTGTCCCTCCAGGCTTAGCCCACCTTGTTCACTCTCCAAGTCCCTATCTGTCCATAATAGAAACTCAGTGATGGCCTCACCGGCTCCCAACCAAGTCTAATGTCCCGGGCCGACTTCCTTGCCAGTTCATCGGCAATCCCGTTGCCGGAAACGTCATAATCACCCGGAACTCAAAAAAAGTCTAACCCTGCGTGTCCCCATGATCGCCCTAAGAGCACGTCTGCAGTCGCCCACGAGTCTAGACCTGACATAATGCTCCTCTAGAGCCTTAAGCGCGCCCTGACTATCAACGTAGATTGTCACGTCCCCTCTCTCTTATCCGCATCCTCCCCTATTAATTCCGCGGTTTTCATCACCGCCAGAATTTCAGCCTTGCAATCATCCGGAAGTCTGCAGGACATTCCTTCCCCAGTGTCCATTATATAGACACTAGCCCCGGTGCCTACCTCCATCTTCGATCCATCAGAAAATACTGCACACCCCTCATACAGCTTCTCTGCTCCCTTCCATGCCTCCCTATCCGAAAACACTACTTGGGGCATGATCCCAAAGTCAAGTTTCGCTACCATGTGGTCTGTCACACCTGACTGTCCCAGGAGTCGACCATCCGCGACCCTTCCCTGTTGGCCTTTAAGCTCTGGCCTATTTGGAAAAAGGAAGAAATTTCCAAGGAAGCATTAATTAAAAATACGAGAACAGTGGGGTATTATGTAATTCGGCTCGAATTGAAAATCTTTCAAATTCAAACAAATTAAATTACATTATACAATTTTCGAAAATTTATTTACGAACGTTCGAAAATAAACTTTTATTATTTGATAAAAATCTACTTTTTATAATGCTTTCTCAAATCTTAAAGGTACCACTATGCTTTTCAACATGTTTCATTTTAGTATCAATTCATATTTACCTTAAATTATTACATAAAACTATGAAATCTGTAAAACGTATTAGATAATAAGATTTGCTTTTCGAATCGAAAATTCATTTCGAAAGCTTTTGTTACGAACTCGCTAGTCGGCCGGAGATTCCTCCACCTCAGCTAACTCACGCGGCTTACTCTCCAGGCGTAGTTCTCAACCCTTACATGACCGAGGTTCGCCACAGACTAATAAAATTTTGGAGGAACAGTACCACAAAAAAAACACTAATAAACAACAAACCCGCGGGAACACTCAACATAGGGAGACAGATGTAATTCCCCAATCGCCCTGTAAACCCTGCCTTGGCCGTAATGCATCCACATCCTATACTTACGAACCCCTTATGCCGTCCTTTTCCGCCTCTTCCGATACAACAACCCCTAATAAATCGTCTACTTCAACATTTCGTTTACGTTACAAAACATTATTTTTAAAATTTATTATATTTATAACTAAAATTAATCATTAGAATTTGTATAAATAAACTACATTTAATTATAAAATTTATACATACATAGATAAAAAAAAACGATATACTTGATAATCAAAAAAAAATCTTATCTTTAACAAATATTTAATAAAATAAAAAAAAACAATTACCATAAAAATAAAGAATTTACTAGTAGTTACTTTGGGCTTTTCTTACTTCCAAACCACTCTTATCCGCTGACTTTTGTTCCCTAAAAGAGCTCTCTGAGGGACCGAGACTCCCACACTATTTTTATATTGGGAATAAAAACACACGATTTTTGCTCACGCCTAGTAAAAACTCTTACAATCGTACAAAAAATTACTGAAACACAAAATAAATATAAAATACATAAAACACAGTGCGTATAACACAACACAACACTTATTTAAAACACATATAAATCTAACACACATAAACTTTCGACAATACTTTTCTTAACACTAATACTGGTTTTCTTTTCCAAATTTCCCACTGGGGTTTTATTTTTATATTTGAAAATTAAGCTTCAGACCATCGCGTTTCCCACATTGGATATTGGATACAGCTTTTTCCGAATACCAAAGCCCTTTTTTCATGGAACTGTTACCAGCCTGGATTTTATTCTGCAACTTTTTTTTCCAAGGCTGGCACCTAATGCCGGAACTGCCAATATAAACACAAAAAAAAATCGTTACCTTGATCTTGTTTCAAAATTTCCTGTTCCTTCCATACCTTTCGTTTACTTCCGGCGGCTTATATTCTGGGTCAATTCCACAGCATAGGCTTCCGGACTTACGGATTCTTCCAACGAAATCCAATATTTGTGGCCTTTATCGTTTTTCAAAACACAATTTATTCAATTTCCTACACCGCACAAGGTAAAGCAAAATAAAAACATTTTTTACACATTTAAGCACCCCTAACACACGAAAACTCTTAATATTTTCACACTCACCTTCTTCAAACACTTTCAAACAAAATACAAATTATTTAGCAAAACCTTTTTTTTCAAATGAAACTTTGTTTCAAAAAAAAAAACTTTTTATACAACTTTTTATAAAAGAAACTGTACCAAAATAAAACTTTGTTCGCACCAGTTACCAATTTTAAAATATTTAACCCGTTTACGATGGCTGACGCTTAAATAATATTCTAGAAAAATTCTGTTGCCATTTTTAAGACTTAACTAAAATCCGCAATTTTAAAACCTACCAACAAAATTCAAACATAAAAACAATGTACCGAAATACCATTGTTCTGTAGCACCGTTTTTTTAAAACCTACCAACAGAAAACACTAAAACTAAGCCCAACAAATCTATATAAAAACCTACACAATCATACAGACAAAAACTAAAAATTTCTCTTTACCTGTTTTCCATTACCACTACTTTTTCTTATTACCATAACATAGTATCCGTGAATGGCAATACTCAAGTTACACAATTTTTACAACCATTAAACTAAAAACTTTTTTCTTGTTTTTTTCCAGAATGGATTTCCAATTTGCACATCCATTTTAACCATCAAAACCTAACAAACTCTCCAGACAATACAAAACCAAACAACAACCAAAACCACACAAAATCGACCAAAAATTTATCGTCCAGCAACCAGAACCCTAATTGGAAGCCCAGGACTACTCAAAACCATCGAATCAGCAGAACATCAATCAAAAACAAACATAATACATAGAAACTGCATCAACATTATTCTACGTGCTACCCATCTGGCCACAACCTCTCTTGCAGCAACCATAAACAAAAACCGCAAATACAGAACAAACCAATTCATCGCTGACCCCACCCGCAACACTTTTTCGATTTAAATCGAAGTACATAATAACCTCCCAGGAATAGAGGGGAACTGGCCAACTAAGTAAGGTTAAATTTCCCCGGGAATATTTATATTTGGGCCTTCTATGTATGATCGTACTAAAAGAAACAAAAAAATAGTATTCACCAAGTGACTAAAAGGCAAAGTACATGTTAATTTAGTTAATAATTCAAATAAATAAAAAATTTTTGAGAAAATCGAGTCGGTTTTTAATCGCATTTAAAAACAATCAATTTGCTGCAATCTAACAGATTTGTTAACTCGGTTTTAAATCGAGAAATTTAATCGGATTCGGTTTACAGAACAGGGCCGATAGTCATTATAGTGTGGTTCGGCTGTGCACACTAATTACATGGCGCATATGTAAAGAAACATATGTAAATGCTTAAGGGCAACTAACGTTAACATGTGTATACAATATGATCATATCTGCATATGTATGTGTGTATACACAACATATGTATGTACATACATATCTACATATAACATACAAACATCTTTAATTTTAACTGCTACAAAGCATAACCTTTAATATAACGATAATGGTTGTGTTAAACATAAACATGTGTACAAACATAGAATTCCAGATTACATTATCAACAAAACGCTTGGGTTTTACAAATATACATATACATATGTTTGTATGTATGTATGTTTGTATGTACTGTGATCATTGTTTTGCGGCTGTTATCATTTGTTTATTGATTCATTAATTTTATTTAGTTGATTAAGAAATTTTCAGTTGCATGGCAGCAGCAGTGCTATGAAAATCGTTCTTAATTGATTAGTTGTAAAAATGACGCAAGTGTGCATAGTTGGAGCTGGAACAGCGGGCCTTGCCGCTGCCCGTAGATCAATAGAGGAAGGTTTTAGTGTAACAATTTTTGAACAGACCAACAGCGTTGGTGGCACATGGGTATATACGGATAAGACAGGAACCGATGAATATGGTATTGATGTTCACAGCAGCATGTATCAGGGTTTACGAACTAATTTGCCCAAGGAAGTAATGGGCTATCCTGATTACCCAATAAAAGAAACAAAAGAATCATACGTACCCTCGCATGTCATAGAGGAATTTTTGAACGACTACTGCAAGGAACATAAGTTGCTACAACATATAAAATTTTTGCACTACGTTATAAGAATAACACCGACAAGAAACAACAAATGGCAGGTATGTTTACAACTACTTTTTTGTAATTTAAAATTTGAGCACTTAAACGTTAAACGGCCCTTAAGAGAAGAAGTAAACTAATTCTTACAATTATAAAAATCACCAGAGAACGAAAATAATAATTATTTTTGATTTTGCATAACTAAAATCTGGTAATTTTAAGTTATGGCATTATTAAAGTAAATGAGTGATATGTACCTATAACCTATCTCAATTAAATAATATATACAAGGTGGGCCAAAAGAAGTCATCCGATGTTGTTTGGCTCTCATTTTTTTTTCTAATGAAAAACTGTTTTTTGATTATGTTTATTTGAAAATTTAGAATTTTATTGGTCAAGTTGAGAACATGATATCGGCCAAATGGGCGCCGTCACAATTGATTGCTATACGGGCTCATTTTATGGCATTTTTCATTACTTCGGCGAGAACTTCGGGCGACAGATTCTGGCACTCGTGTCGAATGTTGCCCTTGAGGGCTTCCAGGGTCTGGGGACTTCAAAAAGCCGCACAAAAAATTTCTGAAACGGTTAAATCGGGCGATCTTGCGGGACAATGTAGATCGACAAAATAAGAGATGAGGCGACCCGGGAACGCCGCCTTCAGAATATCGCACAGTGTGTGCCGTTGCTACGTCCTGTTGAAACCACATGTCCTCCAGTCCCAATTCGTTCAATTCCGGCAGAAAATACCCGGCTAACATGGCCCTATAACGCGCACCGTCCACTGTTGTCGTTTGAGCAGCGGCTTTCTCGAAAAAAAAATGGCCTGATGACTTCTCCAGCGTGAACAGCGCACCATGCAGTCACTTTGAGCGGGCATAATGGCTGCTCGTGAATCACTCGTAGATTTTCGCTGCCGCAGAAGCGATAGTTTTTTTCTTGTTCACGTAACCGCTGAGGTGGTAATGAGCCTCATCGCTCATTATAATTTTGGTCGAAAAATCGTTCACTTCGGCCTCGAGATTGATGATGGCTTGGGCGTAGGTTACACGCGTTTGGCGGTCGTTAGGCAGCAGCTGATGCGCAGATTTTTGACCAAAATTCACCTTAGGGACGATCGGCTGAGGGCTAATTGCGAGGCACGGCGTCTGGTCGATGTTTTTGGCGAGAGCTCGGCATCCTCGCCAAGAGCGGTGATATTCTCGTCAAAACGGGCGATCCAGGGTCGGCTACTCTTGGCAGCGTCTCGTGTGGTCCCATACTCTTCAAGGTTAGTGGCCAAACGGCGCAGTGTTTGCGCAGTCGGTGCCGGACGACCGGGGAATCCGTGACGGAATTTGCGCTCCGCCAACACTACATATAGACGAATTGTTACGCAAAAAAATAGACACGATTATTGCACGTTCTTGGGAAGTGTATCGCTCCATGGATTTTTTATTTGTATTATACATCTGACTAGTTCACAAATGTCAAAACAGATTTGACATTGGCCGCCATTTGCAAAAATAAGAACATCTTCCAATAGGATGATTTATTTTGGCCCACCTTGTATTATATAAATATATCGTTACCTTAATATAAAAAGGTCCTAACTCTATTTTATATAAGCGGAGATTTTCGTTTATTTCGATTTAATGCTCATATATCACAATTAGCCAAAAATAATCTCGACGAGTTAGGGACTTTCTATATTAAGGTAACGATATGAAAATATGCATTAATTTTTATAAGGGGTCTGTAAATATCTTTATATACCAGCGTGCACATCATTAGTCAAAGATTGAAATCGAAGAAACTGTAATAATTTCTTAACATTTACGATTTCTTCATTTTGATAACCTTTAAACATCCAATTTGTATGTTAAAAAAAGCAATCAAATAATTAGGTATAGGTACTCAAATTTAATGCAAATGGGTCGTTCCAATTAAACAAATCTTTAAGGTTGTATAATAAGAAAAACTTTAATGCTAACACATGGTTTATTATATACATATTTTTTTTTCTTTTACTCAATAAAAACTAATGTAATATTTGGGGTATTCAAACGGTATGCTATCAAGTCATATTGTCTTAAAGTTTTAATATTTTACAATAGTTTAAAAAAATTGTTGTGCTTAAAAGAAAAAAGTTCTATAATAAGACTTTTTGAACTGTGTTTATTGTTTTGTCATAAACAGTTAAAACCTGAGCCGGGCGGCCGAAACTCTTTAGTTAAGCCGTTGATATAGTTAACAAGTCGCAGTCATTAATTTTAAAATATTTTTGAAATTACTTATTTTTCTGTTTTCTCCAGCAGCTGATTCAAATTTAAAATAGCACACTTAATTACGAGCGGATGCAGTAGTATTTTTTCGTTTTATTTTTTTAAGACATATGACTTTATGACTACCTTATGAATACCCTAATTGAATATTTATTTTTAAAATATTAATTCAAACACATTAGTTGTGTTCGAGATGCTTTTTATTATAAAAATTGACTTTCACAGATTTTTAATTACTTTTTTTCAGCCAATGATGTTAATCTTGTGTTTGTAAAATGTTATGTGTTTTAAGTGTGTAAAATCGCTAAAATAGATTTTAATTGTAAAAGTACGCAGCATTAATGTACTATAAAGAGCCCAGCTAATTATGAATTCATCTTGACATTTTGTGAAAGTGAATGTCATATTTATTAACTTTGTTTGAATCAAGGCACATTCAACAAGGTAAACTCAAGGCGAATTCAAAAAATTCGCCCTCTGCATTTCCTTTTTGTGTTTTAACGGTAGAATGTCAGAAAAATTAAAAATTTCATATAAAATTAAATTTTTATAACGTGAAAATGTCAAATTGATTTTAATCAGCTGGGCCCTTAATATTACCTGGTTAAATGTGTCTTGGTTTGAATTTAAAATTTTTTTGACATTTACTTTCTCATGCACAAAAAGGAAATGCAGAGGGCGAATGTTTTGAAATTTATTGTTTATCAGACTTATTAGACAAAAGTTATCGAAAAAAATTCCTTCAAACAAAAAAACCGAGATTTTAGTCACATACATACTAAGTATGAACATGTGTTTGCAGCAGCATAAAATATGTAAAACAAGGGGTTTCCCCCATGCTAATGGATTGAGCCTCATGTGCATTTATTTAACTAATTAAATTAAATATATTTAACATACTTTTTTTATATTAATTTTTAGGTAATTGTAAAAGATTTAGAAAATCAAATAGTCGATTTTCTAACATATGACTTTGTATTTGTATGCAATGGTCATTATCACACACCTTCGTACCCCAGTATCAAAGGATCGGACACCTTTACAGGAATACAAATTCACAGTCATGATTACAAAAATGCAAACAGGTTCAAAGGTAAAAAGCTTTTTTTTTTTTTGAAATCAAACGTACAATAATTTTATGTTTTATTTTATTTAAAAACTTTTGCTCAACATTTAGATGAAACTGTGCTCATTATTGGTGGAGGACCAAGTGGTATGGATTTGTGTAACGAAATATCAAAAGTTGCCAAAAAAGTTACACTAAGCCACCACCTGACAGAGATGCCAAAAACAGTTTTCAAATCAAATGTAAATCAAAAACCAGATGTCTCACATATCGATGGTGATACAATTTACTTCAAAGACAATACAGCTGATCAATATTCGATATTGTTTTACTGCACCGGCTTTAAATACGCTTTTCCCTTTTTATCTGTGGAATGTGATATTCACGTGGACGATAATTATGTAAAATACCTTTATAAACACTGTGTTAATATTCGACATCCTTCTATGGCGTTCATTGGCATACCTTATTATGTGTGTGCGGCTGAGATGTGTGATTTGCAAGCCAGATTTGTTTTGACATATTGGAAGGGCAGGAAAACTTTACCCTCCCGAAATGAAATGATGGAGGAGACAAAAGACAAAATGAAAAAGTTATTCGCCAAAGGCTTAAAAAAGCGTCAGGCTCATATGATGGGTGAGGAACAGGTGTGTACTTATGTTTTGAAAAATAAAAAATATTTTTGTAGTTCTCATAAGCAAACTTTCTATAAATTGATACCAAAAAGAACGATAATTAGTGACTGATTTGTCAATTTATCATGGCTAGAGACTTAAAATTTGAACTAGAGGTACCTATTTTAATATTTAGATCCACTATAGCAAAGAATTTTTTAGAAATTCGGACTCGTTGGGGATAAAAAAAGGGCCAAAAAGGAGAAAATCGGTAACTTACTATCTTATGAGTATACTTTACGTGATAGAAACCAAATTAAGAAAGCAATTCTACTCAAAAAATACCGGTCTGGCACTTTTTTGAGGTAAAAATTGGGTTAAAATTTATTTTGGTACTTTTTAGATACATTTTGTAACTTCTAAGCCAATAATAGAAATAGAAACATATTTCAAATTTTGTTTTACTGGTCTCAAACAAATACGAGGGTTGCCTTTTATGTTTTGGGATTCGGCAACACTAGTGTTTCAATCTGATAACTGACAGCTCTATCGTAAAGTTTAACATTTTCTAGGTAATACGTACGTTTTGACATACGAGCGCTATTTGTGTTGTTTTCAGTAACTTTAAAGATTCAACTCGACCCAAAAAAGAAATTAAATCATAAACGTTTTCGTGCGATTATTTTTTACAACTTTCGACGAGGATTAACTCAGCAACAGTGCATGGATAAACTAAATTCTGTTTTTGGCGATGAAGCTCCATCAAGGACCAGTGTTAATCGATGGTATGGTGAATTCAATCGTAGTCGTAGTTCACTCCATGACGAATTTTGTGAAGGTCGTCAAAAATCAGTTATTGTTCCGAAAACCATTGATGCTGCGCATGAACTGATATTGGAAGATCGTCATGTGACCTATCGTGAGATTGAGACAACCTTAGGCATTAGTGGGACCAGCATGCATTCAATATTGCATGAACATTTGACTGTCAAAACAAGTTTTTCGGGTTGGATCCCACACAATTTGTCTATCGCTCAAAAAAAAGGCTCCTGTCGATTGCTCGAAAGAAATGCTCAGAATATACGATCACGGTGCTTCGAAACACGTCTACGATATCGCGACAGGTGATAAATCCTGGATTTACGCGTATGACCCCGAAACTAAAAATTACTCAACTGTATGGGTGTTTAGATGAGCTAAATCCAACAGAAGTGGTTCGTGCACGAAGCACTTCTAAGCAAATGGTCTCCAGTTTTTTCGCGAAAACTGGACATGTCGCAACCGTACTACTAGGACATCGCAGAACAGTCAATTCTGAGTGGTACACAACCATTTGTTTGCCAGTTGTCTTCCAAGAAATCAGAAAAACCAACCGCCAAACATGGATTACTCTTCACCACGACAATACGAGCTCTCACACATCGGCTCAAACAAATGCATTTTTAAGCACCCAAAACATTGATTTGATAAGTCATACGTCGTATAGTTTTGACTTGGCACCGAGTGACTTCTTTTGATTCCCGCACTTAAAAAACAAACTAAGAGGTCAACGTTTTTCGACACCTGAAGAAGAGGTTGCTGTATTCAGAATGCATGTTTTGAGGATCCCTCAATCAGAGTGGCAAAAGTGCTTCGACAATTGATTCGAACACATGCAAAAGTGTATAGATCATCATGGGGAATATTTTGAAAACAATATAGTGATTTTTGATGAATTATATTTATTTTTGTTCTCTAATCCCGAAATAAAAAATGCAACCCTCGTAACTATTAAAATATTTTTTCAAATTAATTCGGTTCAAACAATATAGACCATGTATATAATTCCAGTATTCAAATTCTAATTAAAGTTTGTTTAAATAGAACAAATCAACAAATAAGTCACAGTAGTAGCGAATAGAAAGAATACTGGGGGCAAATAACGGCATTCGATTCGAATTGAAATTTTAAAATTCTTATTAGAATTCCTATAATAAAAGCATTGACAATCCGATCCATCAAGTAGAATTTCGATTCGAATCGAATGCCGTAATTTGCCCCCTGATTTCGAAAAAAACCTTACAGTCGACTAGTATCGGAATTACTTTAATTTTTAATAAAATTTCCATTCTAAGCTATCACAATTTTAAAAATGAACTTAAAGCCGAAAAAATAGAAATTATTTTTAATTAATTTTTTTAGGTTCATTACTATAACGATTTGGCTGAAACCGCAAACATAGAAAATATCAAACCAGTGATGTCCCTCTTGCACAATGAAAGCAGTCAGAGATTTTTGGATGATCTATTACATTTCCGTGATGATATATTTCGAATAGTTAATGATAATGAATTCATTAAAATTAACTAATGCTGCCATTTTTATATACATAAATACAAACTGTTCATTAATTTTAATAAAAATACTCACTGTGCCTTGTTTTGTAAATATTTCGAGTAAAATTACTAACAACTGCCCTGCCAAAAACCTTTATATTCCTCCTATACTTATTGCAAACTTTAGATTTAAATCGAAATTCTGAAGAGGAAACAAACCAAATGCCAAAAAATTTTTTTAATAAATTAATACATACATACATATGTATACATATATGTATGTATTTAGAAACAAAAATTATTTTTACACTTGGATTGAGTGATAAGGGTGCACACGTACAGGTGGGCAAAAGGAAATCACCCTATTGGAAGATGGGCTGAATTCCAAAACGCAGTTTGCTTTCAATCACAAAATTTAAAGTTTTTCCTGAAAGCAAAGATGAGGTTTTTGATAATATCTTCTACTTCCAAATGAGTGTTTATAGCTATATTAATGTCCTGGAAGCAAAAAACGTTGTCAAAATTGTAAGGAGTGTATAAGGGAAGAAGTTGAAAATTTGTAATGCAAAGCAAACTGTGTTTTGGAATACAGCCATGCTCTTTTGCAAATGGCGGCCAATGTCAAATCTGTTTTGACATTTGTGAACGATACACTCCCCAAGAACGCAGAATAATCGTCTATTTTTTTTCGTAGCAATTCGTCTGTGTTGTTAGCGCAGCGCGAATTCCGTCGCCGATTCCCCATTCGTCCCGCACCGACTGCGCAAACACTGCGCCATTTGGCCACCAACCTTGAAGAGTATGAGATCACACGAGACCGTGGTAATAGTAGCCGGCCCCGGATCGCTCGTTTTGCCGAGAATATCGCCGCTGTTGGCGAGGATGCCGAGCTGTCGCCAAAAACAACGACCAGACGCCGTGCCTCGCAATTAGCCCTCAGCCGGTCGTTCCTAAGGTGAATTTTGATCAAAAACCTGCGCATGTTTCCATACAAAGTCCAGTTCGTATATCAGCTGCTGCCTGTAGACCGCCAAACGCGTGTAAATCCCGCCCAAGCCATCCTCAATCTCGAGGCTGAAGTGAACGATTTTTCGACCAAAATCATAATGAGCGGTGAGGCTCATTTCCACCTCAGCGGGTACGTTAACAAGAAAAAAACTATCGCTTCTGGGGCACCGAAAATCCACGAACGATGCACGAAGAGCCATTATACCCGCTCAAAGTGAGTGCATAGTGCGCTGAAGGAGTCATCGGGCCATTTTTTTCTAGGACGCCGCTGGCCAAACAACAACAGTGGACGGTGCGCGCTATAGGGTCATGTAAGCCGAGTTTATTTTGCCGCAATTGAACGAATTAGGACTGGAGGACATGTGGTTCCAACGGGACGGAGCAACGGCAAACACTGCACGAGCCACAACTGATATTCTAAAGGCGGTGTTCCTGGGTCGCCTCTTATCTCGTTTTGGCGATTTACATTGTCCCGCAAGATCGCCCGATTTAACCGGTTCAATCTTTTTTTGGGGTTTTTTTGAAGTCCCGTGCTTACGTTAACAAGTCCGAGACCCTGGAAGCCCTCAAGGACAACATTCGACACGAGTGCGAGAATCTGTCCGAAGTGATGAAAAATTCCATAAAACGAGCCCGTATAGCAATCAATTGTGACGGCGCTTATTTGGCAGATATCACCTTCTCGACTTGGCCAATAAAATTCTAAAGATTTAAACAAACATAATCAAAAAAGCAGAATCGAAGTTTTTCATTTAGAAAAAAAGGAGAGCCAAACAACATTGGATGACTTTTTGTGTATGTTCACATAACACTCGTTTTTGTCTTTATTCTTCACAAAAGGCAGCAAGAGGTTCATAAACTAGTATAAAACATTTTTATAAAATTAATTTTATTCGAGTAGTCGATTAATCAACGAACATTGTTTGAATTATTCTTTAACTGAAATCTGCAATTTTTTTTACTCAAACCAACACCAAACATGAGTTACGCCTTTTTCATATTAGGCCATCGATATGTGTGTATGTATTTAGGTATTTTCAAAGAATATCTTTGAAAAATTTTAAAAATTGTTTTTAATTAGAGAAAAAAAATTAAAGCCGTTTGATGTCTTAATTAGAACCTACATACATACATACTTAATATAAATATTTTTCTTTTGAACTTTCGTCAATATAAATGATTTAATACAAAACAAATATTAACAACCACAGTTAGATTCTAATTAATTGATTGAGATAAAGAATATATTTTAAAATGTTAATTATAAACTACCTAAGTAATTTATAAAAAAAAACATTTTTAAATTAATATTTAATAAATTAATAACAATATATAATAAACTTAAACAAGTAAGAGCGCTATATTCGGCTATGCCGAATCTTATATAGCCTTCACTTTGGCCTTTCAAAACCCCAAATTTTTTTTTGTCCAATTTTTTATTTATGAAACATTTCTAACTTGTAAAAATGGCCGGTTTCATATTTTAACCCTCTTTGGGTGGCTACGGAAAAGTTGTAGGGGTTTTACCCTAATTTTTTCAAATTTTGTATGGCAACCCCCTTAGGGGGTGGATATTTGGGGTAAGTATGCTCTAGGAAAATGTTTGCAAGAAAAATTGAGTTGGGGTAATTTCTACATTTGACCTATCCACGGACACCTTGGAAGCTGTAGGGAGGATTGATTACAGTTTCCCAAAATTTGTATGGGAGCCCCTTTAGGTGATGGGGATAGGGCGTAAGTATATTCTAGGAATATGTTTGGGATGAGAAACCAATGGGGGTCGGTCTTGCACTTTATTTCTCTAAGGCCAACTCTGGGGAAGTTGTAGGGATTTTTACCCTAATTTTTTCAAATTTTGTATGGCAACCCCCTTAGGGGCTGGATATTGGGGGTAAGTATGTTCTTGGAATATATTTGGGAGAAGAAATTAATGGGGGTCGGTCGTACACTTTATTGCTCTAAGGCCAACTCTGAAGAAGTTGTGAGTATTTTCATATAATTTTGTATGGCAACCCCCTTAGGACGTGGAGATAAGGAGTAAGTATATTCTAGGAATATGTTTGGGATGGCAAACTAATTGGTGTCGGTCGTACACTTTATTGCTCCAAGGCCAACTCTGGGGAAGTTATGAGCGTTTTTACATAATTTTTGTAAATATTGTGTGGAGGTAAAAATATTTAAGGAATATGCTTAGGAATAAATATGTAACCATTTCGCAATGCAGAATTAACCTGTATGAACACTTTTGTCCCTTGTTTTTTTTCATTTATCTTTAAGTGATATGCAAATTTTTGTTTTGAAACGATTAAAAACTTTGGTTTAATAACTTGAAACTAAAATGCTCTTGGATAAGAATTTTTTTAGGGTGTATGAATACTTAAGTCCGTGACTGTACATACACATGTGCATTTGTGTTTATAATGATTTAGGATATAAACATGTTAATCATTTTTTAATTATTAATGCGAAATTCTAATAAAAACACCAATACATTTGTGTAGATAACAAAATTTAAGGTGTGTAAAGTATTTACTAACAGTTTTTTGTTAGTTTTATTGCCTGATTAGCGAATTTTTAATTCTAAATTTGAATATAAAAAATATTAATTCTGCCTAAGACTTTGCAAAAATATATTCTTTTGTTTATAAACGAATCAAAATAACACAAACAATGGTAAATCATTAAACCCGAAAAACATAAAAATATTATTTCTTTAGACAAACAGTGAGACTTTTTTAATAATCTTACACTGACCGACAAGGTTTTTGCCGCAAAGATTCTGTAAGCTAAATATAACATTAAATACACACATACCTTTCTATTTGCAATTTCCTTAAAATTAAAAATATTTTGTTTTTCTAATTAATTGGCTTTCAAGTGTATTGTTATATATCAATGGTATAAAGGTTCATTTATACGTGACATAACCATACCACAGTAAACAGCTGTTCGAACCAAACTTATGGGAAACACTGTATTTGATTATGGATGACTTACCATTACGTCATAACCATAACCATAGAAACCAATTGAGTTTTGGTTTTTACGGCAACGGTTATGGTTATGGCGTTATGGTAAGTCACGTATAATTGAACTTTAATGCACAATGTATGAAAAACAAGTGAGAAAATAATGGCTGTTCACGCCAGATCATATTAGTTTCTTGTAAGAATTATTATTCTTCTTAAGCAACTTTATACGCGCAAAGAAATAAAGTTGTTTTTAAAAAGAAGTGCTTACATGGAACCCATGCTAAATTATGGACCAATTGTCGGAAAATTTTGATGCAAATATTTTCCAATATATAAATGTTATTTAACCAAAATTTGGTTTTGAAATCGACATGCATAAGGTTTTTGTGGAGCTTAATATGACTTTCGAGAAAAGGTCTACTATTAGAGATATGATAAGTAATTGGCCGATCTTTTAAAATTTGGGGGGACTATTTCTGTTTAAAATGGACATATCGTCACTTTAATATAAAAAGGCCCTAACTTGTGTATTTTTATTAGTCCTGAGTTTCGTTTATTTCTGTGAATGATCTGCTCGACGAGTTAGAAATTAGGGTAACGATATATGTGTGTGTACATTAGGGTGAAGTGAATTTTTTTTTAATTTAAGTCCTCCTGTGTCGCTACTTGATATTCCGTAGCACAATTTCTATTTCAAATTTTTAATGTGACGCAAAGGACTTAAAATATTTAAATATGTGATTTAAAAAAAAAAAAATCAAAATAAATTTTGATTACAGTGAACTCGCGGAAACGTGAACTAATTTTTACCAAGGGTGTTCATGTTTTCGATTTTGTTCATGTTTCTGATTGCATATGTTTTAATCATTTTCTAACGAATTTAATTTTTTTTTATCAATTTATGGTTACTAGTTCAAAAACATCCAAATCTATTTAAAACTTAACAACGCTTTAACCCGAAAAGTCCAATTTAAAAATTTTAAGACCTAAGTTTTTTGGGTAATACATAATTGTCTTATTAATCTGATCACAAAAATCAACCTTTTGCAAATAAGACTATGTATATCGCTTATAGATCCTTTCATTGCATAATTCGGGGACTCCCAAAACTAATAAAATTAATGTAAACAAAAAAAAAACCTCAGAAATAACTGTTCACGTTTTAAAGCTTTCAATTTTTGTTCCCGTTTTAGAGTAGTTAATGTTAAATAAAAAGTGTTCACGTTTCTGGATGTTCACGATTCTGGATATTCACGTTTCCGCGAGTTCACTGTATTTATAAATTTTTTTAAATCAAGACTTCAAAATAATTTCTATTTATTTGGCTTTGTGTGGGGCTCGTGTGGAACTATGGACCGAACATCAACAGACTTTGCCCCTTCGCCATATTTTCCCAACCATCTTATACGCTACAGCATTAGTTATTTCTATCATATGCAAAGAGCACATGTAGCAAAATGGCGATTTTAAGAAGTGGTATTTAAATTCATAAAATTCAGTACAACATATAATAATATAAAGTCCTACTTATGTGCACAATTTTGTGGGGACAAAGTTATATTCGTGCCCAAAATCTTATTCCTGGAAGGACATTTGTATGGGGAGGATGTGAAGATTCAATGTGACAGCTGATGGTTAAGTGCTACACATATCAAACATTTTGTAAAGATAGAGTAATATTCGTGACAGTTATACCCCCTAAAACTTATTTCAGGAGAACATTTACATGGGGGCTATGTACAAAGCTGGAACCATCATAAAAATTCGGTACAACAATTGAAGGTATCAGGCCCTACACATATAAAAATAGCTTAAGAGTAATTTTCGATGCAGTAATAGCGCAAAATGCTTTTTCTAGAAGTTAATTTTTGTTGGGGCTATATGAAAAAATGAGCCAGTTATCACCAGTATTCAAATTTCTAGTCGTTTATCATAATATTTATTAAGCTGAGTCAAATTTTATTTCAATATCTTTAAAAAAGCTACCTTTACTCTGATCACAAAAATACATCGACACTCAGCCAGAGGAACGGACATGCTTTCATTGACTCAGGAAGTTATCTGGGCCGATCGATATGATTAAAGGTAGGTTTCATACTATTATTTATGGGTGTTACAAACATCTGCACAAGCTAGGGTTATTATCGTATGTACATATGTATACGAGGGTTGCCTTTTATGTTTCGGAATTTGGCAACACTAGTGTTTCAATCTGACAACTGACAGCTCTATCGTAAAGTTTGGCATTTTCTAGGTTATTCGTACTCAGAACGTTTTGACATGCGAGCGCTATTTCTGTTGTTTACAGTCACTTAAGAGATTCAACTCGAACCAAAAATGAAGTTAAATCGTGAACATTTTCGTGCGATTATTTTTTACAACTTTCGACGAGGATTAACTCAGCAACAGTGCATAAATTAATTTAATTCTATTTTTGGCGATCAAGCTCCATCAAGGACCAGTGTTTATCGATGATATGGTGAATTCAATCGTGGTCGTAGTTCACTCCAAGACGAATTTCGTGAAGGTCTTCCAAAATCAGTTGTTGTGCCGAAAACCATTGATGCTGTGCGTGAACTAATATTGGAAGATCGTTAGTGACCTATCGTGAGATTAAGACAACCTTAGGCATAAGTGGGACCAGCATACATTCAATATTGCATGAACATTTGACTGTCAAAACAAGTTTTTCGCGTTGGATCCCACACAATTTGTCTATCGTTCAAAAAAAGGCTCGTGTCGATTGGTCGAAAGAAATCCTCAGAAAATACCATCGCGGTGCTTCGAAACAAGTGACAGGTAATGAATTCTGGATTTAATGATCGCCATTTTTTCAGAAAACTGGACATGTCGCAACCGCACAACTAGAACAACGCAGAACAGTCAATTCTGAGTGGTACACAACCATTTGTTTGCCAGTTGTCTTCCAATAAATCAGAAAAACCAACCGCCAAAGATGGATCACTCTTCACAACGACAATACGAGCTCTCACACATCGGCTCAAACAAATGCATTTTTAAGCACCAAAAACATTGATTTGATGAGTCATACGTCGTATAGTTTTGACTTGGCATCGAGTGACTTCTTTTGATTCACGTACTTAAAAAGCAAACTTAGAGGTCAACGTTTTTCGACACCTGAAGAAGAGGTTGCTGTATTCAGAATGCATGTTTTGAGGATCCCTCACTCAGAGTGGCAAAAGTGCTTCAACAATTGGTTCAAAAGCATGCAAAAGTGTATAGATCTTTATGGGGAGTATTTTCAAAAACAATAAAGTGATTTTTGATTATTAAAATGTTTTTCTTCTCTGATCCCGATATATAAAATGCAACCCTCGTATGAGAGTGGGTATAACGATACTAATGAAAAGTCAAAAAATAAATAAATGATTTGAACAAAGGGCATTTCAAAAAAAAATTTTAATTCATAAAGTATATACATAAATATTACCTATTTAATTATATACACCTCGTTACCTTAATATAGAAAGGCCCTAACTCGAATTTTTTAAAGGCCAACATTTTTGTTTATTTCAATAAACTCTCTGCTCATACATATATCACAATTAGCCACAAAAAATCTCGACTTAAAAAAATAAGAGCTAGGGCCTTTCTATATAAAGAGAGCGATATGTACAGGACTTGTCCTTAAAATTAAAAAATTAAAGAGAAAAATTTTTTTACTTTAATATGTGCAAACTTCACGGACTTTTTCAAACAGTCTTTTAAATTCATGTTGTTTAGTGTAATTAAGAATGTATTGCTCTTTTAGAATGATTCAGACAAAAACTTTTTACAACTATTTGCGAAACGTATAGGAGTGAATAAACAAAATAACTGGTGGTAAATAAACACCATAAAAACATACACAGTGGCCAACTGAGGTTTATGACACATGCAAGTTTCATTTGTGTGTAAGAAGCTCAAAAAGCTCAGAACACAACAGGAGCGTAATAAAAATATTTCTTTTAAACTAACTACAAGTTGGAGGGAGGGCTTAACATTTTCTTGTACACTTTTACATGCTTTTAAAATATTATTAAATTCTTTGGGTAAATAACCAAACCGGAATATATTATTTAAATTAAGTAGAAGAGCATCATTAATCAAAGTTAGAAAATAGATAAAGACATAAATTAAAGCAAAAAAAAAAACAACTCGAGTTATGTAAAACTATGTTTACAATGCCAGCCATGCAGCAGGCCGATACCACCGATAATTCGGTTAGCCAGCCAGCTAGTCGTGTCAGTCGGTGAAGTAGCAAAAACTTCACAACTTAAAAGCCAGCTTTTAAAGCGTATTTAACATAACCAGTTTTATTTGTTACTTAGCTTTGTTGTAGCAAAGTCGTTTTTGGCTTTATTATTGTGGTGTTTATAGTGTAACTATTTTAAAGTAATTTCTTGCGTCTTTCTTTCATAGTTATTTAGTTACTACTCGGACTCTTTCTTGCGAATTAAAATTAAAAAAAAAAATTAAAACTTTAATGTTAGAAATAAATAATTTTTTATAAAAGTGCTATTTTTAAAATGTGAGTGAACAAAAGAACCATTGAAAAAAGTAAAAAATATTTGCAAATTACAACAAATAATTTTACAAAAATATATGATTTTTATATCAATACCTAAGTATATACATACATATGTATATGCAACAAGATTGTGTATCTATTGATAAACATGTTACGTTTAATAAAAAAAAATAATCTTTTTTTAAAACCTAAAATATAAAAAAGCTAAAATAAAGAAAAAACGTTGTACTAAAATTAAGTTTAACACATAAAAAAAACAAGGTATTGTTCAATTAGTTTAACCCATATGTACATTTACAACTACATATTTTAAAGGAACATACATACTTACATATGGGTATTTCCATGAATATGTCAACCTCGACTAAAAAAAATTAAAACCCCCTCAAAATATTTTGAAATATTTTACAGACAAAAAATACACTCGAATTTTATTATGTAGAGGTTTTTAAAATTTTAAAAGAGCAAAAATAATACTTAACACTGATAAATCTCTTTGAAAAATTATTTCTTAGAAATTGCAATTAACAATTTTCCCTTAACTAGCATCTAAATTCAGGTATTTATAATATTTCAATACTTTAAAACTAATGTTTCAGCGGCAGTGAACAAAATCAATGAGGAAAGTGAAAATATAAAGTTTCATTAATTTTAGTCTTTACGTCTTGCTTTGGATTCTATTATTATGTCACGTACGTGCCGCAAAAACATTATTTGTCTACGACATTTGAAATTGAGCAGTTGCAAGTATTTCAAAATAAAAGTTCAAAGCAAGAAAATTATCGCAAACAAATATTGATGGGAATTTTTTTAAATCTTCCTTAAGGAAAATTTTATAATCTTTAAAAGTTCGTCACGTACGATATTGTAAGTACTAAAATTGCAATTGAATGCATTAGTGTTAGGTCGATAATTACAAATATCAAGACAAACAAATTTCAGGATATTTAAAAAAAAACGAAAAGAAAATTAAGAAGTACCGGAAAAAGCCGGCTAAAGGACAGCGTGCTTATCAAACAAATATTCTTCAAGAAAATTGAACAACGGTCGAATTCGACAGCAAAAACGGAGAGTATTAATAAATAAAAGAAGAGGTAACTTTATCCCTGACTTTTAAAAAAATCGTAGTGGGCTATTTTCACGTGCTTTGCGTGGATCTTTGGATAAAATAAATCCTTTGATATTATAAGCGACAAGTTTATCCACAACACGCTTAATGTTGGCTCTTTCATTACAAAAATTATTCTTTAAATAAAAGAACGAACAACATTTAATTTAGACATATCTATTAAAATATTTTACGATCGGAGTACCACTCAATTCAGAAACCATTTGTTTTCATATGACAGTCACAGACAGTTTCTCAAACTGCGTATTTATAAGGAAAAAAATAATAGCAGCTCCCATTTTTACATTCGCCTCAACATTACTTCCATCTTATGTCACGTACGGTATGCACTTATTTCGCCCGATATTTTGGCCGACAATGTTTCCAACGTAATGATTTCTTTAATTATAGTACCCTTTAAATTAAACATACATATTGACATTGTTGAAATTTTTTTGCAGTTGCCAATATTTTTGCAAAATCTGCACCATTCTGTTGGCGTACAAATGTCGCGTACGGTGACATGGAAGTGCCCATATGAACAAACAGATTTGTAAATGTGAGACACATGTACATATACACATATACATGCATACTTAGTTTAGCAACAACACTAAACTGTCCTCGTCAACACTTATACAATAGTGCAATTTATTGTTTATGTTGTAACTTGTTTAGATCAGTGATTGTTGTTGCTGCCTTTTGAATGCTACCACCACTGTTGGGGTTTTGTTGATCCCACGTAAACGTTACTAAAACATTAATGCTGCTACACTTTGAAAACTTAGAAAACAATAATTTTTTTTCAATTTAAATACACTTGTGAACACAACAATAGAAGCAATAAAATAATGTTAGTTGCAGCAGCAACTACTATATCGGTGATTAAAAAACGTTAATACCTTTGTATGTATGTGTTTGTTTACGGTATATTAACACATACATACATTTGTAAACTAAAATTCTCCATTTGATTATACAACAACACATGACAAGCATGCACTTTTACTTTCATTTTACAACAATTAAGAAAAACAAACAATCATAAGATCAGGGATGCCAACTTAGTGCTTTTGACACTTTTTTTGGTGTTTTTTAATTTCCTAGAAACTTTTTCTAGATCTCACTGCAACTGGCATTTTTATTTGACAGGTATTTTTACCAGTCTTAACAAGTGCTTTTTCTTTTTTCTGTCAAACATAATAAGCCGACTATTTTCGAATTCCGCATGAACGGTTGTATGACCCAAATCAAACCCAAATTTTTCTTAAGTATAAAACTGAGTTTAATAGTTGTAAATATATAGTTGTATATATGTTTTTTATGTACTAGATTCTTCACATACATACATATGTTAAAAACATGTTAATTTAAAGTAGAATTTTTTTTTTCGCTTAAATAATGAAGAAAAGACAAAAAAGTCGTAGTCAGTCTTGACTGTCCATATTAAACTCCACACAACAAAATTGTTTTACATTTAGTAGCAGTGCTTGAAAAAAATATATGCAGATTGAAGACTCTCGTAAGTGAGGCTAATCAGGCTTACAGTAAAAATTATTGACCGATTGACAAAAAGTCGGGCGTTTATTTACTTTATATGAAAGTTATTTATTAATTGGTTCTTTAGGAGGCCCATGATATAGTATGGATCGGTCATAATACGATTCAGTTTTACAATGGGTCGCATCAGGTTCCTAAGGTATACACAATTTTGTCAAAGTTGAGTGATATTTAAAGTAGTAAATGCTTATTTAATACTTATTCGTAATACTTGTGGCAGTTATAGCCAAAAATTTTTACTCTGAAAGGTAATTTATACAAGGTCAATACAAAGGAATAAATTGGATAGAGTTATATTCGTGGGATTTATAGCTTTAATTGTTTATTCCGGCAGGACATTCGAATAGGGGATGTGTGACATAATAAGTCGATTATCACCAATTTTCATAGGTTCGGTTCCTATATACAAAAGCTTATCAGTACCAAATTTAATAAAATTTTCTTTGAAAATGCGAAGTGGGCTTTTATGACATCGTTATAAAGATAGATGAGCGAAAAAAGAAATTAATTAAAATTGAAGGTGATGTTAAAAAATATCTGCACAAACGCATCATACCCCTACCCTGGTTGTGGTGTGGAAATAATAAGTTAAGTGCTTTTTACGCTTTTTTTTTTTAACTTTTACTTTTTAATGCTTTTTTTGAGTTTGATTTGATCTTTGCTTTTTAACAGTTGGCATCACTACATAAGATGTCGATACTTTAACATGTAAATGGACTATTTTTTAACTTAGTACAAAACGTGTTAGCTAGACCATATACATATGTATGTATGTATGTACGCCTTTTATCTATTAATTTATTTTTACAACAGCAGCAACAGTTTTTAACCCATTTACATTCTTTGGGTTTCAATTGACCCAATTTAATTGTTCAAACTTTTATTTTTTTAGATAAAAAACCTGTCTGCATTAATTAAAAAAGAAGCTAAAAAATTATATTTTTACAATAAACAATTTAATTTCCGTAAATATAAAAACATAATACACCCTACACCACAATTAACTTTATTTTAAGCACAAAATAGGTAAGATGCATACAAAAATGCATACATGTTAAGGTCATTTTAGCAAGTGAGGATTACAGAACAGTATTTATTTTAAGATTTCGAATTTTGCACTTAAGCGTCTACTGCAGAGACTACAATTACCTATTCTGTTGGCACCACATTTAAACTGTTGTTTTCAACATTCGACAGCATACAGCGCTACTCGTAACGTTGAACTACAGCGACTACTCTGTTCCCCACTTAACTTCAAAATTTTTATTTTCATATTTGTATGTAGTATAATGCTTTCTTCGGCCAAAGTATTAAAACTTTGACCAACTGTAAGAAACTCAAACTAGTTGGACTAGAAGATTATTAAACAAAAACAATTAATTTAACATGGACATTAAAAATTAAAAGCTCAAAAATGCTGTTGGACACTGTAATCAACCATCAAGTTTAGTGGTTGAAATTCTATATCGACAAATGAAACAACATCCGGAACCATTATAAATTATCATCCTTAAAAAAATTTCCCATTTTTGGAAAATTTTTATTTACTTAGGGCCCATACGATAAATACAATTTTAAAAGCCAATCTAATTTTTAAAGATAATTAGAATTAATTAAATGTTAGTTAATCTTAGGCGAACCCATTATATATACATACTAGAGACCTGCATCAAGTCCTATTTCAAGCTAATTCTTGTGTTGTTGTGTGGTTAAACTATTCAAGTGTTGTAATGTAGTGTAGCTGCTACAGTTTCTTTGATGCAATGTAGTGTAGTTAAGAATAAAGAGTGGTGTCATGCACTGTTGTGGATACAACTTAAATACTGTCATGATGTGTGGTCGATAAAAAAGGACTGTGATCAACAACAACAAAACTGTGTGTATTACACACAATGTTGAATAGATACATAAACAAACATATATGCAAGCAGGCAAATCAATATAAAATCATACGTTATTACATTACATTACATACATACATTAAAAATCAACCCCCTTTTTAAAACTAACACACCAGGAATATCCCGTCAACAGTAAGGTTTCGAGATGAATTGAAATTGAAGTGTGTGATCATGATGAATTGATACGCCGTTGTTAATTAAGTGTGCTTAAGTGTGAATATATTTTTCATTTAAGTTAAGTAAACAAAAGAGATGGCGAACAATACAACGCAGCACTTATTGTTGTGTGTGCACACGTAAGGTATATGAAATGAATTGAAAATTCGAGATGATGCCTTATTTAGTGTCGTCTTGAGCTGGCCCCTAATATGTATATAGTTTATGATGTCGCAAACGAATATTGTAGAAATTACAAACGGATTGACAAACTAATAAATACCCTTATTACTATGTGAAGGGCATAATAAATTATAAACATTAAAATAATGTTAATACAAAGTAAATAATATTAAATATTAACTACATCTAGTGAAGGATGTTTTTGAAACTTTAAGCATTCATTTGAGTTATTTTAACAATGCAAAACCATTTGTGATTCTTTTGTTTACGCCGACATGAATATGATTAATGATTTCATAAAATGCTGACTGGGATATAATGTCCGTTACGTTTATTAGTGTGTTGTTAACTTGTTGTTTTGTCTATATTTTTATAAGTTGTGCGAGTTTTTCTGTTTGTTTTTGTTGCTGGTATGTATGTACATAGTTAGTTGACGGTAATATTCAATTATAATTTTAAAAATAATAAAAAAGAAACATATAACAAAAATTAAAGAAAAACTGTTTGAAAGTAGATATGTATGTGTGTGTGTATGTTTGTAACCTTGAGTTAAAATGAACTTTAACAAAAACCAAACAGCAAATCATTCTGGTTGTTTGTATGTTGTACAAGGAAAAAAGCCAAATATCACACACTCTTAGATGTAGTTAAATAAATGCGTGTACTTGATTTAATTCAATCCAGCGGATTACATTAGAATCATAATAACAAGTATACAAAAATTCATTATGTATTTACTTTTGCATGTACATATATATGGGCAATATGCTGGTTAAAAGCATTATAACACCTTTAACATAGTGAAAAAGCTTAACATCGGTTTGTCATTTCGTTTGTAATTTTTAGAATTTTAATTTACGATCCCAAAAAATATCTATAAGTACATATTTTGATTACTTATGAATAGGGAAGTTGATGTTCTTCTGTTGAAATCAAATGAAGTCCTATGGCTTACATTTTGAACTATCAGAAATATCCTTGGGACAACCGTTTCTTAAAATCAGCAATATTGGTAAACTATGGACCGAGATATAAACAAAAACCCGAGATAACCCAATTTTTAACAAAACCAAAATTTATGCGTATTTTTGTCTATATCTCAGTAACTACCCAGCAGAAGTTATTGGAGTACATGATCCGTTTAAAGTAAAAAGGAGTAGTTACAACATGGTCCAATGTAATGCAAACATGGATCATGATGACTAAAAAAAAGATATTTGACAATACTCGCAATACATGATTTAAAAAAAATACAACTATGGTAACACTGTTACGCCATGTTTTATTTAGTGTGTTTTGTGACAAGCTGATAACTAAAAGTGTGTTAATAATGTGTAGAGTAATTACATGGACTAGCTTTGGGCCTACTCTGCCTAATGTTTTTTTGGATTACATAGTCCTCTCTTAGGACATTGTAATGTTAAATAGAGCATGTTTTCCCATATATTTGGATTACTTTTGGACTAGTCTTCGTCCCTTGTGGAGTACCATTTACACGCATGTAACGAGTAGTCTTGATTTCTGCAGGGTATGGCCACTTTTCTCACAAAATTTGGCGAAAGGACTTTGCACATGGCAAGCAAGTTTGAGGAAACAATTTTTGGATAGGAGCAAAGGGAGTTATAGCCCCCTTACAAATGCCTTTATTTTATAAAATTATCCATCGGAAATTGTTATAGCTTTCGACTTCAAACAAAACAAGAAGTATTTTTATCGCAATATTTCTATTTTGAAAAAATGGATGGGAAGGAGTACGGAGAGCTGTAAGCCCGAAAAAACCAACCAGTCGGCGGATCTGCAGCCATTGCAGTGGCAGGCAGGGTGTTTCACAATCCCATTCTCCTCCTCATTTCGGTACAACTTGTGGAAGTCCAGAAAATTCTTATCCTGTTTACTACCAATATATCTCACATCACAATGCCCTGTAAGAGTCCCATTTATTTTAAAGCTGCTGCGAAAGAACTTTATAATTTCAAGCCATGACGAAAAGGGTTAAAAGTTTCATTTTACTGGGAATGATTTTTTTTATTCCGGCAAAAAAACGATATCCAGTAGATCTTGGCAGAAATTATGGTCTAAATCAGGGATAGGCACACTAATACTATCGCATTTGTTCTTGTATATGTGCAGTTTCAGATAATATTAATTCCATATTGTTGTTAGTGTAATTGAACAAGCAAGCGCTATTCATCCGCCTTGTTTGAAAACTCATCTGAGACTGATTATACATTTCTAATGCTTTGTATACGTGTAGTTAAGATAAAAGAGAGAATTTGCGCGGCGTTGCAGAATGCCCAACCAGGGCTGTCAGTTATGGCGATTTTACGCCAAATGTGGCGATTTTTTAGTGCTCTTGGCTATTAAAATTTAGGTTTGACGCCATGGCGATATTGTTGGCGATTATTTTAACAAACGGCAAAGTTTTTGAACTAACTAAAAAATTGATTAATATATTTAATATGTATGTTACCCAAAATGGCACAGATGAATCTTTTTAATATCTTAAATGAAGTGCTATTTAAGCATAAAAACGTTTTTTTAACTTTCTATGTATACATATAAACATTAAAAAGCTATACTCAAGGTAATATTAACACAACTGGTAAATTACTCCTTTTTGTATAAAAATAACCTTGTTTGCCACAGATTTGCTTTACACGATGTTACATATAAAATAACTACAATACCAATGCTGCATTAAGTTCGTGTTTTAACCTAAGCAAAATTTTTAATATTAAACAATATGTTACTTAAGAAAGTAACTGCCATTCTACGTACGCCCTTGGTCATACATATTTTCAATTTTTCCCTTGAATTTCTTAGCGTACAAAAAAATTTAATTTTTACTTTAATTAAATAGTAATTTCTTTTTCTTTAATTTATTTAATTGGGATATTCAAACGGTATGCTATAAAGTCATATTGTCTTAAAGTTTTAATATTTTACAATAATTTAAAAAAGTTGTTTTTGTGCTTATAAGAAAAAAGTTCTGTAATAATAAGACTTTTTGAACTGTGTTTATTGTTTTGTCATAAACAGTAGAAACCTGAGCCAGACGGCCGAAACTCTTTAGTGAAGCCGTTGATAAAATTAACAAGTCGCAGTCATTAATTTGAAAATATTTTTGAAATTACTTTATGACTACCTCGTGAATACCATAAAAAAAAAAACATTAAGATATCATATGCTTATTTAAGTAAAATAATTTTCGAGTTTTTTTCGTCAAAAACAATAGATTTTTATTATGGCGGATTTTTTGGCGACTTTTTTTGTTTTTAAACTCAAAAAAATATTTTTTGGCGATTTTTGGCGATTTTTAATAACCGTTCTGGCGATGGACCCCGAAAAAAAACTGACAACCCTGTGCCCAACTGTGGTCTAAATAAACTTGCAATGTGCGTGCTAACAAGAACGCCGATTTTAATTCGCTACGCAAACAGGCGAGTCTCGTGAGTGAAAGTGGTGAGAGTGCTCCGTTTGCACAGCGTCTGTATGGTACAATTACCTTAAAAGGTCTGCTGTTCTGTTAAGGAATGACAAACTAGTCACTGACCCGGTTGAAAATCGTATATAAGATTTGGCCCAGACAAAATTGTATTTGGCTACCAGCAAGCATATGATGTTCATTGAAAAAAACTTTCTGTAGGAGGTACAGTCAATAATTCATCGATTTTCATAAAGTATAGTAGGACCATTTCTGTTTTAAACTATTATATGGGATCTATAGTAACCCTGCAGGAAATGTGGGTCAATTGGTCGGCGCACTCGTCCTGTTACAGGTACAAAACATGAATTGGGCAAAAGTTATTGGTCGTGATCGGTTAAAAAGGCACACATCAAGTAAATGGGTAAAAGGTGTTAAAGAGGTTAGGGTAAAAATAGAAATACTGGTCCCTACACATAAACATACATCTGTTTATATATATACACACACACACGTAAATACGTAAATACAAACAAAGTAGATTAAACAGGATCTTGAACAATTAATGCAAAATTTGCTTATATAGGATTGTCATGTAATCCGTTCTGAGGTGTAAGTTTTGAACCAATTGCCCCTTCCAATGACAACGCAACGTAAAAGTGGCAGGTTCTCTTCATATAAAATGCAAGAGCTAGAACCAGTCCCTATTCTAAGGAATCGTTCACGTCAATAGTCTTGAACCAGTCCACTTCCCCGTAGGGAAGTTATAGACCAATCGATAGTATTAGGTCCATCAATTAGTTTAAGACTTTAAAGATAAGCAAAGTTTTGGGGAAATAAAGTAGTTCTATATCAGAAAGTTTATGAGACCATTTAATGGCTGCCTGTTCTACCTTTTCTATATTCACGAAGTTATGGTCGATTAAGGTTAATTGTGTGGAACATTTGTATGAAAGCTAAATGAAATTTACTTCTTTTTTATTCCAAAGAAAATAGTAACTTGTACCAAAAAATGGTTCATTATCCTAAAAAATACCCGTATAAAAGGCTCACGTGAACACCTAGTCAAACGGACTTTAGCAATCGACTTAGGATTTAGTTTTTCAGAAAATATCAAGATTTATTTTAAAAATTTCTACGAGAACGCAAAATGAATGGTAATTCTATCGAACTTCTATCGATTTTTAAAGTTATCGGTACAACAATGATACTCACAATAAGGCTGATTAACTGACGTTTAATCCTGGGGCTTAAACATGGTTTTAATGATTTAAAACTTTTAATTAACTTTAACTTTTAATTAACTTTAAATAATATATGAGTGTATTAAATAATAATATTTAATTATTTGAAATTATTCTATTATCGTTTGCTTATTGATTTGTTTTTTTTTTCTTTTTATTTTTAGCTAATTATACAATTTTGTGTATTGTTTTTGTTACTTATGTTTTAAATTTAACATAAGAAACAAACCTAATAAGAGTTATATTAACTTAAAATCTTTGAACGGCCTTTAATGAACAAAATGAATATTTGGATTATAACCTTGTTGTTATCTATTAACGGTAAGTTAAAAAGGAAAGTTTATTTTTACATTTAAATAAATATGAAGACGATTAGTTTGATAACAGTTATTTGCAAACTTTTGAAAACATAAACTTATAATTTTATGCATATTTAGTTAAAAAAAATTGTTTGCATACACTGAAAAAAAAACATTGTAATATGTAAAAAAGCACATAGCAATCTTTCGGCTGTGCCGAATCTTACATACCCTTCACATGGGTCTTTTTGTATACCCAGCCATCTGGTCCAGTTAAGTTATTTTTAAATAAATAAAATTACGTTGTGCCGAGTTTAAAGTCGCACAAAATTTTTATTTTATATTTTGTTACTTGTAGCCTCCTTTCAAACAAAATTTTCTTTTAAATACAAACAAGTAAGAGCGCTATATCTAATATACCTTTTGCAACGTGTAGGGGTTTTTAGCCTATTTTTTTCAATATTTATAACGCAACACCCTTATGGGGTGGAGATACGGGCTAAGTAGGTTCTAGGAAAATGTTTGCAAGGAAAAATAAGTTTGGGTCAGTCCTACATTTGGCCTATCCACGGGCACCCTGGTAGCTGTAGCGAGGGATTTATTACAATTTCCCAAACGTTGTATGGGAGCCTCCTTAGGTGATGGAGATAGGGGGTAAGTATATTCTAGGAAAATGTTTGGGAGGGTAAGCTAATGGGGGTCGGTCGTACACTTTATTTTTTTAAGGCCGATTCTGGGAAAGTTATGGTCGTTTTTACATTAGTTTTGTAAATTTTGTATGGCAAACCCCTTAGGTCATGGAGATAAAGGTATGTTCTAGATTAATTCCTCTTAAGGCGACTCCGGGAAAGTTGTAGGTGTTTTTAACCTATTTTTTTCAAATTTTGTATGCCAGTGGCTGAAGATAGGGGGTTAGTATGTTCAACAAAAATTAATTGGGGTCGATCTTACATTTGACCTTTGTAGGATCACATTCTTACATTGCAACTCCGGAAAAGTTGTTAAGGTTTTTATGTAAAAATTTTAGAGAAATAAACAGAGGTAGTTAGTCATGGTTGCTGGCTAGCACTCGTATCTCTGTCAGTTATCTGGTGATTTTGCTGAATTTCAATAGCAAAATTCTCGCAAGTATACCTGATGTACCAGGGGCCTTTAAAAAATGTTATTCAACAAATCAACGGACCGACGCACAGACGGACAACACCGATCTATAAGGATCAAGAAAATTTAAACTTTATTGTCGAAAATGGATATTAAAGAGTTTACAAATGGAATAAAAACTTATAGTTAATTATATACCCTTATCACTAATGTGAAGGATATAAAAATCATAATAGAAATACCTTCTAGGAGGTTTTAAGTCGATAGTTTTAGCAGTTTCTGATATATTTCGTACCGAAAAAAATTTATAAAGATTGTTTATTTGTATGGGGCTTCCGCTCTCCTGCTCCAATCCAACTAATTAGGAAATTTGAAGTCGATAGCTGCTACAGTTTCCGAGATATAACGTATCAAAAATTTCATAAAAATTGTTCATTTGTATCGGAGCTGCCCTTGCTCCTAACCAACTATTTTTTTTTTTTTCAAAAAGTATGTACTTTACTGGAACTACTAAGTTTAAGTTACGTGCAAAAATGCATGAAAAGGTCATCTGCTGTTTGCGAATTAAAGAATTATTATTTAATTTGTTAAGATTATTTAAATTTATCTTTTAATTTAAAAGCACACGCTGGTACCGCCAATGATGAGGGGCCATTATTAACACAGACCATCTATGGGTTTTTGGATTTTACTACTACAATTGGCAATACAGTGATGGTATTTTCGCCACAAAGTGCTCCATCATTGGGTAATAATTTATCATTTATATAATATCTGAATTATGTATAATATTTTGTTTATAGTCTTGACACCAGAAGTTATTGCACCTGTTATAAAGACGAAACCGCAAAAGGCAGCCATTACACCGGACGATGGTATAAATCCCACAAAATTAAAAGCATCTAATTCAAAATCAAAAACTCAAGATACCGCAAAGAATAGTGAAAATAAAGTATCACCACCTAATGCCATTCCCTTTTCATCTACCTTAATATCGGTTCCTGGCTCACAAACTGCTGTAATTCCCAATGAAATTGTTAAAACTTCACTGGCTATTGACAATGACCTACAAGATCCAGAATATGATTTACTTTCACGACAACCCCCTCAATTTATAGAAGAGACTTTCCGTGTTGTTAATTTAAAATCGAATATTAAAAACTCAAGAACCCCAGTGGTTGTGACGCCGGAGAAAAATACTGCCAGCAGTATTGTACTGACCTCCAAGACAACATCGAGATCGCATAAGAATAAAAAAAATAAAGTCAGAGCTTCCAGTACTCTGCAGGTGCTGAAAACTGCTGCACCTGTAACACCTCAAAAAAATATTGCCAGTAACAAAGTGACTCTGCGTAATACCTCTTCGTCATCCTCATCATCATATCGAAAGAGCAGCAAGAAAGGATCAAGTAATCATAGAAGTTCAACTACTTCAACTACTCAACCGGAAGAGGTGGTCATTGTAAGATCGACCACAACAAGAAATAAACCAAGAAGGTACGTATTACACATGTTGCCTAAAAGCTACAAAAATGGCATAATATAAAATTAATTTTTTGAGAAAGTAGAATTAAAAATTATTTATGCGTCTGAAAGCCATTGATTGATTATATTATATATTATTAAATTTTGTAAGGGGTTTTTTGAAGTTTCCCGCAAAAATTTTTGCCCAAAAAACTGGACAATATTCAAGAGATTAGAAGAAAGGAGAGATAATATTAGGCCGGCCAATTAAAGTTCCTGGCGGGAATCGAACCCGTGACCCGCAGACATTCGAACTACCCACTAACTACCGCAACAATTCTCAATCTATTTTTAAATCGATGCAGAAAATTAGGGGGAATGCTTCTCCCCTTTAAAAACAAATCTATTAAAAAAACTATTTTGATAAGCCTGACCTAATCTAACCTCCGTTTCCAACCGGTTATTGTGAATTGGATTAACACATCCGTTGTAAGACCAATTCTTACGTACGGTAATCTCGAATGGTGGAGGGCCTTAGAGAGGGATGACATAAGGAAGCTCTTCTCAAAGGTCTAGAGATGTAATGTACTAGACATTACAGGGGCCAGGAGAAGTACGTACGGTAATCTCGTATGGTGGGGGCCTTAGAGGGGGATGACATAAGGAAGCTCTTATCAAAGGTCTAGAGATGTCATGAACTAGGTATTACCGGCGCCAGGAGTAGTACCCTTCAGGCAGCGCTGGATACAATTCTGCATCTTCTTTTCATTAAGAATTTCGTTGCTTGAATGGCGGTTAGGAGCTTGTTTAGGCTTACTGAGTCAGGTATTCTTAGGGCACGGCCAGTTGGACACGCCGGCCTTCTGGGAAGAGTCGGGGATGGTCAACTCCTGTCGCGAAACTTGACTTTGGGATCTTACCTCAGTCAGTGTTTCCGGATAGGTAGGCATGGAAGGGATCCGAGAAGCGGTATTAGGGATGTGCAGTCTTTACTGATGGCTTATACAATGGATACGAGAGTAGGGATGTCATACAGACATCCGGACCAGTGCGTCGTTTTTCAGGCCGAGATTCTGACTAAGGTGAGGGTCGCGGAGGAAAAAAGGGACGTGACAATCTACGTCGACAGTCAAGGCGCGCTCAAGGCTCTAGAGGGACATTATGTCAGGTCTAGACTTGAGGACGACTGTAGACGTGCTACCGCGAACTTGGCTACACGTAGGGTTAGGCTCTATTGGGTGCCAGGTCATTGTGATGTTGCCGGTAAAAGTGGATCTGCTCGGGATTTTGGGCTGGGCTGTGAGCCAGTAAGGCCACTAATAGGTTCCTATTATGAATTGATAGGGACTTGGGTAATAAACAAAGTGGGGGACGTGACTGATTGCGGGATTTCCAGGCTTCTGTGGACCTTGCTGGGCAGGAGGGGCACCGGCTTTCTGCTCAAGGAGAGCAGGAGGGTTCTAAGGTATATTATTAGAGTACTGCTATGTGGAACACACTGCACTGCTTTAGGCTGCAGATCTGCTACAGAGGTGGATGGGGGGACGTTTCTTAGGTGCACTTGGTGAGGTCTCTGGGCTGGAAAACATCGAATTATCAAAGGGGTTAGTTGGTTGAAAAAATAGGTGGTTACTGCGCCTACGCGCTATTGACGAACACTAAATTTTTTTGACTTTTCGCTGCATTCTTTCTTTCTTCTCTTATTCTTTTATCGTTCAAATGTTCGTATTTATCTTTATAACTATTCCGAAGAGATTCGCAATGGGTCGATAGGCCTCTGGGTGGAGGTGGCGAATTGTATTCGTCACTACCCTTTGTAAGGGAACCTTACTTAACCGAACATATAGTTTTTCAAACAGATAAGTAAAGATAAAGGGGCATTGTATCTCTAAGGCAAAAAATTACATTTATAACAGATATGAGTAAGGTTTTACCTCTTCGAAATAAAATTAAATGACTCGTGTCCACTACAGTTTCTCGTTAGCATTCTTTGTTCGGTACTTAAGTGTTGGTTGTAAATATCTTTTATTTAACTCATAGTTAATGGAAATAACTTGCTAATCATTATTCTTTAATAAAAATTTTTTTATAAAATTACACCAGAAAGGCTGATTGAGAAAAATTTTAAAATATTAATTAAAAAATAGTTCCTAATTAACGCTACAAAAATTATGGAAGAAATAATATTTTCAAAATAATACCCTTAACCTTTTTAAAACAGTTGGTTTTATAAACACGTTAACTGTATCTTTATTTATGTTAAATGTTTCATTTCAGAAAAAATAAGCATAAGCATTCAAGCAGTTCGAAATCAAGATACGCAACGACAACAAGTGCTACCACAACAGAACAAACGGTGCGAAGAGTGTTCCGCCCAAAAGCACAAGTGTCAAATGTTAATTCCGATTTCGATAGCAATAATAATTTACACATAACTAAGCTTAATCGCACACCAGGCCGATGGCAGTACAAAACCTCACCAAAGCCCAGGGTTAACATAAGAAAGCCGACCATTGAGGCCAATGGGCCCTTAGGCCTAGGCAATGTTACTTTAGCCGGCAATAGTAATTCAAATGTTTATGCTGAAACAGTTTTAAGTGAAAATATTAATGGCAATTTTCTTAATCAAAATGTCATTTACAATCAAACGGATCTAGAAATATCCGGTTCACAAAATGGTGCCATTTTAAATAATATCGATCAGGAGGGAAAACAAAAACTATTTACAGAAACTATAAATGTTGAAATATCAACTCCTGCAGATTTTAAAGACACTTACTATGAAATTGCCACAATCAAGAAACCGTTTATATTTCAGGTAATAAAATACATTTGTACAAAGTTAAAACATAACCTGCAAAATTCACTTAATTTATTTCTAGGCTGGTGTTTTGAAGAAGACCCGTTTTATAACGGTAACATCAACCATTGAAAAATATCTTACACCAGAACCTTCATTAGAACCTCGAAACGATGATGAACCATTAATTGAAAATATACTAGCGCCCTCAACTGAAACAGAAAGTGCTATAGTAGGCAGCATAACAACTTTACCTCCCATTTATGCGAATAGTGAGACTGATACCCCAATTTTGGAAACTATAACCGAATCCTTTAGTATTGTAAACAAAAAGTTTAAAACTCAAATTCTACCAGTTATAAACGAAAATGATAATGAAACATCTTATCACACGCTTATACAAACAATCGACTTGACTAGTTTAATAACAGTAACAAAGACCATATCGCCACAACTGCAGACCAGGGAGTTTAATGGCTTTAAAGATTTTGTTGGCAATTTAGATGAAGCCGGGTCCGAGCTAAATTTGGACTTGGAGTTTGGTGATGAAGGCAATCAGGAAAGTGGTAGTGGCGAATCTCATAGAAGCGATTTCGATGATGCACGTCACAATAAAACCACACAGCCAATGCAGGCTACGTTTAGTACAGGTGTACTAAATCTACCCTCACAAAATGTTATTACAAACTCTAGACCTGTCATCAAATTGGAAACTCTGTGGGAGTCCTATGTGGTTCCAATTACTAATGGCCAATCAACCTCATTTAGAACCCTATCCAAGGCCAAGGGTGTAGTAGAAAAAACAGATTATGTCCTTGAGACGACAACTATTCCCTTACCCCCTCCCATATTACCACCATCTACTATCAATCCCTTCTTACTGCCCCTTCCCCAACAATTTCAAACTATTACATCGCCCATTGTTCAACAAACGATAGTAACACAAACACAAAGCAAAGTTTTAAAATTAACTTTTGGCGCCAAAACCGCCTATACCACGTTGTATTCGACACAAGTGGTGCCCACTATTCACACTATGTATGTGACCACCTCGGTGCCTGTCCAACCTACAGCAAATCCCTTCCAAGGTTTTTTCCCTCAACCCTACAATCCATTTGCTTATTTAGGTTAAATCAAAACTTTTCATCTTTTTTTTTTAATTTTAACATCTACATCTACTAACTTTGCTTGTTTTCTTTCAAATCTTTTACTTCAAACTAGAGATTCATTTGTAAATGTTTTTCATTTTTGTCAATTTTCTTTTTACTTCTCTAAAACGTCTACTCTGCATAAATGGAAATTATTTATTTAAAAAAAATATTGAAATAGATAAATGTGGGCTATTTTCACTTCGATTTACTGTAAACTTTTTTGCAGGATTTTAAAATAAATTGTTGGAATTTATTTTGCCTGGAAAAAAGCCTTGCGTACCCTGGGGGGTTATAATTACTGTGTCAGGGAAACCAATAGCTATGGGAATCGGATTTGAAAGCAACCAAAAAATATTTTTGTTTACCAATTACAACCTCCATATGGCCCCTTTTATATTCAATAATATTAAACTCAGTTTATAAAAAAAACCCAGTTTAAAAATACCGGATTTTTTATTTAGATTTTGACATTTGTCTAGGCATGGATTTGTCTCGTCAAAACGTACAATTAAAAATTAAATACTAAAATTTATAACAATGACATATCTGAAATAGCTATTCGGTTCCATGACAACTCTGTATGTAATTTTATTCAAATATTTTTCGAATTCTTACAAATTGCATCATGTATTACGATTTTTGTAAATTTATTAACGAACTTTTAAAAATTATTTTTAATTTCTTAATGCAAATTGACATTAATTTCAAAGTGTCACCAAGTTTCTAACAGGTACGAAATTGGCATCACTTGATATTTTCCTTTAGTTGTTTCATACAACTGTGTGAATCTTTTGAACTTATTAAAGGTGCTTTCGCACGATATGTATTTTACACATGACTTGTCAAATTTTGCAGTGCGAAATTGATATCTGCCGTCTGAACGCGTTCAAACATTGCATGTGTGAAAAACATATGTAAATGTCATATGACAAATTTGTAATTAGAGCGTGCTCTATTTTCATCTGACAAAGCATGTGTCATCAGTTGTTTTTAAAACAACAACAAGGAAAAGTAAGTTGTTTATTTTGGTTTGGAGGTTATGTCAGATGTAATTACACATGTACGTGTGAAAGCAAAAATTATAGACCATCAAAATGACAATTTTGACAGACATACGCAATTACATGTGGATTGCAAAAGTGAAAAGTCATGTGTAAAATACATATCGTGCGAAAGCACCTTAAATAGTCCTTTTCGATTTGAATTGAATAACATTATAACTCTCTTGACAGGAATAACACTCATCTACTTTTTAAAACTTCTTTTTAAGTTCTCAATCTTAATTTTCAATTAATCCATTCGTTATTCTCTCTTACAAATTATTAACGCATTGTTTTATTAAAGCAATCAATATTCACAAAAAGAACAAAAATAAAATGCTCATTGTAAATTTTAATTTATTTTAAATTAAATTCGTAGAAAATCTGAATCAATAGTTTTAGTTATACTTTTTTATATGCATTTTTGTTTATCGCACTTTAATACACTTATGGTTAAGCAATTAAGACACATACCAAAAGAAATAAGTTAAAACATATTGATTTGGTAAAGATTAGATCGTTTAAAACACTATCAGGGTTGTCATGGAATCCATTAGCTCTTGGATTTGGATTTGAAAATGACTAATAGGTATTTCAGTGAAATAAATTTTGTTTTTATTTCTTAATTGAGATACTGATTTTAATTCGAGTTCGAAACTCGTAATTCGGAAATTATATTGCACAGAAGTATTTATTGGTCGTTTTTAATTTCGATTCAGACTGCTATCGGTTTTCGTGATAACTCCGTACATTACCCATTAAAATTATAGCTCTTTTTTCAATTAACAAATTTTAAATATTTGAATTATAGTAAAAAAAAAGTGGGAAAGTCGGTTGCACCCACCACAATGGAACTGCCCATATACAAATTCAAAAAAATATCGCAATCGTTCGGTTTGTCGTTCTTAGTACCTTTTGTCATTACTATCTATGCTTGTCTTAATTATGTCACCAAAAGTGTAAATATTAAATAAGTATGTATTTACAAAAAAATCTTATTAACACTATAAAAAATCTAATACGAGATTATATATGCACCTTTTTATATGTTAGAAATCATTTTTTACTTGTATGTATGTAAGTTCTCCATACACACAAAATGCTAAAACCTTTTAAAATGTTAACAAAATTCATGTTTTATTTGTATGTAAATATGTAAATTATTTTAAGGTTCTAAACACTTTTTCGCTAATGTTAATTTGTTTTAATTGGGAGCTACATATTTCCTTTTTAATAAATTAAATAAAAAATATTAAAAACACAAACCTTTTAAGCCATTTTACTTTGGTATGTATTTCAAAAATTTTAACTCATGACTTAACCAAACGGCCATTGAGAGTAATAGTAGTGAACCAGATTGATGAGCAGCTGCCAAAGGCACTGGAACGTGGTGAAGTAGTGTTGTAATGCCCAGTGAAACCTGCAAACAGCCAACTAAAGCAGCTGCATTTATAGCCCAATAAGCTCGACGGGGAAGTTTGGTTTTTCTTGATAGCAACCACATGGCTGATACTAATATCAGTGTAGAAATACCTAAAATACGGTGATTGAATTGAACCGTTGTGGGATTCTCAGTAAGATTTTTGTTAACTGGTTCAAATGCTAATATATCTTCTGGTATCCATTTGTCTCCCATTTTTGGAAATGAGTTGTACACCAAACCTGCATCCAGGCCAGCAACAAATGCTCCAGAGAAAGCTGTTAAAAATATCAGACCCTTAGCAGCATGTGCCAGTCTTTTGAAACGCAATGCTTTGCTAGACACTGTACTTAATGTGTCAGCTGGTAGCAGCCGCTTTAAAGCTTGCGATAAAAATAGTGTATAAAGTATAAAGGCAGCACCCAAATGCATTGCTAAACGATATTGAGACACCCGTGGCACGTCGTTGACATTGTCGAAACGATTTTCCAGACCAGACTTGACCATATACCAACCCATTAGGCCCTGACATCCTATTAGAGTTCCCATTAGTATGACAAATTTTTTAGCTGCACTATTGAAATAGTTTTTCTTCCAAAAATAGGCAGCTGGCAACAAGAATACACCGCCTATAGCACGGCCCCACATGCGATGTATGTATTCCATCCAGAAAATGGTTTTAAACTCTTCCAAAGTCATATTTTGATTTTTCCTGAACATAAGAATGAAAATAGAAATGTACTTACATGAGACAGTTAACAATTGTAAAAAAAAAAACATTCAAGTCGTTCAAAAATAAGTCGTTTTTAAAAAATTAGTTTGGAGAAAATAGTGAAAAATAATTTGGCGCAAAGCCGTTAAGCCCCCGCTGCCGCCAAAAATATTTGCTTTTCAGCCCCCAACCAATTGTTATTGAATGATTTCTCCTTGACTTACATTCACATAGATGTGTTTAAAAATATTAGACTAGACTTACATTTTAAATTCTGGATATTCTTGATATTTGGCAAATTCTTCTCTCCAATCAGCTTCACTTTTTGGTACTTTTTCCCCTAGCAATTTCCAAGTAACCATTGAAAGACCAGACTCTGTAAGTCTAGTAACTCCACCAAGTACCACTGCCATATAGACCATACCGCCACAGATTATTAACCATTTGCCGACAATTTTGTCCTGGGGTTTAACCAGTTGGTAATGGCATATTCTTATCGGTGTTTTTCTAACGGGAAAAGTTTCAAGTAGCGGCTAAAACACAATTTATAAATTTCCAATTCATACATTCACTTAAAGCATTTTCGTTAAAACATTTACCCTGTATATTGCTTGTCTATGAAAACTATGCTTTCCTTGACTAAAAATATGTTTATTACAGTGTTTAAAAGAAACGTTTATTGCTGTATGAGCAAATTTTACCAGCCGGTTCATTATTTTTTTATTTTTCTTTCAATTTTACTTTTATGTTAATCAACTAAACTAATAAAACAAAACACAGATGTTTTTAATTTAAAGTTTTTTTGTGTCACTCTGTCAACCACCAAACGAGACCGGGTGCTCAATGTATTTTTTTAAGCAAAGGATTTAGTTTCCGGTAATTTTTAACGAAAGATGTAGTTAAGTACATATACGCAAATATTTTATCACTTCCTTTTCCTAAAAATGTTTATATGGATGTATGTGTATGCACACATATAATACATAATGATTTTTAAATGATAATAGATACAATTAGCTAACAGGGACAATGAAATAATTTATTTAAATATTACTTTTTTAACCAGTAAGAATAATTCAAACGATTATTTAAAAAACGTTACATGTATGTAAATACTAAGCCCAATGATATACTTTATTTTGATTTTAATAATAAAGTCTTGCTAGAATTGCTAGTATGTATTTTGTGAAATATTATATTCTAATATTCATATTCTATTGCATTGAATATTTGATTTATACAAAAAAAAATTAAAAACTTATAAAATTGTTCGAAAACAAAGTGGAAACCTTTCATTTTAATCTGTTGTCAATCTACGTGCCCGTTCAGAGGAAGGAGTGTCTAGCCTAACAACTTTATATTTAATTGAAAAATAAAAATAAATTTTAAAAAAAGGTTTAATGCAGATTTTTATAATATATATGGTTTTAATAATTGAGTAAAAAAAATAAAACAAAAATTTTACACCAAATCCCTATAAAAATTTTTTTATAAATCAAAAACCTTAATTAAGAATTAGGGGACAATTGTTAAATTTTAATATTTCACAATTTATAAATATCTAAAAAGTTGATTTTATTTTATTATATTTTTTTGAAGAGAGCACTTAATATATTAAAGTTAAAAAAAACCAATTCGTAATATTACAATACACCAAAGTCCAGAGAGTTATAAGCTGTTAATAAACATGCCTTGTTTTTCCTTTTTCGAAACCAACATTTTTCAAACCACCGCGAAAATGTTTATCAGCTAAATTTTATATTAGCTGGTTAAGAGTACTAAAGCTGGCTGAAGTTTTATCTATTTCATCGAAATTCTTCTTCATCTTGGACGAATCACTTGTCAATTGAAGTTCTGGGGAAACTGTAAAATATATATTGCCATCATTAGCAAAAAATTGACTACAAAAATGATTTTTTAGCGATTTTGATGATTGATTCGCACATCGAGCTAATAATTTTGAGAGCAATAGTTTTCTGGAAATAAAAAAATTGGTAGTCAAGTAAATACTTTTTTGCTTCTAATATAACTATTTCATTGGTTAAACGTTGACATAAAGTCAATGACAATAATTTTCGACAATATAAGATGTAAGGCGCCATATTTTAACATGAAGAAAAATGATTGCCAAAAACATGTTGCCAACCTTTTTTATTTGAATTTTTTCCTTTTACCTTAACATTATTGAATCCGAGTTCATGTTATTAATGTAAGCTAATTTATAATTTTGAAATATAAATAACATAAATACATAATAGAATTTGTTTAAGTTTGTTTAGTTTTTTATTTATTTTCTTAAGTTTATTTAATTATTGTCTTTATATATTTTTTTCTTAGCATATATAAGCCGTTTATTTTAAAAGTGGCATAAGTCACTTTTTCAAAAAAAATTTCAAGTTAATGGCAACACTAAATACAATTTAACGGTATCTTTTTATATCTTAAATTATATCGACTTTAGAAAAATGTGACTTATGCCACTTTTAAAATAAATAGCTTATATAAGTATGTATGTATATGTGTTGCATGCCATGAAAACATATACCACATAAAAAATTAACTTAATTTTGAGTCTTTGTTTTGCTTCTCAATTTAACTTAAAACTATAAACATCAATTTTGGCAAAACAAAGATCTTTTTAGGAAATTTTTAATAAATTAATATTTTCAAATCTATATGTAATAGTTATTTATAAAAAAAACTACATACATGCACAAGTATAAATTAAAATTAAAAATTAAATGGAAATTAAATAATTTATGTTGATTTTAATTAAGTGGGTTGGTTGTTAATAATCATGCATCATGCTTGCTGGCATTTGTTAGTTTTAGATCAAATGACCACCTCCGATACTATCTAAGCTTTTCTTATCCACATATCGCTTTGAAAACGTATATGGTAAATTATAGATATTCAAACCTCGTAAAGCATTTAAGCTGGGCCTCTGACGGCCATCACCGTGATAGGGTCCCAGCACATAAATAGGATAACGATCACGAATTGCAGCTAGATTTTGCATAGAAGCTTCACGCATTCCTCCAAAGTCCTCTTCAGATGCTACTTATAGATAAACAAATGTGTTTTAAATAAACATATTTAGGGTATTCGCAAGGTAGTCATTAAGTCATATGTCTTAAAAAAATAAAACGAAAATATACTACTGTTGTGAGCATCCGCTCGTAATTAAGTGTGCTATTTTAATTTGAATTAGCTGCTGGAGAAAACAGAAAAATAAGTCTTTTCAAAAATATTTTAAAATTAATGACTGCGACTTGTTAATTATATCAACGGCTTCACTAAAGAGTTTCGGCCGCCCGGCTCAGGTTTCTACTGCTTATGACAAAACAATAAACACAGTTCAAAATGTCTTATTATTATAGAACTTTTTTCTTTTAAGCACAACAACAATTTTTTTAAACTATTGTAAAATATTAAATCTCTTAAGACAATATGACTTGATAGCATACCGTTTGAATACCCCATTTATACTTACATAAAGGTGTCAAAGATATCTACAAAATTGGTAACGTTAAAAATAAATTTAAAAAATAATTTTTTTTTAAATATTTATTTTAGCATTTACCTTCTGTGGCATTCCAATTACAGTGGTAACGAAAATTAATACTGAGAATAGAAAAAACAATTTCATTTTGAATTCAAAATCTGTCGATGAGTTGAAAAGTAAGTTCCTTTACAGCGTTCAACACTTCACTGCATGTCCATCTTTAGAATTTTCCTTCTTTTATATAATTTTTACTCTGCAATGCATAATGAACATATACTTACAAACATAAATACATGTTCATATATCCTTAAGTTTGTGTATACAGCAGTTACTTCTTTATAATATTTTAAACATTAGACCATTTGTACGCTATATTCATATTTTTACTTGTTAGTAAGTTGAACTGCCACTACATACACTATCATGCACATTTTCTCCCACTTCAATTTCCATCCAATTGTATATTGTGTCTATATGTTAAGTATGTGGTTTGTTTTAGCATTAAATCGTATTTTAGTAACTAAATGTTATTGTTTTTTGAAATAGTCACAGAGTGCTCTTTAGGCCATATGATCAAACAACATTATCATATCCGGCGTAAAACACACAAAAACAATACAAATATTTGTTAGTGATTTTATTCTACATTTTATTTAAGTGCTCCTCATTGCGTAATGTGCGGTAAAATCAACTTAATCATAAATTTACAGTTGTTATTATGATGTCGTTAAAAATTGTTGGTTAAATCAAACGTCAACTTATGGCTTTTAACTTTAGATAACACAAGCTGACGTACGAAAAATCACATTAAAATAAACCACAAACATAAATAGAAATAAAGAGAGTGTCAGACAGACAAGACAATTTATTAATTTAATCATTAAACAAGACTAATGGTTTAATTTAATTACTATTTCTAGTTAGTTATTACAGTATCTAAGTATTTCTACTATTTATTAATATTCGCATGTGAAAACGCACATCCGTAGATGATACAAAATTATTAATGTTTTATATTTAAAGCATTTAGATAAAAAATATATATATAAGAAAGTTTTGTACTGTCTATGTCAAATATTTTTAATCCTTCCAAAATTCGTTTTTTTTTATTCTAGAGTATCTAGGCTCACATTGTAAGTAACCGCGTAAGAAAATTTACATCAATTTGAATTTTTTTTAAAAAATTATGCCGCATCTGTTACGACTTTAATATGTGATGCAATGGATTTTACATCAAGCGGGCAACCTGCATACATTTATTTGATTTTATTTTTTATAAAATTCGGCTTAATTAAATTTCTCCCAAAATTTATAAAATTAATGTAAACAAAAAAAACGCAGAAAAAATGTGTTCACGTTTTAAAACTTTCAATGTTTGTTCACGTTTTGGAGTAGGTAATGTTAAATAAAAAGTTTTCAAGTTTCTGGGTTGTTCACGATTCTGGATATTTTCGCGTTTCCGCGAGTTCACTGTACATATCTTAAATAAGATAAGATGATATGAGATTTTAAAATAAAAAAAAATACATAAAACAACATAAAATTTTATTTTATGATTTTTATCGAAAATAACTTGATTAAAAAAAAATCATATGTACACTGAAAAAAAAAAGTTTTAAAATCAAGCAGAAACAGTCTTATTTTAAAAATGAAACCGTGACAAAATCGAACTAAGTTTGTTTTTTCTTATTTTAAAAAGGTTCGTTCTTGTTTTTAAAATTGAGGAATTGTAAAAAAACATTTTTAAATCAAAATGATTATCTTTTGTTTTAAAGTTTTTCATACTTGTTGCAAACTCTAAACAATCTTAAAACAAAGTTGACAATTTTTAAATTAAAAATAAAACGTTTTAAATAAAAAATAAGTTCATTCGTTTACTCAAAGTTTTTAAAAATTTTTGAATATTTTTACTGGATTGCGTTCGTTTACACAAAATCCAGTAAATGAGAACACAAATTGAGAGCGCAAAGTGACAGTTGTCTTACTGAGTATTTAAAAATTTTTACTAGACAAAATTTTACTAGTAAAAATTACTAGTAAAATAAAACATATGTTTTCTGATGTAAACAAAAAAATTAAATAACAAACAGCTAACAAATTGAATAACGAGAAAAATTAAAATGGTATAAAAAGTAATTTAATGTTCACAGGCGAAACAATGGAACAGCTAAGAAATATAGCTAGTACTTTAAGTTTAGGGGAAAGAGTAAATGTAACCAGACATGGCTATGTTTTGCAAAATGCAGTATTGTATCTATTAGAATTGTCATATGAAAGCGAAGATGAAGAAGATATGAGTTTGTTTTAAATGTTAGAAAAAGCCAGAATTTTTCACCTTAACTTGTGTTTGAGAAAGGAAAGAGTATTACGCAATTCTGTTTAAAGCTACTTCCATGACACGGTCCCGACCTATACGGATGTTTAGTTTCGAACACATTTTAGAATATCCAAATCAATTTTTTTGCGGCTTTTTCTTCTTAATATTTACTTTTTACTTGGGTACTCGGTGCAGTCACTTATTACCCAAAATTAAATATTCGTGTTTTTTTTACTAACGCTAAGTCTTTCCCTAGCAGTATGTATTGCTCCAGGTAACGTACAAAAGAATAGTCTGAGACTCAACCTAAATTATACCGACAGACTCTGAATCACTTCCTTAGCCAATTTAAGCATATCTGTCTGGCTGGGTGTCCATATATTCGTGTGCTCAAAGTAAAGGTAGCATTTCTGAAAAAAAAATTTTGCCATAGGGAGCAAGCTTATGTTTGTGGTGGTGATCATAATAGACTTTAACCCCAAAACCAAGTTAACCCCACTCACAAAAGTCAGGTTGTTTTTGCTTAAAAAAATTTAATGCATTTTTCGAGTAATCAAGTTATTGCAATATATTTTAATCTATCAGCTGTTTTAAGTAGCTAAACTTTTTGTTAAAATTTTCCGTTCGCGTACTTTTTACTTAAAAAATTTTAAGTGAGAGAAATTTGGTAAAATTACTCAGTATTTGCTAAGTTACTGGACTTTACTGGGAAAGTAAACGAATGAACTTAATGAGAATTTTTAAATTAATAATAGAAGTTTTTGTTTTGATAATGAAACGTTTTAAATATAAAATATAGCATATTAAAATAAAAATTAAGCATTTTTAAATTAAAAATACGTGTTTTTGTTTTGACACTGCGTTATACTTACAATAAACCAAATAAAAATAAACCATTTATTTAACTTTTTACTTTGTACATATATATATTTGCAAAAATGTAAATGAAATATTGTGTTGACAAAACTTACTTTGTCTTGAGCTAAAAGGAAATTACTTGAAAGAGGTCGCGAATCTTGCAAACAATTCTTCACTTTAAAGGGACCCAAACATTTGCGTCATCAACATTCAACTGGAAGCAATAATAATGTATCTACAACTGCGGGTCTTCTGAAATATATTTTAGCATCTGAATTTATAAAAAATAAAATAATCATCATATTAAAATTTGTTGCCACCGAACTGTTGAACAAAAAACTTACCTTTTAAAAATAGCATTATTCTTCCCAAATCGAAACAGTTAAACAAATCCAACAGTGATCATATTGCTTCGTATAAATTTCTCTTTCCCTTAGCTCGAATTTTTCAAAAATGTAATTTCTTCCATTTTTTAAGAACTTTTGTTTATTAATTATATTTTCACAGCACTTTAATGTTATGTATTCGCTTGAACTTTTCAATCTACAAAATGGCGCTTGCTCAAAAATGACTAAAATATTATATTTTCAAATCAAAAACTGAAGTGTTAACAATAAAAATTTTAAATCTTAAAACAAAAAGAAAACATTTTTATAATTAGCAAAAAGCTATTCGTTAATAAAACAAAAACGAAAATTTTTGTTTTTAAAATGGTATAAAAGCATCATTTTGTAAATAACAATGTTAAATTTTCAAATAGTAATAAAAAATCCTTGTTTTAAAAATTATTTTTTTAAAATACACTAGTTTTGGAACAAGAATGCAAAATTTTTGATTTAAAAATGCTTTTTTTTGTTCCATTGTAAAAATAAAAATTTTAAATCTTAATGTAACAAGAACAAATGTTGATTCCTTAACATGTTCACAAAAAAATTTCGTTATTAAAACAAAAACTATTTTTGTTTTTTTAAAATGTTTTATTTTTTAAATAAGATTGTTTATTTTCAAAATAAAGAGAAAATCTTTCGTTTAAAAACGATTTCATAAAAATGCTGCAATTTAAAAACAAGAACGCCGAATTTTTGATTTAAAAATGCTTTTTTGGCTCAGTGTATGTATATATATATAAACAATAATTTGTTTAAATATAAAACCAAAAGTGGTCTATTTTAATCAAAATTTTTCTAGTTTCACAACTTTATTAGATATCTGAGAAAATTTATTTGGAAAAAAATGCCTATTTTTTTTGTACAAAAATTATTGCTATTGAGCAAAACAATTTTTTGATTTTTCGTTTATTTTGATTGACATTAAAATCAGATAACAATTTTATTAGGGTCTTATCATGATACAACTAATCAAGTAGTCTCGTCCCTGCAACAACTACAAATTAGTACCAACGTGTCAAACAAAAGCTCATAGAAAAAAAAAACGATGAGTAATAATTTTTGTTGTTTTATTTTCACAGGGAGAGCATAATTTTGACATCTTGGCACTAATCAGCTGGGCCGGCGAGACTACCTGGTTCTTTGTATCATGGGTCTTATAAAATATTGCCTGAAAAAAATTAAAATTTTAAAAAAGTGTTTGTTTGAAAAAAAATATGTGTAGTTTTTTCTGTGTAATCATACATATGATTAGATGAGATGCGAAGCTGGCTTGTTACACGTTCGCGAAAATGCAAAAAACAGGCTAAATAAATGAACAAAACTAGTTTAATCCTTTTAAATATTAAACGTTTTGTTAACTTACTTAATTACCTGCAAGTTTATGTGGTAAATTTTTTAAAATATAAATTGTATAAATGTAAAAACATTTTTTTTTTAAATTGTTAAAATCGGTTTACAAAACTACATTTTTGCACCGATTTTTACAATTTGTTTTTTTTACGTTTTAAATTAATTGTCACACCCGTCACATTTTTTAAGAAGAAATGTTTTTATCAGCAATTTAGTATTAAATACTTTAAAACATATATATATGTATGTAAGTAACAAAAATAAAATAATAAAAAACAAAAATAGTTTAAACAATATGATTTTAAAACAAAAACGTTTTAAAATTTAAATTCGTAAGGTCACACCCATCACAGCCTTATAGTGGCCATTATGAGCAGAACTTATATTCTTTCAGTGTCTACCAAAGATCAACGCTTAAAAACATTTTACTTTTAAGAATTATAGCCTTTTTCAAATAGACAAACTAAAAATGTTTGAGTTATTAGCAAAAATATGAGTAAAATGGGTCACACCCATCACAATGGAAATATCTGTATGTATGTATGTCTCCCTATGCTGTAAACCAAATTATTAAATTTTGGTGATTTTAAAGCCAGATCCAAATAATTTTACTCGATCAAATCGAGTTAACAGACTTGTTTGAATGCAGCAAATCTATTCATTTAGGGAACCATTGATTTAATATCGACTTAATTTAGAAAACACGGGGATATATGTAAATACATATTTTGCTTTGAATTGCAATAAAAAAAGTTTTAAGCTCCAACACAAATTAATTTTTGAATGATGATGATTAAAATATATTAGGTGACGATTAGCTGCTCAAGTAACCATTAATCTAATCCTTTCATTTCATTATTTTTTCACAAAAAAAAATGTATTTTTTATGTCAAAAAAGAACTAACAAAATAATAAATGTTCTTTTTTTCAAATCAGTAACAAACAAAAGCGAAAAAAAAGAACTAATGACTTGATTACAATACTGCCTTCTTTTAGAAAAAAGGAGAGCATAAGAAAACTATAGCAATATTTCTGCTAAAAAAACGCCACAAGAGTTTCATTCAACAGAAATTACTTTAAACAATCAATTAAATCAAAGTAATTGTACCTATGTGCTCAAGGCATATCCATGTAAGGTGGTCGCAGTAAACAAATTAAGAGAGTCGTTCTCTTACTCTTAATTTTTTTTACATGGAGCTTGACACTAAACTCGAAAAATTTTTCAATTTTGGTGTCAAACTTCATATAAAAAAAAAGAGTAAGAGAACGACTCTCTTAATTTTTTTAATGCGACCACCTTACATGGATATGCCTTGAAACACCCGCTACGGTATTCTAGTAGATGTTCTCTTCTTTCAGTTTCTGCCTTTTAATAAAAGTTCAAGTTACTGTTACCCAAAGGGTTTCCGGAGGCCGAACGCTAATCGGGGTTTTCATGTACACAACACGAATACTTAAAAAAACTATAAGAAAGAGAGCAAACCAAAAGAAAAATTGCAACAACACAGATTGATATTGCATTCTTTCTTTTTTAACAATGCACATAGTGAAAAATCATCCATACATTCTCATAAATCATCTTTTCTCGTTTGGTATCGCTAGATAAGGGTCGTACAATCCTTGGGGACTATTACCTATTTACAAAAAACTTCATCAACTGTGCTGTGAGTAAAATATTCACTCACACCCAGGGTACACTTATCAGGTAGGAGCGATTCTACAAAAACAACTAAAACCGTCATAAGAATGTCAAAGGCAAATAACAAAAACTCACAAAATCTTTCTTCTTCTTTTTGAGCTTTTCTTACGATACTACAGTTGTTGTTTGTAAAAAAGGAAGAAAATACATACACATAAACAAAATTTGACATTAATATAACGAAAAACCGTCACTCAGCTGTTTATATGAGGCTTTAGACTAAAATTTCCAATATTGAACTTTTAAGTGTTTTCCCAAACTGTAACAGGCATGTTTCACATTACCCTTCGAATTTAAAATCACTTAAATTTGAAAAGACTTCTTTTTATTTTTTGCAAAAGTAACTAATTTTTTAGCTTGTTTATGGATATTCGAAACGAAAATAAAACGTAAAAAGTAGACTTCAGAACACCAACAATTCAATTTAAAGTGATTTTTAATTTAAAGTGGAACGCAGATCGTGCTTGTAAAACATATAGAAGATGTCAATAAATTAAAAGAAGACCCACTTGTGACTTATGCAGACCCATGGTGAAATTATGGTGAACAGGTGGTGTTACGAACCCTTTTTTCATTCATAAATCAAGGCTGGATTGTCAAAGTTGTTTACTCTTACATACATATCTTTTTTTGACTCCTGACCCAACGAAAACTACAACAAACACGAAAATTTTATTCACCAAATTTTGTTGTTGTAGAATCCCCACCCCCTGATGCATTATTGCGCTATGATGCAGACCCTACACGCTGCTACTGTTGTACAGTTGAATGTCAATTTACAAAAAAAAAAGTTGCGGTTTTCACTCTTGGTGATAAAGTTTAGTATTTATGGTTAACGTGCCAAACAACACGACAAAAACCGTAAAAAGTGTAAATTTACCATAAATACCAAACTTACTAGACACTTTATCATCAAAAGTGAAAACCGCTAGTATGAAATATTCTTTTGACATGAAATTGTAAAAATGATTTCAACATGTAATAAACATAAACAAATTTACATGCGCAGCTTTTTGTTGTTGTTAAAAAATTAAAAAGTTGTTATGAGTTTTTAGCGGCCTTGTCATTGCATTGTGCTACATTTAAGAATGCAGCTAATTACATTTGCATATGTATGTATGTAAATACGTATGTGCATTTGCATGTAAGTATGTACGTATGTACGTACGTACATTAGTACATTTAGTAAATATTTATGTATTTGTGTACATGTCAACACCTTATCCTTGAACTCGTTTTAAAATTAAAGAAAACATATTCATAGATACATTTGAGTGAAATATCTAATTCTAGGAATTTCTTCTTTTATTTTTCTTAATTAAATTTTGTTTGTACATTGAACATGACAAAATAACAACAACATAAATTGAGGGCCACATTTATTATTTTCCATCTCAAATTAGTAGAATAGTATTATTTCTTTTTTTTAATAATAGGTAGGTAGTATAGATATTACGAATAATAATCTAAAACTTGCTTTTCTTATATTTCGTTTTTCTTTTTAATTCAATTGAACACTTAAAAGCTAATCGTCTGTCATTTTTTACCACCGGGGCCTGATGTTTTTAGCCCTCGATGACCTGGTGCTGTTGGGGACAAACTTAAAGGTGATGGTATATCCTGGCGCTTATCTTGAATCGAGAGTGGTAGAAACTGTTGCTGACGTTTCTTGCTCAGCTTATTATTTTCATAGCCATTATCATGTTTTCCATATAAAATGGCCAAGTGTACAACACAAAAAAGTCCAAGACTCTGGAAAATCAGGCATGCATATGCAATCGCATACATATGCATGTATGTATATTAGTTTAAGGAAATTTAGAAAAAGCAAAATCTGCAAATACCTGAAATATGGCAATGATGGCAGCTCCAAATGCTGTTATTAACAGTGTGTATTTAATTTGTTCTGAGACTACAGCCAAACAACCCCTTTTGTAATGTGTATCACAAGCTGATTCATAAGCGTGCTCTGGCCTGGAACAACATGACCATGGCAGGGATAAGCGACGGTAATCCAAAGGTCCGTCTACACCACAACATTGCAGCTATTTTAAAAAATTGTTTAATTAGTTAAGCGATAAAATAAATAAATAATTTAAACAAGTTAGAAAATATAGTAAGGGCCATTATTACAAGTTGGCGACAAAGTTGGCGGTAGTAAATGGTAGCGTTAACAGAACATGGCGATAAAGTGGCCGTTAGCAAATTTCCATTATTACAACTTGCCGGTAAAGTTAAATACATATTTCTTATTGTGTGGCAATACCGTTAGCAATTACCGACTACTTTTGAAGGAGTAATAAGATTGTAGTGGCAACGACGCACTTTTGTTTACATTTTGAAAAGCAAAAATTGTGTAACGGATAGTGCTACCATATTAAAATAAAAAAATATGGTAACTTAAACATAAATCCTCCTTGTAAAACTTACCGCCAAGACGAACTTGCCTTTAATTTATCGCTCATTTTTAAGTTAAAAGAAAGTTGTAATAATGAAAATGTTTTTATTCAAGCGATAAAATCTCACTTTAAGCTAACGCGAAGTTGTAATAATGGCCCTAAGTAGTACAAGCTTAACACACAAACAAACAAATACTCCTACAAAGGCTTTTATTTGCAATGTTTCCACGTGGTCGCAATTCACATATAGCGATATGATTCAACAGTCTTTCTTTTCGTAGCATATATTTACTGTTATTTTATTTGGCGTAATGTACATATATTTTTCTTTTGCGTGTGAAAACTTTAGTTTTTTCGTCAGCATCAAGAAGGTAAAAAAAAATACATATTTTTATATTAAAAAAAAACCTCCGAAAATAAAAAACAATTTATAAACCTAAATTATTGTATGTTTAATTGTACTATTTTTTATTTAGGATCAAAACATAAGGCAAAAAATAAATATTTAAAAAAGTGTACCTGATGCATTTGAACTGCATATAGTAGAACACAAAAAGTTAATTTTGAAAAGTTTTGTAGGAAATTTACTTTAATCCAACTTTCTGATTTTGTGAAAATTACTTACTAGGTTGCAGGTTGGAATAAACTAATGTATGATCAATAAAAACAACGATTAATTTAATGCAGAATGGCCATATCATTTTGGGTGCCTGTATGTTTTAAAATGTGTTTAATTTTTGATTACAAGCATTCTGTACGAAAAAAAATTCGCCGTTCTCCCCAGTTGTGTTTCAAGCTTAAACACAATTTGTAATTCTTTTCCCCCGTTTTTAGTTGGGTAACACCCCCCTTTTTCAATTCAACTTGTAGTTTTTTCAAAAATATCATAGTAAGGTGGTGTTTAGATTATACCACAAGTCATCTGACTATCAAAAAGAAATTCAGTTCCTTTACAGACATATGTATATACACAGAAAAAATTAAATTGTAGAATCAGTTACGAAATTAAGAGAATCAGTAAAAATTTTGTCTGGCTGAAGACCTACAACGGAAATTGTAAATGTAGACAAACAATTTTGCCAGCATTTAAATGAAAAAAATAGTGGCAGGGTACACGTATATCAGGTAGCCTCAGATAAACAGCTGAGTAACGGTACTTCGTTACATTAATGTCAAATTTTGTTTATGTGTATGTATTTTCTTCCTTTTTTATAAACAACAACTGTAGTATCGTAAGAAAAGCTCAAAAAGAAGAAGAAAGATTTTGTGAGTTTTTGTTGTCTTTGACATTTCAATGACGGTTTTAGTTGTTTTTGTAGAATCGCTTCTACCTGATAAGTGTACCCTGAATAGCAGCTTCAGTTTCACTTAAAAAAAAATTGTTGGGTTGGTAATATACATATGTATTTGAATTGTCTGTGCGATAATTTTGTTTGATTCAAAAATCAAATTAAAGTATGTATTATTAGAGACTATTATATAAATTCACTAAAAATTAAATTATTTTGAACAAGAATTTGTTTGAAAAAAAATTTTTGTTATTTTTTTCTGTGTACATATACATATATCTAAACAAGAGCAGGCATTTTTTGCTTGCCAAATATCCTCATGCCCATACAACCAGGGTACACTAAACAAGATGCACAGAAAAAACTACAAAAAATTTTTTTCAAACAAATTCTTGTTCAGAATAATTTATTTCTTAATAAACTTATTTAATAGTCTCCAATAATATTTAATTTGATTTTTAAATCGAACAAAATTATCACCTAGACAATTCAAATATTTAACTAGCTCAACAAATTTTTTAACTGAATCTAAAACTCTTATTTTTTCAATTAAATTCTTGCAAAATAGTTTGTCTAAACTTACAACTTCCGTTGTAGGTCCTCAGCCAGTCAAAATATTTACTGATTCTCTGAAATTCATATCTGATTCTACAATTCTATTTTTTCTGTGTAACAGCAAGGCAAAGTCAGAAAATTCGCCCTCTGTATTCCCTTTTTGTGTTTGAGCGGTTAAATGTCAGAAAAATTAAAAATTTCACACAAAATTTAATATTTGCAACGTGAAAATGTCAAATTTTTTTATCAGCTGGGGGTTAAGTGTGTGCAAGGCACATTCGACCAGGTAATATTAAGAACCCAGCTGATTAAAATCAATTTGACATTTATACAAATTAAAAATTAATTTTATATGGAATTTTTAATTTTTCTGACATTCTACCGTTCAAACACAAAAAGGAAATGCAGGAGCGAATTTTTTGAATTCGCCTTGAGTTTACCTTGTTGAATGTGCCTTGAGTGTGTCCCTGTATAAAACAAATCAAAATAACGCGACGGTTATATCAAGGCAAAATTAAAAAATTTGCCTTTTGCATTTCCTTTTTGTGTTTGAACGTGGGAATGTCAAAATAGTTAAAAATTCATACAAAATAAATATTTGTAAAAGTAAATGTCAAATTTTATAGTCAGCTTGGCTCTTGATATTACCAGTGTAAGTTTAAAATCCGAAATGCATTCTTAGGTTACGACTCCGGTCCGTGGAAATGTTCTGAGCTTATTTGTGTCCAATTTTATTCCTTATTTTGGGCAAAACCAAGAATGAATTTTTCTCATTGGCACTCAAAATGAGTTTATCTCCTCCTGTGCTTAATTGCAGGGCGTTTAAAAACTTCCTTATTTTGAAAACTGAACTGCATGAAAATAATTGAAAGTTAATCTACTCATTTCAATTACGTTATCATTACAGAAAAATTTGTCCAGAAAGTAAAAAACCAAAAGCAAACAAATATTGAATAAATTCTTACCAGGAAGCTATAAGATCTCAAGTTTTGCATCCCCAACAGTCCTAATAATCTATTCTGTCAATTTAAAGTTAAATTATTTAAATTAAATGTTAAAACATCGTTTCTAAATAAATTACCGTCACTGTACTTTAAACCGTTTTTCAAATCACAGCAAATAACTGTTTACATGTTTTTATTCTTTGAGAATTATTTTTTTTTCAACACACTTCATACATAAGTAAGTTCAAATAGATTTTTAGGTACATACAAATGTATGTTTGTGGCTCAAGGTCATTGGTTATTTTTTACATAAGTATTATACTTGAATACATACATATGTATGTATTAGTTTTTTGGAAACTTAATACATTCTTTTTATTTTTAACGATTTTTTTGCGTCCTAAATTTGTAGGTTAAAAGGATTCTATGGATTTTTTTATATATGATTCTAATATTTCGTTTTTAATTTTTAGTGTTTTTTAAGAGATTAATTACTGTCTGGCAACTTTGTATGTGTTTTAATATGAAAGCTTGCGTATACATAACTGAGGATGTATGTATAAATAATAAATCTAACCTATATATATACATACATATTTTTTCAAGGTTACCTGTGATTGCATTCTATTCCACAAATGTAGGTTATCAACCTTGGTCCTAGAAAATTTGTCCAAGAACTCAACAAAGGAATCATCTATATAAATTTCTACCGATGATGGCAAATGTTCTCTCATGGCTAAAGACCAGCCGCACAATAAAAACTGTATCAGGATGTTAATCACCAGGAATGTTGCAAACTTTTTTATTTGATGGTACAAAAAAAATTGTAAAATTTATGCAGATTAATTACTCGATACCTATATGTATGTAAGTATGTATGTATGTATGTATGTATGTATGTATGTATGTATGTATGTATGTATGTATGTATGTATGTATGTATGTATGTATGTATGTATGTATGTATGTATGTATGTATGTATTTGTGTAAGTACATGAGTGTGTATGTATGTAGTATGTACAATGTACTTACCATGCCCAAAAGACATCGCTTCTTTTGGTTGGTAGCCTGACAGCCTATCCAGCATAGAATAAACGTTCCAGGACCCAAGCACAACAATAGAGCTGCAGGTGCCCAGAGCCTATTTTGCACTACCCCATAGTGTCCCGAATGGCCCCACAATAAAGACGTTCCCAAAAAGATTTGAGCGCATCCTGTTACCTACAAGGCACACACATATACATAAATGTAAATTTAAAAAATGTATGTAGGTATCTGACAACTTTAAATTGTGTACATATTTGAAAAAAGTATAAAAAGGATGTGTTTGGCTGTGTGTGTATGTTTCTCTTTTTTGTTTTTGCGTATTAAATTTAAAAGCAATTTAGTTCATATCGATGTTTCCATAGAATTTGTTTTGTTTGCCATGTAATGGCATTTCGGGTCGTTTGCCTATATTTGTCAAATATGTGTATCCACTAAACACATGTTCATACATTAACACATTCATACATATTACATTATTGTTTATTTATTTTTTTATATATGTGCATACATATGTAGGCATGTATGCATGTGTGTAACAATAAAGAAGTGTATGGTGTATGTACAAATTATTTAGGTAATAAGTATGTTGGTATGTTGCGCAATCATGCTTTGCTTTATTTACCCAAATCACAGTCATACACACCCACACTGTTACTTAATATTTTTCTTTCAATTATCCTTATCCATTGAAGTTTTAATCGATTTTATATGAAAATTAAAAGTAAAAAATTAAATGAGTCAGTCGAACACTTACCGCTAGTAGGACAATATAACAGTAAACCATATACTTAAAACATTTTATACGTTTAGTTAATGCCATTTCATTAGTTTAAAAAACCAATGTTGGTTGTACATATAATGGTCTACCGAATTCTTCTTTTTGCTCTTTAAACTATTCCCATCTCCCTTCGGATGGGTTGTAGTTTTGGTAGTCAGGATTTAACTTATTGTTCACAAATTATTTTTTTCTATCTTGTACTTTTTTTAATTTAAAATTTTACTGAAAACTTCTTTGTGCGTTTCATTTTCTCTTTTTAAAACTTTGTTATTATCCTTCTTGTTCACATTATGCATTCGTTTGACAGACTAATAATGTTAACAAGTTTACAAACACTTTGATGCATTGCAAGAAAGATTTTCTGTTTTTAGGAAATTTTTTGTTGCAGTTGATTTTAGAATTTAAATTATAAAAACAATTCAATTGAAACAAGTAATAAAAATTATAAGAAATCAGTTGTAGTAATCAGTAACCAGACTTTTTCTTACATGGGATTGTTATACTGTTTTAGATTTAAACAGTGAACGCATTATCTATAACCATATTTACGCAAATGAAACACTTTCACATGGTTGCTTTTGTAACAGTAATTTGTGTTTTTGGGTTGCATTTCAAATAATGGATCACAAATGGCAGTTACTTTAATTTTTTGTTGTTGAAAAAAAAAAATATAAGAAATGTATTAGAAATACAGATAAAGCAAAAATCTTTTTTATCGCTAGGTAAAATGCAAAACTACGTTACAAACAAAAGATTTCAAATCGATCTTTCAACAATAAACATTTTTTAAATACATATTGCAAACAAAACTTGAAACAGAATGCCGGAAAAAAGAAACAATTTTAAAAGCACTGCTTCTGCAATTTTTAAAAATGTTTTTGCTTCTTCTGTAAAATGTTGAAAATATGTAGTTACTTACGTGGGTTTGCATTTCAGCTGACGATATTTATTGCCACGAAACAAGCCCCAAGCAAGGTCCTACTTATTTATTCAAAATAATAGCGGATTTTACTCTTGGTGATAGTTTTTATTTTTGGTATTTGTTACTGTTGTTGTTGTGTTCTGTGCCACATTTACCATAACTATCAAATCTACCAGGGATTTTATCACCAGGGGTGAAAACCGCTAATAATAGTTGTGTTTCTTTACCTTTTTGGGTAAAGTTCGGTAAAATGGAACAACATAAAAATTTCTCCTAAAACAGCGAAAGCACACAGAATGACGGCAACACAAAAAGCCAAATTACTAGCCCGAATAAAATTTGAAATGGCTTGAACAGTTACCAGATAATGAAAACCAAGGTATATTAAACAAGCCAAGCTGGAATTAGCAACAACAAAATACATGCTGATTTTACAGGAAGTTGTTGTTTTAGGGACGTTCCTACCTTCTTATTCCACCATGATGAAAACGTAAAAATTTTAAGGAAATAAAGATTCAAATCGGTTAGTATTTATTTTAAAAACATTTAGGAGCATTTTTGTAAGGTGACCTCGTCCCTACAAAAACAACTTCCTGTAAAAATTAGCATGTACCTATGTTGATGTTGTAAATTCTAGCCAAGGCGAATTCATAGAGAAGGTGGACTCGACAGATCAGCTGAATATTTTTTGCTCGTGTAATTTTGTTCACAATATGTCAGAAGTTTTTCTATGTGCTTCTTCTTGATTAAAAAAATATATGCGTCGGATAGATTTTTAAACTAAAAATTTAAAAAAGTGTTCTTAATTAACAAATAGTAAAACCAAATGATGTGTTCTTCTGATTTGTGCAAAAACAAGCGTAAAATTTGTTTTATTCATGCTTTTCTTCTGCAAAAAATTTGTGTTTTTTTTAATGATGCCATATGATTTTGGCATTACCTGCACGAATTTTTCGCTCTGATTTTGCTGAGTTCACCTTGTATGAACTCGCCTTGATTCTAGCCATGTTGGAGCAATAAGGTGACCTCGTCCCTACAAAATAAATTCCTGTAAAATCAGCGTGTATTTTATTGTTGCTAAATTCTAGCCAAGTTGCCAAAAATATTGCTAAAACACATACACACAGTATACACTAAAAAAAACATACAAAATTTGGCAATCTATGTAGAAAGCATAAGGCGGATATATTAGTCAGCTGATCAGTTGCACCTACCTTACAAGGTCAAATTAATTTAACAGCTAACCATATTTTGCTCGTGTTTGTTTACGCTTTGAAACTGTCAAAACAGTATGTTTTCTTACATAATGGAAGGTATTTTTACAAATTTATAAATTTAATATCATGTAGTATCATGTAGTTTTTGCCGTAGTGACTATACCTTGTAACTTAGCCGCCACACGTTCAAGTTTTGCCCAGGGCACACTCAACCAGGTAATATTAAGAGCCCAGCTGATTAAAATCAATTTGACATTTTCACGTTATTAAAATTTAATTTTATATGAAACATTTAACTATTCTTACATTCTACCGTTCAACCACAAACCACAAAGAGGAAATGCTGAGGGCGAATTTTTTGAATTCGCCTTGGGTTTACCTTGTTGTGCCTTGGTTTTGCCTTTCAAGTTGCAATACACTCAAACTTTTTGCTAACACCCTCACACTTTTCGAAGTTTGAAGCTTCTTGATCCCAAACCATGTCCCGAAGCAAAAGTACGGGCTGCTTCGTGCAGGAAAAAAAAGTATCTCTTATAATCGCTTGGACTGGCCCAATCGTTGTGTAGGTGAACGCTTTTGGGTTAATTTGGAATTTCGCGGGTTCTCAATGTTGAGTACGGAACACAACTACATAGCTTCGTTGTTGGTTTATTTGTATTAAAATTAAAAATAATATATAATTGTTTGCTTTGGAGCACCTTTTAGTTAGTTTGTAGGTATTTTTAACTAATTTGGGACCAGTTTACTTAAAGATTTTAAAATATTTTGGCAATATTACTTTAATTAATATTTCTTTAAACTTTTTAAAACATTACCTCATAACAGCATGTGCATATAACAATTAACAAATAAATTTCGTAACTTAAACAGTTTCTTTAATCTATTACAAATTTAATTGTTTAAGCCCAGTAATTTTGACAGGCACGTGTGAACAAATTAAACGTCAGTTTTTATAGCATTTTCTCAACTACAACCAACTTCGCTACGTAAATTTCTTTCTTTTTCTTTCTTCCGGCCAAAGGAAAAAATATAAAGATGGTTGGTTTTTCTTATTGCTACTAAATTTTATAAAAGTATAAAAAACTTAATTGTGTACGAAATATAAGTTTTGAAACTCGTTTATAAGAAGAAGTAGTTTTGACTTCTTGTGAGCTAATTTTTTTTCTGTGTATTAATATAAAAAATTTTTTTATGATTCAAGACTAAAAAACGCCGTAACGGAGGACGTTGTAAACACAACAGAGGACACGTTAAAGCTGTTCGTTGTACTAACTGTGCCAGATGTGTTCCTAAGGATAAGGCCATTAAGAAATTCGTTATTCGTAACATTGTTGAAGCTGCTGCTGTCCGTGACATTACTGAGGCTTCAATATGGGATGGTGAGTAAGAAGTTTTAAAAGTAATTATTTTTTTAATAAAACAAATTGGTTCTTTTCTTGCAGCTTATCTTCTACCTAAATTATATGCAAAATTACATTATTGTGTGTCGTGTGCTATCCACTCGAAGGTCGTAAGAAACAGATCTAAGAAAGCTCGTCGCATTCGTACTCCCCCCGTCAGAACCTTCCCTAAAGATATGCAACGCAGCAACCAACCTAGAAAGTAAATTTAATGGTTGAGCATAATAAACAATAATGCTAAAAGTAAAAAATGTCTTAATTGAATTGCTTTAAATTTCCGAAGTTGTGGGTATAGCCAGTAAATTAATTCGTCCTAGTGGCGGATTGGCTCTAATTTTTTAGGTTTGGTTGATAAACAAATTAAATGCATTTTTAAAATAGGGGGTTTCTTTTTAGCAAGTTTACTTAAACGATTAAAAGTTTTCATATTAAAATTTGCAAACCAAAGGCTGCAATATAACTAAATGCGAACATCAAAATCACGAGATTTTAAATCACTTGTGATTTTAAATTAGAATAGCAGATTCAAGTTGTTCGTTAATCAAATTTATTGCGGAATTATAAAAAAGGTTATTAAAAACGTGACAGTGATTCTAAATCGGCAGGCATTTAGCTGACCGATTTGAAATCACAAACGTTAAAAAAGCTTTGTTTCTTGTGATTTTAAACCAGTCACAAAAATTGATTTTCAGAACATGCCTGATTGAAAATAAACTGGTTTTCAAATGAAAAAAGCCAACGTACATGGCCTAGTCTTTCTTAAAATTTGCTGCGTTCGAATAGGTCTTAATTTTTAAGCGACTAATAGTATATGAATTCACGTTAAAGGAAAAAAGTATTTTAATTAAGCTGCCGACCATTGGGAAAAACCATGGTACAATGATCAGCTGATGTTACGAGCACAGCTGATCAACTTTTTTTATGCATAAGTCGGGGCTGGGCTGTCAAAGTTTTTTATTTATCTTTGACACTTGAGCCAACGAAAACTACAACAAAACCGAAAATTTTATTCAAAACATTTTTTTTTGTTGTAGAATCACCACCACCTGATGCATTTATTCACCTTGTTGTGTATCATGGCGCAATGATGCATCAGTTGGTGGTGATTCTCCGCCATGATATAGATCAAGGCGTTTTGAACTAGGTAGGAGTAAATGATTAGCTGCCTTTTATATCCACGTTTTCTAGCTTAGCTTTTATAATGGTTGTGTGTTCGCATCCTTTTCAACAACTAAGCTGGAATTTTGAACAACAATATATATGCTAAATTTTTACAGGAAGTTGTAGGGGCGAGGCCACCTTTTTATTTCGCCATGGTATAGATGAAGTGTAATTATTGTATTGAGTATTTTTATTGTGCCCACCCTGTATGGATTTGTTATTGTAACTTCTTACAAGATGATTCGTATAAACAACTCCTTAATACTAGATGCTAAAGCATATTAAACAAAGTAACCGCAATTCTGCAACAAGAAAACTTCGTGTTTTTCATTACGCATGTAGACTCTTAAAAAACAAAATGTTTTACTTTTTAATCTCTGTAGTTCAAAAGCAAGCCATCTTAAAAATCTCCAGAAACAAATTATCAGTTTGGTTTTTGACTTTGGTTGTTTGTTGTAACATGATAGATGTCAAGTTTTGCAAAACCATAGAAATTTTAGAATGTTCTACAAATGCAATTAATAAAACAATACCAGAGTTAAATTTGAAATTCTATAGGCTCTTTGTTCGAGCATAAAGTCGAAAAAAATTTAGGATACTGGAAAGATTATTCATTTTATATACATACATACATATACAAATGTGTATTACACATCCATCTATATTTAGTTATAATAAGGTTAACGTTTTTTATAAAGATTGACATTTGTTATAAAGTAAGTTAATATAAATATTTTATATGGTATTGTATTTATGTTATACATAGTGGTTAGCATGTGGTTGTACGGGTAGTCGAGTTTCAGGTAAATAATTTTGACACTTTAACTGAGTACTCGCTACCTTTGGTTCTTACATCTTTAGTCGGTACCAAATTTTCATTTCACACAATGCAAAAATAGCAAATGTAGCTTTTATTGCTACATAATAATTTTCTTTTTCACAAACATTTTTGTAAAATTACAGAAAACTTTCAATTTTGTGCTAGTTTTTATATTGTAAACAAGTGCGGGCGTGATGTCTGTGCATTATAAGTTCAAAAGTACTCTCGATTATGACACCATTACCTTTGATGGCCTGCATATATCGGTGGGCGACTTGAAAAAGGCCATTCTGCAGCAGAAGCGTCTTAGTAAAATCACAGATTTCGATTTGCAAATTATAAATGCCCAAACTAAGGAAGGTAAAAAAATCAGACAAGAATAATAATTAGTTTAAAATGTGTGATTGCGTGGCATTTTGTGAAATATTCTTATATTTCTAAACATTTTTGTTGCAGAATATCAGCATGAATCAAGTTTAATACCCAAGAATACGTCACTGATAATATCGCGTGTGCCGGTAGCAAATCAAACAAAAAAGACTTGGGACCCATCAATTAGGCCGGTCCAACCACGAATAGCATCTAAAGTGGAGTCAGCGGACTTTGATTTGTCAAAAATGGAAGGCAGTGAGGAAGATAAAATCCAGGCCATGATGTTACAAAGCACTGCTGAATACGATCCTAAAAGGTAAGTGTTTCTTAGGAGTTAAAGGGAAGACATCAACGTATTGTCGACATTATATTATATATATTATACCTAGTTACCAGAAAATAAGAGGCTACTCACAGACGGGTGAGGTCCCTTCCACTTATCGTTGTAACAAGTGTAAAAAAGGTGGGCATTGGATTAAGAACTGTCCATACACTATAAGCAAGGAACATGCTGTGGAAAAGAGGACTACGGGAATACCAAAATCTTTCAGGGACAAAGATGAAAGGTAATCCTTATCATTTTTTTTTTTCTCTAGGTTATGACATAAAAATGTTTTTAATAATTATGTAGAGCATTGATGGTTGAAAGTCAAGAAGCCGTTGTAGAAGATGATAAAAAACAGGAAATACCTGAGGATCTAGTGTGTAGTATATGCAATGATTTGTTTGTAGATGCTGTGATGATACCTTGCTGTGGCAGTTCCTTTTGTGACGATTGTATGTTTCTAGATACATATATTTAAAATGATTTTTGTTTCTAATATTTAATCGGTATTTAAACTAGGTGTTCGAACGGCATTACTTGAATCTGAGGATAATGAGTGCCCAGATTGCAAAGAAAAAGGTAGTTCACCTGGATCGCTAATACCAAACAGATTTTTAAGAAATTCAGTAAATTCCTTTAAAAACCGAACTGGTTATAAGGCAAGCAGTCAGCTTAAAAAAGGTTAATATTTTTATAATAAATAGTGCTACGTATTTCATACAAATACTAATAATTTTTAATGTAAACTTTTAGAACTTAATCAACAGTCAAAGGAAGTTTTGGAACCAAAACACGACGAACATTTAACTGATAAGGAAGCAGAAGAAAATGTATCACCAGACCCAAAAATAGAACAAGAAGAGACTGAAATAAAAGAAAAATCTAGTGAACCTGAATGCAAAGAAACTGAAAATGACATTGCGAAGCCAATACCTGTGGTAGAAGAGCAATCTGGCGATTTAAATAATAAAAGCATTGAAGTAAAACATAAAATACTAACTGTTCTTAATAGTCCAGCTCATGAAGATTCTGATTATGAAGACAATATTGTAGTTACGGTTCCATCAGCTTCGGATACTCGAACCGAAAAGTTCCTCAGCCGTCGTCATGCTTCGCATCCAAAACCTCCGGGCATTGAGCAAACTTCACCAAAAACTAAGCATCAGGTAAATATAAAGTTAAGCTGTACGTTTTTTTTGTGTCAATAAAATGCTTGCAGTAGTTTTAAGTTTGTTACTAAATAGTGCTTAAATAAAAATATTTTATTTTAATTTGGCAAAGTCAAAACAATAAAGTTTGTTTTCACCGACAGCTAGTCTTAATTCGACATAGACTATCTTAATCTGTCCTTAAACCTTAGATTTAGCGGCTAAAAATATAACTTTTATTCTTTATTTAATACTAGGAATCTCCTTATCACCAGGAGAGTAACTCTAATAGATCAAGTGATGTCTCTAGACACCCTGCTAAAGAATGGGAGCATTCGTCGCGTGACAAAGTCCGCGAACACCACGAAAATTCAAATAATGATCATTACATGTATGAAAAGAATAGCTTAGCAATTCCAACAACTAAATCCATGGATAATGTTCATCCGCCAGGAGCTAATCCTGTACCCGTTTCTATATATGCTCCTCATCAGAACTATGACATGCAGCAACAGCAACGGCCAATTAGGCCTATTACTATGCACCCAGGATTTCACGGACACATGCATCGGCCGCCATTATATCCTCATCCAAATATGCCTCCACATCATCCACCACATCAAATGCGTTTGCCTATGCCGCACATTAACTCATACGACCCAGCTTATAATCCAATTGGCAATGTGGCACCAGGGTAAGTGAGCTTCTTCTTTTTGTAGAACAGATTGAAATTCCTTAAAACTTTTCCGTGCACGGAAATAGTCTTCATTTCAAAGACGTTTATTAGGCGTACCCATTGTACCCATATATTAATTGAAACATCTCTGATCTTATACATACATGTGTATATGAGTCTAAGTATAGATTTGTACGCTAAGACTCTTGTATTTAATTTATGTGTCTATAAATTCAAATATCTCAAGTAAAAGTCGGATGAAAAAATATTGTATGTACTTTAATATTTTGGCTACACTTTTTATTTTGTACTCAAGCATACAGTGTTCCACTAATCTCTTCCCAGCAAAACAGTTCTCTGTTTTTTAGTTTTTAGATTTAAATATTTAATAATAAAAGAAAGACTCAACTAATTTTTTTATTTAATTTAAAGGCCCATATTCAAAATAATTACAGTAGGTTTATAAAGGGCTTGTTTGACAAATGTCTATTGAATAATTTTCAAATAAGTTCTTAATAAACCTACTATAATTATTATGAAAACGGCCGAAAACAAAAAGTTAGAAGACTTGGTATACAAGTATATAAACTTGTCATTCTGTTTGTAATGTCTACCCTGGAAAAAATCTATTTAAAGTGATTTCACACGATATGTATTTTACACATGACTTGTCAAATTTTCCAGTGCGAAATTGATATATGAACGTGTGAACGCGTTTAAGCATTGCATGTTGTAACGAACCTGGCCTTAAGGTCCTAAGTCTTTAGGGGCGGTGCTACCTATATCACCGACTGTGCTCAGGGAAAATTGGGGTGGATCTTGCCCCTATCGAATTAGTATGGCTCTATACATAATATTCAAAATAATAAGGTAGCTATAAAACTTTATCGACCAATAAAAAAAAAACAAAACTATAATTAAATAAAGCTAACCAGCGTCAAGGAAGCTTAGTGGAAGAGGCAACGGTGACACATCCTCTTCGCGAATCTTTACCCACCCATCCTGCTATCTAGAGTTTATGTTTTGTGATAGCCCTAAAATGCTCTACATGTTTATGACCTTAACCTTTCATTTCAATTTGCAACGCGAACTTTAACAGAACATTTCAAACCTTGCACTAAGTATGCTTATGAATTTGATAACACCTCCCGGATACACCATAACAATCAAAAACAATTTATCCTTTGCGAAAAAATAATAATATCAAAACAACGTTTTAACAATTACAAAATCGAAATATTAATGTATTTAACAATAATCAAGGTTATAAAATTATTAAAGTTCTAATTGATATTTATATATGAATATTCCCATAATGATGAAACTAAATAATGAAATTTTTATGATTTTTAACAAATAACAACAGCAACATTAGAGATATAAAGGTATGGTCATCTGATTAAAGCGTATCTTATTATGTATAAACCAAAAATCAAACAATTAAAAAAAAAAAAATCACTCACCCAAATTATTCCTCCCTTGAAGACGACAGGCCTGTAAGTCTCTTGAGATCTTTAGTTGGTGCTGTTGACACTGTTTAACAATTTTGGTTGGTACATATCAAGTATACGCTTCCATATACCTCAAACAATTATTTAGATTATAATGGTTTTACAGTATGACAAATGATAATAACATGGATTTAATTGTCAGACATAACAAAAAAAATTAATTATATGGAAAAATTAACATTAATAACAAATCAATACAGGGAAAAAAAAAACAATAAAAATAAAAAAAAATTCAAAAGAAAATTAAATTTTATATCTTTTAGTCAACTTGCGGACAGCGCCTTTCAGAAATACATCAACTATCGGTTCAATATTAATTCAGTGATGTAATGATGATTTTGGAGGGTGCTAGTTTTGCATCCCTGTTTTTTTTCCCCTTTTCCTTTACTTTAGATGAATGTAGAAGTAACTGTTCTCCCCTTTTTACAAGCTAAAATGAGTTTCCCAGTCCTTTAATAATGATTTTTAGTACATCCGGGTGGGTGAATTCCAAAATTTATTATTATTATGCAACTTCCCGTTATAAACCACAGCTAGGCTTCAATTTCGACAAAAAAAAAATATAATTAATCCAACTTCCTTGTGAGATTCAAGCCAGAATTTAATCAAATTGTATAAGTGACCCTTTATTGGAGAACACCATTCACGAATCTCTACTTTTATTTCAAATTTTTGTATTTTTTTTTTTCCCGTTATTCACACAACCCAAACCAAATATTTTTTCCACAATCCCTTTTCTCTATTTTTTTTCCTCAAAACCAAAATTTCAAACCTAATACGATCAAATTAAATTTTTTTTTTTTAAATTTTCAATTTGTTTTCCCCAAAGTATAATTGTTTAAAGTATTCTTTAGGAACAAAATAGACCAGCCTCACAATGTGTGAAATACATATGTAAAAGTCATATGACAAATTTTTAATTAGAGCATGCTCTATTTTTATCTGATAAAGCATGTGTCATCAGCTGTTTTTTAGAATAACAACAAGAAAACAAGTTGTTTATTTTGGTTTGGAGGTTATGTCAGATGTAATAACATACCTACGTGTGAAAGCAAAAATTGTAAACCATCTGTAAAATTACAGTTTTGACAAATATTTGGAATTGCAAAAGTGATATCATGTGTAGAATATATGTATGTATATCGTGTGAAAGCAGTTTTACGAATTTCATGATATTCGACCAGATTCAGAATAAATGTCAATCCAATAGTGACATTTATGAACAGTTTAAAATTTAAATTCCAAAATATAAACGAAAAAAAAACATCCACCTTATTGAAAAAGTTGAAGACGTTGTCGTTTATTTTTAGCTGCAGTCAATTTAGGCCGCTGTCGTCAACTCGACTCTCAATCCGTATAAATTTAAAGTTAAGGCGGAGGCACATACAATCCGTCATACGTCATACTTCGCCTTTTTTAACTGACGTTAACGTAACAACGCAAGAGGTTGTCACATAGAATCCTTTATAAACGGATGTTAAATTAGCAGGTGGTGGTGGTTCTACAGCAAAATTTGGTGAATATAATTATTGTTTTTGTTGTAGTTTTCGTTGGCTCAGTTGTCAAAAAAAGATATGTAAAAGTAAATAATTTTGACTACGCAGCCTCGATTTATGCATGAAAAAAGTCGATCAGTTGTGTTCGTAACACCACCTGGTACACATAATTTCACCATGCAACTTGTCAAAGTACTTGACGTACGTTGAAAGTTAAAAGTTGCCCAACTTTAGTACGTTGCGTTGAAGGAGACGTACTGTATGTATGTGACATTGTTCATAAGAAACCATGTTATTTAACTTAGCTGTCAGTGAAAAAAGGCGACGTATGACGGATGACGGATTCATTGTGCCACCGCCTTTATGTGTTAACGTCGGCAAGGTGTCGATTTTTTTGAAGAAATAAATATAATTGTTATATGATTAGACAGATTTTTGATTTGGGAGTCAACGTCAAGTGTTTCGCCGTTGACATTTCCAATATGGGGGTATGATTTGTTAAAACCAACGAGGACAAAGTTTTTCCATTGAAAGCATTCCGCAAAAAGATTAATACCACGCTAGCTTTCAACCAGCACCAACCATGTATTGCATTGTGTTGGCTTTCGGCAAATGGGTTTTGGGAAGCAGGATAAAAGGAGTAGTGTTTCTGGACATTTGATATAATTTTTCGATATACTGGAACAAAAATAAATCCTTAGAAAGTTTATTCCACATACGAAATGTGCGACTTAAGAACAAATTCACCCTGTAATGCGTGTAGCGATTCACTGACCCAAATGGATGTATTATTCTTGAAAGACACATATCTCAAACAAAGCTCTGGATTTTAGGAACAGGTTTCCTAATTTCTTCAAAGCACATTCCATCAAAGTATCGATAGAACATTGACATTACGACGGTGTTAGCATTAAAACCCCAACCCAACCCAAAAATACCCCAACGTCACCGATGAGTGCCTTCGTCCGTCTTTGTACGCGGCCACACATTAAAGTTATATTTCATTTTCGGTCTGATATAGGTGGTATTAGTGTTGAAAATATCAAATGGCGTAAAGTGATTTCTACACCTTTTCAAATAACTAAGACACCTGGATGCTTCTTTCGACGCAAGAAAAACATGTTCCGCTTAGCGGACATTACTTTGGACTTTCATGTCAGAAACATCAAGTTTCTTTCACCCCAACATTTATACCATCAATTAATACACACGATGTAGCATGGTGGTCTACTGTGTGTTAATAGGTCTTCCAGGCATTAAAATCAACCCTACTCGCACGGCCCAATCGGATGTTAACATCAGATCACGGTTGAGTGTGTCATTCATACTCTGCCTCATAGCTCCAATCTCCAAAAAGCTAGGCCTGAAGTCAAATATGTCTGAATATGGAGTACGCTGCTATCGTCTACAAAGGAATAGATAGGATTCGAAATCTGACATAGAAGGTCATTCAGAGAAATAAGAAATAGAGAAGAAGAGAAGACGGAGCCTTGCGGTATCCCTGAATTGATTTTGAACTCATTGGAAGAGATCCCATCTATAACAACAAGAATAGTACGATCTCTGAGAAAACTCAATATAAATCAATGATCAGCAAATTTAAATTTAAAAGAAAAACATAACTAAAAAGCGAGACAAAACTAAAGCATGCAAAAAGCATGCTGCCTTCATACTCATCTAAATAGAGATGAATAAGGCAAAAATAAAGTGGTGAGATGAAGAATATATTAAAGAAGAAAAGGTGTTGCCATGATATGGAAAAATGAATGGCAGGCCGTAAATTTCGTTCTAACCCAAGAATTGACAATTATAAATAAGAGTATGTGTAAAATACAAATTAGTATTTCCGTATTCAAATTTCAATAAAACTTGGGTTAAATAGAAGATATTTACTACCAATGCTCAGTACCGAACAAAGAGTGCTGATGAGGAGTTGTAGCGGGCTCTGAAAATGCATTCCACTCGGCTAGTATCGGGAAACTAAACTTTTTCAAAAATAATTCTTCAATTAAATCTTATCACAATAAAATTGAACCAATTAGCCTAATAAACGATAAGGATAAATCAAGAAAATTGATCGCCGACGCTAAGAGCAGCAAGTTAAAATAGAAGCGCACAATGCCAGACTATCTAACACCTTAAAAATGTCTAGAGCCATCATTTTACGAAAGCCGTACATGCGATCGCTTAATAAACTGTTGGACTCCTGATAGTTAAGAAGGTGATCATTAACCAACTTTTCCATGACCTTGGAAAGTGCTGAAAAAATTGGTATTGGGCGGTAGTTTTCTGGGGTTTCCGCCTTTCCCTTTTGGGAATCGGTGTAACATTAGTTACTTTTTAACATATGGGGAATAACCCAGCTGGGAATTACCTGCGCTGATATATTATCCGGCGCCCAGGAGACTTACTAATGCTGAGATTTAATAAACCCTTTTAACTGCACGAGACCGAAATAAGTCGTTGGTTGCTTTGGTTGGTTGAATTGCCAAAACGTTAGCTTTATTAACCCAGTCAGTGACTAATATGTTATTTTTTAATAGAGCAGGGATTAAAGAACCATCGTTATCCCCGTCTCCCTAACAAATAACCAAAAGCTCGTTCTGCCTTTGGGAGCCTTTGAACACAAAGGCTGTTTGAATAGAGCTTTCTGATGTCTAAGTACTTTGGCACACGAAGATATCGCCTGTTTGCGCAGCGAATCAGTATTGGCGTTTTTGTAAGCTCGCCACTAAGTGCTTTCTCTCGGGACCTGACTGCAGTTATGCAATTTTGATTAAACCGTGATTTCTGTCTAAATCAACTGGAGATCATTCAACCAAAATCGCCATTGCATTAACATCTTCGTCCAAGAAACATAGTTTCCAGTTAAATTTCCGAAAAAAATATTGTTATTTTGGCCATTTATGGCTTTATATTACAAGACTGTGAATAAATAAGTTGAAAGTTTGAATTGAAAACCATAAAAATTTAACTTTTCTGGGCTGTCGTCGATGCGCTGTGAAGTTTGAAGAGTGGAAATTGTGCAATGGTCAGAATTTCCGAGGTATGCTGGAACATCTAGGTCGAGGGTATTATTTTAATGCCCTTTAACACACGAGATGTGTGCTGGTTCTTTCAGTAATTGCACAAGGTGATTATGCGCGGCGAATAACTCAACATAGCGGCCTTCTGGAGTTGTGTGGCCGAAATGCCGAAACCAAAAAGAATTGTGAACAATAAAATCTCCAGAAACAACGATTTCACGGTTTGGACATTTTTCAACGGCTCTAGACACGGAACCAGAAAGGGAATCAAAGCCGTTTCTAGTGATTGCCCTTCTTGCGTTTGGACTTCTGTAAAAAAAATCCGAAGTACAAAATGTGTGAGACCTGATTTTGAATTAAACCTTAAGACAGCTAAATTCTTCATCAAAATTGTCTGATAATAGCTAACACTGGTACACAACGTCGCTTCGTCTCGATAAATAGTAATAGAGGTGATACCCAGGTATGTAAAATCCATAGGGTTAGTTAACTTAACTACACAACGGTCATTGTTATTCCTTCACTGTTGAGCAGTTAAAAAGCATTTAACACCGCTTGGTTCACTCAATTAAGGAATGTCGATATCATCGGCAGCAGCGTGTGAATTTTGATAAAAAATTGTGCTGTTTCTATTTATGCTGTTTCACGTTTGATCTTACCTAGTAAAATATATGTATAAGACTGAAACTAAAAATAATTAAAAACTCTCGAATTTGCTGGGCCTTCAATTCATTACAATTTGGCTGGCAATATATCACCAGGACCTGATAGTTGAAAAGCAGCCGGTCAAATATATCGCAAGAAGGAACAGTGATTTAGTCGACTTAAACACAGTTTTAGTGAAGGGCATCCTTGAAATCTTCATATTTAAAAGAACCAAATGGAAATTTTTTTAATATTTTGAATAAAGCAAAATTACTTTCTGCTTTTCCCCCCTCTTTGTTTTTTAATTCTGACACCGTATTTAAAGGCATTTTGCAGTAGTTTTTTCAAAACTTTAAACCCAAAAACATTTAAAATACAAAAGAAAAGCTTCGAAGGGTTTTTGTAAAAAACCATGTTTCACTCACAATCAAAACGTAATAGGTATTAACAACAATTTGATTGTTTTTTATTTAATCGACAGAAAGATCAATAAAGTAGCCAATTCATAAACCATTTGCGTAAACTTAGTTGCAAAGTGTTGGTAGTGAATAAACAGCGTTGCCAGAATGATGATTTTTTCATATTCTTGATGATATTTTGTCCAAAATATGACTTATTTTTTTTAAATGATTATATTTTGTATTTATAAAGAACGTGCAAATACATAATTTCTGTAAAATTTTATCAGCAGTAACATTTTAAAAACAATAAAGGTGTTGATTTTATACACCTTTCATATCGCATGCTCAATACAAGATTTTATGTTAAATTTTCTTCGTAGGTTTTGAGTTAACATCTCAGGGTTTTGTGTAAAAAAGGGCAAATTTTAGTGTGTAGTGTGAAAATGCTGTAAAGTGTATCTAGTCCCCGCAAGCAAAGAGGGTTTATAGTTGTATGGTATGAGTAAAAATTAAATATTTTTGCTTTTATGTTTGAAACAAGAGCCCCAAATCCTGATGAGTTGACATAACGATGTCCGTCTGCCCGCTCATCCGGCTAGCTGGATGTCGATGTTATCTTTGTTATTCAACAAATTTAAAAACACGTAACGCTGCCCAAAGTGCCGTAAATTTTCTTTATTATAAATATTCCTCAATCAAACACTAAACTTTTTTAATTCTGAATGAGCCCACCCTTATAGGTAAAGAGTTGTTTAAAAAAAGAAAGAAGTCTATTTATATATGTTTGTTAAACAGAAAATTGCCAACTTAAAACTTACAGCAGGTGGAAAATTTTTTTTTTTTAAATTGTAATTAATTTTATCGAGTTATGTAAGCAAGTATTAAAACGATTTGATTTTAACAATCGTTCTATGAAAAAGCTCTCATGACTAGGCCTTTTAAAATTAACAGATATGAAAGTTCCTTCTTTGACAGGTTTAATGTCAAATTTTTCAAACTGAATTAATGAAAAGGGTAATGAAAACTTCATCTTGTTCTGCAGCTCTATATAATCTTACTTGTGAGATTAAAATTCTTAGATATTATTTATACTGTGCAATTAAAAGAAATTTGTTTTGTCTATTTGTGTTTCAAAAAATACAATTTTTGAATAAAAAAATCATGATTTTTTTTCCTAAAAATATGATTTTATTTTTGCCAAATAATGATTTTCTTCACAAAGCTTCTGGCAACGCTGTAAGTAAGTATAATTTTTTTTGCAAAGTTGCCAGTTATTAGGTTATTAGAATAAATAACTGTTCTTCGACTGTTGAGAAATTAATGCTTTTTTTGACCTGGAATGTGTTTTATTAAATATAATACTAAAGTTTTAGTAAAAATATTCTGAAATGTAAAGACTTTGGTTATTTGGGTGATCGATTACTTGATTTGTTTTGAAACCTGAAATTGATGCAAAGACACCAAATTATAACCCTTAAAACATTTCTTTCTAATGCAAATACATATTGTCGTGTGGTTTCTTATTTGCTGCATGTCGCATTCAAATTATTTCGAGAAAAACGATATAAAACATTTAGTTTAATGTATTTTTAAACTTAAACGCTGAAATTATTTTTAAAGAAAATGGTCGATATAGATCTTTGTTTTGAGCAAAACTTAAAATTGTTTTTTTTTTTTAATTTTGAACAATATGCACTTTAAATGTTATTAAGATTTAACCAAAGAAGGAAAAAAGTGTTTGTGATGTTTTTGATAATTTTAAAGATTAAAATATTTTCCTCCCTTGGAAATGGGGAAAAAGTGTGTTTGCTTTAAGCAAATAAAATTTTTGTTTTTTTATTAATTTACGCTATATTACTTAGTTTTATTGTAGTTCTTTATTGATTCACGTTTTTTGATTTTAAATATCGCAAAAAGTAAAAAATTAATCAAAATCATTTTTAATAAACTGGATATAGAAAAATTTTTGAGCTTGATATCTTCCAAAACAATCGAAACGCATTATTGATGACCAATTTCTGACTAAATTTTTTAATGTAACATGAAGCAAATAAACTACACGACGATATATTTGTGCCAACAAGGTTAGGTGGGTGATATTACGAATAATAGGGACAAATGCAATTCGCCACCCCCACCTAGAGGCCCATTGTGTTTGTACCAAAGTTGATTAAGAATTGGTGGATTCACAAGGTCTTGTGAAATCATATATTGTAAAATAATACAACCAAAAAATATGACCGTTGTGAACTACTCTTCGTATATTTGTAGGTGTCGTATTTAAAATCTAAATCAGCTGATACGACCAAACGATAGAAAAACAAACACATATATATGTACATAAATCTGGTGCTGCTCTTGGCTTAACTTAATAATTTGTAGAAATTAGACCCATGAAAACACAAAATAGTCTATATCTAACCTGGTTAGAATCCCTAAAATCCATTAAAATAAGCAAAGTTTTAGTAAAAAATCACAAGAATTTTGTTATTTTTTACGTAAACAAAAAACAGCTGATGTGTCAGAGAGCAGTGCCGGCTATTTTTGCCGGCGGAGGCGGCTTAAGGAATCTTCTTTGGCGGTTTTGCCTAAGTTTTTAGTATAGACGTTTTTAACGGATGCGAGTGCTAGCGGCTCTAAAAATAAATTAAAAAACTCGCCGTTTCGTTTTAGGCGCTTGGCGCATGACTTTGTATATAATATGACATCACAAAAAACATATCAAACAAAGTTGTATTGTTTCACAACAAGTTTCGTATGAAAAGCAACAACAAAATTTTTATGCTATTGTGAAATTATATGACAATAATACAATATGCTATCGTATCGTACCTTGTGAATTCGCCAAATATGTTTATGGTGATAATCAACTTATTTTTAAGATTTGTAAAGACTTCGATGAAAATTAAGTATTGCATTAGAGATTTTTGGGGGACACTGTATGGTTTGAGATCAAACATCCATATGTAGATAATTTAAACAGACATAGAAATTTGTTTGTAAGATAAATGATATAAAACTTATTCTAGGTAAAACTATTTACATGTAAGCAAATCTTTAAGAAATATATGCTATTTTTTGTACGTACGTATGTTTATATGCAAACAAATCTAAAAAGTAATGTGTAAGTCAAGATACAACAAATATCTTATCATCATATACCTGATTACAACATTCTAAGAGTTACATAAGTATATAAGCTTTGCTAATAAAATAGTAAATTGTTAATATTTCATTGTCTTTATGTGAAACAATCAAAAATCAATTTAAAATTGTTTATACATACAATGCGAATTAAATAAGAATTATATTAATAAAAAAGAAAATTAATTGAATTGTAATTATTTGTTGTTGATGTGAACCAAATAGAAAAAAAAAATAGTTTAATATTCAATCACAATACGCAGCCATATGCAGTTGTTAATAGTTTAGCAGAATGTTGATATACATTGGAATATATTTGGACGAATGTAAGTGGTTAAGTGATCGTTTGTGATTTAACGGTAAGTTGCTTCTAGCGCTCAGTCTAAACGAGATCGTGAATTTTTGACACTGTAAGTTAAATCTAAACTGACGATGCTGGTTTATTTTTAAACCTTGGTTAAACTATGGATGCAGTTTATAACTTTTTTCTTAAGGCACAAAATTTTTTTTGCTAAATACACTTTCAACATTTTCTATTCCATTCTTAGATATCCACGTTTTCCGTCTTCTATGCCCAATCGATTCAATTATCCGATGAGAGAGTCCGAAACTGCAAATCAAATGCGTCCATTTAACAATATAGCATCCGTTTATGAAGAAGTGGCAGCCAAGGTTGGCGTTGGGTAAGACAAAGATTTTTATTTTCTACATGTGGCCTTTAATATAAAGAAAATATTTTTATTTGTGCAAATTAAGGATAATTGATGATCCACTGGAGGCTTTTAATCGCATTATGAAGGAAAAGGAAAAAAAGAAGGACGAGCGACGTTCCCCAGACCGTCGCAGACGATCAAAAGAACGTCATATAAGAGGTAATTTTCGTACTTCGCCTTATAACAATCGCTTAAAGGATCACGGCTATCTCGATAAAAGAGGCCGCTCGCGAGAAAGAGATAACGATCGAAGATGGCCCCGCTATGGTAAACCCGTTGAAAAAGATCGAGAACGTGAGCGCGAAAGAGATAGGGAAAGAGAGCGTGATCGAGACCGAGAGCGTGAGCGCGAAAAGGATCAGGGCTATAGACCTAGACGCTCAAAATCTCTAGACAGAAATTCCAGGTTAATACAAGAAAAAATATACACTCACTGTTACGTTAAGTCTTATTGCTTTTTAACATTTCAGATCTAGATCTCATTCTCCCCCCGTCAAAAGATATAGATCACCGCAGAGCACTAAACCACAAAATGTTCATGAAAAGTAAGTTGAACACTCATACAGGCCCTAAGCCTGTTCGTAAATGCACCACTTCCTTACATCATGAAATTTGAGGCTGCAAAAAGTTTTTTTCACTGAAAAGTTTTACAAAAAAATTTAATTTTTTAACAAAAAATGTTTTAAACTGTTGCATTTTTTATAATTTTTTATTAGTTTTAATTAGTTTTTGTAAAAGTTTAAATACGTAATACAGTGCAGTGATGCATTTACGAACATGCCCTAATATACATATTTCTAAAAATATTACTCTTTAACACAACCCGATTTATATAATTGTACGTTTAGACATCAGCATCATTACCATCAAAAGTTTAGGCAGGATGAACAACAACATGAAGAAATATTTGAAAGGTAAATTTTTCTGAAAATATTTAGAAGAAATATGTGGAAAAACAAACATTTTATAAATTTGTTTCAGGCAAAAGCGGGAATCAGGACGAACATTTGCAAGTTCTACTAAATCTTTGGATGCCAGGGGTGGCGATAGGCAAGATATGAATCTTGAACACAGAAATATTGAAATACGGTAAAATGAAATAAGAAACATTTCTAACTTTAAGAATGTAAAATAAATATAAAAATAATTTTTAAAGGAGGCCCTATAATATAAATGATGAAAACTCTGAACCACCACCGCCAGGTTTTGAAATACAATCTACACGTAATCCATTCCACAGCAATAATGTTAATTCGCCACCTGCATCTAACAGAGAAAGAGATCGACCCATGCGTCACAATACTCCAGATCTGTATGAAAAGTGTGTTTCACAAGACATGGAAGAAAACAAATTTTATAATATTAGTGGCAAAACAGAAGAAAGGTCTAGAAGCAGAACTCTAACCCGTTCAAGATCTCGCTCTCGATCAAGTTTACGATTAAGCGAGAAACGTCGGAAAATTAATAGAAGTACAACACCCAAAGGAAAGCCTAGCGATGGCCACGGAAAGCGAGACAAAGAAAATACATTAAACAGCAAAAGTCATTCGCATAGCAAACGTAAAAGTGAGGAGCGGTACGATAAAAAAGACAAAGAGATAAATGACCATGAGTCAAGGCGACGCAGTATGACACCACCCCGACAAAAAGATATGCCTATTGACCAACATCAAACTTCCTCCGAAACCGATCACAAAGAAAAGTCAGAAAGCAAGAAATCGGAAAAGAAACTAAAAGAACGAAAGAAAAAACGTCGAGAGAAGGGCGAACGCAAAAAGGTTAAGAAAGAAAAGAAATCTAAAAAGGAACGCCACAGATTGAAATCAGAAGAAAAAGATAACAATATTAATAGTGAAAAAGATGAAAATGATGTTCCAAGCGGCAACAGTACTGTAAACGAAGCAGAACAGGAAACTAAGTTAGAAATGGAAATTCAGCCGGAGGCCGAAAATTTGGAGGAGGAGGGGGAATATCACAGTGTTGAAAAAGAATTGGTTGATAGTTCTGTGCTAAATGCTGAACAAAACGGATCAGTTGTTGCTTCGGGCGAAATCACACCAAAAAATAACCAACTGCCAACGAACGAGTACATAGAAAAAACTCCAACATCTGCCGATATAAAGTGTTTCGATGCAGTTCTCGATATTCACGAATACGAAACCGACTTTGATGACAACCAGTTTAAACTGCAGGAAAGCGCCAACAAACTTGTCCCCGAGGCATCTAAGTGGGAGCTGGATGACCAACTTGGCTCAACAAATCAAACTAGTGAATGCAAGCCGGCAGACGTTGCTCATACTTATAACCACACTGAAAATAAAGTGACAAATGATGTTATTGTGCGGGCCGAAAAGGCAATTTTCGCTAGAGCTATTAATGCGATTCGACCCCTAGAAGTGCGCAAAAAATCAACATCAAAAGAAAGAACTGCCAAAAGTTACGGTGATGACCATGAAAGTATCCGAAACATACAAATAACATTGCCTGTCAATATAAGCAAAGATCGTTCTATCGAAGTGAAACCTGAAAACAGTGAGAAGAAAAAATCCATCAAAGATCGTTTAGGCAGTAAGATAAGTCAACCAATTTATTCTCAAGTGGCTGATATTCGAAGAGATTCAGATCATGGATACAAATCTAGCTATGCAAATGATGAACGAGATTTAGACAGTGACAGGGATAGACGGAAAAGGGGTGTCACAGATATAAGAGGTGGTATCAGGAACAAGGGTGAAATTGAAACAAATTATCGTGAGCGTTACGGAAGAGATAGAGACAGAGACAGAAGTCGTGAAAAGATAAATTTAAGAGAAAAAGACAGAGATAAGGATAAAGATAAAGAGAGGGAAAGAGAGCGTGACAGAGACAGAGAGCGGGAGCGTGAGCGTGAGCGAGGTAAAGATAAAGATCGTGTACACTTTCGAGATAAAGACAATGTAGACAAGCATAGAGACCATGAAAAAGAAAAAAATCGTGAGCGTTCTAGAGACGGACGTCATGGTCACGAACCTAAAAATGATGGCGGAAGGTTCCATAGCAAAAGTCGAGATCACAAGATTTTTAAAACTGATAAATCACAACGTAGCACAGAGCCTGAACGGGAACATCGCGAATATGAGAATACTTCACACAAACGTCATCATACAAACTCTCCCGCTGCTGCACAAAAAAATCGTAGCCCATCCTCTTCAAACTCCAACTCAGATGAAGAAGATCACAAGCGAAAGCACGCCAAAACTGACAAAAAATCTCGCAAACGATCAGAGTCTCCAGACAGCGATAGTGGCAAGAAGTCAAGCAAAAAGAAAAATAAGTCGGATAAGAAAAAGAAAAAAAAGAGCAAGAAATAAATTGAATTCGTGAAATGTGAAAACAAACATTTTTTGGCACCCAAAAAAAGCACACACCCATACACATCCTTTTAAATGCTCATATTCAGCATTTACATTTAATATAGCAAAATAAAATATATATAATTACATGAAATTTTTAAAGTATATACTTAAACATACAAACAATATACATATAATTAAACACAAATATATTCAAATTAAATATTAAGGAAATTTAATTTCTTTTTAATAAATACAAACTAAAAAGAACACTTTTTCGTAAATATAAAAGAAAAAAAACATCTTTTTTTTATTAACTGTTCTTTAACATATTTGAAACTGTTTTATTTGTATTTAACGAAAATTTAAATTTACATTTGGCAATGTAAAATGTACATAAACAGAAATATTTAGTAATATTTATAACTTAATTATAATAGAATTATACATAAGTATGAAGTACGTTGTCCTGCGTCTGTTTAAAGGGTATAGATGATATTGGTTTCTGTAATAAAAAAAAAATATTAAATCAAACAATAAGTGTAAATTTATATATTATTTATTACATTATTTGGTAGTTAACTACAATTAAGAACCTACCATGCTTTCCGTTTGTATTATTTTGTGTAACGTTTCATATCCTTTGGTAGTTAGACAATCCTCTAGAAAAAATAAAGCGCCCATCACAAAAGAGAGACTTCCCAACACGATAGCATTTACTTGAATGTCGTATGGAACATACTCTATTGAATAAAACACCATTATACCTACAAAAAAAATGCAAAAAGCTTTTTGTTCGTACAAAAAAAAGGTTTAAAAAATTCTTTCGCCCAACAACTGACCTTGTATGAAGAATATAATGACACCGAAACGCAGAAAAAGTGTATCTGTTGTAGTTGGATTTTTCTTCCAATTAATTATTCTAGAAAAACACAAAATTGCATATTTATTTGCATACAAACATACATATTCATATTTGTGTATTTGTACATTGTCGCTAAGAGGCTCAAAAAAATATCTATATGTCTCTTTAACTTGTTAAATTAACATTGCAATATTATTTATTTGATTAGTGTTACAGGGGCATACCTAATATTTCTTATTTTAAGGTCATGCCTAATGTTTCTTATTTGTCTTATGTACTTAAATTCTTTGATGCTTATATAAACGTTGTTGTTCCTTTTTTAATGTAAAACTTCTGCAGTGCATTCTTTCGTTAAATAATACCGTTGTTCTTAATGTGTATAAGTACATATGTACCAAAATAAGTAAGTTGTTCAACAAGTACATATTTTAGAAAAGCAAAGTTAGTTTGTAAAGGAAAAGCACTGCGGTAAGTTGTTTGTAATTAATAAATATAAATTTGAATAACTTTGTGGTAATTTTTAGAAATAAACGCACACGCAATATTTGTTAAATTTATTTGTGCCTCTTTTTTATTTGGTGTCGTTAAATTCGCTCCTTTACAAAGCTCAAGTCGCAGCCAGCGACAAATTTTATTTCGCATTGCCTGTTGAGACGTTTTTTGTGAAGATTATTTGAGGTGAATTGGCTCTGTTACACCGTCTTTGGAATTCGTGTTCAAAGGTAAAAGAAATTTAAGTGAATTTACGGAAAGTGTTTGCGTTATTTTTAAAATTTGCCGTTCATAATGCAACGCTCTCCAACAAGAAAAAGCTCGCGTCTACAGACGTCTGTAAGTCAAGATGCCAGTGGTTCTATAACAGTTGGGGCTCAAAAGCCTGCTCAATCTATGCCGCCAAAACCGCCAAGTGTTTCTGCTGCTCAAACAACAACTATTACAGGCACCACTACAGAAACTGTTGCAGCTACACCAACGCAAAATATATTTGATACAGTCAGTGACGTGCAACAAAATTTTCCGCCGTTGATACCTGGTCCTAGTGTTCGATTTCATTCGTCGCAAGCTCCATCGTCAGCCCACATAAGTACCGATATAGAAAGTCTTCAACGCCAAATAGAAAATTTGCAAACACAATTGTTAAATGCCCAAAGAGCCATGAAGGCTGCCGAAAATACAAATGAGTTAAACTTGGAGCAAAATACGTCTGCCCCCATAAGTGCGCAAGTTGTTAATGGTAACAATTATAATACAGAAGACTCAGTTGAGCGTCGTAATACAACGCCATATTCTACCGTAACCCCTTGTTACCAAGACCAGCAGATGTTGATGGCTCAGCCTATTAATATGCCTTCTAGCGGTCCGTCCATACCTACCCAACGTAAAATTTATGATTTGCCAGAATTTCATGGCTCTCCCGAAGACTGGCCTATGTTTTTGTCTGCCCTTGAACATTCTACTGCTTCATATTTTTATAATAATTTTGAGAACTGTTTAAGACTGCAGAAGGCCCTGAAAGGTGAAGCTAAAGTATGTGTGAAGTCGTTACTCATCCATCCGAACAATGTGCCAGCCGCTATTGAACAGCTAAAGCTCCAGTATGGTCGCCCAGATGTGCTAATTCGATGTCAGTTGCAGCAAATAAAAGAAATTCAGCCAATAGGGGAAAATGCGGTTGAAAAGCTTATACCGTATTCTATTAAGGTAAGAAATTTAGCAGCGTTTTTAGAAAACGCAAATGGTCAACAACATTTATCTAACCCTACCTTAATGGAGGAATTAGTTCAAAAGCTCCCAATGAGTAAGCGTTTAGATTGGGCTCAGTTTGCGGCAACCTTACAGCAGTGGCCTACCGTGTTAGATTTTAGTTCGTGGCTACAGCGTATTGCTAATTTGGTAAGAAGCGTACAGACATCGAACTCTAACGTCAGTCGTCCCAATTGTGATTCAAAGAGAAAAACTGTTTTACATACAGCAGAGGGCAGAGAAACACAGTTAAAATGCTATTATTGTCTTGGCCCACATAAAGTTTATAGCTGTGACAAATTTTTAAATTTAAATACCACTGATAGGTGGAGTGAGGTGAAGCGTTTAAAGTTGTGTTTTTCATGTCTTAGTACTGGTCATGCAAGCAAGGATTGCCGCCGTCGTAAGCCGTGTAAAGTAGAAAACTGCCAAAGAAGACATAACAAATTATTGCATGAAGTACAGCCTAGGGTATCGGGTGAGATAAATGAGCCTGGAAACAATCCTCCGGTTGAGAAAATATTAAATTGTGTTTCAAGTTCTAGTAGAAAAAGTGACATGTTATTTAGAGTGTTGCCAGTTGTGCTTTATGGGATAAATTGTGCTGTAAAAACTAATGCGCTTTTAGATGAAGGTTCGTCAGTTACCATGATAGACAGTTCTCTAGTAGGGCAACTTGGACTACATGGCAGACAAAGTCGGTTAAACTTGAGCTGGTATGGTGGTAAATCGGCGCAGGAGCCAGCTGAGGTAGTAGATCTTCATGTTAGTGGTGTAAACAAAAATAGAAGGTATGCTTTAAAAAATGTATATGGAGTTTCGAATTTAAAATTGCCTAGCCAAAGTTTTAAAGCGGATTTGATAAAGAAGCATGGTATTTCTGTAGCCCCATATGATTGCGTAGCCCCAAAAATACTTATTGGTTTGGATCACTGCCATTTAGGGTTGCCAGACGAAATAGTACCTTTGGATGATGCAGGTCCATATGCTGCTAATACACCTTTGGGATGGGTTGTTTTTGGAAACGTAAAAGGAGGTAACGCTAGATCTGACACATGCTTGTTTGCAGCACAGCCGGATAATTTAAACGACTTGGTGGTAAGTTACTTTGAAACTGAAAATTTTGGGGTAAAGGCCTTACCAACTATTGAGTCTAGCGATGACTTACGTGCCAGAGAGATATTGAAGAGTTCGACAAAAAGGGTTGCCGGGAGATATCAGTCCAGACTACTATGGTGTAATGATAATGTAGTCTTGCCGGACAGTTACCCTATGGCCCTTAATCGTTTCTTTGCCCTTGAACGTAAAATGAAAACTAATCCGAAATTCTGTATAGCCTACAAGAAAATCATAAATGGGTATTTAGAAAAGAATTATGCAAGGAAATTGCCGAAAATTGAAGTAAACATTTCTCACCCAAGGCTATGGTATTTGCCTCATTTCGGTGTTGTCAACCCTAATAAACCGGAAAAAATACGTTTGGTGTTTGATGCTGCTGCTAAGGTAGAAGGTGTTTCATTAAATTCAAAATTGTTAAAGGGCCCTCAACAGTATAAGCCATTACCATCAGTATTGTTTAATTTTAGAATTGGTGCAGTAGCAGTATGTGGTGACATCAAGGAAATGTTCCACCAGGTTATCGTGGCTCCAGAAGACAGGGTTTCACAAAGGTTTTTATGGCGTGAGAATGACAATGGCCCCCCGGAAGTGTATGAAATGTTAGTCATGACCTTTGGAGCTGCTTGTTCACCTTGTATCGCCGACTATGTGAAGAAAACCAACGCGTTAGAAAAACAAAAGAGCTTTCCCAGGGCCGTCAAATCGATTTTGGACCACCACTACGTAGACGATTTTGTTGACAGTTTTGAAAGTTCATCTAAAGCCATCCAAATAGCAAAACAAGTTTGTGAAATACATAAATCAGCTGGATTCGAAATGAGAAATTTTACGTCAAATTCGCCCGATGTTCTTGTTGCTCTGGCAGTTGATTTAAATAAGCCTGTTAGTTTCTCAGGTTGGTCAAATGAGTTGGAGTCTTCAACAGAAAAGGTGCTCGGCATGTTTTGGGATCCGGGAGACGACGCCTTTAAATTTGTTTTGAAATTTTATAGAGTGAATAATGAGGTAATTACTGGCAAGAGGTATCCAACAAAGCGTGAGTTGTTATGTGTCGTGATGTCAGTGTTTGACCCAATGGGGTTTTTGTGTCATTTTATGATAAGCGCTAAATTGTTGTTAAGAGAGGTATGGAGACACGGTTTGCTATGGGACGAGAAACTACCTGAATCATTAAAAGGGTTGTGGAATAATTGGCGACAAGAGTTAAAGAACGTCATTTCTTTAGAAGTTCCACGATATTATTTTAAAAAGGGTTTGCCAGCTGATATTGAGCTGCACATTTTTGTCGACGCCAGCGAAGAGGCTTTTGGCGCTGTGGCCTATTGGCGGTACGTCACAACCAACGGAGTTATTGGAGTTTCATTGATTTCAGCGAAGACAAAATGTGCCCCCTTGAAATCTATGACCATTCCTCGATTAGAATTACAAGCTGCTGTTCTTGGAACTCGTTTAATGTGCACAATATTAAAAGAGCATGAGATGAATGTTTCTCGTCGAATATGCTGGAGCGACTCTACTACTGTCATCAATTGGATCAATTCTGAAAGCCGAAGATATAAACCTTTTGTGGCCCATAGAATAACAGAAATATTAGAATCAACACGGCCAAGTGATTGGAGATGGCTACCAACTGGATTGAATGTTGCCGATGAAACTACAAGAAGTAAGAGCAGGGTTAACCTTTCAAAAGATTCTCGCTGGCTTCAAGGGCCAAAATTTCTACATGAAACTGAAAATGAATGGCCAAAGAATAAGAATGCTAACACTGTGTCTACATGCGAAGAAGAACTGCGACCAAAATTTACTTTGCTGGTTAGTAAAATTTCAGTTATTGATTTTAATCGTTTTTCTTCTTTTCTCAGAATAACTCGAACAACGGCCTGGGTTCTGAGATTTGCCAGCTGCTGTCAAAAAGTAGCCTATGAAAGAAATACAGATTGTCTATCTGCAGAAGAGCTGAAAATTGCCGAAACTGTTTTGTACCGACTTTCACAGGGGGAGACTTTGCCCCTGAAATACAAATTTTAAAATCTGGAGACACATTGAAAAAAGATAACGACTTGTACACACTTTCGCCATATTTCGATGAAAACAATTTGCTACAAGTTAGGGGTCGTATTGATGCTGCCAATTGGCTACCACTAGAGACCAAGCGGCCTGTTATTTTGTCGCCCTCTCATCGTTTAACGCAACTTTTTGTGGCTCATGTTCACAACAAACTGAAACATCAAAATTTTGAAGCGACCATTGGTGAAATAAGGAAGAAAATTTGGGTCCCTCGTTTACGAAGTCTTCTAAGAAAGACGGTTCAAAAATGCACCATATGCAAATTTCGTCGCGCAGCTCCGGTGCCTCCGCTTATGGGGTCATTGCCAAGCGATAGGTTAACTCCATACGTTCGTCCGTTTACCTACACTGGTGTAGACTACTTTGGACCAATAACCATAACAATCGGTAGACGTCATGAGAAACGATGGGTAGCTCTATTCACGTGTCTGACAGTTAGAGCAGTGCACTTAGAAGTGGCTTTTGATCTTTCTACTGACGCGTGCATTTTAGCCATACGGAATTTTATTAATCGTCGTGGCACGCCATTGAAGATGCGAAGTGACAACGGAAAAAATTTTGTGGGTGTCAATCAAGAGGCTAAGCGGTTTGATGAAGTTTTCGACATGGCTAAGATACAAGATGAGATGTCAACAAACGGTATTGAGTGGGAATTTAATTGTCCGCTCAATCCTGCAGAAGGTGGCATATGGGAACGTATGGTCCAGAGCGTTAAACGAATACTAAGAGTAACTTTAAAAGAAGTTGCCCCAAAAGAACACACGTTACAAAGTTTTTTGATTGAAGCAGAGAGTATTTTAAATTCCCGTCCGTTAACCCATTTGCCAGTTAGCCATGAGGACGAAGAGCCACTTACGCCAAACCATTTCTTGTTGGGTTCAGCAAACACAGCGCCGACGCCAGAAGGTACTGAAATTTTAAAGCCTGTGGTCTTGAAAAAACAGTGGCGCATTGCCCGACAACTACGCGATCATTTTTGGAAAAGGTGGATTATTGAATATTTGCCCACGCTTACCAGACGCTCGAAATGGTGTGAATATACCAAACCCGTAAAAGAAGGGGACCTTGTGTTAGTATGTGACCCAGCAGTTTCAAGAAGAGATTGGAAAAGAGGAAGGGTTGTTAAACTGTATCCCGGCAGTGATGGTGTTATAAGAAGAGCCGATGTTCAAACAAATAGTGGAGTTCAAAAGCGCCCCGTTTCCAAGCTGGCCGTTTTAGATTTGGAGTGAATCGTAGCCGATCCACGGGGGTGGGAATGTCGCTAAGAGGCTCAAAAAAATATCTATATGTCTCTTTAACTTGTTAAATTAACATTGCAATATTATTTATTTGATTAGTGTTACAGGGGCATACCTAATATTTCTTATTTTAAGGTCATGCCTAATGTTTCTTATTTGTCTTATGTACTTAAATTCTTTGATGCTTATATAAACGTTGTTGTTCCTTTTTTAATGTAAAACTTCTGCAGTGCATTCTTTCGTTAAATAATACCGTTGTTCTTAATGTGTATAAGTACATATGTACCAAAATAAGTAAGTTGTTCAACAAGTACATATTTTAGAAAAGCAAAGTTAGTTTGTAAAGGAAAAGCACTGCGGTAAGTTGTTTGTAATTAATAAATATAAATTTGAATAACTTTGTGGTAATTTTTAGAAATAAACGCACACGCAATATTTGTTAAATTTATTTGTGCCTCTTTTTTATTTGGTGTCGTTAAATTCGCTCCTTTACAAAGCTGAAGTCGCAGCCAGCGACATACATATTTACAAGTAAAGGGTGTTTTTATAGAGGTATTAAACTCCAAGGCGGCAACACTTTTTAACTGGCGGCCATTTTGTCAGCTGTTAATTGATTTACGTTTAGTTTTGTTTGGCATATAAATAGACTGACGGCTAACCAACGCTTTCAAGTTGTATAATTTATTTAAAAAATCATGGCTCTGTTCGAAATACGTATCGCGTACTTTGACCATTTTACGGTCAACCTAATCGTCCATCAGAACAAATTATTTGATTAACTATTGAATCTTTTCTGGCACCACTTTTACTCTAAATGATTATACGCGCCCACATAGACGTCGTAGAGTGCGTACAGAAGAAGTCATTGCTGCTGTAGAGCGAAGTTTAGAGGAAGACCCGAATAAGTCTTTCCGCCGTCAATGTACTTTAGTTAATGTTATGGCCATGAACAAGGTAGAAGCAACATATCAGCTGACTTATTTCCGGTGTATGGCTCTTAGTTAACTTTTCAAATGTATTTGGAGAAAGTATTAAGTGTACAGCAAATTCAAAAATACAAAAACAAACATATGACGGTTTTGACGAGGTGACTGGGACGAGGTGACCTTTTTATTCCACCATTGTCAGATAAAATTTTTGCTTCGCGTTGCGTTAGAAATCCGTTTTAACATTGAAGATTGAATGGCCACACCAGGGTACACGTATACCAGGTAGCCTCAGATAAACAGCTATGAGTAACGGTATATCGTTATATTAATGTCTCATTTTGTTTATGTTTATGTATTTTCTTCGTTTTTTACAAACAACAACTGTAGTATTGTAAGAAAAGCTCAAAAAGAAGAAAAAAGATTTTTTGAGTTTTTATTATTTGTCTTTGATATTCTTATGACGGTTTAGATGTTTTTGTAGAATCGCTCCTACCTGATATACGTGTACCCTGGGCCATACTTGAATGAAATTTGTCACATAAAGTGCTTTCAACGCAGCGCGAAGCGTTAAGTTAAGCAACTCTTATGTTTTTGCGAGCTTTGACAATTAACTTGTATGTATAATGTAAATGCATACGTGTTGTCGAAAGTTTTTATTATGGCATACACCTTTTCTTTCAAAGTTAGAAATATCGTGCAAAGCGACGAAGCTTTATCTGACACCGCCTTTATTGTATTTATCGTCAGTACTCTTTTTATTCGGTACTACTGTAGGTTGAATTTGGTCTTTTAAGTACCGAATAGAAAAAGTGTTGTCGAGAAATCGAAAATGTGTTAAACTCGCTCATAATCGAAATTACATACTTAATTTAAAATAAAAATTTTCATTCTTAGCTATCACAATTTTATTATTGAACTTAAATTCCAAATGAAATAAAAATTATAAGATATAGAAGAGTTCATATACATAAATAATTTTTAAATGTATTTAAAAAATGTCGTTTTCGGCTTCATATACATTGATTAAATTCGTAAAATTTTTTGCTTTTTATTTATTTATTGGATTTGTTTAAAATTTACCTTTTTATTCATTTATTTAACAATTTTTTTGAAAAACAAAACAAACAAAATCTGGCCAGCAAACCGAAATCAAAACACTCTAAAATTTGGTCATACAAATAAGAATGCCTGGAATATACTCACACACATATAGATGTGTATAAATACATACATATACGCACTTACCTGTCTAGCAAACAAATTGCAATTATAAAGGTGTAGCCAGCATAAGCAAATATACTAAAGTCACTACCCTCGGGTGACCATGTAACATTTTGCAAAAGATACCATTCGTTAGAAGTTTTCTGATTTATTTTCGAAATCATTTGTGCCTTTTTATCTGTAAGTTTTTTAAATATAACAGCACCTATGCACACAATCTAAATAGGGAAACATTATTAAAAATGTAATACATATAATAATATGTGTGTAGATATGTAAAGTTAACTATTATGTATGTGGATAGTTAAAACAGACGTTTTTACATACTAATTGTAAAATCTTTAAACTTATTTTTCGGCTGGACTGACTCATTTTAATAAAAAAATTATACTAAAAATGTTTTAACAAACAAGAAACGTTTTAAGTTTAAAACGGCAAAACAAACATGTATGTATGCAGTTCCCAAAACCTTTGCAAGTTTCAGCTTTTTCTCTTGCTTCAATTGTTACTTTTTTCCCACAGATTAAATTTTTGAGTTTTTTTTTTTTTTTTTTGTTTATAAACAAAGGGGGCAGGGTAATATTGTCTAAAAAACCACACTGCTGTAATAATACTGTACATATGTACTTGTATGGTGGCCTAAAACGCAGGACGCCCCAACTAACAAAAAATTAAAATTTACTATTTTAATAAGTTTTGATGTGCCTCATCAAATTAAATTATCACAAAGTAGGTCAGGCTTCCTAAAAAACGGCTTTATTAACAAAATAGAAAAGCCCTAACTTTAACAACAATTTCATGTAAAATTTAAAAGGACGTTACTATCTTGTATTCGTTACAAAACTGACACAGCTGACAAATTAAACTAAATTTTTTTTAGCAGTATCTTTTTGTTTAACGGCTGGGGAGTCAGAAAAGAAAGAAAAATGTAAATTTCTTTAAATTGTTTTTATTAGCTCAGTCGGTACTTTTTATAAATATTGTTATTACTATATAATAAGTTGATTGGCCTTATAGGCTTTATTGTTACAAAATGGAGGATTGAAAAAAAATAAATAAGCAAATAAACATAAATAATTAAAGACTTTAGCAGGGTATGTACATACTCTTAAAAGAATAAATTTAATAAATATTCAATGAAATAAGGTTTTTGGTTTAAGAAAAAATATGAAGAAAATCCCCTAAGTGAAATAGCTTTTAAAATATTGCACATTTACCTACATATACATATGTATACAATTTAAAGAGAAATGAGCTCCTCACATTTTTTTTTTGCGGATGTTTTTTTTCCTGTAAAATTATTAAAATGTAAGTTAGGGCGTTTTGCGTTTCAGATGTCGATTTGTATGTATGTATGTACATACTTACATACATATGTATGGTAATGAATGCATAATTTGCACATGTTTATTAATAAGCACACTTTTTGTATTTATGAAAATTAACATCGTTTTTCTTATTAAACTTTTAGACACTCCTTTCCATATACATAATAGTTTTTGTAAGTTTATTAAGGGCTCATTTGACAGATATGCCTATGGAGTAAACCCTTAAAAATCGGCATCCGTCCTCGAAAAAAATCGGCGTCCGGAAAAGTCCTAAATTTTTTAGCAAACGCTAATTTAGTTATTTTGCAAAATGCAATGGCTAAAAATAATATTAATGGTATTGACATAATTGGAAACAATCCTTTTTTTATTTTTCCGAAAAGAACGTATCTTTTATTGTTAAAAAAAAAGATGCCAACCTCGTAAAAATTGTGTTCTAACTTTTTATCATGTTTTTTTTTCTTACTTACTTGAAGAATGTGTGTGCAATACATAGTTATGTGTATATGTTTGTAAGATTTTGTTAGAAATCAAATAAATTTTAAATTAAAACAATTTCAAAGTTATTTAGGATTGATCCAAATTTAAGTTTTTTTTATAACGGAAAAAGAAAATCAAAACAGTTGATAACGAAAAATGGTTTGTTGGGTTTTTGAAAAAGTTTATTGTGACTTAAACCTACAACCTATGAATAAATAAAAAACAGTTTAAAACTATTTTTTTTTATGTCCAGAAAAGTGCGGGTTTTTTGCGCTGGCTGTCCTCTTTTTTTGAATTCGGAGATAACAACCCTTAATATGGGTGAATATTATTTTGGGTCCAGTTTTTATTGATGTCTCCCATGGTAAAATGATGTACCAGGTGATTGCAATACAAAGTGAAGAAAGACACACTCACTTTTTTTAAAATATGAAGGTATGGAGTTTGATACTAAAATAGAAATTCTTTTTCAATAGACGTTTGACACATACAAAAAAAAAGGAAAAGAGAGGCAAAATGTCCGTTCGAAATTGCGGTTATTAAACAGATGTTTCCATGGTGAAATTATGTGGCCAGGTGGTGTTACAGCTGATTTATTTTCTTCATTCAGAAATCGAGGTTGGGTTGTCAAAGTTGTTCACTTTTACATATCTTTTTTTGACACCTGAGCCAACGAACACTACAACATAAACGATAATTTTATTCACCAAATTTTGTTGTAGAATCATCACCTGATGCACTATTGCACCATGATAGTTACTAGCGATTTGTATTGAAACCCTGATTGACAAAGATGCCACAGGGTTAAACCTAGAGAAATAATTTGCAGTGCAGCCGTGGTTACACGTAGATATTTTTTTAATTATTCACCTCAACTCAGAAAAATTTTGAAAACTTTTTAATCAATGAAGTTTTTTTTTATTACTTCTTGAGTATATTTTTCTATTTAATTATACATTGTTTTAATATTACATATTTTTATTTCACAGCACAAACTTTTTTATTTACGTTTTTTAAATCAATTTTATTTATTTATTTACAATCTGGTAATATAACGGCTAAAACATTTTTATTTATGTACATTGTTCTTATATTAAAAGTTAAAAATTGTTTTGTTAAGGCATTGCTTAAATAAATTTTTGCAAAGATTTATTTAATTAAATTACCACACAAAATGTGTTTTAAAGGCATCTAGTTTAAGCAATCTTTTAAGACTAACTAGTCAAACTTTTTAAAGTGTAATCTTAATTTCAAAGTCATCGTAAGATATTAATATTTAAGACGATTTAGATTTTTTCGTTTCTTTTGTAGAGAATAACGATTTTGGATAAGCTTCGGTAAATATTATTGTACCTGTAAATACTAGTATTGTACCAATCCAATGAAAAAGTGTGAATGCGTTTTTAAAATAAATTATTGAAAACAGTAGGGAAACAAATTTGCGCAACGTTACCACCAATGTAACTGTCAAAGAACTACATTCAGCTGTCAACACATACACAGAACTTATGCAGACGTATTGTGTTATCATGTTGCATATCAAATAGAAGATCTGTTCAGGTAAATAAGTGTTTACACCCGCTACGATCAAGGCATCACTGAGGGCACATATAACTAGATGATCCCAAATATTTTTTCCCAATAAAATAAATCCGGGTAATGGTAATAAATGCTTAAAGAGAAATCGTTATTTATTATAGCACTAAATGTTGTTGTTTATCTAAAATTACCGTATAATACAAGGCCTCTCTTGATCGCTTTCCAAATTTTTTATACAATACTTCTTGATATATGCCCATGCAAGCCGATATCAACAATGCAACCGTCAGTATACCTATTCCAACACACCACCAAAATACTACCGAATAATTGTCTTCCGTTGAATTTTGTTTAAGTTTTGGATTGCTGGTATCTTCCTAAGTATATGCATATGTTTTAGTTACATTTTCTTTAATTATTTACAAAGTTTTTGCAAAAGTTTATTTTACACTTACGACTTTTGTGGCTGAAACAAGTGTGCAGGTTATTATGCCAACAGTAATTAATAGCACAGACAGGTATTTGGAATATCCATAACGTTTCTTCAGTATTAAAATACCTATTATCATGTTAGCCATTAGAGACCCCTTAAGATAAAAGCAAATTTTAAATGATCAAATGATACCAAGGGAAATATGTATATTTGAAATTACCGCTCTAAATATCATATGCAGAGGCATAGGAATATTAAAGTTAAAGGCATAATTATTGCAAACACTGGTTACGAAAAACATTATAACCAAAACTACATAGTCTTTAAAGCCAATCACAGGCCTAACTGTGCCAAACTTAGAGGTAAAAATATACCCCTCGACGGCTATAAACAAAAATTGTGAAAAAGTAATGAGATTTCCAGCACCAGCATCATGTCTTAAAAAAAAAATAAACATATAATCAAATGAAAATTAGCAACATTTTAAAAAAGGAGCACATACTTAACTAAAAGTTCCAGAAAAATTACATTACTGCAGCACCCAATGAATACACCCAATACTGCAGACCAAGCCTTTAAATTCATAGCTAAACACTTTTGTAGTATGTAGGTATTTTAAATTTTCTGAAACCAAAAAAAATATACTTTATGACAGAGATAAAACTAAATATTTCACAGTTTATGTAAGCGTAAAATTGTTCTAAAATATTTCTTAAGTTATCTTGGGTGGGTGGCTTGCTTATCTTTGGTTATGCAATAAGTACACATAGTATGTACATACCTTTATTAAAATTAATTAAAAGCAGCATCTTTTCCACTTTTATATGGTTGCAATTTTATAACCAAATTAATTTCGATAATAAAAAAAAAACGGTTGGCTTTGCATAACGTAAACGAATTTTACGTGTCTTTTAAAGATTTGATACAGGAACTGGTTTAAAAACATTATTGATTTTTATGAATTACAACTTCTGTTTGTTTTTGAATAATGGTACTCAATATGCTTTTAAGTAAAAAACATTTATGTTAGATACCTTGAAGTTATTAAAAATACAATACAATAAGGTTTATAATTAGTGAGATACATTTGTTCATCCATTCCAAGTAAAACGCCCTAACAAGGTACATTTATTTTGTATGTAAAAATTATATCAAATTTTTATTTTCAAACCGCAGTTGCCCCTATTATAACATCATGGTAAACACTACTTTATTTTTTTAGTTTTTGGAAAAGGAAGCAATTATATATTTACATATACCTATACACATTTCGCTGAATGCTTTTGGCCACCCGGGGAAAATATTAGGTACAACTCAGCCATTTAAAACTATAAAAGTATGTAGACTCAAAAATTAAATTAAAGGATATATATAACATTTATCAAGCAAGATAAAAAAATAGGTTGTAAATTGTGTGAGAATATGATTCAGCAAGTTTAGATATAACTTGTACTTGCATAAGCCCTTAAGTCTTTAATACAAAATTTTATTCCTGCAAGTATACTTGTGTGTATGTATGTATATTTCTTTACTTTAAGATTTAATGCATGCAACTTGTCAGTCAGTCACTCGGTTATTACAAAAACCTTTTTAATAACAGTTTAAAAGGTTTATTAATTCTCACCCCTTAAAAAGCACTTATCTTATGTAATTTCTAGGTTTTAGGAAAAGTTTAACTTTAAAATATCTTTATTAAAAAAAGCGTTAAGCACTTACTGCATCAAATAAATTAATTCAATTATATGTGCACAAAATAACTTTTAGTGCATGGTATATCTTTAAAATACTAGTGTACTTCACTAATAAGTTAACGTGAACTTTAGATTTGTTTAATGGTTTTGTTTATTTAATAGTTAAAATTCTTTTTAGTTTGCAATTTAATTAAAAAAAATAGTCAGGGATGGCATTTTTAGTAGCAGGGCATAACCACATAAGGTGGCCTCAGAAGTTCAGCTGATTAGGTTTTTAAAGGCTCCATACACAAGGCAAGCACAACTATATAATCATGTGGTTTAACAGTGTGTGGGCCTTTGTGCAATTAAACTGGCTGAGAAACAAAATGAGTTTGTTCAAGAAAGCAGAATATAATGTTTGAAATTACTTAAAGCCAGTGAAAAAATATAAACATTAAAAAGTAAACAAGTAAGAGAGGCTAATACTATAGGTATGTCTGCGTACTTTTCCAGTAGCAAATACTCAGTAAACTTTTTTGGGAGAGTAAGACCAATTTTACTCTGTCGGCTAAAAATATATCAAAAAGCACGCAGACAGTATTCAGTAAAATCTTCCAAAATGTTAAATTTCAATTATTATATAAGACAGCTGTTCAAACTTGTTGCGAAATCTTGCAAGCAGCAATTTCTCCAGCAACATTTTGCAAGTTCTCTAACTTCCAACTGTCAAAAAATTTTCTTTTTGGTTCTCTCGCTGCAAGAGATTTGGAGTACGCAGACATCATTTTGCAAGATTTTGTAACATTTTGGATAAAATGATGCAAAATATGTGTACGCAGACAGACCTTATATTATGTCATTGCTTTGACCTGGTATGTTATTTGACCATGATAAGTCAATTTATTCTAATAGGGCTATTGAACAGAGATGATTTTCTCACAATAAAACAAAACAGTTGTGTTACATTTGCTTTTGTGCCATCAAAACCTAAAAACACACCAAAATTAAAAAAATATGTTTCGCCCACCAACCAATTGTTCGTCTTGACAAGACAAATTCATTCCTAGACAAATGCCAAAATCCAAATTAAAAAATTTATTATTTTTATACGGATTTTTTATATACATATATACCATGTTTGGCGCTTGTCTAGGCATGAATTTGTCTCGTAAAGACGTACAAAAAGGAATTTTAGAACAATAAAATTTAAAAAGCACCGAAAATGGAGCGAAATGCACTGAGTTGACAGCCCTGGGTCTTGCGGTTTAAATTGCAAAAAAAATATAAAAAGTCCACAATAGATCCCACAACTTGTTTTAATTATTACAAAGATATTCTATGTTTATTATAATAATTTAGAAATGGCAAACATTTTGAACGATAATTTTGAAGTACTAAAACAAATATTTACTGATTGCTTAAACGCAAAAAACAAGGATACGGTAATTGCAAATCCATAGGCAGAAAACATGTACATAAGTGCTTACGTATAAATCATTTTTTTCTGCTTTCTACAATAGAAAATCAATCTTGATGAAAAACTCAAAATAGGATCCTTGGAATTCGTTGTAATAAAGAAAATTAATCGTTTGGTTAAATATAAAGTGCGTTCCGGACGTGAGGAATTGCAGGCGCAAAAAACCTTAGTAGACTGTAATCGCTTGCATCTACAAAATCTTTTATACGAAGTCAACTATTTAAAACGTGAAATAAAACATTGCTACAAGTTTAAAAGCCAAGATGAAGACATTGATATTTACGAACAAAGTACTGAAACGTCTATTCCAGAATCAAAGTTAAGCCATAAAGAACGTGTTGAACGTTTAGAAAGGGAACTAAATTTGAGAAAAAAATTGTCTGACGATTGTACCAAGTTGTTAAATGACAAAAATATGGTTTTTAATCAAATAATACTAAAAATGGAAAATTTGTCTACATTTGCTCCATCACTGCGAACACTATTAAAAGCTACACGACCGTTGCAAGAAGCATTACAAATGCCAATCGAGGAGAAATGGAAACTAGAACAAAGAGTGCATATGTTGCCACAGGATTTATATTTGTTATATGTAAATTTACGTGTTATCGAACAGCTTGAAGGAGGATTTGAGCTAATGGTCTTAGGGCAGGAGGAGGAGTTAAAAACGTATGAAATAAAAAATAATGAAACCCAATTGTCCTTGCTTCAGCCATATCCACTGTCTCTTCAAATTAAGGTACTTACGTTCAACCTTCATTATTATTTATTTATAACGCCTATATTCACTTTATTTGTAGTTCATTGATGTAAATTTCGCAACTGACTACATAACTGTAAAAATTTATCATTTCCCACTCCTTGAAATTACCACTGGACGTTGTGAGATCTTCTTGAATGAAAATCAAATTAACAACATGGAAAGTAATATTTTACACGACTTTCTTAAGTTTATTGGTGAAGATGATACAGGCGAAACACTGCCAGCTGCAACCAGCATTAACGTAAGCTTTCAATTTAACAATTATTTATAAAAAAAAAAGCTTTAACATTTTTCATTACTAAAGAAATATATACATGTGTATTTTTTTAGCTACAAAACCACAACATGTCTCTGGACGATTTTTATAAAAAACTTGATGCACATAATTTAGGAAAACCATATCGCTGGCTTACGCATTTATGTGGTAATTCCTCTTTTGATGTTACCAAAAATGATCATAATAAGATCTTAAAATTAAAAGAGTTTACATCAGATTGTATAAAGAAAATTAAAAGTTATTGGTATTCCCGTTTAAATTTAATAACACAAATTCGGTCATTTATGACTAAAAATATTGATCAGTATTTAGACAGCAAAATGACATGTTCAAAACCCAACTGTGCATTAGTACAGTGGTCTGCAATTACCTGGGAGGAATACGAAGGGTCAAAGACTACAGAGCAATTAATAAATCAGAAACTAGCCGATGATACCTGCAGTTTTTTTAGGGCGGTTATAGTGTTGGGTTCTGCCAAACTGGAATGCCTAATTAGTATTTCAAACAAATATCCTATGAATATACCTTTGTGGACAATTACAGTACATTGGAATGGTCACCACAACGCGCTGAATAATTCTTCAATTAAGGTACGTTCGTTAAATTTCACATTGACTATATAAATGATATGGAATTGTAAGTGACTTTACTTGCGATCATACACTCCGACAAGAAAAAAATAACCGTGCACGATCAAAAGATTTTTTTATACCTATCATTGTATTTTATTTTGCAGGTAATGGAACTTTACACAAATTCCATACATGATAGCAAACTGCAATCTTCAAACCTTTTGGCAAGGCAGCTATTGCGAACTATGTACAGCTTTGATATATTTCTCGAAACAGAGGGACCACTGTATCAGCCATTGGAATATAATAAAGAAAAAAGTTTTATAAAACCCTTCTCTAAACGCATACGTGTAAGACCATATAAAAAAATTACGAAAGGTTCAATCAATTACTTTAAGCAGTAACTCTTTATAAGCATTTACTTTTGAAAATAAATAAAAATAATAACCTACAATAAAATAGTTATGAATTTTGTAATACACATACATATATATGTATATACCTCGGGCTTCATACGATTCGTTGAAAAAGTTGTTTGAATTTGTATACTTTTCACATGGGAATTTGAAAACTTTTCTTTGAGTTAAGGTATGTAATCAACTCTCGGGGGCTTAAAAATTTTAGCATCAATTTGTTAGGGCATATTACAACATGTTTTTACGTAAGGAGCATATTTTTTTATTATTGCCACCTCTTCTTAGCTGCCTCCCAGGTTACAATTTTTGTGCAAAAACGAGCGTATGTGTAACTATTTTTCATTTTCTGTACAAATTTGCTGGAACTTTTTTTTGGGTAAGATCGGGCAAGAACTTTAAAATCAGCTGATTTTGGTTTACTTTAAATATGTACATATATTAGTTGTTGTTATAATATAAAAATATTTATTAGTTTTATGCGTTTTAAATCACTCTTAGGGCTTAATTACATAAAACGCAACGCATGGAAAATATTAAAATTTATAAAACTTTTCCATAGGGCTTTGCGTTTTAGGAAATAAGGGGGTTACTTTTTTCTTTTTTTTAATAAAGTTTGGCACATCTATTAAAAAAGAATTTCTTGCAGGCACCTTATATACATACAATTTGGTTTCGTTCAAGAATTATTCTCTCTCGAAATCGCTCTCATACAAATTTGGGTACAGGAATGCCTTAAGGAAAATTGGGGTACCGCGGGATTTAAAAGTTGAGTACGAGAACACAGCTTTTGTTTAATGATAAATAGCATTTATCGTAAAATAAAAAATACATGTATAAAAATACGTTTTTATATAACGCCTTACACACCCACACACAGTTTGGATTTCAAATGTTCTTTTTTTCAAATATGTACTGTATTTTTGAATTGAAATTGTTTGAAGGGCTAGTAGCTGTTATAATTTTTAAATTTAAATTCATGTCGATCTACATACATACATACGTATTTACTAAACAAAATAAATAAAAAAAAGGAAAAGGTGTAGCCAAATGCAGTTAGTTTTGTCTGGATTTCGCATATTTGGACGGTTCAAATGTTCCAAAGTAATTTCTAAAGATGTAAGGATATTTATTTTTTTTAATATACATATGTATCTTATTTGTTTGAAAAAATTTTCTTTAGGTTGGAACTTTGAAAAATGTCAAAGATTATCTAAAATGTACTGGAAAAGAAACACCCTGTCCCCTGATGAGTAATTCCCTATTTTATGTCAATAAAAGGTGCATTAAGGACTTCGCCGGTCATTACACTTTTAAACACTTGTTTATTAGTTCCAAAAAATTATCAATGCAAATATCAAATATTTGTGGTAAATAATGCCTTTTTTATTTGTGTAAATAAAAAAGACATCTTAAATTTGTTATAGGTAGTGGTTCCGGTTCTACAGTAGCTGTTTTTTGTTCTAATGATGTGTTATCAGTTTTAGTTTTATGGTCTATATGGATGTCAGGACAAAAAGTTATGCCTCTCAAAAGTGATCATCGAATTTCTGAACTTTCTAATTTAATTAAAACAAATAAGACAAGTCTTATAATATCTTCCAAAAAATCTGAGACGTTTAGTTGCGAACTAGCATTTGAGAATAGTATTCCACTGCTGCATATAGATCACAAGTTTCTTAATGTTGATCGTGACGAGGATTTAAAAAACAAATTAAATTTGGCAGATCAAAACAAATATTTTTTCCAAGAAATGTATTTTAATGAATTATATAACAACTCAGAAGAACTTTTTGTACACACTCATGGGAATGGAAAAACGTTTTTACAAAATCGTCAAGCTTTAAATACTCAAATAAGAAAGTCAGCGAAAGCTTGGAACATGACCGAAAAGGACAGAATTCTCTACGTTTGTCCATCAATTGAGTCCTACATTGATGAATACATCTACAATATTTTATTTCCTTTAAGCGTTGGCAGTCAAATTTATATATATGAACCATTTAATGCCAAGACCGTTTGGAGAACTATATTGGGAATTAATATACCACTTGAAGAACGTATAAATGTGTTGATAGCAGAACCAAAAGTGTACCAACAGCTTATAAAGGAATATAATAAAATGTTTGCAGAAGACATACAAATGGTTGATTACATTAAGGATTATTGTCTGCAACATATTCGCTTAATGATGACATGTTTTCTTCGATCAGATCCAATGCAAATTTCGACTTGGTTTCGGATCACTGGACATATTATGCTTGAAAGTGATTTTTTAAACATTAAATACAGTCATGATAAAAATGCTATCACAAGTTACCATCAAGACACTCCTCAAATGAAAGCTCGTATAGCAAATGAAAATAATAAAGTTTTGTTTGAGTTAAAAGACATTAAATCACGATACCAACGCTCACCCAGACCAATTGTTGGCCGACTGATGATATCAACACTCCCCAACGAGAATTTCTATCATACCGGAGAAGTCGTATGCTATAATAATGGAGTTATTAAAAAAATTGGCAGGTATCAGTGCAATTCAGAGTATCTCTTGCATTGAAATGCATTTATGTGTATGAAAATAATAAATAAGAATGACTAATAGTCTGATTAAAGGAAATCAAATTTAATAACGCAATGACTCACAAAACGAATGAGTCATGTGCTCTTTTTAAAACAAGATAACTAAATCTTTGGAATAATAAGTCATGGATTGTAGAGCTAAAAAATATTTTTAGTGTTTTTGTTTTTATTATTTATAAAAAGCTGAAATTCAATGTTTCATTATTTCCGCTTCTAAATACAGATATTGTGTTATGGTTGATGTAATTTTTATTGGATTGGGTGGTAGATTGGTGTTTAATACAAAAGCATTCATCTTACTGGCGGTCTGTGGCGCGCAATTTTTCCTCAACCGCTTCACGAGAAGCTTCAGATAAATCGGTAGCTTGTATGTATTTTTGAACACCGACAAGAGACTTTTTCAAGGCATCAAAGGAGCTGGAGTACAACATCTTCTTCTTTACCTTAAATTTAAAAACAGAAATAATTGTTAGAAAACAATATTGATGCATTGGGTTAACTTGGGCTTACTTTGGCAGTATCGGGGCACCATGACATAAGAAAAAGTTTTTGCTTTTTGGAACTTTCTGAGGTACCTTGACATTGGTGCATGTATTCAAAATCAAAGAGACCATAGCTTTTTTTTAACGATAAAGAGCAACTTATAAAAATGCATTTACAACATTAGAGCTTGTACTTACCGGCATTCTCCGGGACCACACTTTTGGATATCTTCCAAGAATTGATCGTATTCCGCATTACGCTCACCAACAGTCTCTACATCGATCTGTTTCTCATCACGAATATAAAAGATAACATATCTATGTTTTTTGTCCTTCTTAATTTCTTCATATGTAGTTTTGCACACATCCGATACAGTTACTCCAGAAGCCTATGGGTGGAAAGAATTTCGAGGAAACTATTTAAGACCACGCCCAATATTGAGCAAAACACCCCAAAATGTAAAAAAATATACCGGCCGCATAATAGGCTAGGGCTGCCACACACATAAATTTTAAAGGCATATGCTGAACAACTTTAATCTCACCGCCCATGTTTTTGTAAAATTAGAAAATATTTTAACTCTGCGAACTGCTTTCATAAAAGTTATTAAAACTAAATGACTTTGTTTCTTTTAAAAGCTGTGAAAAATAATTTCGCCATTTTTTATTATTGCAAAATGGTGAGACGCCTCTCACTACTCTCTCCCATTCAATTTGGTACATTTCTGACCTTATATGGCTATTTTTAAACGGCGTGTGGTCGTCTAATTTATGAATTTCATATTAAACATTTTTGGATATATATTTTTAGACGATATAACCTCTAAAATGAAATTCAAATAAAATTTCAAACAAATTCGGTTGGGGGGCTGTAGTTTGGTTAAGAGTAATCTTTTTCCATTTGACGGTAGTATGTATAACAATATTGTTTGCTTGTGTTTGTGTGATTTTTGCCGTCTATATGTTTCCCACTTTTACAGATTTTTGATTCCTTTTTATTCGTTTTGTTCGCCGTACTTTTTTTACATTTTTGGGAGATTTTTTTGGAACATATAAACTTTTCGGTTCCAGAATAATTATCCTTACCATTTTTAAAAATATTGGGTGTAGACTATGCGAATTGAAAAAATGCGACGAACTTACAGCGTGTAGACGCTAAAAAATTTTAACCAGACTGACGCACGGAACACACAGAGTTGACAGAGATGAAACTGAACCCCACAAAGAAAAGGAAAAGAAATATGAAAAAAAAAATTAAAGTGCTAACAAGTCAAGAACGAAGATAAACTTGGCAGCACATCAATAAATATGCTGCAAGTGTGGCAGCCCAAAAAGCAGTATTGTTTTATTTGGTTTAAGTAATTGGTAGCTGAGTAGAACTATCATAAAACAAGGTATTCACGATGTAATACACAGTGAACTGATATCAAATTGCCCTTCACACACAATTATTTTCGTAACGCTGCGGCACAAATTCAAATTTCGAGTTCAAGTTCATCACATATATTGATTGTCAAAATCATTCGAATTGATGGTTGTGACGTATACTGCACGCAACTTGATCATCAATTTAAATTCTTAATATGCGGTCGTCAATGAAAAAACTTCGAATGCTAGTTAAATTTTTTGCAGTAGAATCAGACACATGAAAAACGAAAATTTATGAAAATTAACTGTAGTGAGCTTTTTACTTAACCATCAAGCTAAAAGGCGACTTGAATGCAAAAATTGACCATTAAGTTACTTTCAAGTTCAAAAGGTGTGAGTGTATTAGAAAAAAAAGGTTGAAAGAAACTTTACCGTCTTGCCACACACGGTATGAACTGTTTCTGGCATAAAATGTAAAAATGTATACGTGTATAAAGCTTTTGTGTTTTTAGTATTTTTTTTTTTTTATTCATTTGACGTTTGATTTTATATGTATGTATTGGGCCACTTAAGCAAATATTAAAAAAAATAAATTGATATTTTATATTTGACAGATCTGGTTAGTCGGTGCTTGAAAGCGTCTTGATTATTATTTTTTCCATTTAAATCCCCTTTCAACTTGATGATCAGGTAATCAGCTGATTATAGTTATTTTTTAAAATTTTCGTTTTTTCACGTGTCTGCTTATACAAATGTTCTACCGCAAATAATTTTAACTAAATTTTATTGTATTTTTCGTATGTTAACACTAATAAATAAACTAATGTAAATAGTTTGTGTCGTTGTTCCAAAACTCAGACGTAAATATTTTAAAAAAATTAATAAATATAAATATGTATATACAAAACAGTCTTTGTGTTTCGTTTAACATATATTCTGCCTCAAAGCGAACATTTTAAGTTTCTTCCTTGACGGTAACTTAAGAAATAAAATTGATAATTAAGCTGCGTGCAGTCTACGTCAATCAATGGTCAATTCGAAAGAATTTACAAGCAATACGTTTGATCGGACAACTTAAAGCGAAAACTTGAACGTCTGCAGCATAATGACAACTGAACTGCTTACCGATTTTTAACATATTTTATTTAGCTGCAAACAAAAAATTTAAAATTTGATTTGTAAACTTTACCCTTTTTCTGTAATTTATCAGAAGTTCTTGCATTTATATCATTTTAAAATTATATTAAACATAAACTAAAACTTTTTAACTTAATTTCAATATTATATGGAATATTTATCATAACATACTTATCAAGCATAATATTTCTCACTTAAAATATTAAACGTAGGTACTTAAAGTTTTTGGTTAAGTTTGAGTAAGGACTGTTTATAATTTAAGCTAACTTAAGGTTTTCACCTTAAATTAAATGTGATACGATATGTGAGAGAACGTCATAGAGCAATGGAATGTAATTGCCAATATTTGCCTTCACATCACACAACAAAAACACGTAGTTATTTGAAATTTTATGATTTTGTGAGAGCTTCTGATGTTAATTGTACTGATTTTTGATGATTTCTCTGATTTAAGGGTGATTCTTTAAATAATAATAATTTTAAGGCAAACTCATATTATCACAAATAATTTTAAATATTGTGTGTTTCTGACAGTTCATACCATAGGATAGTTCCCATGAGATATCTCATCGAAATCATTTCATTTCTATACAATATGACGTTTGCATGTGGAGATAGCTCCCAACAATTCGACGTTAAAATATCTGTGCAACTATAATTTTTGTAGTCTCTGATGTCAATTTATGTACGGCGATAATCATTTCGATAGTCTTTGTGTTGTGTTAAAAATCTACTAGACAAAAAAGAAAAAATTGACAAATGTGAAATAGGAAAAAAAATGTCTGAACTTTGTGGTAAATATTATTTTAGCTATTTTTATTATGGCTAATAGTTGTGTGCACTGGTAAGATTCACAAATATTTACGCCTACGTACGCAAATATGGCTATTATTTGCAAGAAGTTTACCCCCTGCCATCCTCGCTGTTATACTATACAAAAAGAAAGATTTTGATTTGGGAACTGCAATTGAGGTCACCGCTTTGGCCTTTTGGATGGAAATTAGTTTTTTAATATTTGTGGTTCAAGTTTTCAGTCGTACCCGCTGTTGTGTTCTGTATATCTGTTAGCTCTTTACAAAATATATTAAATTCGTATAAGGCGTGTCTATGCACCTGTCAATAAGTTGGACATAGTGTATACTAGTGGGATGGACAGTAACTGTTGTTTTTATTGTTATATTGGCTGATGACTAATGCATAGTTTGTTCCTGAATGAATTTCCTAAAAATGTCAAAAAATTGTGTTTAAAAATATATGTACATAAACAATTGTATATACATATGATACCTATATATTTGTTTATTTTTTAGAATCTCCTGAAGAATCTTGTACTAGACGCCTGAAATTACTTGAATCTATAATACTGGAACATGGCATGTCTCAAGGCATGTTGTTGGTGGCTGATAACAAGGATAGTGAAGATGAAATCTTGCCACCTCATGGCAAAGCGATTTCAGTTGAAACTTTATTAGACGCTCTGCTATTGCTATATGACGAATGTTCAAATTCGTCGCTTAGAAGAGAAAAAACAGTATCCGACTTTATAAAAATAGGTAAGTTTAAATTGTTGAGGTTGCTGACATTACTAAATTGCGAAATTGTGTGCACTTGTTTATTGTTATAGCCAAACCTGTCGTTTCTCTTGTAAAGAAATTGCGTCTATCACGAGATGATTTTGAAATTATTAAAATCATTGGCCGCGGAGCATTTGGCGAGGTGTGTGTAGTTCGTATGATTAGCACCCAAAAAATATATGCAATGAAGATTCTTAACAAATGGGAAATGCTTAAAAGAGCAGAAACAGCATGCTTTCGTGAGGAGCGCGATGTCTTGGTCTACGGCGACCGACAATGGATAACAAATTTGCATTACGCCTTTCAGGATGAAACAAATTTGGTAAGCTATGCCATACATAATCATCGAAATGATTTTAATTTACACCATTTTTTTTATTAGTACTTGGTTATGGATTATTATTGTGGAGGTGACCTCTTGACACTACTTAGCAAATTCGAGGATCGTTTGCCAGAGGACATGGCAAAATTTTACATAGCCGAAATAATATTAGCAATTCATAGTATCCATCAGTTGCGATACGTCCATCGCGATATTAAACCAGACAATCTGGTAATCGACGTTAACGGTCACATACGATTAGCTGATTTTGGTTCCTGCTTACGTTTAGGTACTGATGGCAAGGTTCAGTCTAATGTCGCAGTTGGCACCCCAGATTATATATCGCCGGAAATTTTACGAGCAATGGAGGACGGCCAGGGTAGATATGGTGCTGAATGCGACTGGTGGTCTCTAGGAGTATGTATGTATGAAATGCTCTACGGTGAGACACCTTTTTATGCCGAAAGCCTTGTAGAGACCTATGGAAAAATAATGAATCATCAGAACTGTTTTGATTTTCCGCCGGAAGAGTGTGCACACAAAGTCTCAGAATCTGCAAAAGATCTAATTAAACGTCTTATCTGTGCTCCCGAATTTCGTTTAGGTCGAAATGGACTAGATGATTTTAAATCACATCCTTGGTTCGAAGGCGTAGATTGGAATGGATTAAGATTGGGTTCAGCTCCATATGTGCCGGATGTCTCTAGTCCAACAGACACTTCAAATTTTGATGTAGATGATAACGCAATTAGGCACTCTGAAAGTGTGCCCCCAACATCTAATCCCGCATTTTCTGGCTTTCATTTGCCTTTTGTAGGCTTTACATTTACACAAAATAGCTCCCTCTCCGATTTAGGAAAACTTGATGTAACCTTATTAGCTACCCGAAAAGGAGATGGCATTTATTTCGACGTTTCTTTTATGAATACACTCAGACAAGATCTACTTAGAGAAAAGAATTTATCATCGGAAAGCACACGTCAGATTTTAAACGAAATTAAAATGTTTAGCAAAGGAATTGATAGCAATAGATTAGTGGGAGATAAAGAAACGCAATCATTAAATACGGAATCTCTTCAGATCGATATCGCGTCTAAGGCTCAACTGCAAGAGCTGGATAAGGAGATGAATGAATTAAAGCGTGAAAAATTGGAATTAGTAAAAGAGTATAATGATGCTATGGAACGTATTAAACAGCAAGATTCTGAATTAAAAGATGCAATTAGCCAAAGAAATTTAGCAATGATGGAATATTCAGAGGTGACGGACAAACTTTCTGAACTGCGAAATCAAAAACAGAAGTTGTCAAGACAGGTAATTACTAGCATTCATTTTTTTTTATACCCTTCACATAAGTGATAAGAATATTTATCAGTTTGTCATTCCGTTTGTAAATTCGTTTTCGTATCAAACTATCAGAAACATTCCTAGTCAAAACGCTTTTTAAAGTCAGCAAGATCGGTTGACTAAGGACCGAGATATAAGCAAAAACCTGACAACCCACTTTTTGGGTCAAAATCTATGTTTCTATCCCTATTTATCTCAAAAAATATAGCCACTGTTGTCACAAAGCCTCTCAAATATACTTTATAAGAGGCGGCCTTAATTACGGATATTTTTGATAGCAGAGAAAGTGGTATTTCCCCTTCAATTGCATAAATTTAGTTAAATTTTTGAATTCGCTTAATCTGAGATACAAAGTAATTTTAGTATAATGGGTACATTTTTGAAAAAAAAAGAAACTAGTTAAAGAGGAGCAATGGGAACGGTAATTTTTTGACTCTTACTTTTTTCTTTTTTATATATGGAGTTTGACAACATGGTGGTGAAATAATTTGAACCGTATTGTCAAACTCCATATTTAAAAAAAATATCCCAGGTTGATCCCCTCCACGTCACAATGGCCCGCCACCCAATAGAGCCTATCTTTGCATGTCGCTGACTATCGTCGTAGATCGTCACGCCCCTCTTCCTTCTGCGCCCTCCCCTATAAATTCCAACGCCCTCGTCACTGCAAGAATCTCAGCCTGGAAAACGCTGCACTTGTCCGGAAGTCTGACATCCCCACTTCCGTATCTAATATATAAACACCAGTGCCCATCTCCATCTTCGATTCACCAGTGATGACTGCCTCTCGGATCCCTTTCATGCATTCCTATCCGAAAACGCTACCTGTGGTAAGATCCCTACTGTGGAGTTTTTACAGGCATAAAAGGCATTGAGAGCCTTTCTAACGCTCTCCTCCGCTTTCACCCTTTAAGATAACTTGCCATCCAGGGCAATACACAGACACCTTGTTCTCTCCGCCAGTCTCAGCTCAACGCCGTCAAGCAACGGCAGCTTAAAGTCTGCCACCTTGTATCTTCTAGTGAAGAGTAATACCTCCGTATTCTCTGGGATTACTCGCAAACCCTTGTCCCTGGCACAAGCAAACAGATGGTGGGCGGAAATTTCAATGTCACCAATACCACGATGCCGTCTGCATAAACCACTACCTTAATCCCCTTCGAGAAGTGGCGGCAAGACCCCAACCTGTGGAGTCCCTTTGACCGCACTTTTTCTCAGCTGTTCGTTTTCCTTACCAAAGTTGATTATCCTGCTATCAAGCATAGAATATAATCACTTCATTAGAATGCCCTGAACCCCTTATTCACTCTGTGCGCTGCCTAGATTCTCTTCCGACACGTTTTTATCATACAACTTGTACTTTCGACCAAATTTTTTAAATTAATTTAAAAGCGAATAAAATAAGGAAAACACCATAATATTAGAATTAAGTTTAAATTTCAAAAATGCTCTTTTTTCAAAATTAAATTTTGCATACGACAGGTAAGAGATAAAGAGGAGGAACTCGAGACAGTTATGAAGAAAATAGACAGTCTGCGGCAGGACCTTAGAAAATCGGATAAAAGTCGTAGGGAGCTAGAAATGCGTATTGAAGATGCACTGACAGACATAGCAACGGAGAAAAAGCAAAGGGAGCGTACGGAAGAATTTTGTCGTCAACTACAGGATGAGTTGAGTAAAAAGAAAAATTCGGATGTATCATTTGCTGGGTCAAATTTTAATTCCGATGCCACTCGCTATGAAATCGAACGTATTGAAATACAATGTACTGAAAAGTTAAATCAGCAACAGGCAAGATATAATCTCGAAATCTCAGCTCTTAGAGAGCAACTTAAGGAAGCCGAAAAATACCAGGAGACACTACTCAACGAATTACAACATAACAGAGAGAAATATGAATCTAGCAAGCTAGATACATTTAGTGACACAACTGATACAATTTCCGAATTAAAGGAAGACTACGACAAGGAGAAAAACATGTGGATGGAAGAAAAACAACGACTTCTAATGGAAGTAGAATTACATAATCAAAAAACTCTTCAGATGCAGGCAAAACAAAATGAGTTCGATGATAATTTTGAAGAACTAAAGTATGTTTTTTATATTTGTACTTCCTTTTTCACAATTTTCGATTTGTAATTTTGTTAAATTTTCTTTTAGATCTAAACGTCAGGCAATTAGTCAATGGGAAAAGCAAATGTCTGAAATTATTCAATGGGTTTCTGATGAGAAAGATGCTCGAAGTTATTTACAAGCTTTAGCAACAAAAATGACCGAAGAGTTGGATTATTTAAAACATTCTGGTAAGTCCATGTTTTAGTTTTTTTTTATTTATTTATTTCAATTACAATTACTTAGTTTTTGTTATATAAGTTAGCAAAAAAAGAAGTACAAATAAAGGGAATATTACACAACTACAAACATATATTTAAAATAATCGATATCATATTCATTAAATTATTACACCAAATTTTAATAATGTTTGGTTAAGTTAAAAAAGCAAAAAAGTTAGATCTGAAAGTTAATACATTTCTTTCTTCTTTTAATTTGTAAGCTCCTTACAGAAAAACATTTATTAATAATCAGAAATAACCCTGAAGGAAACCTGGGGACAAGTGTCTCCATGTCAACAATTTTGTTGACTATTATGGTGTCAACAGTTTTATATTTAGCTTCGATAGGTTAGATTACGAAGGGTAGTGGCGAGTACAACTCGCCACCTCCATTTGGAGGCCCTCAGGCCCATTGTGAATCCCTTCAGAAGAGTCAAGAGGAGAAAAAAAAATAAAGACAAGCATTTTATAGGTAAAAGGAAAAGAAAGCAAGAGTACCGTCCGCAAGATGTCCATGGAAGTCAGTAGTCATAGGCACTGGATAACCTATCTGCTCAGCAACCCACCCCCGTGTTCATTATATAGACACCAACCCCAGTGCCTACCTCCATCTTCGATCCATCAGTAAAGACTGCACACCCCTCATACAGCTTCTCTGATCCCTTCATCTCTATTCGAAAACACTACTTGGGGCAGGATCCCAAAGTCAAGTTTCGCTACCATATAGTCCGTCACACCTGACTGCCGCAGGAGTCGATCATCCCCGACCCTTCCCAAAATGCAGGCATGTCCATCCTAACATACTCCACGCATACCTGACTCAGTCTAAACAAGCTCCTGGCCGCCAATCCAACAACAAAATCTTTGATGGGAAGAAGAGGTAAAATGATATCCAGCGCTGCCTGTTGTGTACTTTTCCTGGCCCCTGTAATGCTTCCTTATATCGCCCCTTTCTAGGGCCCTCCACTATACAAGGCAACCGTACGTAAGAATTGGTTTTACACCGGATGTGTAAATCCAGTTCACCATAGCCGGTTGCAACCCCCAGTTCCTACCTATGGTGTTCCTACAGACATAATAGGCATTGAGAGCCTTCCTAACCCTAACTGTCAGCAGTAAAAATGTATCACCGACATAATTGCTTATTTTTTCAGTTGTACCATAAAAGTGATTTAGATACACAATTCATACTTTTTTTTTAATGACAGACGCATGTAAAATGACTACATATTGCAAAAATACATTGCCAATGAATGGTATAGCTAGTCAGTAGAACTGTAGACTAAAATTGCTAAAAGTAACTATTAAATCACTGGTTCTAATGTCTGCATAAGACCCCAAAAGAACTACTTTGTCAATATTACCAATGTCAGTAGTGGATTTTTAACGATACTCAAACGTTAAATGTCTATAGCAAAAAGCAATGACTGGGGTATAGATTGTCAGTAGTACTGGTGACAATGTCAATAGTGAATTTCTGGTGTTTCGCTATTGACATTTCCTACAGGGAATACAACTGATATCGAATTGTTTACAACGCACAAATGATCAATTCCACGTGAAGCGGTCAAAATTGGGATAAAATCTATTTTTTCTTCTTTAAAAAAATCCATGAATTTACGTACAAAAGAAAAAAAATTAACGAAATTTAATAAATTGATTTAAACTTTATCTATTTATCTCGCAAGATGTTAAGATTATCACATACTGAATAATTGGATCCTCCTTTTTTACGTTTAATGAAAATAGTTTTTGTAGAAATATAGAATCAAATACGAACAAAAACACTTTTGACTACCGTAAAAACCAGAAATAAACCGTTTCTCAAGAATATTTTACGCAACTCAATCTAAAGTCAAAGTTCTTATAAATTTAAATTTGTAAGGACACACCCGTCACTGTATTTAAGTGATCATTGTGAGCAGAAATTATGTTGTTGGAGTGTCTACATTTTCAACATTGTCAACATTTTCCTAGAACATACCGCTTATTTCCACCCTCTAAGGGGGTTGCCATACAAAATTTTAAAAAATTAGGATAAAAACTCCTACAACTACCCTAGTCACCCTTAGAGGGTTAAAATATGACACCGACCCTCATTTAAAAATTAGAAATATTTCATAAATAAAAAAATTGATAAAATAAAAAATATCGGGGCAAAAGGTCAATGTGAAGGGTATCTAAGCGCTTTTACTTGTTTTAAATCTCTTGTTTGGGTAAGGTATAAGTAAAAGAGTAAACAGAAAAAAAATATTTTTATATGTCGTAGATAAATTTGAAAACGTGTTAAAACATACTTTATGGTTTGATTTATTAAAAAAAAAATAAAAAAATATTTGCAATTGTAAATATGTACTAAGAAATTTTCGTTTTGTACTAAAACATATTTGGGGTATTCAAACGGTATGCTATCAAGTCATATTTTCCTAAAGTTTTAATATTTTACAATAGTTTAAAAAAATTGTTGTTGTGCTTAAAAGAAAAAAATTCTATAATAATAAGACATTTTGAACTGTGTTTATTGTTTTGTCATAAACAGTAGAAACCTGAGCCGGGCGGCCGAAACTCTTTAGTGAAGCCGTTAATATAATTAACAAGAAGCAGTCAATAATTTTAAAATATTTTTGAAATTACTTATTTTTCTGTTTTCTCCAGCAGCTGATTTAAATTGAAAATAGCACACTTAATTATGAGCGGATGCTCACAACAGTAGTATTTTTTCGTTTTATTTTTTTAAGACATATGACTTTATGACTACCTTGTGAATACCCTAATTATGAAGTGTTATAATAAAAATGAAATTATGTTATAAAAAGGAGGTTAAAATAAATTCTTTTAATTAAAAACTTTTAATTCAAAGTAATCCTACAAAGCTAGTTAACGATAAAATTTCAAAAGAATTCGCTTTAAACCAATTCATACATCTTAACGTTTTTTTTCTTACGTAATTTTAAAAACTTGTAGGTCCCTTTTATAAGAAAAACAATGACAACAACAAGAATTGGCGAAATCGAAGATCACAAAAGTTGGACAAAATGGAGTTGTTGAATTTACAATCATCATTACAATCTGAAATACAAGCAAAAGCAGCTATATCTGATGAATTGAGTAAGACTCAAGCTGAATTGATAGCCACACAGAAGTAAGTACTCGCTAACATACTATTTTTTACTATTTATGCAGGTTGCTTTTCTGGTCAAATATGTTGTTGCTTTTTTCCCTTTTTCGCCTTATTTGATTAGGGACGGATATAGCAATTATTGTTAAAAATGTTAATCTAGCAACATTAGATATTTGGAATAGAAGAAAAACAAATCTTTAGTTTTATTTTATTTTAAATTAGGGCCGATTTACATGGTGATAATTTTCATTAAAGTACTGCCACCACAAGTTCACGTTTTTTACTTTTAAGTTGATTCGATATATTGTTTTTAATTTTCATTCGAATTGACAGCTGTAAGGTAGGCTGCACGCGACTTGATAATAAATTTTATTTCTTAAGAAGGGATATTAAAATGTAGTTCGATTCCAATCAAAAAGGCTTTCGAAAATAATTTTTGATTCGGAAAACAATTTGTATTATCAAACACGCTTAAAACAGTATAATTAAATAATTTAAGATAATATTACTTAATGTAGGATTTAAACACGTTAAAAAAATAGTGTCAGTCTTTGAATATGCGAAAACATTCTATAAACGTCAATTTTCCGAAAGTTCGTAAACAACCTATATTAGTGTATCCTGCTTTTAAGTTTATGTGCTTGTGTTTATATTTTTGGTGCTTTTTGTGTTATGTTATTGTTGTTTTTTGTGCCATAGCTTTCGGGTTGCTTATTGTTGCGAAAACAAAATATTTTTGTTAAGAATTGTAGCATTCTCATATTTAAGAGATTTGGCAACCGTAAATATGGAATAAACATGCCATCTAACGCGAAATCATGCGCATATTGTAATCTTTCTTCTATCATTCTTGGTACATTTTTTTATGAGTGGAATGTTTTAATCATGGTCAAATAATTCATCAGGTCACATCAGTCAGAAAATATAGTTTAAGCCTCTCTTACTTGTTTCTTTTTTTTATATGGAACTTAACACACTAACCTTTCGGCCTTTTTGTTTTATGGCCAGAAAAGTGTCAAACTCTATTTTAAAAAAGAAAAAAGTAAGAGGGGGAAAAATTATATTTTCTTACTGATGGACCTAATAGTTTTTTGACCATGGTTTTAACCTTGTTTTCCCTAATTTGTCTTTTACATGGTGAAACCAATCATCAACGCATTAGAAAGAATTTTTGACTCTTACTTTTTTCTATTTAAACAAATTGAGTTTGACAACACGGCGCGCCGTGGCGGTAATATAATTTGAATCGAGTTTTCAAAATCCATATAAAAAAGAAATAAGGTAAGGGAGAGTAAAAATTCTCTCTCTGATGCGATAGACTGGTAATTAATTTCACCACGGTCTTTGCAAGAATGGTAAAAGAGGAAATTAACCAAGCAAAAAAAAAACAGGTGCCAAATCGTCGCATTCGATTCGAATCGAAATTTAAAAATTCTTATTAGAATTCCTATATTAAAAGCATTGACAACTCAATCAATGGAGTGAAATTTCGACTCGAATCGAATGCGACGATTTGGCCCAGAGTAAATTTACTTAGCATTAGGCAGGTGATTGCATTAAGAAGTAAGTGCCTTTCTTACTTTTTTCTTTTTTACATATGGAGTTTGATACTAAACTATTAATTATTTTTCAATAGATGTGCCAAACTTCATATAAAAAAATAAAAAAGTAAAAGTGTAAAAAATGTCCGTCCGAATTGCGGCCACCTGTTACTTGATTTCACCATGGCATCAGGGATGGATAAATAAGATTAAATAGTTTACTAACTGACTACTAAAGCTGTACTTTACGTTCATAGTACCTAAACACATTTTTTGCTAAAATTTATAACAAACATAAAAAAGCAAAGTAAATTAATAATTTAATTTGTGGTTTAAAAATTATACTTCTGCTTGTGGGGGTCATAAAGAGAAAGATGTTTTGAATAACCAATTGAAAAACATTATACGACTAAAGAAAACAAGATTATGACATGGGCAGAAAACCCGATTAAAAAAAAACAAAAAATAGTTTGCGAGACGCAATTTGTGATCAATTCGCAATTTAATTCTTGTAGGTCCTAAAGTAGAAAACTAAATAGTCGCTGTAGTACAACGTAACAAGTAGCGCTGCAGGCTGTCAAAAGCAGTTTCAAAGTAGTTGCAACAGAATAGGCGGTAGTAGTAATCACTGTAGTAGAAGCTGAAGCGCAAAATTTGAAATCTTGAACTTTGTTGCCCGACAATTTTCAGCTGACTAGGGTTTTTTGCTTCCCGGGAAACGGGAAATTAAAAATAATTTCCCGGCAATCCGGGGAATCCCGCTCTTCAAAAAAAGAAAAATTCACAGGTTTTACTAATAAAAAACTGTTTTTTAAGTAAAAAAATGTATATATGTAAGTAAATACATACATATAAAAAACTTACGAATTCAAAAAAGAAAGATAAAAAAGTTTAAAGTAAAACTTAACAATTCAGTCCAGGGTACACTTGGCCAGGTAATATTAAGGCGAATTCGAAAACTTCGCCCTCTGCATTTACTTTTTGTGTCTGAATAGTGGAATTTGAAAAAAAATTAAAAATTTCAAACAAAATTATATATTTGAAAAGTACAAATGTCAAATTTATTATAGTCAGCTGGGCTCTGATATTACCTGTTTGAGTGTACCCTGATTGCAAATATGCATAAATTTCAACAATTGTAAAATGACATCAGCGGGGAAGTCTTCGTTAGGCAAAACTCCACTTTTGTTACATATTTACGCTAGTACTTATAATAATTATAGTAGGCTTATTAAGGGAATATTTGACAGTTCGCATAGACATCTTTCAAATAAGTCCTTAATAACCATACCTAAATTTTTTATGAACATGGGGGTTAGTATTTACTGTTTTATAAACAAAAAAAAAGGAAAAAGTAAAAAAGTTGTGAGTGAATTTGTTACAAAAACACTTGAAGGTTTTGTAAGTCCCGATATTCCCGCACAAAATTCCCCGGAAAGCGGGAAATGAAAATGGACGCATTTCCCAGGAATTTTCGGGACGGGAACTTTCGGGAAAACCCCTACGGCTGACACATACATACAAACATTTGTGTGTTGAGCTTAAATATTCTGTTTGCATTTTTTCTTGCTATGCTACTTACCACGTCGTCATCTTTAGCGACTACCACAACTGCTTTATTCTGTTCCAGGCCTAAGCTTAACCCATGGTTGACAAACGTCAAACTTTTAACCATGGTGAAATAATCGTACCAGGTGGTGTTACAAGCACAGCTGATCTACTTTTTTCATGCATAAATCGATGCTGGGTAGTCAAAGTTGTTTACTTTTACATATCTTTTTTTGACAACAGAGCCAACGAAAACTACAACAAAAACGAAAATTATATTCACCAAATTTTGTTGTTGTAGAATCGACACCACCTGATACTCTTAATTGCGCCATGCTTTTAACCAAAAATTTCGGTGTTTTTATACGTTTTTTTTTAACTGAGTTTAACTGTACGTCTTGACGAGAAAAATTCATGCCAAGACAAACGTCAAACTCAGTATATAAAAAACCCAGTATAAAAATACCGAATTTTTTTTTATCTGGATTTTGGCATTTGTCTAGGCATGAATTTGTCTCGTCAATACGTAAAATTAAATTTATTTGTGAAGACATGAATCTGTCCATATTTACGTCTCCATCGCCGATATCTTCGGCGCAAAAGAGTAACATGTACTGTTTTTTGAATAGTATGCCAGTTCTATTTACATTTGCGTCTTGTATAACCTTTTATAGAAGGATGTTAAAAAGATTACACGAGAGGCTCAGAGATATTTATGCCTATTTAAACTGAATGTTGTGTATCAGTTAAGGCCGTCCTGCAGACTCGTATTAGTTTTGCAGGAATACCTTTGGACGTATCGGTCTGTTGAAAGCGGTCTTAAAGTCGACAAATAGATGATGGTATGAGTCGATCTGTCATTCTTGGGTCTTTTTCACGAAACAGCTAACTATTTGTTTTTAAATATGTTGCGTTTTACAAAATAAGGCCTTTGGCTCTTAATTTTTTAGTTGCAAAGTGTTTACTACAAAATGGTATGCTTTTGAGACGTCTTTAATATATAATTTGTTTAAGTTCATTGTTTACCTATTTTACTTAAGTTCTAAGAGATAAAGCTAAAAAAAAGCACAAACACTTTACCAGAAAAGTCAACAGTATAATATTAAGGATCTTAAATTAAACAAACATTTTTATTGTCAGGGACTTGAATGAATGTCGCAAACGTTGCGAATCAGCAATTTATGAACTACATTATAAGGAAAATCAATTGAGAGACATTCAAAAAGGTTTAGAATCATCAAAGGGCTGTAAGTATTTTAAATAATTTGACATTTGTTATAATTATTTTTCCTTGTTAACTTGTTTTTATTTTTTATTACATTTAACCCAATGAAGAAAAAGTTTTTATTGGCATTAGTAAATAAGAAGAAAGCTTGCTTGAAGTTTTTAAAGCGTCACATCTTAAAACAAAATTTCAATGATAACAATAATCATTATACATACTTATGTACATTATCTGTTGTTGTTTTTTGTCTTTTTCCAAACGCTGCATGATTTTCACAATTTCAATTGGTTACATTCCTGAGTTATACAATTTAAATAGTTTTTTAATTTCTTTCAAATTCACTTAAAGCCCCTGTAGATGCTAAAGTCGACGATTTAAATGCTGGATTTAAAAGTTTGGAAAGTTTTAACTTAACTGATAGAAAGCTAACCCGTTCAAAATTTACAAGATGCGCAAAATGTTATCAGTATACGCGCACTTGTGAACAGTTTAAAAGTATTTTAAAAACCGATAATGAACCAGGAATGCAGCAACAATTTTTTAAACAAAATCCCAGCAGCATTACGAGATCAAATTCAAGTTCCAGCTGTGGTAAGAAAACTGATGTTTCATTGAACAATATGAATTTATCACTAACGAAGAGAACGACTGCAAAGGGCAGCATGAAAGAAATAACGGCTCAAAATAAAGTGTACACATGGGTTGGATTTACCTCATGTTTTCTGGGCATGTTGTATCTGTTTTTACGCAATAACGCAGTGCAATAGATGTTAAATAAAGTGAAGTAACTTAAGTACAATATTGAATACTCATACAATCAACTTTACACATTACATGTTCAAAAGAAATATAGTTTTGCTGTCAATAATTTATAAACTTTTAAAATTATAAATCTAATAATATTGGATATACATAAATGAAATCAACGTGTCTTGTCTTACGTAAATGTTTTCATGGTCTTAAATTTAAACTATGCAATTCATATTTTACGGTAATGTATATGGATTCGAGCAGCTAAAATCAAACGGAGTTTAAAAGAAGAATAAATTCTCTCTTGTTTCTTATACCGAAACGTCCTTTAGTTTATGTTTGCTTATTGTTACTTCATGCGTAAAGTGTTCTTTAAATCTTTTTTTTCATGTTGACATCGTGTTCGATAATAATTCTTAATTTTTTGGTTATTTCTTTTATTGGTGGAATAATATTGGTGATTGCAGTTTGGAGAGAATTTTGTGGTAAAATTAATTTTATTGTAAATTGAAATAAAAAAAGAGAGAGAGAGAGAGAGAAAATATTAAATTCTGACATTAGAGGAGTATCAGCTCACAAGCTGAGGCCACCTACATATATAATTCCACCATGTTTCTTTCCTTGTTTTGCTTGCTTCTTGCTACTGCTTTTTAATATTAAATAAATTGAAGCTTTTCCTTTTATGAACATACGTATGTATGTATGTGTGTATGTTCATTCTACAAAAGCAAATAATTTACTTTTTTGAAAAGGATAACGTTATAAATGTACATAGGCATATTTTAAAAATTGTTTTGTATGTTTTAAATTGATAAAGTTTTGACCGTTGCGTTTTTGCAAGCAAGCTAATCTTTGTTCAACCTTTTTTTTATTCCCCTGTTACATGTTACAATATTGTGCCCCAACAACATACATATAAATTTTAATGTAAAAAAACATTTCATTCTTCATTGGGATATGTCATTCAAAAACTTGAATTAAAAAGTGATTTTTCCCCTAAACTGTTTCATTTTCTTTTGTTTCATAAATTTTTTAGTTGTAAATAATCTAGTGTTTTTTTTCTCTTTTGTTTTGTTTTTATTTAATATACATTTGTATGTGTGTTTAACTTTAATACTAAAAAAAACCTACATATGCTTGCACATAACAATGTGTTTTTTTATTTTTGCAATAATAATTTCATTCCACGTATACCAATGCCACAACAATGCAGTTTTGGAGAGATCAAATTCGCAGGTATCCTATAATTATTTTAACAAAGAAGCAGGGGCTATTTTCAAAGAATCAGATTCCAATATCTGTGGTATGTCACTGGGTGATGCGATGGTAAGTAATTGTTTTCAATTAACTGTGTATTAAAAAAAAGCAAACAAGGCCTGTGTCAAATTTAAAAAAAATTGAAGGGCAATATTCGGCTGTGCCGGATCTTTTATACCCTTTACATTTTTCAAGGGTTCGTGTAGGGGCTACCATTCCATTTGCTCCTCTCCCATAACATTTTTTAAGCTGCAATTTGCACAAGAATTACTTTGTAGCAGGTTTAAAGCTGAAATAGTTTTTGAGTTATAACGTATTAAACATTACATTCATTCCTCTTGCCCAATATTTTTTTTCAACACTTGGGGGACAACATCCGCCATGTTATTGCTAGATTTATAGATTAGGCTACGTCCGATCCAGCCGTGGCGGTTATATTACAAAAGTCATATTTAAATTATAATTATAATTAAATTGTAGTTTCAGAAGTAAATTTAATGTCAAGTTTAAAAAATCATCTTTGTTTTATGTCATTTCAAAGTTAAAAACCTCAATATAAACACCCTTTTTAAAAACAATAAAATTACAAATCAATTAATTTACAGTTGACTTAGGACACTGGGGACTTTAATAAAATTATTCATTTTGGTTTTTTTTCTGGCTGACTTTGTAAAGCGATTTTATAACGGTAAATAAAGTAAAAAAAACTGTTAGATTTTCAACTAAGTCTCAAAACGGATTTCTGTAATTTTTTTTATAAATGGCCAAATAATTGTTTATGGATATATGTACATACATATGTATGTATGTGTGTAAATAAAACCATAATAATATACTCAATATTTTTAGATGAATTCCTCATCAAATATATTTTTTTCGGATGACGAACAACGACAGCAACATTTACAACAAATGCCATCGATGTTTAGCGGTAATAGTTATCCAATGAATTTGTCGCCTGAACATAATCTATCTTATAGGGAAGAGGGTAAAACTCGTATTAGTAATTCAAGTTCAAAGAGTAATTTGAGTTGTAAATCAACAGAGCTTCATCAGCAACAACACGCATCAGGTGGGCATAAGCAAAAGATTCATCAGTTCTTGGTTCGTACTTTTAGTAGCCCTACAAAATGTAATCACTGTACATCGTTAATGGTGGGTCTGACAAGACAGGGTGTTGTGTGTGAAATTTGTGGATTTGCCTGTCATACGAATTGCTGTCAAAAGGTTCCTACAATATGTCCTGTACCAAATGATCAAACTAAACGACCATTAGGTATTGATCCAACGCGTGGAATTGGAACTGCTTATGAAGGCTATGTAAAAGTACCTAAACAGGGTGTTGTTAAACGCGGCTGGGTACGCCAATTTGTAGTAGTTTGTGATTTTAAGCTGTTTTTGTACGACATTTCGGCAGATCGCAGTGCTTTGCCATGCGTTAATGTTTCACAAGTATTGGATATGAGAGATACTGAGTTTGCAGTTACAAGTGTAAGGGAAAGCGACGTTATTCATGCTGCCAAAAAAGACGTGCCATGTATATTTAAGGTATCTTTCCCTCTTTTTTTTCTCTTCCTAACACTCGGGCAACATTTATAATAAAAAAAAATAATTGTTTCAGATAAAAACCTCATTAATTGATGGCGGGCCATGTTTAAGCACTCTAATGTTGGCGGACAATGAATCGGAAAAAACCAAATGGGTAGTTGCCTTAAGTGAATTGCATCGAATTTTAAAGCGAAATAATCTTCCAAACACAGCAATATATAAAGTCAATGAAATTTTAGATAGTTCTTTAGCTCTGATGCGCAATGCTTTAAGTGCTCTTATCGTTTATCCCGACCAGTTGCTATTGGGCACTGACGATGGCCTCTATTGCATAAACTTTGAACAGTATGAAATTGCACGCATTGGTGATGGCAAGAAAATAATTCAGATTTGGTATATTGAAGAGGAGCACATTCTAGTGTTGCTCTGCGGCAAACAGAGACATATACGTTTACTTCCAATTCGTGCTTTGGAATGCAGCGATGTCGAATGGATAAAAGTAGTCGATTCTAAGAATTGCGTTGCCGCTTGCACTGGCATAATCAAACGGATGCCCACATTAGTTTACTGCTTTGTGGTGGCGCTGAAAAAACCTACAAATCAAACACAAATAATTGTTTATGAAATAAATCGTAATCGACTCAGACACCAAAAAATGTGTGAATTCACTGTGGCCTATACTGTGCAATGTGTTCAAATACTCTCCGATATGAGATTGGTTATAGGCCATCAAAGTGGTTTTACTGCCTATTTGTTGCAAGGAGAAGCAACAGCCATGTGTAAGTGTTTTTAGCTTCTTAAACATATGTACCAATGTAAGCATTCATGTACACGTAAATGTAAATATTTCCTTACAGCATTAATTCATCCCGAAAATCAGCTTTGTGCCTTTCTTAACTACTCTGGCGTTGATGCTATACGCGTTATAGAAATACAATGTGCAGGGGGAGGTTTTGGGGAATATCTTTTGGTCTTCCAAACCCTTGCCATATATGTTGATTTACAAGGTCGCAAATCGCGTGATCGTGAGATTATGTATCCTGCTGTTCCTACAAACATAAGTAAGAAATAAACAAACAAATATATGTACATACATACATATGTATGCATATGCAAAATTAATCACAGTAAAAATGACTCAATTTTAAAAATACAATTTTATACACATTTAAACAGACTAGTTTTAAAGCACAAAATCTAAGATTAAAAAAAATGTACGCTGTTTGGAAAATTCTATACCAGCAGGAACAGCAACATCCAAACTATATGAACCCTCTAAGATCCTCAAATTTACAAAAATTATATTTTTTTATGGAAAACAAACCTAGAAAATTTTTTTTATTTAAAAGTCCTTTTAATTTGTTTAATTAGGCCTTTATTACTGTGAAACAATTTATAATAGAAGTTTTAACTTCAAGCGAAAAGGCGGGTCAGCAAACTAATGTGTTTTTCTAAATTAAATCAAATATAAATTCTTTAGCATACTCGGAAGGACATCTATTGGTTTTCTCAGAAACTCATCTAGATATTTTCAATACACAAACAGCTGAATGGGTCCAATCGATTGGTCTTAAACGATCAGCACCACTAAGTCAGCAAGGAAATATAGTTTTAACAAATGTCAATGATACACCAAATGTTGTTTATTTAGCAAACATTCATACAAGTAAGTCGCATCTTTTATGGATTTCGTATGTATTTTATATGTATATGTAATATCAATTTGGTTTTTTTTTATTTTTCAGAGGGTTTGTTCCAATCTAAGAATCTAAAACGCATTAGCGGTGTCAATACCAAACGGCGTTTTTCAATGAGAGAAATCAACAAAACAATTAAAAAGTTTGTATTTAAAATGTTAAACTTTTTACAGTCATTATTAACATTGTTTTTGTTTTACATATTACCAGCACTGACAGAAGATCAAAAATGATTTCAGCACCAACAAATTTTAATCATATATCGCATATGGGTCCTGGGGATGGAATTCAAAATCAACGACTTTTGGACCTACCAACATCTATCGAGAGCCCAAATGAATCCCGTAGTCAATTGTTAAGTATGATACAGCCGGATATGGCATCTTTAAAACAATTTAGGCAGCTTAAAATAGGTCAAAACAATGGTAAGAGCTGGCATTATTACAAAAAAAGCAAAATATATTTATTGCTACTAAATTGTTTAATGTTTAATTTAAAATATACACATATGTATGTCTGTATTTCATTTAGGAGTAATGCAAAAAAGCACAATGCAAGACCAGCAATCAGAACACAACTACTCAGAATCTCGGTCGCCGAGTCCATTTGGTAATGAATCGTCGTCTTTTAAAGATATGTTTGAGGTATTTTTAGTCAATATAATAATGTTTTTAAATAAGTTATTTTTTTTATTAATATTTTTTTTCTGACTTCTTATTTAAGGATGAGCTTTCTTTTAGTGCTCAACTTATGAATGATGGAAATCAGCAGTGACATTCACTACGTTCAATATTTTCTATATTTTCTGAGCAACATACCTAGATTTGTGCAATACAGTAAAATAACTAAATAAGAGAGCAATATAAATTATGAAACTAGTGAGGCCGCGAGATTTCACTTAAAAGTAAACAATAAGAGAGATTAATTTACCAAAACTGATCTCAACGGCAATTTATTTATTTTGAAAGGAACGCGACGTAACGTAACCTTAAATAGATAAGCATATGTATAAATTACATAATAACATAAATATATCTATCTAAATATCTAATCATCCATACCAATCCCAATTTATTTAGCATTTTTCAATATGCATACATTTATACAAGCAATTATAATGTACGATATTAAGTTTAATAATTTTACATACTAAATAAAATATTCAAATAAACATCCATATAAATACATATAACACAAATAATTTAATATATACAAACTTATTAGATTAAATTATTAATTGATTACAAAAATATTATTAGTTTACAATACTCCTCTCTATTATGTTAAGTACATATTGTATTATTTTTTTATACTAATTTAGATTAAAACAATTTCGCAGAGCAATAGACAAGTGAATTTGAAATTAAGGATACAAGTTTTTCTATTACCGAAATTTTATTCGTATGTCTATAAGTGTGCGGTACATTTAAGATTTAAATTAAACTGTTTTTTTGTTTCTTTTTATTTTATGACAGATCAGCTTACATTTTGCTAAAAATTTTAAATGAGAAATAAAGTAGAAAACTTAACATTTACAGATGTGTTTAATTTTTTTTCCTGCCTTTATTCATAATTTTTAAGGAAAATAGCAGTGGGACAATTGGAAATTTTTATTAGAATCCTTTAAGGAAATTTTAGATGACTTATTTTCTCGTTTTAAATGCGGCGTAGGCTTAAAGATTGCATTTATTACATACCTTTAAAACAATTTAAAGCATCGCTTGGAGTTGGTAATGAACAGATAAAGTATTTTATTATTCTTGACATGTATCGCACTCAAAATAACAGTTTTTAATGAATCCGAAATTTAATTGCATTTTAGGAATATATATTCAAGATGGTAGCGTTACTGTTACAGTAACAATATGGCTTTCCTACATTGTAATTAAAAGAAAAACCAATGTAATGTCAAAAATACAAACACACCATGGTACAATTACCTTACAAGGTACATTCGCTACGGCAACAACTACAACAAGCACGATAACAAATGTTTGAAGTTGTAAAAATACTTTCGAATATGTAAGAACGCATACTGTTTTTAGAGTTTCAAAGTGTTAGCGAACTTAAAGAATAAATCATGATACAAAGAACCAGGTAGTCTCGTCGGCCCAGCTGATTAGTGCCAAAATGTCAAAATTATGCTCTCCCTGTGTAAATAAAACAAAAATTATTACTCATCATTTTTTTCTATGAGCTTTTGTTTGGCACGTTGGTACCAATTTGTAGTTGTTGCAGGGACGAGATTACCTGATTAGTTGTATCATGGAATAAATAGTCAATTGTTAAATTTACTATGCCTTGTAAGAGAATTGTACGATGATCTAGGTCAGGGTACACTTAACATTAATGGACCTTGATCTAGGTGTTGCAGTAAAGCAACCTAAAAAAACAGTCAGCTGACGCTACGCTACCCCCTCGTAGAAAACATCTTGCATTTTAGGGTACGTTCAGATCCGTTAAAGATTTGTCCCAAAAAGCGTGTCCTCTAATGGCATTGCTAGACGTTCAATATATTGTCAGCTGATATGCAAACAATGTGACAACATTTTCAATGTTTTACAGGAGAAGCAAAACACATTCGAAATAACTTGTTGCAACATTAAAAAAAATTGTTGTTATGTGACAAGGCACATTCAACCAGGTAATATTAAGAGCCCAGCTGATTAAAATAAATTTGACATTATTACGGTTTAAACATTTAATTTTATATGAAATTTTTAATTTTTCTGACGTTATACCGTTCAAACACAAAAAGGAAATACAGAGAGCGAATTTTTTGAATTCGCATTGGGTTTACCTTGTTGAATGTGCCTTGTTATGTGATTTTTAATAAGATATAATCAAATATGTTGATTTGAATTTCTTGTTAGTTACGTTGTTTTGCATTTCACCTAACTATATGTTGCGATATTTAATTAATCAAAGCAAAAAAAATCTGGTATTTTTATACTAGTCTTTTATATTTGAGTTTGACGTTTGTCAAGACATCGATTTGTTTCGTCAAGGCGCATAATTATGTACATTCAATTAATAAATTCATAGCCTTAGCCGCCGCTGTATGCTTTTGGCAAGCCCCAAGTTTTTCACTGCTATATAGGCTGCGCCGCCCAATATTTTGCATTGGCTTAGTTTTCTTTAGTATTATTCATGGGTTTAGTAGTTTATAGATAAATTAATATATTGGATGTTTTAATCATCATGATTACTAAAATAAAAGAATTTTTTTTGAAAACATAATAACGGTTAATAAATACAAGAATAATAATATTAGCAGGTATTAATTAAAAGAAGTGTAAGTTAAGTGATGATAGATACATATATGTATATCTATATTCCAATTGGATATATGTTAATACACATAATACCTATCCATGTACATGAAAATTCATTGAATGCATTATATGGTGTTGATTAAACATATATAAGTAAATGTGTATATATACAAAAATATTTGTGTAACTAAAAATAAAAGGAGAACAAGTGAGCGAAAGAGATTTTGAAATTTGGATGAATGGATGTGCGTGCATTTATGTGATACATTTACTGTATAGGTACAAATGAATAAAAATTTTTTTGTAATATTTACAATGAAAGCTTGTATTTTCTTTTATTTATTGTTTATACCAAATATCTTGTATAAATGGGAATTCTAAAAAGTATATTTAATAAACAGTGAAAAAATAACAGTCGCAAAAAGAAAATACCAAAAAATATAAGATGGCAGACCTAGAGGCTGTTCTGGCAGATGTCAGTTATTTGATGGCCATGGAAAAGTCCAAGTGTACTCCAGCGGCTAGGGCAAGCAAGAAATTAATCTTGCCCGATCCAAGGTTCGTATGAAAAATGTTTTTCTTTATAGCATAGGTTGTCAAAAATTCATTTTTAGTGCACAATTGTGCTACAAAAACAATAAAAACAAACTCACACCGACGCTTGTTCTCTTTTATTTCAGTTTGATTTCAGTCGTTAATTGAGTGTTAACGAGTGCACATGTGCGGATGCTTACTGCTTTTTTTTCAGCTTTCTTGTTTTTTCAGCTTTGATTTAATTTCAAAATAAACCAGCAAACAAAATAGTATAATGAAAGATACAAATTTTTGTTTTGTCATTAAAAATGCTTTCGGTAACATGCAATGCATTTTATGTTTCCAAACATTTAAAACAAAGAAAACAAGAAAAACTTAATTTATAATACCTAAATACACTTAATTTTTTAAGTTTTAACTGTAAATTGAACTCGCCCAATGGAATATGTGTGAAAAAAAATTGTCTAATTCTGTAATAACTGAGGCATATTTTTTATTTAATTTTAATAACTTTTTTTAAGTTCATTTCCATTTTGCTTTAAAAAGTAAAATTCATCACATTTGCAATGCTTAGTTTTTTGTTTGCTGGGCAATTTTCTCTTATCCAATACAGACGCATTTCATTAAATGAGAATTTTGACAATCCCTGCTTTATAGGTATGTACTTAACTAAGCAAATATTTTTAAGTTAATACACAAAATCATATTGCTGTAATAATAAAATAGTAAAAGTTCATTGACGCAATTGATTTGATACACATAACTTTGTACATACATAATTGTAAATCTTTCGATTTTATGGCGTAATATGCATATTTACTATCTACAAAAATACCTTCTAAGTCAAAATTTTCAAGTTAAACCAAAATAATTACTTTAAATCGTTTTTAAAAGGTGGAAATACCTATTCATATTTTAGTTTAATTTGTGAAAAATTAAGCTTACCGTAAATGGTGGTTTTCACACAGTACTAATTTTTAATCCGCACAAATATTGTTCTTTAGTTTTCACACAAGACTAATTATGCTGGCATAAAACTGTGCACGTATACAAAGCTTTGTGTGTGTTAGTATTTTCTTCGCTCATTAGTGTGTATGTGTTAGTTTTGTTCTGCTTGTGCGGGGTTGAAGCTGGTTGAAAAAATTATGCCAACCAAAACCACTCTCTTCACCGAAAAAGCCTACAAACTGCGATTTTATGCCAGAACAATTAGTCTTGTGTGAAAACCACCAATGGGTGAAACTTTTTGTTTTGTTAACGACACATGCCATACGCTGGGGCTAGACGTGCATTTTTTATTTCTGAACATAAGCAATAACGTCGGCAGAATGACGTCACAAAAATTTTTTGTGTTCAAGCTTCTGTTCAGAGTGGGGTAAACGTAAATGAGAAAGAACACAAACTAAAAATTTTTGTTGAGAGAGGTTGCTGTAATGATCAATAAAAAATGCTTGATATTTACTCTTATTAACCTTTTTTTCATTTATTTTTCACTAATTATTTTATTAAAAATCTTTCTTTATGCATTTATTTTGTTTTTATATAATTTTTGTCTAAATTTTTATTATTTTTCTCAATATTGTATTATTTGCTCAAATTTGTATAACAACAACAACGTAATTTGACAGTTTGTGTCCTAACATAATTGCTCAGCTCTGTGTTGGAAAACTTATTTCCAAACTTATTTTCTAACACTAAAATTTGCGGTCCACACAGTCATTTTTTGTGTTAGCAACAGATTTTGACAATTGCGAACATAAAAATTTCCAAACTTCTGTCTCGTGTAGACTATAAGATACATACATATGTTTGTAAGTGTGTACCCTGCCGTCAAATGAGTAGCTAACTACAAAAAAAACTAACTTTAAGTTAGCTTCTATAGACTAACTTAAAGCCAACTACTACGCAATGCAAAATTTGCATTAACCAAAATGTTACAAACCCTGCGCAGTATTTTTTTTAAATAAGATTAGATTGCTTTGACAAATCAAGCAGAAGAAAACTTGTTCTTTCAATATATTATTTTACATTTAAAAACAAAGTGTCTCGGTGGCCTAGAGGTAACGCGCTTGTGCTGCAGTGCAGAAATCCCTGGTTCGAATCTCAGCGTCGGTAAATACAAAAAATTAAATTTTATAAATTGTAAATATTAATTATTAATAAAATATAAATACAATATAAAGTTCTTCTTCTTTAATAAAGCTCCCCACTTAGATAATTTTTTGTGTGTAACTTTTCGTTGGCTTAAATTTAACTAACTTCAAGTTAATCAAAAGTAATGCAGAATCGGACAATTGACTACTTCCTAGGACATCGCAATGTTAAAATAGTTAGTTAATTCCATATAAAAGTAATGCAAGTGTCAACCACCACTACTTGAGAAATAGTTAGCTTCAAGTTAATTTTAAGTTAACTGAATGTCCGACAGGGTACCTATAGGTACATTCCTATATACGTACACTTATATTTAAAAAGACATTAATGCGATACAAAAAAGTTTATAGGTACTCGTCGAAAATTATATGATTTTCTAATATAAAATGTGTCCCGATCACAGAAAAACATTATATGTACTATTAAACTTACTATGTGAGATTATTTAGTCAATTTCTTAAGGATAGTAGGCAATTCGAAAAACTTGAACAGCGTTATTAACAACAAAAAAGGATGTTCTAACTAAGTAGCTGCTAACAATTAAATTTACCACCACAACTAAGGTCGGAAAGAATATAAAGAACTTAATTATTTGTTTTTGTAAAATAAGTATTATCAACCAGTTGAGCCAAAGTAGGGACTTATTAGATACTTTTATTCAAAAATGAACTTTCGATTGTTACGAGGGATTGTGTATATACATACATATGTACCCAGTAAAAAAGTGAGGAAAAAGAAATAGAAAAAACCCAGAACTAGCTTACTTGAATCACTTCAAATTTTGAGGAAAAACCAATGAATTTTACATAGGGTTGTCATTGGAGGGATGCTATTTATTTTTTCCAAATTTAAACCGCATATAATCAACATTTTCGATGTTACAAAATTTCCATGCTAAGGTGTTATTTTGAAGTACATAGATGTAAAACTTGAACTTTTTCTGCATTTAATATGTGGGGAAAAAACACTCCTACTAAGGAAGGAATTTTCTGATCTAAAATGCGATTTTAATGTTCTTTTTAAATCTAGTTTTTTTTTGTGATAAAAACCTAAAATTTATTACAACACTTCGACCAAGTGTAAATCGTTGCTTAATACAAACAAAACAATGGCATCGGCGATTCATTTATAATGCCAGTTTTTATTTCTGCATTTAATTAAATGCAACAAAACTAGAAAATATGCAATAGCATCTTAAGATGTGATTTAAATGTGGTCTGTAAAAAATCGCATCATTTTTATACCCTTCACATAAGTGATAAGGGTATATATAAGTTTGTCATTCCGTTTGTAATTCCTTTATTATTCATTTGGGACCCCATAAAGTATATATATTCTGGATCCTTATACATAGGGAAGCCAATTTAGCGATGTCCGTCTGTCCGTCTGTCCGTCTGACCGTCTGTCCGTGTTATGGTTGAAATCAACTTTCTGAAGCCCCCCGATATCGCTTAGACCCGAATGTGGTCTCAAACTGTCACAGATAGTCTCGAGAAAATCGCTATTGAAATTCAGCAAAATCGCCCGATAAATGACCGAGATATAAGCAAAAAACCACGACTACCTCGGTTTTTTGAGTCTACAACAACAACAAAGAACATACTTTTACATGTAATAATAAAAAAAGCAACAAAAAAACAACAAAAAAAGAAAAAAACAGAATCAGTCATGTTGATATTATTGAAACACACCCAAACCAAAAATTTTATTAGTATAAGTGTTCATACATATAACAGCGTTGCCATACAAAGCTTAATTTAAACATTTTTAAAATCGCTCCTACGGCTTCCAGGGTTCTCCTACAAAGGTAAAATGTAAGACCGACCCAAATTATTTTTTCCATCCAAACATTTTTGTGGAACATACTTACTCTCTATCTCCAGCCCCTGACATGGTTGCCATACAAAATTTTAAAAAATAAGGTAAAAACCGCTACAACTTCCCCGGAGTCGCCCGTAGAGGAAAATATTGTATTACAGACCCCCATTAGTTTTTCCTCCCAAACGTATTCCTAGAGCATACTTACTCCCTATCTCCACGCCCTAACGGGGTTGCCATACAAAATTTACAAAAATTATGTAAAAATGCCCACAACTTCTTTAGAGTTTGCCTTAGAGCAAAAAAGTGTACGACCGACCCCTATTGGTTTGCCCTCCCAAACATATTCCTAGAACATACTTACCCCCTATCTCCACGCCCTAATGGGGTTGCCATACAAAATTTACAAAAATGATAAAATGCCCACAGCTTCTTCAGAGTTGGCCTTAGAGCAATAAAGAGTACGACCGACCCCTATTAGTTTCTTCTCCCCAACATATTCCTAGAACATACTTACCCCCTATCTCCACGCCCTAATGGGGTTGCCATACAAAATTTACAAAAATGATAAAATGCCCACAACTTCTTCAGAGTTGGCCTTAGAGCAATAAAGTGTACGATTGACCCCCATTAGTTTGCCCTTCCAAACATATTCTTAGAATATACTTACCCTCTATCTCCACGCCCTAATGGGGTTGCCATACAAAATTTACAAAAATTATAAAATGCTCACAACTTCTTCAGAGTTGGCCTTAGAGCAATAAAGTGTACGACCGACCCCCATTAGTTTGTCCTCTCAAACATATTCCTAGAACATACTTACCCCCTATCTCCACGCCCTAATGGGGTTGCCATACAAAATTTACAAAAATGATAAAATGCCCACAACTTCTTCAGAGTTGGCCTTAGAGAAATAAAGTGTACGACCGACCCCCATTAGTTTGCCCTCCCAAACATATTCCTAGAACATACTTACTCCCTATCTCCACGCCCTAATGGGGTTGCCATACAAAATTTACAAAAATGATAAAATGCCCACAACTTCTTCAGAGTTGGCCTTAGAGCAATAAAGTGTACGGCAAACCCCCATTAGTTTGCCCTCCCAAACATATTCCTAGAATATACTTACCCTCTATCTCCGCGCTCTAAGGGGGTTGCCATACAAAATTTACAAAAATGATATGAAAATGCCCACAACTTCTTTAGAGTTGGCCTTAGAGCCTATTTAAAAATTAGAAATATTTAATAAGTAAAAAAATGGTTAAAAATAAAAAAAGTTTGGGATTGCGAAAGGCCAATGTGAAGGGTATATAAGATTCGGCACAGCCGAATATAGCACTCTTACTTGTTTTTGCTGGGTATGTATATATCGTCGTTTGATCTTTTATTTGCTCTATGGCACATTTTTAAAAAAAAATATTTAGAAATTGATTGTGTATAATTAATAGCTCCTTTTCCAAATCCGCAATTAATTTGTTGTTACCTCAATTATTTTGGATATGTTAAAAGGTATCAAACTCCAAACTTTTTTTATGTCCACAACTTAACCGTTTAGAAAAGATTGTTTGTCTAATTATTCACTTTTTGCAATAAAAATAGAGAAAAAATATATGAATGTTCAAAATTATCAAATGCAGCATAAAAACATTTTGTATTTTTTGTTAGTTAAGTCTTAGGGCCTAATTACGTAAAACGCAACGCATTATAACGCTAAAAAATGTATGGAAAAAATTTAAATTTAAAAAACGTTTCCATACATTTTGTTTTTGTTTTAGGGCGTTGCGTTTTAGGAAATAAGGGGGTTAATAACTTTTAAAATGTTTTTCAATAATTGAAAAAAGCTTTTATTCAAAATAAATATCTGAATAGATATTAAAATTTAAAAATAATTCCAGCGTGTATGTTTTTAAAAAAATGTAAACAAATATTCTTTATCGTTTGGATGTGACATGCAACAAATTAGAAACCACACAACGCTACGTATGTATTGTATCTTTCAAATACCGTTGATGTAAATATAAAATAAATATAATGGAAGACAGTATTTTGGTATAAAATTGGGCAAAACTGCTTTATTTTTTAATGATTGGTTAATTTTGCTCAGAACATGTTTATTCTTTTTGCTCAGTTGTTCACTAACAGTTTATATTTTCTGGACGTTCTGTAAACTCTATTATCGGCCGTATGCTAAAAAAAATTAACAAAGCTTTAAAACCAGTTGTTAAACAAAATTCCTTACAGTTGGATTCTAAAACGAATTTCTACCTAAAGTACCTTTGTTAACTTTTAGTTTTAAAGTAGGAATGTGCCTACTTTAAACCTACTTCAAGATGACTTTTTTAGTTTTTAGTTGGTTTTTCATGTTTTTTAAATTAATGGAACTAGGTTTTTGGCAAAAACGAAATTAAGTAACGAGTCGGACCCCACTCTATCCATCTCTAATTTGACCTATCCTGTGTAGGTACAACATATTTATTTATAAAAGATTTTAAATACGCACAATAGCACAATTTTCATAATATACATACATACCTATTTTTCTTTTTTGAGTAAATAATAATAACAACCTCGATTATATAAAACAATTAAAATTTTTCTTTTTACAGTGTACGTAGTGTGATGTATAAATATTTAGAAAAGGAAAACGAATTGGAGTTTTACAAAATATTTAATCAAGTCATAGGTAAAAACAACTTAACATTACAACAAAAAAAAGTTTAATTAAAAGTGTTTATTATTTTTAAGGATACAATTTATTCAAAGATTTTTGTGAAAATGATTCTGAAGAGCCTATACAACAATTTAAATTTTATGAACAGGTAAACTGATTTTAAAATACGTTAATCCAAGAGATATTACATTCATGCATTTCATATATACAGATTAAACAGTTCGAAAAAACCGAATGCTATGAGGAACGAAAAAAAATGGCCAGAGAAATCTATGATAATTTTATAATGGAAGAATTGCTTACTCACACATACGTATGTACATTTAAAAATAACTGATAATATTGTATACATACGGTATATGCTAATTTACGCTAAACTAGTATAAATAATGTATTATCAGGAACCAAAAATCTTTTTTTACCAGAATTAACACTTAATATTTTTTGAAAAGACAACAAAAGTTTGTTTTTTTCATTTGTTGGATGTCTAATCATACATTATATCAACCGTTGTGGTCTAACTTAATTATTTTTTGTTCTTAGGAAAAAGCAAATGCTTTGTTTTTAATGTGTTATTTTAATTTAACTGGTGCAAAAGACTTATCCTTAGGGCAAACAACATATACATATGCGTTTTTATATTGTCTCTTTAAAATCAACACTTTTCGTTTTATTAACTTTTTGAATCTTCTTTAAGGTTATATACATATAGAAAAGTTAAAATTGACTGTTTTGCATTTTGCCTAAATATGTTTAGGGGATTCACAAAGTGTTCTATTATGTCCTATTGTCATATTGTTATAAAATTTCACAATGGTTTTGTTGTCTCTTATACAAAAATAGTTTTTAAAAACTACTATGTCGTTAAATATTCTTATTAAATTGTCACAACAATTCCAAATACACCTACGCCGAGTGTCCAATAATTGGTAAAGATTTTTTAACCATTGGGGAAATTTTATGACAATAGAACACCTTGTGAATCCCCTAAATATATTATAAACAGTGATGAAAAATGAGGATTTCATTGGGGTATCAAAAAAATGTTTCGAGGGTACTTTTTTAACGGCAATAGTATCAAAATATTTTTTCTCTGGTTTACTTTAATTTACAAAAAATAAATATAAAAAAAATTGAATTCAATTTTTTTTTATTCATTGACTTGCCGAGTTTATCTTATCGCATGAAATATGTTTTTTTTCCCGCCTTAAGTTTCCAAACATCAAGTTAAAAAGTTTATTTACAACTTTTTTATACGCTATTCCAAAGAAATGTGTATACATATTAAAAACATTTAGCAAGGCAACTACCCATAGGCCCACTTATTACTTTGTTACCTAAGTATGAAATATTTGTGGAAGTAATGGTTAAAACCTCATTGACTAATGTAAAAACATCTGTTGTCATGGAGGAAATTCCGAAAGCTATATTTTCTTTATGCGCCACCTTTTTTCACTTTTTTAATTTAATATTTTTTTTTAATTTAAAATAGGTATTTTAAACGAAATTTTCATACAAAATCTATTTCAAATCTAAATTTAAAAATCGTTTATGAATATACCCCTTAACCTTTTGTATTGTTTACAATATTGTATGTAATTTATCATTAAATACTTTTTAAAACAATTTTGGGTCCTTTTAATTTCTTAACAAAAATTCAATTACCCAATCTGTTTTTCGAATTTGTAAAAAATGGCAAGATATCTCGTGCATAATGATATATGGGTCTTCTGATTGCAATTCTGTGTTACCTGTATTTACAATTTTTAAAAAATATTTGACAAAAAGCTATGTTTTTTTTTTTAAGTTAATCGTAAAGTCACGTTTTTAAACCTGTTTATTATTTACTATTCGAAGCCTTTGATTGTAAAATAATATTGCAAAAAATATTATTTACAGCCTCTTGTGAATACTCAAGTATTAAAGAAAAGCACACGGAAAGAAAAAGATAGTTGGTAAGAGGCAAAACTAAACCATTTAAAATAATAATTAGAAAAAGTAAAAGAGGGTATCAAGTGAGCCAGAGGAGTAACACGATAGGTTCCACCATCCAATAGTATCAAAAAAAGTACGATCGTATCAATTTTTGCAACACTGATTATAAATAAACATTTTATATTAAGGGTATTCAAACGGTATGCTATTAAGTCATATTGTCTTAAAAGTTTTAATATTTTACAATAGTTTAAAAAAATTGTTGTTGTGCTCAAAAGAAAAAAAATCTATAATAATAAGACTTTGAACTGTGTTTATTGTTTTTTCATAAACAGTAGAAACCTGAGCCGGGCGGACGAAACTCTTTAGTGAAGCCGTTGTTGATATAATTAACAAGTCGCAGTCATTAATTTTAAAATATTTTTGAAATGATTTATTTTTGTGTTTTCTCCAGCAGCTGATTCAAATTTGAAATAGCACACTTAATTATGAGCGGATGCTCACAATAGCAGTATTTTTTCGTTTTATTTTTTTAAGACATATGACTTTATGACTACCTTGTGAATACCCTAATTATATTTAATGTTTTAAAACATAAGTTGTACAAGTTTATTAATTTGATTTTATTATTTGTCATAATTTATTGTTTGGTTTTGTTGTAATTAATATTCTTTTATGTAATTTTTTTTTATATTCTTTTTTAAATGTTTTGGGTTGTTTATAAAAGTTCTTAATAAGTTTATTGAGGTTATTATACAACGGCAGAAAATATTCATAAGCTTTTTCAAGAATTTGGTTGAAGTCTACTGATGATTTGGTGTAGGAACCAATAAAATGCATATAGACAAACCTCACCTACAGCATACCCTAAAAATATTTTCATATTATTGATTTGATCATATGATTATGATTTTAATATACATATTATGAATCGAAATAAATGTTAAGGTTAGATTAGGTAGCACCCTATACCTGCTCTCCGAGACCTATTGACCCTTAGGCCCCTTCAAAGAAAAATACAAATACTTAAATTATATTAAAACTTTGTTTAATCTGCTTAATGTTCTTTTAACTTTTTAGAATGTCTAAAAACTAATTAGAAAGTAATTAATAAAAACATTTTTTTTAAGGATTATTCCAAAGATGCCGTTGACAGCGTTCAGAAATATTTACTAAAAAATGAAGTGCCAACAAATTTATTTGAGGTAAATCTTTATTTTAGTCCGATAAATGATAAAAGTAGCACATACATATTTACATATAAAAATATTTTCAACTTCTAGCCATACATTGAAGAAATATTTAGTTACTTAAAGGGTAAACCATTTAAGAAATTCTTGGAAAGGTAAAATATTCAACTATATCAAAAGAATATTTAATAGTTAAGTATTTTCTTTTTATTTTAGTGAAAAATTTACACGATTTTGTCAATGGAAAAACCTAGAACTTAATATACAGGTAAGTTTATATATTTTTATTTTTAAGACCTTTATAAACCTGAAACTTTCGACGAAGAAATAAACTGAAATAGAAATTTTTGAAATTGAATAAGCAATTTCTGAAATTGAATTAGAACTTTCTGAAGTACAATTAGAAAGTTCTGAAATACAATTGGAAATGGTGTAGATGTATACATTCATATATATTTTGAAACCTAAAAGTAAAACTCATACCTTATTTTCAGTTAACAATGAACGACTTTAGTGTTCACAGAATAATAGGTCGAGGAGGTTTTGGCGAAGTTTATGGATGTCGTAAGGCTGATACAGGAAAAATGTATGCCATGAAGTGTTTGGATAAAAAACGAATAAAAATGAAACAGGGGGAGATGTTATCCCTAAATGAACGTTCTATGCTGCAGGTTGTTAGTACTGGGGTAAGTTTGGTGTTTGTTTTTACTATTTTTAACTCTTGTACAAGTGTTTTATAATTTGCATTTTACGTTGCGTTATGGTTATCTTTTTTAACAGAATGATTGCCCTTTTATTGTATGCATGACATATGCATTTCATACACCGGACAAATTGTGTTTTATATTGGATCTGATGAATGGAGGCGATTTACACTATCACTTGTCACAACATGGTATTTTTAATGAGGATGAAATGAAATTCTACGCCGCCGAGGTAAATTTAAAAGAACAAAAATACACGTATTAAAAAAAATAATTATTATATATGTTAAGGACATACAAATGTACATATAAATACCTTTAAAAAGTTTTTATCTTAAGACACTGTACACAACAGGAATGTTTAAACATTTGCTGTAAAAACGGTGCTATAACATTGATAAAGATTTTAGAGTAGCGGTGTACATTTAACAGTAACATGATGTTAAATTTAAAGAGATGAAATCATATCCAATAGAGACCTTCGTACATAGGTTAGGTTAGGTAGAACAGGCAGCCGTTAAAGGAAAAGATAAAGCTCACTTGGGCCCGCTTAATTCGGTCCTTTTGTAATACCTGGAGAGGAAGATAGAAAGGATGAAGATAAAAGGAAAACATAAATTTAGAGAAAAATAAGAAAGAAAAGTAGGATGAAGCGAACCTGCCAGGATCTCTGAAGGGAATCAAACACACAACCCTAAGACTGGTAGACTGGCGCACTTACTACCACTGATCTACCTGGGCACACACGTTCGTACATATACATATGGATAATTCCATTGTAACGGGCGCGAGAATGTTGTCGGACTCGACAAAATAAACGGGGTGCTTGCTATTCATTTAACATTGGCGTATTTGTTAGACGGTACAAAATTAACTTAGCCATACTGATCAAACGCGTAGAGCTAAATACATGAAATTTATAACACGTGTTAAGCTTTCCATGTTTGTTTAAATACAGATAAATTTTTAAAAATTCGGCCTGTGAAGGGATAAAAAGGGGACAAAAGGGAAAAATCTGTAACCTACTACCTTCTGCAATATATAAGATAGAAACAAAATTTAAAAAGTTTTGCGTGGTCGTTAAGAAATAAACAGACAGGTATCTGGTGTTTTTTTTTAATTTTGGACCAAAAGGGGGGAAAGAGGGTTAAAATTATATTATGGTACTTTTTTGGTACTTTTTGTTACTTTTAAATCAACAAAGTTAGAAACATTATTCAAATTGCGTTCGATAGGACTTAAAAAATATAATAACGTTTTTCGTACTTTTTTTCAATTTTGGACCCAAAGCGGGAAAAAAGGGTTAAAAATATATTTTGTTTTTTAGGCGTTTTTTGTAACTTTTAAGCCAATAAAGATAGTAACATAATTCAAATTGGGTGCGACAAGCCTAAAAAATATGAGTACGTTTTTGGTCCTTTTTTAATTATTGGAACCTAAGGGGGAAAAAGGGCTAAAATTATGTTTTAGTACTTTTTGTAACTTTAATGCCAATTAAGATAGAAACATGATTTAAATTCCATTCGCCAGGTAACCAAAATATGTTGATATGTTTTTGGTATATTTTTTAAATTTTGGTGCTAAGGAAGAAGTTTGTAAAATAATTTTTGCTAACTAAAGCTTTCTGAATATCTCCAAAACTATAAACTTGAAAAATTCCCAATTTTTATAAATAAATGCTTTTGTTTACATATTTTGGTAATTTAACTATGATTGGGGTAGCGAAGCACACCGGGGCTTAGCTAGTTTGGTATATGAAAACGTTTAAATGCAATTTTTATTAAAAGAGATTAAATAACGAAAAATTTTATATAAACACTTTCTTATTTTTTTTTTTTAATTGAATAAAGTACAAATACGGACGAGACAAGAAGAACGCGACAAATTTTTTTCAAGTAAACAAAACATGGTAATTTTGCTAATATTCGATGAAATGATGATAATGATTGAAATTTAATAAAAATAAAAGAAAGCATAAAGCTAATTTGAAGTAGGTATAATGATAATAATAATACATAAAAACAAATCGATAGGTAGGCAAGTAAAAAGTAAGAGATTTAAGTTAATTTTGATTATAGATTTTAATAAATAAGAGGTAAAACGACAGACCTCAATGCAATAGCTGTCAAAATGTAAAAAACAAATGCAGGCTTTTAACCCCTTAAATATATCGAACATTCAGCTTAGCTAGTTTAAGTGGAACCTATCAAAATGATTTGTCCAGTTTTAAAATAGCTTAACTCTATCGATGCTGTTGTTTGAACATTCATAAAAGGATAAAACATCTTTGAGAACAACAATTTTGGATTAACGATTTGCCAAACCTTGCGCATAACCACAGCACCAACTCCGTCTACAGCACCTTTACCCTGTGAAGTGATTATAAAGTTCCATTCTAAAATTCTTTGATTAAACTGGCATTAAGCTTTATTATTGATATTAAAAACGAATTGTTTAGCACTTTTCATTTTTCATTCGTGGTTAACCTTTTTCTGGAAATGCCCATATGTATGTATGTATATCAATTCGTTTTTCTGGTAAATTAGATTCAAATTTGAACTTTTTCGATCATATAATTTACAACGGCTTTTTTAATATGTACATAAAGAAAATTATTTTGTAAAATATTTTTTCAAAAAAGTCAGAAATTAGAGCTATGGATTATATTTTGTTAAAATACCGATTTTCGTTAATGAATTATGATTATGGGTGCAAAATTTTATTCCTTTTTAGGTCATACTAGGATTGGAACATATGCACAAACGTTTCATTGTATATAGAGATTTAAAACCGGCAAATATTTTGCTGGATGAAAATGGTCATATTCGTATTTCGGATTTAGGTCTAGCTTGTGATTTTTCGCGAAAGAAACCCCATGCTTCGGTGGGTACACACGGTTATATGGCACCTGAGGTTTTATCGAAGGGTACTGCATATGACTCCTGTGCCGATTGGTTTAGTTTTGGTTGCATGCTTTACAAATTGCTCAAAGGGCATTCGCCCTTTAGACAGCACAAAACCAAAGATAAACATGAAATCGATAAAATGACCCTCACTATGGTAAGTACTTCTTATAAAGCATAATCGAATTTAACCCAAATTTTATAAATACATTTGTATGCAATTTTTTTGTTGTTTTTGAATTGTTTATTTGACTTAGAACGTAGAACTTCCTGATACGTTTAGCCCAGAACTGAAAAACTTATTGGAATTACTACTGCAGAGAGATGTTGATAAACGTCTTGGTTGTATGGGAAATGGGTATGCTTTATATATTTTTTTAATTTCGATTATTTTACATTAATTTTATTTAATAAAACTACCCTGCTTTTTTAAGGCCTGAAGAAGTAAAGTCTCATCCGTTCTTTTCTGGTATTGACTGGCATCAGGTTTACATGCACAAATATACACCGCCTTTAATACCACCACGTGGGGAGGTAAATGCAGCTGATGCCTTTGATATTGGTTCATTTGATGAAGAGGATACCAAAGGCATTAAACTCACAGAATCAGATCAGGAACTGTATAAGAATTTTAATTTAACAATATCAGAAAGGTGAGCATACAACAAACACTGACTTGCATGCATATGTACATACATTCATACAAATATGTATGTATGTACTTATATACATAATTTTCTTATTGGCTTGCAATATTTTGCATTGTTTACATATTTAGATGGCAGCAAGAAGTGATAGAAACTGTTTACGAAACAATTAACCAGGAGACGGACAAAATTGAACAGAAGAAAAAAGCCAAACAGAAAATGCACTTTGATGCTGACGAAAAAGAATCGGATTGCATTTTACATGGCTATATAAAGAAATACGGTGGCTCATTTGCGTCTCTGTGGCAAACCAAATATGCCAAATTGTATCCCAATCGGTATAAAAAGTCGTTACAATGTAAAAAAAAATTGTATTTATTGGTTTTAATTTATCTTTTCAGGCTGGAGTTACATTCAGAAAGTGGCAATAATAAGCCAGAATTAATATTTATGGATCAAATTGAGGATATTTCCTTAGATTTTGTGACATACAAGGGCGAACAGTGCATTCAAATACGAGTCAACGACGGCTCACGTGATGGTCGCATTTTACTAACAAATTCCGTAAGTTCATATGAGTTTACTGCAGGTACTATGTACACATCGTTAATTTTTCGTAAAAGTTTTCCAAAAGACAATTGAAACCTACAATGAGTTGTATTTATGAATTGTTAAATTAATTTTCTCCTAAACCAAAAATTTTGTTTATGGACTTTTTCCTTATGCCCCAGAAACAAAGAACTCCACTATAATTTTTTATTTGTTTATAATTCAAAAAATATTTGGTAACATGACAATAATTAAATAATTAAATACCATAATTAAAAAAATCTCTTTTTTCACAAAAAGCGTATAAAAATGTGTCTAAATATTTCGACGTTTTAATTTTTTTACTTTAAAATAAGTTGAAAACTTTAAAGCTTTTTTTTGTAAGAAAATTGAAATTATTGCAAGGCGGTTGATTAAATAGTCCCAAAAGCATGTTAATTTCATTTTATTTGATCGCAATAACAATCAAAAATGTTTCAAATTGCTGCGTTTTTAATTTGCTTTTAGTGAAAACCTCTAATATTTCTGTTTCGGCAACTTCATTGAACTTAAAACTACTATTAACACTTTTTTTTGCAAGAATGTAAAACTTGAAAATTCTGACGTCTTCCTAATATTAATTTTTCAGGATGAAATCGGTCTTAAGGAATGGTCTTATTCTTTACGTTCAGCGCACAAAGTATCTCAAGAACTTTTAGGTTCTATGGCAAAAAAGGCTGGAAAAATTTATGGAAGTGAACGTGATGGTAACAAAGCGATGTACATAATTAGCGGTGGTAATTCAATACAAAAAAATGCAAACGGTGCGAATTAGCATCAACTTTAGTATTAAAAAAAAAAACCCGAATATTATATTTTTAAGTTCGTAACGAGAAAAATTACATTTACATGTTATCATAGTACACACACACACACAAACTCAACAAAAATAAAATTAAAGCGGTGTTGTACTGCTTTTCTCAAAATTATTATAAACATAAAATGAAAAAAATTAATAAATGCCAATTAAATGTGTGGTTAATATACATACATTATTATAAAAAAAAAAAAAAAAAATAAAAAACAATTCCTAACAAAAAAAATCCTGTACCCCCCCAAAAAAAATGTAAACACGTAAAAACGCATTTGTGTTAGAATAAAACTAAATATCTAGTAATCAAAAAAACAAAAATGTAGTTCATTTATTATTAACGGTGGAAAGTAACAAAAACTATTATAAGTAAGTATGTACTAGTTACATAAAATCATCAGAGTCATTACCATTGTCATAATTGGTTGTCATATTTTCAGCTTTGAGTAATGAAGTGTAACTTTTGAGCTCTTGCTCCTTTTGTCTTTGAATTTCAAGCTCTTTTTCAACTTCTTTTTGTAATTTTAATTTTTCTTTGTGTGCTTTTCTTTCTATGGAATCACGTTTCTCGCGTTCTTGTCTCAGATCAGGAAATTCTTCAGTTTTTGTTCTGTTAAGCCGATTAATGATTTCATTGCGCCGCCTTTCAACGCGTATTTTTTTTACTGCTTTTTCGTTGTGATAAGCAACTTGACCCGCTTCCATATCTGGAGTTTTTTTAAGATTCTCCCACATTGTATAAACGACATCTATATTATTTAACTTGTTTCCTTGAATACTATTGGCTTTTACTAACTGTACAGCATCTTCTATAACTTCAGTTTGAATGTCATCAATTGTTTGGCCCTGAAAGATGGTGAAATAGAATTTTTCTGTAATAATTTAAAATTTTTTTTATTACCTTCTCCAATCGAAGGTAAACATGGGCAGATGAATAGTTATGTACATGGAACCAAACATCTTCAGGCCAGCCCCACTTGATCAAGTCTTCATCTAAAATCAAATAGAGCATTGTAAACTTTTTATTGACCGAGTTTTTTTTAGCCATACTTTCATGTTTGTCGCGACCCATATACAAAACTGCAGGTGGATCAACCACATTACTTTTAAAGTAGAAAACCATATTTCGTCACAATTTTCAAACTGGCCACCAAAAATTTGAAAACTATTTTGTAAAATCCAACAAATGTAAATTTGCAAATTCGCCTTTGACCAATATATTATGTTGCCAGACTTATACTTATAAAAAATCTACCAGCTGTCAGTGCTGGAACCTTAAAATTAAAAAAAACAGGAAAATTGGCCCAAAATCAACGAATGTAACCATTTAATATTCTATTTATTTTTTAGCTCTAAAAATCACAGAATACCTAAATTCTGTGCTAAAAATGCTCGCTCGACTTATATAGATAAAAATAGAAGCGCTAGATTTTACAGAATGTGGAAACGAATGCTGCAAATAGTTAAACATATTTATATATGAGCTTCTAAATGTTCCTTATGGGTAACAATGCTCTTAAAATATTTATGCTAGGTAAAAACTTTGCAACCTGTTTTTGCAACACATTAATCATTCATGTTTCCTGCCGACCATAAACAACGATTCACACTATGCAACTAACATTAATTTAACCATCATATATAAAAAAATTTTGTTGTTTTGAAACCAGCAATGAAACATGCCTAGTTGCAATAACGTGTCTTACTTGAAAAATAAATGTATATGCACGTCAATATTGTGAAATTTTCATATGCACATATATCGAGGATAATTGATTGATCAGGTAGAGTTAGCAGCACAGCTGATCTATTATTTTCCTGCATAAATAAAAGCTGGGTTGTCAAATTTGTCAATGTTTAAATATCTTCGTAAAATCACCACTACTTAAATCAATTCGCCTAACACTAATATATATTATTTTTTGGGAAAAATGTTCCTGTCGGAAAATGCATCGTACGTCCGTTTTGTGTTCCTTGTATAAAAGATACAAATTTTCTTCATTTTCCTTTAAAAATTTTTGAATGAATTAGTGTACCCTGGGGACAGATCGGGGTACACTTATACATGTAGAGTTAAAAATCCAGCTAATTATGAATTCGTCTTGAAATTTTGTTTGAAATTTAAAATTTTTTGACAAATAGGGTACACTGTGCTTACTGCATTAATTAGCATTGGTAAACAAGTACCCATCCCTGAGTAGTATATTTGCCGTTTGTTTTTGTCTAAGTACTAAAAATATCAACCTTATTAAATTAATGAAGTACGTGTGTTGGAACGACGTGAAAATTTTAACTGCGCGATTAAAAAATAATTTCTGTGTAAAAAGCTATTGAAAAAATATAATTCAACGATTAAAGTGACCACAGTGTGTGTTTTCAATAAAAAATCATTAAAAATTATAAGAATTAAAAAAAATATACACCATAATAAAGAAAATTTTCCCTTCGTTGTTCACTTTAGTTACTTTTATCGCCTCTTCTTTATACACTTTTAGCAAAGTGTATTTCAAGAAGGTGGAAGCGTACCTGCCGCTGATAATTGCTTACCTTTGTTTTCTTGTGTGTATGTATTTTTTTGGCATCTAGGTGTTTTTTCGGGGTTTCAAAGTAATAATACCATATGGGTTTTGTATATGTATTAGCTACGCTAGCACCTTGTATAGATCTACCTTGCTACAGTTTGTGTGAAAAGAAAGAGCTCAAGGCGTTGAACATTTTAATATTTTTGTTATCATATTCCTGGGCTGATTTGTCAAAACAGATTTGTGAACGTAAACAAATTTGACAACCCAGCCTCGATTTATGCTTGAAAAAGTAGTTCAGATGTGCTCGTAACACCACCTGATCAATGAATTCGCCTTGCTAGAGCTCATACGAAAAGGAAGGTGGTAGCGCAAGTAATTTAAATACAACACCAATATATGGAATTTTAACATTGATAATCTGGGGACAAACACCTGGATGACAAAATCAAGTATGCAGCTTTGACATCCAAATGTTTTAGCAAAGAAAAATAGCAATAAAAAGGTGGCCAAATAACACCATCTTGTATAAATCCACCTTGAGCTCTAGCAACCCAATGCATATTTTGTTAATATGTAACTAAAACCGCAAAATGAAAAAAAGAATTATATATATTTAGAAAAGCAAAAATGTACAACTTTGTTGCTTTTTGTTGATAGTCTACTTTAACTGCTTTTAATTTTTCAATACTGTGTATACATATTTTAATTTTTACATTTTATAAGAAAACTAAATTCATTTTTGCATGTGTTCCTGAAAAAAGATAGTCTTATTTTACATGTATACACTTAAAAATATTCATGCAAAAAAGTGCATTACATTTTCTGTGTCTGAGTTTTAATACTTTGATTGATAAAAAAAAGAAAAAAACCCTTATAATTTGCCGAGGGTTTTTAATTTGTATGTTCAATTAATTAAATTCATTTGTAATAACACGATAATAAACTTAAATTGTGATATATTTAAACTTGAATATTTTAAAATACGTGTGCCTATGTAGGTATGTGGGCATATTTTAATATGTTGTGAAATTAAATATGTGGGTATATATGGATGTATATGATTTAAACTTTTTGCGTTATAGTTGCGGCCTATAGATACAAACAAAAATAATAAAATAAACAAAATAGAGCCAAAAGAACAACAAAAACTTTGCAAACGAAAAAGGGATGCATACCTTCAGCGAAACAGGCACCGGAGTACCAGCCTTTTTGGCCAAGCTTTGGCGTTTGGTTGAAGACCCGGAAACCAATAATCTTATATGTTGGAGCAAGGTAAGTACAGTTTTTTTTAAAATTAAATTTTTAATTGGTAATTTCAAAATTTATTTACCTATGTATGAGAAGTCCGTCTTTAAAAAACGGTGTGATTGCTATCGACCGATCTTTTTTTTACATGAGTTTTTTCTACAATTTTTTATTTCGAACCAAGATAAAAAGCAACAAATATTACTAAGAATCTTCCGTGCAAAAAAATGCAACCATAAACACGAATTCAATAAACAGTGGCTATTAACATTGAAATACCAACCCACGTAAATTTTACGTGTATATATTTTAAAAGGTTGGACGAACTAGTGTGTGACATTTAAACGGTTATTCCTTTTAGCTATGCTCTCATCAGGTGTATTACTATGACTACAAGTACTAGGTAAGGTTAGGTTACGAAAGGTAGTGGCGAGTGTAGCTGGCCTTTTTCACCCAGAGGCCCCTAGGCCCATTGTGAATCCCTTCAGAAGGGTCGAAAAGAGAAAAAGAAAAGGCAAGAATTTTATAGGTAGAAATGAGAACAGAATGCTGTCCGCAAGCAGTCAGTTACTGTAGGCCTATCTACCCAGCCACCCAACCCCTTTGATGAATCCCACAGCCAAACACCTCACCAAGTACATCTAGAAAATTACCTCCCAACCACATCTGTCAGCGGATCTGAAGCCTAGCGCAGTGGCAGACAAGGTGTTCTACCGTCTATCTATCTCCTCCTCACCCCACACAACTTGCAGAAATCCGGAGTGTTTCTGTCCCATTTGCATCTGAACTTTTTACCAAAATGATTTTTAATAGAAACGTGTTCCCTAACTTAATTGTCTCATGATATATTAATTAAACAAATATACAGTGTCGGACAAAACTAAAGCACCAAATCCTTCATAGTAATAAATCGTAATTAGTAAAGCTAAATTGTTATTTAATAACATTTAAATGCATTCATTTGTTAGTATTATTATAAAAAATTTTAAAATAAAACAAAAGCAACAATAATTCTTCACTTAACATAATAAAATTCAAAAAAAAGGGTAAAAAGCGTTTTTTGAAGGCGACAAAACTAAAGCACATAGTTAGTTAAATATTCAGAAGTTCTAAAAAACTTAATATTTTGTGGCGTATCCATTATTTTTTAAAACTTCTGCACATCTTCGTTGCATGGCGTCTATTAAACTGGCTAATACCTCAGAAGAAATGCTATTCCAGGCATTTTCTACATTCTTGAAGAGCTCATCAAAATTTTTGCAGTTATCGCGGACTATTTTTCGATCTACAATCTCCCATAGATTTTCTATGGGATTGAGATCTGGAGATTGCGCTGGCCATCTCAAAACATTAATCTTGTTGTTAACGAACCACTCTTTCACACATTTAGATGTGTGTTTGGGGTCGTTGTCTTGTTGGTATCTCCACTTAATCGGCATTTCCTCCTCTGCATGTGGCAGCATAACATTTTCCAGGATGTCCTTATAAAGAAAACGGTCCATAATTCCATTTATTCTATGAATTGGACCAATGCCGTGGCCTGAAAAACATCCCCAGACCAAAACGTTCCCGCCGCCATGTTTAACCGTACCTTTTGTATAACGTGGATTAAGACGTTGGCCTTTCGGTCTCCTAACTAGTCTTAATCCATCGGAACCTTTTAAATTAAATTTTGATTCATCGGAGAAAAGCACAGTATTCCATTGTGTGGTGGTCCAATTAATGTGCTCCCTTGCGAATTCAATCCTGGCCAGTCTATTTTTTCGTTATATAAAGGGCTTTTTTACAATTTTGTAAGCTTTTAAACCACCTTCCACAGCTCGCCTTTGGATTGTTCTGGGAGTAACATTTAATGTTAATTGTGAGGCAATGGTTGTTGACGACATAAATGGATATTTTTTAACAAACGTATTTTAGCCTGGTCATCTCGTTTGCTAGTTTTTCGTGGGCGTCCACCTTTATGTTCTGTAGCCAAAGTGCCCGAAAAACGAAAACGGCTTATTATTCTTGATATTATGCTGTGATTAATATCAAATTTTTTTGATATTAAGGTTATGGATTGACCGTTATTAAAATCAGCTATTATTTTTCCTCTAAAATGTTCTGAATATTTATTTCGTGCCATTTGATAAGTGAATTTTAAAATAACGACCACAACGAGTTTAAAGAACGGAAATAACTAAAAATTAAATGAAAATTTTCTCTTTGCGCACTTGATTTGATCTTAAAAAAAAAATAACGGCATTTTTTGTAAGCAGTTTTTTATTTTTAAAAGCAATAAGAAATATTCAAGGTTACGTGCCTTAGTTTTGTCGCTGCATTTTTGGATGTTCTTGTTTAAATAATAAATAAATAACAATTTCTTTTTATTTACAGAATTTCTTTCTTTGTTTTTAATATGTTAAGAGTTAATTCTTTTATATAAAATAATATTTTTTATAAAATGAGCATTTTTTTTCATGTTAATGCAAATTTTCTTAATAAGCAAGAATTCGTGCTTTAGTTTTGTCCGACACTGTATATATATACTATATTGCTCAAACAATTTATTTTATTAATTGTGTTTGTGCTCTCTGCACACGTTGTCTTGTTATTAAAAAAAATAGTGCTATCTGCATTAAAAATATTTGTTGAAATAATAAAAGGTGTTATAAAAAATGTACTGTAATTGTGATTAACTAACAAAATAGACCCCAACTCCTTACAACGTATTGCAATGGATTACATTTCATGTAGGTTAGGTTAGGTTACGAAGGGTAGTGGCGAGTCCAATACCCGCCACCTCCACTCGGAGGCCCTTAGGCCCATTGTGAATCCCTTCAGAAGAGTCGAGAAGAAAAGAAAATACAGTAAGTCAAGCAATTTATAGGTAAGGATAAGGATAAAGAAGCAAGAGTACCGTCCGCAAGATGTCTAAGAAAGTCAATAGTCATAGGCCCTGAATCACCTATCTGCCCAGCCACCCAACCCCCTTAATGAAACCTATGATGCTCCCCAGCCCACTGCCAGGGACCTCACCAAGTCCATCTAAGAAGCGTCCTCCAAACCACCTCTGTCGGCGAATCTGCAGCCCAGGGCAGTGGCAGACAAAATGTTCCACCGTCTCTATCTCCTCCTCGTGCCCGCATACCCTGCAGAAATCTGGAGAGTTCCTGTCACATTCTTTCGTCCTATATTTCACATCGCAGTGCCCTGTGAGAGTCCCAATAATGCGCCTCAGAACCCCCCTGCTCTCCTTGAGCAGCAGGTCAGTGCCCATCCTCTCCAGCCTGGGCCATAAAAGTCTAGAGATCCTGCAGTCTGCCCTGTCCCTCTAGGTTTGGCCCACCTTGTTCATTATCCAAGTCCCTATCTGTCCATAACAGAAACTCAGTAGTGGCCTCACCGGCTCACAACTGAGTTCAATATTCCGGGCCGATCCCTTCCTCGGCAATTTATCGGCAATCTCGTTGCCGTAAATGTCATAATGACCCGGAACCCAGCAGAGCCTGACCCTGCGTGTACTTATGATCGCTCTAAGAGCACGTCTGCAGTCGCCTACGAGTCTAGACCTGGCAAAATGTCTCTCTAGAGCCTTAAGTGCGCCCTGACTATCAACTTAGATTGTCACGTCCCCTCTCCCAATCGCATCCTCCCCTATCAATTCCGCGGCCTTCATCACCGCCAGAATTTCAGCCTGGAAGATGTTGCACTCGTCCGGAAGTCTATAAGACCATCCTTTCCAGTGTCCATTATATAGACACCAGCCCCGGTGCCTACCTCCATCTTCGACCCGTCAGTAAAGACTGCACGCCCCTCATACAGCCTCTCTGATCCCTTCCATACCTCCCTATCCGGAAACACTACTTGGGGCAGATATTTCATGTAACAAAGATGAAAATGATCTTAAAACGGATTTGTGGTACAAAATTTTAAACAGTCACTTTTGTAATCAAAACTTTACGCTAGGCTCTGAAAATAAACATATTTACCCATAATGCAGCCTCTTATTAAAAAGAAAAAGGGTCCATTATTATGTTTTAGAAAATATACTACAAAATGCAAAGAAGTGTATGAAGGGGCTGCAATATTTAGGATTTTCGACTGTCGATAAAGTTGTAAACAAAAGAAAAAAGAGAATTCGATTCAGCATGCTTGTCGAAAGCTTGATTTAAAAGTAAGGCACTGCCAACAACTAGATAACGTTGCTAGAAAAAATATATTTAAAATGTTTTGGAGAATGGCCTGGGAAGCTAAATTATATAAAGGTCCACGTAACACAGACTTAGGGCGAAGTTGTAAAAGAACTAGTATGTATAAACTTTCTTACAACCACGAACTTCTTGAAGTATGCAGAGCCATGTTATTTTCCACTCTTGGTATAAATAGAGGAAGGTTTCTATATTGGTTGGTCAATAAAAACACAGTTCCATCATCTCCCGAATAGAGTTAAAGTATACGGCGGTCATATAGAGGCAAACTTCTTACAATCAGGTCCCCGTCTAATTCAATAAAGTAATTGGAAGCATTTGCAAGAATATAATGCTTTTTATGAAAATTAAAAACAGGTGTAGAAAGAGTAATTGTTCGTTGATTTTTTTATTATAGTTTATCTAAAACCATGAAATCTTTTACCTTATTATTTTTTTATTCCTATTATACCTTGTTATTTTAATAAAAATTCTTGATATTTTAATAAAAGAAAGCATCAACTAATGTTCATTATATCGGATTTTTATTGTTTTTTTTATTTTTTATTTTGCTATCTGCTTGCTTTAATATTTGAAACGTTAAAATTTTAACGTGTAAAAAGTGTTATCTGCAATAGAATCGCAAATATGTATAACAAATTAATAAAAACTTAATTTGTATAAAATTTAAGCCCCTTTTAAAATGATATTGTAAAACAAAGTTTATTTACTACTCTTATAGTTAACAACAAAAACAGTTTTTTTGCTCTTTTGTAAAATTGCGAAATTGCAAATAGCACTTTTTGAATATAAGCCCTCGATATGTATGTACATATACATATATTTAATTTTTTATCTTAAAAACGCATTTTCTTTTCCAGGATGGACGCAGTTTCATTATACAAAATCAAGCGCAGTTTGCCCGGGATTTGCTGCCACTCAATTACAAACACAATAATATGGCCTCCTTTATTAGACAGTTAAATATGTGTATGTATAAATCTAATATTAAATAAATTAAATTGTATGTACATTGGTACATATGTACTTATATTTATTTATTCCTGTATTTGTAAACATTTCCAAAAGCTTATTGAACTGATTTTGTTTGAGAAATCAGTGTAACAAAACTTTCATGAAGCTGTAATATGTTTATAAATATGGGAGTTAGTTTTTGTTGTAAGAAGTAAAATCTTTTAAAACTTATTTTTTTCAATTAAAAAATCAATTGTAATCGAATGCAATAATTGCAATTTGCATTTATTTAAATAAATATGTGTATTGTATACTTTAAAAACTGTAGATGGATTCCATAAAATAACTTCAATTGATAATGGAGGTTTAAAGTTTGATCGAGATGAAATGGAATTTACGCATCCTTGTTTCAAGCGCAATTGCCCATATTTGTTAGAACATATAAAACGTAAAATTGCAACCACCAAAGTCGTAGATGAAAAATCTGGCTTGAAGCCAGAAGCTGTGACAAAAGTTTTGCAAGATGTGAAAGCCATGCGTGGGCGACAAGATTCTTTGGATTCACGTTTCTCTGTTATGAAACAGGAAAATGAGGCTTTATGGCGTGAAATTGCATCGTTAAGGCAGAAACATGCTAAACAACAGCAAATTGTAAATAAGTTAATACAATTCTTAATAACTATTGTTCAGCCACAACGAAATATGACAGGCGTCAAACGACACATGCAGTTAATGATCAATGACATACCGGACAAATCAAAAGTACGTAAGACTAGTGAATCAGAATCAAATTGTGGACCAGTTATTCATGAGTTGGGGGAAGAATTACTGGATAAAGTATCTGAAGTTGAACCCGAATTAATGGTACCGGATAGTCCCTTTGCTAATGTTGCTACACCAGCAACACCAAATACCGATCCCGATACAACAAGTTCACCACATAATATAGAGCGGCCACATTCAAGTGTTAGTATGACTTCACAGAATTATGACTTTTCTAATCAAAGTGCAGAAGATGCTGGTGACTACTTAACTCCAGTTGATTTAGCAAGGGCTACAGCTGGCAATGATGGCCTTATACAAACCGTTACTAATGACGGCTCGAAAATTTTTTACCACATAACCGAGGTGCCTGATGTACAACCACAAGAAACAAATATTGGTCCTGTTAGTTATAACGAAGATAATATTCTTAGAACACCAATGGTGCGTGAAGAGATGGCACGCAATCAATTGTTAAAACAGAAAAATCGTCAAAGACGCATTAAAAATGAATGTGCTGCAGATAATCCATCTGGTACAAAAACACAACGTGTTGTCAGCCAACCAAAAACATCCCCAATGCAACAACAGCTGGCACACGAGCTACCCAAACCAATACAAATAAAGTCAGAGGAAGATAGCAGCGCTATTGATCCAATACTTTTTTTAAATGTCTATCCGGAAAATCGTGGTATAACCCCCGACCCCGATTTGATTTCACCCAATTTTAGCGAAGATTCCCGTCAGTCAAACTCGATTAATACTGGCAGCATTTTGATCAACACTCCCACATCATCTGCAAACATAGCATCAACAGCTGAAAACGACTTGCTGGCAGGCACCAGTTCTGACTTGTACAACCCAAGTAGTTTTATAACTAACGACATGCCAGTCGATATCTTTGAAGTAAGTACTTTCTCAACGAACATGTAATTTAAATATAATCAAGTCTTAAACCTGTTAGAATAAATTAATTGCTAAGCAACTTAATTCGAGGTTAAGTCCATCGTAAATTACGTTGGCATTTGAAAGAAATGCCCCAATTTATTTACATATATTTTACAAAATTTTCCTGCAAAAATTTAATAATAAATTTAAAACTAATTGTGCATATAGAAGTTTCAGCTTTTACAAAGATAAAAAATTAATTTTTTTAGGACAATTCGTTAATATCTGCCGGAGATAACAGTAATATTGGCAGTAATGATACTTTCAAACAGACGCAACAACAGCAATTTGGGAGCTCCGTCGTAAATAATGGCAAGTTTTCAACATATTTATCTGGATCAGCACAGCCATCAACTTCTGCCGCCGCTGCAGCTGCTGCAGATATATTTCCGGCAACATCGACATCTAAAAATGAAAATGGCAACAACATGGCAATTACGACATACAAAACCTGTCCAGATGTCATGCGGTTGAGTAATGCGTTAGTAACTGAGAGAAATCTTAGTTGCACTTCAGAATTTTTAAATGTACTAAACATATATGATTTTTTCTTCTTTTATTTTGAATTCTCTTAGTAATGAGGTGAGTGGACACTTGGACATTGTTCAAGACGAGCTGGAGAGCTTAAAAGATTTACTTCGCAGTGATGGTTACTCATTGGATCACAATACTTTATTAGGTGTAAGTTTACCAATTTTAAATGCACATGATGATGAAGAAACAAGTTATAAGGATTCTAACAATTTTAATGCTGGTTTTAAACACATTTTTAATTCAAATGAAAATCAAACAGATGATAATGATGAGATTAAGCAGACTCGTTACAAAATCTTGCAATTTTTAAATGAATCATTACTTAATGATTTAGTCAAGTAGCCTTAAACAATGAAAACAAGTGTTAATGAATTCAAAAGATTTATTTTTGTTGACCTTATATGCCTTAAATATTTTTTGTAATTTTGTTTCCCTAATTTTATATCTTTAGAAAACGGAAGAAATGTTATAATCAATTTAGTATTGCGAAAATTAAAAAAAAAACAATATTTGTCTCCAGCAACAAAGAGCGTAAATTCTATGTAAAACTTTTCAACAACAAAAAATCGTTAAATTACAAAAAAGCAATTTTCTCACGCTAACAGAAGTCAATTTTACTCTTTCGCAATACTAAAATGTTTATCGGAATTACCTTTATTTAGTTAAAGAAAATGCTAGTCAAACTTCTCACTTTTTTCTATAAATCATTATTTTCTTTTTTTAATTTTATATAACTGTAAATAAAAATATGGACTCTTAACACAAATGCTTCTCAACTTAAAAAATTAATGATACACGTATCAAATAATAATTAAAAATAAATATGTTACAAGTTGCTTATTAACTTATTTTTGAAATAAAATCATGTAAAACATAAAATATAAAATATTATGAATAAATGCAAAAAAAAAACGTTAAATAAAAAAGATGCCTTTAAACCGACTCAACTCTGTACAACTTTCAAAACTCAACACTTATGAAAACAATAATCAACAGTTATTTATGCCGCAAGCTTTGGAAGAGGATATTCTAAATAAGGTCAGCCCAAAAGAAAAGAAACAATGAATTTAAATATACATATGAACAAAATCAACAACATAAATTTATTTAAAAATCCCTAAAAAAAGTAATCGGTACTTGGCTACTTGCAAAAAAAGAACCAACGTTAATCTAATTGTTGTAATTCAAGCTTGCTTCAAAAATTTGTCTCCAAATATAATTAATTCATTGTTTTTTAGTTTTTTTTTATAAAATATTATTGTATGTATGATTAACGATAGAGACAAGCCATCAGGATTTTTTATTCGTATACATATGTACATATGTTTATTGTATGAACATTTTAGTTATAATGAATTTATAAACAGTACTAGCTAAACCCCGGTGTGCTTCCCTATCCCATTCATAGCAAAATTTTTTATTCATTATCTATTATCAAAAGATGTAAACAAAAGCATTTTTATATTTTTTTAATATAATTTTTTTATAAGTCAGCCCTAGTATGTAATTAACATCTAAAAATTGGGAATTTACAAGTTTTATAGATATTAAAAAAGTTTTAGTTAGCAAAAATTATTTTATGAACTCCTAAAAAGTACCAAAATATAGCGTCAAAATTGAAAAAATGTATCAAAAACATATTTAAATATTTTGATAACCTTACGAATGCAATTTAAATTAAATTTCTATCTTCATTGGTTTTAAAGTTACAAAGAGTAGGAAAACATAATGTTGACCCTTTTTTCCCCCTTAGAGTCCAATAATTAAAAAAGGACCCAAAAAGGTACTCATATATATATAAGACCTGCCGCACGCAATTTAAATTTTGTTCCTATTTTGGTTTAAAAAGTTACAAAAAACGCCTAAAAATCAAAATATATTTTTAACCCTTTTTTTCCTTTGGATCCAAAATTGAAAAAAGTTTGAAAAACGTAATAATACATATATTTTTAAGACCTATCGAACGCAATAAGAATAATGTTTCTATCTTTATTGGTTTAGAAGTAATAAAAAAGGACCAAAATATAATTTTAACCCATTGCTGTCTGTTTATTTTTTAAGGAAAACTTAAAACTTTTTAAATTTTGTTTCTATCTTGTATACTTCAGAAGATAGTAGGTTACATCTTTTTCCATTTTTGCCCCCTTTTTATTTCTTTACGGGCCGAATTTTTAAAAATTCATTTGTATTTAAAAAAACATTGTATTTAGCTCTACGCATTTGATCACTATGGCTATGGGTATTTTTTTTAGACAATTCATACCCTGACCTTCCCACACAAATGGGCGTAGTGTGGGCGTGGCAGCAATAACTTCCAAAAAAAAGTAGCCTATTGTTCCTTCCCGACTTGAAGTAACTCCCTGTAAAAACTTCAAAAAAATCTATCCACTAGTGGGACCAGCTATAAAATGCAAACATACATACATACAACCCTTCTTTATATAATAAATGAATGTATTTTTAAACTTATGTCTATCACTTCTTTTATTTTGTTATTTAGCTTTTCAATGACTCTGATATTTTGGGACCATATGGTTTAAATTTATCTAATGATAGTGGTGACGCCAGCAATGGAAAAAAAGGTAATTACAAATTGTTCTAATTTATCGCTTAACTGAATTTGCATAACAAAAAAAAAAAAACGTTGTTTATAATAAAAATGCCGTTTAGAGAATATTTTTTATTAAAATTTGTTTATAGGGTGAAGTAATTACTTGTTTGCCACATGGCACAGCAAAGTGCTTTTGAAAAAAATTATAAAAATGTTTGGTAGAGCCCAAAACTATACCAAACGCTGAACGGAATTTTCCTGAAAACCGATTTACTATACTGGTATAAAATAAGGCTGAACATTTTAAAAAAAGTTTCTGAGGCACCTTAAAATGGATAACGAATTAAAAAAAGGACACATTAATAAGATTTTCACATTGTGGTTGGCGTTGGCGTAGTCGTTTTAAGTTTTTTGGTACCGTCTAACAAATACGCCAATGCTGTGTCGAATTCGACAACAATCGACACGACTACGCCAAACACAATTAGGCTGATTAACAATTCCTAAGTCAATTTTTGTAAAACCTTTGTGTGGTAAACAAGAATTACTCGACGATATGAAGAATTAAAAATTGAAGAGACAGAATGTATAAAATTCTGACATTTAAGAAATGTCAGCTAACGATAGGCTGCTAAACTTAGGCAAAATAGAAAATTCCACTATTATATTAATATGTTTATGTTTTGTAAAAAATTTAGTACAAATTGTTAAGAACTATCATGGAATTCTTTTGCTATTGGAACTGGGTTTAAAAACGACATACATACTAGAGATGGGCGATTAAAAACATTTTTTTTATTTATTTTTATTTATTTTATTTAATACTGTAAATAAATAAAAACATTTGAAACTACCGTGAAACTAAAAAAAATCTTTCTAAAAAATATGTATGTATTTTACACAACACTATTTAAGAGCCAAACTTGTCTAAAATTTAAATTGGTAAGATCACACCCAACACAGTCTTTAAATGGTAATTCTGAGCAGAACTCACATTCTTTTAGTTTTTATTAACTGTTAATCGTTAATACTATCAACCTTAGACATCGCATTCTTTTTTCAAATTTAAATTTTTAGTTAAAAGCAAATATGCGAACAAAATGGCCACACTCGCCACAATGGAATTGCCCCATATCAAAAATTTTTAATTGAATTTCATAAACGTAAATTTAATAAAAAACTTCTGACAACGACAAAGAAAATTCTAAAACTATTTAAAATTTTCTAAAAATTGATTTAGAAAGTTTTGAAATTGAATTTAAAATTTCTGAAATACAATTAGGGATTTTCGAAATTGAATTAGAAATTTCTGAAATACAATTAGAAAGTCCTTAAATAAATATTGAAAATGACAATTACATATATTGTGAATTGCTCACAAGAGTTTATGACTTAAAGCTGTTTTTTTTGCTGTTTTCTAACCAATACCGAAATGGAAGTTCTAACAAAACCCCAGTTTTTTCACAGCGTAAATTCTTCAAATTAATATTCAAATACTAAATTTAGTTTTGAAACTGAATTGTGTTAAAATTAATTTATTTTATTTATTTATTATTTGGCATATAATTAAAAAACGTAGTGAAAAACTTGGTTTAAGACACACTTTTTGCTGTAAAAGTTTAAACCCAAATATAATTGGGGTATTTAAACGGTATGCTATCAAGTCATTTTGTCTTAAAGTTTTAATGTTTTACAGTAGTTTAAAAAAGACTACCTTGTGAATATCCTAAATATAAAAAATAGAAATAAATTAAGTTATTTGTTTTTGCATTAATATTGGAACTTAAGCATAACCATACGTACAAATACATTAATTCCTACCAACTAACTTAAGTTTAATACATTTTTTTTTACTTTTCTAGGTTCAGAATTAATGACATACCAACCAATGTACGATTTATCGGATATAATAAATGATCAAAATGATTTAGATGGTTTGTAAATTAATGTTAATAATAAATATATAAACAAATTTTAAAATCTTGGGACAAATAACGCCATTCCATATAGAGTAAATATCAGCTCAGACTTACGTGATTTGCTTTCTGTAGATTTTCAAAAATCTTCTCATACTAAGCATTTTGAAAAATGAATTAACAAAATAACATATATGGGTGATTCTTAGATTATAAAATAAAATTAAAAGTAAAAGTAGCAACAAGTGTTAAATGCAAACAAAATGAAAATATGAGAACATAGGATTGTATGTGGACTTAGTTCGTTCTACAAAATATAGATTATGTATAGAATTCCAGTATTCAAATTTTAGTAAGTTTGTTTAAATATAACAGATTTAAATTTAACCTACAGTAGTACTGACGAGAGTGTTGTTTTTATTCTAATTTTTTGGGTTGTTTTAAATTTTCTTGGATAATAAGTCTACGCATATGAATGTGATGACTACATATTACCCCTAATAATAAGTTTGAAAGTCAATTATGGGGTCAAAAATATTTTTTTTTTTTACAAATTTGAAAAAATGAAATAGCGGGTCACAACAACTCTTTCACATAAAGTTAAGTACTAGTTAAGTAATTTTTAACTGCATGTGCGGACCCAAGTAAACTGTATCCTTTCCTTTTAACGGCTGTCCGTTCTACCTAACCTAACTTCTAGATAAAAATAGAAAACTATGATTATGAGTAAACCTTAAAAAACGCAAATTTTCCTTTTTTCACATTTAGTACTTAGTTAAAGTTAATATTTAAAACTTCACATACGAAGTAGCGGGTTAATTGATAGTTTAAAATAAAATGGACTCCTTTGAAAATTGTTTGAAGAATTGCATGGACGATGGTGTGTCGGTATGCTTAAAGTGAAATTAGAAAACGAAACGCCGTATGTCCTGTATAATTAAACTTTTAATAGTTACGCCTTTTTGTATTTTAGGTAACGATATATATGATATGTTTCGTCCTTCCAAATAGGAGCAAAAAATTATTTGTGATCATCAAAGGGGTAGTATTACAAAGAACATACATAATTACATGTTTGTATTAGTTTTTTAAACACATTAACTTGTTTATGGTGGGTGCATTACAACTTATAATGCATATCTGTAGTTCTTAAAAATTGTGAAATGAAGCAAAAATGTTATATTAATTTTTTTTTTTATTATAGCCAAAACAACCTTTAACAAAAACTTGTAATTTTTTTTCCTTTAGCTGATGCAAATATGCCATCGACTTCGGCTTTGAAAACACAAGAAAAACAGTCTAAATTGGAATACAATAATTCTGTTCTCAATACACCATATCACGAATAAAATCTTGAGACTTGGAAATATGTATATATATAAGATGGATTGGATACACAAAACAAAACTAATGGTTAAGTTTTTATTATTAATAATTAATTCTATTTTATTTTTATTATATGGACAGTGATTAATAATAAGTTTTAGATAAAAGAAGAAAACATACATATTTAACATTTAATATACTTTTTATGCAGTTTTCAATGCAACTCTTAAGTTACGCGGCTTTCAAAGCGGCTTTTTCGTTCAGTCAAGGCACTCCTCTTTGGAGTCCAATCTTTTTTTACGCTGATATCTTTGAAACGCATCTTCTGCATAAAAAGAGATTTGAGTGTTTACATACATACCTGTTTATGTTGCTCTAATACATATCGTTACCTTAATATATAAAGGCCTTAACTCGTATTTTTTTAAGTCTAGATTTGACTAATTGTAATATATTTATGAGCAGACCATTTATCGAAATTAAGGAAAATCCGGGCTTAAAAACAAATACGACTTAGTTCCTTTCTATATTAAAGTAACGACATATATGTATATATACATATTTAGGGGATTCACAAGGTGTTCTATATGTCCTATTGTCATAAAATTTCACAATGGTTTAAAAACTTTGTTGTCTTTCATGCAAAAATAATTGTATAAAAATACTACGTCGTAGGGTATGTTTATGTTGTCATAACAACTCCACATACACCTACGACGAGTGTCCAAACCATTATGACAATAGGACATAATAGGACACCTTGTGAATCCCCTAATTATGTATGTATATACATGTATGTTTTGACAGTTTTGCCTTTTGTTGTTTATTTGAATCACAACTGTAATTTATTTTAGTTTAAACGATTTCAATATGTATGTATGTAGTCAAGGCACATTCAACCAGGTAATATTAAGAGCCCAGCTGATTAAAATCAATTTGACATTTTTACGTTATAAAAATTTAATTTTTCTGACATTCTACCGTTCAAACACAAAAAGGAAATGCAGAGTGCGAATTTTTTGATTTCCCCTTGGGTTTACCTTGTTGAATGTGCCTTGCACGTAGTCAAAAACTTGCTGAAAATATGCTAAAATGTATGTAATTTTTTCTGTTTTAATTTTTTTACTTCTGGATACAATAGAATATAATTATTTTGTTTTTTCTATTTTCTATTATAATTTTTATATTTTGTTGTTAAAAAATGTTTAATGCTGTCGACCTTATACTTTCAAATTCTTGTATGTTTGTTTAGGGCTCATTTGACAACTAATATAAATGGATATGTCAAATAAGTCCTTTATAAACATAAATCAGTTTTTATAGAAAAGGCGGCCGTGTGTGTTTTTCAAATAATTATTGTTAAAAACGTTGAAAAAAAAGAACCAGTGAACAAACAAAGACTGTTTTTCGAAATATAACGAACATTTTTGTAGAAGTCTACTATATCTATGTACATACGCAAATACATAAATATCGTCATCTGTAAGGCAAAAGGTTAAATCTTTATACTATTATACATTTTTAGGATATATAAAAAAATTTAAATTAAATAAAAATAATTAATATTAAAAATGTGGTTCCTACTTCGTTTAATGCGCCCTAATATGTTGTTAGTCGTGCTTGTAGATACGACCTTTTAAATAAATTTATGAAGGTCGCCATTTTTTAAAATAGAGGACTATTAAGATAGATTTGTGTACTAGTGGGCCTACTATTCTCAATAAAAAACTCAATTTTTATTTTTGCTAAACCCTTTTACCTTTCAGATGACGATACGCACATACGTATATCAAATTTTTATAAAAAAAAATTTACAAAATATTTGTAGAAATATTGGTGGTTTTAATACATATATTTTTAATTTTGTTTTATGGTTTAAAAGAGTGTTTTATTAATAAAAATATTTGCCTTTTTTAAGAAAACTTATGAAAAAAATTATTTAACAAAAATTAAAATTTCTAATTGTTTCACTTATTACAAAAAAAGATAATATAGTAGCAGTTCGACAATTTACAATCGTCCTTAAAACTTTTTTGTACAAATTGATTGAAAGATTGTTTAACAACAAGGTTTAAATTCTGAAATTTTTTAGCAATCAAACTTCGTACTAAGGAAAATGTATCTAAACAGGCCTTTAAACAAATTTCCTAACTTGCTTTTGTTAAAAATGTTAAAAAAAGGGGAACCTTCGACACGAAGTGGTCAACCCTTGGAGTTTATTATAACATAAAACTCCATTTAAATCGAATTGGCCTTCGAAAGGAATTTTTGTTTCGAAAGGCATTTTGTATTATTTAATACATTTACAAGATTCTTAGTTTAATGGAATAATCTTAGAAAAATATCAAATGATTTATAAAATGTGAGGAAGCATCCTATGAATGTCGATTTTCATTAAAAAAAATTAAAGTAAATTTTCGAACGTTCATAATGAGCAGGGAGCACTAATAATCAAAACTACAGCTGACTATGAATATTTCAGAAAGTAAATTTAAAATTTTTGAATTTTGTATGAAATTTAAAATTTTTTTGACGTTTACTTTTTCAAACACAAAGAAAATGCAGTGGTAAAGTTTTACGAATTCGCCTTGATACTACATGCATTAGTGTTCCCTAGTAAAAAATTGTGTCCTGTTAGTGTAGTCTTGCAAATAAAATTATATATAAACATCACAATTATCAACGGACTATTCTATTCATAAAAACTATTTTATATTTATTGAGGGCTTATTTATTTATTCAATTGAAAATTTGTCAAATAAGCCCTAAATAAACATAAAATAGTTTCAATATTTTTGGCCAATTACAAACATTTGTATATTTTTTTTAGTTTTTAATTTAGTTTTACTTCTTAAAAAACCACTAATATTCAATATAAATAAAAAATATTTTACATTTAAATGAAAAGATTTAATGCATATGATATAATCGAATGCTTTCCTCTTTTTAATAAATATGTTAAGGTATACTTTGAAAAAGTAATGGTAAAGTTTTATTTCCTTAATTAAAAATAGAAACCCAGGCAGAAATTACGACTTTGCTCAAAATTTATTACCGTCACAACCCTGTAACTACAAAATTTCAATCTTTTTGCAAATCTTGTACTATCACAATACTGAAGATACAAAAAAACAACCTAAGTTATTAAATATAGTATTTACAAAATTACAACACCGACAAAACACTTAAAATTTAGGCATACGATTTTAGTTCCGTGTTGTCGTGTTTGGAATAATCCTATGCAGCTGCAATACTGTTGATACAAATATACAGCTTTAACTAATATTCTGTTGCTGTGTTAAGTTAAAAAAATACAAAAAAGAAATTTCAGTTGAAAAAATTAACGTTTTATTTATTTTAATTAACATACATTAGTATATATATTAAATATATATTACATCCATACATATATGTGTACTTATAAACATTATATACATCAAATACATTTCAAGTCAATTATGTAATAAAGTAATAGCAATTATGTCATCATCAGAGTTTGTTAAAATACATTTTTGTTCAACTGCATTTATATTAAACTCAGCGACATTGTTGTCTAAGTTTTTCACCCTATATAGTCCTATTTCTTTTGATGAAAGCGGATATTCGAAAAATGCATCAACTTCAAGAAAAATGTTACCCCTTAAAAAAATATCGTCTGATTTGTAGTTTAAAAGAGGCTTACTCATAATTTCTTTAACTATTAGTATATATCCATTGTGCAGTAAACATATGTTATCAGGATGGGTTGTTTTAATTTTAAAACCACAAATGTTTACTAAATAAAAACTAACTTCTGATTCAGAGCTGTTCTTAACTTTTCCCAATGAGTACTTAGTATTTTTATTTAAATGATATAATAACGGAACATTGTTTTCTACATTGTTGGAATGAAAAATGTGCAGTTTTCTTTGAATTTGTGCAATTGGATTAGTAGGAGACTTCAAACAAGTTTTAATAAAACGAAGACTGTTCTCGAAATCAAACGCCGAAAATTGTGATAATTCCGCTCCCATATTTATTACATCGTCTGCAATATGAATCAGATTATGAATATTCATTGTCTGTGAATTTTGACCATAAAAATATGGCATTAATTCAACAAATTTAGTCAACATCTTCTTTGAGAAATTCGCTTTTGAAACAGCAAATTTTTTCGATAATAATATACGGCATGATGCTTGTAAAAGTAAAAAATGTCTGTATTGGTTATGGCTTAAAATATTTTTTAAAATTATTGGCCCTGCATATAATAAAAAGAAACGAAATTGCGTAGCTTTCCAATTTCTTATATCTTCTAATTCAAAATATTTTCTCTGGAATTCCACTGTTATATCTTTAGAAATATTAAAAAGGTTTTTTTGTAAAGTTTTAACATTTTCTTGTGTTACAAATGCAATTGAGTTTCTAAAAATTAACTTTTGAAGTAAAAACTTACTAACCCCAAGGTATAACATATGCATTTCATCAAGCACTACAAACTTAATTAAATCAAAGTTTTTTATATCTAACAATGGGCTGTTTTCTTTAGGTAAATGATGTTCAGGATTACTTTTATTTCTAAAAGATATTATGGTACGTTCTTCACAATGAACTTCTTTAAAAGTTCGTGTGCTCTCTATTGTTTCGCCTTTTATCAAACATCTTTCACAGGCGTAAAATCCTGTGTGGCTCTTTGTACATTTTATAAATGCCCGAGCAGGCATATCGCAACAGAAAGCTTTTATTTTAAATGTATACTGCATTCCATTAATTATAATCCCTTTTAAAAATTTTATATTTAGTAAAACACGTGTATCAGCATTCAAAAAAAAATAATAATATAATACCTTCATTAGCAAGGACGTTAGCCTCCGTGACTAAATCAGAAAGAAAATCTCTAGCAGAGTTTGGTTTCGAATTTCCAAAATATAAGCCTATCAGGAATGGTTTTGTCGCGTAATTGGTAGTATACACTTTACCCATTATTGACCAAAATCCTTTTCTAGACTTGTTAAAAATATCCATTCCATCAACATGAACTATTAAATTGATTTCATCCTCACGATAACGACTTGGGCATATTATATCAAGAAGATTTTGTTTTATTCCAAAATATTTAAATTTTCCCAGAGTGTTATCGGAACTTGTCATTATTTTCGCATTGCAAGTTATACTTGAAGTCTCCAGAAGAGTTTTACAACTTTTTGGAAGTGACGTATAACCCTCCGACCTTAAAACTATTAACAAATCGTCAATAGCTTTTTGTGTTAGCGTAGAAAGGTTTCCTAATGCCCAATGCTTGACCTTTTCCTTTATGTCTCCGCTAAGTAAATATTTTAAATTCGATTCCTGTTCCTCAGGTAAGCAGTCACCAATGCTTGATTTATCAGATGTATCCACATCACTGTTACATTGACTACATTCACTATTCACTTCATTATCATATTCACAAACACTTTGGGCATCAATAAACTTTTCCATATCTTCGTTTTTGCAAAACATAGTCATATTTTCTTCTATTTCGCAAATATTTTCAGGTTCTTCTGTGCTTTCAGATAGAATTCTTTGTTACAGAGTAATATTAGGAATAATTTTTTACTTACGTAATTGTTTTTTTATGAATCGATACTTTTTTAATCTTTTGTACGACATTTTAGTTTATTTATTGTTTTTACAAATTAATTTTTAAATAAAAAATATTGTTTGACGTTTCTGATGACGTTTTTGAAGACAAACTTTATAATTGCAAAACAGAGTTACCATTATAGTTTTAACTTAAAAACGTTACGAGAATAATTTAAAATTGGTGTAAAAGAATTAAACAAATTTTAAAGTAATTATTAAAGCAAAAAGAACAACATCAGTATACAATACGAACGCTTTTTTCTCCTAAACCATATCTCCAATGTTAATACATATATTATTAAGTGTTGAACGCATATTACGTTTTTATTGTCTTCTAGTTTTCTATAAAATCGACTATCATGGATACTATCGTTTCCACTAAATGTAGCGTTAAACATATATATTTTCTATTAATTCCAGTATTTTCGCTTGTAACATTATATTAATCAATATTGTTACTTTTTTCACGTTACGTTCAAAAAAAATTTCAAATTATTATTCCAGTGGGTAATTTGGAATTATTAATGTGTAATATAATTTTTTTTGGAAAGGGTAACACTTGTTGTTCATAGTAGCATTTGGTTTAATACTCAATAATTCAGCAACACCAAAATTATAACAGACGTGATTTTTAAATATAAAGTTTTGCATCATTTTAATTAAAATGTATAAACGTAAAAAGAAATCCAATTTTGAAGGCGAAAATGGTATGTACATATACATATATATATGTACATCAATAATATATTTTATAAAATACTTTTCTAATTTAAAACATATTAAGGCATACAAGAATTGTTGGACTCCGTGTTAGGTAACGAAGAGCCCTCGACTTTGAAACAAGCGGACATGATGAAAAAAAGGCGTAGAGGTAAATATAAAATTTATTTGTTTAATAGTTTACATTAAATGCTAAAATTTTTAAAATAAGTCATGTGTAAAGATTCGAAAGACGTTTTTTCTTTATGTTTCCAGGATCATCTGACACAATAAAAGCTGCAAGCCATAACGAAACAACAAAAGATTCCTCTGGTAAAATATTAAAATTTTTCTATATAAAGACGTTTAGTAATTACAAAACTATATATATCTTATTTTTATTTAGAGATTGCAGAATTTACGACGGAAGTAAGGAATATGCTTCATCAAATGTCTGCTGATATCAAAAGTCTAAAAAGAAGCCACATTTACGAAATAAGAAAACTTGAGGACAAAATTGGCTTCTATTTTTCTTCTCAAAGTGATTCAAGATCGTTGAGTGAGCTGAAAAGCTTCTTAAATATTGATGAGCCCTTAAAAACTTTGCAATCTTTTAAAGACTTGGAAATAAAACTGGAAACTGAAAAAGAATCTTTAGATGCGTTGGTAAGTTGTTTTATCTTTTTATTTTATTCGTATTTTTTACATTAATTTTTATTTCAAAAGCGTGAAGTAGTGGGCTATAAAGTTAGAGCAAAGTGTTTGACGGAAGCTATCAACAATTTCTTGTCGTTTTTGTTACATCCACAACTGCAAGTACAATTTAGTGCTTGCGGAAAGCTTAATAAGGGAGTAATTAAAGAAAACTTTAGTTTGACGATTATATATAGTATTTTAAAAGGTATGAATATTTACTTTTCTGAGTACATTGCTTTATTTTAGTTAGATACATACACACAAATAATAAAAATCAACATATGTACTTATATTAATGCATGCAATTATGTATATATTTATGTTATAGATTATCTCCTTATGCAGTTTACAGCAGAAACAGAGTCAACTATTTTATCAAAAACGAGTCGATGGTTTGCAAATTCTAAAGAGAGGTACATTGGAAGAAACTGTAAGAATTAGTTAATGAAAAATTGAAATCCTTTTTGCATTTTAATAATACGTATTGTTTTAACAATTGGATGAATTTTTAAAAATAAAACTTTTGAGAATTAAATTAAAAGTTATAAAAATGTTTTCTTATTTAAGAAGTATTGCTAGGATACAAAGTTTTTAAATATAAAGCATTGTAAAGAAACTAAATTTTTACTTGATCAACATTAGATCAAAGTCAATGTGCCTGCTTTATTCACAACGTTCCAGTGTTGCGTGCTTATATTTACGGTGTTGTAGTAATATTGAAACAGGAGTCGGGTGGCGCTCATTTGCCGTATCATTTCAATATTGTGACTATATTGCATACATGTCATTCCAATATTGTATATTTGAATTAACAATATTGTGGCAACATAAAAACCAAGAGTCGAAAGATGCTCATTTGGCGTTATCATTTCAACATTGTGACAAAATTGTAATTTTGAAAAACAGTATGTTGTTTTGATATTGAGAGCCCTCTACCAAAGTCGATACAATGTCGTGCTGATTGTCTTTTTCTGCCTGGGTTATTGTACTCCTTGACGAAACAAATCGATGCCTAGACAAATGCCAAAAACTAAATTAAAAAAACGGTATTTTTATACTCGTTTTTTTTTTATATACTGAGTTTGACAAGACATAGATTTGTCTCGTCAAGACGTACTTTTTTTAAACCTAGTCATTACTAATATATTTCTACAGAAAAATTGTCAAATAAGCCCTTAATAAACATAAAATAATTTTTTTAAACAAGGCTGTAATATTTTTATGACTTATAATTTCCCAGGCAGAAAAAGACAATCAGCACGACATTGTATCGACTTTGGTAGAGGGCTCTCAATATCAAAACAACATACTGTTTTTCAAAATTACAATTTTGTCACAATGTTGAAATGATAACGCCAAATGAGCATCTTTCGACTCTTGGTTTTTATGTTGCCACAATATTGTTAATTCAAATATACAATATTGGAATGACATGTATGCAATATAGTCACAATATTGAAATGATACGGCAAATGAGCGCCACCCGACTCCTGTTTCAATATTACTACAACACCGTAAATATAAGCACGCAACACTGGAACGTTGTGAATAAAGCAGGCACATTGACTTTGATCTAATGTTGATCAAGTAAAAATTTAGTTTCTTTACAATGCTTTATATTTAAAAACTTTGTATCCTAGCAATACTTCTTAAATAAGAAAACATTTTTATAACTTTTAATTTAATTCTCAAAAGTTTTATTTTTAAAAATTCATCCAATTGTTAAAACAATACGTATTATTAAAATGCAAAAAGGATTTCAATTTTTCATTAACTAATTCTTACAGTTTCTTCCAATGTACCTCTCTTTAGAATTTGCAAACCATCGACTCGTTTTTGATAAAATAGTTGACTCTGTTTCTGCTGTAAACTGCATAAGGAGATAATCTATAACATAAATATATACATAATTGCATGCATTAATATAAGTACATATGTTGATTTTTATTATTTGTGTGTATGTATCTAACTAAAATAAAGCAATGTACTCAGAAAAGTAAATATTCATACCTTTTAAAATACTATATATAATCGTCAAACTAAAGTTTTCTTTAATTACTCCCTTATTAAGCTTTCCGCAAGCACTAAATTGTACTTGCAGTTGTGGATGTAACAAAAACGACAAGAAATTGTTGATAGCTTCCGTCAAACACTTTGCTCTAACTTTATAGCCCACTACTTCACGCTTTTGAAATAAAAATTAATGTAAAAAATACGAATAAAATAAAAAGATAAAACAACTTACCAACGCATCTAAAGATTCTTTTTCAGTTTCCAGTTTTATTTCCAAGTCTTTAAAAGATTGCAAAGTTTTTAAGGGCTCATCAATATTTAAGAAGCTTTTCAGCTCACTCAACGATCTTGAATCACTTTGAGAAGAAAAATAGAAGCCAATTTTGTCCTCAAGTTTTCTTATTTCGTAAATGTGGCTTCTTTTTAGACTTTTGATATCAGCAGACATTTGATGAAGCATATTCCTTACTTCCGTCGTAAATTCTGCAATCTCTAAATAAAAATAAGATATATATAGTTTTGTAATTACTAAACGTCTTTATATAGAAAAATTTTAATATTTTACCAGAGGAATCTTTTGTTGTTTTATTATGGCTTGCACTTATTATTGTGTCAGATGATCCTGGTAAACATAAAGAAAAAATGTCTTTAGAATCTTTACACATGACTTATTTTAAAAATTGTAGCAATTAATGTAAACTATTAAACAAATAAATATTATATTTACCTCTACGCCTTTTTTTCATCATGTCCGCTTGTTTCAAAGTCGAGGGCTGTTCGTTATCTAACACGGAGTCCAACAATTCTTGTATGCCTTAATATTTTTTAAATTAGAAAAATATTTTATAAAATATATTATTGATGTATATGTATGTATATGTACATACCATTTTCGCCTTTAAAATTTGATTTCTTTTTACGTTTATACATTTTAATTAAAATGATGCAAAACTTTATATTTAAAAATCACGTCTGTTATAATTTTGGTGTTGCTGAATTATTGAGTATTAAACCAAATGCTACTATGAACAAAAACTGTTACCCTTTCCAAAGAAAATTAAATTACACATTAATATTTCCAAATTACCCACTGGAATAATAATTTGAAATATTTATTTGAACGTAACGTGAAAAAGTAACAATATTGATTAATATAATATTGCAAGCGAAAATACTGGAATTTATAGAAAATATATATGTTTAACGCTACATTTAGTGGAAACGATAGTATCCATGACAGTCGATTTTATAGAAAACTAGAAGACAATAAAAACGTAATATGCGTTCAATACTTAATAATATATGTATTTACATTGGGGATATGGTTTAGGAGAAAAAAGCGTTCGTATTGTATACTGATGTTCTTTTTGCTTTAATAATTACTTTAAAATTTGTTTAATTCTTTTACACCAATTTTTAATTATTCTCGTAACGTTTTTAAGTTAAAACTATAATGGTAACTCTGTTTTGCAATTATAAAGTTTGTCTTCAAAAACGTCATCAGAAACGTCAATCAATATTTTTTATTTAAAAATTAATTTGTAAAAACAAAAAATAAACTAAAATGTCGTACAAAAGATTGAAAAAGTATCGATTCATAAAAAAACAATTACGTAAGTTAAAAATTATTCCTAATATTACTCTGTAACAAAGAATTCTATCTGAAAGCACAGAAGAACCTGGAAATATTTGCGAAATAGAAGAAAATATGACTATGTTTTGCAAAAACGAAGATATGGAAAAGTTTATTGATGCCCAAAGTGTTTGTGAATATGATAATGAAGTGAATAGTGAATGTAGTCAAAGTAACAGTGATGTGGATACATCTGATAAATCAAGCATTGGTGACTGCTTACCTGAGGAACAGGAATCGAATTTAAAATATTTACTTAGCGGAGACATAAAGGAAAAGGTCAAGCATTGGGCATTAGGAAACCTTTCTACGCTAACACAAAAAGCTATTGACGATTTGTTAATAGTTTTAAGGTCGGAGGGTTATACGTCACTTCCAAAAAGTTGTAAAACTCTTCTGGAGACTTCAAGTATAACTTGCAATGCGAAAATAATGACAAGTTCCGATAACACTCTGGGAAAATTTAAATATTTTGGAATAAAACAAAATCTTCTTGATATAATATGCCCAAGTCGTTATCGTGAGGATGAAATCAATTTAATAGTTCATGTTGATGGAATGGATATTTTTAACAAGTCCAGAAAAGGATTTTGGTCAATAATGGGTAAAGTGTATACTACCAATTACGCGACAAAACCATTCCTGATAGGCTTATATTTTGGAAATTCGAAACCAAACTCTGCTAGAGATTTTCTTTCTGATTTAGTCACGGAGGCTAACGTCCTTGCTAATGAAGGTATTATATTATTATTTTTTTTGAATGCTGATACACGTGTTTTACTAAATATAAAATTTTTTAAAGGGATTACAATTAATGGAATGCAGTATACATTTAAAATAAAAGCTTTCTGTTGCGATATGCCTGCTCGGGCATTTATAAAATGTACAAAGAGCCACACAGGATTTTACGCCTGCGAAAGATGTTTGATAAAAGGCGAAACAATAGAGAGCACACGAACTTTTAAAGAAGTTCATTGTGAAGAACGTACCATAATATCTTTTAGAAATAAAAGTAATCCTGAACATCATTTACCTAAAGAAAACAGCCCATTGTTAGATATAAAAAACTTTGATTTAATTAAGTTTGTAGTGCTTGATGAAATGCATATGTTATACCTTGGGGTTAGTAAGTTTTTACTTCAAAAGTTAATTTTTAAAAACTCAATTGCATTTGTAACACAAGAAAATGTAAGAACTTTACAAAAAAACCTTTTTAATATTTCTAAAGATATAACAGTGGAATTCCAGAGAAAATATTTTGAATTAGAAGATATAAGGAATTGGAAAGCTACGCAATTTCGTTTCTTTTTATTATATGCAGGGCCAATAATTTTAAAAAATATTTTAAGCCATAACCAATACAGACATTTTTTACTTTTACAAGCATCATGCCGTATATTATTATCGAAAAAATTTGCTGTTTCAAAAGCGAATTTCTCAAAGAAGATGTTGACTAAATTTGTTGAATTAATGCCATATTTTTATGGTCAAAATTCACAGACAATGAATATTCATAATCTGATTCATATTGCAGACGATGTAATAAATATGGGAGCGGAATTATCACAATTTTCGGCGTTTGATTTCGAGAACAGTCTTCGTTTTATTAAAACTTGTTTAAAGTCTCCTACTAATCCAATTGCACAAATTCAAAGAAAACTGCACATTTTTCATTCCAACAATTTAGAAAACAATGTTCCGTTATTATATCATTTAAATAAAAATACTAAGTACTCATTGGGAAAAGTTAAGAACAGCTCTGAATCAGAAGTTAGTTTTTCTTTAGTAAACATTTGTGGTTTTAAAATTAAAACAACCCATCCTGATAACATATGTTTACTGCACAATGGATATATATTAATAGTTAAAGAAATTATGAGTAAGCCTCTTTTAAACTACAAATCTGACGATATTTTTTTAAGGGGTAACATTTTTCTTGAAGTTGATGCATTTTTCGAATATCCACTTTCATCAAAAGAAATAGGACTATATAGGGTGAAAAGCTTAGACAACAATGTCGCTGAGTTTAATATAAATGCAGTTGAACAAAAATGTATTTTAACAAAATTTGATGATGACATAATTGCTATTACTTTATTACATAATTGACTTGTAATGTATTTGATGTATATAATGTTTATAAGTACACATAGATGTATGCATGTAATATATATACCTATGTATGTTAATTAAAAGAAATAAAACGTTAATTTTTTCAACTGAAATTTCTTTTTTGTATTTTTTTAACTTAACACAGCAACAGAATATTAGTTAAAGCTGTATATTTGTATCAACAGTATTGCAGCTGCATAGGATTATTCCAAACACGACAACACGGAACTAAAATCGTATGCCTAAATTTTAAGTGTTTTGTCGGTGTTGTAATTTTGTAAATACTATATTTAATAACTTAGGTTGTTTTTTTGTATCTTCAGTATTGTGATAGTACAAGATTTGCAAAAAGATTGAAATTTTGTAGTTACAGGGTTGTGACGGTAATAAATTTTGAGCAAAGTCGTAATTTCTGCCTGGGAAGTCACGAATTATTGTTAGGACATAATGTCATAACAGCGTTGCTTAAAACTTGTTCTCACGGTGCTAAAAAAAGTGAACATCAGTGGTATTTAGGAAATCTTAAGTAGGGCTTTAAAAACATAAAATAATATTCATAAATATTCTCCTTAACAAATAAACGATTATTAAAACAACTTAAAAAAATATTCTGTATAAAAATAAGTATTTTTAATAAAAGTCCAAGCAAATAAATAAGGGATTTACCAAAATTAAGCAAAAGGTAGTTTTATTTTTAAATTGTAAAGTATTACTTTAGAAAAAAATTAAAAAAACTAAGCAGTTACTTTAAAACGCATCGGACATATGTATAATTTATAAAGACTCACAATTTGTCAAATTCCTCTTAACTGCAAATGTCACGGCTACACAATTGACGTTAACTTTCAAATTAAACTGCTGTCAAAATATATTCCAGCAAAAGAGCATTCTAATCATTAAAAAAAAACATCGATGAATTTAACACGTGCTTGTCATAGGAGGTAAGTGATTCAAGAAGCTTAAAAGTTAAAATTCTTAATTTATTTCTTTGTCATTATAGACTGTTTTTTAAAAAATTCATTTTGTGTTATTTCTTGACATCTTTTAGCATACTTAGATATTGTATAAAGATTTAGAAAACTAAATTCAGGAGCTGCTTGGTATTCCAACTTTAAATTTTTTTGCTAAGAATTGTAATGGTATTGGGCTTTTCAAGAATATAGATAGCATGTAGACTTCAACACAACCCTCAAAATAAATACCTTTCGGTACAAGTTGTTGATGTCAAACTAAAATTTTTTCGGTTAAAAACTGATAACGTCGATAGGGGAAAAGTATTTCGCATAAAACAGTCCAGAAAAAATCCTTAACGAAAATCTTGTTGCGTTTAAATAAACTGAATTTGGTTCATGTTGTTAAATATTCTGACCCAATGTGGGTAAAAATTCTTGAATTTAATTTTTTAGACTTCTCATCTCAAAAATTCTTATAAAACACAAAAATGTTGAAAAAAGTACTTTTTGTCCACTTTACTAACTTCGGACTTCAATCTATCTGGATTAAGAAAAATGCCTAAAAGTACTTGTTTTACACCTTGCTGACTTTCGAATTTTATTTGGTTTAATAGTCGTTAACTTATATTGCAAGACTTCTAATCCGGAAAAATGGAAAAAGTACCAAAAATGTGAAAAAAGTAATTTTTAACTAAGCAATTTATTGATTTTTGATCTCATCCTGGGTCAAAAGTAGTGTAATTTGGGTTTTCCACTAAAATTTTACAATATGCAAGAAGTGCCAAGAAAAGTTTTTGATCATTTAATTGACTTCTGGCCCCAATCAGGGTCAAACGACCTTTATTTCATGTTTCTAGAATAAATGCAAAACAGTATCAAAAATTTGAAAAGGTACTTTTTGCCAATTTCGCTCAATCTAGGTCAACAAACTTTGAATTTATATTCCCAGTCATAAAATCAAAAAAATACAACAAAAGTACTAAAAATGTGATAAAAGTTTTTCTGTCTACTTTTTTTGTTGACTTTAAATGTCAATATAGGTTCAGGCTCATAATATAAAAAAGTTCAAAAAGTACTTTTTAAGCACTTGTCTTTCGACCTCAATCTGTATCAAAAGTAGTTATTTTCATATTTTCCCAAAAAATTGGGAAAAATACTAAATATAGGAAAAAGTACTTTTTGTCCATTAAGTTGACTTTCGGTCTTAAACGCGTTCATAGCCGTCTCTCCTTTCATCACAAGCATCACTACTTTTGAACCCTAAGTGATACAAGTCTTAAAAAAATCCATTTTTTTTCAAGACAAATCATTTCAGAAGTAAAAAAAGTGTTAATATATAAATTCTACCATTTTTTCTTTTACTTCTTAGGTTCCAAAATTAAAAAAAAAAAACAATATCAAAACCAGTATGTATGTATGTATGTATTTTTTATTGAATTAATTAGTTACAAAAAGTACCGAAAAAGTTCCAAAACATAATTTTTACTCATTTTTTTAACCATTTTTTTATTCCTTAAAACAAAATTTCAAAAAAGTACAAAAAAATTACACATTTATTTGAGATCAATGCAATTTAAATTATGGTTATATCTTTAATGGTTTAAAAGTAACAAAATTGATAAGGCAGTAACAAAGCCACGGCTCCAATAATTTTTTTAAGCAAAATACAACACTTTAAACTTTGCTTCAATATACCTTTTGTGTAAAAATTTTTAGGCAAAAAAATAAAAACGCATGGCACATCCATTTCGAGAAAAACCATAAATTAAAAAAAGACACACTGGAATTGTTTTAAAATAAAACGGTCGAACAGAAATTTTTTCAATAAAATTTTAAATTTTTCAAAAATATTTTTACGTTATTTAGGGCCTAATTGCGTAAAACGCAACGCATAATAACGCAAACAATTGTATGGAAAAAATTTAAAAAACTTTTCCATACATTTTGTTTTTGTTTTAGGGCGTTGAGTTTTAGGAAGTAAGGGGGTAAGATTTAAAAAAAATAACAAAAATTTATTGATTGATTCATTAAGTTAAAGTGCGACTTAAGTGTGTTTATTTTATGAAAATAAAATCGTTGGAGGTTTTTATTATTTTTACGCCGTATAACTACATTTTACTGTATTTTTGTATTTATTCACGTTGTTGAATTGTAAATATCGCAAAACTGTGAAGTTGTGAATAAGAAGAAGTTTGAAGCTAGACATCTTCCAAAATCATCGAGGTAGCAAAAAATTAATTGCGGAATTGAGAAAGGACGCATCAATGATATAAAATCAATTTTAAACTCAATTTTTTGGAAAATAGAAACTACAGGACGATTAGTTGTTTAGTTTAGTCAGTTTTGGCCGATGCTATGATGATTTATTTCATATATCGTACAACGTGAATTTCTTATCAAGGAAAGTTGTTTTAGTTTAATTTTTGTTTTAAAATTGGTCTTTATAATTGGCGTCTTTCAGAATTTTAGCAAATTCAAATTTGACCCTTTCTCTTTCTGAACGTGGCATAGCTCGTAAACAGTCCACCAAAGAGAGACAGTATAATTCAATTGGATCACTATTAACAGTGATTTCGCCCCTTCCATTGTTTGTCTGTAACTGATCGTCGGGTGATAAAATTAACTGACGTTTTATGAATGAAGTTTGTGGCAATGGCTGTATCGTTAGCTCGGATTTTATTTTGTCATTACCATTGCAAGAATATAATTGATTATCAATATTTGGCTTTGATGCTGTTAATATTGGTGTTAACGAAGGCGATGATTCATTTGAACCATGAGAGTTTGTTGGAGATTTTAAACGTTTGGTATTTTTATATGTTTTGTGAATTGTTAATTCTGAACGTGTATTATTTGTGATTGTTTTATCAATTGATTCTAAAATATCCGGTTTACAATAAGCATCTTGTTGGCTGAGCTGGGTAACATCGCTCATTGGAGTTAAAAAAGCTGAAACATCAGGCAAAAACTCTTCATATTCATCTTCGCTTCTGTCTAGTTCAATAACTTCATAAGAATTACTAGCAGCTGCCAAATTGTCTGGATACATGTAGCTGTTGCTATCATCACTGAAAATATATTAGATGTGTACTTTTTCTTTAATTTTATGTTGGACACGCTTATAAAAAAAATTGTTTGCCACTTACGATCCGTTTAATGCGGGTTTAGTCGAAGTTGTACCATCTCTACGGTAAGCCGTATACTTCAGAAATGACAAATCTTCTGTGGATCTTCTCTTTCTTATATTTGCATTAACAGTGCCAGTCTCAAGGCACTTTTGCTCCTGCAGATAATTGTATCGTATATTTTTCCATTTGGTTTGCAAAAACTGAGCTGAAATTAATAAATAATATATGATAATATAACTATTTATTCAGTTGTACAAACAAAACAACCCTCTGAACATTTTTAAACATGAAAAAATTTAATTTGTATTACTTACATGGAGCGGCTAGTTCTTTGGCAATTTTATCCCAAATTGCCACACGAACTTGTGTTCTGCGGTAATGCGTATGTCCAGCATCATAAATGGCTGGGTTTTCTTTAACCAACTTAATCAAGCGATCATCTAAAATTTTTAAATAATATGTATCAAAAACCACCCCTTCTATTGAAAGGTCTAAATTTTATTTAATACTTTTTTTATAACCTACCAAATTCTGGTCCGTATAGTTCCCGATTCATTTGTGATAGAATCTGAATTGGATAATAGTATATTTATTTTGTGTTAAAACTATTTTAAGGTAAAAAAAAAATCCAAATTATCTTACTTTTTCTCAATGCTTATTGATCCTGGCTAAGAACAAATAATTTATTTTCAATATATTTCTTCACTCTTGCCTGTCGATTGCGAAATGTTTTGTTTTTGCTCTTCCTGTTCTTAATCATTACATTTTTGTGGAATACGCGCATGTCCTCGACTGGTGTTTTGGTAAACCATTTAAATTTGTATATGTTTTACATGACACATACTATGTATGCATGTAAGGAATAAAATTTCGTTTTAAGCTTGGCAAATTAAATGTGTAAAAGGTATAAATGTCGGTCGAAATATATATGGTTTTTAAAACATTTCAAGCTACCGGTAGATTAACAATTCTAATAAATTCATTATATGAGAGTTTTACATAATTATTCCTTGTACACAAGGTATCATGGTGGAATTATCTTGACCAGGTGGTGTTATGAGCACAGCTGATATACTTTATTCATGCAAGTATCGTGGCTAGGTTGTCAAAGTTGTTTACTTTTACATATCTTTTTTGAAACCTGAGCCAACGAAAACTTCATGGTGAAATAATCGTACCAGGGGCCAAATCGTCACATTCGATTCGAATCGAAATTTAAAAATTCTTATTAGAATTCCTATACTAAAAGCATTGACAACTCGATCAATCGAGTAAGTTTTCCATTCGAATCGAATGTGACGATTTGGCCCCAGGTGGTGTTACAAGCACAGCTGATCTACTTTTTTCATGCATAAATCGAGGCTGGGTAGTCAAAGTTGTTTACTTTTACATATCTTTTTTTGACAACAGAGCCAACGAAAACTACAACAAAAACGAAAATTATATTCACCAAATTTTGTTGTTGTAGAATCGACACCACCTGATACTCATAATTGCGCCATGGAAAATTTTATTCACAATTTTGTTGTTGTAGAATCACCACCACCTGATACATTATTGCGCCATGCAAGGTATCATGGAGGAATTATTTTGACCAGGTGGTGTTACGAGCACAGCTAATCTACTTTTTTCATGCATATATCGTGGCTTGGTTGTCAAAGTTGTTTACTATTACATATCTTTTTTTGACAACTGAGCCAACGAAAACTACAACAAAAACGAAATTTTTATTCACCAAATACTGTTGCTGTAGAATCACCACCACCTGATAAATTATTGTGCCATGATGTTGAGCATGGTACAATTACCTTCCAAGGTAGTATCGATTCAACAGCTGACTATATTTTGCTGGAGTTTTTACACTCTCTAAATCTGTCAAACAGTACATTTTTTGACATAAACGGGGATGCTTTTACAACAACTTCATAAATTTGGTATCGAGTTTGTTGTAGTTGTTGCCGTAACGATAGTACCTTTAAGGGTAATTGTACCATGACGTTGAGGTTGTTTTTGTAGAAGTTAAGCTGCCACCTTGTTTATATTCACCTTGACTGCATACTTATTGTCGTGTGGGGTTTTATTTGCCTCATTGCACATTTTCAAAAATATTGAGTTGAGATGAATTATATATACCTATATTCCATTAATGCGTCCTTTTTTAAATGTGCATATTTTTTTTTGTATTTTGATTAAATTGGAAAATGTAAAACACCAAACTTTTTTCATACCCACAACCTCTCTGTTAACTTAAGGTTGTTTTGCTCTTTTATTTACTTTTTGCGATATTTGCAATCAAACAACGTTAATCAACACAAATGTACAATAAAACAGTGTGGATAATGAACAAATTAGAGACTTGTATGTTTGAAAATAAAACGGTTATGAAACGTGAAAAGTAGACTGCAGAACACCAATAACTCAAACTGAAAGAATTTCAAACTCAAAGTGGAATGCAGAACATGCTTGCATAACTCCTTCTTTAAATCACATAGCTTTGCTCCTCGAATACCTAATTACATTGAAATTACATTAGGAAAAAAATACTGGTGTGGGCCTGCTTACACATATATATCTATGCCTTAGCATTACTTGCTTATTCCAAACCACCTTTTTGCCCTTCAGTGCTTACACATTAAGCACGTTAAATTATTTTTCTGCTAATTCTCTATAGCACCTTATTTTTTTTTTTGCTTTCCAGTTCAGCTCAATTGCTTGAAAACCGAAGCGTTATGAACAAGATTTTTTTAAGAAAATTGATCTTTTTTAAATGAGTTAACTTAAGCCGATTTATTTAATCAATTATTTTCATTATTAAATTATTTATTTTTCACATTTTTATTATATATAATAATATTGTAATTAAAATTAATATTTATTTATTTCAATTAATTTTTCAAATGATAATATTCAAGTGTTTGTTTATTATTGTTTAAATTTTTGAAAAAAAAAAACATTTTTCTTGAAGAAAGCCCAAAATTGTTATAATGATATTTCATTAAAAAAAACAAAAAATATTAGTGTTGTTCTTATAACATTTAGTATTTGTTACTCGGTTAATAACTAAAATACATATTTTCTTGTTACACTGTTATTTGGTTATATTTTTTGACCAAATAAATTTATGGGTAATTGAAAGGAGTAACAATGAGAAATGCGTTAGAAACTTCACTAATAAAAAAAACATAAATTAAACAAAAAAAAAGGCAATGAAAAATGTCCATTTATAATACGATATTAACATATATTTATCGTCACCTGAAATACAAAAAGGTCAATCATAATTTTTAACATTACAGGAGATGGGTAAAGATGTGAACTTTAATGCGATGTGCCAATTCAACAAACTAAACTTTTATTTTTTTGCTATAAGTTCCTTTCTTTGCATTTCAGGTTACGATATAAGAGATAGGTTATTCATAGGTGAAATAATATATTACATAATACAAAAAATAAACTATATACTTTACAGTATTGTGAAAAAGCAAAACCTAAAGTCGAATGCAATTTAAAGATTTAAGTTGTTTACCTTTTTTGTATATGAATCTTAAACTACTTTTGTTTTCGAATGTTTGTTTATTGAAAAAATGTTTTTTCTCTCTTTGTGTAGCAACAGTCCTGTCAATGATTTTAGTGTTGGTTGGTATATTTCCTTTAATTTTTTTACCAATATTTTAGCTTGGGTGGAAGGGATTTGGGATGGATTAATTGTTGGGCACAAAGTTTTTTTTTTTTATTTTATCAAAGGACTACATTTTTATTTTTGATAGTTTTAAATTTCGCTTATTTTATTTATTTTTTTATGATTAAATTAATTCTATACAGTCAAATCGGTTGTATTTTTGTTTAAATGTAGAAGGATAGCAACAGGGAAAGAAAAAGTAAAAACAAAAAAGAATGTATATCATGATTTTGTATGTGTTATGTGATAAGTGAAGACTTGCGGGCGTTGTGTGCTGCTGCTGCATGCTAAAGTGTTATCTTTTATTTTAGTTGTTGCGGTTGTATATTTGGAAGGTAGATCATTAAAAGATCTCAAAAATATTAAATATTTACCACCATCAACCTTCCCTTTTTATAGAGCTTGGTGTTTCTGCTAAGCCTTTCACTTTAAGGCGATCAGCTGTCTTTAGAAATGCAGGTAACTGTTCTTGTGACACATTTACTTCGCCAGCATACATAAACTCTAAAATAGCTTGCAGATGTATGTAGGAAACATCTTTGAGTATAATAATAGGATGTTTGGATGGATTTTCCTGTAAAAAAAAATAAGAATTTTTTTAAAAAAAAATTTTTTTTTCCTAAAATTATTTTTAAAATTTTAATGTTAATTTTAAGCGCAGAAAGCGGGCAAACACGGAAACTTTGCTATTTTTTTCTTCTTTTTTGTAACTACTTTACCTCAAGCAATGCTTTAAAGTACGGACTACATGCCGATAAGACCATTTTATGTGCTTTACATGTTTGTCCTTCGCAAGCAAGAGTTACCTAAAAGAAATATATAAATTATTATTCATTTAAAACTTAAAATAATTTTGAAACACTTACATCTGTAAAACTTTTCTCATCTCTTAAATGTCGAAACGATGTCACCATATTTGTTTGAAAATCGTTCCATTTTAAAAAGAATTGTTGGTCGGACGACATCATTAAAAAGCCGTTTTTTTTATTTTTATTCGTTTAAATGTTGAAAAAAAGTTTGTATTAAACCCCTTAAGATTTAGTTTATCTCAGCCAGTTATTAATGAAATTAAAACAATACCCTTGGTAGAAGGACAAGCCAAAGATAAGTTATATGTTACTTCAATGTTTTGCAAGAATATCTCGTTAAACACAACATGCAAATTCAAGAATTTAACAATATTTGGTTGAAATTCGGCCCAAAACAATCCACAAGAGCGGCTGTAATTAAAATTAAGAAAATTAAAAATTTATTTTAATGGATTGATTATTATTATTTTATATATGTTATTCGATTTTAATATTTTCTTAAATAATTTTAGAGTTTTTCCACCAAATTTCAGAAATGGTTGATATATAGTTGATGGTTAATATAAAAAGGGGAAACAGTGAAATAAAAACGGTTCATAACATTTATAAAACTTTGCACATAAAAAAGTTTAATAATTCTACTTTTTTTAGGAAACTACAGTTATGTACGTCTTTTTTAGAGATTAACATTTTTTGGTTCTTGTGTTAAATTATTATTTTAAAGACTTTTAATCGATTGGTTGTGTCCTTAAATATGCATTCTTTTTTAAATATGTACTAATAAAAAAATATTAACTCTCGTGCATATATTAGTCTAGAACGTTGTTTGTAACAATTATAAAAATTTGTTTTCGTAAGTTTTTCGTAAGCGTGTGTTTGATTTATTTAATGCAAAAAAAGTGCAGAAAATACCTTGAAAAGTGAAAGGCAAGTTAAAATTGATGTTTATATTGCGAAATGTACTATACATACATATGTACATACGCATAACAGTATTAAAATTAGAGATAAGCGATCCTTCTGTACCTGTGATTTTGTACCTGTAACTTGAAAATAACTGGTAACTACAGTGAGTGTGCATGTTAACTACTTTTACTTGTGATAAAATAACAATTAATGTTATTTAAAGTAATATTTTTATTTGTGGTAAATAACAAACTGCAATCACAGTCACTGTATAAAATAACAGTGACTTACAAATCAAGTTAACTATTCAAAGTGATCTCTAAAAATCTCGGGATCGCTCATCCCTAAATATTTTCTTGAATTTTCGTGACTTCTAGAATCAATATGCAAATAGCAAATATAAGAATAATTTTAAAAAAATTTCAGTTAAAACAAATAAAAAAACTATATTCGTTATATAAACACCCTTTCACCACAATTTTTTTTATATTAGGTACCACTGTTAGAAGTTTAAAATGCCTACGAGATACGATTATTAATAGAAAAGTTAACAATAAAAATAGAAAAGTGAACGCAATCCTGAGATCTTAAAATTATTTATTTTATTAATTTATTTGCAGTTAATGTGGCTAAATTCAATTTCTGGGAGTTAGACTTCTATTGGACCAATGATAAATTATGATCGCATCATTATAGTATGGATATGGAGCTATGGGAAAATAAAGACCAACAATATATTTATTGGGCGTAATAGTTGATGCCTTTAAGTTATGCACGCCAGTCCTACTTTTTTAAATTAAGTCTTTTGAATATTACCATCTTCAAAAGACTTAATCCCATACAAAACAACTTTTTTTAATTAAAATCTTAGTCACAACAAAAATTTTCAAGCAGAGTCTTAAGCTTTGAAAACAATGGCATTTGATGACTTACAATTAAGTAAATATTTAAGACTAGGGTTTCTTGTCCTACATAATTGTTTAAATTATTAAATAAAAATTTTACCAAGTTTAGTCTCATTTAAAAAAATTTATTCTTTTGGCTTTTTAAAAGAAGTCGCATACCTACATATAACAATAAAATTTAGCAGTAAACTGGTATTTTCCGATAGTTGAATGAGTTGAGAAAGGCCGAATAACCGGTTTTTTACTTTAGTTAAGCCTGTTTTTAATTATGTATAACTTCGTTTTATTTCATAAACTTTTTACATTTTCTTGTAAATGTTTTAACATTTCAAACACGGTTTTTACAAATGTTATGTCAGTTATTTGTTCACATCCATATCTACAAATACAATTTAATATCGTTTATATGAAAACAATGATGAGTAGGATGACTGACGAGAAAAATGAATTGTTTACTTCCTATTTTGTTATTTATTGCTAAATATGTATGTGTGTGTGTGCGTGTTATTAAGTTTGCTTTTTTTTGCTTTCACAATTGTGCTTAGATTACATAGAAGGTGTTTCTTTTGCCATAAATGTGCAAAGGGCGCACTTGCAGACATAAATCGATAATTTTTTTGTATTTATGTTTCTTATTGCTTTTTAAACACCGCAAAGTTTGTCTTACTCTTAACTAAAAGCGACCAGTATTTTGTCCATCTACTTGTACCCAGTAAAAAAAGTGGGGAAAAGTAGAAAAAACCGAACTTGCAAACTTTAATCACATCAAATTTTGTTGAAAGCCCAATAAATTTTTACATAGAGTTGTCATTAAAGGGATGCTATTTAGTTTTGCAGAATGAAAACCGCATTTAATAGCACTTTGGATGCTAAATTGTTGTTAAGATGTGTGAAAAACCACCTTTATAAGAGTTATTTTTTTAAGCTTAAATACAATAAATCTACTAAATATTTTTAAAGAAATGTTAAGTACACAATTTATATTAAAAATGGCTCGCCAGCCCCTATGTCGTCGTTCAGAAAAGGGCCATTCATAAAACTCATTTGCAGGCACTATTCCGAAGCATATCTTAAACCGTTTAACTAAATTTAAAATAAAAACTCCGAAAAACAAAGGTTAATACCAGGGATTGAAAGTAATCAGAATATTCCCTTATCGCTATGTGAAGGCAATAACAATCGGCAACTCCATATTTCAGAAGGACTTATAGCTGGTTTAAGATGACTGTCAGCCACCGCCTAAAGTATCCTTTATATGGTTGCGGCCGCCATATTTCCCCCCTTCTTGTTTTGCTGCTGCTAATTTTGTCTATTCTTGTAAAAAATTTCTACAATGCAAATGGATTTTTAAATTAACCTGAATTACACATGAAAGCAATTTTCAACATTTTCAACAAAATTTCATAGTTGTTAGCAAGGTACACTAATACTGGTAATGTTAAGAGCTCAGCTGATTAGGAATCGTCTTGAAAGTTTGTGAAAGTGATTGGCAGCTTTATTAATTATATTTGAAATTGAAAATTTTTTCGAAATTCACTTTTTCAAATTCGCCTTGATACTACCTGTATTAGTGTTCCCTGGTTGTTAGTTTTAAATCAATATCGTTAGCTAAAATAAAAAAAAGTAACTAATAAAAATTAGAGATTAAGTTTTTTTACTGAGTATTATAGATGTCATTAAAATTAAAAAAAAAAAAACATTTTTATCTTATTTACACATTTTTTCTACCTATAGTTTACATAGTTTTTTTAACTGTTTAAATAATTTCATTAAGACTTTTCAACCATTTTTCTGAATGTTTTAAATTTTTACTTTACAACAAAGTTTTTTTACTTCTGTAAAATTATATTATTCTAAGCTACGCCTTTTTTCATTTAAACTAATATATATATGTATATGTACATTTCGCTACCTTAATAAAGAAAGGCCCTAACTCGTATTTTTTGAAAAGCCCAGATTTTTGTTTACTTCAATAAATGGTCTGATTAAAGTATATTACAATATTAAGGTAACGACGTGTACGTATGTACGTGTTATAAAAGTTCAGCTAACAACACAATGAGAAATAAAATAAAAACGTGGAAAGGGAAGAAGTAAAAGTAATTACAAAAAATATTTTTGATATTTTATGTACATACATATGTATGTATGTAGGTACATACATTTTATCAAATTAACATACAATGCAGAATTTTCATCATTTGTCTTGTTTTAAAAATATTTTATTAGTTGTTATACCCTTCACATTGTGATAAGGGTATACCTATATCAGGGGGGTAATTATGTAATTCGATTCGAATCGAAAATCTTTCGAATTCGTACAAATTAAATTATTTTGTACGATTTTCGAAAATTTATTTACGAACGTTCGAAAATTATTTAAAATTTTTTTGTAAAAAATTAAATTTTTAGACATTTTTCGCAAGTTTTAAAAGTTCCACAATGTTTATTACATGCTTAAATTCGGCAGCAACTGATGTTTTCCTTAAATTATTTCCTGAAACTATTTATCTTTTAATCGTGTTAGATAATACAAATTTCCTTTCGAATCGAAAATTCCTTTCGAAAGCTTTTTTGATTCAAATCGAATTACATAATAACCCCCCAGTTTGTTTTTCCGTTTGTTATTTCTTTATTATCCATTTGCGACCCCATAAAGTATATTTATTCTGGATCCTTATAGATAGGGAAGTCGATATAACCATGTCCGTCTGTTGAAATAAAGTGATACGGACAATTTATTGGTGCCAAACTATTAGAAATATCCTGGACACAATCGCTATTTAATATCAGCAAAATTTGTTTACTTTTATCCAAAATGTAAGCGAAAACCGATAACTAATTTTTTTAAAACAAAATCCGTTAACATATCCCTAAATATCTCAGTAAATATAGCCATTCTTGTCACAAAACTTGGCACTTGGTATTTGGAGTTAGGTCTACACTTTGAAGAAAAAAATTTTTGGGTGGGGGCAGGGGAAGGGGTAGGTCCCATACAAATTAAAAATTTCTATGAAATTTTAGATACGCTATATCCCGGAAACTACATATAACAGCTATCCACTTTAAATGTTCCACTGAAAATAATTTGATAATCAGACCTACACTTTGGAGAAAAAATTTTTTCGGTGGGGTCAGGGAAAGGGGTAGCACCCATACAAATTAACAATTTTTATGAACAAATATGTCTATTTATTCGGCTTTAAGATCATTATTAAAAATGTAATAGCTAAGAATGAAAATTTTATTAAAAACTAAGTAATTCCGATACTAACAATTTTGAAATCAGCCACAATTTCTCGTCAGCACTCTTTCTATTCGGTACAACTGTAAGTTGAATGTAAATTTGTTCTATTTAAACAAACTTTAATTAGAATTTGAATACTGGAATTATATTTATAGTCTTTGTTGCTTAAGCTATATTTACACTACCTAAGTTTTCATCTGAGTTGAGTGTCAAAAAAATAAGTTTAAATTTTTATGAGTGTCAAAAAACAATTTGAAATTTCTATTTTCAGTATTACATTACATATAAGTGTAGGGCAATACAACAACAAGCATTTAATCCGATAACTTTTAAAAACTCAAATTTAAAACTCAGACGTTAAATAATTTAAAAATAGAAAACGTTCTATTTTCAACTGAGGTTAGACAAAAATATTAACAAAAAAAAATAGACATGTTATTACACTATACATATAAGTCTCAGTTGCGAAACTCAGATGACAACTCAGGTAGTGTAAATATAGCTTTAGACCGAACTAAATCCACATACAACCCTATGTGTTCTTATTCTAATTCTATTCGCATTTATCACTAGTTACTTCTATTTTTGTTCTATTTAAACCAGCTTTAATTAGAATTTGAATACTGGCACTAAAGCCAAATAAATAGACATAATTATTAGATATAGAAAAAGTTTAAATAAATAACCATAAAATGTATTACAAACACATGGCTCAATGTTAAAAGTATGAATAAAAAAATTATCGAAAGCAATGGAATAACAGAATGATAAATAAAATATGTATATAAAAAATTAAATAAATTTAGTGTCATCCAATTGACCAAAAGCAAAAAATAAAAATAAAATTAAATAATATGAATAATGTCGAAAACTTTTTAAACTCTCGACCTCAAACCTTCTACATGATATTTTTATTATACATACAAACGTTAAAATTTTGTAAAGGTTTCTATTTCGAAAACTAGGATTTCTATATACTTTAAACCTGGCACAAGGTATTATATTATTTGCAGTACAAAATAACTCGGCTAGAAAAGATGGCTGGGTATATTAAAAGACCAATGTGAAGGGTATATAAGATTCGGCACAGCCGAACATAACACTTTTTCTTTTTTTTGTTAACATTTCTTTACCAAAAGTTTTAATTCAAAATTATTTTTTTTTAAGTTAGCTTCTCTAATGTCAATATGCACATACATATTTTGATTGAGTCGTTATTTGTTTGAATTAGGTTTTTATTTAAATTTTAAACTTAATTTAATATTGATAATATTAATATTTATGACCAGCAAATAATTATTACATTGCATGGATGTATTTTTACTAGATGAGTTATTTGTTGCATTAAGATGATTAATATGATTATTGACATAGTCTGGTAACTTAAAATTATCTTCTTTACCATTGTCTTTTGTTCTCTTTCACACTTACTTAATAAAGCTCCCTTTTCTTTTTCGAATGTTTTTTTTGCGTACGTACTCCAAATAAAAAAGCAAACACACGTAAACATGCAATACACACTCACTTCCTAAAACTCTTTTTTTCGTTAAAACACCAATTTACAACAAAAAAAAAACAGTTCGTTTCTTTCGCAATATCTATATGTAACGTGTGTACTTATTAGGTATTTAGCAAGCCTAACTTTTTAATATTTTTTTTATTATTTTATTACGAGCCAAATGTATACACTTAAAAGTTTTATTTATTTACCTTAAAACACACTATTGCTGCAATTTCTTTTTAAGAAAATTTCACTGTACTTTTACACTTCTGTTTTTCTGCTTCTTACATTTGTCACTTCGTTCACTTGAATTTCTTTTGAATGCCTTTAATAGAAAACTTTTTAAGCACAAAGTTATTTTGAATATTTTTTTTAATCAAACAGATTATTTAAATAGACTCTTTTGGTTAATCTTTAATAAATTTCCTTTTTTTGAAAATCGGTATGTTTAATAATCCGTTCCGGCTCTTCCAGTTTGAAGGAGAAAAACAAAATGAAAGTCGTGTTAAATGTTGATAATTCAGCGTTTTAGAAAGCAATAATATATTTAAAGAAATTGTCAACACATTTTTGCCAGCGACTTTTACTCTGGCACAAACTAAAAACTAACCTTATATCTCTGACTTACAATAGTTGTGTTCAATAACTTTCCAGTAATTACTAGCAACGAGAGAGTAAAGAGAAATATATTCGAAATTGCGCTCAAAAATATTTAAAAGTAAATGAACACTTTTACAGTCAAAACTTGCAAGCAAATGTATTTTGTTATTGTAAACTTATAAAAATTTAAAACATACATTTTTTTTCAAAGCATAATGACAGAAAGACTGTTTGAATAATTTCTGATAGTAAAATTTCTACTAGCAGAAATTATCAGAAACATTTTTGTTTCTAAACATATTACGTTTTTTTTTTTGGCTCTCTAGCTGCTAATTTTTTGTGTACGTGAACACTTACTAGTAATAATTATCGAAAATTAGTGATAATTTTCTGTAAATGAACACACCTAATAACACATGATAAAACTTTTATAAAATTTTGTATACGTTTTATAATACCAAAAGTTTAATTCCCTTATTCATAATACTTAGAGCCGGCTTATTAGGGGGTTATGGGACAATTATGAAATTGATTTCTGTCAAACAAGCCTTGAGTGTGTCGGTAGAAATATGAAATAGTTACTGCAAGGATAAAGTGTTTTCACTGTTTCCATCATGTCTAAGCCCAGTATTGCAGAGTTATGGCCCACAGTCTCCAATATACATGAAATCACTTAAGCCCTTATGACACTTGCTTTTTTCTTGATTGATTGCTTTTGGATTGAAAGAAAGAAATAGCAAATGTTAGATAGAACAAAATATATATGTATTATGATAAAAAGTAAACAAACGAAACAATGTTGCCCACTTGATATTTTGTTGCAGAGCGGAAAATCTGAAATAAAATTTAATAAACGCGCGAAAAATCGCTTTTTTAACTATAAACTGATCAAATTGACAACATGTTTAGAGTTTTAATCTTAAAACGTCAAGTTTAAGTTAAAAATTTTTACATTTTTTTTGACAGATTCTGCTTTTTTATCAATTGCATTTGGGGAGCTTTTGACGTTTTGGTATTTTTCTTTATATAGCTTAACTCTTCACACTTAGTGTAATTTTCCTATATTATAAGTAGGTACTGTTCTTCAAAGTTTATAAAATGCAAAAAAAAGCAAGTGTCATAAGGGCTTTAATGTTACTGTTGAATGTAGACCGCTTATGTTAATTTTGCTCATGTCATAGCACCGTTGATAGGTTAAATTTTGAAACATACCTGTTATAATATGATCATGTATTAAAACAAAAAATTGAGATTAAGCGTACTATATAGAAGCTGTAATCATAACTGCCTCTTTCATATATTGGTAAAGATTAAGGTAATTATGTAAATCCCTTGTTCAAAATTTAAAACTTTTGTTAAAAAGTCTTAAATACAGGTAAATAACAAAAATATTACAAATTTTTTTGTGTAGTAGTTACCCGTTTGTAACGTTTAAGGTTAGGGTTTGGATTATTTAAATTTCTGATAATATAAACTAGGATTTTTTAAGCTTTTTAACACTACATTACTATTAACACTACATTATTTTGTTGGTTAACTGATGTCCTGTAAAGTTTGTAAAAATTCTTGTGAACCTTTTTTTATTTGGTCATATATATGGCTGCATGTATTACGAGGAATGAATTCCGTTGCACACATATGTAAATATGTGTAGATATTGACCCTAGGGGACTTCATATATAAAACATATCTGTGTTTATTAAGATATAAAGTTTTTGACGTCAAAATATTTTTAAATAATGTGTTTCCTAACGCCTCGTCTCCATTAATGTACGTTTCAATAGACGCCTTAACAGAGGTCAAGCTAAAAATAAGAAATATTCTATTTAATATACTGAGTTTGACATTTGTCAAAACATGGATTTGTTTAATGGAGACCCTTAAAAGCAACGCTATTATTTTATTATATGTTCATGTTATTGTTGGTTAAACCTGTCATGTAAAAACCACATATAAATGGGAGCATCGTTAGGCATATAACCACAGCCTAATTACATGTAAACATTTTCTAATTATTGCAAAATTGCGTCTAACATAAATTTTTATTTAAGACCACAGATACACTGTTTAAACTAAAGATATACAGTTTAAACCAACGACTAGCCTTAAAACTGTGCCCAAAGAACCCTACCCCAATTAATCTTCTGATGATAATAAGCCGCCGTCAAATAATATTCCGTTGCCGACGGCGAAATGAGGCCTAGTCCCAATTAACCACCTCATCTTAAACACCTTTGTTATGGTTTTGTTAGTTCGTTTTAAAAACAAATTATAATGCTAAAAATAAAGTCATTTTTTATTAAAACTAAGTATATGCAATATACGATTCGCTTGTTATCAACTGATTTACATGAAAATGTATCAACATTGAGCTCACGCCAAAAAACGTGGATGCGGGATCAACAAAGATACAGTAACCACCAGAACATTTTATATAGTTCCTATTTAGAGTTTCAAGAGGAACATATGAGTTACGGTCTAAAAAGATCTTTGCAAAGTAAAATCAGAAAAAATTACAAAAGTCAACAAGGCTGTCACAAAGAGTTAAATGAAGGTAGCCCCCAGATACCAATAGACTGGATGAATGATTTTGAATATTACTGCGGAGATGAAGAAAGCAAAGCAAGGCATATCAATAAAAATAAACTTGGAACGGCAGATCCAAGTATACAACCTTCTAAGATACCTTGTAATGGATGTGGTGCTTTATTACATTGTAATTATTACACAAGGCCAGGTTAGAGGAAATATGTTTTACGGAAAAAAAATGTTTTAATTATAAAAGTTTTTAGGATTTTTACCGACTGAAATTTTTAAAGGAAGAACAGAAAACGAACTTAAAACTATTACCTGTCAACGATGTCATTTTCTAAAACATTATAATTTTGCTTTGGATATAGAGGTTACTCCAGAATCTTACATCGAAACGATTTCCAGTATTAAAGATGAATTCGCTTTAGCAATTGTAATAGTCGATCTTTTAGATTTCCCATGCTCAATATGGCCGGGTATGCACGAGCTTTTAGGACCTAAAAGACCAGTCTTTATTGTTGGTAATAAAGTTGATCTTCTGCCAAGAGACAGTAACAGCTATTTGGATCATATAAAGCAATGCTTAAAGGAAGAAATCATAAAGGCTGGTTTTAATCGGCTTAATGTTAAACATATAAGTCTGATCTCTGCGATAAGTGGGTATGGTATAGAAGAACTTATTACTCAATTGCACAAAATATGGGCATATAAAGGAGACGTTTACTTGATGGGTTGTACAAATGTAGGGAAGAGTTCCTTATTTAATGCTCTTTTGAATTCTGATTACTGTCGTCCGGAATCTACCGATTTAATACGACAGGCAACTACGTGCCCATGGCCAGGAACAACACTGCAGATGCTAAAGTTTCCTATGCACCGGCCATCAGAAATTCGAGTTTACGAACGTTTTAAAAGATTAAATTCGGAAAAATTTATTAAAGCTGAAAAGCAGAAGTTACGTATTGAAAAAGCACGAGAAAGTGGTAACGTTAAAGATGCTGTACCGGTTGGGAGTATTGGACGGACTTTCGTTAAAGCTAATGACGTAAATGACATTTTTTCAATGGGTAAGGGAACTCAACTGATAACAACATTCAATGAAAGAAGTAAAGAATATCAGAAGGCCAGATGGGTCTTCGACACACCTGGTGTGTTGCATCCTGAACAAATAACAAATTTACTAAATCCACAAGAACTAGGGGAATTACAACCAAAACAAATGATTTCCCCACGATCTTATCGCCTCAAACCGGAAATGAGTTTTTTTGTTGCTGGCTTAGGGCGTCTAGACTTTGTTAAAAGCAATTCAAATGACTTAAACTGGGTTCAAATATATTTATTTGCATCATTTGATCTTCCTACGATGATAGTGAGAACTAAATCGGCTTTAGATACATATAAGCAATACTTGAATACGCCACTGTTAAAAGTTCCAATTGGAAATGAAGAACGCCTTCAAAAATGGCCCAATTTACAATGTTACCAAAAGGATTTAATTGTAAAAGGATACATTTTAAAGCCTAAATGCAAAGAACTTAACTGTTCAGGTGATATAACGCTCTCGTCTTCTGGTTGGGTTGGCCTTCGCATACCGGTAGATGTAGAATGTGTTTTTAGGGCTTGGACACCACACGCTAAAGGTATATTTTTAAGAACTCCATCTCTAATTCCATATGCTGATCGTTTAATAGGAAAAAGAATAAGAAATTCGTTGGCTTATAATACATCAAAACCCTTTGTGTTTAAAAAATAGTGCTTTTAAGATATAATAAAAAGGACATACATATGACGGTTGTATATCCGTGGATGTGCAAATCAGGCGTATTCTGCTTTCCACCGTGAAATTGAAATCACTTTGAATTATTGGTTATAGCCAATGTTTATTGTGCATTTCCAATCAGCATACCTCCCTGTGTTTTTAAATTAATAAAAAAATTAATCAAAAATCGCTATTTGTACAGAACTTTACAAATGAATAATTTACTTTTCAAACTAAAGTGATTTCAAATTCAACGTGGAATACAGAACATGCCTCAATTTTTTTCAATTAAATATCTTTACTCTGTCTCTGTTTTTGAAACGATAAAGAATATTTTCAAATAACAATGTAAAATAATGCATAACATAACTCTATATTTGGCTGCCAAATTTATTTATTTTTGCATATCGTTTTTGACATGTCAGCCAACGAAAGCAACAATAAATCATAAATTTGTTTTGCCGCATTTAGTTGACGTGTAATCGCCATGCAATGGTGGTTACGATTTTGGGACGGGATACATATTTTTTCACATGTTCTGCATGCGCTAGATATCGTCTAGGCTCAGCTTATTCAAATACACGAGTGGTGGTATAACCGTGATTCAATTAATCACTGCCACAACTACAAATTACAACCAAAGTGTCAACCAACAGCTCGATGAAAAAACGATTTGTAATAATTTTGGTTGAACAAAATGTTTTTTAACTGTCAAACGAATTCCAAATAAATTGACAGAGGGAAAATGCAAAAAAAGTTTAGCTGCGTTCTTGCTTGCCCGTACTAGAGGTCTGCTTGACTACACCCAAATGCCGTTTAAATACATTCGTTTGTTTTTCAACAACATAGTGTTTTTCATTCAATGTTAAACAAACTAAATGAATGAACCCACAAGCGAAAGCAAATAAAAAACAACTTCAACCGAAAACAAAATATTACCCATACATTCATATAAATAAATACTGAATAGAATGTGTGAATATTGCTGTATGATTGGTGTAAAAAATTATTATTCATTTGTGTTTGCAAATTTGTCGTTATTGTTGTTGTTAAACATTCATTAACTCGAAAAAACACCTGAATGTTTTAATAAAAACTCTAACTGTAATGAGACTTTGCTATGTTTTTGTATTTTCAAGTGTGTTTTATACACATTCAAAACGAAAACTGTAAAATGAATGTGTTCTTCTTGTATCATTGAGTGTAACGCACATTACATTCTTTCTTGTGTTGTTACTGGCTTAACTTTATTTATCTCCCATAGAATGAAAAATGTTGAATGAATATTATTTTTATTGTGTATAGGCAATTAAATGAATATAGTCATGCAGATGTCTAGCCCGTACCTACCTCACTACTCAACTAAACGAGCAATCTGCAAGGCAATTATTGCCGTGGCAACTGTCAAATTCTATTGCCAACACTAGATATTAACGTGTGTACCGTATATATATATGTATTCAAATCCATATTTAGCAATATGTATTGTAATACATTGCCGAACAATAATCTCTAACACAAGCTGTCAAATTCATATATTGTTTGTACAACAAGAAAAAAAATAGCAAAAACACAAAAAAATCTAAGAAATTAACAAAAAAAAAATAAGTGAAAAAAATCGCAAAATATAATAATATATATAAAATACAAGTAATATTAGTGGTTTTGGTGATATTTAAATACATTTTTTAAGAAATATTTTTTTTATTAAAATGAAAATGTAAAGCAACATTTTTTCGCAAATTTTTTAATTTTATGTTTTAAAGCAACAATTCTGCCTGCGTTATTGCTTGTATTAAGACATATCACATTGCGTGTCTGGTTGGGGCATAATGTATACAAACAAAAACAACTAATTTTGACATTTAGGCTTTAATCAGTGTGCCGACGGGTCTACCCTACAAGAAATTTGTGACCGAAACTAACACTAAAACATTTTTTTTCGGTCATTTGTGACTAATATTTCTATCACATCTTAAGGTGCGAGAGAGATGCAAGATCACACGTACACAAAGTTTCGGTCATTTTTTTCACATCGCCCTTAAGAAAATGATAGAAAATAATGACCGATTGACCGGTCATCTGTGTCGGTCATATGACCGGTCAAATGACTGTCACTGTTCTGGTAGGGTACCTTGTTACTTGCATCATGAGTATAACAATACTAGCAGAGCTGCTAAAAAGGTTCTAATTTATTCCTTATAGTTGCTTTAAAAAGTATTAACATTTGTGTTTTTCACAAATAAAGAATTTGACATTTCAATTAGAAAAAGAAATAGCAAAGGCTAAAAATCCTTATAGTTACACAAATAATTTTTTTTTAGTTTTAAAGAGAAAATAAAAACAAAATAAGATATTATATGATAAAATAACAAGAAATAACGCTGAATTAATTTAAAAACAGTTGGTTAAAATATTGTACATAAATTTATATTAGAAATAACGTCAGGGGTTGAATGCTCGCATATACAGCCGACGAAGTGAACATACATACATAAAGGATTGTACAACGGAAAAAAAATTTGTTCGATATATAAAGGAAATTTATGTAAAGTACATATTAAATAAATATCGATAGCAAAAAGAAAAATTTGTAAAAGCAAAAGAAAGTAGTAGGGAACGGATAAGATGGAGCAAAATGCTAATGATCCATTTGCATCTGAAAACAGTGGTACTGCAAGATTTGTTGGTGGTGGAGCGGTAAGCGGGGACAACTCCCTTGATAATGGTCCTTTAGTTGAGGACTCTGTTATAACTGGCAAAAATGCTGCTGAAAATCTTCATTCGGCTAATGAATTTCAGACAATAAAACCGGGAGCAGGAGCTAATTTTAATCAAGTTGGTCGCACTGAAATACCTCATAGCGAATTGGTAAAAATGTTGTATTACCTTGAAGGCGAACTGCAGGCTCGAGATGTGGTAATAGCGGCCTTACGAAACGAACGTGTCAAACAATATATATCTCAACTCAAAAGCAAAAGGCTACAGGTGAGTGACCCACAAGTAGCTATTTTTCGTGATAAAGTGGCTTTGTCTGGAAATCTAATATCGAGAGAATCGTCAACGCTAGCTGCACAAGCAGAAATGGAAGTACGACAAATAATTGAACAACAGATGGAACAATTGTATCAGATGGTCAATAAACAGCGAGCAACTCATCTTAGAATGGTTAATATTTTAACAGAGTCTTTAGAAAACAATCAACGTATGTTGCAAGAACTGGAAGATGAAAAAAGGAAACATGAACACGACACTGCACAAGGGGATGATATAACTTATGGCTTAGAAATGGAACGCACTAAGCTCAGGCAGGAGTTAGAAGAAGAAAGAGCACAGGTAAAAAAATTAGAAAAGGATTTAAAAAAGCTACAGGAAACTTTAGATTTTGAAAGAAATCGTCAAAAACAAATAGTACTATTATTAATAGCAGAAAGAAAAAAAATTATGATGAAATACATAGAGGAAGGTAAGCTTTTAAGAATTGAAAGTGTATACAAAAACTTTGATTAACAAAAACATTATCTTTATACGAACATTTAAAAGGCAAACGTTCAGAAGACTTGGCACAAATTTTGGCCGAGGAAAAACAACGCTCAGACAATATAGCTGAAGGTCTAGAAGAAGAAAGCAAAAAATCTTTGCGAATGGAAGAAGAATTGGAAAAGCAAGCAGCAGCATCTGAACAGGAACGTAAGCTTATCAGAGCAAATTTAGCCAAGGAGGAATTTAGGTAAAACTATAAAGAATAATGCATATTTATAAAAGTTATTTTTACTCACAATTATATATCAACCTTTATTTTGCATTTTTTTTTAACAGAGTCAAAGAACTGGAAGAAGAACTATTAACATTAAGGGCTGAAAACGAGGCTTTAAAAAAACATCAGCTTTTACAAAACTCAACAATAAGCAGCAATGCATCCTCTAAATCTAGAGCTTTTAATGGTACGTTCCAAGCATTTCATTATATTTAGAAATTTTAATGCATACACATACAAATCATTCAATTATTTTATTAAAAACTTTAATTTAAAAAAGTGATTGTTAACCAATTCTATAGATGGTAAATTTTATAAAAATTTTAATTTTATGCCTTTCGTCTTCTATTTTTCTTACATACCAATGTATATGTATGTGCATATGTATTTAAAACAAAACTATTCTCCCACAAAAAGATATCTGAAAATATTTACATAAAAGGTGATTTTTATTTGTTTTGTTAAATATTTTTCTGTTGATAAAAATGCCCCTACCATGGGCATTAAGCTTGCTACAAGGATTAGACAAGATTAAAAGAAAAACCATTAATACATATATGTACATATATATATACATACACAAGTATACTGTATCGAACGTCGTGTGATTTCTTATTTGCCGCACAACACAAAAAGGTTATTTTTTCAGAAAACGATCATATTTGGTTTATTTGTTTACATAAAATCAGCCAGATTTATTTTAAAATAAAACATCGGTAGAGACATGAATACATTTTATAAATGTTATTCCATAGAAATTTGTCAAATAAGTCGATAGTAGAATTATTATGAATATATGTGTGCATGAAACAATATAATAAAATTACTTGGTTTGTTGTTGATTTAAGTATGTCTGTTTGCATTTAATTGGTTCTTACACCAAATCATCAGTAGACTTTCCACCAAATTCCTGAAAATATTTTAGACCATTATCTGTTTATATATAAAAATCTCAATTTACATATTGATACTTATAAAAAAAAGAAAAAATATTCAGAAATACTTTCAAAAACCAACAAACCGGTTTCACTCATATTTTTTACATACATGCATATATACCAGTGCTGCCACCTTATGTTTAATTACACATTTCTAGGGACTGGTAAATCGACTTCGATTATAGTCGAAAATGGATTTTGACCCCAAAAAAATCGATTTTTTGTAATCAGCCTTTTGTTGACGATTTTATACTAAAATCGATTATTGAGCCCAAAAAATCGATTTTACCTAAAAAAATGTTAAATGCTATAAATTTTAAGAATTATTCTATTAACACAATTTATTTCAAACTATCTGCACTGAAAACTCATATGTTTATATGAAGCGTTAGTGTATTATTTTAAAATTTGTAATATATGACGCCGAAAGTTAATTAAAAATGCAGTCAGATTTGGAAAAATTGTTAAACAACTAAAACAAAATTGTTCAGTACACAGTACACTAAAAATAACTTATCGTCTTTGAAAATTAAATATGAATATCTGTTGTGTGTGCGTATGCAAATTTTCACTTATTTAATTCCATACATTGAAAAAAATGGATATTTGCACTTAAGTATATAATTATATATAAAGTTAAACTATCTGAATTTGTTTTTGACTTGCGTTCTTTTTTAAATAGGTACGTCATACGCCTTTTCCAATAATACCTTTCTTTGGGAAAAACTCAATTTACTTACTTAAAAATCATTTTTAAGGGTATCTATCCATTTTAATATAGCGTCAAAATAAAAGTCGATTTTGAATTATAATCGATTATAAGCTTCGATTAATCGACTTTGAAAATCGAGATTAAAATAGTTGATCGAAAAATCGAAAATCGATTTTCGGCTTTGCTTACCATTCCCTACACATTTCATGTGTAATTTTTCGTTTCATGTGTAGCCTATGTGTAACTCATGTGTAATATAAAACTTTATCGTTTCTGAGCACTATTTTTTTAATCTCATTAATAACGGCATGTATTTTACTTTGTTTTTTTTAAGTTTTTTGTTTTGTTCTTATTTTAAAAAAATTTAAATCGTTATTTTTTAAACAAAAAAAAAACTAATTTTTCAAAAAAAAGAAAGCATGTGTAATTCGTAATTTCATGTGTACTTTTGACATGATTCATGGGTAATATAACATTTCGTTCGTGGCAACACTGATACATACATATATACGTACATACATACATATCGTCCATAATATAGAAAGATCCTAAAAAGTATTTTTAAAGTCGGAATTCTTTTGGCTAATTTTGATATATGAGGAGAACATTTATCAAAATAATTAAAAATTTGGGCCTTTCTATATTAAGGTAACGATATGTAGATTTACTCATCAAAATCTGTATCCATCCATAAAAATTCTCATAAGAATTTTTTGATTTCGATTCGAATCGAATAAAACGATTTGGCTCCTGTTTAATATTTGGTATCGAACTTCTACGGAAATAAACACTTTCACAAACATTTTAACCGCAAAAAAAACAATAGATTTTTCACTCACTTTCCTTGCTTTTATATGAATGATGTTTGCATCGTAAAACTGCGAATATACATGGCAGTTTTTAGTATTTGATTCATTTAGTTTTCTAATGATTTTCTTCTAAATAGTTAAAGTAAAGCAATATTGCAGTCTTACGAAACGTTGCTTATTTTCGTACACTGATTGAATTTATCATTTAGATTTATTTTAAGTTATACTAGTTTAAAGTTATAAGTACATTTAATAAATAAAATAATGTTTTTATTAACCAAGTTTATAAAAATGTTTCAGAAGATGGATGTGCCACACCTATGGTAAATATAGCTAAGATTGTGCAACCAACGGCAACTGTTTCAAGTGTCCCTGTGTCTGGACCCACAACAGGTATAGCTCTCTCCCTTACCCCGACAATAAATCTACGTACAGGTATAGCAACAGCACCTTCAAACCTAACAACCTTACCTCAAATAGCTGCAGGTGCGACAATAGCAGTGCAATCAGCTACAGTTGGTAATGATGCTAGTTCAAGCACATCAACACAAGGAACTGTTTTAGCATCTGTGGTGCAGAAAGGGCAAATGGCAACTCCTTCATCGCCGTCGCCAGCTAAAATGCAGCCAACGGCCACAATTCAACGTGCTCCCGGCGGTAAATACTCAGCCTTAGCAGCTGCTGCAGCGGCAGGCCACTCACTTGATCAAGCTCCATCGCCTCATCCCGTACCCATTGCGGTACCGCCTGTAACTGTGCCACCAGCTGGCTCCCGAGGTGCCCCTCCACCTATTCCCCCTAACAAACCAATAGTCCCACCAAAGCGTGAACCTTCTTTATCACGTTTGGGCTCTATAACTGGTGCTGCAAGTGCAGCGGCTGTCGTCTCATCAGCTTCTACCGCTGCCAATGCAAAAAATTAAATAAATAAATTCCCTATTCTCCAAAATTTACTTTAAGTAATAATCAATAACATTGAAAAGTCTACATTATACCGTTAAGCATAATACTCTTAAATAACTTTAATATAAAATTATAATATCAAACGATTGATATTTAGAACTCTATAAACCTAACATATTCCAAGAAACAAACAAACAAACAGAAAAGTAACAATTATGTTATAGTTATTAAAAAAAATATTTATGTTTTATTTATTAGCGATTTTCAATTGCAAAATTAATTGAAACTCATATAGAAAGTATTACAATTACATTAAAAAGTTTGGCTTTCTTTCGAAAAAAAAAATAAATAAATAAAAAAAAAATAAAACAACTGTACCAGAGGTAAATAATAATAGATGGACCATTTACTTACATGTACTCCTTTTTATCATTTCTAAAAGAAACTAATTTCTTTTATTTTGCAGTTAGTAGTTACAGCAATTCACGAAAATTAACTTCTTTTGATTTCTTGCTGGCGATATTCTTGTTGGGGGTTATTCTGCGTTTCGATTACGATTCCGTATGCAAATACGCATATACCAAAATAGAAATAAAAAATTTATTTTTCCAATTTTAATATAAGGAAGCACAAGTAAGAAAAGACGAAAAATCCGAAATATACTAAGAAAAAAGTATTTGAGACCAAACTTTTCCACAGTGAAGAAGGCCGACAGAGAAAATTTCGATTCGAATCGAAATGCAGAATAGGGGTGGTTCTCTTTTCTTATTCCTGTAACGTTCTACCTGCCTACAATTCTCTTTGTCCTTTCTATTTCTCTTTTCGACTTTTCTGAAGGGATTCACAATGGGCGGTGGCGAATTGCATTCGACACAGTCCTTCGCAACCTAACCTAGAAGTTACATATGGGTCATTCCAGGGTGACGGGCCTAATTATTTAAGTCATACTATTTGTTATAGGCCAGACGTTAAAAAGTGAAAATTAAAAAATGGCTATGATCTCTAAGGTGCTCTGAAAGAGCACGAATTGCCACCAAAATGAGTGTGACTACAAATTTAAGCTTAAAAAATTGCTTTTAAAATCATTACCCCATATTGTGCAAAATTGGACTCGAATCGAGTTTTCTCCGTCGCTCTTTTTAACTATAAAATAGTTTGATCGAAAATCCCCTTTATTAAATTTGAGATTTTTTTATCTTTCAGTCGTAAAATCGTGTGTTTTTTATATTAAAGTTGGGACAATATAATTTTGTGAATTAACTGTTTCACCGTGAAAATGAGCGACGGAGAAAATTTGATTCAAATCGAAATGAAGAATAAGAGATATTTTTAATTAAATATTTTAAGAAACGCATTTATGCAATACTTAAATCCTAAAAAAACGTAACGTAAGACAGCTGAACACAAAAACTCGAAATCCTCCTTCCCGCAACACTATTCTCCCTGGCTGTTAAGAATACGGAAATTTGCCCGAAAAAATGGTTATTTTAGGATTCGTTTATTATACCAATTGCAAATAAGAATTCCCCGGGATTTTTCCTCTATTCCAAATAAAATCTTCCCAATAACAAAATACACACAAAACGTGCAAGACGAACATTCAATCGGCTTGTAAAAACAGCACATTAATTTTTGATATTTTGCAAAAGTAGCGATTTTGTACTTTAAAACGAGACGAAAAATAAAAGTAAGAAGAAGATTGCAGAACACCAACAAATTTAAAGAGGATTGTAGAGCACGCAGAGTTTCCTCAGACAAATTTTGTAATATGTCGAGATAGATAACATTTTAGCCTAAAATATATAAACACATTTCGAAAAATTAAAAAAAAAAATAAAAACATCCTTTTAAAGTAGTTAAAAATAAAAAAAATATTTGAAACAAGTGAAAGTAGAAAAGGTCATTCAATCACAATTATTTATCAAAATTATATTTTTGTTGGTTTTGAGTATAGGATTTTTGAAAAAAAACCTCCAAGAAAATGAATTATAAATAATAGAGAATTTTATTTGGAAAAACTTAGTGCTACAAAAATTAATAAAACTTATTAAATATAAACATGTTCAACCCATAACAGTATTTTCTATTATAATCGCTCGAGAAAGATTACGAGCACAGGCCAAGCGTAGTAAATTTATGATTTCCTCAATATTTTCAATACGATAATCCTTAAGAATGTCAATAGATGCCTAAAAAAAAGAAGTAAAAATTATATAAATAAATCAAAGAAAGCATGGAAATTATTATTTTCCGACAATTGCAAAGTTTTGTTGATTTTAAATCGCAAACAAACACTTGATGAGTTAAATAAAGTGTTTCAAGTTATGCTTTAATTAAACAAAATATGTTTTACTTTTGTTAACACAAAATCAAATTTGCGATTTAAAATCCCGCGTTTGTCTGAACAATGGGTAGATGGTTTATTTTACTTCGGGAAATTTTTGTAATTTTTTCTTTTTCTTTTCAATAAGCGGTACTAGTTCTGACTCCAAATGGTGTAAAATGGCAGTGGTTTCTTTAGAAAGAATTTTAGGATCCTTGGACTCCAAAAGCGGTATAGTATCAAACAATAATGAGGGCCAAAAGCTAAAAAGAAAAATTAGAATTAATCTTTAATTTTTTAAACCTTATTAGAATTTTTTTTAAGATCATCACCCTTATTGTGATTGGCGTTGGCGTTATTTTTTTGGTACCGTACAAATACGCCAATGCTATATGAATAGCACCCTTGTCGTTTTTGTGGTGAATTCGAAAACATTCGACACAACTACGCCAAACACAATAAGGCCCATTATCTTGTCTGTTTTAATTCTCAAACAACTTACTATTCTGGAGTTATTTTAGATTCTAGTAAATTAACAAGCAGCTCGGCTGCTGGCAAAAAGTCTCGTTTACGATAAAACTGATAGAAATCTAGGTATTTCACTAGAAAAACTAATCTAGGCGAAATAAACATTTTAGCTCCAATGTTTGCTATAACATCTGGACACAACATATCTCCCGTTTGCGAATAGTGCTAAAAAGGTGGAAATAATATTAGAAATGATAAAAATTAGTGTTTAAGCTTTTACTTTTAATAAAAAGTCAGCTATTGAGGTAACATATAAAGTATCTTTTGATCGTATTGCCCATTCTAAAGCATTTCCATATCGGTGAGCATCTAACGACTTTTTGGCCTGAACTTTGCAAATTTCCTGCTCGGCAATAACAAATTTTTTCTTGCTACAGATTTGTAAAATTTTCAAAGCCTGTTTTTCACTTTTGATAGGAATTTTAGTTAGACACAATTCTAATGCTGCTAAGCCTACAATATTAAGAGTTAAGAGTGAATATAAAAACACATTTTACGTGTTTAGATCGTTTAATAAAGTTATTCTTACCTTCTTCTGTACAATATTCCAGATAGTCCATACCTAGTTGCCATAAAGAGTTTCTGGACATTAGGCAACTACCAAATTCAAAGAGCAGGGAATCTCTTAGCTTAATAGATTCACTGTAATAACATAAGAGGTTAACATGTATGTATGTTTATTTGCATAGAAAACATGTAGGTTTAGGCAACAGCTAGGACACTTACTTCATTTGATGATCCCCTACTACCTGTAACTGTCCACAATTATACAGCAAATCAGTAAGATGTGTAACGAACCATTGATTATCTGCCATTAGCTGTATGGAATGAATAACCTGGTGCATATCATTTTCCATTAGTGACAGTATGACTTTGTCTAAATGTTTAAGTTTTGGCTCTTTTCCCTGTTGCGATTTAAGTCTAGCCCATCGATCTAACCAGGAATTGGCAGCTGTGCCTAATTCGAAATGTTTGCATGCGGGATTTGTATAAAACAAATAGCCTGGCAAATGTTCGTACCAATATTCAGAATTTTGTATTTGTGTATTCCATACGGCCGTATTTCCAGTCACTATTTGTACAATTTCCTCTAATGAGGGCTCATTGCTTAGAATATTAGCGCTTAATTTCCGTTCTGTGTCTGTTAGCCAATATTGCCATTGGGAACGAAACTTTTGTATTGAAAATCCTCCATACACCTTAAAGTATAGTCCGAAATAAAATATTTCAAATGAATGTTAAGTAGAGAAACGTGCATATATGTATGTATGTACATATGTATAACTTTTTTTGTAATATCCTGCAATTTTAATATATTTTAAAGATCTGGAAACTATTATTTATTCTAAAAGAAAAAAATTGAAGGAGAGGAGTACGAGGAGTAGTATTATTAATACAAACGGTCACATTTTTTGATGTCTTCCTTTTCAAAAAATAGGATTGCTTAAGTTTTTTTTTATAATATTTAAGGCTTAAAAACAACTTGGCTGTATCAAATGTGTTTGTATACAAAAATAGCAATGCGAATGGTATGTAGATAGGACTTGGCTCTATTAATCATTGTAATACAGAACCTACCAGGCTATCTCTGTAAATTTTAAACTTACGTTATATGTGGGCATAGTTCTTAAAATTTGTTCCGCCATTTTAAATGTTGTGCTCTCTGCTTGAGGATGCAGTTGAAGGATTGCTCTAGCGACATCGACTTGACCTTGCATTATTAGACCCTTTATTGTTGGCCAGTACTTATCGCTATCGCTGGCATCACGTTTAAGCAATAAGAGGTCGGTTGCCATTCGTTCTGCCGCGGGAAAATGAAAGCGCACCCATTCTAGTAATTGTGGAACTATAATGTTGGACGATGTCTGATCCAAAAAAAGAATCTCACTCAAATGCCAAACACATTCAATGGAATAAAATATTGAAATAAAATGGTGATACATTTCATATTTTTCAGGCATTTCGAGTTCGGCTGTTCCAGCAGTATCTTGCAATTTTTCCAAACAGGCTCTTATTATACTTCTATATGTTTTAGATATTTTCGTATAGTCTGACTTTGAACCTTTCCTCTTTAGTGATTGAAGAGCTACAAAAGTTGAATTAGCCTCAGCTATAAGACTTCTTAATATCGGGTCATCAAAGATAAATTCCGGCTGCAAAAGGTAAATTTGTACCGGATCCTTCCCAGCATATTCTGTTGGCTTATCCCTAGTACTTGCTGTTATGGGTCTAAATGCGTGCAGAGATATTTTGCTTCCATTAACAAACTGACCGGCTAATGTGTTTCCAAAACGTGTGCTTAAAGAATCCACAATACCCTAAAAATATGAATTGTTTATTGCGTTCCCCATGTCTTAAACTTTTATACGTACAAAAATAGCAATTTTGTTGTCTTCCATTTCTTCTTAATAAATTAACAAATGTTTAAATTATTAAAGTTTTGGTTTAACCACTAAACGCAAGTTTCAAAGCGCCGTAAAAATATCAGAGGCGGCGAATGTACACTGATTACCGGCGACATATAAAGCAGGCGGGAGAAAAAAAATACGTTTTAGTTTCCACTACAGCAAAATATTAGCAAGTTGTGTTAAATTTAATAGTGATTGCGACGACTGGTATACTAAATTGCAAATAAAAAATATTTGGAAGTAGTTAACGTATATAAGCAACCAAACGTAAGTTTTATTTACATTAACATTTAAACGAAATTTTAAAGCATGAGTGGAAACTGAAGAGTTAAAATGAAGTATTGCATTTATACTCTGTAACATTTAAAAGGGGTTTCGACTTTTCAAGGATGTTTTGCCTTTGTTGCAATACATAAAATATTCCATCAAGTTTTTTTGGTTTCGAAAAATATCCCATTATTAAAGGCGTAAATAAACCTTGCTGACTTTTTATTCATATACCGAATGTTAATAATAACCTGTAAATCAATCAAGTTTGCTCAAAAAAAGTTAAATATTTCCTCGCCTAAGTTTGAAACGAACAAGAAAGTTTTTTTGTAGAAAACTTATCTCCGAATGCTTATTTCCTTAAAGCTTAAAGAAAAAATTGACTAAAAAGTCGTAAAATTAACTGAAAAAAATATTTTTTATTGCTTTATGTATTTGTTAACTTTATGCACTTACATACATACATATTAGCATTTGTAAACATAAATAAGAATGCAAAATATTACATACATATATACATACATACATACATACATACATACATACATACATACATATAAACAGATATGAATGATACAAAAACACAAAATTTTTTTTAATTTTTTTCTTAGGTTTAGCTTAATTTGGCTAAACCCATTTCAACTAATATATTTGGTAAAGGATATTCCTGCGTGTCCACAAAGGAAATAACTAAGTCTTCATGGTGAGATATTACTTTAACATCCATTGACTTGTTGAGTATCATTTCACATAAAATTTCGACTCCATTTTTGTGATCTTCGGCTGAAAGTGATTCGATTTCCCTAATTCCATCAAATTTGCACAAAACAGCTTGATAGGGTAATTGTGCCACACTTGGATCTATTGATGCTAAATTACGCAAATGTACCACTTGATAATTTCCATAATCAACGTAGAGGACTTGAAACATTTTGTAGTCGTCATCGTGCGACATGACTTTAGCTCGGTACCATACACCATCAATATAACGAGACAAAACCAATTCAAACATATGTGGAGGTTTCTTTAAGTATTTCCAGGAGGGTATGTCTTCATCATTCCATACAAGTAGTGAATCGGTTTGATGAGGGTCATTGATTTGGGCAAAAAACTTGTCCAATCGTCCGACATAAGTAGGTGTAATGCTTATTATACTTCCAGGTGGAAAAATTGTTGCGGGATGCCTGTAGTCTATTATTGACCCTGCGGGTAAAACATCCTTGGTCCAACCATCAGGTTGGCGTAAAGTATGTTCTAATCTACAGTTTGCCCCTTTAAAACAGCCTCCTATTTTTGGATCATAAAAGCGACAAATACGTTTATCATCTTGAGGATCATAACCCATGACTGCCTTCATAGCGTTGCTGGTATTTAATGGCTCTTCATAAAGCATTTCCAGCTCATCTTCAGTTAATTGTTTTTGGCCTAATTTTCGGGGAGGACTGGTTTTTATTGAACATTTCTCCAAGTCAAAATGTTCTAAACCATTTTCTTTGATAGTTGCGTCGCTTTGGTCATCAAACTCCACGAGTAGGCTATTGTTTTCTATAGCTAATATCCTTAACTGGCAGCAGTTTTCATTCTGTAGTGCCTTCAATTTTTCTTCCATTTTTGGCTGTTCGACAAATGGATTTTTATTAGCTGTTCTTAGATGGCATGGCACAGCCTGGGCTGGTATACTTTTGAAAACATCTGTTAATTTATACAAGATGTGATCAGATTTTAAAGGTAATATTTCTCCAGTATCTAAAATATAGCATGGAAAAATTTCTTCGTCCATTTCCTCATCGTAAAATTTTTTGGAACAAAGTACGGCTCTGAATATGTGATTATCTAATACACATCCAAAGACTTCATTTGCCTTTGGCGTACAATTATATTGGCGCATCTCTAAACACTTGGAAAGTTCTAAAATCATTTCCAAATATTTTGACGATTTATCAAATATATAAAAACTTAAGTCATTCAAGTTTTTGATGTGCGTTATTCTTCCACTTATTAAACCATTTGTTTTATAAACATGATTCAAGTTTAATTTGGGATAAAGAAATTCCTCATCTAATTCTGAGCTGAGGTTGTAAGTTTCGGCTGGATATAAATTAGTTAAGGGATTTTTTAACAAGATACTACTTCTACTATCACTTTGTGTTTTATCATTTTGATCCAAACTCGAAAATGCATTGTCCACTTCAGATAGCTTCAAACTGTGTATATGCATTTGAAGGTTGAACTTTCTGGTAATTTCCATTACGTTTGTTATTAAGGTAATAAATGAATCATATTTATTTAAAAAGTGATTACCATCCTGCCAGTTCAAATTCACCTTTTTTAAGAGATTTCTAAGGTTTGATGAGTATTGTTCTGAAATTTTTTGTGATTGTTCCAACTCGTTCAGGCATATTTTTTGTAGTTGGAGAATTTGATCCAGTCTTTCGTGCATATCTTTGATATTAATGGTAAAAAACCTGTTCGTCCAATTGTTTAAACGTCTAAACATAAAATATATTTATTTTTCATTAATGAAAATAACTTGTATACATTTTAATTTAATGCTTACACAAAGTTTATGTGGCAAAAGTTAATAATCCAATAATTAAACCAAACAAACTGCAGTCAACACCAGCGTTGCCAGGGTAGCTAGCAAAAAGTTGCATGTTTTTCATAAAAACTCGATTTTTTTGGGGTCAAAATCGATTTTCGACTATAATCGAAGTCGATTTACCAGTCGCTATACTTAACATTTTTATTTTACAAAACCAACTAAATCAAGTCAAAAAAATAAGGGGGCTCTACCCAAAACTCGCCTTATTGTTTAAAGATTTTCTAAAGAAATTTAATATATTGGGTGAAAGAAAAGAGCGGGGGACTATAGCTTTAGTTGGTACTTTGTACGAGTACATTTAAAAAAAACTGTTTTGCCGAGCAATTACCGACAAGTAATTTTGGGCAGCTAAGTCAAAGTCGTTGACATTTTGTGTAAATTTACAATGCCAGAAATTGAGGAAACTAATTCTAAAAATTCAGGAATAGAAATCGCACTTTAAAACGGAATTTGCCTAGGCTTCCGGAGAAAAATGATACAAACAAAAAATTTTGTGCAGTTAATTCAAAAGCGCACATAAACAAAAGGTAACTACTGAAACAAAAAAATTTTTTAAGGCATACAATTGATGCAGGTATTTATTTATAAGATATTTTAAAATAGTGTCTTTTTTAATAAAATAAGAAAGCCGCGAATTTGAAATTTTTAAAATTCGTCAACAGCCTATTTATTTAACAAAAATCGTCAAAATGACGATTAATCGTCAAATCTGGCAGCTATGGCGCTGAAATTCAAGTGCGTGTTCAACCCTGTTTTTGTTTGTTGGCAGCACAGTGTAGTCTAGTACAGTCAAAAACACAACTGATTTATTTTCTTTATAATTTATCAGGCTAATTGGTTCAAGTTTATTGTGATAAGATTTTCATTGAAGAAATATTTAGAAAAAGTTTAGTTTCCCGACACTAGCCGAGTGGAATGCATTTTCAGAGCCCGCTACAACTCCTCATCAGCACTCTTTGTTCGGTACTGAGCATTGGTAGTAAATATCTTCTATTTAACCCAAGTTTTAATTGAAATTTGAATACGAAAATACTAATTTGTATTTTACATATACTCTCATTAGCAATTGTTAATTCTTGGGTTAGAACGAAATTTACGGCCTGCCATTTTTTTTATATCATGGCAACACCTTTTCTTTTATTTATTCTTCATCTCATCACTTTATTTTTGCCTTATTCATCTCTATTTAGATGAGTATGAAGGCAGCATGCTTTTGCATGCATTAGTTTTGTCTCGCTTTTGTTATGTTTTTAAATTTTTATTTTGCTGATGCATGCCTAGTGGTGTAAAAAAAATACGTCCGCAAAGTTAAAAATATGTCCAACAACTCGCTGACGACTGATGATCAGCAAAATAAAAATTTAAAATTTAAAAACATAACAAAGGCGAGACAAAACTAATGCATGCAAAAGCATGCTGCCTTTATACTCATCTAAATAGAGACAAATAAGGCAAAAATAAAGTGATGAGATGAAGAATAAATAAAAGAAAAGGTGTTGCCATGATATAAAAAAATGGCAGGCCGTAAATTTCGTTCTAACCCAAGAATTAACAATTGCTAATGAGAGTATATGTAAAATACAAATTAGTATTTCCGTATTCAAATTTCAATTAAAACTTGGGTTAAATAGAAGATATTTACTACCAATGCTCAGTACCGAACAAAGAGTGCTGATGAGGAGTTGTAGCGGGCTCTGAAAATGCATTCCACTCGGCTAGTGTCGGGAAACTAAACTTTTTCTAAATATTTCTTCAATGAAAATCTTATCACAATAAACTTGAACCAATTAGCCTGATAAATTATAAAGAAAATTTTAGAAATTAAAATTGTTCTAAAATACGCTAAAAATAAACAACTGATTTATGTTGCCTATTGTACGTCTTGACGAGACAAATTCATGCCTAAGCAAATGTCTATATTTTTTCTCTCTCTGTTGTTCTAGGCACTCAGATAATATGAAGCGTCTTGATTAAAGTGCTTAAGACCTGATATGGCTAAATAAAATTGATTAAACTTAAGGAGTTCTATTAAACAATCTTTTAGTTTATGGAAAGGGCCGAATAATATATCATTGCTTAAGCCGGGATTCCACTAGTGTTTAAAAATAAACTAGGTCGTTCATTTAGCTCAAGCGCTCTTTTTTCTCCCTTTAGCTTTACTTTGAAAAAAAAAATGTTGGTGTTTTATAGGCAAAAAATTAACTAGTAGGTTAAGGAATTGGACAAGGTAATTTAGCGAAATCAACCGAATAGTTTAATTTAAATAGTCGTTCATGACTTCCAATGACGCCGCCGGCCAAAAATCTTCCTTTAAAGAAAATTCATTGGAACTGGTGAATTAAAAACGACTATGGGGGTAACATCCCTTATTCTTCTGGTGTAAAACCTGGTTTGAGTTAAAAAATAAGCTAAAAACACATATGTTTTTGTTATGTATTTGCAAAATATCAAAGTAATTTAAAAACTAACAATTTAAATTAAAATTTAATTTAGGTGTGTTCATTTACAGAAAATTATCACTAATTTTCGATAATTATTACTAGTAAGTGTTAACGTACACAAAAAATTAGCAGTTAGAGAGCCAAAAAAGAGCGTCATATGTTTAGAAACAAAAGTGTTTCTGATAATTTCTGCTAGTAAAAATTTTACTATCAGAAATTATTCAAACAGTCTTTCGCATAATGACAGCGTTAAAAAAAAATTTAAGTTTTGAATTTTTATAAGTTTACAATAACAAAATACATTTGCTTGCAAGTTTTGACTGTAAAAGTGTTCATTTACTTTTAAATATTTTTGAGAGCAATTTTAAAAATATGTATTTCTTTTTACTTTCTGGTTGCTAGTAATTACTGGAAAGTTATTGAACACAACTTTTGTTGTAGGCCTCTAGCTGGCACTTAGAAAAAAAATTCATGTTCACATTTTTATTAAACTTTTTTTTAACAACATACATATTTACAACTACAAGTAGATATTATAGTTACAAGTGGCAAAATTCAATATTTAAATTTGGCTTAAATTGCTTCTTCCAATTATCTGCCTCATTGTTTGTAATTCATCTCTTAAAGCCATAACTTGTGCTCTTAACAAGGAGTTTTCTTGTTCCAAAAAGGCCGCTCTGAATGCAATACGATCTTCTCGTATTTTGCGAGCATCACGTGATTTTTTTGCAGCTTCATTGTTGCGTTTTCTTCTTTCATAATATTTATCATCTTTTTGCTCTTCTGGTATTGGTCTCTTTTCTCCTCTGGGTCTGCGGTGTAAAAATGATGGAAACATGCCACCGACTCGATTAAGTTCCATCAAAGGAAAATCAACCGGGCTTATGTTGCGCGCGCCTGGAGTCAAATACTCAAATGCTGGTAAAGTCGCCTGATGATTTGAAAGTTTTGGTGAATTTCTCGATAAAGGTAACACGTTAGATAGAGGAATAGCGTTGTCATTTAAATTAAGTTTTGCTGAGTCAACTTCAAAGTTCTGAGTTTTATTTAAGACTGTTTCCGTTTGTATGAGAGAGCTTGTTGTTTTTTCTAATTCTGCCGGTATTTGTTCTAATGTGGGACTGTCAATGACATCTAAAATAGGCGATGTTGAAGATGTTCTTTTCGTTTCATAGCTATGTGTTATAATCCGATCTAGTTGGGGTTGTACCTGTGTACTCTTCATTAAATTATGATAAGATGCTGAATCTGAAATACAAATTATTGGCAACTTAACTTTTTATATTACTAATGCTTTGAAAAAGTTAAGAAACATGCTACACTTAATCTGCAACCTTATCAACTGGTTAATCTGATTTATTAGACACTATCTTTTTTTACTTTTAACGTTTTTTGCAAATAGGTATGTAAAGAAGCATTAACAATAAGAAAACAAGTTCCCATTCGCGTTAAAATAGCACCAAAATAGACTATGAAACTGCAGTGTGTACACTAGAGTGTTTTAAACTTTCAGTCAGGTGTAAAATAGTTCCTCCACCGTTTTATAGAACCATAATGATTCTTTGGACACAAAAAACCGCAATCCGAGCAGTGAGAGACATCTAACTGAGTTTTCATAGCTAGAACATGAAGAGTTTTTGCCTCCTTAATATTTAAACCATCCATTAGTACAAACAATGCAGCATGGATAGTTAACTGTGCGTTGTTGGTCCACCGTTATTAAAATCTACTCTTTTCACATTGCCCCAATTACCATCAAATCTCGGCTATTTGCATCGTTCTTATTCTGCCTAAGTCTCCAAAGGGGCAAGGCAAATGCTGCTGTCGTCTACAAAGGAAAAGGTAGAATTTAAGGCCACCTTCACTCGAAGGCCCTCAGGCCCATTGTAAATCCCTTCAGAAGAGTCGAGAGAAGAAAAATAAAAAGTAAAGACAAGCATTCCATAGGAAAAAGGATAAAAGAGCAAAAATGCCGTTTGCACTGAAGCACCTATCTGCCCAGCCACCCAACCCCCTTAATGAAACCTATGATGTTCCCCAGCCCACAGCCAGGGACCTTACCAAGTCCATCTAAGAAGCGTCCTCTAATCCACCTCTGTCGCCGGATCTGCAGCCCAGGGTGGTGGAAGACAAGATGTTCTACCGTCTCTATCTCCTCCTCGTCCCCGCATTCCCTGCAGAAATCTGGAGAGTTCCTGTCCCATTTGTTCGTCATATATCTCACATCGCAGTGCCCTGTGAGAATATTAATAATGCACTTCAGAAACCCCCTGCTCTCCTTGAGCAGCAGGTCAGTGCCCATCCTGAGCCTGGGCCATAAAAGTTTAAATATCTGCAATCAGCCCTGTCTCTGCAGGTTTGACCCACCTTGTCCATTATCCAAGTTTCTATCAGCCCATAAAAGAAGTTCAGTAGTCGTCTCACCGGCTTACATTTTAGTCCCATATCCCGGGCCGATCCCTTCCTAGGCAGTCCATCAGCAATCTCATTGCCGGAAACGTCACAATGACCCGGAACCAAACAGAGTCTAACCCTGCGTGTTCCCATGATCGCCCTAAGAGCCATCTGCAATCGCCCACGAGGATAGATCTGACAAAGTGTCCCTCTAGAGCCCTAAGCGCGCCCTGACTATAAATGTTAATTGTCACGTCCCCTCTCCCATCCGCATCCTCCTCTATCAGTTCCGCGGCCTTCATTGCCGCCAAAATTTTAGCCTGAAAAACGCTGCACTCGTCCGGAAGTCTTTAGAATATTCCTAACCCTGTGTCCATTATACAGACACCAGCCCCCGTGCCTACCTCTATCTTCGATCCATTAGTAAAGACTGCTCACCCCCTTCTCTGCTTCTCTGATACCTTCCATGCTTCCCTATCCGGAAACACTACTTGGGGCAGGATCCTCAAAGAGCCACCACTTTCCTTTTAACGAAATGATGAAGAAAGGGACACATTTTTTTGTTAGAAAAGCCAGTAGGTACCCTATGAAATCCGTACGGGCGGTCGTTTAAGAAATCGTTGGATTAGATAGAGTGAAGAGTGCAAAACAAATAGCTGGTAATTTTAAGGCCTTTCACTATTTCAGAATCGGCGAAACATTAGCTAACTTACAGCCGAAAACGCGCCAGCTTTGTATTATTGTTTCAAAACTAGTGCTTAAAATAGAGAAATATTTTTCCCTATTGAATTTGGTTTACACCACACACCTACCACCAAACGTTATGAGACAATGTAACGATGTCCTTCTGTTGTCTGTCTGGCTGACTAAGCTTTCATGTGATAATTGTGATTTTAGCTAAAATTTAACAAAATAAATTTTGGGAACTTTTTATACTTAAATAATACTTTTTTTACATTTCATTTTGTACATATTAATGTTCTTTTAAAAATCACATTTAACGGCTTAAAAAGCAAATTGCAATTAATCATTTCGTCCTACCAAATTTCGGAAAAATTTATTCATTACTGACTGACTAACTTTCATAATAACTGTTAATCAATCGCGCTAACTTCCAAAAACACGTTATGGATATCGGGAAAAATTAGCAAAATTTTTCCAGAAAAAATTAATAAGTTGTGGTTTGCATTTTCTTGTTTGAGTTTGAAAATATCTCGGCTCAACTTGTGTGTTTTACACTATCATATGTATGTATATTGATTGGGTTGCGAAATATCAATTTAAATGCTCTCATATTCAATTAACATTGAAGGTCTCAGTTTAGTAGTAAATATTTTGTTGCGTTTTTAGTACAATGAAGAATCGTTTAAAGTTTGTTCTGCAAAAATTCTCCTCTTTTTGAATTAAGTAAGGTAAATACCAACCTGTAGCAGCATTAGGAATTATTAGGCGATTTCGAGTTCGCAAGAATTGAAATGTTGAAAACGATAGTGGTTCTACAAGGCCATTAAAATTTCTTGAGTGTAGGGATGTATTGCACATGTTTTGATTTAATATATATTTTCAACAATTGTATAATTAACATTAACCGTTTTCCGTTACCAGAACTAATAAAATCTAAACAATAACTAACGTGTTTATTTTGTATTCAAAAGATTTTTTTTTAAGTTTCATAAATTTTTTGTTATAATTAACACAAAATAACTCCCTTATTCGCCTAAGTAACCTATTGTGTAGTTTTGAGTGGTTGTTATATGAATGTAAGTAGATATACATACATGTATGGATGTATGTAAACATTTCATATTTTACAAACTATGCATACATTACTTTGTATGCACTTATATACATACATATTTACATCCATCCACCTACCAATTGCTCTGATTCAACCAATCACGCAATGTTGACTGGTAATTACCACGTAAATTACATGACACTTTACGTACGTACATACGTTTAATATGACAGGAGTTTTGTAATTTTGATTTGTTTTTTTTGTATGTATGTACATATGTGTATGTGCCATAGTTATAAGGACCTAATATAACTGGTTACAATCGTAATTATCATTTATGCACACCCGTTATACCTACCTACCTATTTCAAAAGAAAAAACACACAAAAATCTTGTAATAATGGTAGTTAACATGAAAAAGTGAAGGAATTTTAAACAAGTTTTAGTCTTACCAGTTAAAAAATGGTTTTATGTTTATATTTTTGGGAATCAACATTAGGTCTGTCTGCGTACTTTTCCAGTAGCAAATAGGTACTCAGTAAATTTTTTTGGGAGAGTAAGACCAATTTTACTCTGTCGGCTAAAAATATGTCAAAAAAGTACGCAGACAGTATCCAGTAAAATCTTGCAAGAAAACAGCTGAACGGGGTGTAAACAATTCAAATAACAAAGCAAAAGAATTTTAGCATATGTGTACGCGGTAAATTATTTGTATATTTGGACGTTTCTAGCATCAAGTAAAATGTTATGTTTATTATAATTTTTATAAACGTTAAAAATCAACACAATTCTAACTATTGTTAAATTTCAATTTTTATTTTCGTTTCACAAAAATTGTTTCATTCAATCAGTAGGTAAATAAAAACAGCTGTTCAAACTAGATGCAAAATCTTGCAAGAAGAAATTTCTCCAGTAACATTTTGCAAGTTCTCTAACATCCAACTTCAAAAAATACTCTTTTTGGCTCTCCCGCTGCAAGAAATTTGGAGTACGCAGACAACATTTTGCAAGATTTTGTAACATTTTGCATAAAATGATGCAAAATATGTGTACGCAGACAGACCTATTATTTACCAAAGAGCCCTTTCGATACACACAGTGGCAAAGGGACAAGTGCATATCGTTACCTTAATATAGAAAGGCCCTAACTCGTTTTTCGTTTCGTGTTTGTTTATTTCGTTAATTGATCTGCTCATAAGTATATCACAATTAGCCAAAAAAATCTCAACGTAAAAAATACGAGTTAGTGTCTTTCTATATTGAGGTAATGTTATTTACTGGGTGCGTATACACAGAGAAAGGAATGAGATGGCGGACGAAGTAGCAAAGCAAGGGCTCATTCGCCTAGACTCTGATATAAGGGTCACAGGCTGGGTAAATAAATACTACAAGAAAAGTGATTAAAGACTCCTACTGGGTAAGAAAACACAGGGCAAATCACGGTATTCGATTCGAAACGAAATAGGTATAAAAATTCTTATTAGAATTTCTATATTAAAAGCATTGACAACTCGATCGATCAAGTAGAATTTCGATTCGAATCGAATGCCGTAATTTGCCCCCAGGTAAGTTTTGGACAGTGACCTATTGCAGGTTATGTGATGTATCGGGGGATGACGAGTCTGTTGGGCATATAGAAATATTTTTTGTCACTGTCTAGCGCTTGTGCACTGCAAAGCAAATTGTCTAGGGTCTCGTGTCTTCGTTTGTAGGAAAGAATACAAGCGAGGGTCGTGAAGTTTGGGACAAATTAAGGAGGAAAAAATATGAAGGGAAAATAACTAGCGTTACATCCAGCGTTGCCAGCTGGTTACATTTGGTACATTTTATGTAACTTTTTGACCCTCTATGTAACATGTATAATTTGAACGTATTAAGCCTTATTTTCGTAACTTTTTGTACTAGTCACAGAACAATACATATTTAGTAAATGAGATTTTTTGAAGGACTTAAAATGTATCTAAATAATTGATTACCTTTGAAGCGAGAGTTTTATACGTCAAATACAATGTTTGAAATCAAGCATAAGTAATTTTTGACATAACTCTCCCTGAAGTAACCATTTTAATTTAATTTTGGAGGCAATTATTCCTAGGGATGGTTGGGACCTTTAACTTTAAAAAAAGTATCTTTTAAGACTGTTACATGTGTGTTTTTAACAATTTGGAATTTAAAGAAATTTAATAAAATAAGGAAAATAAGTTTTTTCCGTTTTAAGCCGCTTTACGTAAAAGTGCCCAAATACTAATGAATAAAAAAATATTTATACTTTGAGATTTGCGTAATAAGGCTCTTATAATTTTTACATATATGTATTTTAAATACCTAAGTACCTATTACAATTTTATGCAGACTTACATTTTTTTAATAAAAGTTGTAAAAAATTTGTTTGTTTTATTTCTTAAAATTCGTAAATGTAACTTTTTATGAAAAAACGTAACCTTTTGAATGAAAATATGTAACTTTTCGTAGCTTTCCCTGGCAACGCTGGTTACATCATTTCTCTCACCATTTTTTAATATTAATTGTTTAAATTTGTTAAAAGATAGATTTTTAAGAGATACGACAAAATTACTAGGGAAAGACATTAATATAAAAAAAAATTTTATGTGAAATTTGTTTTAACTGTAGTTTACAATTTTTGTCTTAAAAGGCTTTTTCGGTAAAACTAACGGCGTTTTACTATTACTTTTAAAATTTTTTTTTTTAATTAAGGTAAGATTCCAAAAACTCATTGAAACCATTGAATGACAACTATGTATGTACCTATTAAAAAAGATTTTTTGATACCAAATGAAAACTTTATGTTCCATCATTGATTTAGTTGATACCTACCTACTATCTTCATAAAGTTTTCACATGGGGTCTTTTTAAATATGTGTTGATATGTTGGTTACAGTTTGTTCGGGGGAGTAATAATTACATGCATGTTATGTATGGTTATAAATATATACATACATATGTACGTATAAAACATTTCTAAAAAATCACTGTTCTAAACTTATAAGGTGGGGTTTGTTCAAAAATATTAAAGGAAATGTGTAATAACCAATCAAAATAAAGCTTAAAATGTCACATAATAGATATGAACTAATACATATGCAACACGTTATATGCAAGATTAATAAATAACAAGGTTACGACATAACAAATTGAAAACTTGCATTTTCTGCGCATGTGGTCAAATGACGTCACGAAACAGTCTCTCATTTAAAAATAATGTAAACATAACAGTGGGACAATTTCCTAACTTTTGGAGAAAATGTTTTCTAAGATGTTTTTTGTTAATCGTGTTATAAAAAAATTAAATGTTCAAATAATTTATAATATTAAATAACATTTAGAAAAAAAAATTAAAACCTTTAAAATTAGTTTATTGTTTTACTAAATTTTCGTTTTTGGTTATTTGTGTTTTGCTTGATTTCCGCATTAGGCGATCTTATTCTAAGGTTTATCCACACAAACCAAAATACTTCTAGCTTACCCATTTCATATTTTAAATTTTATTTCAAAATCTTCCTGTTTTAAATGTAATAAGCAAATTCTCTCCCTATATATTTTATTCGGTGTGACAAGATTTTCAAGTAAAGTTAACAAACAAAAACTTAAGGCCAAAAAATAAATCTAATTTTTAATGCGTTTTTAAAAAATTTCTTCGTTATAAAGATATTTTTCATAATATGGACGAAACGTTTGTGTGCTAAAAATATTTAAAAAGAAAGTTTGTTTTAAAAATTTTGATTTTATTTACAAAAACTTGGTAACCCATACCTTAGGTAAGAAAAAAATAATATGTGTTTATATACAAGAGATTTTTAAAAAAGTTTTTAGCAGCAGGTGTTAATTTGCTGCCTGTTTTGGTAAAAAAAATTTGTAAGATCCCTGCAGGAAATGTGAATAGAGAATCACTAGAAACTCACTACTGACATTGTCACCAGTACTACTGTTAAGCTATACCTCAGACAATGCTCTTTGCTATTAACAAAAAATCAACTGCTGACATTGGTACTATTGACAAGGTGCTTCTTTTGGGGTCATATGTACACATTGAAACCAGCGATTAACTAGTACCTTTTAGCAATTTTAGTATACAGTACTACTGATAAGCTAAACCATTGTCAATGTGTTTTTGCAATAGACATTTAACATGCGTCTGTCATTGAAAACAAGTATGATTTGTGTATATAAATCACTTTTATAGCACAGCAGAAAAAATAAAAAAGGCCATAATGTTGCTGATACATTTTTGCATTTGACGGCAAACTGAAGCATTAATTTGCCGCTGACAGTTTTCTTTTCTTCTTATCAAAGCTTAATATAAAACTTTAGACGTACTGTTGGCAATGTCGCCAAAAAGGCAACATAATAGTCGATAAAAGTGTTGACATGGGGACACTTGTTCCCAAGTTTCCTTCAGGGATATATATAAAAAAAAAACAAACATTTGTTTTTGTTTTAAATATAAACACTCACACACTATTCGTTAATTTTTTTACAAAAACACGTAAAATTTAGTAGTTTATTTGTAAACTTTTTTCATATAGACAAACACTTGAAACCAATAAAAAATCGAAACTATAAGATTACATTTACATGATGCAATTTTTTTAATATTCCTTCAACAAAATTTTTGTTTGTTGACAAAACGAGTTGAAGTGACTACTTTTCTACACAGTTCGTAAAAAACCGAAAATTTTCATTCAAGTTCATACTTACATGTATATATCATGAAAAATGCCTTCATGTACATTTTGTTCAAGAAAAGAAAAAAAGATAATCTTTAACGTAAAAAGTTACATTGTAAGAAAGCATTTATAAAGGTATTTTTATTTTTACATGTGTGCCTCAAGTAGTATTTAAAACCAATGACTGTTAAAATGAAAAAATTAAAATCAAAAAATAAAAAATATTATTTTTTTAAACTTATCTATAAAAATAATAATTATCGTTGTTACCCGTTTTTATCAAAATTAAAAAAATGACCGTCCTACTAAAAAAAAAAAATTTACAGAGAACATGATATTCAACAAATATAGTTTAATACTATCAAAATGGTGAGCTTTACTTGATCCTACGATGTTTCATTGTGCCTGCTTTTTTCTTGAAAAATTATTTCGGTCCTGTTGGATTTGATTTTTTTAAAAAAATACATTTTAAAATGCTTATTAAATAAAAATATAAACATAATAATTTGTTTCAACGAAAGACATAAGTGTTTTTACATTTTTGAGCAATATATTAAAATATTTTTTAATTTAACCAAAAAAATTTTTTATTACTGTCAGGCCGATTGCAAAATTTTATCCGAAGCTTTTTTTGTTTTTCATGGTTTTTTGGGAAAGATTTGTTAAGAACACGCTCACAATTAGTTTTAGCACAATTTCTCACTTGAATTTTTCTGATCGTTTTGCATGCATTGCCCCACTGCACACTTCGTGTTTACGATTTGCTTCGAAATTTTAAATAAGTTTTTTTGCCTCTTATAGCTTTTAAATACACTTCGCACACAATTTTTATAATAACTATTATTTTTTTGCACTATATTTAATAAATTTAAATTAAAAATTCGTTTTAAATAACGAAATTCGACAAATTAATTTTTGGGAGAAATGTCAAAGTGATTTTAGTGCAGGGTTGTCAGATCTCACATAACATATAAATCTTTTCCGGCAAAATTAGGAATTAATCTAGAGCAATAATAATTTCAATTTTAGTGTCAAACTCCATACAAAAAAAGCAAAGAGTAAGAGAATGACTGTCTTATTTTTTTAGGGATGTTGCACCTAATGAGAATAACAGACAAAAATTGGCGCCATGCTCATTGTTTAACGTAAGTTGACGTAGTTGTTTCTCTTTAACTTTGCCAGCCGTGTATAACAAAGGCTTGCTATAGTTCTTGTAATATTTCTTGTTTGGCACTAAAGGTTTCAAAAACAGTGCTAAGTGCTGGTTTTTTTGTGGCTATAAATGCCTAAATAATTGTGTTGAAATTAATTCAGCATTATGCATAATTAACAGAAAGTTAATATTATTTTAAACGTTTATGGATACAAAAAAACAAAATTTTTTTGGGTAAAATTCAAATTAGATGATGTAGTGTGATTTAGTTATTTTTCAAATATCTAGCGCTTTGTTTTTAAGCAATTAGAAACTTTGTATTATCAACTTATGACAACACTGATATAGCTTTGACAAAAGTATTCACACACTGAATAAATTCACAATGTATAAATTCATGCATTGATCAAACGAAGATAATTTTATTCGAGGCAGATTTTTGTTCAACTCATTAAAATCGCTTAAGAGTTTAACACCAGATAAAATCAAGATAAAACCTAATTATGCTATTCTCTGGTACGTAAACATACTACTGCGCCATTTTTCATTGTTAATGAGAAAATTCCAAACGAAATTGGGAATTTTCATTTGAAATTCAGAATTTTTATTTGTAATTGAGAAAATTCCAATAAAAAATGAGAAAATTTTACATGATATTGAGAAAAAAACCAAAAAAAAAATTAAAAATTTGAAATTAAAAATATTTTATATTAAATCAAGATTTGTTTTTAGAAAATGCCTTCTACCACCATCGTATTCAACTAATTTTTAAAACGTTTCATCGACGCGTTAAAAATAAAGCGCATTCTTGCAGTGCTTAATTGAATAAAATTATATGGTTGAAGAAAAAAACAATGTTTAGGCAAAGATAAATGTAACACACGTCAATCTTCTCCAATGTCGGAGATCAAAGGCTCGCTTTTAAGAAGAAATTAAAAACGTGTGTTATTACCACAGATTGCATATCACAACATTAAATTAGTTTAGTTTGGGTCTGGAAGATAGGCCAGAATATATGTATCTCTGCTACTTATTTAATAAAATTGCCTGCATAGATTTGTATTTACCTTTCCATATTTTTATTTATGTTGCGTTATGAATGCATTTATGTTGTACGTATTGTATGTACGTTCATACTAATTTTAAATAAAATTTTATTTGGAATTTTCTCATTTCCAATTAAAATATATTCACAATTTCAAATGCAAATTCTTAAGTTCAATAAAAATTTTCTCATTTACAGCAAAAAATGAACAAAACTATTATATCGAACATTTGTTCTTGGCTTCCAAAAGGGCTTTTTATAAATTCAATATTGAGTAAGTAGCCAGGTTGACACCGGCTTCGGGAATGTGTTATCTTAATTTCTGGGGTATCTTCAGCTTAATATATTGTTAATTGGTTCCAAATATATTATATCCATTATACCTATATAGACATGCATGCATACATCCTTAGTTCATTAAAATTAACGCATTTAAACTTATTACGCTCATATTCATATTTCAAATTTAAAATATTCTCATTTGGACCATTAATATTAGTCATGCAAATTAAAGTTTTCAATACAAATAAAGCCCTAAATGATTTAAAAATACAAAGAATAGGCAACCCTTGCATGGGTTAAACTACGTCATCAGAGAGGCAAACATGCGCAAGTCGCAATCTCTAATAGTCTATCATTCTTGGTTATATGTATATATGCACCCAGCCAGCAAAATTGGACGGCAATTTTTGTTTCAGAAAAATACGACAAAATTAAACTTGATTTGTAGCAATTTCTTACAGATTTCTGTCAGGCATGCCTATGATATACGACATGTTTATACCATTTTTCTTATAGATTTTATTTTTTTATTTCTGTGCTAAAAAGTATGCACCAAAATTTGTGTCTTACTGCAAAGAAAAGGGATAAAAGCATTAACAAAACAAAGTGTGGCAGTGCTGTGGGTATTATCGCTCTAAAAAACAAACAAAAGTTCGTAGGTTCAACCCCAGTTTACCCCAGTTAAGTTAAATTTTGAATAAAAAATGTGTTGACAATTAAGGTATACATATGTATTAGAAAACAAATTTTCTTAAAAAAATGTTTATTTGATCTTGTCTTAGATTTTTTTTGTTCTCTGTCAGAAAATTTCCGTCTTAGATACCTATGTTTATATTTTTTATCTTTATATGTTTTTTGGTTAGTTCGGATTACATATCTATCTGAAGTCTGACAAACGCATATCAATTTTGCTAACTAGGCATATACTAACGTACCATACACACATATCGTTAGCCTAATATAAAAAGGCCCTAACTCGTTTTTTATAAGCTCAGGTTTTTTTTTATTTCGATAAATGGTATAACTCAAATATCACAATTAACTAAAATATCTCGGCTAAAAAATATGAGTTAGGACCTTTTGATATTAAGGTAACGAGATAAAGGCAAATGAAAGTACCAAACCCCTTTAAAAATGTGTATAAAAAAAATATTTATTCAAGAGTAAAGAAACTTTAAAACCATCTAATGGGTACGTACCTATAATAAACGCTCTTCTCATTCCAAAAAGTGTCCCTATTAATGGAGAAATGGTTTTTAACACATGTGGCACTGCCTTCTAGTAGATTATATGTAGAGACCCTCTTGTTGGCCAATGGTATCTAAAATTATACTTATACCTACCTATTTGTTTGAAGGGTTTTCAAACTTAATGAATGTCTATAAAAAAGACATTAAAATAAATGATTTGGTAAAAAAACATGTAGGTATGTATGTACATACATACATACATATGTATGCTCCTATGTACATACATTTTTTTTAGATATACATATTTTTATATTGCAAACCAACATTAAAAAAAGTGTTACAGTAGAAGCAATTGTGTTGTATTTATTGTATTATTGACCAAACTATTCCACAGTAAAGAAGGCCAACAAGGAAATTATAATAGTAATTATAATTAGGGGATTCACAAGGTGTTCTATTATGTTCTATTGTTATAAAACTTCACAATGGTTTTGTTGTCTTATTATACGTTTATTAAATTATCGTAACCATTCCACACACACCTGCGCGAAGTGTCCAATACTTGGTGTAGGTTTTTAAACCATTTTGAAATTTTATCACAATATGACATAATAGAACGCTATATGAATCCCTTAAATATGTAGCACATTGGAGTATTAACTACTTTAGAACTTTAAATTTTTGCTATTCTTCTACGCTCTGCATTATGAAAAAGCATAAAAAATTAAAGCAATATAATTGCGCTAATATTCAGTAAAAATTTAAAAAATTAAAATATGTACATATGTGTGTACATATGTATATTGTGGGAACCGGCATATGATACAAAAGTTTATTACTTTCCAAAAAAGTACATGGACAGAGTAAATTTTATTTATTACTTTTTAATTCAAGGAATACACCAACCACTACCCTGGCTTGCGTCAATAAATTGGGACCGGAGAAACGCGACGCAAATCGAAACGACTCAAACCATAGCATGTTTATCCATACAGTTGTATCTAATAAATTTTATGTAACTGGTCCAAAATTAATAACTTATAATGAAAAAATAGATTTTCAAAAAAATATCATGTTCCAGCTTCAAATTTTTTTTGAATATTATAAGCGTCTCTGAAAAAAGTTGATTTTATTGCAGTGGGCCTAGTCCCATGTTTCTTGTGATTTCAACAGCACAAAAAAAGAAATATTCGCCGTTATTCATTTTTTTTCGATCAGTTCGTAATTTACAATAGCTCCCATTGACTTATGGCAATTTTACAAACGATTTATAATTTTTGATTTCATACGTACATACATACATACATATGTAATTACATACGTCTGACGTAACCTCCAAACCAAAAAAAAAACAACCCACTTTTCCTTGTTGTTCTTCTTAAAACAGCTGATGCCAGATGCTTTATCAGATAAAAATAAAGCACCCTCTAATTGAAAATTTTCATATGACTTTTACATACATATGTATGTTTTTCACACAAGCAATGTTTCAACTCGTTCACACGACATGTATTAATTTTGTAGTGGAAAACTTGACAAGTCATATGTAAAATACATCTCGTATAAAACCACCTTTAGGTGGCCTTAATAGAAAAACTGCTCGTCAGCTGATACTCCCCTTGTGTCAGTATTTCTTACATTTTTTCTCTTTCTCTCTCTTAATTTAATTTACATTTGTCAAATGTAATATAAATTTAATTTCAGCACAAAATTCTCCTCGAAGTTCAATCTACTATAATATTTTCACCATTAACCAGCAGGGCACACTCAACCAGGTAATATCAAGAGCCCAGCTGATTAGAACAAATTTGAGATTTTCATGTTGCAAATATTCAATTTTGTATGAAATTTTTAATTTTTCTGACATTCCACCGTTCAAACACAAGAAGGAGGATTTTTTGAATTCGTAACCTTGTTTAGTGTACCCTGATGAACAAGTATGGCTGAATTCCAAAACGCAGTTTGCTTTGCATCAAAAAATTTCAAGTTTTTTCTGAAAGCAAAGATAAGGTTTTTGATAATATCTTCTACTTTCAAATGAGTGTTTACAGCTATATTAATGTCCTGGAAGCAAAAAACGTTGTCAAAATTGTAAGGAGTGTATAAGGGAAGAAGTTAAAAATTTTAAATGCAAAGCAAACTGCGTTTTGGAATTCAGCCTATGTATTAAAATACTGGATATAAAAAAATAAATTAAAAATAAATTTTTAGTCGTCAGGCCTGTCCTTACTTATCATACCCATGCCGTTATTTATTTCGTGGTAATATTTTTTATACCGATTTTTACCAACATCTGCAAAAGTACTTATATGCTGAGTGGAGCTTTTTTGCGATCCATTAATATAATAAAAAAAGTATGTTGATGACACCTTTAATCGGGTGACATTTAATTAGAAATTATTATGTACATAGTCTGGTTTATGTTATTAGAAATTATGTAACATAAGTAATAAGCTTAAAACAAATAAGTTATACTTTGGTAATACTTATACTGTGGTTTTATTTTTAACACAAACATTAGCTGTCATTTGTCAACAACATAATATTTTTTACATTTACAATTATATGTATAGCGTTTTTATATTTATTTTTCAATACAAATATTTGCCATACGTTTAATTATCAAAATTTAAAAACAAATGTTACGTTGTAATATACGAGATATGGAGGCAACCACCTCCTGTTTAAGGCGAAATGATTATCACTTGCACACACCATTGTTTGTGCTCGATGTTATACGCTTATTTCAAGACCACCCCAAATATATAAGAGGACTTAAAGAAAGTCATATTGTGGCCTTGTTAGAAAAGGAGTAAGTTGAACAATTAACTAAACTAAAATTAGTCAATCAATGATTTTAATTCCTTAGGGATATATCCAATGGTGACATTGAGGCTCAAGTGAAAACAGCCTTAAAAGATTTAATGTCAATTGGCTTTGTGCGCTACGTTAGTCAGGGATATCGTACAATTGGACCTTTTGCTAAATTGGCATTAGCTCGAACGCCACATCAACTAAAAGTAGCATGGGAACGTTTAGATAATAGGAAAAAATTTGTAGTGCCAACTTGAGTTTATGTAATAATGCGCGCTTTTAAACACAAATAAAATACCTACATATGCAAATATTTTTTACAATAAAACAATTTGGTTCTATTTATTTTTATGTGCCTACATTTTGCGGTGGGTTCCTTAGCAATATTAAGTGAATTTTATTAACCGCAAAACCTCAAAACTAACGGTATTTTATTAAGTAAATATTGACAGTCGAATGTGGTCAAGCTCTTTGGTTAATAAGTGCCTTATAGAACTTCTTTTTTAACAAAGAACAATAAACTTTGCGTGACTTTAATTTTAACAAATCAGTGAACGAGTATCAAGGCGCAAGTGACCTTAGTTAATCAGCTGAGTAACGGTATTTCGGATGTTTAATTGTCAAGATTTGTTTGTGTTTATGTTTATGTTTTTTTTCTTTTTTAACTAACAACAACTGTAGAATCTAAGAAAAGCTCAAAAAGTTGGTGGTAATTTAACAACAACTTATTTGCTGCGAAAATAGGTTAGTTTTGTTGCGATGTGTCAAAAAGGTATGTAAACATAAACAAATTTAACGGTACCGTGAAATAACTCCCAAATGAAATAACTCCCAATGAAAAAATGAAATAACTCCCATTTTTTTCCCATACAAATTGGGAGTTATTTCATAATGAAATAACTCCCAATGCGTTGGGAGTTATTTCATTATTTTTCATTGGGAGTTATTTCATAATGAAATAGCTCCCAAATGAAATAAATCCCAATGAAATTTTGTTGGGAGTTATTTCATTTTTTCGAAGTGTTGGGAGTTATTTCATTCTTGTTGGGAGTTATTTCATTTTCTATAATTGGGAGTTATTTCATTTTTATTGGGAGTTATTTAATTTTTATTGGGAGCTGTTTCATTTTTGTTGGGAGTTATTTAATTTTTATTGGGAGTTATTTTATTTTACTAAAAGCAAGTGTATATACCAGAGCATTTAAAAAAATTTAATCGCGCTAGTATAAAAGGTGACATTTATTTAAAAGTTTTGGGGTTTTAAAACCGTGGTTATATAGCCGGCCTTCGGCCGGGCGCAAGAAAAAAAAACTCCAGTGGATTCGATCCGCCGGCTTCGCAGTAGCCTTCGGCCGGGGAATATACTTTAAACTGTAGTACATCGGAAGTATTTGCAGCTTCATAACTAAAGTGTCATAAAATTCATGTTTTATTTGGGGAAGCTTTATATGGAAAGCAGTAGAGCTTAAAGTCCATTGCCCAGCCGAAGGCTACTGCGAAGCCAGCGGATCAAATGGACTGGAGTTTTTTTTTCTTGCGCCCGGCCGAAGGCCGGCTATCTAAATCACTCCCTTTTAATAAAAAAATTATTTAACCAAAAAGGTGCTTAAAGTCCACGCGCCTGTCCTAAAGCTGTAACGAAGCTGGCATATATAGCCAGCCTTCGGCCGGGCGCAAGGAAAAAAACTCCAGTCCATTCGATCCGCCGGCTTCGCAGTAGCCTTCGGCCGGGGAATATACTTTAAACTGTAGTGCATCGGAAGTATTTGCAGCTTCATAACTAAAGTGTCATAAAATTCATGTTTTATTTGGCGAAGCTTTATATGGAAAGCAGTAGAGCTTAAAGTCCATTGCCCGGCCGAAGGCTACTGCGAAGCCGGCGGATCGAATGGACTGGAGTTTTCTTTCCTTGCGCCCGGCCGAAGGCCGGCTATCTAAATCACTCCTTTTTATTAAAAAAATTATTTAACCAAAAAGGTGCCTAAAGTCCACGCGCCTGTCCTAAAGCTGTAACGAAGCTGGCATATATAGCCGGCCTTCGGCCGGGCGCAAGGAAAAAAACTCCAGTAGATTCGATCCGCCGGCTTCGCAGTAGCCTTCGGCCGGGGAATATACTTTAAACTGTAGTGCATCGGAAGTATTTGCAGCTTCATAACTAAAGCTGGAGGTCCATACCATACGTTCTATGCGCTGTGCGTTCTCTCCGACTCTCACAAAAGTAAGATCAGTGTAGTTTTATGTGGCAAGAAACATAACAAATTGCATAGAACGTATCGGCGCAAGTAACGGATAAAGTAGGTTTACTTTCTACTTTTTCATACGTCGCATGCGAAATGAGAAAATGAGAGATTGTTTTGTTATCCAGTGATGACAAATTTTAAATGCTATCAAAAAACATGTGTGTGTGGTAGGTTATATTTTTGGTATATTTTGTGTTAAAAACAGTATGTTATGAAAGAAAATGCTTTTATTATAAATTTTGCAAATAATTTTAAGAATAAATTTCCTTAAAAATAAGTTTTCAACACAAATATTTTGTAGCCAAAGTTAATATTGTTTTTATCGACTACTTTTATATTTTAAGTGTCATCTCTGTTGTGTTTTTATTTATGTAAGTATAATGAAGAAAATCTGATTTCTCTTCTCTTCACTTTTCGCACAAAACGTATTGTATGTAACTTGGCAAAAACAAACGTATAAAACGTACAGAAATATGATACGCATAGAACGGAGCCACGCACATAACGTATGGTATGGACCTCCAGCTTAAAGTGTCATAAAATTCATGTTCAATTCATGTTTTATTTGGCGAAGCTTTATATGGAAAGCAATAGAGCTTAAAGTCCATTGCCCGGCCGAAGGCTACTGCGAAGCCGGCGGATCGAATGCACTGGAGTTTTTTTTTCTTGCGCCCGGCCGAAGGCCGGCTATCTAAATCACTCCCTTTTATTAAAAAAATTATTTTACCAAAAAGGTGCTTAAAGTCCACGCGCCTGTCCTAAAGCTGTAACGAAGCTGGCGGTTTGATCCACGAGAGTTTACTTATCCTGCGTCCAGACGAAGGCCGCCAGTCATTTGGTTTGTTTGTTTAGAAAATAATTTTACGTTAGTGATATCTAATTTATGGATACAAAAGGTGACAATGAATTGAAAATTTGGGGTTTAAAAAAAAGTGGCATAAATAGCCGGCCTTCGGCCGGGCGCAAGGAAAAAAACTCCAGTAGATTCGATCCGCCGGCTTCGCAGTAGCCTTCGGTGGGGGAATATACTTTAAACTGTAGTGCATCGGAAGTATTTGCAGCTTCATAACTAAAGTGTCATTAAATTCATATTTTATTTGGCGAAGCTTTATATGGAAAGCAGTAGAGCTTAAAGTCCATTGCCCGGCCGAAGGCTACTGCGAAGCCGGCGGATCGAATCCACTGGATGTTTTTTTCCTTGCGCCCGGCCAAAGGCCGGCTATCTAAATAACTCTTTTTACTAAAAAATTATTTAACCAAAAAGGTGCCTCAAGTCCACGCGCCTGTCCTAAAGCTGTAACGAAACCGGCGGTTCGATCCACGAGAATTAACTTATCCTGCGTCCAGACGGAGGCCGGCAGTCATTTGGTTTGTTTGTTTAGAAAATAATTTTACGTTAGTAACATCTTATTTATGGATACAAAAGGTTTTCGCATTATATATATTTTAATTGGGAGTTATTTCGTTTTCGTTGGGAGTTATTTCATTTTCGTTGGGACTTATTTCATAAAACAATTATTTTTTTTGTAATTGGGGGTTATTTCATTTTTGTTGGGAGTTATTTCATTTGGGAGTTATTTCACTTTTTTGTGACTTTTATGAAATAACTCCCAAACATTGGGAGTTATTTCATTTTTACCGTTGGGAGTTATTTCATTTTTTTCGATTGGGAGTTATTTCATTTGGGAGTTATTTCATTTTTTCCATTGGGAGTTATTTCATTTGGGAGTTATTTCACGGTACCAAATTTAACAACCCAGCCTCGATTTACGCAAGAAAAAATTAGAATAGCTGTGCTCGTAACACCACCTGATCAATGAATTCGTCTTGGGGCATTTCCTTTACAAGTTTTTTTTAAGGAAAAAGCTAAAGAAGTCAGCATCTTTCATTGATAAGTCAAAATTGTTAGCTCTTGTTAGTAGAGGTGGGTCAATCGATTATTTTAGTTCGTTTTTTCCATGAACCTTAATGTAATTTATATATGTACTTAGGTTTAGAGATAAAATTAACTAGATTGTTGTCATGGTGGAATAATAAGACGACCTCGTACCTACAATAACAACTTGCTTTAAAAATTTAGCATGTAATTTGTTGTTGCTAAATTCTAGCTAAGTTGTCAAAAATGTTGCTATCACACATACACACAGAATACACAACCATAATATAACATAAAATACGTGCAAAGCTAAGCTAGAAAATATATGGCGGTAATTAAACCCAATTCCTGCCTTGTTCAATGTACCTTGGTTGCTGGCAAAAACGAGCTAAAGTTTGACTCATTACTTTAGCTCAATTCAAAAAATTCGCCATCGGCATTTCCTTTTTGTGTTTGAGAAAGTGAATGCCAAAAAAAAAAATTAAAACTTCATGCAAAATTAATAAATCGGATAATCACTTTGAAAGTTTCAAGACGAATTCATAAAGAGTTGGGTCCTTAACAACACCTGTACTAGTGTACCCTTGTAGTGTCAAATCAGGGTACACTTTCTAAAACAAAAAGAAATGCGGTGGGCGAATTTATTGAAATCGCCTTGGCACTACCTGTATTAGTATACCCTGGGCACTACATTCGTTAATGATCGAATTCGATAACAAGGAGAGGCCTTTGTTTAAATAAGTGTTTTAAATCAAAACTGCTTTGTTAGAAGGAAATAAACCAAAACAAAGAAAACTATGGAAAGGGTATACGAACATAATGGTGTTACAAAGATAAAGTTAAAAAATAACAAGGCAATGTCGGAGTGTCGTCAATTAGAAACGTATAATGAGATGTGTTCGTAACCTCCTACGCCATTAGTATTTGAACAATGACAATTAATGTACAAATACATTATACGCACCAATTACCACACATTAACACATACTGTTTTAAAAATAGAACACACACGTATACACATAAAGATATTTTCTTAAGTAAAAAGTGGACATAAAAAGAAAAAAATCAACATAATTTTTGGACAAAAAGACAATAGTTGAACAGGTAATTGCTGTAATAATTTACGGTTGATGTTCAAATATCTAAACAAATTAATGGTAATATTTCAATATAGGACATACATATACTTACATACATACATAATTATTATGTCGGTATTATTAAAAGAATAATTGTTATTGACGGATAAAAGCTAAAGGACATACATACAAGTGACACAAGGGTTATGGGTTCGATAAACGAATAATAAAAGAACATAAAAACATATACCCAGTCAGCATTAAAAAGAAGATATTTTTTTACTATACAAGTACATACATACATACATATGTACATATATGTGCAAATGGCTTATAGGCTATCAAATTTTTTATTTTAATTCCTACTGGATTTTGAGTCATTATTTTGTAGATAAATTAAAGCAGCTGTTACGGTTACATTAAGGCACATTTAAGAAGGTAATCCCCGGCCAACTTAAAAAATTCGCCCTCTGCATTTCCCTTTTGTGTTTGAACGGTAGAATGTCAGACAAATTAAAAATTTCATATAAAATTAAATTTTTATAACGCGAAAATGTCAAATTGATTTTAATCCGCTGGGCTCTTAATATTACCTGGTTGAGTGTGCCCTGGGTTACATAAGCAATTTTTAGGCATGAAGTTGTTTCGCCAAGACGTACAATAATAAAAGCAAGCTTACGTCATTTGACCGACGTTACTAATTATCGAGGTAACCAAAAACATTTTACTAGGGAACTTAGAAAACTGATTTTTCTATAAAATTTTTGCGGTTCATGAAAAAGTAATATAAAAATAACAAATACATTTTGAACTAAAACTTAGTAACACGAATATGTACATTTACTTAAATATAAAAATCAATCAATCTTCTTGCAATGACAGGGGAGTAATGTATCTCAGCCGTTTCACCATTGGCCCATAAAAAAATAGTTTTTAAGACAAACCTTACTTCTAGAATTTTCGTCCAAATATGTTAATTATTTGCACTGCATGCGCCTGTAGCGGGTCTAAAAGGGCTCGTATTAATCGATGGAAAACTGGACTAGTTATTGATCCCTAAACTTGCTGCTTTCTGCCACATTAACAGCAGACTCCAAACTCAAACTCCTTCGTAAAATTGGACTCAAGCTCCGAAAACATAGTATCTTAAATTTTCTAAACCTTAAGTAGCATTATTCACAATGGGCCTGAGAGCCTCCGAGTGGAGGTGGTGAGTTGGACTGGCCACTACCCTTCGTAACCTAAAAAGAGTTAGCGTGTTAACATTGCTATGAAAATTTTTGGCTGAAAACCAAAAAAAGGGAACCAAAAATTATGGTTAATTAAAAGTATTAAATGGATCTACTTAAAACTAGTCGGGAAGCGATTTTTAGAAATATCAAAACAAACCTTGCCCCCTGGTTTGTTACGGGGTTCGATTCGAATCAAATTTTTACTCGATCGATCGAGTTGTCAATGCTTTTTCTAGTAAGAATTTTGAAATTTCGATTCGAATTGAATGCCCCCAGAATAAGTTTTGCTTGTTTATGTAACATTTTCAATGCTAGCTGGGTATTTTCACACAAGTATTTGTACATATAGACGTGTCTATACTAATATTATAAGCAGAAAAAGTTTTTTTGTTTGTCATGATTCACTTACGACTTCACAAAGTATATATAGATATTTTGGATAATTATAGATAGGGAAGCCGATATAGCCATGTACGTCTGTCCGCCTGCGTGTCTGTTGAAATCAAGTTTCCGGAGCCCTTAAATCGCGCAGAAAACTTTTTAGTATTAAACAAGCAGAAATACCCCTCAAATAAATATCGGTTTTTAAAATCAGAAAATCGGTTCACTATTGACCAAGATATAAGCGAAAACCAAAAATAACCTATTTTTTTAGAACAAAATTCGTGCATATATCCCGATATATCTCTGTAAATAATTTGAAGATAGGGACTTAAATTATGGAGTTTTTCTGGATAGGGGCAGGGGTAGTAGTATCCCCCCTTAAATTGTAAAAATTTTGCGAAATATTTCATGCGGTAAATCTGAGAAACTTTAACAGCTATAGATTTTAAACCTGCCGCAAAATAGTTCCAGTGCAATACGTACATTATAGAAAGAAAAATTAGTTGGGTAGAAGCAGGGGAAGGGGTACCCCCCATACAAATTAACAATTTTTGTAAAATTTTGTGTCTCGAAAACTATAAACTATCGACTTAAAGATTTCTACAAAAAGTAATCGTACAAGTATGTCGACATTTTGGAAAAAACAGTTGCATAGGAGCAGGTGAAGAGGCAGTCCCCATACAAATGCACAATTTTTATGAAATTTTCGATACGTTATATATATCTATCGACTTCAAATGTTCCACAAGAAGTAATTGCACAATAATGCATACATTTTGGAAAGAAAAAACGTTGTTGTATAGGAGCAGGGGAAGGATAACCCTCCATACAAATGAACAAATTTTTTTAAACCTGCAATACGAATCATGACAAAAACTGTTCAATCTCTCGACCAAACAATAGGATAGCTATTGACTTCAAAAGCCGGCGAAAAGTATTTTCATTATAATATTTGCGATACGAAAACAACTCGGCTAGTTTACGTGGCTGAGTATATAAAAATACCAATGTAAAGGGTATATAACATTCGGCACGGCCGAATAAAGCGCTCTTAGTTGTTTTAATTTAAGTTGGCTTAATATCTTCTAAACAAATTAAGTGAATTTTTGTGGCATATCTCGAGAAATTTAACAACTATCTGCTTTCTTGAAGGTTACATTAGTAAAGCATTTAAGCCAACTATTTTAAAGATCTTAGTAGCAGGGAAAGAAGTTTGTTACACTCTTCAAAAGTTATTTTAAGTACTACTAAACGGATAGGAATTAGGCAAAAATACCAAATACAAACATACTCCACACATGCCGTATTTGCATGCTTATATACAATTAAATAACAATTCCATTATTAAAAAAAAAGACAATGAAGACAATGCAGGCATAGACTTTTCGTACACGATCAGGCAAAGAAACAGCGAAAACTAAATCGAAAATAATCTGAAAGGGAATTACAAAAAAAGAAATAAAACAAATTTTATATTTGTTTTTAATTTCAATTTTGCTATTCACCGATCTAATCGGGGTAGCGAAGCGGACCGGGCCAGCTAGTTTTTTTTTAATAAAAGGGATGACTGACAAATAACCATTATTTTTGGAAATTAAACATGTGTTTTAAACTCGCGCCCGTTTTTTGTTTAGCTTTTTAGGTTAAATTATGTTACACGTGAGGAAGAGACATTAGGAAACATCCTTTTAACACTTAACCCTACACAGAAAAAGGAGTAAATTATTTGTTTTTTTTTTTTTTATAAAAAAATGTGTAATTAGACAAATGTTTTAGGTTTGGGGAGCGAAATATATACAAACTTAAATAAGAGCTGCAAAGGAAACGTAACTATGACCTTATTATTTAATATTCTATGTATTACGAAAATTAATGCGAATAATATATATCATAAGTTTGTTTTATATTTATTTTGTAAATCTTTCGACAAAATGTTTATTTTATTGTTTTACTATTGTTAATTGCTGCAATTGTCTGGTGTCACCGATATTTATTCATGTATAAACTCAAGCAAGTCACACTTAACCCTTAAACTAAAAATCATCACCCGATATCTAAGTATGTATTTAAACACGCATGAGATTTGAAGCAGGTGTTTTCCACGTTGTTGTTTTTTGTTGCGCCACTAATCGTTGCAGAATAATCTATTAAAAACTAGTAAATTTTTTGTAAAAGGAAAAAGTGAATCACAAATTATACTGTTGACAATTACACAAATAAACTGACAGACATACATCCATGTGGAGGTATGTATGTGTGTATGAAACTTTTTACATTAGGGCACATCTACCTACATACTTAGTAGGTTATCAAATGTTAAGATCTTTTAACCTGTACCAATATTCTGTATTCTAAGTTAGATTTAAGTAGAAGATAATAAAAGAGCTAAGGCATGACAGTAACAAAGAAAAACCCCAAAACGCTAACATTTTCTATATTTTTCTTACTAACCCACTCAAACTTTTAAGATATATGACCTCCACCCTCCACCAAGTTTCCTTGCGAGAGTTGCTTTCAGAAGTGGCTTCCAAAAGATTTTGACGTGTAAACACGCTGAAATTTCTTGCAGCAAGCTGGTCGAAACAGCTTCTTACTTGTTTTACGCTGCGGCCACAAGTTCAAGTTTTCGCTTTCAAGTTATTCACACATATTGTTTGTCAAATTCATTCGAATAATTGATTGTGACGTAGGCTTCACGCAACTTGATAATCAACTTGATCATCAATTGCATTTCTTAAGATGGCGTCGTCAAGGTTACTTTTGACCTTATTTTTACCAGTACTTTACGTAGCGGCCAGACGTTCAATTTTTGCCTTTCAAGTTGCAATACACTCAAACATTTTTACTAACACTCTTAAACTTTTCAAACTTGAAAGCAACTTAATGATAAATTTTTCCATTCAAGTCGCCTTTCAACTTGATAGTCAAGTAAACAGATGATTATAGTTATTTTCGTTTTTTCATGTGCTTGTTTATACAAATATTCTAAAGCAAATAATTTTAACTAAATTTTCGTATATTAACACATACAAGGCACATTCAACAAGGTAAACCCAAGGCGAATTGCAAAAATTCGCCCTCTGCGTTTCCTTTTTGTATTTGAACAGTAGAATGTCAGAAAAATTAAAAATTTCTTGTTGAAACTAAGTTTTAGATGGCGTAAGTATAGTAATAGGAAATGGAAAAAAGAAAAAGCTTTGGTTTAGTTGGTTTAAGTGGAAAAAACTTCGTGCCGACTCACCTCGCCACATGGATCAGTGGGTTAAATGGCTGATGTTTTACAACCAAATTAATAACTAACAGCCGAACAAAGAGTACTGATGATGAAAATCGTGGCTTTTTTTCGAAAATGCATTCTACTCGGCTAGTATCGGTAAAAATCATGTTTTTTCAGTAAAATTTTCCTTTCTTAACTAACGCTAATAAAGTAGTAAAAACTAAAAATATTAATTTCTTCATTTGCAATTTAATGAGAATTTAGTAAAGTATTGAACTTGAGCCTGATAAAGAAAATAAAATTGTCTTAATTTCTTATAAAATTAAATTTTTAAAACGCATAAATGTCAAATTGATTTTAATCAGCTGGGTTCTTAATATTACCTGGGGCCAAATCGTCGCATTCGATTCGAATCGAAATTTAAAAATTCTTATTAGAATTCCTATATTAAAAGCATTGACAACTCGATCAATCGAGTGAAATTTCGACTCGAATCGAATGCGACGATTTGACCCCTGGTGGAATGTGCCTTGAGCTGGGCCAAGAGCTGGGCTCTTAATACTACCTGGTTGAATGTGCCTTGAGCTGGGCCAAGAGCTGGGCTCTTAATATTACATGGTTGAATGTGCCTTGAACACATATAAATAAATTATTGTAAATATGTAGTTTGTGTTTCGTTGTACTATAATTCAGTCGCAAATAAATAGAGAATGTGATAAATATATACATATAAAACATATTTTGTGTTTCGTTTAACAAATATTTTGCCGCAAACTGAGCATTTTAAGTTACGGCATCTTACGAAATGAAATTAATGATTAAGTTGATTATCCAGTTGCGTGCAGCCTACGTCACAATCATGAATTCGAATGAATTTGAAAAACAATATGTGTGATCAACTTGAAAGCGAAAACTTGAACTTGTGGCCGCAGCGTTAAGCACCGCCCTAATACTATGAACTGGTAAATGCAAATTGTGTGCCTTGGTAGTGACTGTAATGAATTATGTGTTCAGAAAAGTACAATAAAACATTAGTGGCATAATTTTACATGAGCATGATATTTCAGTTCTTGTACAAAGTTGTAATTTTTACGACTTTGATTGTTTAATGTTTTTATATTGAACTCAACAAGACGAAACTTTATGCTTACACGGGACACCGCAAAGATTTTAAAAATCACTTTACTTTTTTTTAGCACGAAAGAACGTTTCTATAAATGAAGCTATTTTTATACCCACTTCACATACATCATAGGGGGGGTACTTTGCGTTTGTAATATGTTGCTTACGCACAAAGATTATAGTTTGAGACCCACCTGTAATTATACTGATAAACTCTAGAATTACTTTCGGCTGGGTGTCCACGTATTCTTATAATCGAGGTACAGGCCACATTTTAAAAGAGAGTTTAATGAAATCTGAAACAGATTAGTTTGTTGGCAAAGGGATCTAGCCTATTTAAAGCGGGTGTGATCATTAAATTTTATCATAAAGCCCCCTTACAAATGTTCTTCCAAAATATTTAATTTTGTGCTAAAATTTCAAGGACTATTAAACTTTCATCACACAATTTTGCAAATGTGTTAGATCTGGGGATAATTTACGGAATTCGATTAAAAACCCACAGTAAAAACCATCAAGTTTCGGGTGGAATTTTATGATGGCCGGCCCATTTTTTTTAAATTGCTCCTATACAAATGTCCTCCTGAATAGGCATTTTGAGCTATTGCTGCCACAAATATTACGCTTTTGCCAAAAAAGTTTAGTAGTATACTGTCGGTTTAAAATATGCCAGGGGTCCCACAAGTGTCCCGCTTATGTAAATCAATATATCCTGCATAATTTTTTTTACATATGTTTTTGGTAATCTAATATAAGGTAAATTTTATTGTCAGTAAACCTCTTAGCAATTTTACACTAACCGAAATAAACTTGACACGTAAAGGTGGTGATGCTCTTGAAGAGGGCGTTACCAAACGGTCTCCATTTGAATATGAACATTTACATACATGAATTCAGCTAATGTAAAACGCTGATGTTTATATTCGATCATGTGCTGCCATCGATGGCCAAACATATGGCTAAGCAACGATGTTCGCCGTTACATGTTGTTTCCTGTTGGACATTAAAAAGTACGCCACTAACATCAGCACGTGTTATTCACCTACAATCGTATGTACAGGGTGCCTGGTGGCAAATTTATATTTTCAAATACGTTGGAATTTTCGACTGTGCGGATTTTTCAGTCACGATGTCGCAGTGGTCGAGTGAGCATCGCGCGTTCGCTGTGGAGACATTTTTTTAAAGGAATGACTCTTACGTAGTTGCTCGTCGACAATTTTGTTGAAAGTTCGATATTCGGCGTATATGTGATGGAGCGAGTGTAAATTTAATTCCTTCGTTGGTGCAGAGACTTCGCGCAACTGCTTCGGCTATGAATGTCTCACGGCCAGGGCCCAAATGATCTTTAAGAATTCCTGAAAACATTGAATTGGTTGAAAGCAGTTTACGTGAAAATCCGCGTCTTTCAATACTGAAAAGAATTAATTAATTAAAGAATTAATTAATCATTAAATTTTAAAAAAGGATCTGAATAGTCATCCTCTTAAAATCGTTCAAAAACTGAAAGTTACTTTCTTTAATTTACGCAAAAAATTTGGTAAAACGATGTTGCAAAAACAGATCTGAAGTTCCATCCTTGTAAAGTTCAAATCGTTCAAGAATTGAAAGAAAGTGACTTTGATTTTCGCAAAAATTTTTGGAGTGTTTTCGCACTGTAAATCCATTTTCTTTGAAGGACGAGGCTGGTTTTCACTTAAACGGCCACGTCAACAAGCAAAACTGCCACTACTAGTCTCCAAGAACCCGCAACCCTCGATTGAAACATCAAGAACCATTGCGTTGCCCCAGGGTAACTGTTTGGTCTGCCTTATACCTGAAAAAAATAATTGGACCATTTTTTTCGAGAATTCTCGAGGCCAGGCGACGAATGTCAACGGTGAAAATTATTGACGCATGATTACGGAATTCTTTTTGCCAAATCTGCGGGCACATTCATCGTACTCTTCACACACATGGTTCAACAAAATGGGGCGACTGCACACACAGCCAGAACTTCGATGATTTTGCTTCGGGAAAATTTTGGGGTTATTCCATGGCTACCGAGGCCGCCTGATCTAATTCCCATTGATATTTTTTACGGGACTACTTTAAAAAGAGGGGTTTTAATGACAAAACCTAATCTCCTGTGGCCTTAAAGGAAAATATATGCCGAGAAATCAGCTCAATTGAACTAAGTTTACTGCAGAATGTGGCTCAAAACACAAGGCTCCGTTTTGAACAGTGTGTTCAACTCTATGGAAAAAATCTGGACGACATACTCTTTAAAATATAAAATCCGCATTTTCATTCTATCGTTTAATTATTCTTAATCAAATTTTGTGTCAATTATTACCTGCAACCAGACACCCTATACAAATCAGTAGCGTTGCTCTGCCGACAACATGTTCTTTTCTTTTTATCACAAGAAATTGGCAAGAAATGCAAGCACTAGGAAAGGTTTATGTCCTAAATTTACTTGGTGACTGACAGAAGTTGTTTTTGTTAACTTTTTTTGGTTTGTAAAATCTGTTGCGGTTAATACAGTAAATTCGGGTAATTAACACCGGTCTGGGGTGGGCTAAGACCGCCACAGGAACACTTTGTTTATAAATGAAATTTTACAAAAATGCTTTTTTATCTAGATCTGAATATTTGAACGTGTACATGGGGAAATAATTTATCAGGTAAACGCATCACAGGGAGAATTTTCGACTCTCTTACTTTTTTCTTTTTAATTTATATATGGAGTTTGACAACACAGTGGTAAATAATTTGAACCGTATTGTCAAACTCCATATATAAAAAAGAAAAGAGTAAGAGAGTCAATAAAATCTCTCTGCGATGTGTTCATCTGATAATTAACTTCATCATTAACGTGTATTTAACAAATTTCAAAGTAAGTTTTTACTTGCAATAGTTTGCATGTTTTTATTTAATTAAAATATAAACTTCAATCCTCTCGTTCGGTTTTAGAACTATTAAATTCCTTTCTTGGCAATCGCTTTTCGCAGTAGCAATACCAAGTATCTTGCGCGTATCCTGAGACTCTTGATAGGCAATTTCCTGATCTAAGTTAAAGTCGTATACTCGTAAATGACCATTAGCCATGGCAAATAAATGCCAACCATCTGAGGATAACTCTAAGGACTGTACAAGATTTGTTCTCAAAACCGTTCCACTCATAATAGTTTGTTGATCAAATATTCTTAACTCAAACGGTTTCTGCTTGCTGTCAATTAAAGCTATATATGCAGCTGTAGTCGGACGATAATCTCGTTCAAAATCAATTTTGTTATTAGACTTTTCGGCATTTAATAATATATTCTGTATGGCACATGATTTGCCTGTAATGGCATTTACATCCATAGTTAAGTCCTTGTTGTTTGATTGTGGTTTGAAAGGAGTAACTGGTTCCTTGAGTTTGTTGTTTTGATTTAATCTGTGGGATTGACAGTTTAAAATTATGACTGCACCATTTGAAAGCCCAACTGCTAAGAAATTTTCATTACTTAGAACTTTAAGAGCCGTAGGAAAAAGAAATTTGCTTTCATTGATTACAATTCGCCTATACTTGTCTATTTTAAGAGTCTTGGAACACATTAAAATATAGTTGCGATTTGTGCAGATAAAAAAATTTTCCGAACCACATTCTAAGCTTGTAAATCTTAATCCTTGTTGTCCCACATCTGTGCTGTATTCGTTAAGTTCCCTTAAAGCTTCATCACTGTAGACATTTTTCTGAAAAAAAGCTTTTGTTTTATCAAATCGTGTCTTAGAGTTAAAAGATTGAGTCTCCAAATTATCCTTTATGTTGGCCACAGCACTTTGTATAAGTTTAATTCTGGCCCAAGGGGAACCGAAATCTAACTTTTTTGAGATTTTTGTAGAATGTTTTGATTTTTCATAATTTTTAACCTGTGTCGGGTTCAAAAGTATTTCTGAAGTTTCCACTAAGATCCAGATTGTGACAATGCCAGAGTCATGCAAAGAAACAAACTGAAAGGAAAATGATACGTTTTTTTAAGGAAATCTCAATATTAAAATATCTATTTTGCCTTTTTTACCTGAGTTTTCTGATGTGAAATTGGCGTTAGTATATTATTTGTTGGACTTCTAAAGCTTTTAACATCCAAACAGGCTCCTAAATCCATCGAAGATTTTGCCTTGGTTAAGGATTCCGACCAAGAGGGAACTAATGTTTGCGTGGCAGCGAAATGTGTCAAATAGCCATCGAGCTTAGAGCAAAACGAATGTGTTTCCCTTAGATCCCATAAGGCTATAGAACCATCCCTTAAAGCTGCTACAATTATATTTGAGGAATCGTTAGATATTTCTACTCTAGAGACTTGACTCCAAGTTGTTAAAAGACGCATTGGCTTTTCGCATGCGTTAATACACCAAACCATCAAAAGATTCGCAAAATCCAATCTATATACATCTGTTTCGGGTAAAGATTCATGTACTGTTATAAGCATGTTGTATTTATTGTTGGAAAATATTTTTAAAACTTGTAAAGTATTTAGAAAGTTGGTTTCTATACTAAAGAATTCCTGTGAAACCCGCGCTAAGACCTGATCATTAACGTACAAGGAATCCTTTGTTAGCTTGTGGTTGTGGTCGTTATTAGAGACGCCAAGAATTTGATCCATCACAAGGGATGAACGCAATAGAAATGAGTGTAAATTTTCAAAATTAACAGGCTTTCTTTGCTGTTTTTGGTAATTTTGATAAAAACGTTTAGAGTTTTGATTATTTAACTGCTTCAAAGCATCTAAACTTTGCTCCAGTTCACAATCTGGCAACGATCGTACTTGACTTTCATCATTTAATTCGCCACAGCAATTTTGGCTGTATATTAAAGGGTTATCATTTAAATTTTGAATAATTTCCAAATCATATTGGGCCGGATGCTGTGTCCATACGGAGCGTATATCCTGTAAATCAGTCTGTTGTTCCACACTCGTTAAATTACTTTGAGTTTGTGTGGAACTTTGATTTGTATTCAGTTTGCCAAAAGTTTGCATAAAAATATCATAGGAAATCGGTTTTAGCTCAAATAAAGTAAAGTTTAAAATATCGAAATTAATTTTTGACATTAAATCAGAACCTCTTTGATTCAAAATGGGTTTCGTATAAAAATCTTTATAGCCTCCGTAAAAAATTTCCAAATTTTCTTCATTGCAAGTTGTAGGCATTAAAGTGGGGTATGTTGATATGCCAGAATCCAACTGTTCCGATAGGCCCAAACTGAAAGCATCTACGCTGTCTGAAATATGTTGTGAAGATTGCACAGAAAACTCTGTTTGTTTTGCATCATTCATTTTGCGAGAATTCATTTCATAGTGGCCAGAATCTAACTTTCTTTCAGTGTCCCTTTGAATGACCGTTATTGGATTTTGAGTTAAATCTGAGTCATCTTCACTTTCATCTGTTGTCAGCTGATTTATAGAATTTTCTAATTCATCGGCAGCTTTGATGTTATGAGGGCTTTTGTCAAACGACTCTGAAATATTTTCACTTTCTGTAATTGATGTTGTTGGAGAGCGTGTAGAAGATTCACTTTCAAAGTCCGATTCATACGATTCAAAATCATCAGAATAGTTTGGTTCCTCATCGCTTTGATCTTTTTGATTTAATGAACTGGCTTTTTTACTTCTAGATCTTGATCTTTCTCTTCTGTTATTTTCTTTTTCTTCAAATTTCACCTCGAAAGCTACCGGCTCCTTTAAAGTTGTCTCCAAGGTGTTTTCTACTCTAACGCTCCCTTGTCGCTTCCCTTCACTTCCGGTCTTAGAAGATTCTCTTTTAAGTACTAGAATTTCATCGGGTGCTAATGTTCTGCTTTCCTTTCGATTTAATTTGCTTTTATTATTTGTTGGTTCATTTTTTCTAACAATTTCACCACCACCGGCATTATCCTTCCTTTTAGCCGGTGGTGAGGAAACAGTAACATTATGGGGAGTATTTAAAACAGCGTTTGGTTTTTTGTTTACAGATTTTTTTTCTAGTTTAGTTGTGTTCGTTTTAGTTAAAGCACGTTGTCGATAAGCCTCCCTATTACTCCCTGATGTTATTGGCTGTTTTGCATGCAAACCTGAACCCCTTTGCGGTTCTGTTGAATTGGCCTTTCTTGTAACCAAGCTATTCAACTGTAAGTTTTCCGTTTTCCTTAGTGGTTTTTCTTTATGAAGGTTGTTAGATAGTGTTTTTGCAATCACTTTTGGTTTTCTCTTGTCCTTATCTTCCAAAACAGGCACTTTTTCTTTCACTTGTGTTGAAGTCTTTGTAACTCCTGATGCATTTGGTTTTTTTAAAGGCGCCTTTTTGCTAACAACCTCTTCAGACTGTGCAGGAATCTAAAAAGTACATACAGGTATTAAAGATGTTTAGTATTTAAAAAACTTTTAATTGCCTTATTTGATACATAACAGAGACTTAATATTATTCTCTTACTTGCTTTTTGTTCACCTTCAAGTTGTTACTTTTTAGACTTTTAGACATTGCAGTTTCATTGCAGAATAATTTTGTTTTGTATTAAAGTATTAAAAAATGTTTAAAACTATATAAAAATGCAGAGGTTTTATTAATTTTTCTGCTTGTTTGTTAAATCAATGAATTTTAAATAATAAAAACACATTGATAACATCATTGTTGTGGTAATTAGCGCTGTTTTGTAACCATGACAACAATGGCAACTGGAAACGAATGAAAAAGAAACAAAAATATATTTTTAGATGTTTAAATCTAACAGCTGTCGATGTTGTGCTGACCGTTAAAAATCAGCTGATAAAATATACACATGTAATCCCATACATTTATAGATATGTATACACCTTCAGATACACATATGGGCGACTACACGTAAAATGACTCCAAACAGGAAATAAAATAATTTATTTAATTTAAACAAAAATTGTTTATATCTATAAATAAATTTACACATGGTTTATTTAAATTGGTAGTAATTTAAAATGATTCCATACTAAATCATAATCTGCTTTTTTTTTGGCGAGTTTAAACTAAAAAGCACAACCTTAAAATTTTCTAAAAAGCGATTTTAAAAAATATTTAATTAAGTATTAGGTTCGGTTAAAAAAGCCGTGAAAAAAAGCATGCAGCTAACTTGGGTGTTCCATAAAGTCGGTCCCTTTTTATAACCTGTGAAAATCGAAGTAAAGCTGTAGTAGATGTAAAGAAGAATTAGAAAAAAAGAATAATGGGGGTTATTCTGCGTTTTGATTACGATTCCGCATGCAAATACGCATATACCAAAATAGAAATAAAAAATTTATTTTTCCAATGTTAGTATTAAGAAGCACAAGATTTTAGTACAAAAAGACGAGAAATCCAAAATTACTAAGAAAATGTTATTTGTGGCCAAACTATTCCACAGTGAAGAAGGCCGACGGAGAAAATTTCGATTCGAATCGAAACGCAAAATAGGGGTGAATAGAATGCAGCAGACTAATCAGAGTCTGCTGCGGAAATCAAACCTGCTAATACCAGACTGGTAGACTTGTGCACTTCCTTACTAGTCTACCTGGGCACCCTATTTAAGTATTTAGCACAACCGAACCTAATTGAAACGATCAAATCATAATATTTTATTGTGCGCGATTTTCTACAGAATATAAGTAATCTTAAAGTAAAAACTTTCTATAAAAAAAAGAGTTCTTATGTAAATTCTGAGTTGACTATATAATTATTTCCGTCCTTGATACACCCGCTGCAATGGAGCTGCCCACATATTTATGTATTACGTCGAGAGAAAGCCGGTCCTACGCAAATCACAATAACATCATTTATATCATAGCTGTGCAGGCTTAAAAGAAAAATAGCCATTTGCAAAGTCGATTTGTCGCCATTTGCCTGTCATATTGGTGACCCTAAAAAGCAAAGGATAACTAGACAAGATTGTTAAACCAATCCATAATTTATATAAAAAGGATAAATTCTAAAATGCGGTTTAACGTTAAACAAAGTCTTTCATTTATACGAAGCACAAGTGTTAAAACAAGTAAAAGCGCTATATTCGGTTGTGCCAATTCTTTTATATCCTTCATAACGTGTAAAGGTTTTTACGATAATTTTTTCAAATTTTGTATGGCAACCCTCCTAGGGGATTGAGATAGGGGATAAGTATGTTCTAGGAATATGTTTAGTAGGGAAAACTAAAGAAGGTCGCTCACACACTTTACTTCTCTAAAGCCGACTCTGGCGAAGTTATGGCCGTTTTTACATAATTTTTGTAAGTTTTGTATGGAAACCCTCTTAGGTGATGACGATTGGGGTAACTATTTTCTAAGAATATGTTTGAGAAGGAAAACTAATGGGGGTCTGTGATAAATTTTATTCCTCTAAAGGCGAATACGGCGAAGTTGTAGGAGCTTTAATCCTATTTTTTTCAAATTTTGCATGGCAACCCTGTTAGGGGCTGGTAAGTATGTTCCACAAAAATGCTTGGGAGGAAAAATTAATTGGGGTCGGTCTTACATTCGACCTTTGTAGGAGCACCCTGGAAGCTGTGCGATTTAAAAAAAAAACGACAAAAAAAATAAACTCTGTATGACAACTCTATTAGGGGCGGAGATAGGGTATTAGGATGATCCACAAAAATGTTTGTAAAGAAAAATTAATGGGAGTTGGTCTTCCATTTCACCCGTGTAGAGATTTTCATGTAAAAATTTTAAAGAAATAAACAAAGGTAGTCGTCGTACTGGCCTAAATTTCTGTCAGTTTTGGGCGATTTTCTGGATTTCAATAGCAAAATTCTCATTAGGATACCTGATGTATTGATTTCACAAACAAGTCGGAGAAATATTAAGGGGCTTTAGAAATATGATTTGACACATTAACAAACAGGCGGACAATTCTAAATCAACTAATTTATCGCAAATGGATATTAAAGAAATAACAAATGGAATGACAAACTTATATACCGCCACAGAAAATGCAAAACGCCCTATCTAACATTTAAAAATTTTTTAGAGGGAGCAAGCATTTTTTGTAAATGAAAAATATTTTTACAATTAACACAAATTTTTGCCATATATGTATGTTAGTTAAAAGGATCAACAAATTTATTTCTGCTGAAAAAAAGAGTGTTGCGAGATGACGTACATATTTGAAGGCTATCTATTATATAAAGAAGGGGTGTATGTATGTATGTATGTATGTATGTATGTATGTATGTATGTATGTATGTATGTATGTATGTATGTATGTATGTATGTATGTATGTATGTATGTATGTATGTATGTTTGTATTTTATAGCTGGCCACACCAGTGGACCGATTTTTTTGAAATTTTTACAGGGAGTTATTTTAAGACTGGAAGAAACAATAGGCTACTTTTTTTGGAAATTATTGTTGCCACGCCTACTCTACGCCCATTTGTGTGGAAAGGTCAAGTAACAAAATTACCCAAGGCCATATTGATCAAACGCGTAGAGCTAATAACATGAAATTTATAACACGTGTTAAGCTTTACATGTTTGTTTAAATGCGTAAAGGGATAAAAAGGGACAAAAAGGGAAAAATCTGTAACCTACTATCTTTTGATGTATATAAGATAGAAGCAAAATTTAAAAAGTTTAGCATTTTCCTTAAGAAATAAACAGACAGGTATCTGGAGTTTTTTTTAAAATTTTGGTCCCAAAGGGCGAAAAAAGGGGTTAAAATTATATTTTGGTACTTTTTGTTACTTTTAAACCAATAAAGATAGAAAAATTTTTCAAATTGCGTTCGATAGGTCTTACAAAAATATGATTACGTTTTTCGAATTTTTTTTTTAATTTTGGGTCCAAAGGGGGAAAAAGGGTTAAAAATATATATTGATTTTTTTATGCGTTTTTTGTAACTTTTAAACCAAAAAAGATAGGAATATTATTCAAATTAAGTGTGTGAGGCCTAAAAAATATGAGTACGATTTTAGATACTTTTTTAATTATAAGACCCTAAGGGGAAGAAAGGGTTAAAATCATGTTTTAGTACTTTTTGTAACTTTAGAACCACCATTAAAAATAGAAAAATTATTTAAATTGCATTTGTCAGGTTACCAAAATATGTTAATATGTTAATTAACGGCTAGAATTATATATAAAAGTTTATTAAGGAATTTTTGATAACTAAAGCTTTCTAGATATGTATCTCCAAAACTATAAACCCTATAAATTCTCAAGTTTTATATGTTAATTAAAGAGTAGGGCTGACTTTTAATTTGTTGCAACTTAAGTGGGGCAACCAGTAAATTAAAAAAAATATATAAATGCTTTAATTTACATATTTTGGTAATTTTACTATTATTGGTGTAGCGAAGCACATCGGGGCTTAAATAGTAATTTATAAAAAGCCAATTTTAAATTATTTGTTAGATAGGGCGTTTTGCATTTTCTGTGACGATACATACATATATCTTAATCACTTATGTAAAGGATATAAACATTTTTTTTACGTGATTAAAAGGAGGAAATTTTATTACTAATCAATGGGTGGGTTTAATTTTGAGTAAAATCGAACAAATAAATCTTAAGTTATTATAAAATGTATCAGAGAAACCGCCTTTTTTTCGGGCGAAATATTAGTAGGGCCCTAAAACCCAATTAAAAAATTAAAGTGGATTTGAATTTAACGCACTGAAATCTCTATAGTCCACATATTTTTGTTAAAAGGCGATTATTGTTGTAGATAATGTTGCCAACAGCACCAAAATAGTCGACAAAAAAGGTGGCATGGGTACACTTGCTCCCACGTTTCCTGCAGGGTATATACATATGTACGTATGTTTATAAATTTTTTTCATTGATAATAAAAGCAGTTTTTTAAGTGCAAGTACAACCTGTATATTTTCGTTAGTTAGTAGAGTGGAATTCCCGGGAATCCGTGGAAGTTAATTTACATTTCCCCGTTTCCCGGGAAGCAAAAAATTTCGGGAAAAGGAAACCTCTAATATTGCGTTAATATATTTTTTTTATTGGGATTTAAAATTTTTAACATCTCAAATAAGTTATAAGTTGGACTAATTCGTATACAAACAGAAATTTATTTTTTTATTAAGATTTAAATTTTTAAATTTTCTTTTAACATTTTCTAACAATCGTGCTTCATACAATTTATAATTTACTGCGTGCACCTTTAGCCCTTATGTCTAAGAATGGAGAACATAACGGATACAATTCTTTGCTTGATTTGAATGCAACCAAATCTGTGATTTTTGCATGTCGTTCTATTACAGCATTCACAACTTCATTGACTACAACATTTTCTTCATCCTTATTTCCATCCTGGGGACTCTGGGTTGAGACAATGTGAACAGCAAGTACTCGTCTTTCCGGACTTTCACGACCTATAAAAGCCTTTAAAGCGATATACGTATAGTTATTATAAATAAGTATGTATATCGTTATCCAAATAAAGAAAGACCCTAACTCGCATTTTTAAGTCAAGATTTTTTTAAGGTAATTGTGATATACATATGAACAGACCATTTATCGAAATAAACAAAAATCTAAAACTACTACGAGTTCGGGCCTTTCTATATTAAGGTAACATTCTTAAAATTTTTGAAATAGTATTATTGTTTTGTTAAACCAATATTTGTGTAAATACCCTTTCCTATATTATATGATTCTAACGAAATAAAATTAATTAACAGTTTCGTTACAAAAGTGCTTTTCACGCTTGACAGTAAATAATTTTGAATTGCATGCTTGACTGTTGCCATTTTAGGGGTTTTCATCCTAAATTTAGGGTTATTTATTTAACATTTATGGTGATTTCTGGAATTTAACAACTCGTAAAAGATTTTTTTTCAATGTTTTTCAAATGTCGTAGATTGTAAATAAAAGCTTGACAAAATAATCAATAAACTGTCGTAGTTTTAACGACTTACAACACTTATAATAAATTATGAGTAAATTAATAGTGTTTTAAATTAACAAAAATGCGTATAAACGTTAGATAAATACAAATGAATATATGAAAGGCTTAGTCGCATATTCATAATAGTCATAGTAGGTTTATTAAAGGCTTATTTTACAATATTTTCATAGACATCTGTTAGATAAGTCCTTAATAAGCCAATTACAACTAAGTATTATGAATTAACTTTTTTGCAGCCATTGCCCCTGTTTTATGTCAAAATATTAAAACTGGCGCCCGACCAATTATGCGACAATAACGATTAACAGAACGATTAACAAAAATGAATTTAGATAAGAAATAGAAACCAAAATGTTTGTTTATCACGAAACTTACTTTATAGCACTTAAGTAACTCCTCTTTAGTTATATTACGAAGAATTTCAACTTCAGCCTCGCTGCGTTCAAAATGATATTGCGATAATGCAATTTCATGGTAAAATAAACTAAACTGAGAATTAAGCGTTTTCGGTTTCTCCAGTTTTTTCACCGCCAATGCCTCCTTGTGACGATCAAACTCCTCCTGAGACATTTCCTTAATTACTTCCTAAAAATAAAATAAAAGCAAATCGAACATATTTATAGTTAAAATAAATGTGTTTTAATAAATATGTCCCTTTCGTATGTTAGATGCTGTCGTAAGTCTATTTATTTCTTATAATCTATTTATAAAGGAACAGTGTACGGCCCAATAAAGGATACCTCTCCCGGGGCTTAGATCCACTTAGAAGGGGTTTCAAGAAATTTGGACCCTAAAATGGGCCAAATATGGAAAAATCGGTAAAAACTATACACGATAGAAAAAAATATATAAAAAAGCGACATTCAAACAATTTTGTAGCTTAAGGGGCAAACAGAATGAAAAGCAATGTTAAAACGTGGCTTAACCCATAGAGATGGCATCATAATTAAAATTGCGTTCGCCAGGTCTCGAATGATACGAATAAGGCTTTAGAACTTTTCAAATTTTTTGTCCTTTAGAGATTGAGTACAGTACAAATTATATTTCGGTCCTTTTAAGGTTCATTGTGTTAACTTTTATACCAAGAAGGATATATAGGTAAACATAATTCAAATTTCCTTCGATAGTTCTTAAACAAATATGAATAATTGTTGGTGCTTTTTTGAAATTTTGTACCATTCGAGGTTAATAATATTATATTTCGGTACTTTTTGTGACTTCTGAACAAGCGAAATTGTAATCCCAACGCAAAATAAGGCCGTATAAAATGACGAGACACTGTAAGCATTGTACAATCATCTTACAAGGTATAGTCACTACGGAAACAACTACAACAAACACGGTACCAAATTTAATAAGTTGTTGTATAAGCTCCATCGATAATGTAAGAACACATAATGTTTTGACAGTTTAAACGCGTAAGCAAACTCGAGCAAAAAAAGTTAAGCTTTTAAATCGACTATTCCCTGTAAGGAGAGGTCTCTGGCTGTGGGCTGGGGAACATCATAGGACTCGTCAAAGGGGTTGGGTGGCCGGGTAGATAAGTGGTTCAGCGCATACGATAACTGACTTCTTTTGACTTATTGTGGACGGCATTCTTACTTTCTTTTCTATCTATAAAATCCTTGTCTTTCCTATTTCTCTTTTCAACTCTTTTGTAGGGATTTACAATGGGCCTAGGAGCCTCTGGGGTGGAGGTGGCGAGTGGAAATCGCCACTACCCTTCGTAACTTGGCCTAACCTTGTAAGGTAATTGTACCATGACTCTGATCCTTAATTGCAACAGAGTTGCCAGATCGTTTCGTTGCCCAACGGCAACCGAAACTACTCAGTTGCCACGTGGCTAACCATCATCGTCAACTTAAATTGGCAAATGTTAGCCGTAAGTTGCCATTTGTAAAGAAATTTTGGCAACTAAAAACAAAAATGGAGTTGGGTTGCCACACAAAATTTTAGTATCGGCATTTTTTAGCATTGAAGATGTTTCGTCCAAAGACAAGCCTCACAAAAATGTACGTTAGCTAGTTCTCTTAATTTTTTACTGGGAATTTTTGGCAGCAACGGCAACTTTTATAAAATTTTCTTTTTTTTTTCTTTTGGCAAAAAAATTTTTAATACAAACAAACGACTTTTCCAAGACATTAGTATATACCCACCAAATAGTTATCGAGAAAAGTTTCAATACGACTCTCCACATAGGATGGATGTTTAGAAGATTGCACTATAATACGTATTCCATTCGCTCCATTAACTTTTCTCATTCCACTAAATACAATATAGCCCAATTGTTCCTAAAAAATAAAAATATATTATTAAAGTTTAAAGTTCTAAATTTGAGTACCAGCTTACCTTAGTACGCAAACAGTCATAACAGGGTTCGGTTAAAATTTGAGCTATTAAATGCACCATTATATTGCTGCGATCTGTTTGCGGGCCACACTGAAAGTAAAGTTGAGCGCAAGAACTCTTATGGTAGTTATTTTCCTTTTCAAACAAATAACTATCGCCTGCAATTGAAAAAAAACAAATAAGAAAGGGCTACACATTAACAAAAAATCTTTAACATCACTTGGCTTCCGACATTAAGCCATTACATTTTTTTTTTAAAGAAACTTAAGGGTTTAAAGTTTAGATGTTAAAGAAATTGTTTAAGCCTAACAACGATAACTCACCAGCACATAATTTGTATTCCCTTTTGGCAAGCATTTGTCGAGCGAGCAACGGCAATACCATCGCTTGTGTACCTTCCAAATGGTTATTCACCAAACCAGCAATTTCCAGAGCTTTTTGCTTCGTTACATTTCCATAGATAAAACATTCAGTGTGTAGGCGGGAGAAAAACTCTTTGGCATAACTGAGAATACGATCAAATGTTACAACTAAAACAAAGTTTTTTTAAATCAAAATTCAATTTTAGTTTTTTTTAAGCAAAAATATTAAACAAAAAATACGTACGTTCCATGGCATCAATAAGTTCACTATTTGACCATGCGTTTTCAGTTAACAACAGTGTTAAATAGTAAATTGAGTGTTGATACGGTTGCTCAGCACTGAAATTTTTCAAAGAACGTTTGTATTCATCTTTGAGAATATTAAAACGCTTTTCATCAACGTCAAAGTTAAATAAATGTCCCAGATATTTTTTTAAAAGTACAACTTGCTTATCATTATATCCAGTTATTGTAAACTAAAAAAATTAAGAAAATTATTTAAGGATTATTTCTAAATGCCATTATTAGTCTGCCTTAAACATACATCAATGCCATTGGAGCGTGGAACAACTTGTAGTTTTAAATCTGCCATATCAGCATCGTAAAGATATTCATTTAACTGATCTTTAATTAGAGCAACCATTAAAAAGTTCAAATTACAATTTAAAGGATCCAAATACGCAATTGGGTTTGACATAGCAAATGACATGCAAGCCTTTGGCTTTAAATAAAAATTATCCTGTTTATGCCAGACCCTCAATGTAGGTGTATCCAAGATGATTAACGGATGCTTAGATAGATCACAGTCAAGCGGTGCCAAATCAAAGTTTTCCGGTATAAAGGCGTTTGGTAAAGGCAAATTTAGTTTCTCATTTAACTCACAGTTCTCCCATTTCTTAGAAAAGAATAAAGAAAATTATTGTCAAGTCAATGCCATGTACCTAGTGCGTTAAAAATTCTTAAACCTTTAAAGTGTCCTTGTCTATTTTACATATGCCATATTTAGTTTGATAATAAGGCTCAATTAAATTAGCTTCTTTTTCATAATTCTGTCCTACAGCTATGATACGACATTTACTTGGCACCAACTCATCCAGTAGTTTTGTAATTAACTCAGGTCTCCATTCGTTATTAATATAAGGGGCAGTTAGAACTTCTTCCAAGGGATAAACCTAAAAGGAAATATGCAAGTTTGAAGAGCTTAAGTTAAAGCTTAAGTATGTAAACAAAAAAATCCAATTTATACCTGCATACATGACACAATACCAGTAACTAAACGTTCTGGTTTTTCTTTTTCCTTAAAGCGAAAACGCATTTCATTTATTTTAACACATTCATCAAAAATCCACTTTTGTGGTCCACGTTCACGCAGCATTCTTAAATACTGAAGTATATTTTTTTAACCTTTAATATAACTATGATTTACAACGCCTTAATTAAAACTTACTTGAAAAATTATTTCTATTATATCGTCAACGTGATCAAGTCCTTCCTGAGTTAAGTCTATGGAAATTTCAAAGAACCCAAATCCGTTTAAGGTATTTTGGTGTCCTGCCAACAAACTTTTTAAAACAAATTTTTAAATAAAGCTCTTTTTAATAAAAAAAAAACTGGTTTATAAACTTACTCATTGCACCAGCCCAAACGACGTAGCTCTGACAGTATGCTGCCCTTTCCTTCATGTCCTATCAAATAGGATAAATAACTGTCTGGCTGCAATTAAATAAATTTCTTTGTTTATTTATGTTTAAATTTGAGGATATATTTTCTTTTTTTAAAACAAAACACTTACAGCAGACTTATAAAATTGAGTAAGATCGTCTGTTGTAAAACTAATTGTTAACGAACGCAGATCTTTAACTGGTACAATCATAACCTTTTGCCCATATTGATCGCTATTGTATGGCTCTCTTGGCCAACTAGGAATTTCAACATTTTTATTTTCAATTTCTGAAAATTTTTTCATTACCATATCTTCAAGTTCGTCCAATGATTCTAAAATCAAAAAAAGTTTTCAAGTTAAAATTTTAAAAAGCACACATGCACTTGTTTTATACAAGTACCTTTTCCAATAATCGCCAAACTCATAATATTGGACGAATACCATTGCTTATGGAATTTAAGTAATTCATCTCTTACTTCAATGTTTTGTTGTTTTGGAATTTCGTAAAGTGTTGTTTTATTGCCACTACCAAATTTCTTATATGGATGACCCTCTTTAGCTAAATGTCTTTTAACCTGTTTAATGCGCCAAATATCGCTTGAAAGATTTTTCTCGTGCTCCGAATTAACCTATGAGAAAAAGTGTTTTAAGAAAGATATAAAATTTATTTTTTAATATTAATAAATATTCAAATAGCGTACAGCATTAATCTCTCGTTCAGTGGCGCTTGGCGTAAACAGGGGCCCAATAAAAAATTGAGCAAAACGATCCAAAGCTTCATCCAATTTTTCGGGAGCCACATAAAAATGGTATTTAGTCATTAAGGGATAAGTGGCAGCATTACTACTGCCACCACTTTGAGACAGATATGTTGTATATCCATTTTCATGTGGATATTTTTCGGTCCCTAGAAAAAGCATATGCTCGCAAAAGTGAGCCAAACCGGGCAAATGTTCTGGATCGGACATATGACTAAAATTAAAAAAAAAAATTTATTTATTTATAGAATCAGCAGGTTTTATATAAATTTTACCCGACTTGTACTGCTAATGCTGCTGCTGAAACGTCAGTTTTTGTATCACTAACAAGCAGTACTTTAATGCCATTCTGCAACTGAAGTCCTCTATAGTCACGTGTATCCTGCTGACTCTTTTCTATATTGTTAAGCCTATAAGCAAAAAAAAAAAAAGAGAAGAAAAACAAAAATTCACATATAGCCAAGCATTTCCGGATTATTTTAGTTCCGAAGAGGGACTTTTTCAGTATTGCGAAAATTGTTATTCTATTTTACACAACCCCAGCTGCAAAATGAACTCAAAACGTTTCTACTACACACAAATTGGAAAAGAAAAATATTCAAGTAAGTGAGCAATTTCACGTTAAAAGGGCCAAATCAGAAAAATTATTTTTGTCATTTTAAATAAAAGTTGATTCTTATATCAAAAAAGAAAATAAGATCTGTGTATAACTAAAAAAAATGGTTTCTTTTATACTAATAATAGTTAAGCAACATTTAAAAATCATTAGATACTTAATAATTTTGAGCCCTATGCACCTCCTAGGAACTATGGGAAAATATATAATAGAAATGTCATAACTGTCACATTTTATAATTTTTTTTATTTAAATAATTTTATTCTACCTTCTGTCAATGTTTCTTTTCTGCTGATGCATTGGTATCAGATGCCACTTTATTACTTATACCGGTTTCTTAACTTTTATTTTGATTTGCTTAGAATATCAAAGTTCTATCAGGGTACACTCAACCAGTTGAATGTGCCTTGAGTTCTATGTAACACTAAAAACTGTTTTCTCTATCAAATTTTATTGAATTAAAAAAAAATTTGTCTAAATTTTATATATGGAAATAGCTTGTTCCTGAGTTTGACGTTTGTCTAGACATAAGTTTTGTCTCGTCAAGACGTTTAATAACTTACAGTTTAACTAAACTTTGTTCCCAAATTTTGTTTAGAATTAGAAGAAAAAAAATTAAAAACTTGACTTTCAAATCATCTATGTTTTTGCACTTATAACCTTGTAATATTGAGCAAGCGATATGTCATAAGAAATCACATACATACATATGTATATGTACATATAAGGTCTGTTATTGCAGTTTCGTCAATGACTTAGGTGATGATAAAAAAAATTACATTTTAAACTTACTGCTGTGTAGTGCGCGTATAATAAGTATTAGAGCTTCAACAAAACAATTACCTTAAAATTGGTTCTAAATTCAAGGGATTCTTTGAAGGCATTTGAGAAACTCTAGACTCGCCAGCAGCAGATGCTAAATCAACAGCACTTTTACTACTCATTCCTCTGCTGTTTCTCTGATTAAAAATCACGGTAGGAATGTAGCTTCTTGACAAAAATTGAATTAATTGGCTTCTGCTAAAACGAAAAAGTTACAATTACTTTCCATAGTTATTTTTCAATGTAATCATTGCATATTATTCATATTAAAGGTTCTTTTGAACACACCTGCGTTGTGTTGCTCTGATAGGTGGTGAACGTAAAAGTTTACAATAAAAAACAATAGAAGAAACCTGTTTAATAAACATGTAAAAAATATGACAAAAATTTTGGAATTGTATAATAAAAGCAGAAAAAAACTTTTAATTTATTGTTGGATATTCGCAAAAAAAATAAACACGCAATGACAGCAACAACAACAACAACAACAACGTTACGACATTTAAACAGCTGTTTGACAGCGCTGCCAGTTGTTTTACTAGAATCTCAATTACTCAAACGTATCGTAACGACCGGTGTTGTATATCGTTATTTAAATACTTACCCATATGTATGAAGACACGTATCATAAAGTATTGTCTTAAAAACAATTTAATTTATTTTAAAATTTTTTCTAAAATACATTAATATAATAAATAGGATGGGCACCCGTACTTTTTTATGATACAACTAATCATCATGGACTTGTTTTAGGATAACTGACTATGTATTTTTAAGCTAAAGTTTATTGCATCAAAATGTTTATGCTAATTGTTAATACTAAAATACTTTGACAATATGAAATAAAAACTCTTGAAGAAGAACTTCCTGTTACGCCAAAACCAGCCATTGCTGTCTTTTCATTGCTCGTCTGATTGTTTTGGACATCTGTAAAAAAAATTGGTAAAATAGCTTTAATGTGGCTTTAATACAAACTTGCCTTTATCTTCTATTTTAAATATAAAAGGTGCGGAAAATGACGACCATCCAAAAATGTTCTTAGTCTTCATGCGTGTTTGCCATTCACCCTCTATTAATTCCATTTCATGTGTTACCTTCCAAACACCATTTTCATGACGCTGAGTGTGTATAACTGTAGTGGAACTCCATGTGTAGGACTTTAAACGAAATTAATTAGAGCAAATATTTTTCCAGAGGTTCATTAATTAAAAACTTACCCCAGACATTTTGTAGTCAAGTACTGCTTCCGATAAGGGCTGGAGACTTCGTACCAGCCAGTATAATGTAACCTTTCTGCCATCGATAAGCACATTTTCCAATTGTCCTTTTTCGGGTTCAAGTTTTAAATGTGTTCTAAGCTCGTTGAATCCAATAGAGTTCTAAGAAATATCAACAAAAACAAATTAAAATTTTTGGTATCGAATATATAATACTTTTTAAATATTTCTGTATGTACCTCTGCCTTGCATATATATTCACCCAAATCTTCCACAGTGATATCTTTGACAGTAAGTGTACTACGATTAAAATGTGTTTCCGTTGTATATGTTATCATGTACTTCTCAGAATATTTAACTGGCTGATTATTTTTAAACCAGGTAGTAACAGCAATTGGATTTCCTTTGTAGTCGCAATACAAATCTGCGTTTCCTCCTAACTCTGTGTTAATATAATGCCGATGCGTTGTTACTTTTGGTGGATAAAGAACATCAATGTTAAACATTCCATGTCTCGGCTTTTCACTGCCATCATCATCAAGACACTGATAAATACCACTGTGATAATCTTCGATGCTATTTAATATTATTGAACCTTGTATCAATTCTCCAATGGTTTCATCAACACGGTTTCCCTGAGCAAGCAAATTTAATTAAAATTATTATTGTTTTTCCAACATTTTTTTTACCAAACATTTGGTAACTTTTCGGGGGAAATATTTCTTAAAATGTTAAGAAATCAGTCATTGATTGGTAGCAAAGTATTAAAAAAATAGTAATGAAAATTAAAACGACTGACCTAAAAATCAACAACAAGGTATGTTATAATGCCGTTTGTCATATTGTCTTAGGGGCATATCCAAAGAAATTTTTTAAATTGACTGTATGAAAATTTCGTTTATTGTACGTCTTAACGAGACAAATTCATGCCCAGACAAATGTCAAAATCCAAATAAAAAAAATCCAATATTTTTATACTGGGTTTTTTATATACTGAGTTTGACGTTTGTCTAGGCATGAATTTGTCTTGTCAAGACGTACAATTAAAAAACCATTGCAAATTTAAAATTTTTTTCTTATTAGATATTTTAAAAATATAAAATGGTTAAAAACAAATTTTTAAACCATACAATAGTTTTTGAAAATACGACATTATGATAAATAACATACCTTGTGAATTACCCAAGTAAAAGTATTTTGTAAATTACATATACATATATTTAATTCTAAATAATATTTTATATTTAACAATAACAGTTTTGTAATGAAACTTAATTCTAGAAATAAATGTACATGGGAAAAAATACCTACATTAAGAGACCATTTAATATTGTTTCCCTCATGTGATCCTCTTGTCTTACACTCACAAATATGAGACTCTCCTTGTCGGAAAACTATAGTACGATCAATTACATCCCGACCATCACATGCAATGTTAAGCATTTTATTGACATTAAGTACTACTTGTAAACGAATTTTCTCAGGAAAAACTTCACAATAGTAAGAGCCTGCATCTGCTGGTTGAATATCTTGCAGTAGTAATGAGTTGTTGGTTAAGGTCTCTACTCGCTTATTTGCAGTGTATTGACCATGGGCATAGACTGTTTGATCTTTGTACCAAATTATGACATTGTTCACTAAAAAAATATAAAATAGAAGTAAAAATAAAATCACACCTTTTGGATTAGTTGCTTTACTAACCATGAAAATTTTTAACGTCACAATTCAAAATTACATCGTTATTTGGATCAGCGGAAACATGAACAACTCTTTGATCAAAATACGGCGGATCCTTTTCTTTGGATGATGTTGGCGACTTTGGACTACTATTGGCTTTTTCATTAACACTGTCGTTTTTATGTCCGGTATAGTCGTAGTCAATGTAATCATAGTAGTCATCTATTTTTTCTGTTTCTTGCGGATGATTGGCAACAATTTGCGCTTAAAGAAGTCGAGGGAGATGTATAGAGGTTATTATTTAACTGAAACTTGGTGAAAAATGAAGTGCAATGAGATTAAATAATGATTAAATAATTAAAATAAAATGTTTACAGGGAGGACTTTTGAAAAGCTTAATATACAAATATACATATGAATGCAAGTAAAATTTTTTTTTTTGTAAGATTAAGTGGCGCCAGCGATAAGAGATTTTCAATTGTTGTGCGTATCAGTATGGATGTATGTAGTATGTAATTATGCATGTTAATTAATTGAAATAATATTAATATATGCAAGTGAACATCTAGCATTAAAATTATGCTTCTTCTGTTGTTTTATGTGCTGTTTTTCGAAGCCGATTGGGCCATCGTCCTAGACGTTTTATGTGTGTTTTTTTGTTGCAATTACAAAATACAATAATTTCTATAATAATAAAGCGCACAAAAAGATAACTTAAATTGCTTTCAAAAATAGCACATAAGTTATTTAACCCTCATACGGTCTTCGGGTGAAATTTCAATTTTAAACAAAATTTTGGTTATCAAAAAAAGGAAACTACATATTTATATTATATGGTTTGTGTCTTGGGTTAATACTACTAAGCACAGAGTTGTTATTCTTTTTTTTTTGCCGTAAATTGGTACCAACTGCCAGAAAGGATGTTTCTTTATGATGAGGCAAAATTACAACAATGCTGTTAGCTGTGGAAATGACCGAAAATGTTAGAGAACATTTATTAACAAGTGTTTTCACCTTAAAATTTTACTGTTGCATACCTTATATTGTTTTAATTTTTAGTGAGGACAACACACTGAATAGCAAAGTAATATGTATTACAGTGTGTTAAATGTATTATTTGATCCTCTCCTGGGACATCACATTTTTTAAAATGACGAGCTTTTTTAGAATTCGGAATAGTTACCATAACTATGGAAATTATCCTTCGCTCCTTGAGCTATTCTTGATGTGTTTATACATACATATACAGTGCTCAACAAAACAATGGAAACTTTTCTAAAAATTTAATTCCTTACTGTTGGAGGTCTCAAATATAAATTATATCTTGAAAACAACTATCAAGTGTGTCTGTATTTTATTTTACAGATTGTTTTTGATATATTTACTAAAATTAAATAACATAAAATATCATATATCGAAAATTATGAAGCGAAAGTAAAAGTATTCAATATTTGGGTATTGACAAAACAATGGAAACTTTTACACTTCTGCACGAAAGATGAATAAAACAGAGCGAATTGATAAAAAAAAAACAAAGCAAAATTAAATAAAAATTAACCGTTATCTTTAAAATTATTAATTTTACTTCTTCTTTATTAAAAACTTAAACACAAAAATTTATAGTACGTAATTAGTGAAAATGGCTAAAGTTAAGATTAGTGAAGACCTCAAAGTAAAAATAATAAATGATTTTAATCCTGGATTAAAACAAAAAACTATTTGTGATAAATATTCAATTAAAAAATTCGCAGTTTCGAAGATAATTAAGAAATTTTGTGAAACGGGTACTGTTAAAACCCTGCATTCAGGAGGAAGACCACGCAAGACTACTGCAAGACAGGATAAGTTAATAGCAAGGGAGTTTAAAAAAGACCCGCAAATGGCATCGACAGAGGTCAAAAATGTTCTCAGACTAAATATTAGCTCCCGAACAGTTAGCCGTAGAGCTCGAGAGGCTGGTCTCGGATGCTTTCGCCCTGTGAAAAAACCTCTGATATCTGAGAAAAACCGCGCAGCTCGTTTAAAATTTGCTAAAGAGCATATTAATTGGTCCAGACAGAAATGGAACACTGTCCTCTTCTCAGACGAGTCTAAATATAATTTAAGGGGAAATGATGGAAGATCCTTTGTGAGGCGGCCAAAGGGAAAGAGACTTGACCCAAAATATACGTGTAAGACAGTCAAGTTTGGAGGTGGCAATATTATGGTCTGGGGCTGTTTTTCTGGGCAAGGAATGGGCCCAATTCACGTCATAAAGGATACATTGACTGGTGTAGGCTATTAAGCCATTTTAAACGACATAATGTATCCATATGCAGAAGAGAACATGCCACTAATTTGGCGATTTCAGCACGACAATGATCCAAAACATGCCTCTAGAGTTGTAGCTGACTGGTTACAGTCCAATGAGGTGCGTGTTTTAAAGTGGCCCGCCCAATCCCCAGATCTCAATCCCATAGAAAATTTATGGGAAATTGTAGATCGCCAAATAAGATTGCATAATTACACACGAAAAGAGGATTTATCTAATGCAGTTTTAAGTGAATGGCAAAAAGTTTCTAAAGACACGGTTGACAAATTGATTGGGTCAATGCATCGTCGATGTGATGCAGTTATCAAAAATAAAGGATATCCAACAAAATATTAAGTTTTGATAACTGATCAACTATTTTTATTGAAGTAAAATTTAAGTTTCCATTGTTTTGTCAATACCCAAATATTGAATACTTTTACTTTCGCTTCATAATATTCGATATATGATATTTTACGTTATTTAATTTTAGTAAATATATCAAAAACAATCTATAAAATAAAATACTAAAACACTTAATAGTTTTTTTCAAGAAATAATTTAGATTTGAGACCTCCAACAGTAAGAAAGTAAATTTTAAGAAAAGTTTCCATTGTTTTGTCAAGCACTGTATATGTTTATTTATTAATACGACAACTATTTGCTAACAATAATATTAGTTTCAGTATAAACCAGAGTTGAAACGGCACTTCGTTAACAATGAAGTACTTATATGCAGAATGGCAAACATACATTAACGATCAGGGCACACTTAACAAGGTAATATTAAGATCCCAGCTGATTAAAATAAATTTGACATTTTCACGTTACAAACATTTAATTTTATATGAAAGTTTTAATTTTTCTGAAATTCCACCGTTCAAACACAAAAAGGAAATACAGAGGGCGAATTTTTTGAATTCGCCTTGCTGTTACCTTGTTTAGTGTACCCTGTTAAGGATATTTCAAAAAGCAGCATCAAGGCACATTCAACCAGGTAGTATTAAGAACCCAGCTGATTAAATTCAATTTGACATTTATTCGAAATTTTATATAATTTTAAATTTTTCTGACATTCTACCGTTTAAACACAAAAAGGAAATGCAGAGGGCGAATTGTTTGAATTCGCCTTGAGTTTACCTTGTTGAATGTGCCTTGAGCAGTATCAAGGCACATTCAACCAGGTAATATTAAGAGCCCAGCTGATTAGAATCAATTTGATATTTTTACGTTATAAAAATTTAATTTTATATTAAATTTCTAATTTTTCTGACATTCTACCGTTCAAAGACAAAAAGGAAATGCAGAGGGCGAATTTTTTGAATTCGCCTTGGGTTTACCTTGTTGAATATGCCTTGAATCTGCTTAAAATTTTAGTATGTATTTATTTTTTGTATGTTTTTGCTTTTGTGTCAGAAATTATTTTTTTTATTAAACTAAACACAACTTTACATAATTATATTTCCGTGTAGAAATAAAAAAAAATGTCAAACCTGCAAGCGGAGCAAAACTGCATACAGCAAGCAATTGCTATTTCTCTTTGACCTTTAAGAAATTTTATTTGTATGTGCATATGTATGTACGTTTGTTTATATTTTTTTATACACATTTTTACGAGATTATGTATGTATTTGTTCATGGTAAAACGCATTATAAATATTGATGTAAACTAAAATTTAATATTAAGTATGATTGTTTCTTATAAACTAGGGCACAAAAAAATGTTAACTTTACGTTTATTTAATCAGTTTTCTACTTGAACTACGTGATGTACAATGTTGTTTTTTAATAAAAAAAACTATTGCTCCACTTTGATTTAAAATCCCTTCATGAAAAAAGTAATTACAAAAGCATGTTTGTGTAGAAATTAAAAAGAAAGTGAAATTTTTTTGTTCTAAATGCATACATGTGCTTTTTTTAATCGCACTTTTTCCAAAATTTTTTTAAAATTTTGACTTGATTTGTCTTTAAAAAAAAAATATATATATATAAATATTTTTCTTGGCCCTTCCTATTCAAAAGCGAAATTTAACTTTAAACAAGGGTACACTAATACAGGTATTATCAAGGCGAATTCATTAAATTTCCCCTTTTATCAAAAGACAAATGTTTTGTTTGCAAAAAAAAAAATAAATAAATAAATAAAATAATTGCAAAATATAAAAAATAATAAACTCCAAAAACATATTAATTATCGGCCCAAAAAATGTAAATAAAAAGTCAAACCATTCGGTTTTATTTTCAAACAACAGAATTGGCGGACTTGACCGCTGAGAATTTTAAAAAAGTGGCACAAATAGTCGTTTTAGGAAAAAAAGTCGCAAAAAAAAGTCGCTTTTGGAAAAAAAAGTTGCACTCTTTTTTAAAGCCCTTATTCAACTTTTTATTAATGTTTTTACAACTAATAAAAACAAAAACAAATCAATAATTCAACAACACAAAAAAACTTGATCAAAATATATTAAAAATAAGAAATGTATCAAAAAGAAAACATTCATTAAAAACGAATTTAAGTACGAAGACACATTAAAAGTAATTAATTTGAAATTGCAAAAAAAAAATTAAATTTTTATATAGTTTTAATATTATGAAAAATCGAATGCACTGTTCGTTCTTTAAATATCGGAATATCGTTTTTTAAATTTGGTTGAAACAAGGACAGACAGACAACTAGTCCAAGTAAAAAACATATAGCACATTTAAACTACCCACTGGTTTTTTATCTCGAGGGATGTAATGTAATAATACACAAGTTTATATTTTTAATTTTGTTCATATTATTTGAAAATCCGTTTCTGTACTTGTGTTTTAGTTCATCACCTGGAATACAGTCTTCTAGTTCAGTATTTAATAAATGTAAAGCTGGCAGCCTTGAATTACAGGTCGTAACTTTTAATTTGTTTGCCAATTTATTTTTAACCAGCCCTGACTTAGGAAAAATTCTTTCAGCACATGCGCTGCTGTGGGGTAATGTAAAAATATACGCAACTATTTTATATAAATTTGGTCACAATGGCTTATTTAAATCATTTTTTAAACAACACACTGTATGCCAAAAGCTTTCAGCATATTTTATTTCAAAAAAAATATGGAATGCGATATTTGGGAATAACACAAATGTCCACATATGCAAGGTATGTGTTTATGTATGCGCATATGCTAGAATTTGTTTAACTTTCGTAACAAAAAAGGGGCAAAAGTTGCAAAAATTTAAAAAAGTGGCAAAATAGTGTCAGCATAAAGAAGTCGCACAAAAAGTCGCAGGCCCTGGAAAAGGTTGCAAAATGCAACTTTAGTCGACGAGCGGTCACTCTGCTTGCTTTATCGATATTCGTAGGGAAGTAACTTGCTTGCGCACGCCAGTGCTGCCAAGTAAAATTCAACAAGTCGCCCTAAATCCAAAAATATTTTCCCTAAATTTGTACTAGACCAAAAACAAAAACCTTAAAAAGTAGTCATTAGGTTTTTCAAATTATTTTTAACAACTTTGGATTAATTTTATCTTTATCGTTCCTTAAAAAAATTTCTGAAAGTACCAAAATGAAAATGAGCTTCATCCAAAGAGATGATTTTTTTTGGCAAAATCGACATCATCGTGCAGTTTCTCCTTGGCCCATCTAGTAAAGCAAAAACGAAGCGGATGGTCAACTATGAAACAAATTGAACTTTGTAAGGCGTTATACCGAGATCTTTTCGCAAAATTTGGCGTAAACTGGTGCGTGAAATGTTCAATTTTTAAGAATAATTCGATTTTTGGACCTACGCACTGCACGAAAACGCGCACGTGCTAGCGCATCAACAATAAAACCAGTTTTACGAACTTAAGAAATAAAATTGCGTATACCGGCCACTAATGGTCCTTCTCTGAAACTAAATATTTAAAACTTTTGTGCAATTTCCAAACACTTGTTTTTGTTTTGAAAATAAATGTCTAACACGGCATTTAGACTATGTTACTTGTAACACGTTACTGTAACATGCTACATGTTTTTGAGGGCAAATTGGGTAGAGAAGGCAGAGAAGTTACAAAAGTAACACGGTTTCTGTTTTTAATGTTTCGTTTTCGTTTTTTCTTTATTCTCTTTGGTATATGCCATGGTACAATTACCTTTAAGGTAATTGTACATTACAATTAAGGTAATCGTAAGGTAATTGTACCATGGTCGAAACGTTCAAGAAGAAGAATAAACAACAAAACCAAAACAAAATATAAAAAAGAGAAAAGTTTCTAGTAACATAATGTAAATTCTTAAAGTTTTTGGAAGTTACCTTAAAACGAAATAAGAAAATAGTCATGTTACAAGTAACATAGTCTAAATTCCGTGTAATAAATCCTAACGTTGCTCAAGCGTAAATCGATTCATTTCGTTCAGCGGAAAAATATTTTTTATTAATTTTGTGACAGAATAGAAATACATAAGGGTTGACAGAAAATAACCGCTGGTTCAAACTTAAACCGATAGATGGCTCACCCAATATAATCGATCAAACAAGTAATCACCTGACGATTGCTTGCAAAGCTTTTTCTTTATAAACTTAAGTTTGGTATCTACAAAATAAAAAGTTGCACAACCCTTTGAATTTTTAAAATTTAAAAAACTTAATTTTGTTTTGGTATAAAAAGTCTTAACTTTTATTGTAAAAATTTCTGCTCAAAATAAAAAGTTAATTTTCTCCTTGTGGAAACGGAAAGTTGTCTAAATGTTTTTAAGTCCGCGTTAATTAAAAATTTTATTTTAAATGTGAAGGTTATTTATTGATTTAAAAATTAAAAACTTTCTAATTTACACTTTTCTACTAATTTACAAACATACATACATTGTATGTGTATATTATTTTAATTAAGATGATTGTTTTCAATTCCACTATTGTTTTGTACATACAACGTGTCGTACGTGAAGAATTTGTTAGTTTTCATAGGTGATAAATACATTACAGATATTCTTATCAATGTTACACTGAAAGAAAATAAAGACCAAATTTCCTAAAAAAATTACATTCGAATTCAGTAAGGTATATCTAACATTAAAATTACTATACAAAAATATAATTGTATTAAATTATATTAATTGTAAAACTTAATCTTATAAAAGTGTTTTTATTTTTTTTATTATTTTTAAATGTTAAATTTGCTTTTTCTAAACATGTTACTAAAAGTTGATGAGCCTAATCAAAACCATTTAAAACCTAATTTAATAGACCGCAAACAAATTTTTAATTACCTTTAACTAACCAATCTTTGTATTGTTTTTTTAATTTTTAGCTTTTACGACATTTTCCATCCCCTGTGGTGTAAAAATACATACAACAGATATGCAAATCTCCTACTCGATTAAAAATTTCAAGATACACATCGCATGCGCTTAATTAAATAATTTTATTCCCCGTGTACTTACATCCTCAAGCAATTTCTTAAATAACTGTCATTTAAAAAATGGTACAATAATGTTATGTATCTATGTTGGGTTGTACGTATAGGTATGCATACAAATGCATGTAAGTATGTACATATGTACACATGATATACTTATATCTTCAAATATCGGATAAGCTTTTTGATAAGATAACACAAGAATGAATAAACAACCAAACAAGCACAATGTTGGAAAGTCAGAAGGCTCTTAACTATTTTTGTTGACTAATTTTTTTTAAGAAAATACCGTCATCTAAAATTCTAATGTTTTTATTTTAAATTCAATTTCAAATGTGCACAGATAATAAAAAAAAAAACAAAAAAAAAGTAACAAATAAAAATGAGAGCGAAAGAGTATGTGAACAAATATTTACAGGGATGGAAACTATTATTTATTCGATTTTATATAAGCATAAGGCTTAATACCACTTTATGGTCAAATACCGCTGGACTCCATGTGAATAAAGTATGTGAACACATTGTTTTTTTGACAAAAATATATTAATATGGTGGTTAATTCCGTTTGTAGTTTTCACAATTTTCATTTCCGACCCCATAAATTATTCATAAGTACATAAGCTTTTATGTACTTACCTATTCTGGATTCCTATAGACAGGGAAAACTATTTATTCGTGTCCTTCTGTCGAAATTAGGTTTTCGGTGTGGTAGTAAATTCCATACACACTTGTAAAAAAATAATTACCGAAAAAAATCTATAAAGTCCATACGAAGCTGTAAAAGCTATCTATTTCAACCATAATATTGATTAAATTTTTTCACTACTAGTTCAACTGGAGCAACAAGGCGGTACTTCCCATATAACCGTTTTAAATTTTTTGCAATGCCTTGTCTGAAACTATAATAATTGCAGACTTAACGCCTAGTGAGGTGCTAATCTATTATAGCATTTACGTATCGAAAAAAGTTTAATCAGAGCCCAGGTAATGTAACACTTTTTAAAAACAAGCAAATCTTATGAAATTTTTATATCCATATCTTGGTTCTTGATTTTTATTTTCGTCAAATGGCTTCTCAATATCTTGTTAATTTTTTTGTGTCATATTTAAAAAGAATTTATTACAATATGATCAAGGTACATTGAATAAGGTAGAAACAACTGATTAGCTGACATTTAACTTCCGGTATATGGCTTTTAGTTATCTTGTCAATTTTACATAGAGAATATTTTACAAGATAGTATATAGCATTCAGCAAATATAATACTACAAAAACAAACATATGACGATTTTGACAAGATGGCTAGAACTGCATGCATGCTGCGTATGCCAAAAAGTTATTGTAGGGGCGAGATCACCTTTTTAGTACGCCTTGAATATGATATTCACCCTTATTGCGGTTGGCGTTGGCGTAGTCGTTTTTAGTTTTTCGGTACCGTCTAACAAATACGCCAATGTTAAATAAATAGCACCCTTGTCGTTTTTGTGTCAAATTCGACAACGTTCGACACGACATCGCCAAAGACAATAAGGCTGATTAAAAATCAAATATATGACAATTTTGACCTTTTAAAAATTAAGCAACAACGCAATGCAATATGCATTTTTAAGTTGTTGTTACACCAAAGAGATAAAATTTTCCTTTTACCATGCAATTTTTAATTAAATCGATTTAAAAAAAAATAGTTTTTTTTAAGAAAAGTCTATAAAATATTTTTTATACTCCATCGTTCCATCCCTGGATTTCTGTTATGTACATATATTATGGCCATTAGAAATAAGCACACTAATAAAGTAAATATTTAAATGTGCATACAGATAGATAGATGTTTGTATGAATATGTGCGAAAAATTACATTATAAATATCATGACAGACAATTGCAATGTAAAATGTTTATGTTTGTTGTAGTTTTTGCATTATTTTTATAAATATTTTGTTTTTGTTAATTATGACACAAGAGCTAATTTTAACACTTACCTTTGCTAATTAAACCTAAAACTAGGCAAATCACTATAAACCAATTTTTATTATTTGTGCTCATTTTGAATCTGTTATCATTTACAAATATGTTATCTTTGGCTAAAACAGTTAAAAACACATGTACAGACATAAACACAATAACTTTTTGAATATTCATACATAAATGTACATAAAAATAAAGTATTTTTTTTATTACATAAAAACTAATAAAACGTAGAAAAATCTTTATGCGTTTGTAGATAAAAAAAATTATTAAAATTGCAATTTTACTTAAGTCAAATTAAAAACCAAATTTAGTATTTTTTTTTTATTTTACTTTTCTTTTCGTTGTAGGTGTGTAACATACATACATATTTACAGTGTATTAAGTGCTTTACAGAATATAATTTTTTTAATAAACGATCTTGATTTATTTTTTTATATTTATTTGCACTTTTTACAATTGTTTTGCAAATTTTTTAAATTCTGTTTTTAATTACGATTTAATATAGAATTTATAGCTTGAATGTAGTACATTTTTGTGCCGTTTAAATTAATAAATTAACATACAAATGTTTTTTTTTTTTAACGAATATGCACATAAATACGTGTCTTTGTATGTACTTTAGTTTGTTTTTATTTTTTTAATATTTATTTGTTACAACATTTAATCGAGCGTTAGCGTACATTTTCAGTATTAATTATTACTCACTTGTGCAGAGTGCACCTCAAAATACTACTAGTTTGTCGGACTATCAAAATTCAACTAAAAAATTTTTGCCGCCAATAAGACAATTTTAAGTATTTTACCTTTTATTTATTCTATTCTTAAGTAAGATCAGTCATTGCTTACGTACCTAATGGGGAATTGAACGAATAGTTTAAAAATTAAATAAAACATTTATTTTGCATTTGGTATTCGAATAAAAGGAATCGTCTTTGATAGGAAAAGGCAAAAAGGTTTAAATAATTAAGATCCGCATATACTTTATCCTACGCCATAATAAATAACATGTATTTTTCTTAGCGTTTCCGGCATAATGCTAGAAACACAAGTGGGACGCAGGGCGAATATTTCGTATTGAATATTCATCATTGAAAACTAAATACTTTTTAAGAAACCATACTTTTTAAAAAACCAAAAATAAAAAAAAAGTTTTTAGTACATTTTTCGATAATTAGCGTAAGAATTAGAAAACAACTAATCGCGAAACTCGTTATGCAGGACGAGTTTTAAAAACGCACTGATTGTGTTTTATTTTCTATGACGAATTTTCACTTGCAACTCGCCCTTGTTATGCTTCCAGAAAAAGGCCTTTTGACAATTTCAATGTGACGGAGTGACCATTTTACTCGCATTTTATTTTATTATAACTCAAAAATTTAAAATTTTTAACTTTAAAAAGAGCTTTGATTTCCGTTTAGTTATGGTTAGACACTACAAAAAACACGATTTTTCCCCAATATTATAAATAGAAATCTGTGACGGGTGTGACCTTAGAGATTTGAATTTTAAAGAATTTCGATTTTAAGATCGTATTGTGCAAAATCTTTTTTTTTTTAAGGGTTTAACCATTTCCATTTTCTTGATGGTGTAAGTTTTTTTGATCGCAATTTTTTTTATAAAAAAAAAATTTAAGAAAAATTAACGTGTATGATCATTTCAAACTGTTGCAGAGTTGATAAAAATAAAATATGAAACAATTAATTTATTTTTCCATAATTTTTATTCTCTTTTAGACGTCAGCTGATTAATTTCTTCAATATATAAGAGAGTCATCATTTGGCGACGTTTTACGTGGAATTGGCCATTTTTATAAACATACCACCTTTAAAGGTATTAACTGGGCTTTCGAAGCTGAAACCAACCTTAAACCAGTCATCAAACAATTTAAAGGATACCCCAAATAAAACACAGCTTGGAATTACATAAAATCTCACTAATTTTAGTATTTTTAATTAAATCGTTAGGTACATAAGTATGTTTGTAAAATAAGTTAAAGAATACACATTGGATAAACACTTTCCTCGACATTGTTTTCAAAATTTTCAAAACCATTTTGGGACATACATACATACATATGTATATTGCCGAATTTTGCAAAATAAATCTACGTTAAAAGTGTTTGCATCACATTAATAAGTGTACATTTATACTTAGAAATCGTAACCCTAATATAAAAACGCCCTAACTCGTGTTTGAGCCATTATGATATGAACATTTATTGCAATAAACAAAAATCTGGTCCTATAAAAATATGAGTTGGGGACTTTCTATATTAGAGTTACGACATGTATGCATTTATACTCTCATATTCATTAACATGCGGAAATGCTTTTTACTTCTTTTTAAAAACACATTTAACGGGACAACAGTGCTGCCAAGTGTTGGTTGTAAAGCAGTTGTACAGCAGTAAAGCATTTTCATATTTTAGTAGGAAAGAAAGGAAGATTTTTTAAAACCAAGCAGTACAAATGATACAAACGTACACGTACATATGTGTTATGCTTAACGTTTTGATATTAAAGTAAATTTATTTAATAAGTGTTTAAAACTAAAAAATGTACATTAAATTAAAACCGAACTTAATGAAAACAAATAATATATTCTAGGAGCTTCCAGGCTTGTTTTCATATATATGTACATAGTATGTACTACATAGTATGTACTACATACATAGATTTGCATACGCCAATGCAAACAATTTGCAAACAAAGTAAAAACCCATATACTTACAATTGCGACAATGGTCGTTAGAAGGGAGGCAGATACCTAATATTAATTAGTTTATTTTTATTATTATCATAATTAATATTATTGTTACATATTATTTTCTTCTCTCCATATTTTTTTTTGTTAAAATAATTCTTATATGTATTTATTTATATTTTGAATGTTTAAGAAATAAAAATGTTTTAAATATTTCTCTAGAAATGATACATATTCCAATTGTGTTTTTAAAGAAAATAAACAAAGATATTGAATGCTTTTCTGATAATAATTAGATATAATGGTTTTAAATTAACCTACAAATGTTGAAATAAGTTAAAATAACTGCATAGAAAATCATCAGCCGACTTTTTATTATTTAATTTATTCTATACCAACAGCATTAAATGCAATAAAGTCTTTAAATTGGCATCACTGCTGGAAAGCCTTAATAATTGTTCGTGCAGCATACTTTTTGGCTGTAGAAAATGTGTCACCCTGTAAATGTATTTTTTTTTTTGAAGAGGACCCTATTCTACTTTTCTGCTAGCCTGTTACTTTAACAAATTTCCTTAACAAGTTTAACAAAATAAAATCGTTTTCAATTCGCACAAGCACACACACACGCAAACAGTTGGAGTATGCATTGCATTCAAAGTTGCCGTATCTAGCAACTTAGATGAACATTTTTGCACAAAATTAATTGTTTGTTTAGTGTTTCCTAATAAATAAATTTTTTCCTTTTGTAATTTTTACATTTTTTCTTTGCATTTAAAAATGAAATACAGAAGTGTTTTTTTAAGATTTTTTTTATTAAACCTCCTAATTGGTAAGTAAACTTTAAAACCTTTTTTTTACAATGTTTCAATTTATTAAAAAAAAATTTTTACCTGTGCATAAGCGTAGCTATGAAAAAATTCCAGGTTACAACTGGACATTGTTGTAACTGGCGCTTACAACAAGTTATAAGCATTTTATTTAGCCAGAACAGTTTTGATTAACAATTAGACTTGTTAGGCAGGGTTTCGAAATGGTTTAGACTTGCAGTTAATGGCTTTATACGGCTGCCTTTTTTTGTATGTAATATTATGGAAGAAATTTGTATTTTAAAGCCCAGTTTTGGACCAGTAATAATTGCATCATAAAAAATATACTCAAAAACAATTTTAAATTATGGCTTTGTTAATGTACGCCTTGATAAGACAAATCCATGTTTTGACAGACATTAAACTCTTAATAAAAAAAAAATCCGATATTTTTGTATGTAAAGGTCTTTTTTTCATACCGAGTTTGACATTTGTTAAGGCATGGATTTGTTTCGTCAAGACTTACATTTTTAAACAAAAACTACTATTTTATTTAGCTTCTTTTTCTTATTAAATACAAAGTTAAGTTTGATTTTATATAAATTTGTTCCAGCAGTATATGTATATACTTCAGCCGGTGATAAGACTTGTTGAGCGCTCCTAGCGGGGAAAAATAATCTCGTGGGGGAAGTTCACAGAAATTCGATGATGCGGACGAATTACCTCAGCTACTCCTATTCCACACCTCTTAAGTAAGCCACATCTGGCGAAACATCGGGATTTGGCCTGTGCAAAAGCCGGGACACAGGAAATGCCCTATCGTTTTGATGTCCATTTTGCATGCTCTTCATTCGCTGTTATTCGTAACTCCCGTCCGATGGAGGCGTGCTCGTAAGTTTGAATAACCCGTCAGAACACTCATCATCTTGCTCAGCTCAGGCTTCTCATGTTTAAAGACCCCTAGTCCTGACCTGGTTTTATATAAAGAAAAATACATATTAAACAAAAAATTTTTAATTATAAATTAAAAACTAATAACGTAAATTAATATTTTAAAATTCATTCTTTTTTCTATAAACTCCAATTTGTAGCAAGAGGAATTGCTCAGTGTAAACGCACGTACATAATTGCTTCCTTTTACAACGAACTTTTTTTTTTTATTAAATTAACGAACAAATGAATAAATTTAATTTGAATTATGTTAATATTGGCATTGATTGTTTAAATTTAAGTAAAACCTTATATGTACATGTGTATGTATTTAACATAGCAACCAATTTATATTGTATTTTGTACACGTCAAAATTAGATTTTTCCTGCTCCTAAGCAACCCTTTTTAGAAATGTAAAGGCGTACAACTAAACTTATTTAGAAATAGAATCTCATCCGCATGTGACCAAAATATTTCAAGTAATAATTTTAAAAACAAAAACTACTTATTTACATACATATATACCAATAACTACGTACACACTTTTAAGTTTTTTTTTGCTATTGAAAAAAAATTTGCGTTAATACATATTTATAAAGTTTATTGTGCGTGTGTACATAAGTATGTACATACATATGTACGATATAAGTATGCCGTAGGAGTTGCTTAGTTTGGAAAAAGGCTTAATTCAGTCCATTAAAAAAAATATTTATTTTAAATTTAAATAATTTAAAAATTGTATATAAAATATAATAAATTGCTTTTTTAATAAAAATTTTCTTTCTAAAACTTAAGTGAAAATAAAAAAAATATTTCTTCATTTGCAAAAAAAAAAAACAAGAATTTTGTGGGGATCGAACTTGAGCTTTAAGTAATAATAACAAATTTTTTATATATATATATTTTTTTTAAATGTTAAGACCCATTTTATTTTCCTTATAAAAAAATAATTGCACAAAGTTTTTAATTAAATTCGAAATTAGCAGAAATACTACCTAATGATTAACACTACTACTGATTTACATATGAGCAAGGAACTAGGGCTGACTATTTTATACCCTTAACATAAGTGATAAGGGTTTATATAAATTTGTCATTTCGTTTTCAATTTTTTTAATAACCATCTGCGATCCAATAAAGTATATATTTTTTTTGGTCCTTAAAGATAGGGAATTCGATTTAGCGATGTCCGTCTGTCTGTGTTATGGTTGAAACAAACTTGTTGAAGCCCCTCAATGTCGCATAGAGTTGTAAATGGTAACAAACTATCCAAAATATCTGGGAGCAAATCGCTATTGAAATCCAGCAAAATCGCCCGATAACTGACCGAGTCAAAAACCAAGAGTACCTCTGTTTATTTCTCTAAAATTTTTACCTAAAAAACCTCTACAAATGGACTGGAGTTGCTCCGCAAAATTTCCAATGTAAGACCGACTCCCATTAATTTTTCCCCACAAAGATGTTTGTGGAAAATACTTACCCCCTAACTCCACCCCCTAAACAGGGTTGCCACACAAATCTTAATTTAAATTTTTTTTATCGCTCCCACAGCTTCCAGGGTTCTCCTACAAAGGTAAAATGTAAGACCGACCCCGATTAAGTTTTCTTTCAAAACATTTTTGTGGAAAATACTTATCCCTTAACTCCAGCCCTTAACATGGTTGCCATACAAAATAAAAAAAAATAGGGTTGAATACCCTTCAACTTCTCATCAGTCGCACACACAGGCCCCAATTAGTTTTCCCTCCCAAACACATTCCTAGAACATACTTATCCCCTTTCTGTATCACCTAAGGGAGTTGCCATGCAAAATTTACACAAAATTGTGTAAAAACGCCCATAACTTCTCTAGAGTCAGTCTTAGAGAAATAAAGTGTACGTTAGTTTTCCCTCCATAACATATTCCTAGAACATACCCACTATTTCCATTACCTTAGGGGGGTTGAAAAGAAAACAGCTTTCTTGGGCCTACTATATTGGTTTCTTTGTGTTACCTTAAAAGGGAAGAGAGAAAGGGTGAACAAGAAAGGGGTGAAATGTAAAAGTTTATTATTATTATAAAGAAAAAAATTAGGATGAAACAGATCATACAGATTTTCTGGCGGAAATGGAAAATGCTAAGTTTTTTTCTTCACCATTCAGCTTATCTTTTTTTAAAGTAATTTTGACTTTGACAACGAGGTATGTATGTATGTGAATGCCTCTGAAATTCTTTTAAGCACACAGTTTCAAATATGAGCATTTTAAGTTGTGACACTTTTGCCGCAATTGAACGGTACTTTTTGTGAATTTAACATTAAAGATTTCGTTTTAATTACGTGTATAAATGTTTATAAGTAAACAAAAAAGAAAACATGTGTTCATTTAAATATTTTGACATGAGATTTTTTTACACATTTTTAGGTTAGAATCAATTTTAAATTAATGCTTTATGTGCTAGAAATTCAACAAATAAGAAAGTTATAGTCCGACCGTATTTTGCCCTTCACTACTACTTATGTATTTCATTTCACATACCAAGATATGTTTAAAATGTATACAGGGTAAGGTGACTTTGGAAAGGTAGACTTAAATAGGAAGTACGTCTTAGTTTTTTATTATATGCTTTAGAAATTTAAGAAAATTTGATTTTATTTATTTATTACAAAATTTGTTTATTAGGTTAAAAAAATAAAAGAAATTTTTGCTTATATTTTTGTTGAACCTATTGTTTGTTTTAAGAAACATTTTTCTTTGTTATTTTTATCTCTAGTTTATTATTCTCCAATTTCTTTCCAATAAGAATAATTTTATAAATAATTGTAATTAAAAGAAACTTATTTGAAAAACCAAACTTTCTTACCAACACCAACCAGCCAAAGAGAATAATGCATTTTCGAAACCAGCCAAGATTTTCTTACAGAACTTTTTAAAAGGCAGTAGTGCTTGGTTTTTAATAACATCTATTTAACTTTTAGCTTTTAAAAAAGACAAACGGGATTGCTTTTCCTTTGTAAGTGAGAACGAAGTTTAGCATTTTTTTAGAACTAAACTTTAATCTTGCTCGTTCAGAAATCTTAAACGAAGTGTTAAGTTTAACGTGAAATTTGATGCTTCCCTTGCAGAAATTTACTAAATGTTACATTCTGTTTATTTTTTTTGTAGGTCCAATACTGAATTGAGCGATGTTGGTAGATGATTATGGAAATACTTATTTGCAGTAATAAAGTAAAGTAATATTTGAGTCATTTAAGGTTAAAGCATATTCCTGGAATACATAAGTAAAGAATTTTAGTAAAATAATGAGACATGAGATGAGATAAAATGTTAAAACTATTTTCAGTTAATGCTTGGTAACTAGTTACTTGACTGTTTTTTTAAGCACCTTTGTAAGCGACGGTCGTGAATTTCTGGACAACTCAAACGAAAAAAACCTTGTTATCCAGTCAAAAGGTAACTAGTGTTTCTTTATCTCTAATATTACTTGCTAACTTACAAGGTAAGCAAAGGTTTTGCTAGAAGGTTATACAAAAATATGCTTTTAAGCGAAAAATATGTCAAAATATGCTGCTTTACGCAAAATATGCAAAAAATATGTCAAAAAATGTTGCTATATGCAAAACATGCAAAAATATGTCCTGAAAAACTTAAGCCAAAATTTTGCGAAAGTTCTGAGAGTGAATATAAATAAAAAGTTTTGCTTCAAAATAAATTATAAATGAAAAAACAAACACTTACAATAGGTTACAATGAACCCTCGAAAGATTTTTTAAGGTTTTTTTTTTTTCAAACCAAGTATAAAATATATGTTTAAACGGATTTTACAGAAAAATTGGCTCTTAAGCGAAAAATATACCAAATATGCTGTTATATGCATAAATATGCCCGAACAAATCGGTGCTAAAATTTTGCAGAAGCTTTAAAACGGATGACGAAGAACATTATATTAGGCTCGTCGCATTAGCCAGGAAAAAATATGATTTTGCATATTTTTGGTTGCCCTGATAATTACTTTCTGCTGCTCTGTCGATGTTTTCTTAAATATTATATCACATTTCATCTAAGGTGAAGACTCTGGCACTTATTATTATGAGCTGCATTCGATGTTCGATCTTCGTTGGTTATCGAATACCGACTATCGATTGTCAATTTCGTATTATGCGCTGGCAGCACTGTCGAAATTTTCGACAAAGAAATGTAATGGGTGAAATTTTTTAGTCATAATACCAAATGATAGTTCGTTCGATTTTTCGATCACAGTCGAAAATCGAATTTTGTTCATTATAGGCATCCCTATGTAAAAGACTTTGTCCCAAAGCCAAACAATTAATCCTTATTAGAGGCTTGCATCAAGTCCTATTTCAAGCTAATTCAAGACCCGGATGATTTTCTAATTCTTGTGCTGTTGTGCGATTAAACTGTTTAAGTGCTGTAGTGTAGTCTAGCTGACACAGTTTGTGTGATACAATGTAGTGTAGTTAAGAATAAAGAGTTGTGTGATGCAACTTACATATATACTGTCATGATGTGAGGTCGATAAAAAAATGACTGTGATGATGTGTGGTTAACAACAACAAAACTGTGTGTATTACACACAATGTTGTATAGATACATAAACAAACATATATACAAGCAAGCAAATCAATATAAAATGCATACGTAAGTACATTACATTATATACTTAAATTAAAAATCCCCGTTTTTAAAACTATCACACCAGAAACATCCCGTTAACAGTAAAGTTTCAAGATGAATTGAAATTGAAATGTGTGATCATGATGAATTGAATTAGAATATGAAAAAAAAATTGTATACATATGTAAATCAAAATTGCGAAAATTTCACGTGTAGACAAATATGTATAACGGTAAAAACTTCCGTTATTATACAAAGGGCATTATATGAATGAAAAAAATACTGTCCGGATTTTAGAGAAAAATAGTGCTACTGTCCGGTTTGTAGCAGTGTTCGGATTAAAGATGTTTCCGTAAAATCGAGTGTCCGGATTATCGAGTTTGTACTGTATATTTTTTCATTTAAGTTTAGTTAAGTAAACAAAAGAGATGGCGAACGAACAATACAACGCAGCACTTATTGTTGTGTGTGCACCCGTAAGGTACATGTATGAAATGAATTGAAAATTCAAGATGATTCCTTATTTAGTGACGTCTTGAGCTGGCTTCTAATCCTTACCAATTTTTTTTTCTAATTATTTTTAGAAATACGACCTGCAATCGACTCAGTAGTTTAATCTTATTTGATCGATATAATCGAAAATGGGTTTTGGGATTTCGTTTTGAGTGTTACCAACCTTAGCACAAATGCATAATACCCCTACCACCTGCTTAGGTAGTGTGGGAATATAAAAATGTAAACTTTTTAATGTTAAACAATAATTGCAGAAAACCTTTAAATATTTTATGTGTTTTATATAATAAAAGATAGGAAATAATTAAGATTTTAATGTACATACATACATATGTATGTATACTTTGTAGATACATATGTATGTATACAGATATGCCATATAGATTCCTTTAAATGCCGAAACACACACTCACACGCGTTCTATTATTCTATAAAAATACATAAATTTTTTGTTGCACATCGTTGATCCGTCCTTGACCTAATTCCGTTAAAACAAATCGTTAAATACAAAAACAAACATAATGTCTATATTATGTATTAGATGGCTCTATGTATTAAGCTTTTATCACATTTCTTTTTATGGTTATAAATACATACATACATACATACATACATACATACATACATACAAGTATATAAGAAAGTTTCGTTTTCGGTTATGTGTCATCTTATAAATATTTGTCTTCCTTTTTTTTAATCTTTTGGAACGCAGACAAAAAACACCTAAAATGTGTAAATACACATGGGTTTAAGTTTCTATATGCACATATGCACATACAAACATACATATCTAAACATATTGTTTATCCCCAAAGCCCAACCTATTTATGTATGTCAGCCAGCACTCCTACACATTTAACTCAACCTCAAGAAAACAATAAATACTTATCGTTTGAAAAAAGCATATAAAGCATTTTTTACGCTAAATGAACAGAAAAAATATGAAAATCCTTCCTTCGAAATGACTCATCATCATCATCATCTCTAGAAAACATTGTTTCCATTAAGATGCGTTTAAGCAATAATATTTGTATAAATGAGTTTCCCTTTTTTTTATATTTCGTGCAAACAGTAGGAATGTGCTTTCTTTAGCAATTCTCAGTCAGTGGTTCCTAATATTTGTTTTTCAAAAAATATTTTTAAAGAATTTTTTTATAAGATTAAGCAAATTGTTTAAAAATTTTTTCATAAAATCAGGAAGATTTCGATTTAAATCGAAAAAGCTTTCGAAAAGCACATCCGATTCGGAAGGCAACTTGTATTGTCTAATACGTTAAAAAGGTTCGGTTTTTTTTAATAATCAAAGGAAAATATCAATTGATACCAATTTTCAAAATGTTTAAAACATAGTGGCAACACTTTAAGAATTTGCGGAAGCATTCAGTAAAAGCGATTTTCATTAACAATTAAAGTTAAATTTTCGAAAACCGTACTTTCTGATGCAATTTGTACGAATTGGAAAGATTTTCGATTCGGATCGAATTGCCTAATAACCCCCCAGAGGTTTTTCAACCCCTTAAAGAGTGATAAGGGTATATATCAGTTTGTCATTCTGTTTGTAATTTTTAAAATATCCATTTGCAACCGTACAAAGAATATACAAGGTGGGCCAAAAGAAATCACTCTATTGGAAGATGCTCTTATTTTTGCAAATGGCGGCCAATGTCAAATTTGTTTTGACATTTGTGAACTAGACAGATGTAGAATACAAGTAAACAGGCTATGGAGCGTTACACTCCCCAAAAACGCGGAATAATCGTGTCTATTTTTTTGCGTAACAATTTGTCTATGGCGTTGGCGCAAAATCATAATGAGCGATGAGGCTAATTTCCACCTCAGCGGGTACGTGAACAAGCAAAACTATCGCTTCTGGCGTACCAAAAATCCACGAATGATATACGAGAAGCCATTACACCCGCTTAAAAAGACTGCATGGTACGCTGTTCACGATGGAGGAGTCATCGGGCCATTTTTTTTTCGAGGACGCCGCAGGTCAAACGACAACAGGGGACGGTGCGCGATATTGGGCCATGTTTGCCGAGTTTTTTCTACCGCAATTGAGCGAATCAGGACTGGAGGACATGTGGTTCCCACAGGACGGAGCAACTCCACACAATGCGCGAGCCACAACCGATATTCTGAAGGCGGCGTTCCCTGGTCGCCTCATCTCTCGTTTTGGCGATTTACGTGTTTACGTGAACAAGCTCGAGACTCTGGAAGCCCTCAAGGATAACATTCAAAACGAGTGCGAGAATCTGTAGCCCAAAGTTCTCGCCGAAGTGATAAAAAATGCCATTAAAAGAGCCCGTATAACAATCAATTGTGACGGCGCGCGTTTGGTCGATATCATCTTCTCGACTTGACCAATAAAATTCTAAAGGTTCAAATAAACATAATCAAAAACAAAATCGAAGTTTTTCATTTAGGAAGAAAATAAGAGCCAAACAACATCGAATGACTTCTTTTGGCCCACCTTGTGTAACAGCTATTAACTACAAAAAAGAGATTGGACAACAATGCCTACATTTTGGAAAAAAAACTTATGTGGGATAAAAGCAGGGGGAGTGGAAGCCCCTGAAGAACTAAACCCTAAGCCCGGGAAGTTGCATCGACCCTTTAAATGTTTACTTTTTGTGAAGTTTTCTATTTCAAAAACTAGGACAGCTTGGCACTTCAAACTAGCGACAAAATAATTTTATTATAAAAGTTAAAATTTGGATTGGATATACAAAACATGAATTGGATACAACATTTCTTTCCTTGGCCACACACCTCATAAACTGAATTTAAAAAATTTTATTCAACTTTCAAAGTTGCAAAGAGGTCTGCGAATTAATTGGGGTGAATGGGACACTTTAACTCAAGTGTATTATGTTCATAAAAAAATTATTGGGGACTTCATAGTGCGAGTGTAAAGAGGAATGCGGCTAGTTGGTGGGCCTTCGCTCAAAGCACAGGACTTTCAACTTCTTTACGCATAAAACTAGAATGGGGTTTCCGAGCTGAGGTTTTCTGGTGAGAACTGGGTATCAAACAGTCCTACAAACTTCCTAATGACTGCAGTGCCTTTTAGGCAGAGATTTGTCCTCTTAAACGGACAATTTTCAGGGAAATAAATTTTTTTAATAGTCAGGTGGTGATATAGACAATCTTCGCAAACAACACCTGCTTTCGAGTTTGTTAAGGCGTGCAAGGAATCCATTGGTAAACTGTGTGCCGTAAGATAAGTATACATTTACTGGGATCGAAAAAAGGGGGAATGAGATGGCGTACAAACTGGTGTAGTTCTTTAACAAAAGTATAGACTGCTGTGAAGATCAAAGCCACGGTGGTCTGGGTATATGTCACTTCGCGTAGAGCCTCTAGAATTATGAGGGGATTGAATAATACAGGGGCGACAAGGGGTTGTGCGTTCCTAGGATACCAGAAGATAAAAATTTGAATGTCACTGTGCAGCGCTCATGCCTTACAGAAAAAAACCTGGTGCATCAATTCCTGCAAATCCTAAAAAAATATCTTGAATTGGTAAGAAGAGACTGCTGGCGTTTTCCAAGAGAATGTACAGCACTTCGCAGTTATAATTACATTAAATTGGTCAAACTGAAACCCCAGGGCTAACATTTTTTTCTGATAACACTATAAAACTAAAGCGCCTATGTGAGGTCTTCAAGTAGCATACGAAGTAGCGGGTTATTTGCTAGTTACACAAACAACGGTATTTTCTTAAACGTATATGGTCCTTCCGAGTTGTTAGGTTAGGTTACGAAGGGTAGTGGCGAGCCCAACTCGCCAGCTCCACTTGGAGGCCCTCAGGCCCATTGTTAATCCCTTCAGAAAAGTTGAGAAGAAAAATAAAAGTAAGGGAAGCATTTTACAGGTAAGGATAAAGAAAGCAAGAGTACCATCCGCAAGATGTCTAAGAAAGTCCATAGTCAAAGGCCCTGAATCACCTATCTGCCCAGCCACCCAATCCCCTTAATGAAACCTATTATGCTCCCTAGCCCACTGCCATGGAACTCACCAAGTCCATCTAAGAAGCGTCCTCCAAACCACATCTGTCGGCGAATCTGCAGCCCCGGATACTCTGCAGAAATCTGGAGAGTTCCAGTCCCATTTGGTCGTCCTATATCTCACATCACAGTGCCCTGTGAGAGTCCAAAAAATGCACCTCAGAACCCCCCTGCTCTCCTTAAGTAGCAGGTCAGTGCCCATCCTGTCCAGCCTGGGCTATAAAAGTCTAGAGATCCTGCAATCAGCTCTGTCCCTCCAGGTTTGGCCCACTTTGTCCATTATCCATGTCCGTATCAGTCCATAACAGAAAATCAGTGGTGGCCTCACCGGCTCACAACTAAGTTCAATATCCCGGATCGATCCCTTCTTTGCCGGTTCATCGGCAATCTCGTTGCCGGAAACGTCATAATGACCCGGAACCCAGCAGAGCCTGGCCCTGTGTGTCCCCATGATCGCCCTAAGAGCACGTCTGCAATCGCTTACGAGTCTAGACCTGACATAATGTCCCTCTAGAGCCTTAAGCGCACCCTGACTGTCAACGTAGATTGTCACATCCCCTCTCCCATTCGCATCCTCCCCTATCATTTCCGCGGCCTTCATCACCGCCAGAATTTCAGCCTGGAAAATGCTGCACTTGTCCGAAAGTCTATGGGACCTTCTTTCCCCCGTGTCCATTATATAGACACCAGCCCCGGTGCCTACCTCCATCTTCGATCCGTCAGTAAAGACTGCACACCCCTTATACAGCTTCTCTGATCCCTTCCATGCCTTCCTATCCTAAAACACTACTTGGGGCAGGATCCCAAAGTCAAGTTTCGCTACCATGTAGTCCGTCACACCTGACCATCCCCGACCCTTCCCAAAACGCCGGCATGTCCATCCGAACATAACCCACGCATACCTGACTCACTAAGTCTAAGCAAGCTCCTGGCCGCCATCCCAGCAACAAAACCCTCGATGGGAAGAAGATGTAGAATGATATCCAGCTCTGCCTTTGGTGTACTTTTCCTGGCCCCTATAATGCCTAGTACCGCACATCTCTGGACCTTTGTCAAGAGCCTTCCTATAACGCCCCTTTCCAAATTGTTAGGTAAAGGATTAAAAATTTGCATCGAATAGTTCTTTTAAATATATTTATAAAAGGAAATAATTGTACATAAATTTCATTGTGCTGCAGATTGTAAGCTGGGCTTTTAATGTCGGAAAAGTTGTCATGCTTTGTGATTTTAGGAGAAAAATAATTTTACGTTTTTGATAGAAGTCTTTAACGCATTGCCGCATTCAACGTTTGGTATGGTACCAGCACTATAATTTGAGCCAACAGTTATGCCTTAATTGCTGCACTGCTTTCAACTTGAACATACAATTTATGGAAGCCCATGAACACAATTACATTAAAAGAAAGTAAAACCTTATCTCAACTAAAAATCTTTAAAAATGCTATGTATTTTATATCTAAAACTATATTTTTTTTTAATAATTTGTGAAATCGGATATTTTTTTTCTTTTGAAATTTTGCTCTCCTTTTTTTAGGGTTGTTACAGAAACACTGCTGTGTGTAGATTTACAACAGGGGTGGATTAATGAAAATATAAAATTTAATTTCTTTTTAAAGCGACCAATGTTTTTTAAAAAAAAATTGAGTAACTATGTGTGTTAGAAATAAAATTTTCTTCTCCCAGTTATACACTGGGGTGAAAGATAGAATCGATCATTATGACAGAAACACAGCGCCAAAGTCAGAGAGAATAAATACAAGAACAAAATTGTTCACGTACTGTGCAAACTGGATGAAACATTATAAAATGCCATAAAAAAAACATACGCACACGCGACCCGCCACTGTTTTTTTTTTATGGTATGTTTGTTACATTCGATTCGTGGCTGTTTTGTTTGGGCCTCTATGGCAAGCAAATGGTATAACCACACATCAGTTTCTATTTATGTCAAGTCCAGCGCGGTTGTTTTGCACCAGAACCAATAGAGTGCTTTAGTTAAAACAAAAAAAAAAAAAATACCGAAATTAAAGAATAAATTAAATAATTTACATATTGTGCAAAACCTTAAAGATAAAGAAATTTAAAACAAAATTAAAGGAATTTAAATTAAAAATAAATAATTTAAATCAAAAATTTATTTTATATAAAATAGAAAAACAAAACAAATAATTAAAAATGTATTTAAATAACATAATTAAGGGCATTTTGCCGTTTATATTAATTGTTGGATTATTTAAAATAACAGGTATGAGTTATTAATGGAAATACGGCAAAATAAAAAAATATTTTGTTCTTTATTTTATAAAACTGTAAAAAATAATTACAAATATGTTAAAGAAAACGAAAATTAATTAATTATCAAATAACGAACATTTTTTTTTTACTTTTTTGGAAAAAGGGGTGTTTTTTTATTTGTAGTAAATGTGTGTCGTCTACCATCATGCATATTAATTCATTTGTAAATTTATTAGATATTTATGTTTCAAGAAAAAAAGAAAAAAGAAAATGTTTTGCTTGCCTAAGCACTGCCAAATATACAAGAATGTATTTTTATTTGAAAACAGTCTGTTGATTTTAAAAGCAACTCGATGCAAACAAAATTAAAGAAAGAAAATTTCACGAAACCGAAAAATCAATATTTTAAATATTGAAATGCTTTGTTAAGAAGGATGGATAAAAACTTCGTTGCGAATGTGTGTTTAAGCACAAATACATACATACATACATATGTATTTACTAATACATATATACATTTGGATTTGAAAGCTACAAAAATACACATACACACATACATACATACAATTTCTAAAAAAAAAAATTAATAAAAAAAAGGCACTCCTATAAAAATCTTGAAATGAATTAATGTAATTAATTAAAATTAAAAATATTCTAATAAAATATGATGTGCTGGACGTGACCAAATGTCTATTTTTGAAAAACATTCAATCAATTCTTTTACGAGCTGAATGAAGCTTGTTTTTTAAACACATTTTAAGTTGACAACTCTGTTATGTTGGACATTTAAATATTTAATTTCCTATTTTTTTTGTAAAAAACAACAACAACAACAACTACAAACTTTGGCAATAAAAAAACAAAACAATTAATATTCTTAATTAACAACAAATTATTTCTTAAATTTTAATAATTTCTTTATTAAGCGAACAGTTGTACCTACATTTGTAAATAAAATTGACTTTTTGCTTAATTTGTTATGAATAAACATAGTTAAAACAAACATTCATACATACAACCATAAGTATGTATATATGTCAGCATGTTTTTTTAACGTTTAAAAAACTTTCTTTGCAGATGTAAGTATGTATGTATGTGTCTTAAGGTATACATTCGTATATACAAGTCTGCATAGGAAACCGATATAACACTCACATACAAACAAACATTCGTATGCATAAAATACAACAGTAAAATTGTAACTCTGACATCATCGTTATTGTGTGGTAAAACAAACAAATATTATGCCATAATCTTGTAGGATTTAGGAAAATGCATACATATTACATTAGGGTGGCCCAAAAAAAAATCATCATCAGTATAAAATAAAATTTTTTTGCAAACTTTTCTGGTTATAAAATACCTTTGGTGCTTTAGTATCCAAGCGAAATTTTTCCAACTTGTATAATGGGTTCTAATTATTTGTTAGGTTACAAAGTAATGAGTTCTATACGACAGAAAAGAAATCCTTTTGTAAGGGCATTAATAATTACATTTGTGAGTAAATATTAGTTTTTATGGTATCTTTTTTTAAACTTGTCATGCTTTCTTAAAGTGCTTTCAGACTATATGTATTTTACACATGACTTGTCAAATTTTGCAGTGCGAAATTGATATCTGCCGTCTGAACGCGTTTAAACATTGCATGTGTGAAACGCATATGTAAATGTCATATGACAAATTTGTAATTAGAGCGTGCTCTATTTTCATCTGATAAAGCATGTGTCATCAGCTGTTTTTAGAATAATAACAAGGAAAAGTAAGTTGTTTGTTTTGGTTTGGAGGTTATGTCAGATGTAATTACATATGTACGTGTGAAAGCAACAATTATAGACCGTCTGTTAAATGACAATTTTGACAGACATATGCAAATACATGTGGATCGCAAAAGTGACTAGTCATGTATAAAATATGTATCGTCTGAAACTACTTTTATTATACCCTTCACACAAGTACCCCATGGGGAAGAAGACTAGTCTTAAACTGTTGGCGTGACTGGTTCCTTAGGGTAGGGGATTGGTTCTAGTTCTTACACTTTATATGAAGGAGACATGTCACTTTTATATTGCGTTGTCATTAGAGAAGGCAATTGGCTCAAAACTTATATCTCATAACGGGTTCCGATGTTGTTTGGCTCTCATTTTTTTTCTAAATGAAAAACTTCCATTCATTTTCTTATTTATGTTTATTTGAACCTTTAGAATTTTATTGGTCAAGTCGAGAAGATGATATCGGCTCAATAGGCGCCATCACAATTAATTGCTATGCAGGCTCGATTTATGGCGTTTTTTATCACTTCGGCGAAAACTTTGGGCGACAAATTCTCGCACTCGTGTCAAATGTTGTCCTTGAGGGCTTCCAGGGTCTCGGGTTTGTTCACAAAACAACACGGGGACTTCAAAAAACCCCACAAAAAAGTCTGGAACGGTTAAATCGGGCGATCTTGCGGGCCAATGTAAATCGCCAAACGAAAAATGAGGCGAACCGGGAACGCCGCCTTCAGAATATCGGTTATGGCTCGCGCAGTGTGTAACGTTGCTCCGTGCTGTTGGAACCTCATGTCCTCCAGTCCTAATTCGTTCAATCGCAGTAGAATAAACTCGGCTAACATGGCCCCATATCGCGCAGCGTCAACTGTTGTCATTTGACCAGCGGCGTCCTTGAAAAAAACAGCCCGATGACTTCTCCAGCGTGAACAGCGCACCATGCAATCTTTTTGAGCGTGTGTAATGGCCCCTTGTGCATCACTCGTGGATTTTCGGTGCCCCAGAAGCGATAGTTTTGCTTGCTCACGTACCCGCTAAGGTGGAAATGAGCCTCATCGCTCATTTTAATTTTGCTCCGGCCTAGACATGATTATTCCGCGTACCTGGGGATTGTATCGCTACATGGCATATGTGCATATATGTATATGTAGGTGTGTATATATAAACAGATGTATGTACAGGCGCGGATTTAATGGGGCTGGGTAGGAAACAAGTGTATTGCATATTCAAGGATGCGGTAACTTTTGGAAAAATGTTTTTGAAGACACAAGAAAATTTTCGTCTTGAGGTTGCAAATCAAATACAAATATCTGCTTTTCAACATCTAAAACTATATTTTTCTTTGGAAGGCATAGACATCGGACATCGAGATGATGGTCGGAAGGTATTTTTCGTTCTCTTCTTTGATACTATGTACAACATTTTTTTACATATTTTCTTAAAGAAAAGTCTAAAACATATTCAAATAAAAATATATTTTTATTTGACTCTTTGTCAGAATTCTCTAAGATTTCTGTTAGACACGTCGGCTTCGAATTTGCCACGATATATCTTACAGATCTCATGTCAATCACTTTATATGGTTCGCGGTCAAAAATCTAATAGGATTCGTTAAGGATTTCGCCAATTTGACAGATGTTTCTGTTAGATATCGTACAGATGTCGGCCAATTTTGTTGGCTGAGCTCTTACGTCTGCATATTAATGCCAGTTAAAAACAGAGACGGATGTCGTACGGACTCTATGTGCTACCGTTTTAACAGCTACCGACTTAAAATTTACTTTAAAGTAATTGTGCAGCAATATCAAAATTTCAAAAAATTAGTTAAATATAAACTAGGGAAGCGGTATACGTAATATCTCAGAAACTGTAACAGGTCTTAAAAAAAAAGAAATTAAAGAATTAAGTTTTGACTGCGTAAAATTAAAAATCTAAAAAACTGCGCTTTTTGTTTTATATTTATCGTTACTTAACACTTTGAAAATGCCAAAAAAAAACTCAAGATATTTTCGTTTTTTGTGCCGCATATAAATTATAGCGGCTTATATAAATCTACGAATAACTGTTTAAAAACTTTTTTATTTCACAAGATCAGTTTTTTATCTTTTGATCAAAATTTTGTAAAGTGGAATGAAAATTTATTACACTTCCAGACTGCAACCGTTTTTTTGTGCGGTTTAGGGAGCCCAGGTTTATGTTATAAAAATAAGTACATATATATGTATTTATTATATATACTTGCGTATATACTCACACATACATACGTATTTTTACTTGTCAAGGATAAAAAGGGTGCGGCAATCAAGCGAAATCATTTGAATGCTTTTAACTTTGGCACTTGAATTGCATGATTATTTTGATGAATCACGTTTCTTGTACAAAAGCACAAAAAAGAAAGAGCGCTATATTTGGCTTGGCCAAATCTTTTATTTCCTTCGTCATAACGACTACATAAAAAACATTTTAAAAAATACCTTCCAGATTTAAAGTCCGCAGCTTTTATAGTTTTGAGTTATAACAAAAATTACATAAAAGTACTCTTCTGGTATCGGGGTGCCATTCCCTCAATGATTCGAACCATTAGGATGACAGCTGTTTTAGTTTCAAGTATGGAGTTTTGAATATTTCATAAGATATATCCGTCTGTATGGGTGCTATCACCCTTCGTGATCCAATCTCAATAGCTTTTTGTTCAAAAATGTTAACATTATACAAAATGTTTTCAGTCGATAGCTGTTATGGTTTCTGAGATAAAACGTTTCGAAAACTTTATAAAATTGGCTCGTTTGTATAAGGGCTACCACCAATTGTGCTTCTACCCAGTCGGTTTTTTCAGAAATCATACCAGAGTTTTTTTGGAGCGTTCAGTTGCGTATACAGTTTTTGGGATATACCTAGTGTATGAGAAATTAAATAAAATATTGAGAATTATTATAAATTTTATGCATTTGTAGTGGGCTACCATTCCGCCTATACAGGCTTAATTGCCTTTTTTTCTGTAGGGATATGGTAAATAATTATTGTAGAATTTGCAGAAGTAATGATAATTGATATACATACATACATATACCCTTTTCACTTCGGAAATTGCATTAAACTGTATTTAAATGTATCTAAAGCTTTAATTATACGTGCCATAATATAATGCCATAACCATAACCGTTGCCATAAGAAACAAAATTCAATTGGTTTCTATGGCTATGGTTATGGCGTAATGGTAAGCCACCTATAATCAAATACAGTGTTGCCCATAAGTTTGGTTCGAACAGCTGTTTACTGTGGTATGGTTAAGTCACGTATAAATGAAGCTTTAAATATCATTTAATAGAATTTCTATGTATTCGTCAGGTCTTTTAAAAAGTGATTTTAAAAATATTTTTTGTACGCCCTAATATATTTCAATATGCTACTCAGTTGCATTATGTTTGTGCTAAGCACATTTCTATGCATGCCGAAGGCGGTAAATGAAAGTTTCTAATGTTTCATACATTTAAATTCATCATATAACATGTGCTTTTTGTTTGTATTATGTTCATGCATAATGCATGTAGTCACCTAAAATGTGAAAGGGTGCCAAAAGGTTAAAATAAGTTCTTTGCTTGATAACACAAGATGAAATTTGTTTTGGAAATTACTTAGCGTGTAAGAAAATGCTAACTATGCGCAGCTGTTGTGCAGTAAAAAAGCGTCAGCATCGCTGCAAAATTTAGCATCACTGCAACAGTTTTTATGCATTAACGAACGTACTCTTTTTGTCACTATTCTTCAAAAGTCCACATAAATTCCCTTTTTAAGCACACTTTCGTTACCTGCATTTTTAATATAACTGCACTCAGTTTCTGGCATTTGAAAAGCATCAACTGCGCAATATCTTAGATTTATGTAATAATTCAATAATATTCATGTTTAAGTGCACTTTCAATACCTGAAAATTTACCATATTTTTCGGCAGTTCAAAACCATTTTCATATAAACAAGTAAGAGCGCTATATTCGGCTGTGCCGAATCTTATATACCCTTCACATTGGTCTTTAAATATACCCAGCCGAGTAATTTTGTACTGCAAATAATATAATAAAAAACATTGTGCGAGTTTTAAAGAAAAAATAACAAAATTTTAACGTTCGTATGAATAATAGAAATAGATGAGGAAGATTTGAGGTCGAGAGTTTTAAAAGTTTTCGACATTATTCATATTTGAAGGTTAATAAAACTTGTTAAATGTCTAGTCCCCCTGCTCTTCTCCAACTTTTTCTCCAAAATGTATGAATTATTTGATTATTACTTTTTGTAGAATATTCGAAGTCGATAGCTGTTATAGTTTCCGAGATATAGCGTATCGAATATTTTATAATAGTTGTCGATTTGTATGGGAGCTACCCCTTTTTTTGCCCCCACTCAAAAAAATTTTTCTTTAAAGCGTAGCCCTTATGGCCCAATTACTTTTTGTAGAACATTTCATTTCGATATCTGTTATAGTTTCCGAGATATAGCGTATCGAATATTTGATAATAATTGTCGATTTGTATGGGAGCTACCCCTTTTTTTGCCCCCACCCAAAAAATTTTTTCTTTAAGGCGTAGCCCTTAGCGTGCAATTACTTTTTGTTGAACATTTCATTTCGATATCTGTTATAGTTTCCGAGATATAGCGTATCGAATATTTGATAATAATTGTCGATTTGTATGGGAGCTACCCCTTTTTTTGCCCCCACCCAAAAAATTTTTTCTTTAAGGCGTAGCCATTTGCGTGCAATTACTTTTTGTAGAACATTTCATTTCGATATCTGTTATAGTTTCCGAGATATAGCGTATCGAATATTTGATAATAATTGTCGATTTGTATGGGAGCTACCCCTTTTTTTGCCTCCACCCAAAACATTTTTTCTTTAACGCGTAGCCCTTAGCGTGCAATTACTTTTTGTAGAACATTTCATTTCGATATCTGTCATAGTTTCCGAGATATAGCGTATCGAATATTTTATAGTAATTGTCGATTTGTATGGGAGCTACCCCTTTTTTGCCCCCACTCAAAAAAAAAATTTCTTTAAAGCGTAGCCCTTATGGCCCAATTACTTTTTGTGGAACATTTCATTTCGATATCTGTTATAGTTTCCGAGATATAGCGTATCGAATATTTGATAATAATTGTCGATTTGTATGGGAGCTACCCCTTTTTTTGCCCCCACCCAAAAAATTTTTTCTTTAAGGCGTAGCCATTTGCGTGCAATTACTTTTTGTAGAACATTTCATTTCGATATCTGTTATAGTTTCCGAGATATAGCGTATCGAATATTTGATAATAATTGTCGATTTGTATGGGAGCTACCCCTTTTTTTGCCCCCACCCAAAAAATTTTTTCTTAAAGGCGTAGCCATTTGCGTGCAATTACTTTTTGTAGAACATTTCATTTCGATATCTGTTATAGTTTCCGAGATATAGCGTATCGAATATTTGATAATAATTGTCGATTTGTATGGGAGCTACCCCTTTTTTTGCCCCCACCCAAAAAATTTTTTCTTTAAGGCGTAGCCATTTGCGTGCAATTACTTTTTGTAGAACATTTCATTTCGATATCTGTTATAGTTTCCGAGATATAGCGTATCGAATATTTGATAATAATTGTCGATTTGTATGGGAGCTACCCCTTTTTTTGCCCCCACCCAAAAAATTTTTTCTTAAAGGCGTAGCCATTTGCGTGCAATTACTTTTTGTAGAACATTTCATTTCGATATCTGTTATAGTTTCCGAGATATAGCGTATCGAATATTTGATAATAATTGTCGATTTGTATGGGAGCCACCCCTTTTTTTGCCCCCACCCAAAAAATTTTTTCTTTAAGGCGTAGCCATTTGCGTGCAATTACTTTTTGTAGAACATTTCATTTCGATATCTGTTATAGTTTCCGAGATATAGCGTATCGAATATTTGATAATAATTGTCGATTTGTATGGGAGCTACCCCTTTTTTTGCCCCCACCCAAAAAAATTTTTCTTTAAGGCGTAGCCCTTTGCGTGCAATTACTTTTTGTAGAACATTTCATTTCGATATCTGTCATAGTTTCCGAGATATAGCGTATCGAATATTTTATAGTAATTGTCGATTTTTTTTTGCCCCCACCCAAAAAATTTTTTCTTTAAGGCGTAGCCCTTTGCGTGCAATTACTTTTTGTAGAACATTTCATTTCGATATCTCTTATAGTTTCCGAGATATAGCGTATCGAATATTTGATAATAATTGTCGATTTGTATGGGAGCTACCCCTTTTTTTGCCCCCACCCAAAAAATTTTTTCTTTATGGCGTAGCCCTTAGCGTGCAATTACTTTTTATAGAACATTTCATTTCGATATCTCTTACAGTTTCCGAGATATAGCGTATCGAATATTTGATAATAATTGTCGATTTGTATGGGAGCTACCCCTTTTTTTGCCTCCACCCAAAAAATTTTTTCTTTAACGCGTAGCCCTTAGCGTGCAATTACTTTTTGTAGAACATTTCAAGTCGATAGCTGTTATAGTTTACGAGATATAGCGCATAAAATATTTCACCAAATTTGTGCAATTGTAGAAAAAATACCCCTTCCCCTGGTCCTATCTGAAAAAACTTTTTCCATTATTTAGGTCCCTTCTTTAGGAGTATCCGTGCCAAGTTTTGTGGCAAGAGTGACTATACTTACTGAGATATATAGGGATATATGCACCGATTTTGTCCTAAAAAAAATGGGTTACTCTGGGTTTTCGCTTATATCTCGGTCAATTGTGAACCGATTTTGCTGATTTTAAATAGCGATTGTTAGCGGGATATTTGTGATCGTTTGACACCATTAACTGGTCTGTATCTTTTTATTTGACTCCGGAAACTTGATTTCAACAGACGGACAGACGGACAGACGGACAACGCTAAATCGGCTTCCCTATCTATAAGGATCCAAAATATATATACTTTATGGGGTCGCAAATGAATAATAAAGAAATTACAAACGGAATGACAAAGTGATATATACCCTATCACTATGTGAAGGGTATAAAAACCAACGTTAGCTGCACAATTTTTAAATGTGGTGTCGATTTTTTGATACATTGCAGCTCCGTCACGAGTACTCTTTTACTCCCCTTTTTGCACTGAAAACATTTAAACTTATGAAAATATTTCAACAATAAGCCAAGCTTTAAACAAAAGAACCCTTACTTGTTTTAAAATAAATCGCGCAAATTTATTTGTGCACACAAAAAATTATTTAAGAAAACTTTACTTAAATCAAGCCACAGCGGTGTCAAAAGTACGGTGAGTACGGTTTTTCTTAAATCAAGTACGAAATTTCTTACTCCAAGTAAAATTTTTCAAGTACGAATTTCTTACTTTTAGCCACAATTAAGCCAAAAAAGGATTGATTTAAGCTCGAAACCGTACTTGATATAAGCCAAAAAAAGATTGATTTAAGCCGTAAACGGGATTAATTCGAATATGAAATGTCATTTCTTTGACTTATGGAGCTTTGTTAAAGAAGAAGAATTTTATATTTTATTTTTATTTTAAACATACTTAAAAATTTATACATAATTTAAAAATTTCATTTTTTGTACTTACCGAAGCTGAGATTCGAACCCGGGATTTCTGCACTGCAGTACAAGCGCTCTACCTATAGGCCACAGAGACAATTTGTTTTCAAATGTAAAATAATATATTAAAACAACAAGCTTTTTTCTGCTTGATTTGTTGAAGCAATCCGAATAGGCTTGATTTAAGAAAATGTAAGTAAGGATCGTACTTGAAAATTTTAAGAAAGATTTTGGATAAAATCAAGAATAAAATTCTTGATTTTAGAAAGCGAGTTTTCTTTCTGTGTGCTTTTTTTTAAAGGACAGCATTTTTTCTTCTTCTTTTATGTATTTGTGTCTGAAAAAAAGTTCTTTTATTTATGAAGGTGGTTTTATAACTTCAAAAACGTAAAAGAATAATAATGAAAACTACATAAAATTAAAAACAAATAAGAATGTTATAGTCGGCCAAGTCCGACCATATTATACCCTAAACCATATTTGTACGAGTGCTATATAAAAAAACTTGACCGATAACTTTTGTGTTTATTACAATAGTTGGGTGGCATAAAGATAAACATGTGTGAATAAGTTTAAAAAGTTAAAGTGATATTCGAACCATTTAAAGCCCAAAACGTTTATTACGGGAGATCATTTGTTTGGGGACTATGCCAAAAAATGGACTTCGTCCCAGTCCCAAAGAACTTTTTTGTGCCAAATTTCATCGAAATGTTGCTCTAACACAACTGGGACAAATGACGAATTTCGCCCCTTACAACGAACTCGTCTGTTGAAATTCGTTACGTAAATTTGTCAACTGTTTTGAAATACAGCCAAACGCAGATGGTGTGGTGTGGGTACAAATATTATATGTATATGTATCTAAGTATGTACATATAAGAGGTGTCTTTTGATCCAATTCCAAATTTAATATCTATTTGTAGATGTAAGTTTTTTTAACTCCTGTATTGCGATAGATATTTAACTTAATAAATAAAAAAAAGAATCTTATTCTATATCAAAACCCTAGTTTATTGAACCTTTTGCATTTCTTGTAACGATATAAATTTAAGGCACAAGAATACGCTGATGCAAATCAATGGCTAAAATTACATAGAATTAAAGGCAATATAATTTTTATTCTCAAGTAAATTATTAATAAAGCATTTCAAGAATGTAAATATAAAGAAAAAGAGAAATATTTATTAAATAATTCAAAAGAAAAGGGAGTGTAAATAAATCTTTGAATAAGTATGTATGTATGTATGTATGTATGTATGTACGTAATACGTATGTGTGCCTGTATTTTTTTTTAAATACAAAAATTTTCATTTAAAAGATTATTTATTACTTGCATCAAAAACGTTAGACAATAAATTATTTCCATTTAAAATTTTGCAAACTTTTAAATAAAACAAGTAAAAAAGTTTTAGTCGGTCAAGTCCGACCCTATAAAAACCTACACCATACTTGTATGGGGGCTCTATGCAAAAATAGATCGATAACGTTTGTATTCATTATAAAGAAATATTCGAGTCAGACTGATCATCACCACCAGTTGCCAGTTGCAAAAAACTTATCTGTGCCAAATTTCATTTAAATAACTTTCAAATTGCGATCTGTACTTTAATAACAATTATACATGGACACCCAGACAGACGGACGGACGTCAATTCAGGGAGTAATTCTGAGTCGATCGGTATGATTGAAGGTGGGTCTCAGGCAAATATTTCTGTGCGTTACAAACATCTGCACAATCGCATAATACCTTTACCGCGTACTTATGTGGCGGTGTGGGTTTATACATAGGGTGACCATATATTTCTTATTCGAAATCAGTACACTTTTGTTTTTTTCTTAATATTATTTTTGTTTCTAAAGGCTAAGAACCTTCTTCAGTTTTGGGAATTAACCTAACCTAAGCCGATTAAACCGTTTCCGTCGGTCCGCCTGCGTGCCTATGTTTTTTTAAAATAAAAAGTAGGCTGGAAATACTTAATATTGTAAAAAAAAAATAAACAATTATTACCAATTGTTACAACAAAATATGAAAAAGTTAAATTTTTCATCCAAGAACTAACAAGCGAAATAAAATTGCTCCAATTTTTTTTAAAGTTTTTAAATGGTTTAATATCACTCCACTAACTCAAGCATTTACGAGGTCACCCATTTATCACAAATCCTGAAATACTCGTTCTTCGTGGTACATTTCGAAAATAAGTAGGATTTTTTCTGATTTTATTGTCAAAGCAAATATGTAGTTTCCTTTTTTATTTGGCAAAAAGGATACTTCACTTCCTTCTTAATTTTTTTTTCAAAATAAAAGAAATGCTAAGAGGGGACCAGGAGGCAAATTACGACATTGGATTCGAATGGAAATTCTACTCGATCGATCGAGTTTTTAAAAAATAAAATTTTTTATACATGTCTAACCACGACTAAACTGATCAAAACATAAGTTAAAATAAGGCAAAATTAAAATTAAAAAAATTTCAACACTATCATTGCATATAATTAGGCAATGACTGCAAAAAAAACACATTACCGATGATTTACTGTTAAGAAATCGTCAAAATAACCCTTGAGATCATATTTTATTGGAGCCAAACATAATTTGATTACAATAACCGTCAGGCGATTAAAAAATGAGGAGGATCTTGTTAAACATCCTTTAAAATATCAGCTGAATTATTTCATTTCATATGTCAATGCTGGACTAACTTAGTATCTTGTTTTTTTTTTTTTTTTTTTTTTTTGAAGAAAAAAATATAAACAACAAATTATTCTGAAAAATCAGTACAATCAGTACTTTTTTTAAAAAAAATCAGTACACTTCAGTACGCATATTTTTAATCAGTACATGTACTGATGAAATCAGTATGAATGGTCACCCTACTTAAACACTAAAAATAAATTAAAAAGCAAGCCAAGGAATAAAACAAGCCATAACACATCACCAGTCTTTCATTCCTTCCATTAAAAGTTTTTTAAAAAAACACGAATATGTTGTCAATATGTATAATTGCTTTATGAATCTACACATACTTATACAAAAATATGAACTATGCTCATACATACAAACATATGAATGTGTTTATCCCTATACTTCCATATGCATTTTCTATAACATAAATTCTATGAATAGTTTTTACGATCTATTTTTTTATAAACTTTTTTGCATGTTTTTCTTCACAATAAACAAAATTAATTTAGAAAATTACAGCGGTTAAGCCCGATCATATTATACTCCACGCACCACAATTTATTTAGTACTAGCTATCCCCGGTCCGCTTCGCTACCCAATTAGATCAGTAAATAAAACTGATTCGATTCTAAAACATTTGGCTCAAATAGAAAACTGTGCAATAAAATAACTTTAACGAAGTTTTAAGCAGATTGAGATTTTAGTTCTCGAAATATTTCATAAAGTCCATAAACTTTTAATGGAAGGTACTACGCCCACTTAAAGACAAGAAAAATAAAATCTAACCGTTCAGTAGGTAAAATTATAACATTGGTGAAAAAACCATCCAAATCGGATAAGTAGTTTCGAAGAAAAATCAAGACAAAAAAACTTTCCCTCTAGGCATGTCAAACGGGAAATCCCGACAGCCCGCCATTTTTCGGGAACAGAAAATCCCGAATCCAGGGTTTTTTGCTTATATCCCGGTTACTTAGTTGTAAACCGATCTTGCTGATTTTAAATACCTCCTGATTCCGGCCGAAGGATTTGGTTTTATTGACTTCCTAGATAGCGAAAGATCCAGACAGGATATAATTATACACTTTAATAATTAACGGAGTAACGGAATGACGAACCTTTTACTATGTAAAGGACATTTTAAAAATAAATAAGAAAGAGCACATTATTTCCCGAAATTAATTGTTTTCCTTCTTTAACAATTATTTTTTATAAAAAAGTTTAATTTAAAATCGATTTATTTATTAAAGGAATTGATGCTGTGGCAAATCCCAAAGGATCTGGCGAAAGCAAACAAACAATCGATTCATACGATTACAGTGAAGAAGATGTACCAAATGGTGAAATTTCAGATCCAAAATCTACAATTAAACCGTATTTTGCAAATAATTTAATAACTGTTTATGTAACAAAAGATATTGAAAATGTTACTCTGGAATGTTTACCTTTAAATTTTAATGGTAAGCATTAATGAAATTATGTATCTGAATTTGCTTAAAACAAATGTTTACACCTGCAGTTGCAAAAAAAAAAAAAATAAATTTTAACCCATATTATGCTTTAAAATTATTTAAAAAAAAATCAATTCTTTATTTTAGATTCTAAACACCAAATTTTATGGTATAACGTTGAGCATCCTATTACTAATGGCAACACATCTTTGGCACTTGATAAATATACAGTCGATAACAAATATCGCCTGACCATACTGAACTATAGTAAAGCAACAGCTGGAAATTTTTCATGTGCAGTTCTGCCAACTGATGTACGCCAATATGTTGCAATTGAATTTGGTGCACCACCGGAAAATATAACCAATCAAACTGATGCTTCCACCAAAATTTTTGTTGAACTAAGTTTAATGTTTTTATCTTTAATATTTGTAGTTTCTTTAAATTATTTAACATTTTAAATGACAACCAGCCGATAAACGAACAAAAATGAATGACACATAGTAAAATAGCGCGCAAAAATGAGGCTGAAACATTTTTAATTTTAAAAAATTTAAATGTTTGCATGTATGTACTTATATTACGAAATAGCCTGGTTATAAAAGAAATATGCATTAGAAACCAAAATCATAAGCTTTGCTCTATTACAGCAACCAAAAATCCTTTCTTATGAACAATTTTACTTAGAACCAAACTACTTATGTAATAGGAAAATAGCATTTAGATAAATCCGAACGATAATAGCAAAATTGTTAAAAGTAAATAACTTATTTAAAAATCAAGTAAAAATAATAGTTGTTTTAATATTTTGATTTAAAAGTGTTTATTCTTTTAATTCTCTTTTGCTGTTAAACATAGCTCTTACATATGATTTCAATAAGGCATGCAAAGCTGCCAGGCGGTTTAGCTAAATGGTCGCCATCTTAATTTTTTTGTTTTGCAAAAGAAAAAACGCTTGAATATTAATAATGCGAATAATATAGTCCAATTGATTTTTTTTTTATAAAGTCAGAATACAAACTAAATGCTAAATGCTTCTTTAGAAGGTCTTAGCTTTTAATTATACCTGTTACAAAAAAAAAACCTAAATTTATACGCTTAAAATCAAAACGACCAAAAAAATCTCTAAGCCCGCTTTTTATATATTTTTTTTATCAAAAATCCTCAGATTTTTTTTATTTGACAATAACAAATCCATCTAAAGTTTAACGGAACTAATAATAAGAGCAATATTTTTGCTCACAAAGTCGAAAATTGTAAATCTTTTTGCAGGTTATTTTGTACATTTTTTTTATAATCTCAGTATTGTAACCTTTCTTAAAATGTTCTTAAAAATACTGCAGAACAAACTTTATTTTTATTTTTTTGACAGAAATAATCAATAATAATGGATATTCTAAAATATTTTTGAAATTTAGAGTTTAGCGCTCTTACAAACGGTCCATGACTGACTAAGGTTTAAACCACTTTAATCAATAAAAAACTTCAAAATTTTTTTCCTTAATGAAGTTAACCGGTAAACGTAATTTTCTGGGATTTTACTAATGTCCACTCATTTCTAAATTTAACAACGGAAGGAATGTTAAATTCAAAAATCTGAAAGTAAATTGCAAATGCAGCAAGATTCTAAATGCAATTGAATTTTAGGGACTTATTTCATGTTTGAAAGAAAGTTTTTATGCTCCCCTTTAAATCTGGCAGCTTTGCTTGCATATTTCTTCTCTATAACGGTGATTTGTTAATGCCTATGTTTTACGTACAGTATTTATCGTTAAGTTCTATTTAAATGAAAAATTTAGTTTTTTAGTATAAAAAAAAACTTAAATACAACTTAAATGGCCAACCTTGTGCATTTAAATTAAAGTTAAGTTAATAATTGATAATCATATAATTTAAACTGCTTTTTATGTTAAAAAATGGGTTTTTTTTTGTGTTTGTTTTGCTTTCGTAGCTGTTTTAACTGAAAACTATCAGTTTTATAGTAAAATTATCAAATCTTTAAAAAAAATTTAAATTGAAAACTAAAATATGAAGTCAAAAAATAGAACCATTAGGAAGACAAAGGAAAAAAACATAAGATTTATTTCTTATTTTAAACAAAGATTTTAAGAAATATACGTAAAAAATTAAATGAATAAGTTTTGTAAAGTTAGTAAACAGATGGTTATTTTTGATAAATAAATTGTTAACTACATATATTTTGTCTAACATGTTAATACGCATATTTCTTCAAATATTTGTCTAGTAGTGTAGTAGCCCAGTAAATGCAAAGTTTAAATTATATCACAAGTCTTCTGATCTACAAAAAAAACTAAATTAGATCTTATAGTGTGAACACATTTTGATCGGACAAAGTCCGGTTTCAAATTTTGACAGTTTAATTTTTAACTTGTCAAATTTTTCAAAAAATTTTAAATACCAATTGTATATGGATTAAATTTTATCCACATCAAACAAAATCATTTGATTGCATTTGATTTAACTCTGATGACTTAAATGGAAAGGAATTTAAGAAAATACTTTTCGGCAAGCGTACCATTTCATACGATTTTTTTTTGTTGATTTTTCAGTTGTAAAACTCGATAAAAATCCCTATAATTTAAACATTGTTTTAAAGGTATATTTACACCACCTAAGCTCTCATCCGAGTTGAGTTTCAAAAAAATAAGTTTAAATTTTTAATAGTGTCAAAAAACAATTTGATTTTCTTGTTTTTAAAATTACATTACGTCTAAGAATTTAGTTTTAGTCCGCTTATTATAAAATTTGTTAAACTGGTGTAAAGTATATGGCAATACAACAACAAGCATTTAATCCGGTAACTTTTAAAAACTTACAGATAAAACTCAGACGTTAAATAGTTTGAAAATAGAAGACGTTCTATTTTCAACTGAGATAAGACAAAAATATTAACGAATAAAAACAGACACGTTATTTTACTATGCAAATGAGTCTCAGTTGTGAAACTCAGATGAAAAATCAGGTAGTGTAAATACAGTTTAAGTACTTTCGGAGTTAAAATAAAATTATTTAAATTTATTGCTTTTTTCATATTTATTTTAAACAAGTTGTTAGAGAAAAAAGAAGTTTTTATTAAAAAAATGCTTTCTTACAACTCTGTATGTGTACAACAATATTTATTAGTTTTAACAATTAAAATTAGTTAATGTATTATAGAATTTAATTGGAAGAAACCAATATTATTTATGTAACGATTATGTATCTTCAGTTGAATTGCCAGTTGCCAAATACTTATGTATTACATATGAAAACTGACGACTTACAGTTCGTCGACTAATTATTAGTTGGTGCATTCTCATATTTCCTATTTTAATGCGGCAAACCAATAATCACCCCTCGAGTTGTCAATATAATTTATTTGGCGTTTGGCAACGCAACTGAAGTTGGGTTGCCATACATAATCGACACATTGGTTTTTGCAAGTTGTTCGCCAAAGATAATTTCGAGTGCCTCCATATGTATGTATTTTATTTATAACTGTTGAATAAGTTAATATATAAATATTTTTCTTAATTTATAAGATAATTTAAACATAGTTATGTATAAGCCCGCATACTTATATATTAAATAGAAATTATTTGTGTACAAAATTTTATTTAAGTGTCCGTCAGTCGAACAATTTTAAATGTAATAAAAGTCAAATAGATAATGTATTTAGTATTAATAACTTCCAAAATCTTTTAAAAATTAATTTGCGTTAGTAGAAAAGTAAAAGGACAGACCAATCGATTAACTGTTTATATTTTTGCTTAAATATAAATAAATTTTGAAAAACATGTACATACCTACATATATACTTATTTAAATTAAACATAAACCAATTTAATGTAAAATTTTTGGAAAAAAATACAAAATAAAAACAAAGTGCAAAAAATCCCAGTGTTATTTTAGTGCCTACAATTCTGCGTTATGTTTGAAAAAAATATTTTTAATAACAAATACATAGAAAAAACAAAAATCTTACACATATACAAACATATAATGTGGTATAGGGTCGATTATGAATAGAAAGTTAATTCAAAATAACAATCTATGTTCATTTACAGTACTGTGCAAAAAATTTACAATTGAAGTAAGACAAAAAAACTATTTGACGATATAGACGTGATTCAAATTTGAAAATTGTTTTCAATTTTTAGTTTATAAATGATATAAAAAAATTATTGTATTGCATGTTTTGCCCGAAATCACATTTATTCTACAGATAATTAAGTGATTTGCTCTCTCTAATTCTTTATTTAACCCTTAATCATCAACAGAATTAAAATTTTTCAACACAAAATTTTAGAAGCGAATTATAAGTTTTCAGCTAATTAAGTTTGGATTACCACTTCACTCACGAGAAAACTATAATCTCTAATGTGTATGCAAAATTTACCTGCACAAATGTCAAAATTCAACAAAAGCAATATAAAGACCAAATAAATAATTTCAATAGAAAACTTTGGGAAAAGGAATTTTAAAGTGAAAAAGGCCATATCTAGACTAATACAGTCATATTAATTTATGTACAAATTTTCTGCGCATAAAAAAACTACCACAGTGAATTAGAAATAGATAATCTAAACAGCAAAACAATGTTGACAATTTAAAAAGTGAATTAAGTAATTCGAGCTATAGTCTGAATATGTTATAACGCTTATAAGTATAACAATTATTTTTTAATTTTTTGGCAAAAAATAGTTATTGTTTTGATTTTAATTTTTTTGGCAGACATAATTGTTCTGTAAGCCGATTCGATTCTAAAGCAAATGGTGTTCTCTAAATTGATCAATTAGTTACATTCAAACAAGTTGTTAATTTGATCTGAAATCAGGTAACTTTGTGAATTCGGTTTGAAACACAAACAAAACAGGGCCAAATATTTAAAAATTTTTATAAAAATCAATTATGATAATAATCGATATATTTTTGATTTTAATATTAATTAAATCAAACACAATCATTTTTGCAAAAATAAATAAAATTCAAAAAATAATTATTATTAACAAAAGCACTTGAATTTAAAAAAATCAAGTATAATCTCATCAAGATAATGTACTTCACTTGGCTAACCCTTGTGCTTGCTTTTTTTCATTTAAAATTTAAAAATAATTATTATTGAATAAGGTTAAACGGTAGCTTGGCGAACTAATTCACACCTTAAACGTTGTTTGAACTAACTAAACACCATCAAAAATTTAAAAAATCAGTAAGACTTTGCTGTATTTTTAATGGTCTTAAGTTGTAGCTTCATCGTCAATATTTTTGCATTTAAAGGTGGATTTAATGTTTATGAATTGATAATGCTGTAGGCATTAACCTTACTGAAAGCACGAGATAACCCTGCAATCATTTTATAGCATAAGAGTAGTCTGTGGTAACTCTACTACGTTTATATATAAGCCCAGTGTGAGTTTTGGAATAAATAAATTAAGCATTTCAATTAAATACATCTGTATTAAAGATCTTTAAATAGCAGTATAAAAGCTATGTATGTATAAAAGCTGGTGTGCATATTGTTTAGTTTTCGAAAATATAACATAGTTCTTGCTTTCCGCTTGTTTAAATAAGGAGCGCTTTTTGACTGGACAAATCAATAATCCATAAAAAACACATTTACAACGAGAAAATTTTTTTGAAAGGTTAAACAATTTTGATTATACATACTTATGTAGAATTTTTACCGTTTAAAACCCGATAAAAGGCAAGTATTTCAAGAAAAAAAAACCATATTCTGACCCATTTTAAATTTTTACACTGAATCACAAATAAATGTAAATGTCTTTATGCGAAACTAATCCTTTAAAACGAACTTTGTAAGCCCAAACTGTGCAAGTCTAGAAAAAATAAAAACAACTTTTGCAGGATCACAAGACCAAATTATTACTCTTATTCAAGTTTCGCAAGATTTATCATGCAAATAATGCCAATGTTTTGCACAGTACTGTATGTTTTTATGAACTTAAAGTATCTAAATCTTTGTTGTATGTATTTATGTTTCCAAAGAAAGATAAAGTAAAAGAAAAAAATATTTAAAAAAATTAGATTACTCCCCAAAGATAAAAAACATTAAACAACAACACACTATTTATTAAAAATAAATAAATAAAAATAAATATGTAAACTAGTTTAATTAAAGTTTACGTATTATTACATTATTATATTCTAAGCAAATAGATCAGTTTTATTTTTTATTTCTTTTTCATTTACAAAAATTATTAAATAAATATTTAAATTATTAATAAAAAAAAACATTTGTAAGTATGTACATAATTACTTTTTTATATAACTTTCTGAATTTAGGATTGTGCACAATGGGTATGTACTAGATGCCCCTGCATCAAGTCCTATTTCAAGCTAATTCAAGACCCGGATGATTTTCTAATTCTTGTGCTGTTGTGCGAATAAACTATTTAAGTGCTGTAATGTAGTGAAGCTGACACAGTTTGTGTGATGTAATATAGTGTTGTTAAGAATAAAGAGTGGTGTGATGCATTGTTGTTGATGCAACTTACATATATACTGTCATGATGTGTGGTCGATAAAAAAAAATTACTGTGATGATGTGTGGTCAACAACAACTAAACTGTGTGTATTACACACAATGTTGAATAGATACATAAACAAACATATATACAAGCAGGCAAATCAATATAAAATTCATACGTAAGTACATTACATAACATACATACATACATTAAAAATCAACCCCCGTTTTTAAAACTAACACACCAGCAACATCCCGTCAACGTTAAAGTTTCGAGATGAATTGAAATTAAAGATCATGATGAATTGATGTGCCGTTGTTGTTTACTTAAGTGTAAATATTTTTTCATTTAAGTTAGGTCAAGGCGCATTTATTACAGGTGGCCTCGGTTAATCAGCTGAGTAACGATATTTCGGATATGTAGTTGTCAAAATTTGTTTATGTTTTTTTTTTCTTTTTACTAACAACAACTGTAGAATCTAAGAAAAGCTCAAAACGTAGAAGAAAGAGTTTGTGAGTTTTTGTTATCTGTCTTTGACATTCGTACATCCATTTTAGTCGTTTTTGTAGAACCACTCCCACCTGTATGCACGCGCCTTGAGTTAAGTTAAGTAAATAAAAGAGATGGCGAACAATACAGCACAGTACTTATTGTTGTCTGTGCACATGTAAGGTTTATGAAATGAATTGAAAAATCAAGGTTATGTTTAATTTAGTGACGTCTTGAGCTGTCCTCTAGTATGTACAAATGCATTACGTGTAAAAGTTCTGAATTAGTTCTTGTGTGGAAAGACACATTCATACTATTTATGAAAAAAATAATAATTATAGTGTCGTTTATTTTGATGTGTGATAGTTTTATTTAACGGAACTTAAATCACTTGACAACGCAGTTATATTCTGAATACATACACGCATATGCATGTGGGAAGTTCTCCTTAAACCAACTAATTTTTTTCATACTTTATTAAGAAATCTAGTAGTTGTGTTTTTATTGTATTTTTTTTAAATAGTATATAAACATTTATATAAATAATAATAATTATAACTAAATGCATTAATAATTATTTTTTTCACAATTTTTTTTATGCGCAATCACAAAACGTCTCTCAACTTAAATCAGTCAGTCAAAAATTTTTAAAGCAAACAGTTGTATCTTGTTATCTTATTTAGATAAATACATTATTTAGTTTGAAAAACAAACTGTAAGGAATGTCAATACTGCCACTATTAGCATAGAACTTGATACGGACAAGTTACCATCATTTCTCCCCTCGCCTTCCGTTTTGGCGATAATAGTTATTCTACCACCAACTTCGGGATATACAAATTCACGTTGTTGCAAATATTGCAACATGGCTTCATAATCATTCTTTTGCAAACGTTGAGGCTCGCTGCCGTTATTTTCTAAAAAAACATGACCATCGCCGCAATCAAGGAGAAATTTTTGTACAATTACATTGTAGAGTTTATCTTGCTCCAGAGGTTCATAAACGGGCACCCTGCATTCAGCACATCTAAGACGAGCCAAAACAACACGATCTCCAATAGGTCTATTGTAATCGTAGACTGTATGAACTCCCGACATCTGAAGGAAACCTCCATTAGAATCTTTTGACTCCATTTCAGCGGAATGCTCCAAAGCTTTCAAAATTGTTTTACCCGAAATTTTTGTTAAGTACAAATCGTTTTTAAATGGTAGAACTGACAAAACATCTGTTGCAAGAATCGAGCCACCTGATCGCTTTTCAATAGAGCTGCGAATACCTTAAAATTAAACTTGTCATAAGACTAACTTACATATTAGTAAGAGAAAAATACAAAGGCATACCTCCCCCTTGTACAAAAGCAATTGGAGCGTCTGTCCAATATGAACCACCAAGATTTTCTAAAACTCTTGCGTTAATCATCGAATCGGCTACCAAATTGCCTAAATTGCATTCGATGCTGCGACAAATCTCCGCCCGACCCTCCAAATGCACTTTTGTATGACCAACAACATTGGACTCTAAAGCGGTAATATTTGGTCTATACACTTCAAGTAACTGTAACACATCATCCTCCCTGGGAATTGAAGCATTTAAAAGTAAGGGAGTACCATCGAATTCAACTAGATTTCCGTCTTCATCAAACTAAAGTTTTTAGAAATTTTTTGCGATTTCTTTGATTAGTTTTTTTTTTTAAAGAATGTAAACAATTACCTGCACATGCAGTTTTCCCAAATATTTTGTATATGCGTAGGCCTGAACTACAGGTACCTTTTTGCCGCTGGGCTGTTTAACTACCGTTGGATAAGGGCCATCTATACGCTCGGCATCGGGCTGTGCATCATTATATAAGAACGTATTTGTGTGCCCCCCAATAACAAGATCAACATCTGGGCATTTTAAGGCGATCTCTTGATCCTTTTGATACCCGGAATGCCCCAGTGCTATAATGATTTTGACTTCTTGTTTCTTAATTTCAGCAGCTTCTTCACTAAAATTTTATTTTGATTAACTATTTTTTTTATTTTTTTAAACGAAATACTCCAACATACTTGATTGCTGCAATTTCTTCCAAGAACTCGACATCATTGGGCACGGTCAGAAATTTGGTTTCGGGCGTTAAATAACCAATCACTCCCACCTTAACTCCTTGTACATCTAAAATGGTGGATTTATAGAAGTTTTCTGCTTTCTCCAGTTCAGGTTCTTTGCTGATATCCAAATTTGCAGCCAAAACGGGAAAGTTAACTGCATTTAAAAATGGCACCAATCCTTCGACATTTTCATCAAATTCGTGATTACCGAGAGACTAAAAATTAGATTAAATCGGAAGAGTTTTAAAACACTTGATTAGTGCAAGACCACTTACGATTGCATCCGGTTGCAATTTGTTTAGGAATGCTGCCGTTATATTATCTTTAAAAACTGTAAACCAGGGAGTGCCTGTGTATGTGTCACCAGCATTAAGATACAACACTGGAATACCGCCATTCTCAGCCTCATGGCGAAATTTACGAACTCTTTTAATAATGAATGGTAACAGTGTTAAAATAAAGAAAAATATATTTAAAATTATTTAAAAATTAACATACTCGTATGCCACTCTAGCAAAACCGCCATAGCATTTATTGGAATTAGCCAATTCCTGTGTACACTTGCCACTATCTACACTCGTCTGCTCGAAACGGGCATGCATATCATTGTTGTGCAAAATTATAAATTCCGTAGTGGCAACCTTGCGCTCAACGGGATTGCCATTAATTTGTGTTAAACATGTAAGAAAACCAACAACGTTGACTAGAAAAAATTGGTTTCCTACTAACAGCATCTTTCACATGTGCTAAATATCAGATTAAATTGATGCGTTGAATTTGAACCCAAAATAGATTTGAAACGTTTTTTTGAACGTTATAAAAGTCTGTCTATTTGTTAATGTTTGTATCTTAATGAATTATAAAAGAAAAAGATTAATGGTTTTTATTTGTTAACAATAAAAGTGCTTTTTTAAGTTTTTATTAGCTTCTTTATACCCCTTACATAAGTGATAAGGGTATATATAAGATGGTCATTCGGTTTGTAATTTCTTTAAAATCCATCTGCGTCTCTATAAAGTATATATTTCCCTGAATCTTATAGAAGGCGAATTAGCGATGTCCATCTGCCCGTCTGTCCGTGTTATGGTTCAAATCAACTTTTTGAAGCCCCCGATGTCGCATATACCCGTAAGTGGGATCAAACTATGAGAAATATCTGCAAGCAAATCGCTCTTGCAATCCAGCAAAATCGGCCGATAATTACCGAAGATTTAAGCCAAAAATCAAGACTACCTCTGTCTATTTCCCTAAAATTTGTACATGAAAACTTCTTCCAGGGTGCTCCTACAAAGGTAAAATGTAAGACCAGCCCTAATTAATTTTTCTTTCCAAACACTTTTGTGAAGCATACTTACCCCCTATATCCAGCCCATATCTTCATCATCTAAGGGGGCTCCCATACAAAGTTTGGGAAATTGTAATAAATTTCCCTCCCCCTACAGCTTCCAGGGTGCCGTGGATAGGTAAAATTTAGGACTGACCCCAAGTAATTTTTCCTTTCAAACATTTTTCTAAAACATACCCCCTAAAAGGGTTGCCTTACAAAATTTGAAAAAATATAGTAAAAACCACTAGAACTTCCCCGGAGTCGGCCCTAGAGGAACAGAATGTATCACAGATCCTCATTATGTTTCCATCTCAAACATGTCCCTAAAACATACTTACCCCCTATCCCCATCACCTAAGGCGGTTGCCATACAAAATTTAAAAAAAATGATGTAAAAACGCCCATAACTTCACTAGAGTCGGCCTTAGAGATATAAATTGCACGACCGACCCCAATTAGTTTCCCCTTCTAAACATATTCCCATAATATACTTACCCCTATCTCCACGCCTTACAAAATTTTAAAAAAATAGGAAAAAACCCCTACAACTTTCTCGGAGTCGCCTCTAAAAGAATAAAATATATCATAGGCCTCCATTAGGTTTTCCTCTCAAACATATTCCTAAAACATGCTTATCCCCTATCTCCATCACCTAAGGGGATTGCCATACAAAATTTTTAAAAATTACGTAAAAACGCCCATGGATAGGTCAAATGTGGGACTGACCCAAACTCACTTTTACTTGCAAACGTTTTCCTATAGCATACTTACCCGTTATCTCCACCCCCTAAGGGAGTTGCCATACAAAATTAGTATAAAAACCCCTACAACTTCCCTACTAGCCCTAAGAGGGTTTTAATATGACACCGACCCTTATTAAAAAGTTAGAAATATTTAATAAATAAAAAGAAATGAATAAAAATAAAAAAAGTTCAGGTTTCAAAAGGCCAATGTGAAGGGTATCTAAGATTCGGCACAGCCGTTCTTACTTGTTTTTGTTGAAGTGTTTACACGTTTGTTATTTTAGATTGTTTTTGGTGATATGCCGAACGTTCAGCTAACTTTGCCGCATACATTTTTTTAATTAAAACAAATTAATTTTGCTTTAAATATTTTACTTACATAACGCTGCTGTCATACATATATTGTCAGCTAAAATGCAAAACCACGTAAATCCATTTTTTAAAGCTTAACAGGAGAAGCCAAAACATTTTCTAAACTACAAAGGCAGTTGTTTAAAATTGTTTCCTTTTTCCACCATTCTGTTTCAAGGCTTGTTTTTAATTTAATTAAATAAATATATTATTATGTGCCTTTTAATAAAATATAATAAAATATGTTAAAAGATCGATTTGGGATTTTTTGTTAATTACATGGTTTTACATTTCAACTAACGATATGTAAAATTCTATACTTTTTTGCTGTTTCGTTTAGCTTGATTTACAATTTATTACTAAATCGATGTTAAAAAATGAAACAAGTTTTAGCAGCATAAATAAATTTATAAATTTTGTGTAAAAAACTTTGTGATCGCCAGTCAAAAAAGGACTTCTTATCCACGACTTGCTAAAACAAAGCTGTCTAAAATAAATTTGGACAAAACTGCATCAAACTGCAAAAAACTATTCACAAATATAATTTCACATGTTACTTTATAATATTATTTTTGTAACAATAATTGTAATTTCAAATATTAAAGAAAAAAAAATTAACATTCCCTAAAGGAAACGTAGAGGCAAGTGTCCCCATGTCACCACTTTTATTGGCTATTTTGGTGACTTTTCGGCGACATTGTCAACAACGCGTCTACATTTTTACATTAAGCTTTAATAAATTAAAAATACTGTCAGCAGCAAATAACAACTTCAGCTCCTCGACAAATGCAACAGTGTATTGGCGACATAATGGTCTTTATTAATCGTTATCTAGTCAGTAGTACTGTAGACTTAACTAAGTAAAATGTGCTAAAGAAACATTGGTTCCAATGTCTACGTATGACCTCAAAAGAACTACCTTGTCAACAATTAATATCAGCAGCAAATCAAAACTTCAGCTCGCTGTCAAATGCAACTATGTATTGGCGACATAATGGTCTTTATTAATCGTTATCTAGTCAGTAGTACTGTAGACTTAACTAAGTAAAATGTGCTAAAGAAACATTGGTTCCAATGTCTACGTACATATGACCCCAAAAAAATTTCCTTGTCAGTAGTGAGATTTAAATCACACGCAAACGTTAAATGTTTATATCGAAAAGCATTGCCTGAATAATAGCGTGTCAGCAGTACTAGTGACAACGTCAACAGTCAATCATTACAGTTTCACTATTAAATTTCCTGCAGGGTATAAGTGCATGTACTAAAGAATTGCAAAATTACTTCATAGGTGCACTGTTGCAGTCGACCTAAAAAAAACAAAACCTTATTTTCTAATGATTTTAGCAGGAACCGTAAAAATTATTTTTAAAAAAATATATAAATCTCAAAAAACAATTATTACAATTTTGTCAAAAAACAAAGGTGGTAAATTGGACAAAATTGCTACAAATTTAGAGGATAATTATAAACGTTCAATTATACGTGACTTACCATAACGCCATAACCATAACAGTTGCCACAAAAACCAAAACTCAATTGGTTTCTATAGTTATGGCGTAATGGCAAGTCACCCATAATCAAATACAGTGTTGCCCATAAGTTTGGTTCGAACAGCTGTTTTCTGTGGTTATAGTTATGTCACGTATAAATCTCAAAGAAAAGATTAAACCCAAAAGTAGGCATCTAGTTGTTTTAACGCACTCTACGAAAGATTGTGTATTTTCTTAAAAATGCTTCCACCTTTGGTATTTTTATATTTATGTAAAATTGTTTCGAAATTTGTAGTGAAACTAATTTTTATTGTATTGTTAATGGAAAAAGTACATATAAATACACACTTTAAAATATATCGATAATGATTTTAATTGATCAAATACGTGAATCAGCAAAATAAGTATAATTAAATGTGCTTTGACAAAATAATGATTGAAATAAAACTATTTTTTATGATTTTTAAAAATTTGCCTGATCGTATCTATGACCGGTGGTTTTTATTTGTCCATAAGTCTTATATTTATAATTCTACTCTTTTATGGTAGCAAAAATTTATTGCTTACATTTTTATTTATTTATACACTTTTTATTTGATCAAAGAAATGTTTTATTCGGCAGTGCAGAACTTTTAATACTCTCTACCATTAAGAAATTATTTAGAAATAAAAAATAATTTATAAAAAGAAAATTGTTTTAAGGAAATAGAATTAAAATAAATACTACATCTGGCAGCTTTAATTTTTTGGGCAAATTAGTTTTAATTTGACTTAAAAATTTTGCCCTAAATATGATTTTTATAGACTAACGAATGTGTCTTAATCGTCTAAAAAAGTCAAAAAGACCAAACATTTATCTTTATATGTATGAATGTACCCTCATAAGTATTAGATGATATTTCCTAGAGATGTTAATAAATTCTAGGAACGACAAACCTCTGTACATACATACTTATACTTTTAACTGCCACTTGTGATGATATAGGGTATAACAACACACAAATTTGTAAAGTGATAAGCCCTCGTTAAATGCGGTAATTTCTTTAAATATTGCAGGTGTTTAGACATTAGGGTGGCCTTATTTACGTTAAATTAAAATTTTAATATTTTTAATAAAAAAAATTTTTTGAAATAAAAACAAACAAAAAACTTAAACTTTAAGAAAAATAAAAATAAGTTTATATTAAAGCTTATTTAATACAAAACAAGGAATAGCGCTATATTCGGCCAAGCCGAATTTAAGATGCCATTCACTTTGGCCTTTCGAAACGCCGATTTTTTTTATTTTGATCCATTTTTTTTATTTATGAAATATTTCTAATTTTTAAATAGGGGTCGGTGTCAGATTTTATATTTGGGGTTTTAACCTAATTTGTTCAAATTTTGTATGGGTAAGTATGTTCTAGGAAAATGTTTGCAGGAAAAATTTATTTGGGGTCAGTCCTAGATTTGACCTATCCACGCACGGGCCCCCAGGAGGCTGTAGGAGGGATTTAACATAATTTCCAAATCTTTGGCGATGGTAATACTAACATATTTTAGGAATATGTTTGCAAGGGGAAACTAATGGGGGTCGGTTGTACACTTTATTTCTCTAATGTCGATTCTGGGGAAGTAATGGGCGTTTTTACATCATTTTTTTAAAATTTTGTATGGCAATCCCATTAGATTATGGAGAAAGGTGGTAAGTATGTTCTAGGAATATTTTTGGGAGGGAAAACTAATTGGGGTCCTGATACATTCAATTCCACTGGGGGCGACTTCGGGAAAGTTTTAAGGCGTTTTTGACCCTTTTTTTAAAATTTTGTCTGGCAACCCTGTTAGGAGCTTGAGATAGGGATTAAGTATGTTCTAAAAAATGTTTGGGGGGAAAAATTAATTGGAAGTTGTGGGAGGGATTTGAAAAAGTTAAAAAAGATTAAACTTTGTATGGGAACCCTGTTAGGGGGGGCGGAGATAGGATGTAAGTGTGTTCCACAAAAATGTTCATGGGGAAAACCTAATGGGACTTGGTCTTACATTGCACCCGTGCAGAGGTGTTTTCAGGCCAGTTATAGAGGTTTTTATATACAAAATTTTAGAGAAATTAACAGAGGTAGTCTTAGATTTTGGCTTATATTTCAATCAGTTATCGGACGGTTTTGTTGAATTTCAATAGCGAATTGCTCGCAGATATTTCTGATAGTTTCATACTACTTAAGGGTCTATGTGACATCGGGGGGTGGGCTTCTAAAAGTTGATTTCAACCATAACACGGGCAGGCGAACATCGCTAAATCGAATTCCCTATTTTTAAGGACCAAGAAAATATATACTTTATGGGGTCGCAGATGGATATTAAAAAAATTACAAACGGAATGACAAACTTATATATACCCTTATCACTTATGTGAATGGTATAATAACACTACGATGCAACAAAGGTTTTGAATTGATGAATAATATTTAAACGATACTTTTTTAAATGACTTATGTACGTACACAGAAAGAAAAAACGCATTTTAAAATCAAGAATTCTATTCTTGAATTTGTCAAAAATCAATAAAAAATAATTCTTGAATTTAACCAAATTCGTACCAGAATTTTTTAAATACGATCCGTACTTAGGTTTCTTTAAATCAAGTCGATTCCGGTTAATTAAAAAAATCAATCTGAACAACTTGGTATTACGCTGGTGTTGCAGTCCGGAGAGAGTCCCTGGGTCAAGTCCCAGCTGCGTACGGCAAGTACAGAAAAAAATTTTAAATTTTTAATCATAAATATGTACAAAATAAAGCTCCGTTGGTTAAAAAAATTTAATTTCATTTTTACATTAATCCCGTTTGCGCTTAAATCAATCTTTTTAAACTTGGGTTTGGACTTAAATCAATCCTTTTTTGATTAAATGTGGCTAAAAGTAAGAAATTGGTACCAGATAATTCGTACTTGATTTAAAAAGATTCGTACTTGATTTAAGAAAATCCGTAGTTTTGACACCGCTACGGCTTGATTAAAGATTACTTGGTTTATTTTTTGTGTATATATAAAAAAACTAATAAATAAATATTATTTTATTTTGAATAAAACTTTTTTCCATCGGGGGTTTTTGGCTTAATTAAAGGTTATTCATATATTTTTCGTCGCAAAAAATGCAAAAGTCCTAACTAAAAAAATTCAAAACACATTAAAATGCGACATCTCACATTATTTTTCTAGAAGAAATAAAAATGTGATCCTCTTTAAGATATTTTGCAAAATTTAGTGTTAATTAAAAACTAATTTTCTTGTTATTTAAACAAGCTTTTTGCTTCTCCTGTAAAATGTTTAAAATGGTTTAAACTGCGTTTTGCATTTTCTGTAACGATATAGCATTTGAAAGTTTTGTACCACCCTAATATTCATAAAAATAATATCTCGTTTTTATTGTTTAATGTGACAGCAAAATTGCACGTGTGTGTATGAATGTATTTGGCCAAAAATTTTATTTTAAAGTTAAAAACACTTCAATGGCAAAAGATTAGATTTGCCAAACGATAATTCAAATTATAAAAATTCTTCTTTACGTTAAAAATATAATAAAAATTATTTTTAATAGGTTTATAATTTAGTCTAATAAAACTCATTAAAAATACAATTACTTTGCCACATAATAATATGATTTGGATGTTTTCAGTTAGTGTGAAAATTGTTCAATTTGATTTTAAATAAAAAAAAATGTATCGCTAATAGGCTGCAAAAAAGATGCATTTTTACATTAATTTATTTTAGTAATAAAAAAAATTTAACCATTATTTATATTAAAAAATTTTGCGCTTTCTATACAAAAGTTTTACAAAAAATATTTTTTAAAGTCAAAATTCTTTAAATATTAAATTAATAAGGGTACACCCACCCGTATTAGCCATTCTGAGCAAAATTTTTTTTTTTCAGTTTCTTTTTTTTTGGCCCTAGGTCAGATAAGCTTGCGATAATTTGTTATCAAAATTTTGTATGGCAAACCATGTAGTTTCAACCAACCACGAATGAGAACGAACCTAGAATATTGGTACCCGTGTGAACATTCTTTAAGTTAAAAATTTTAAGATTTTGAATAAAAAAACAATGTTAAGAAAATGGTCGCACCCCTCAGAATTAATTTATAATAAAAATATAATAGTTCAATTATTATCTTTTAATAGATTGCTATTATTTGATTAAATGTTTTGCAAATACAAGGTGGGCCAAAAGAAGTCATCCGATGTTGTTTGGCTCTCTTTTTTTTCTAAATGAAAAATTTCGATTTTGTTTTTTGATTTTGAATTTTATTGGTCAAGTCGAAATGATATCTGCCGTCACAATTGATTGTTATACGGGCTTGTTTTATGGCATTTTTCATTATGGCTGTGGCTCGCGCATTGTGTGCCGTTGCTCAGTTCTGTTGGAACCACATGTCCTCCAGTCCTAATTCGTTAAATTGCGGCAGAAAAAAATCGGCTAACATAGCCCTATAGCGCACACCGTCAACTGTTGTCGTTTGATCAGCGGTGTCCTCGAAAAAAAAATGGTCCGATGACTCCTCCAGCGTGAACAGCGCACCATGAAGTCACTTTGAGCGGGTGTAATGGCTCACTTGTGGATTTTCGGTAGTGCCCCCCCCCCCCCCCCCCCCCCATAAGCGATAGTTTTGCTTGAGCCTCATCGCTCATTATGATTTTGTTCAAAAAATCGTCCACTTCGGCCTCGAGATTGAGGATGGCTTGGGCGTAGGTTACACACGTTTGGGTGGTCGATAGGCAGCAGCTGATGCACGAACTGGACTTTGTACGGAAACACGCGCAGGTCTTTGACCAAAATTTGCCTTAGGGACGACCGGCTGATGGCTAATTGCAAGGCACGTCGTTTGGTCAATGTTGCTGGCAACAGCTCGATATGCTCGCCAACAGCGGCGATATTCATGGCAAAACGGACCTCCGTGGCCGGCCACTCTTGGAAGCGTTTTGTTTGGTCCCATACTATTAAAGGTTGGGTGCCGGACGACCGGGGAATCGGCGACGGAATTCGCACAGCGCCAACACCACAAACGAGTTGTTATGCAAAAAAAAATAGACACGATTATTTTGCGTTCTTGGGGAGTGTATCACTGCATGGCTTGTTCACATGTATTCTACGTCTGTCTTGTTCACAAATGTCAAAACAGATTTGACATTGGCCGCCATTTACAAAAATAAGAGCATCTTCCAATAGGGTGACTTCTTTTGGCCCACCTTGTATTTATTTTGGTAATAAATTTATTAGGTTCTTTTTAAAAAAAAATTGGCAGACAAAAAATTATTCGTTATTTTAGCTTTTTATTACCCAAAAAATAATTAAGGGAAAATGTTTAATTTAAAGCATTTCAGTAAATAATTTTTAACAATTTCAAATATTTTTCTAAGGACAAGACCTGAAGTGACTGTTTTGCGTTTGAATACTTAAAATTGTTTTCCGAGGGGTGGTGCTACCCATTAGTAGATGTATTGATCATGTGCAAAATTATATTATTATGTTACTAAATAAGTACATTTAATACAGGCATATGTAATGTGTTTGAATGCTTTTACTTTAAATGACATTTTGAATGCCTATCAGATCGTATAAGGTCAAAAACACGTACACAACAAATGGAGAATGTGAAGCAGATATTTAACCACAGTGGTGGCCACATAATTAGTAACGACTTAGTAGCATTGATTTTTGTACATGTATTTCAAAAGTTTTGTGTTGGTATAAGGGGAGAAAATTTAAAAACTAAAATATGGAATATATTTTACGGTTCGATAATAATAATTTTTGACAACCCTTACTTGTCATTTTTTTAACTTTTTTTTAACGTTCGCATGTTAAGGTGGTTTTATATGAGATGTATTTTACACATGATTTGTCACTTTTGCAATCCACATGTAATTGCGTATGCCTGCCAAAATTATCATTTTAAAGATGGTTTATAATTTTTGCTTTCACACGTACGTATGAAATTACATCTGACATAACCTCCAAACCTAAATAAACAACTTACTTTTCCTTGGTGTTGTTCTAAAAACAGCTGATGACACATGCTTTGTCAGATGAAAATAGAACACGCTTTAATTGAAAATTTGTCATATGACTTTTACATATGTATGTGTTTCACACAAGCAATGTTTCCACGCGTTCACACGACATGTATCAACTTTTCAATGAAAAAGTTGACAGGTCAAATGTAAAATACATCTCGTATAAAACCTCTAGCCCTGGGGTTTCATCACTTTATTTATGTGAAGTGCAACAAGTATGAGTTTTTTAGGAAATCAGATAACACTCCCTCACACATATGCATGACATAACTACCCTGTCGGACATTCAGTTAACTTAAAATTAACTTGAAGCCAACAATTTATCAAGTAGTGGTGGTTGACACTTGCATTACTTTTATATGGAATTAACTAACTATTTTAACATTGCGATGTCCTAGGAAGTAGTCAATTGTCCGATTCTGCATTACTTTTAATTAACTTGAAGTTAGTTAAATTTAAGCCAACGAAAAGTTACACACAAAAAATTATCTAAGTGGGGAGCTTTATTAAAGAAGAAGAACTTTATATTTTATTTATAATTTATTAATAATTAATATTTACAATTTAAAAATTTCATTTTTTGTATTTACCGACGCTGAGATTCGAACCAGGGATTTCTGCACTGCAGCACAAGCGCGTTACCTCTAGGCCACCGAGACACTTTGTTTTTAAATGTAAAATAATATATTGAAAGAACAAGTTTTCTTCTGCTTGATTTGTTAAAGCAATCTAATCTTATTTAAAAAAAATACTGCGCAGTGTTTGTATACATTTTGGTTAATGCAAATTTTACATTGCGTAGTAGTTGGCTTTAAGTTAGTCTATAGAAGCTAACTTAAAGTTAGTTTTTTTTGTAGTTAGCTACTCATTTGACGGCAGGGTAGTTTTTGCCCTCTTTCAGCACTTAATCATATTAAATTTAATACAAGTTAATCTACTGCCTTTAAAATCTACACTTACTTTGCCACTAAAAATTGGATAGCAATGAAGAGCGTTATATTCGGCTGTGCCGAATCTTACATATCTTTTTCGTTGGTAATTTTGTATATTCAGTGAACCGATATGCTTTAAAAATGTAAAAATTAACAAATCATTTTGTGGCTCGGGGCGGATGGAACAGGGCATACGGTCGCGCAAATATTGTTTGGATTGTGAATTTTCTTTTCAATTTGATTGACTACTGCAAACAGGGTCTTCTTCTTCGTTATTTAAGAGGGAAGGACAGATGAAATCACCTTTTCAAGATCGGTCTATCTGGGGATATATGCGGACAGGTTTAAGAGAAAAACTGGTATTGGTGGGGGCATATACATTTCAAAATAGGAGTCCGGATCTTTTTCAGACTTTCCGATGAATACAGTGTACTATAAGCTGAGCTGTTAGCGATTGGCAAAGAGACAAACTGACTAATAGTACTACATGTTGGTTGGCAGCAATATTGGGATCTTCGCCGGCAGCTGAGTCATTATTATGTTCATTAGTAAATTATACTCTACATCAGTTACTCTGCTACTGCCAGATATCCTTAAACTGGGTGGCAACGCATTCTAACTCCAGTATGAGTGCGGGGACACGGATTGATGCAGGCAACCTCATTATTGGTAAGCTGGCGAATGATGGGGCAAAACCGGATGATGGGGCGATCAACTCCACGTTTATAAATACGCTGGCAAAACTGAAGGAACCAAATCGATTTAAAAACCTACACAGATGGAAAAAAGGAGTTCTACAATCATGCACGACTGGTGTTAAGTTTGAAATAAATTGATCTTATTTTTCTAAGAACATCCGTTGTCGAAATAAGAAACCCGGGTTTCTAGAAAATTAAGACCACTCCTTGTCAAATAGAGAACAAACATACTTAGCTCGAAGTCGAGTCGATTCGGATGACTTGATTTAAGAAAACTTAATGTACCTTTAACTTTCAAAGTTTCTTCATCTCTCTCTTTTCCACAGGTATCACAAAGGGACCGAAGAAGCATACCTTAGTGGGCTGCACCTCGTTCTTCTATCACTCCTGCAGCCGCCTGTTCTATTCACCTATTTTGTTTCAAAATGTATACATTATACTAGAGCTACTATGTTTGAAGTTAATTACTTTAATACGGACTTCTGATGGTTTGACACTAAAACGTGGTCCGTAATTTCTGACTTGGCCCCTGAAACTTAATTTCAACAACCGGAGAGACGGACATGGCTAAATCGACTTCTTTTTCTTTAAGAATTCAAAATATTTATGTGCTTAAGGGTATCGCAAATCAAAACTGGTAAACAATCTTATTGTTATGTGAGGGGTTGCGATATAATTTTAACTTTTATAGGAAGAAAGCCACTGCAGCCAGTTCCTACTTTTTTATTTTAAATCTGTAAATTAATATAAATAAATAAATAAGTTTTAATTTTATTAATAAGAAAACGTTAATCCCTCATGCGGTTATAAAAATTTTCAGTTACGTTATTAAAAAATTCTACATAGCGATTCTATTTGCTTAACGCCACGTGTCTATATAAATTGCCACCACTGTATGTTCTGTACTTTCGCTTTTCAATTTACTAACTCTATTTATCATTTAGTTCCTTTAAGTGTTTTTCCTTTTTTGTTGTATTTATTTACACAAAAAATATCAATTTACTTGGCATTTGTATCTAGAACTTAAAAAAACACAAATTCTTTTAATTGCTTTTTTTAATAATTGTTAATTTAATGTACATATGTATTTGTGTATAAAATGCAATTATTTTGCAAATGATTATTTAATATAATTATTTTTTTTTATTTCAATTATAATAATATTTATTTACTTTTTGTTTGTAAATTAACACCCGCACTGCAATTATTTGAATGTTCAACACTCGGCCACAAAAAAAAACACAACAAAAGTATATTGCTATAAACCAAATTTGACAATCTGACACTAATTATTTTATTATAAGTATGAACGTAATTCAAATAATTGTGTTTACACACACGTTAATATGATTTTGTACGTTTTTTTAAGCTCCATTTAAATAAAAAACTTACAAAAGAAATGAAGCAAAAATTATAAAAAAAATTAGAAGCTAATTTTAAGTTAAACAAATAATAAAAACAAATATATTTGATATTTATTTTATTTTTCTACCCTTGTTTTTGAGTTTCTTTTTATATTCCGCGCTCGATGCTTAAAATCAAACTGACAAAACGGCAAAAGCAATTTTTCTTTTTAAGAGTCAAGCGCAAAAATTATGTAAAAAGTGTTGCCATTTTGAATATTTGTTTGCATTTAGTGTGAAAAATTACGGTTTATTTTTTACGGTATTTATTAGACAAAATTTTATTACATTTTTTATTTAAATTTTGCATAGAAATTTCGTTTAATTTACACTTAGGTTAAAAAAACTATAATTAGGGTGACCATTTACTTCTGGGTCGATATCAGTACTGTTTATTTTATATAATAGACTTCAAAACAACAACAAAACAACTCTAAAATTAAGCGATCGAATACAAAACGCTTCCTGAGTTTATTAGAGCATGTCTGCCCGGCTGTCTGGATGTCTTCGTGTTTTTGTTATTTAAGAACAGTTCTATGTATGAAAATATTTTATTCAGAAATCACCAGGGTGCAAAATAATACAGGCAGCATTAAGATGGAAACAAAAAATTCTCCCTATTCATTCCCTTTTTGTTTTTAAAAAGTAAATGTCAAAAAATTTTTAAATTTCAAACAAAATTGATAAAACTGCAAATCGCTTACCCAAAATTTCAAGACCACCTGTACACGATGAAAGTTTGCATTAATTTAATTCCATGAAATTTTTGTTTGTAGGCAAAGTTAATGGAAGTAAATTCATTAAAAATTTACAATAATTTTAGAGAGCTGTCATTTGATTCATAATACTTCTTGCTGCTACAAAAATTTTTAACTTTTACCAGACTTCTACTGGATTTACCCGATGAAATTTTCATGAAATCAATTGAAATGAAATTTTTTTCAAGATGAGTGTAAAAAAGTAAAATCTTATTTTTCCTACCAACAAAAATTTCATGGAAATAAGTAATTTCATAAAAATTTTATGATGTAAGTGCGGTATAAGTAGTTTTGCTATAATTTAACCAATTTGTTTAGGAAAAAATATTAAAAATACCTAACTATATTATAATTTTAGTACAATCAGTACTTTTTTTTCAAAACTCAGTATATTTCAGAACACAAATTTTCAATCAATACACTAAATGCAAAATCAGTACGAATGGTCACCCTATCTATAATAGATGTATGAGTAATTAATGTTAAAACCGTTATTTACATACTTTACTGTTAAATAACTTTGCAATGAATAAAATTCTTTTAAGAAAGAAAAACACAATACAAAAAACTAGAACTTTGCAATATCTTTTAGTCATTTTCAAATCCGATTGCGACATCTATCGGTTTCCACGACAACCCAGAGTGTGTTTTTTTTGTGTTGTTAACATCACCTTTTTAGTTTACATTTTATCAAGACAGGAAAACGGAATTTCTTTCTTGTAAAGGTGCTTTCGCACGATATGTATTTTACACATGACTTGTCACTTTTGCAATCCACATGTAATTGCGTATGTCTGTCAAAATTTTTAATTTAGAGACGGTTTATAATTTTTGCTTTCAAACGTACGTATGTAATTACATCTGACATAACCTCCAAACCAAAATAAACAACTTACTTTTCCTTGTTGTTATTCTAAAAACAGCTGATGACACATGCTTGTTTAGATGAAAATAGAGCACGCTCTAATTACAAATTTGTCATATGACTTTAACATATGTATTTTACACATGTAATGTTTAAACGCGTTCAGACGACAGATATCAATTTCGCACTGCAAAATTTGACAAGTCATGTGTAAAATACATATCGTGTGAAAGCACTTTAAGTAAGAACGAAGTTTAAATTTTCTAAATACAATTTGATTTTTGTATTAAAGTGTACATATTTGGTATCACTAACTTATTGTAATGCTTCATCCATCTACCAGATTTATTGAAAGGCTTGACTATTGTATGTTTAGCGTGAATACTTTTTAAAGATATTTTGGTTTTTAATTGTCAGTGATGCACAAAATAAAAATATTAATCATTGTTAGGGGGAAAACACAACTAATAATATATTCATAAGCTCAATTGTATAAGCTTTTAAAACTGCAGAAATTGTATTTAAGCTGGTAACTGAACAAGGCCAATCTAGGCCGTCTGGTAACCCTAGATATAACCATAAACATTTATTAAACGTATCAAAGGTTTATAGCTAATATTGCATATAGAAATTTCGCTTAATAAACCTTTTAGGAAATAAAAAATTATTTATTGCTGGCGACTACAACGCTAAGCATACGTACATATAGGGGCTTCTGCCTTATAAGCCCCAGAGACCGCGTTTTGTATCCACCCACCTTCTTTGATCAATGTTATGATGTTCCCCAGCCAACAGCCAGAAACCTTTCTAAGTCAATCTCTCCTTAAGCAGCAGGTCAGTGCCTTTTCTGTCCAGCCTGGGCCACAGAGGCCTGGAGATCTCTATATTTGGCTGTGAAGGGTATCTTCACATTGGACTTTCGAAACCCACAACTTTTTTTTATTTTTATCCGTTTTTTTTATTTATGAAATATTTCCAAATTTTAAATTGGAGTCGGTGTCATATTTTAAACCTCTTAGGGTGACTAGGGCAGCTGTAGAGGTTTTACACTATTTTTTTTCAAATTTTGTAGCGACTTTTACTCTACTTTTTTAAAATTTTATATGGCAAATACCTTCGGTTATAGAGATAGGGGGTAAGTTTGTTATGGGAATATGTTTGGGAGAGAAAACTAATGGAAGTCTGTGATACATTTTATTACTCTAGGGGCGACTTTGGGGAAGTTGAATGGGAGTTTACCCTATTCTTTTCAAATTTTTTATGGCAACCCTTTAAGGGCGTGGAGATAGGGGGTAAGTATGTTCAAGGAATATGTTTGCGAGTAGAAACTAATGGGGGTCGGTTGTACATTTTTTTTGTCTAAGGCCGACTCTGTAGAAGTTATGGGCGTTTTTACATAATTTTTGTAAATTTTGTATGGCAACCCACTTAGGTGATGGAGATAGGGGGTAAGTATACTCTAGGAAAATGTTTAGGAGGAAAAACTAAAGGGGACTGTAATACATTTTTTTCCTCTAGGGGCGACTTTCTTAAAATTTTGTATGGCAGCCATGTTAGGTGCTGGAGATAGAGGATAAGTATGAGTTTGGGAAAACAAATTAGTTGGGGTCTTACATTTTACCTTTGTAGGAGAACCCTGGAAACTGTGGGAGCGATTTAAAAAAAATTAAAAAATGGAACTTCGTATGGCAACCCTGCTAAGGGGTGGACATGGGTTGTAATAATGTTCCAAAAAAAATGTTTGTAGGGAAAAAATAATGGGAATCAATCTTAGATTGTAGGGGACAACTCCGGGGCAGTTTTAGGGTTTTTAGTTTAGTTTTAGTTTTTAGTTTTTTAGTTTTTGGCTGATATCGCGGTCAGTTATCGGGCGATTTTGCTAGAGTTCAATAGCGATTTTTTCGCAAATATTTCTGATAGTTTGATACCACTAACGGGTCTATGCGACATCGAGGGGGCTTCAAAAAGAATCGAGAATATATAAACTTTATGGGTTTGCAAGTGGATAATAAAGAAATTACAAACGGAATGACAAACCAAGGTGCATCGATTAAGGTGGGATTAACTAATAAGCTGACTTTTATTTCCGTCATATGGTTTTTCATAATCCTTTCAACTACTCTAGAAACGTCTACACAATTTGACTTTTTTAGTCGCCTAACAATAGTTATCGATATCGATAGTTATCATGCAGCCTAAAAGCACACTTTTTTATTATTTTTTTTTAAATGTTCCTTATTTACGAATGTCAACGTTGACTAACAAATCAAATTACTTTCAAATTATATACTAATGGTATTTATTTTCTCAAAAATATCAATAACATGTCGACATGAAAATCGTTGCCTTAGTATAGCAAAGCCCTAACTTTTTTTATAAGCCCAGATTTTCGTTAATTTCAATAAATGGACTGCTTTTTTATCACAATAAGCCAAAAAAAATCTAGACTTAAAAAGTACGAGATATGCCTTTTTTTCTATATAAATATGAACCTTTAAACTAATAGCGGTTTTGGGACAAATTGACGGCGGCAAACTAAACAAAATTCAGCCGAAAATGGACGCCGACGTCAACAAAGATTTTTACAAAAATGGAGTTGGGTAGATTTTTATATTTATTACTGATTTTAAAAGTTAAAAAATAAAATTGCCAGTGTTTGTGTATATGAATTTGTATAGCAGAACTTGTTAATAATTATTTGAGTTTAAATTTTCTAAAAAAAAATATTTTTCTTAAATAGATACAATAGTACTCAGTAAGTACTTTAATATTGTAATACTTAGTACGACCGACCTTAAATTAGCAAAGAATATATAATGAAACGAGTTTTTGCTTTTTATATTTAAAATAAAAATTCTTTCTGGCTAAAGGAAAGAATTGAGAGAAAAAAACCTGGTTTTAAAAATGCATTTTGCTAGAATTTTTATATTTTTTTTCAACTGCCATAGTTTAATGAACTTAAGGAAAATTAACAAAAATTAAATAAAAAATGTTTTTAATCATAAAAAATAACAATTTGTATGTGTATGTGCATGTTTATTTTTTTAATTGTTTCTAAAAATTTTTTTTGTGTTTATTAAAAATTGATGAAAATGTTTGATAAAAAATTAAAACTTCCAAAACAATATCTTTCGAGATAAGTTGTTGTTTTTTGACATTGTTAATAAACAATAATATAATGGAAATTATTGTAGTAAAAGTAATTTAATCTTTTATTGCAATTTGTTTTTTTTTATTTGAATATTTTAATAAGATATCAATTAAGTAGTTAAAATATTTTAGTAGATTTTTTCATCAAAAAAAAATTACTTTATATCCACGCCCCACGTTGGGTTGAAATGGTTCGAAAGTGACGCTTAATTGAATTTTTAAAATTAAGTTTTTGCATTAATGTTTGGTATCGGATAAAACTAGATAAAATTCTAGATTACTATGTAAATTTTCAAGCAGCTATCTTGTTAGCTGACTCCGAAGTGACGTGTCAAAGTAAAATTTTGCATTAAAAGAATCCGTAATTTCCAAATTTAACGTTAACAAAGTGTTATTTTAAGAATGGAACCTTCAACTTCAGGTGTTAAAGTGTACAAAAATGATGAAGTGTTTTTAAAAATATCTGCGAAAATATTTTTGACGATTTTTTTAAAAAAGTTCCAAAATTAGCCTATTTTTGCTGTATCGTGAACCATAACTTCTAAGTTAGTTTAGGTTGGGTTTTGAATCTAATATTTTCTAAAAGTATGAAATCTTAGCTTGATACTACAAAAAAGAAAATTTGCGGTTTTGCTGCTCCTTTTTTTGCTATTAACATTTTTCTATTTGAAGTCTTGTTTTTTCAAAGTCATGTATTTAACAAAACTTACGTTCGTTCAATGCTTACTATTGTTGTTATTGTTGTCGGAGATAAGTGCGTGAACAAGTTTCAGTCATCTTAATTCACGAGAGTGTTAAAATGGTTTTGTATAACTCCTACAATACATAAATTTTTAATTCATGGTCCCGAAATCATAAAATATGCCCTTTTACCGATTGGAGAACTTTCAGAAGAAGCTCAGGAAGCCAGAAATAAGGATTTTAAAAATTATAGGGAACACTTTGCTCGCAAATTGCAGCCGTGAAAAGTCGAATGAAGATATTTTAAATAGATTTTTTCTCAGTTCAGATCCATTCATATCTAGTATTAATAAACAAAATGAGCGGAAAGAAAAGCAACAATTATCAAATTCCGAACTACAGCTTTTGCTATCGCCCATTATTTTTTAAGAATTGCATGAAAGTGAGAGTAATGATAGCAAAGATTATGATGATGAAGGTGGGGATGAACATAATATGGTTTCTTTTTAAGTGTATGACAATTATTGATAAACAAAAAAAATTATAAAAATTTATTTCGTTACTTTTTTAAAAAATCTTTCAAAACCCAAATTCAGACTTTAAATTAAACTTATATTCATACTTATGCAAAATATATATTTATTTTTTTATTTTTTAGAAAGAAGACAATATAAGCTTTTATTTGCTTCTCATTTTTTAAAAAAATCACTTTCCATTTTAAAATTACGGCGAAAATTCTGAAACAAACTATAATTTTCCGAAAAATAAAAATGTCTATAAAATCGTAAAAAAAATTTTTTTCCGTGTATCTTTTTTTCAGAAGATGCCTTTTTATGCATATTTAACGATTTGAAAAAAAAATTGCAAAAAAATTTAACTTACGGTTCCCATGAATTAATCGCCACTTTCGGTGTCATCGAACCCACTGTGCGCCCCATACATACGTGGTAGAGGTACTATGCATTTGCGCAGACGTTTGTAATGCCCAAAAATTATGGCCTGATACCCACCCTCAATTATACGGATCGACTTAAATTCATATTTACTCTACGTACACTTTGCACATAAAGTTGTACTTAATGTAAAATACATTCTTACTTGTTTTAACTTTAGGAATCGAATCAATCACTTCAGATTTATTTTCGTTATTTAATACGTAATTTTCTCCTACCACTTTACCTTTCAGTGTGTTATTGCCTGCGGTATTTTGCTGTGTGAGTTTTTTTACTTCGGTAAATTCAAAAACAAGTACAAAAGTTATAGCCAGTGTGACCGCTGAGAATTTTGAAAAAGTGGCACAAATAGTCGTTTTAGGAAAAAAAGTTGCACTCTTTTTTAAAGCCCTTATTCAACTTTCTATTAATGTTTTTACAACCAATAAAACCAAAACAAATCAATAATTCAACAACACAAAATAACTTGATTAAAATAAATTAAAAATAAGAAATGTATCAAAAAGAAAACATTCATTAAAAACGAAATTTTGTACGTAGACAAATGAAAAGTAAAAAATTTGAAATTGCAAAAAAAAAAATTTAATTTTTATATAGTTTTAATATTATTAAAAATTGAATACACTGTTCTTTAAATATCGGAATATCGTTTTTTAAATTTGGTTGAAACAAGGACAGACAGACAACTAGTCTAAGTAAAAAACATATAGCACATTTAAACTACCCACTGGTTTTTTATCTCTAGGAATGTAATGTAATAATACACAAGTTTAAATATTTAATTTTTTTCATATTATTTGAAAATTCGTTTCTGTACTTGTGTTTTAGTTCATCACCTGGAATACAGTCTTTTAGTTCAGTATTTAATAAATGTAAAGCTGACATCCTTGAATTACAGGTCGTAACTTTTAATTTGTTTGCCAATTTATTTTTAACCAGCCCTGACTTAGGAAAAAATTCTTTCAGCACATGCGCTGCTGTGGGGTAATGCAAAAATATACGCAACTTTTTATATAAATTTGGTCACAATGGCTCATTCAAATCATTTTTTAAACAATACACTGTATGCCAAAAGCTTTCAGCATGTTTAATTTCAAAAAACTATGGAATGCGATATTTGGGAATAACATAAATGTCCACATATGCAAGGTATGTGTTTATGTATGCGCATATGCTAGAATTTATTTAACTTTCGTAACAAAAAAGGGGAAAAAGTTGCAAAAATTTAAAAAAAGTGGCAAAATAGTGTCAGCATAAAGAAGTCGCACAAAAAGTCGCAGGCCCTTGAAAAGGTTGCAAAATGCAACTTTAGTCGACGAGCGGTCACTCTGGTTATAGCCGGTCAAGCCCGCTATATTATACCCTACATTACATTTGTAAGAGGCCTTTATGAAAAAACAGATCAATAACATTTATGTTCAATATAAAAGTTGGTGGCATAAAGATAAACACGAGGGTAAAATTTTGAGAAGGTGAAGTAATATTCTAGCCATTTTTAGCCCAAAATGCTTACTTCGGGAGGACATTTGTAGGGAGGCTATTCCAAAAAATTCGCAGATCCTAGTTTTGTTCAGTATACTGCTAAGCGACAAAGCTTTGTAAAGATAGGATTATATTCGAGTCGGTTATATCCAAAAATGCCTTTTTTGGAAGGACATTTGTATGGCGGCTATACCAAGAAATGGACCGACCCCATTTTGGTTTAGTATACTGGTTAGTGGTATAATGTTAGACATATGCGACATATTTTGTAAAGATAGACTAATATTCGAGTCAGTTATAGCTTGATGATTTTTCCGGGAGGACATTGGGATATGAGGGCCACGTCGAAAAATGGACCGATCATATTTTTGTTCAGCGGCATAGTAGAGAAATTTTCAACAGGGACGCTACAAAAGTAGAGCGACAGAGACAGCAGACGACGCCATATTTCTTGCTGCTCTTTTGACATTTCTCTTTAGTAATGTTTGTCATTTCATGATGGAAAGATAAACGGGCCAAAAACGAGTCGAAATTATTAAAATTTACTATCGAAATTCGGAGTCAGTGGCCTCAACGTTAAGAGCGCTACATCAAATTTATGGTCGTCATAATCGTCCTAGCAGATCAACAATTGAGCGTCTAGTGGAAAAATTTTAATCCACAGGCACAGTACAAAATGTTCCCGTGGCAGTGAGACAAAGAAGTGCCCGTAGTGTCGAGAATGTTGCTGCCGCTGAGGTTTCAGTTAAAGAAAGCCCAAATGTGTCTCTCACACGTGGTTTTCAAGAATTGGTTATCTCTGTGACGTCGTTGTGGCGAATTTTGCAAAAAGATCTTGGCCTACATCCTTACAAGATCAAATTAATGCAACAACTGAAGCCACTTGAACACCAGAAGCGTCGTATGTTAGTGAATTGGGCTGAGCAACAACTTGAAAATGATTCGGATTTTCATTGAAAAATTATCTTCAGCTATGAGGCTCATTTCTGGCTGAATGGCTTTGTCAATAAACATAATATGCGTTATTGGTCGGGCGCAGCAATCCACACGTACTCTATGAGCCATCATTGTATCCTGAAAAAAATACGGTTTGGTGCGGTTTATGGGCCGGCGGCGTCATTGCGCCGTACTTCTTCCGCGATGATCAAGACCGGCACGTTACTGTAAATGGGAATCGCTACCGCTCAATGATAACCGAATATTTTTGGCCCCAATTGGATGATATGGACTTGAAAGACATGTGATTCCAACAGGACTGCGCCACAAGCCACACAGTGAATATCCCAATCAATTTATTGAAAACCAAGTTTGGAGAACGTGTTATCTCACGAAATGGTCCAGTCAATTGGCCGCCTCGGTCATGAGATTTTACACCTTTAGACTATTGCCTGTGGGGCTACGTCAAGTCTATGGTCTATGTCAACAAGCCAGCGACGATTAATGAACTTTGTAAGAATATCGAACTTGAAATTGCAGCAGTATCGGTCGATTTATGCTTAAAAACCGTTGAAAATTGGGTTCAGCGTCTGGACTCTTGCAAGCGTGCCCGTGGTGACCATGCAAAAGAAATCGAGTTCTATACACGTGCTTTTACAAAAATAAAGAATTTCATTTATATCCAAAACCGTTTTTGTTTTATTTAAAAAAATTTTGTAGCGCTCTTATTGTAAGCCCCGATATTAGACATATGTGTTTTGTGAAGATAGAGTAATATTCGAGCCAGTTATAGGCAAAATGCCTTTTGCGTAAGAACATTTGTAAGGGGAAAACTTAAAAAAATGGGCAGATCATCACCGAAAACAATAGACTATGCGGCAAATTTCATCAAAATATTTGCAAAATTGCGACCTGTGGTGTGTTCAGACGGACGGACGGACATAAATGCTTAAATGGGCATCTCCACAAACGCATAATACCCCTACCACGTATGTATGTGGTGTGGGTTTAAATAATAATTATTATTTTCGATTCTTGGTTTTATTGTTTCCTTGAGAATTGCCTCTGGGGACTTTAGGCATATATAATTAACATAATGAAACATAAGACCATGTACCGTATGTTTAACTTAGGTAAACATATATTAATTTATACATTTATTCATAAATACACTTGTTATTAGGTAAAACATTTGTTGACTCCAGTTACTGACACTTTTAATATTGTTAGTAAATTTATGGCAGCAGAGTGTCTGAAACTGCAGATAATTTTTTTCTCAAAAATGCCCAACTAATATTTCAATTAGTTTTTTGTCTTTACCTTAATAAAGAAAGGCATTTAACTTAAATTTTTTTTACTAATTTGTTTTTGCTTTTTTATAGATTAGAGATTCGATATCAATCCAAAAAATGCAAAAATGAAATTTAATTGAGTTAGTGCCTTTCTATATTAGGGAGCGACGTTTTTTTCAATTAAGAGTTTTTTTTCAACATTTGTTATCTTTGAAAATAATTATCTTGAAACACAATGTTATATAAATATATTCAAACAAGGTAATTGCTGGCTGCAGCTTTGCTAATGGTGCAATGCAGTCACTCAATTGCCAAGGCGAATTCAAACAAGGTGGACGCAGGCGAAAAATTCGTACCTATAATGTCAAACACAAATATGGCATCATTGAAAAAAAACACAAATTATTTTCAGAAGAAAAACGTGAATAAAATTAATTTTACAGTGTTTTTTTGCACAAAGCACAAGAACGCATCATTTGGTTTTACTGTTTTTTAATTAAGAACACTTTTTTAAATTTTTAGTTTAATAATCTAATCGACACGTTTTTTTTTTAAATTAAGAAGAAGCACATAGACACACTTTTGACACATTGTGAGGAAAATTGCACGAGCAAAAAATAGTCAGCTGATCTGTCGAGACCACCTTCTCTATGAATTCGCCTTGCTCTATTGCTTTAAATTCACTTAAACGTTAAATGAAAATTTGCACGTTAATTAACACTTGAAGAAATGCACAAACACAAATTAACGAAGAAGTTGTGGTCAAACAAACCTGACAATATTCTACTCTACACCGGAATAATGAAATTTTTTTTCGGTTTTAAACCATAACGCCATAACCATAACCGTTGCCATAAAAGCAAAAACTCAATTGGTTTCTAAGGTTATGGGTTTGGCGTAATGGTAAGTCACCTATAATCAAATACTGTGTTGCCCATAAGTTTGTTTCGAACAGCTGTTTACTGTGGTATAGTTAAGTCACCTTTAAATGAACCTTAACATTGCATTAAGTCGGGAAAGAACCTTATATGAAATTTAAAAATTTTTAATATGAAATATGATGACAGTTATGGGTTTACAAAGGAAGGTACATACTAGAGATGTCGATTACGATATCCCAAATCCCAGGGTTTTTAAAAATTAGTCCCGGGATTTTTCGGATTTTTTTTTCTTAAAGTAATTAAGGGTCTTTACCAGAAACAAATCTTTATTTATTCAAAAGTAAAAGTATTACTTAATGATAAAAATGGGTAACACTCTGGTTTATATTGCACTCTTTATCTATTTATGTAACTTAAGTATGCAAAGATATATAAAAATAACTCCTTGACAAATGGCCTCAAAACACAAAATGAAATTTGGGCCCGATTTTCCCATTTCAGAATTAACGAATTAAAAAAAACAAATGTTCGTTTTTTGTTTGCCATAATTAAAGTACTATTAAAACGTTAATTGTATTTACAAAATCGTTTACTGGTGAAAAATTAATTTTAATTAATATTCAAAATGTTTTAATTGCAAATCATTTCCAGTTTTTTTTCTGTGTATACGAGGGTTGTCTTTTATATTTCGGGGTTAGAGAAGAAAAACAAATATTTATCATTGAAATTCACTTTATTGTTTTTCAAACTGTTCCCGATGAAAATCTATACACTTTTACATGCGTTCAAAAAAATTGTCGAAGCACTTTTGCCACTCTGATTGAGGGATCTTCAAAACATGCATTCTGAATACAGCAACCGCTTTTTTACGTACGGAAATAAAAAGAAGTCATTCGGTACCAAGTCAGGACTATACGGCGGATGACTCATCAAATCGATGTTTTGGGTGCTTTAAAATGCAGTTGTTTGAGCCGATGTGCGAGAGCTCGCATTGTCATGGTGAAGAGTAATCCATCTTCGGGGGTTAGTTTTCCTAAATTCTTGGAAGACAACTGGCAAACAAATGGTTGTGTACCACGCAGAATTGACTGTTCTGCGTTGTTTGAGTGATACGGTTGCGACATGTCCAGTTATTCCGAAAAAACTGGCGATCAGTTTCTTAGAAGTGCTTCGTGCGCAAACAACTTTTGTTGGATTTGACTCATTTTTAACCAGCCATACAGTTGACTGCTGTTTACTTCTGGGCTCATACGCGTAAATCCAGGATTCATCACCTGTCGCGATATCGTAGACATGTTTTGAAGCACCCCGGTCGTATTTTCTGAGCATTTCTTTCGACTAATCGAGACGAGCCTTTTTATGAGCGATTGACAAATTGTGTGGGATCCAACGCGAACAAATTTTTTTGGCAGTCAAATGTTTATGCAAAATTTAATGGTCCCACTAATGCCTAAGGCTGTCTCAATCATACGATAGGTCACATGACGATCTTCCAATATCAGTTCATGCACAGCATCAATGGTATTCCCCAGTATACCATATGCGCTCTAAATGAGCTCATAAAGACTCTTTTGTCGGAACGCTGACGCTCATAAAGAGTTCATAAAATAATCATAAACAGTCATAAAACACTCATTTTTGAGTGGCTTTTTCCACTAAACTGGTCACTCATGAAAGAGCTCTAAATTTTATGCATAAAAGAGTATTTTATGACTCTTTTTTTAAAACGCATTTTGAGCTCTTATTCCAGTTTTCGTTTACACTCTCTCTTTCTAAAATACGTTCACTCTCACTATTTTCTTCAACAACACTATTATTTTTAATACTACATGCTGGATTTTCTTTTCTTAATTTGTTTGAACGAACTTCACTTATTATTAATTATCTTTTTTTTTTAGTTTGCTCTTTTCATTATTTCAATTATGTAATATTTTTGTATTTATTATAAGATAACTCACAATTTTGTCTTTACGCTTCCAAAAATATTCACTAATGAATCAATTTTAGCAACTTCTTTCTTCTGCTTAGCTGGAATTTACCGTTATCTTTTAGAATGCAGAAATTACTCATAAAAAGCACATAAAACCGATCGTTTATGAGCTCAGAAATATGCACGCAGGAAACACTCACAGAGGTTCATAAAATCGCTCATATATGAGCTCATATATAAGAGCGTTCCGATAATGGTATGCTGAGTCGGAACAACAACTGATTTTGGACGACCTTCACGAAATTCGTCATGAAGTGAACTACGACCATGATTGAATTCACCATATCATCGATAAACAATGGTCCTTGATGGAGCTTCATCGCAAAAAATAGAATTAAGTTCATCCTTGCACTGTTGCTGAGTTAATTTCATTTTTGGGTCGAGTTTAATCTTTTAAGTTACTGTAAACAACACAAATATCGCTCGTATGTCAAAACGTTCTAAGTACTTTAACCTAGAAAATGTCAAAATTTACGATAGAGCTGTCAGTTGTCAGATTGCATTACTAGTATTGCCAAATCCCGAAATATAAAAGGCAACCCTCGTATTAAGGAAAAAATTGTAAAAGTTTTATATTAAAAAAAAAAGAATTAATTTATCTTATTTTTCGTAAAAAGCTGAGACCATTTTGGGTAATTCACAAGGTATGCTGTCTGCCTTCTGCATTATTATCTAATTTTTAAAATGGTTTTAAATTGATAATTTTGTTATTATTACTTTAGTGGCTTCAAAATTGTTATTTTAAATGATTTTTTTTATTAATTTTGGGAAAAAAGACAATATCGAAAAGATAAAAAAAACTTATATATAAATTAGCTTAACACTGAAAGAACATTTTTTTCTGCTCAGAATGGCCGTTTTTTTTATAAAAAAAATAAAAAACTAATAATCATTGAGAATCGCTTTAAAAAAATATTTTTTTATAAGACATGTTGGTTGCTATTTTGTTCTTTGAATAAAAAAAATTGCTAAAACAGCTGAAGCAACATTTACTCTAATTGTTTTTGATTGCTTCAGTGGAAATTAAAAAAAAAAAATACTTAAATAGAAACAATAAATTTTTTAGCGTTTAAAACTTATTTTGAAAACTTTATTGTTTAAACTTATAAAAATAAATATGTACATACATATGTTAGATGTCTAAGTATTTACTAATACGCAAATACAAAAAATCCATTGAAAAGCAAATTTTTTTTATATGTAGTACTTTAGCACGTTTTGTACTTAAGGAGCATGAAGGTAGGAAGGTGACCTCGTCCCTACAACAGCAACTTCCTGTAAAAATCAGCATGTATTTTGTTGTTACTTAATTTTAGTCAACTTATCAAAATTATTGCTATCACACATACACACAGTTTACATAACAAATATAAAACATAAAAAATTTGACAAGCCATGTAGAAACCATATGGCGATAATAAAAGTCAGCTGATCAGCTGCTCATATCCTATTCAATGTACCTTGTTTTGGAGTTTTGTGCATTAACAACTTAGAACAAAAAAAAAAATGTGTTTTATATTATAAAAAGCAAAAAAGATCGTGAAAATAAAACAAAATAAAAAAAAATTCAAATAATTAAAGGCAGGGATGGGAAAGTTTGTACAAGTGACCCTAATAATAATAAAATAAAAGCCTTATCTAAGTTTTTTTAAATTTTTTTTTTATTGTATTTTGTTTTTGTAAGTTACATGAACAATTTAAGTTGAAAGCCCTTAATAAATTTATACTGACTAGGTTAGATTAGTTAGGACTTAGGTCCGCTTTACTCGGTTTCTTTGTGTTACCTGCAGAGGCAGATAGAAACGTTACAGAATGAAGGAAAACAGAAATTTAGAGAAGGATTAGAAAAAAAAGAAAAGAAGTGTTACCAGGGTCGTCTCTAATGGAAAATGAACCCACAATCCCCAGACTGGTAGACTCGTGCTGAGTAAAGTTGCTTTTGAATGTCGCCAGAACAACGTCATAGCTCTTGCACTTTTTTTAACAGCAAGAGAAACAACAACACAAATTATTGTTGTTTGTTTACTAACGCCTGCATATGTGTAAGTTACGTTGGGAAGGATAGTGACAAAGGATTTCGTCCCTTTCACCCAGAGACGCGTTTTGAATCCCTTAAAAAAAGTAGGAGAAAGAATAATAGCAAAAGCAAAATACTGTAAGCAGTAATATATAAAGATGCCCAGCCACCCAACACCCATGTACTGGGAATATATCTCATATCGCCATGCCACGAGAGTGGCCCAACTATCCCTTCTGCTCTCGTTTAGAATCAGATTTCTTAGTACATTTTCTATCCGACCCGGAGCCAAAAGTCTGGAAATATCCGAACCAGACACAACCCTTCAGGTATGGTTTACTTTGTTCACGATCTAAGTCCCTATTAAAACGTAAAAAGCCTTCACGCAAGCTCATCGGCATTATCGACAAGTTCAAAGCGACCCGCCACTAAACATAATATTGCTTGTCGCTATAATAACCCTAAGGGCACTCTTACAGTCGTCCACAAGTCTAAACTTGGCGTAATGCCCATTTAAAGCTTTGAGCACGGCCTGACTATCGATATAGTTTTTCACGTCCTCTCCTCCTATCGATTCCGCAGCCCTCATTACAGCCACAGTCTCCTAAGGGAAAACGCTTCATTCATCTGTAGTCTGTATGACACCCTACCCCTGTATTCAATATGCTAACATCAGTCCCGGTCCCTATATTCATCTTTAATCTATCAGTAAAACCGCCACATCCCCCAAACAGTTTTTTTGATACATTTTAGCCCTCTCTATCCGGGAACACTACGTGGGAAAAACAAAAATCGCTAAACTTTAGCCAATCAAAACCAATTTAGGACAACACCCAAATATAAAAAGATTAATGAATAAATAAAAAATAAAATATTAAATAAATAAAAGTAAATAAATAATAAAATAATAAATAAATAAAAACAAGTAAGAGTGCTATATTCGGCTGTGCCGAATCTTATATACCCTTCACATTGGTATTTTAATATACCCAGCCGAGTTATCTTGTACTGCAAATAATATATTTAAAATACCTTGTGTGAGTTTTAAGGCCCATAGAAAACTTTACAAAATTTTAACGTTCGTTTGGATAATAGAAATAGATGAACAAGGTTTTAGGTCGAGAGTTTTTTTCGTTTTCGACATTTCGTTTTCGAGTTTTCGACATTATTCATATTAAAAGGTTAATAAAAGTTGTTAAATGTTATGGGATCTTCTGGCTCCCCTGCTCCTCTCCAACTGTTTCTCCAAAATGTATGAGTTATTTGATTTTTGTAGAATATTTTAAGTAACAGTTTTCCAAAAGTAGCGTATCGAAAATTTCATAAAAATTTTTAATTTGTAAGGGTGCTAACCCTTTCCCTGCCCCTACCCAAAAAATTTTTCCTTCATGCGTAGGCCTTGTTGTCCAGTTACTTTCTGTAGACCATTTAATTTTCATATCTGTTATAGTTTCCGAGTTATTGCGTATCGAAAATTTCATACAAATTGTTAATTTGTATGGGAGCTACCCCTTTTTTTGCCCCCACTCAAAAAAATTTTTTTCTAAAGTGTAGCCCTTGTCACCCAATTACTTTTTGTGGAACATTTCATTTCGATATCTGTTATAGTTTCCGAGATATAACGTATCGAAATTTCATACAAATCGTTACTTTGTATGGGAGCTACCCCTTTTTTTGCCCCCACTCAAAAAATTTTTTTTCTAAAGTGTAGCCCTTGTCACCCAATTACTTTTTGTGGAACATTTGATTTCGATATCTGTTATAGTTTCCGAGATATAACGTATCGAAATTTCATACAAATCGTTACTTTGTATGGGAGCTACCCCTTTTTTTGCCCCCACTCAAAAAAATTTTTCTTTTTAGTGTAGCCCTTGTTGCGCAATTACTTTTTGAAGAACATTTAATTTCGATATCTGTTATAGTTTCCGAGATATAGCTTATCGGAAATTTCATACAAATCGTTAATTTGTATGGGAGCTACCCCTTTTTTTGCCCCCACTCAAAAATTTTTTTCTTTAAAGTGTAGTTCTTAGCGTACAATTACTTTTTGTAGGACATTTTAAGTCGATAGCTGTTATAGTTTACGAGATATAGCGCATAAAATATTTCACCAAATTTGTGCAAATGTAGGAAAAATACCCCTTACTCTGGTCCTATCTGAAAAAAACTTTTTCCATTATTTAGGCCCCTTCTTTAGGAGTATCCGTGCCAAGTTTTTTGGCAAGGGTGACTATACTTACTGAGATATATTGGGATATATGCACGGATTTTGTCCTAAAAAAATGGATTACTCTGGGTTTTCGCTTATATTTCGGTCAATAGTAAACCGATTTCGCTGATTTTAAATAGCGATTGTTAGCGGGATATTTGTAATCGTTTGACACCATTTACTGATCTGTATCTTTTTATCTGACTCCGGAAACTTGAATTCAACAGACGGACAGACAGACAGACAGACGGACAGACGGACATGGCTATATCAACTTCCCTATCTATAAGGATCCAGAATATATATACTTTATGGGGTCGCAAATGAATAATAAAGAAATTACAAACGGAATGACAAAGTGATATATACCCTTATCACTATGTGAAGGGTATAAAAATAAAAAATAAATAAATAAAAAAAATATACAAATAAAAAAAAAAATAAATAAATAAATGAAAAAAAAAAAATAAGTCTTAGCTCAGCACCGTCAAGCACCAACGTACAGTGCGGTCGAAAACCGTTAAGTGCGGCAAAACTCGAAAAAACAAGATTTTATTTTAACATTTTTTAGCCATTGGTTGGCTTCGGAAATACACTAGAAGATGATATTGTTTTTGTAATAAGGTCCCTGCCTCAAATGCCTTTCAAAATTTTAGTTTGCATGAGGGTTTCGCGTCAGCGGCACACTGCCGTGTGAAAGATCACCTAATAGACGCTTCCGCCAAAAAGTTTGTTTCGTGTCAAAGTGAAAGTCGGTACAATAAGTAAAATTAAAATCTAAGGAATAACTTTTTAATTGTTGATTGTTAGAAGGATAAAAGTCAGGACTTTTTTGTGTTTATTTCAATAACAAAATTAGTGAACGGGTTACCTCCTCTTTGCTTTGCGACATCCTGAAGCCAAGTTGTCGCATTCTTTTCGAATCGAATTAAAAAAATTTTTTAGAAAATTTCTATATTAAAAGCATTGACAACTCGATCGATCGAGTAAAATTTCGATTTGAATCGAATACGACGATTTGGCCCCTGCTTTCTAAGCTTAATATGTTGTATGTAAAAGTTTTATGTAACAAATAAAGCAGAATTTTGCTGCCCGTTTAAAGAGAACATTTTTGACTGCCATCCTGGAATAAGAATTTTGAATCATAACTTGCTGGAATATTATTACTCTATCTTACTTACTAAGTACATGTGCTTAGTTTGATGCTTGTAACTGGACATGGGCGCCCCTTTATTTACCATAGCCCCCGTACAAATATCCCCCCGAAATAAACATTTTGGAAAAGAACATGACGCCGTATTGGGTCGGCCAATTTGAATTTTTTAATTCCGATAATGGATTCGTAATCAGCGACCCAGAAACCCCCATACGCAAATTTGTTGATTTTTTACATATTTTTGAGATTTGGCAGCACTGTGCGGGAGGCGGCTCAAAGTCTGCCTCCTTGTACTCTCTGGTGAGTGTATGTATGTATGCATGCATAAGTATATTTAAATATTTTTTATCTACACCCCAACCTAAAAAGCTTTTTTTATATGACTTTATATGGGATGGTCAAGCGATTTTTTGTTTCATAAGACGTTTTTTTCCAAAAAGCATACGACATTTATGTTAGAATTCTTAAACAAAAAAAATGGAAAAGTTGCAACACTTTTAACATAATTTTTTTGCTTTGACTCCTAAAAAGAAATATCGCTGCTACCGTGCTGTCAGTTTGTTTTTAAGCATAGAGGCGCGAAAAAATAACAAAAACAGCGGTATAAAAATAAAGTAATTTTTTTATATTTATTTTTATTTGTTTAACTTAAAATTAGCTTCTAATTATTTCTCTCGTTTTTTTTTTGTTTATCTCTTTTGCGAGTTTTTATTTAAATGGAGCGAAAAAATTTGCACATAGTGTGTGTAAATACAATTATTTAAAATAATTATAATAAAATTTTTTAACCACATAAAAGTGCCAGATTTTTTAAAATTTGTAATAAAAATATTTTTGTAGTTTTTTTGTGGCTGATTATAAAGAATTTAAATAATTTAGTGTGTGGGTGTTTATTTTCATAAAATAAAATTTTAAAGTGATTTACATAAGTACTTAAATAGTTTTTTTTTATAAAATTATGGAATGTTTTTATATATAAAAAAATTAGTTAGAAAAAAATTGTATGTAATAAAAAGCAAATGAAGATGCCGATTATTTTTAAGTTTTTGATGCAATACCATTATATTTAATATATTATAAAAAAAATACACTTTTAGTAACTATAAGAAGAAGTTAAATTTAGCTAAAAATCGGTAATTAAAAAGCCTTTCTATATAAAAGTCCACCTACATACACACACATGTGTATCCCTTTACACATTTTTTTACTACACACCTCCCTTTACTTGCCATTTTTAATTACCCTTTTCAAAACCAAGAACCGCAAAACAGTTGCTTCAGGTGGCATCCTCATATATAATAGCAAAACTTAATACAATTTGTTACCAAAAGTAGTTTTGAGATACTTAAATAATATCTCAGTTAATAAAAAATGAAATTACAGTGGACGTCCAATAGTACGTACCTGCGCTACTACGAATGTCCAATAGCACGAAAGGCAAATATTTTGCATTGGCGTTTCTATAGTACGAATCCAAAAAATTTTTACTATTTGATAATACGAATATGTTTGTTTTTCTATATGTAAATGGAATTTTTGTAACATTTTATAGTTTTTTTTTAGTTTGTTTTACGTTTTCTTTGTTTTTTTTTGTGGTCTACAAACAAATGCATAGTAGTCATTTGGTATGAAATTTTATAGAGATAACAAGTGTCTTGTCTCGTGCTTTTCGTTCAAAACAAAAAAAAATTTTAAATTATGCAAATTACATTTAACTTTTATTTTTGACTTAAAAAATAAAAGTCAAATTTTAACTTTTATTTCTGACCGAAAGAATAAAAGTCAAAAAAATTAAAGTCTTTTAAGTGTATTATTCCTTAGCATAACATCATTAATATGCTGTATTCAAATATCTGATAGACAAAGACAAATAACTGTTATTTTCGGTCCCTGGTTTAAAATGAAAGAAACCAAAAAGAAACAAACTTCTTCAAAAATAAAACTACATTACATTAAACTACATATCTGTATGTGTTCTATTGCATTAAAAGGGGGGAAACTGTAGTCCAATAGTACGAATTTTCCAGTATTACGAAAGGGCCTGACATTATATAATTCGTATTATTGGACGTCCACTGTATTACTTTTCGGTTGCCAATTCTTATTCATAGAAAGTATTCGATTTGTTACCTAATCTTTTCAAGCATTTCTAATCAAAAATTTCCTGAATTATTTAAAAAATTATATTTTTTATAATCTGTTTAAAGATAATAATTTTTTTGATAAAAATAATATTTGTTTTATATATAGAAATTTTTAATATATGGGTAATTTGATTGTGACGGGTGTGAACACTTTACTTAAATTTTTACTTACATATATCTTTTTAGTTTGAGTTTATTAAAAGACCAATGTCGAATAATAAATAGGCAATAACAGGTATAATTTTTGCTCAAAACGGCCACCCGAAGATTGTAAGGTGTGACCTTATAATTTTTGGATTTAAGGAATTTTTTATTAAAAATTATCTATATATGGGTATACAAAATTAAAACGCGACATCCGTACCTCTTAAAAGCAAAAAAAAATATTATAAAGAAATCCTAAAAATTTTTTTTCTTGATATTAATTTTAAATCATTTTTTTAGCAATATAGAAAGTGCAAAAAATTTATTTTGTAAAATTTTTAGTTTCCTATATACATACATACGAGCAATGAATATGCGGACAAGCACGCGACAAAAAATTAAACTGACTTTCAACTGTATCTAGAAAAATGCTATAGTCTGCGAATTGGAGTGCAATTTTTCTAATAACTTTTTTCAGTTTAAATAGGACCAACTTTTCTAAAAAGAGATGTTAAGTAAAAATATTTAAATTTGCTTAATTTTAATTTTTTAGTATGTGATAGAGCACGCGACATTTGGAACGCGACGAAATTTCCCATCCTATTGGAATATATTTTTATTTAAAATTTTTTTCTGAGTGTTTAACAAAAAATAAATTTTGCATTTCCTTGAATTTTTTCAAGACTAAGATTAAGGATCATTAACTCAGGTTGAGGTCAAATGTTAATCAAGTGGACAAAAATTACTTTTCCCACTTTTTTGGTACTTTTTTATATTTTTTTAGATAATGAGTCTTAAAAAATTTGAAATTGAGGCCTATTGACCTAAATTAAGGTCGACAGTCAATTAAATGGACAATAAGTACCTCTTCCGATTTTTTGGTACTTTTTTTAATTTTCTTTAACTTTGAATCTTGTGATATGAAATTGGGAACTACTGACATAGGTCCAAAAACAAATTCAAAATAATAGATTTTGTATTAAGATTGTATAAAAATAAAGCAAATTTTTATAAATTTTTAATGCCCATAGTACTCCTTTGCATTTGGTACTTGGTTTTAGATAATATTAGAAAGTGCACTTACGTAGTAACGGGTTAATTGTTTTTTTTTACATAAACTTAATTGAAACATGTTCACACAATTGCTGCAAAAATTCAAATCTGTTTAAGTATATAGCAAAGTTTTTATATATTTTTATGAGTTCAATTAGGCTTAAGTATTTTTAAATAAACAAAAAAAAAACGTTTTTTACAAATTAAGTTTTCTGTTGTATTGCAAAACAAACAAAAAAAAATTTTGCTTGGTAAATCTAATCTGTTGTCATTGAAATGTTTTTTTTTTTGCTTAAAAACAGAACTTTAGACAAATACGTTCGCACATACACGTGCAATTTTGCTGACATTAATAACGAGATATTGCATTTATGAATATTAGGGTAGCAAAAAAGTTCTTTTCACATAAGAAATATAATCTTTATTTTTTTTACGGTTAAAAAATGTTTTTGAAACAACTTTATTCGGCTGTGCCGAATCTTATATACCCTTTACATTCTTATTTTGGAATACCTTGTTATCTGAATTAGTCAAGTTGTTTTCGAGTTGCAAAAAATTTCATTTCTAAAATTAAAAACTTGACAAAAGTTGAACCTTTGCATGGGTGATACCACTTTGGGGCTCTAAAATTTAAATAAAAAGAATATCATTTTTGAATACCTTGCAGTAGGTTCAAAAAAAAGTGTATGAAAAATTTCATAAAAATTGTTTATTTTTATGGGGACTACCGCTCCCCCTGCACCTATATGGGACTAATTTGTACCAGGTTTTTATAATTTTTAAAAATAGATGGGACTAAGTTTGTCTCTTGTTCAGTACACTTATTTAAATTAGGAGCACTTGCACTTAAATTGTCTTTAACTATTATTGCTTTTGCACTTAAATAAATTTTATTATATTCAGGGTCTCTGATGTTTCCATTGCTAACGCTTGCGCTTAATACAATGTAAGCATTTCGGCTATTAGGCCCACTGTCACGACGATTACTGTTATTCATTAACCGTTCGCTTTTTTTTATTTTGTTTGTTGTTGTTTTCTTTTCTCACTAATTTGTGTATGTAAGTATATAAATAAGTTCACCTGCCACTTATTACTTATATCATCTATTACCAATATTGCACTTGCGTAGACACGTCCGTACACTACGAAATTTTAAAAACAAGGCTTATGCCAACAAACCAGAAACCCTGAAGCAGCTCAAACAAAATATTCGTGATGAAGTTAGTGAAATACCTCTGGCATTTGTTAGGCTAACAGAGGTCGACATTTATCTGATATTGTATTTCAGACATAATTGCCAACATTAAATAAGACATTTATCAATATAAGATCCACTCTCTTTCATTTAATCAAAAATTATAAGCAAACGAAGAAGTATAGCTTGCCAGCGGACACCCTGTATAATCTGCATGTAGCCTGAACTCTAGATGCACCTTATCCTCAGTTAATATTTTGAACTATTTTGGTTGTCCCCTTTGAGATAATATTTTGTGATCCGTCAGTAATACATAGAGGTATATGTTTTTTAATAAAAGGCTATTCCAGAAATTTACTAAAATTAGCCATTTTTAAGGCCTTAAGTTAAGAACAATAATGTTGTCATTAGCAAAGCGGACAGAACAACTAGCCAGGATCTACCCCTGTGTGCTTTAAGGCGTACAGAAAATGAAAATATATCTAACTTATTCAACAGTTATTCACAAAGTTGTATGGTTGTCAATCAAAAATCTGCAGTGAAAATATATATAAGCTGACGAGGCGGGCTAATTTGTTAAGTATAGAAAACCAAGACCTTATTTTTGTCGCAATGTCTCAATGCCTCTTAAAGACTCCAAAGCATATATCCGAAAAATCCGCTGAATATAGATGACTGAATTAATTGATTCACTTTATTTACAGAAATCACTTTTACACTATATGTATTGTTCTTTTTCTTAAGTATATATTTTTATACAAAAAATATGATTCAGAATAAGAGAGTTTTTCTCTGAAATATTGGCTAAACGAGGTGGTTTTCAGGGTTGGGCAGTATTTGAAATACTTTTATTTGAAACACAAATACGTATTTTCTATTGTAATTGAAATACCACTTTCTAATGTATTTTGTATTTTAAATACCTAACACTGAAGTATTTTGTATTTTGTATTTCAAATACTTATGATGTCAAAATACATTTTTCCAGAATACATTTGTTTGTCATAGCCAAAATTGAAAAATGTTACAATTTCTAGGGTACACTAAGGTAGCAGCAAGGCGAATTCAAAAAGTTCTCCCTCTGCATTTTTCCTTTAAGTTTAAAAGGTGGAATGCCAGAAATTTAAAAAAAATCGTACCAAATTGAATATTTGTAACGTGCCAGCACAAAGTATTTTTATTATAAAATTTGCGGTTCGAAAACAACTTCAATAGATTAGATGGCTGGGGATACGAAAAGATAAATGTGAAGGGTAAATAAGAGTCGGCATAGCCGAATAAAACGTTCTTATTTGGTTTTATTAATTATTATTCTTTTTTAGTTACAGTTTCTAAGGTTAATCGCATACAAAATTTTAGGAAATTTGTGCAGTTGTAGGGGAAATCCGCTTCCTCTGCTCCTATTAAAAAAAATCCGCTATTTAGGTCCCCACCTTCAAAGTATCCGTGCCAAGTTTTGTAACAACGGTGGCTATACTTGATGAGATATAGGGGATATATGCATGATGTTTGTTCTAAAAAATGGGTTTTTTTTTGTTTTTGGTTATATCTCAGTCCATAGTAAACCGATCTTTCTGACTTTAAATAGCGATTGTCAGGGATTGTCAGGGATATTTTGAGGCCAAAACGCTTTTCACGAGACTTTATTTGACTTTGGAAATTTGATTTTAACAGACACACAAGCGGAAAGACGAACATGGCTATTTCGACTGCCCTATCCGAAAGGATCCAGAATATAAATATATTCTTTAAGTTGGCTTTACATGGTAATACAAAGTATTTAGATTTTGTATAATCAAAATATTATGAAATTATCTCCGTGTTTAAGAAAAGAGAATACAAATCTGTTCTAAGTATTTTTCATGTTTACACGGATGAGGTTGGTAAAATCAAAAGAGGTTGTTACCCTTTGGGATAACGCCATATGGGTAGGGTTCTACAACAAGGCGAATTCATAGAGAAGGTGGTCTCGACAGATCAGCTGACGACTTTTTGCTCGTGCAATTTTCCTCACAATGTGTCAAAAGTTTGTCTATGTGCTTCTTCTTGATTTAAAAAAAATTACGCGTCGGTTAGATTATTAAACTAAAAATTTAAAAAAGTGTTCTTAATTAACAAATAGTATAATCAAATGATGCGTTCTTGTGCTTTGTGCAAAAAACACTGTAAAATTAAGTTTATTCACGTTTTTCTCCTGCAAATAATTTGTGTTTTTTTTTTAATGTTGCCATATACAAATAATTTGTGTTTTTTTTTTCAATGATGCCATATTTGTGTTTGACATTTTAGGTACAAATTTTTCGCCTGCGTCCACCTTGTATGAATTCGCCTTGGTTCTACTATATTAACAAAATTCAGCTTTAATTATGGTTGTTTGTGTATTGTTTCATTAAGTGTAGCCAACTTTATTAGATGCTGTAAGTGCTGCCAATCTTTCACACCTCTGATGTGATGAGAATACACAAGGGTCGTAATATATACATTTATTACCATGTAAAAGTACCTTTAAGGGTTTGCAAGTGAATATCGTAGAAATAACAAATGGATTGATAAACTGATATCACCTTATCACTATGTGAAGAGTATAATTAATTCAATTTGATTAAGGGAGAATGTCTTTAATATTAAATGGCCGATATGTTGGCATGCCATTAATACATTTTGATTTTTAAAAATGTGTAAAAATTTTAGAAATTAAAATAAAAAACAATTAATATAAACTTAAAAGCGCGTAGTTTTTGTTAAACCATAAACTTAAAGCCATAAATCTTTTTTTATAATTTTATTAGGAAACAAACATTAACAAATACACACACTTTTACAACATTCAAAAAATATTTATTTAATTTCTTTTGTCTTTAAATATGTATATTCAACGCATCATTTTAATTTAATTTTTAGCACATGTGAAAGATGCTGTTAGTAGGAAACCAAATTTTTCTTGTCAACGTTGTTGGTTTTCTTTCATACTTAACACAAATTAATGGCAATCCCGTTGAGCGCAAGGTTGCCACTACGGAATTTATAATTTTGCACAACAATGATATGCATGCCCGTTTCGAACAGACAAGTGTTGATAGTGGCAAGTGTACACAGGAATTGGCTAATTCTAATAAATGCTATGGCGGTTTTGCTAGAGTGGCATACGAGTATGTTCATTTTATAAATTATTTTAAATATATTTTTCTTTATTTTAACACTGTTACCATTTATTATAAAAAGAGTTCGTAAATTTCGCCATGAGGCTGAGAATGGCGGTATTCCAGTGTTGTATCTTAATGCTGGTGACACATACACAGGCACTCCCTGGTTTACGGTTTTCAAAGATAATATAACGGCAGCATTTCTAAGCAAATTGCAACCGGATGCAATCGTAAGTGGTCTTGCATTAATCAAGCGTTTAAAAACTTTTTCGATTTAATTTAACTTTTAGTCTCTCGGTAATCACGAATTTGATGAAAATGTGGAAGGATTGGTGCCATTTTTAAACGCAGTGAATTTTCCCGTTTTGGCTGCAAATTTAGATATCAGCAAAGAACCTGAACTGGAGAAAGCAAAAAACTTCTATAAATCCACCATTTTAAATGTACAAGGGGTAAAGGTGGGAGTGATTGGTTATCTAACGCCCGAAACCAAATTTTTGACTTTGCCCAATGACGTAGAGTTCTTGGATGAAATTGCATCAATAAAGTATGTGGGAAAATTTCATTTATTACAGCAAAAAACAAAAAAATAGCTAATCAAAGTGAAATTTTAGTGAAGAAGCTGCTGAAATTAAGAAGCAAGGAATCAAAATTATCATAGCACTGGGGCATTCCGGTTATCAAAAGGATCAAGAGATCGCCTTAAAATGCCCAGATGTCGATCTTGTTATTGGTGGACATACAAATACATTCTTATACAATGATGCACAACCCGATGCCGAGCGTATAGAGGGTCCTTATCCAACGGTGGTTAAACAGCCTAGTGGCAAGAAGGTACCCGTAGTTCAGGCCTACGCATATACAAAATATTTGGGTAAATTACATGTGAAGGTACTTAATTCCTATAATTATTTGTAAATTGATTAAAGGAATCGTCAAAATTTTCTAAAAATTTTAGTTTGATGAAGAAGGAAATCTAGTTAAATTCGATGGTACTCCCTTACTTTTAAATGCTTCCATTCCCAGGGAGGATGATGTGTTACAGTTGCTTGAAGTGTATAGACCAAATATTAGCGCTTTAGAGTCCAATGTTGTTGGTTATACAAAAGTATATTTGGAGGGCCGCGCCGAGATTTGTCGCACCACCGAATGCAATTTAGGTAATTTGATAGCTGATTCGATGGTCCATGCAAGAGTTTTGGAAAATCTAGGAGGTCCATTTTGGACGGACGCTGCCATTGCTTTTGTACAAGGCGGAGGTATGTTAAAGTCTTAGACTTTTATTACTTAAATTGTAATTCAATCCTATGACAAGTTTAATTTTTAGGCATTCGCAGCTCTATTAAAAAGCGGCCAGACGGTTCAATTTATGCAACGGATGTTCTGTCAGTTCTACCATATAAAAACGATTTATATATAACGAAAATTTCGGGTAAAACATTTTTAAGAGCTTTGGAACATTGCGCTGAAATGGAGACAAAAGCTTCAAAAGGAGGTTTCCTTCAGATGTCGGGAGTGCAGACAGTCTACGATTACAACAGACCAGTGGGCGAACGTGTCGTTTCTGTCCATGTCAGATGTGCTGAATGCAAAGTGCCTGCTTATGAACCTCTGCAGCAGGATCAATTTTACAATGTTATTTTACAAAATTTCCTTCTTAATGGCGGAGGTGGTCACATTTTTTTAGAGAACAATGGTAGCGAACCCCAGCGTTTGCAAAAAAAGGATTATGAAGCTTTGTTGCAATATTTGCAACAACGCGAATTTGTATATCCAGGAGTTGAAGGTAGAATAACAATTATTGACAAAAATGATAACGGGGAAAATATTGATGGCAACGGTGAGGATGGTGCAATAGTGTCCGTGTCAAGTTCTGTGCTAATGGTAGCAATTATGACACTTCTAACAGTTTACTTTAACTAAATTATCTTAATTTAAAATAAGGATACAACTCAGGAATACTTTTTTAAAACTTAGAATAATGTTTGTTTGTTTGTTTTAAAAGTGCCAGAACAATGTTGTAAGATATCCCCTTTATTCAAATAACTTATTTTAGGTTTATCAAGGGTTTATTTGACAAATTTCTTTGGAATAATATTAATAATTGCAATTAGTCCTTAGTAAAAAAAAAAATTTAACAATAAAAAATCCCGGTAAAATGTTTTGTTAATAATTACTTATTCAATATTAAAGTTAATTTTTAAATTTAATTTTTTTTAAAATTCAACTAACTTACGTTATTATAAAATTTATCAAAACATTACTTTGCGAGCTTGCTAAAGTTTTAATAAAATAACCGGGACTGGTTTAAAAAATCCCGGCAAACCATCCCAAAATTTTACAGGTTATATTTAGTGCCAGTTATCGATAATTTACTTCTCTGCTTTGATGCGACTGTGATGACAGTCACCATTTATAATAATGACTTTTATTGAGCACATTACTCAAGGTTTTTTTTAAAAAATTTTGTTATTTAAGAGACGTGATTTTTTTTCTTGGTAAAAAATATATGTTTGCTTGGCTTTATTTTTTTTTATTGAAAAACTGTCAATTTATGTAAGAATATTTTGGAGCGGAAAAAATTATATAGCAGACGGCCAACGGACGGCGTCTTTGGCATGTTGCTTTGTTGATGCAAAATTTTTTTAAAATTTATTTTAATTATGGTATGGCAAACATATTAAATAATAATAAAAAAAAATAATTATTTACCTTTATTTGTGCTCAACTTAACTTGATTGGTTTAATGTTATCTTTGGAAAAAAAATACAAAACGCTGCTTCTTCTAAATTGGTTTGGCTGTAAGAAAAGAGAAATTTTTTTTAATAAAAATTTTAATGGAATTAATTATTATTAATTTTTTCATAAGTAAGTTATGCTACAGTTACTCCTACTTAATTGGACAAACATTTTAATACTAAAAATATGTTGATTTCAACAGAAAAAGTTCTTAAATTATTTTGTAATTAAAAAAAACAAAACTCTGTTGTTTAAAAATAATAAAATTTTGATTTAAATTTAATAATAAACAACCTTGCTAGTATTGCCTAATTAAAACATATATTAAAATATTTTATTTATTTTTTATGCCCTGTAGTTTCTATAATTAACAAAGGACCAGATTAAAAATATTTTTTTCCCACTTATAATACTTGTTTTGTACTTTAAGGCAAATAAAAAGACAAACAGTTAAAATCAGTACATCTTTGTTCCTTAATTTGCATGTGTTCATATCACTGAGCAAACATAAAGGTAAATTTCAGTCATCCTAAAAATATGCTAGTAAAATTTCAAATATTGTTTTTTTCAATCAGCGCCATCAACTTTTTAAAATGAAAACGTGCAGTCCAGCTTTAGAAACCCGTTAAAAAGCGCTAAGAAAACTGATTACAATCTGTTTTAAGTGAAAATGCGTTGAATTAAAAAAAAAACACTGAAATAACAAGATCAATGTGCAATTCAAATTTTATGTTCAAAATCATGTTTTGCTAAAAAATTTTCCACATACATATGTATGTGTGTACAATTTTTTAATACAAAAAAACGACATAGATTTTACCACATAATTATGCAATTAAAGCCAAATATTTTTGTATTTAATATTCTTACTATGCGAATATCTTTGATTTTAAAAAAGTATTTTATTATGGACGCGTGTGTAATGGTAGCAAAGTTCAATAGTAATCAAAATTATAAGAGGCAAAAAATTGTCTGCTTCTGCTGTGTAAAATTATGATTTTTTTCACCCGAAAAAATTTTAACGTACAAAAAAGAACAGCTGATTTAAAAATTTGCTTAAATTAAAAGAAAACATATCGTTACGATTACAAAAGAGACCAAGCCGACAGCTAAAACGCAAATTTGTGTTAAAATATTATTTTATAAATATGTATTACATTCAACATTAATTTATTTTAAAACAGTTATGACATTCAAATAGGGGAAGAATTAAAAAACAAAACTTCTTTTGTTTTCTGAAGAAAACCTTTTAAATCAAATAAGAAACTTAAAAATCATATTTTTAAAACTTTGTTTTTATTATTTTTTTTTTAATTCACCGAGCTTGAAGGTCAATGGGCTTTTTGTATTATTTTTACCTAATTGTATTTATTATTATCCGATGTTTCACTTCAAAATTATGAGAAGCTTCTTCAGGTATATTTTCAAAAAATTAAATTATAAATTTATAATCACAAAAAAAACATTAACCTCGAGCTTGATTAAATAAAAAAGAAACTATTTGAAGGCATGTAGTACAGAACTGCTGCGTAAAAGTTACATTATTTCAAATGTAAAGTAATACATACTTATATACATAAATTAATATTTATTTACAAACAAATATCATTATTTTTAATAAAATCTTTTTCTGTAGTACAAAGTTATCTATATGCTACCTCGCAGTTTTAGCAATAAATTTTAAATAGTTTTATTTTATCATCGAAAAAATAGAAAGGTTCATATATGAAAGTACAAATTTATTAAAAAAAAAAATATAACGTGAAACGGGCCAATATAACGCGTTTTCAAAAAAAACGCACTAAAGAGAAAAAAATTCGCCTTTTAGTTATTTAAAAATCGCTAAATCTAGCACGAAACGAGCTAAATTGGCATCGCTGTTATTAATGCCAAACAAATTTAAAGCATACTTTGCCAGGCTTAATAGAAATTCTTGCTGTTTTATTTGTTCACTTTTAGCGGCCGGTTTTACAATGTTTCGTTTAAACTCTTAATCTATAACTGCTTATTAATAAGTATAAAATATAATTAAAATCGTCGTCATCATTTGTTGCAAAATAAAGAATAATAAAAAAAATTGCTTTCATTTATAATTATAGCAAAAATAAAATATAAAATTGATGTTTATTGTTTACAATTGTTCGACTCCCTTCTACAAACTTTTTATCTTTGTTTAGATTTGATAATTTTGTCCGTATACAGGCCAGATTTCGTAAGAAAATTAAACAAAATGCGGCACAAGCGCTAAAAGTGTGAAAGTTTGTTACACAAAGGTGTTTATTGGTCGCCTTTTAATTTAATATTGAAAGTTGTTGCTTTAATATATTTATTTTTTACTTATCAATCGTTAGTCCCTTCAAAGAATAATAAGACATCAAATAAAGGCAAAAAGAAGGTGTAGGATCTACAAGAAAAAAGGTAGTCTTAGCCGGGAAAGAAGAGCAAATTAACTCAATTGACCGTGTAAATCTAATCTCTCTCTTGCCTATCCCCTAGACACCTGTGCCTCGTTTCTGTATTGTATGTGAGAAGTTCTTTAGTCGAGAAATTTATAGTTGCCCTGTCGACGACAGAATGAATCACAAAATAAAAAAGTTTTTCGTTCAATTTTAATTTGCATTATTTTAAAATTATATGAATCACACTGTTAATAACTGGGGAACTATTGTAATCTTAAAATATTTCTCGTTGCAAAAACTGCTCGCAAGTTATAGAAACGAGGAACTAATTTCTTTAATAAACCTTATGATATTATAGCACCTCTGTAATCTCGGATAGTGGCAGGTAACATCCAATCCCTTCTTATCCTACAATAATACGGAGTGCTGCGATTCTATCTGCTCGTTCTAGCCTTAATCGCCCAGTGTTCAGTTAATGAAAAACAGCTGAGCTCAGTTTTAAAAATGTAGCCCTAGCTACTTATAAGGCCTTCCTGTACAGGTCTGAGTCACTTCGAAGACGCTCGACGAAAATTTCATAGTGCCCTGAAATGCAACACAATCTGACGTTTAAGAAGTGCAAAATTCCACTAAGGATCTTCCTAAATTCTTATAAATCTAGACTTAACGTAATGCGATTTTAATGCCAAAATAGGCTCTCACTTTTCCTTGAAACTTAATACTTTAGGACAATATGAAGTCCTCTCCGAAAATAAATGCAAGATCCAGTGTATATACATATTTGTCTTAGATCTGTCAGTAAAAACTGCATAGCTTTTATACAGACTATCGGATCTCAACCAACTTTTGTCGGTTCTTTCAAGACTGGACTCTGTGGCCAGTGTTAAGAGGTTTCTTAATCCTGGCAAGCTCAACTTTTGGCCGCCATTTCCAACACCCAGTACTCTAGAGGTACGTTGTGTAATAAATAACAATTAATTGTCTTTTTTAAAAGGAACATAAATTTTGTTCTAAAGAAACAAAAATTTCTGGCAACACCACTTTACCTTCTAACAAAAGCAAGTAACATAACAATAAATACAGATTAAAGGATTTTACTTAATATTAAGTTATTTATTTTATTTTAGCTAAAAATACTAATACATCGACGGCAGTTATTCTTAAAAAAATATTTATTTCATTCCTTGACATCCTCGTGTATGGGTATCGATTCTGGTAAGAATACGGGTGGCAGACTAAGGTCTACAGGAGGAGCTGCCAGATTTTTCGTACGCGCAAAACGCTAAAACAAAAAGAAAACAAATAACATAACGATTTGTAATAACAAAAGTAAAACTTACACCACCGGGTCCAAGTACTGAACCATGTTCCATCTGTGGCAATGATGCTGTAAATCCCAAAACTAAGGCAATCAAAAATATTATAAAGAATTTACTCATTTTGGTTGTTTAGTAAGTATGTACTTGGCTCGAGCTTGTAATGCAATTGAATAACAAAACTAACGTTTTACAATATTTATATAAGACGAGCAATATGATGACATATTTAAAAAAAAAAGAAATCCATTCCAGAATACACTCATAACAAATGAATGTGTCCAACAAAACACACCTTCAAACGTACTTTGTACACTTTCAAATAAGTAAAAGAATGTGCCCAGAGAGAATTCTTTAGACGTCTTAATAAGTGACGAATGCATTGAATTCAATTAGTTTTAAAAAAGTAAATGCTGAAATAATAAATGCATGTGTTTGTACAGATGTATGTATGTATATTAAAGACAGGTGCTGTAAGAACAGGAAGTCTTAACGTGTTATTATATATATTGTTGTTGTTTTTTTGCTGCTGCTGCTTGTACGACTGCATACAGTGAAAGTCATTCATAATATTTAGTATATTTACAATCCAAAGAGAAGTGTCATTCCAGACATTCGCTTGCAATGAATGTCAATAAAAAGTTTTATTAAATAATTATTGCGGCATGAACACAAACACACATTTTATTATTGAATGCCAGCCAATACATTGAAAGTTTAAATTAAAAGAATATTTTAAAGAAAACCCCATATTAACATTTTTAAGTTATTTTAACACTGGCACCCATCTATTACTCATAGAGATATTTATATTTTTAAACATTTCACAGAAAATTTAATCATAACTACTAAAGATTTTGTGATTGTGTATGGTTGGTTCTAACTTGGAATATGGTATACTTTGAATATGATCAAAGAGAACCGCTTTTTTATCAAAATGTTATTACATCTTGTCATTGGATTTAGTCAGGATGTTATCGGAAAAGTAAGCAGCTTTTCGTATACTTCAAGTTGTAAATGTCTAATAAGCTAAAGAAAAGCTTACTTTGGTTAAAAATTTTAACGTAAATAATAAACCAGAACACGACCGCAAATTCAAGCGAAAACGACTCTTAGAGAAAACAGGCGCATAAAAAAAGTCGGCTGCAACTTCATTTAGAACAAATGGCCCTCTAACGCCGACAAATTTTCCAATTTTTTTTTCACAAGTCTTTCTTTAAATTCAAGTTTTTGTACATTGGAGAATACAAATTATCATGCTCTTGCACTCCTTAAACTAGCTTTTCGTTATTATTAGTCATTTCATTTATAATTTTACAAAATTTAAAATTAATTTGCATTTTTTAACGTTTTATTAATTTTTTTTTGTGCTAATTTTTTTCTCCAAATCATTTAGTTTTGTTTGCAAAATGCATGAAATTTATTAAAAGTGTGGCAATACTGTTGACAGAATTGCCTTTTCAAAGTGAGCGAATAAGAAAAAATGATGTTTGAATAAAATAGGTTCTTTCAGCAGCGTGATCAAGGCATATCCATACAAGGTGGTCGCAATAAAAAAATTAAGAGTCGTTCTCTTACTCTTTATTTTTTTTATATGAAGTTTGACACTAAAATTGAAAAATTTTTCGAGTTTAGTGTCAAACTCCATGTAAAAAAAATAAAGAGTAGGAAAACGACTCTCTTAATTTTTTTTAGTGCGACCACCTTGTATGGATATGCCTTGAGCGTGATCAAAGCATATCCATAAAAGGTGACCGCAAGAAATAAATTAAGAGAGTCGTTCTCTTACTTTTAATTTTTTTTTATTTGGAGTTTAACACTAAACTCGAAAAATTTTTCAATTTTAGTGTCAAACTTCATATATGTATGGATATGCCTTGAGTGTGATTTTACCTCAAGATGTATGGGAAAAAAACGTCATGCTCCAGTTCTGTTTCATTAATAAAGTTATTTAAGTCTTTTAAGGTTGCCGTGTTTTTGCTTATTAATTAATGAAAACATGGGAAAAAAATGTCATGCTCCAGTTCTGTTTCATCAATAAAGTTATTTAAGCCTTTTAAGGTTGCCGTATTTTTGCTTATTAATTAATGAAAACATGGCATTGCCACTACATAATTAAATATGCTAAAAGACGACTGTGTTTGCACTGGTATTGCAAGATTTTTAGCAACCCTAAAGTTTAGTTGGCTTAAAAACTGGCCATCGACTTTTTTTGATAAGAAGTTGCAATAATTCCAAATTTTTGTGGTGCATACCGCTTAATGGCTTGCTGGTGACTTATTCAAAGCACAGTAATATTTGGGAAAAAACTACAAGTCAACAGTCTCTATTTGAGCAAGCCTGGAAGAATCAAGTAACTTCGTAGTAGACTAATAACCCTCAATATTGACTGGTTACGAAGATCGTCGTAAAAGAGTTCGAGGTTATGATATGTATTCTTTTAAGTGAAGATTTGTTCAATTTACAATATTTTGAAATTTTTTGGCGCACAAAATATATAATTTTTTTTTTTTTTGCAAACGTCAAACTGAATCTAGTTTTTTTATGTGTTAAGTTTATATAACGCAGTCCACACATGTTTCAATTCAATTGGCAGCTAAGTAGGCTGTTGTCCAAATCAAGGCGGGTTTTGATCTTTCAATTGATTAGTTTGGCAGTTGTCAAGTTGATTATTGAAATATTAAAAGATTTTGTTTTTTTTTCAAGTTGGCTAGCAAGTCTTCTTAATACGATTGTGCTGTGTGTGTTAAATTCTTTTGATCAGCTGTCAAATTTATGTTTGTAGTTTTCTTTACTTTTTAAAGAAAAAAGTAAAGTTCTTTTCAAAATGTCTTTAATTTCACTGTATTTTACAGTTGAATGAAAATATTTAAAAACAGTTTATAAAGTGTGTCCATAAATTATATTTAACTAAAAGACTCAATTGACAATTGAATTGAAACGTGCATGGGGTGCATAAGGCATTTTAGAAAACATATTAAATTTAGATAGGAATTACCAGGATTTAAATATTCATGGATTCAATATCCCCAAATCCCCAAAAGTTCGGCTATTTTTCGAAAACCCAACGTTACTTTAAGAAAAGGGAATAATTCGCACATTATTGTTTGTTTTGATTGAACAGTTATCAATACTTAGAATAACAGTTTCGGCTTAAGTGTTTTGTAATGCCGCCACCAAGGCGAATTCACACAAGGTGAACTCAGCAAAATCAGGGCGAAAAACTCGTACAGGCAATGTCAAAATCATATGGCATCATTAAAAAAAAACACAAATTATTTGCAGTAAAAAAACGTGAATAAAACAAATTTTTTTTTGCACAAAGCACAAGAACGCATCCTTTAGTTTTACTATTTGTTAACTAACTAACCGACGCGTAATATTTTTAAATCAAGAAGAAGCACATGGACAAACTTTTGGCATATTGTAAACAAAATTGCACGAGCAAAAAATAGTCAGCTGATCTGTCAAGTCCACCTTCTCTATGAATTCGCCTTGACCGCCATCCACACCCTAATAAAAAATAAACCGTTAAATTAATAAATGAATTTAAAAAAACTAAAAACTCTATTAAAGTGAAACTCCACTTTATTGATTTATTTCAAAGAAAATTAACTTAATGCCTATTTTAATATGAAAATAAAAGAAAGAGGTTTTAAGAAGATCGATAAATCTTAAATCAGCATACATACACGCTGTTGTGGTATAATAAACAGTTATAAAAATTGAGTTTATTTTATGGGGTTGACCTTTTATCATCATCAAAAAAAGATTCAACTCAGTTAAGGTACCTTTACACGGTAATACATATATTACGATATGTCAAAAAATGTTGTGGGATAATACAAAATCTCATCATGTAAAAGCATAATGTATTGGGTAGGAGAGAATACGGATGCAAAATTTGACAAGTGTTCGGTAAATGTTTATTTTCTAAACCATTTTAGAAACTTGTGTATTCTCATCACATCAGAGGTGTGAAAGATTGGCAGCACTTACAGCATCTAATGAAGGTGGCTACACTTAATGAAACAATACACAAACAATCAAAATAAAAGCAGATTTTTGCATGTTGTTTTTGTTAATATTGTTGAACCTTAACCATATGGCGTTACCCCAAAAGGGAAGAGGCAAGAAACAACCGATTTTGATTTTACCAACCTCATCCGTGTAAACATGAAAAATAGTTAGAACAGATTTTTATTCTCTTTTTTTAAACACGGAGAGAATTTCATAATATTTTGATTCTACAAAATCTAATTACTTTGTATTACCGTGTAAAGGTACCTTTAGATACCAAAGTAAACAGTAATGACTTGAGAAAATTTAATGAATTTTACCGTTATTTTCTAAAGCTAATTATATTTGACCCAGCAGGCAAAAATGTATTTAAGAAAACTTTTTCAAAAACAACAACAAGAATAAACAAAGAAATATTTGAAAAAAAAACCGTTTGATCATTAGTTACAGAATATGCCGCAATTTGGTTATTGTTAATTAACTTCTCCTTCCACTAATTATATAGTTTGTATAATGATTTATACATATTTTTTTTTAATTTTTATTTTTATTTATTTTCTAATCTAATGTTAAAAGAAAAGTTCTTTGAACTCTTTCTATTGTCTTTTACCAAAATTTATTTGAATTAATATCTACGAATTTATTTGTCTGTCTGTCGGTATGTATAGACCATAAGCGTAACATAAAAGTTGTTTATGGATATTTGTACAATAAATATATATCTACAACATACAAACAAACATACTTATATACATATACTTTACTTTTAACATTTGTGCCTGTATAAAGTAACAAAAAATAAATAGTTTGTTGATGGATTAAACTTTTAATAAAAATGAATGAACTAATAGCGGTTACAAACATACTTACATACGTACTAATTAACTTTTTTTTTATAGATAATAGAGGTTGTTTTTTTTGCGAAAAAAGTTAAAAAATACATAAACAATACTATAAAATACTTTTTTGTTCTTAATATCAAAAGGTTTTAGTAAAGTCAAAGATCTGGAAAAAATGTTAATAAAAACCGATACAGATGCGGGCAAACCATTAGATGTGACAACTTGTGTCATGTTCTTTTACTTTTAGAGAGATGCCAGATGTTTTCCGTTTAATTTAATTAAACATTTATGTTATTAACTCTTCCGCCCATAGCAGGCCGTTATCCGGAAAAAATCCCTAAAAATGTCTTAAGCTCCTAATGTAAATGTGGAGTAGAGTTCATTACATGATACAACTAATCAGGTAATCTCGTCCCTGCAACAACTACAAATTAGTTCCAAAGTGCCAAACAACAGCTCATAGAAAAAAAAAAACGCCGAGTAATAATTTTTGTTGTTTTATTTTCACAGGGAGAACATAATTTTAAAATTTTGGCACTAATCAGCTGGTCCGATGAGACTACCTGGTTCTTTGTATCATGGTTCTTTATAATTGGCCTTTAACGGCATATTTTTATACCATTCACATAAGTGATAAGGGTATATATAAGTTATTCCGTTTGTAATTTCTTTATTATCCATTTGGGACCCCATAAAGAATATATGTATATTAAGGATCCTTAGAGATAGGGAAGCCGATTTAGCGCTGTCCGTCTGTCCGTGTTATGGTTGAAATCAACTTTCTAAAGCCCCCGATATCGCATAGACCCGTAAGTGGTATCAAACTGTCAGAGATAGTCGCAAGAAAATCGGTATTGAAATTCAGCAAAATCGCCCGATAAATGACCGAGATATAAGTAAAAAACCAAGACTACCTCCTTTTTTTCAGTCTACAACAACAACAAAGAACATACTTTTGCATGTAATAATAAAAAAAAACAACAACAAAACATCAAAAAAAAAAACAGAATCAGTCATTTTTTTTTTTTTTTTGTTTTAACATATATTTTATTATTGAATCTTCGCTTAAGCGAACTAACAATAAGTATTCAAATCTTAAAACTAAATAATTAATACTAGTCCAGTCAGTACCAGACTAAAATTTAAGTTTTCACAATAAAGATGGCTAATTTCAAAAATTTCATCTAAGAGCAATAGTATCCCTTCTTTTTAGGCGGGTGTGCCCACTATGTTGCAGGATGCTTCGAGCGAGCGGATTTGGATGTGTTTCCAGCTTATTTAAATACTTGTCCACATAGTTTAGGATTTCGCTTTTTACTAGTGGAACTTCTAGATCCTTGTGGATGTTGCTGTTTTTAATATACCAAGGAGCACCAGTTATCATTCTCAGAATTTTGTTTTGACGACGTTGTATTTTTTCTATGTTGGAGGAGGAAGCAGTGCCCCATAGTTGTATACCGTAGCACCAAATTGGTTTTAAAATCGAGTTGTAGAGTAGAAGTTTACAATCCAGACGTAGCACAGAGTTTCTACCAATTAGCCAGTGGGTTTGAGCAGCTTTAAGTTTTATTTGAGTCAGCTTCGCATCAATGTGAGGCTTCCATGTGAGGCGGCGGTCTAGGTGAATACCAAGATATTTTGTCTCAGTTCGTTGAGGCACGATGTGGTTGTTAATAGTGATTGGGGAGCACGTTTCTTTACGTAAAGTAAAAGTTACGTGAGTACATTTTTGTTCATTTATCTTTATTCCCCATAACTTTGCCCATTTCTCAATTTGGGTTACGTGTTGTTGCAGTTGGTTCGAAGCCTCTTTAGGGTCTTTATGAATACTAAGGAAAGCAGTATCATCAGCAAATGTCGACGTGTGTGTAAAACTATTGGTTGGCATATCTGCTGTGTAGAGCAAGTACAGAACTGGACCTAGTATACTCCCTTGAGGTACACCAGCCCCTATTGGTTGAGAAGAACTTGTTTGGTTTCCCTCTTTGATCATAAATTGTCGACCGGTTATGTAATTTTTTAATAGGTTGAAAATATTAGCTGGAAGGTTTAGCTTTAGTTTGTTTAAAAGGCCTTCGTGCCATACTTTATCGAAAGCTTGAGAGACATCAATGAAGAGCGCGGAGCAGTACTTCTTTTCCTCAAAGGTTTTTCTTATAACCTGCACCAGTCTGTGAGTTTGTTCGATTGTGCTATGTTGACTTCTAAAGCCAAATTGGTGATCTGGAATGCAGTTGTTTTCATTCAGGATCGGAGTCAGCTTGTTCTTAAGCAATTTTTCGAATAATTTTGACATTGTGGGTAACAAACTTATAGGCCTATAAGACTCTACTTTCGAAGGATCTTTGCCAGGCTTAGGAATCATCTTTACTAAGGCCACTTTCCATATAGGCGGGAAATGTTCAAGCCGAATTATCGCGTTAAAAATAAAAAGAATTATCCTTTTAGCCGTGAAAGGTAGCTCAAGGAGCATTTTGTTGCTGATTTTATCAACGCCAGGAGCTTTTTTACTATTTAGGTTAGCGATAGCCTCTACAACATCTGTAAATCGGAAACGTATTTCTAAAGGACGTCTGGCAACAACAGGCGGTAATTCCCTTACGTCTGTGCATGTATTAGGGGTGAACACGTTTTTTAAATGATTTGCAAACAGATCGCATTTTTCTTCGTCATTTCTGGCCCAGGATCCTCTCAGATTACGCAGTGGTGGTTTTGCAATAACAGGTCTTTTAAGACGCTTGGCTGATCGCCATAGGGAATAATTTGTCTGAGCAGTCGCGTCTAGACCTTCCAGGTACTCTTTCAGTGATGCTATTCTGTGAACCTCCAGCAAGCTTTTTAGTTGGGTTGTACATTCTTTCAGCTTAGCTTTAAGTTGGGGTGATCTATGCTTTTGCCAATCTCTTCGGGCTCTCCTTTTTTCAAATAAAAGCTTTCTCACATCGTCAGAAAAAATTTTGTTGTACCTAGCCTGACGGTAGGTAGAAGACGCATGTTCAACGGCTTTTTGAATGTTTTCATTTAGGACGCTCAGACAATCATCGATGTCTCCGGGAGTTTTTAGCGGTTGGTTCTCCGAGCAGTGGGCGCTAATGTATTTTTTATATTTCAACCAATTTATCCTTTTAGATAAGAAAAAATCACTAGTTGCTATTTGATGAGGACTGCAAATAGTGATTATTGTGGGTGAGTGGTCAGACGATAAATCCAAGGAGGCTTGAGCCTCAAAAAGCTCCGAGGAGATACCTTTTGCTACGCCAAAATCGATTACGTCTGGAATTTTATTGTGGTCCGTTGGCCAGTAGGTTGGTTGTCCAGTTGAAATAACATAAAGTCCCATTTCAGACACGGCATCATACAACACACGACCTCTGGGACTAATTAGTCGGGAGCCCCAGTACGTGTGCTTGGCGTTATAGTCTCCAGCAGCTATGAAGCGGGGACCTAGAGATTTGTAAAAACTGTTGTACTGATCCTTCGTTATGGAGAATCTCGGTGGACAATAAACTGATGAAATAAGTAAGTTATTGAAAAACTCATTAATGCAGACGTTTGTTGCTTGCATATAACATTCAGATAGGCCACCCAACCATATCAGTCATGTTGATATTATTTAACCACACCCAAAACGAAAATTTTATTAGTATTAGTATTCATACATTTAACAGGGTTGCCATACAAAGCTTAATTTAAACATTTTTAAAATCGCTCCTACGGCTTCTAGGGTTCTCCTACAAAGGTAAAATGTAAGACCGATCAGAACGATTTTTTCCATCCAAACATTTTTGTGGAATTATACTTACCCTCTATCTGCAGCCCCTAACATGGTTGCCACACAAAATTTTTTAAAAAAAAGGTAAAAACCACTACAACTTCCGCGGAGTCGCCCCTAGAGGAAAAAAATGTATTACAGACCCCCATTAGTTTTTCCTCCCCAACGTATTCCTAGAGTATACTTACCCCTATCCCCACGCCCTAAGGGGGTTGCCATACAAAATTTACAAAAATGATGTAAAAGTGCCCACAACTTCTTCAGAGTTGGCCTTAAAGCAATAAAGTGTACGACCGACCCCTATTAGTTTCTTCTCCCAAACATATTCCTAAAACATACTTACCCCCTATCTCCCCGCCCTAAGGGGGTTGCCATACAAAATTTACAAAAATGATATGAAAATGCCCACAACTTTCTCAGAGTTGGCCTTAGAGCAATAAAGTTTACGACCGACTCCTATTAGTTTCTTCTCCCAAACATATTCCTAGAACATACTTACCCCCTATCTCCACGACCTAAGGGGGTTGCCATACAAAATTTACAAAAATGATATGAAAATGCCCACAACTTCCTCAGAGTTGGCCTTAGAGCAATAAAGTTTACGACCGACTCCTATTAGTTTCTTCTCCCAAACATATTCCTAGAACATACTTACCCCCTATTTCCACGCCCAAAGGGGGTTGCCATACAAAATTTACAAAAATGATATGAAAATGCCCACAACTTTCTCAGAGTTGGCCTTAGAGCAATAAAGTGTACGACCGACTCTTATTAGTTTCTTCTCCCAAACATATTCCTAGAACATACTTACCTCCTATCTCCACGCCCTAAGGGGGTTGCCATACAAAATTTACAAAAATGATACGAAAATGCCCACAACTTTCTCAGAGTTGGCCTTAGAGCAATAAAGTGTACGACCGACTCTTATTAGTTTCTTCTCCCAAACATATTCCTAGAACATACTTACCCCCTATCTCCACCCTCTAAGTGGGTTGCCATACAAAATTTGTAAAAATTAGGATAAGAACTAATACAATTTCCCCGTAGTCATCCGTGAAGCGTTTAAAATGACACCGACCCCTATTTAAAAATTAGAAATATTTCATAAGTAAAAAAATGGATAAAAATAAAAAAAAGTTTGGGATTTCGAAAGGTCAATGTGAAGGGTATATAAAATTCGGCACAGCCGAATGTAGCGCTCTTACTTGTTTTAACTTTGCTTTTTTGTGTGGAAACAAAAAAAAAAAACAAATCAAAAAATTAATCATGTTCACAAAAAAAAAAAAACAAATCACTAATCAATTTGAACTGTGAATTCTTAATTTGGTTTTTAATTTCCTAAAACTTTTTAAATTTGCAAAAATTAAAAAAAAACTTTACTGCCAACTGCCCCTAAATGTTTAAACCCAGCAGTGTGCTTGTAAATACAAAACTATTTGAGTAAAACAACCGATTGTTTTTAATATTCAACGCACGTTGCATTAGCTGACATCATCTTGTCAAAAAAAAAAAACATCCTGTGGAAGAGATATTTTTAGAAATTTTAAAACAATGTATTGAACCATGCTTTATCCTGACCTTTATTATTTTTCAATACAATTTAAATGCAGCTGAATACTTTTAAAAGTCCTACCTTTACTATCAATACGTTAAGACATACATATAAATGCAAAATAATTAAACATTCTACCGCAAGTTGATACGAGTACAGGGTATCCCAAAATAGGTTTTAAACAATTTTAACGATTATTTTGTAAGTTTGCAACTATAGTTAATTTAATACCAGTTTTGAGTTTAGAATGAATACATTTTAGGTCAAGGTTTTACTTAAGCCCGGTACAGAGAAACGTGATAGTTCAAATGAGAAGAATTATACACAGAAAAAATTAAGTAGTAAAAAACAAACAGTCAGGTCTATTAACATCTTGCTGATCTAAACATCAGGATTTTAAGGAAAAGCGCAGAAGACCAAGCCGCCTGGGGAGCAATCTTATCTCGACTAAATGCCCAACCAGGCTGTAAAAATCACTCAAAAATAAAAAGAAGCAACAATATCTCATTATTGTATCTTAAAAAATGAGCCAGAATTAAGTAACAAACAAATGTATGAAATTTTTTTTAAATTTTTTAGTTTTGCATATACAACCTTGTAAAATTTAGCAAGCGATATGTATTTAAAAATTTATTTTAAGCATCTTACTTTGCCTGCATATAAGCTAAGCAACCGAAGTTCTACAAAAACCAGTTAAAAATTTTCTTTTGATGTTTTACTATACCCTTCACATAAGTGATAAGGGTTTAAGTTTGTCATTCCGTTTGCAATTTCATTATTATTCATCTGCGAGCCCCTTTAGTAAATATTTTCTTGGTCCTAATAGATAGGGAAATCGACTTATCGATGTCCGTCTGCCCGTCTGTCCGTGTTATGATTGAATTCAACTTTTTAAAGTCCCCGGATGTCACAAAGACTTAAGTAGTATCAAACTATCAGAAATATTTGCGAGCAAATCGCAACTAAAATCCAGTAAAATCGCCCGATAACTCACCGAGATATAAGTCAAAAACCAGGACAAAATCTGTTTATTTCTTTAAAATTTGTACATTAAAAGCTCTACAACTGCCTCGGAGTTGCCCCGTTCAACGTGCAGACGTTAAGGGTTTTACGTGAAACCTGCCATGCTGGCAATAACTCACGGTGCTCTCAACACTTGGTGGAAACAACGCGTCTACCAGCGCCCCCAGAATGGCTCACCCTGCCACCCAGGTACCAATTCTCTGTCATGACTCTGTGTAGCCACAACAGACCCCTTGGTGAGGAGTTGGGCTATCTAAACCCGAATTGCGTTTCTAGTTTTTAACGTTCAGGACGGACCCCAGCATATCAACTTTCGTTCTCAGTTGCCCCGCTTGGGGATAACCACAGCCACCACGTGAACTCCCGAGGGAGACCTCACCATTAATCAGTTCATGCACTGGTAAGCACATGGGGCCAACTGATTTCCGTGGTACCAGATAGAACTCTGGTTAGCCTCGGAAATTTACTTCCGTATAATTCCTACCAATTTCTATTTAACACAGATAAGGTATTGGTACCCTTAGAACCCTGTATTGCTGTGCCACTTAATGGCGATGTACATGACACAGCGACAACAATATTCAATGTGCAATGTAAGACCGACTCCCATTAGTTTTTCCCCAAGAACATTTTTGTGGAACATACTAACAACCTATTTCCGCACCCTAACAGGGTTGCCATATAAAAATTATTTTTTTTATTTCTTTTCAAATCGCTCTTACAGCGTCCAGGGTGCGACCCCAATTATTTTTATCTCCAAAACATTTTTGTTGAACATATTTACCCCCTATCTCCAGTCCCTAACATGGCTGTCATACAAAATTTTTAAAATAAAGGGTAAAACTCCTACAACTTTCCCGAAATCGTTCCTACAGGAATAAAATGTACCACAGACCCCCATTAGTTTTCCCTCTCAAACATATTCCTTAAACATACTTACCCCTTATTACCATTACCTAAGTGGATTGCCATACAAAACTTACAAAAATTATGTAAAAACGACATAAACTTCCACAAAATCGGCCTTAGAGAAAAAAGTGTACGTTAAGTGTAAGAATAGTTTCCCCTCCCAAATATATTCCTAGAACATACTTATCCGTTATCACCACGCCCTAGGGGGGTTGCCATACAAAATTGAAAAAAATAGGGTAAAAACCCCTACAACTTCCCCGGAGTCGTCACTAGAGGAAAAAAGTGTATCACAGACCCCTATTAGTATCCCCTCCTTAAAATATTCCTAGAATATACTTACCCTTTATCTCTATCAACTAAGGGGGTTGCCATACAAGGTTTGGTAAAACTGTAATTAATTCCCCCATACAACGACCAGGGTGCCCGTGAACAGGTCAAATGTAGGACTGGTCCCCACTCATTTTTCCTTGCAAACATCTTCCTATAACAAACTTACTCCCTATCACCATCCCCTAAGAGGGGTGCCATACAAAATTTGAGAAAATTGGGGTAAAAAACCCTACAGCTTCCCTAGTCCCCCTAAAAGGGTTCAAATATGACACTGACCCCTATTTAAAAATTGGAAATATTTCATAAATAAAAAAATTGATAAAAATAAGAAAAAGTTCGGGGTCTCGAAAGGCCAATGCGAAGGGTAGCGAAGATTCGGCACAGCCATATATAGCACTCTTACTTGTTTTTATACAATTTGTCACAAACAATTTCTTTTTAACTTTGAATTTGATAATAATTAAGCTGTTTTTTTTTAATTTTCTCGTGCATTTTAGCTTTTTTCGTAATTGTTAAAAAGCCAAAGTAACATACTGCAAAAAGTTTCTTATCATAATCATATCCAGCATGACTACAAATTAGCTGGTTTGGAAATAAGGAGTTTGTCCTTTACACTTTAAAAGACAACATAATTATTGAAAGAATATGGAAAATCCTACTTCATTTCATCACTTCGTATGAGAAGGTATTTCTTATTTCATATTTTGACGTTAGTGGCTTTTGGGGGCGGGAACAGTAAGAATTTTAACTTAATTTAATTGTGCTTTTGATTTGTTTTTAAATTTTCTTCTTACTTATACATGATTTTCACATATAAATAATCTTTTTCTTAAAATCTTTTAAATATTGTTATTGAGCTCCGTATGAAAATTTAATAACAAAAAAAATGAAAAAAATAAATAATTACAGTTTCTGGGCATTTTTATCACCACCATCATCATTCACAATGGTCATTATTTAATTGTAGATTCTTTAAGAAATTTTTCATTAGCCGGGTACATGTCGTTTGTGCTTCTATGAAGTTGCAGCGATTGTTGGGAAGTTTATAACAAAGAAGACAAAAGGTTTGTAAAAATTGATGGTCATGTTTTACACAAATAAGCTTACACCCAGACATATTTTTTTGTTACATTTATCATTATAAAAAATAATTTTACAAAGCTTTTTAAATCTACAGTATCCAACGAATAGTTTCAAATTAAATGTCAGGGATGGATCATTTTTCTACATTCCTCCACCTGGTTGGTTGGTTTTCCTGGCAGTTCGCTGCACGCAAACTGTCAAGTAGAGTCTGAGTGACCCCGATTTGACAACACCACACCATTCGATAGGTCCCCTTAAACCATGGTCCAAGGGAAAATGGGGTACTAGACCCACCCTCTCGACAGGTCGTTCAGCCCAATCGCAGATACATCCCCTAGGCTATTCAGTACATGATGGCCCAGGAATTTGTGCCTCTTTACAGCCAGAGCAGAGCATTCGCAGAGAAGATTGAAAACTGATTCCTCTTTTTCCCTATTCTTGCAGCTGCGACAGTGATCATTGAAGGTGAGGCCGAGTCGTTCTACATGCCTTTCCAGCACTAAAGACCCGTTAGCACCGCCAGCAACTTCGAAATTTCCACGCGATTCCGGTTCATAAGTTGCGTAGTACGTCCGACATCGAAAGAGGGCCACGTTTGCCTCGCGACCCTACACGCATTTACGTCCAGCTCCTCTGAGAAGAAACCGGATCACACTCCACAGTCCAACTTAGAGCCGTCCGTAAAGATCCTAATGTCATAAGCTTTCCCAATGTTACTCTTACACCATTCACTCCTGGAGGGAATTATAACTTCAAAAACCCTGTCAAAGTCCGTGTAGGGAGTAATATAGTCAGAAGGTTGGTCCACGAACGGGGGCAGCCCCTCAGAATTTTCGCATACCCATATGGCCTCGATTTCTAACATCCGGTCGATCTTAGCCTTACTGCACTACAAGCAGATATGGCCCTAATGTGAAGATCGATGGGAGCGAGATGCGAAATAGTATTCAATGCTTTAGAAAGACTAGTTTGCAGTGCGCCGGTAATTCAATGCAAGCGGATTTCTGGATTTTATACAACTGGTCCACTACGTATCTACGCTCCGTAGCAGTCCACCAAACCAGAGATCCATAAGTGAGTATCGGTCATATCATGGCCGTGTACATTCACCTAACAATTCTGGAACTAAGTCCCCATCCCGCTCCAAACATCTTCCGGCACGTGTAGTAGGCTACCGTAGCCCTCTCGGCCCTATGCTGGATGTTCAGCTTTCATGACAATTTCCGCACTTTCCGATAGTGGGATCTCGCAGTCCCTTAACCACGGGAGTCTGAAGCTTGGAAACTTGGTCTTCCTTGTGAACAGTACCAGTTCCGTCTTGCCTGTGTTTACTCCTAGACCGCTATCTGCGGCCCAGTTGCTGAGTAATCTTAAGGCATTGGACATGATATCACTAATCATTCCACCACCTACTAGTGCCGCAAAGGACAAGGAAACATCAACGCAGAAATGTTTGACCTTGACGAGCTAAAGAAATTCATCAGTAGCGTACCGTACGTTTAATTAGAAAAACGTGACAGTTGAAAGATTAACGAAAATGAGGTCAGAACTAGGGGCATTCTGAAACTTGTGAAGCAAAAATTAAAAGAGAATATGAGTGTGTGGAAGGGTCATTTAAACCTACGAACACACCTCCATCAGATAGTAGTTGCAGAAGACAGCGGAAACAGGGCATACAGGGAGGACATCGAAACGATGAAGCATTTTCTGTGTTACTGCCCGGCTTTTGCCTTAGGTGTGTTTTACGTGACTTGAGACCTTAAATGCCTTCTCCTTTTAATCTAACCTTACCTAATCTCACTTAGCCAGCTTAAGATGTCCCCATACTGAAGACCTAAACACAAAAATGTCGTTCTTAAAACAATAAAGTATGGACCTCAGATCTCAGTCAGGCCCCAACAAAAAAACCGGTCGCAGAAAACCAATCGACCAAACTACTAAAAGCGAGGAGCATAGAGAGCGCTAAACAACCGAGAAACTGCCAGCCAAATTGATGAAGGAATAATCCTTACTTCCAAAACGACAACCTATCGTAATCAAAGAACAGAAGAGGAATCACTTTGCTTAACATGATCAATAAAGTTGTCGCAGCAACAATCAACAAGCGAATATTTGATGCATTGTTGTCAACGTTACGCATCATTGTCGAGGGGTCAGTCAAACGGCGAACACCTCTGTACCAGTATTTTATAGGCTTTGAGAAAGCCATTGACACACTTAGTCATACCGCAGTTTGAAGCCCATTAATATCCGACCGAAAATGGAATACAACTCTTATGTATGGGTGGTGCCCCAAAGTCTATTTTGGGGCTACTTGACCGCGTACAGGAACGAGCGAAGATACTCATCGGTGACGTTGTGGTATCTAACCGTCTTGATTTACTCGAACACCGTCGTGATGTGGGGTGTGTTTCGCTCCTCTATCGATACTATAATGGAATGTGCTCTGAGGAAATCAGGGAGCTTGTTCCCGAATCCTGGAACTTTTTGCGTGATACGCATTTTTCTAGAAGAGCACACCCATACGTGGTCGACTGGCCAGTGAATCGCAACCACTTATTACAGGGAGAATTCCTTCTTCAGTCGCATAGTTCGTATGTGGAATAAACTTCCTAAAGATGTCTTTCCTCTCGCAGTAAATATCGAGAAATTTAAATCAAATATCCACAGACACTACTACCTTTATCCTACTTCCCATAACCTATTTTCCTGATACCAACACAATGCAATACATCTATAGGGGTCATTCCCTGAGTGCTGGTTATTATTAAAAAAAAAGTGAAAGGGAGCATTGAGGTATCACTTGCGAGCTCATCACAAACAGCAGTTTAGCGAAAAAACTCCTGTTGAAACAGGCGTGCGTCAAGGGTGTGTTATAATGAAGTAATCATTTCAAAATAATATGGAATTGTGGGTACTGCAGGGTACTCTCGGGGTTCTATATTACGCAGACGAACTCTGCTTGCTGGTGCACCAAGTGACAAGGGTTGCTGCACTCACTTGATTGCGCATTAATGTACCGAAATTAAAAACAACTAAGAGCGCTATATTCGGCTGTTCCTAGTCTTATATACCCTTCACATAGGCCTTTCGAAATCCCAAATTTTTTTAATTTTTATCCATTTTTTTACTTGTGAAATACAAATTTTCAATCTTTATATAGGGATCGGTGTCATTTTTTACGCTCCACGGGTGACTACGGGGAAGTTGTATTGGTTTTTATCCTAATTTTTCCAAATTTTGTATGAAAACCTTCTTAGAGGGTGGAGATAGGGGATAAGAATATTCTAGGAATATGTTTGGGAGGGGAATTAATGGGGGTCGGTGGTATACTTCATTGGTCGAAGGCCGACTCTGAAGATGTTGTGGGCATTTTCATACTATTTTTGCAAATTTTGTATGGCAACCTCCTTAGGGCGTGGAGATATGGGGTAAATATTTTCTAGGAACATGTTTGGGAGGGCAAACTAATGGGGGTCAGTCGTACACTTTATTGCTCTAAGGCCGGGTCTAAAGAAGTTGTGGGCATTTTTACAACATTTTTGTAAATTTTGTATGGCAACCCCCTTAGGGCGTGGAGATATGGGGTAAGTATACTCTAGAAATACGTTTGGGAGGAAAAATTAATGGGGGTCTGTGATACATTTCATTCCTCTAGGGGCGACTCCGGGGAAGTTGTAGCGGTTTTTACCTTATTTTTTGAAATTTTGTATGGCAACCTTGTTATATGCATGAATACTAATACTAATAAAATTTTTGGGTGTGGTTCAATAATATCAACATGACTGATTCATTTTTTTTTTTTTTTGTTGTTTTTTTATTATTACATACATAAGTATGTTCTTTTGGACTAAAAAAAGGAGGTAGTCTTGGTTTTTTGCTTATATCTCGGTCATATATCGGGCGATTTTGCTGAATTTCAATACCGATTTTCTCACGACTATTTCTGACAGTTTGATATCACGTACGGGTCTATGCGACATCGGGGGGCTTCAGAAAATTGATTTCAACAATAACACGGACAGACGGACATTGATAAATCGGCTTCCCTATCTATAAGGATCCAAAATATATATACTTTATGGGGTCCCAAATGGATAATAAAGAAATTACAAACGGAATGACAAACTTATATATACCCTTATCACTTATTTGAAGGGCATAATAACGCTCATAAACGGTAAAAGCATCCCAATAAAACAGTAAACTCCTTCCGCTACAAATATCAGTTCGGGCAATGATATTTACTTTAGCATCAACCAGGTCATGCGGCGTTTAGAATGCTCGATAATATCAAAAGATCGCAGCACAGCTCTGGAAAAACAAAGTTAAAAATATGCAACGCTAGTGTCAAGTCGGGCATTCTGTATTTTACAAAAACATAGATCGCAGCTGCAAAAAAATTTAGTCCTTATAAGTCTTTATCAAAAAATACGAGTTAGGTCCTTTTTATATTTAGGAAACGATATGTACATATTTTCATATGTAATTACATATATTCACATACGATCTCTTACCAAGCAAAGAATAATATTTCCTACGTTATTTTGTAAATAATTCAAACTAATTTGCAAATTCCACAATTGTTCTGTGACCTTTTGTATGTCGTGTAAAATTAAATTAGAGTTAATACTGTTATTGTTAACTTAAAATAGAAAAAGAAGAAGATAAACCCATTGAATTGCTTAAAAAAATCATAGTAAATTTCAACGTTGGAATCGTTTTGGTTTTACAAATCAAAGTTCAAGTACCACTCTATGATTTCTCTGATAAAAACAATTGCAGACAATAAGAAAAAAGGAAAGAAAATCATGCACTTTTGTGTTGAAGCATGTTGAAGTATGTTCTAACATACTCCATCTGTAATATATTGTATCTATGTATGTGTGGATGTATTGCTGCCAAAATTTTAACTGGTGACTACTGAACATTAGGTATTCGATTCTATTCGAAAACATTGTTTTTTCAGAAGTGGATTAAATTGAAGAAACATTAGGATTCAGTTCTGAGGTAAACTTAATTTATATATACACAGAGAGAAAGAAATGAGTTCTAAAATCATACACGGCTGATGTAAAATTGGGAACGAATTGTTCTCAGTTTTTCAAAAACATTCGATCGCAGACATCTATTATATAAAGAAGGGTGTTATGTTTGTATTTTATAGCTGGCCACACCAGTGGGTCGGTTTTTTTGAAATTTTTACAGGGAGTTACTTCAAGTCTGGAAGGAACAATATGCTACTTTTTGTTTGGAAATTATTGCTGCCACGCCCACACTACGCCCATTTGTGTGGGAAGGTCAGGTTATGAATTGCCTAGCAAAATTAACCAGAGCCCTTAAAAGAGATTCAAAGGGGACGAAAAGGGAAAAATCTGTAACCTACTACCTTCTGAAGTATATAAGATACACAGAACGAAAAACCGCTTTCTAAAATCAAGAATTTTATTCTTGATTTTATCCAAAATCTTTCTTGAAATTTTTAAGTACGATCCATACTTACAATTTCTTAAATCAAGCCTAACTATTCGGATTGCTTCAACAAATCAAGCAGAAAAAAGCTTGTTGTTTTAATATATTATTTTACATTTAAAAACAAAGTGTCTCGGTGGCCTAGAGGTAGCGCGCTTGTGCTGCAGTGCAGAAATCCCTGGTTCGAATCTCAGCTTCGGTAAGTACAAAAAATGAAATTTTTAAATTGTAAATTTTAAGTGTCTATAAAATAAAAATAATATATAAAATTCTTCTTCTTTAATAAAGCTCCAAAAGTCAAAAAATGACATTTCATTTTCGAATTAATCCCGTTTACGGCTTAAATCAATCTTTTTTTGGCTTAATTGTGGCTTAAAGTAAGAAATTCGTACTTGAAAAATTTAACTTGGAATTAGAAATTTCGTACTTGATTTAAGAAAAACCGTACTCACCGTACTTTTGATACCGCTATGGCTTGATTTAAGTAAAGTTTTCTTAGATAATTTTTTGTGTGTAGAAACATAATTTAAAAAGTTAAGCGTTTTCCTTAAGAAATAAACAAACAGGTATCTGGTGTTTTGTTTTAATTTTTGGCCGAAAGGGGGAAAAAAGGGCTAAAATTATATTTTAGTACTTTTTGGTACTTTTAGTTACTTTTAAACTAATAAAGAAAGAAACATTATTCAAATTGCGTTCGATAGGTCTAAAAAAAACATGATTACATTTTTCGTACCTTTTTTCAATTTTGGACCCAAAGTGGGAAAAAGGGTTGAAAATATATTTTGATTTTTTTGGTGTTTTTTGTAACTTTTAAACCAGTAAGGATAGGAACAAATTGGGTGTGACAGGCCTAAATAATATTAGTACGTTTTTGGGTACTTTTTTTAATTATTAGACTTTAAGGGGGAAAAGGGTTAAAACTATATTTTAGTACTTTTTGTAACTTTGAAACCAATTAAAATAGAGAAACATAATTTAAATTGCATTCGTCATGTTACCAAAATATGTTAATATGTTTTTGGTACATTTTTTCAATTTTGACGCTAAGGGGTACTAAAGGGCTAAAATTATATTTTGGTACTTTTTAGAAGTTTGTAAAAGAATTTTTGCTAACTAAAGCTTTTTGAATATCTCCAAAGCTATAAACCTGGTAAATTCCCAAATATTATTTATATGTTAATCAAAAAGTAGGGCTGACTTTTAATTTATTGCAGCTTGCGTGGGGAAGCCACTATGATTGGGGTAGCGAAGCACACCGGGGCTTAGCAAATGTTGTCAAATCAGAACCAAAAAAGAAAAAAAAAAGAACGGCTCTTGTAGAAAATAGATAAAGTGTTGCCAAAACAATAACAGCTGTTTGCGAAATAAGCTCAAAGCGTTTTCAAAAAAAACAGTTGTTACGAAAATAAGAACCAGAAGTTTCTAAAAAGTTGACACCATCCGTAGTCAAATAAAGAAATCATGTGCTTAGCTCACTTGTAACCACGGCTGGTGTCGATTTCGGTGGTTTTTAAACAAATTTTACCTTTTGGGCATATTAGAAAGCTATAGCTATTAAATTTAATCAAAAATTCTGTCGTAGGTAGCTGCCATCATTTAGGTAACAGTTACTTGTTTATAAGAGGTGGTGTTTGGTACTAAGAAAGACAGTAACAACCCCTTAAGGTTTAATTATATGTGACTTACCATAACGCCATAACCATAACCGTTTTCATTAAAACCAAAACTCAATTGGTTTTTATGGTTATGGTTTGGCGTAATGGTAAGTCACATAAGTATAATCGAATATAGTGTTGCCCATAGGTTTGGTTCGAACAGCTGTTTACTGTGGTATGGTTAAGTCACGTATAAATGAACATTTAGGCCTTATTTTAGGGAGGTGGTGGCTACGGTGATGCTGCTTAATTTTTAATCGATTTTGTCGCGTTTAATCTTTTATTGCTAAAATAGGGGTTTTACTGAAAAGTGACCCGCTTTTACGAAAGGCCTTGCTTTTAAGAAAGATCGATAAAATCAATGAGTTATTTGGTTGGTAAAATGGTTTGCTACAAGGAAGCTGTCAAATCGAGTCCAGGTCAGGTCATTTTGCCAAGAGTACACAAATCATTACATATGTTTATTCTAGGATCAAGTTTACGACAGGGATTAAAATTCATATACCCATCCCGCACCGTGACCGCGCAATTAAAATAGCTGCTGTTGACGGCTTTAAGTATCTCATGTGTAATACTAAATTGCCCAAGAAACTGTGCCTCTTAACAGTTAAGGCAGGACATTTACAAAAAAGGTGGATAATGGATTCCCTCCAGGAAGGAGACTGTAAAAGTTTAATTAGTCAACTACTAATGAGAATGGTGTCTGTCTACTCAGCATGCACGCGAGGGGCTTGTGGGTAACGAGTTCGTTTAAAAAATGTTAAGATATTTGCAAAACTAAAGAATTTTATCAAAATTAAGCAGCTACGCAGTACAATAAATAGTTTAAGTTTTAAAGAAATGTGATAGAATTAACGAAATCAGTTTCCTAGAGGATGATCACTAATCAAAGTCTACACGTGCTCAAATCGGGTACCAACGAAAATATAATCAATTAAACCTACAAGCACACTGCAGCGATTGTGGTGCATATATGGATATTCATATCATATGGGCATTTCCATGTCATCGTACGTGACATTTGTACGCCTACAAAGTGGTGTAGATTTTGCAAAAAGAGTGGTAACTGAAAAATTGTTTCGTCAATATGTTACATTTAGAGGGTACTATAATCTAAAAAAAAAATCATGACTTTGAAAACCTTGCCGGCCAAAATATCGGGCGAAAAAGGCGCATATCGTACGTGACGTCGAGGTGCATGCACATATATACAAAAATCTGCGAATTGTAAAAGTTTTTCTCCTTTCTTTAAGTTCTTACACCAAGCCAAATATTTTTCCTTGATAGTCCATAATTTTTAAATACAAAAAGATTTTTAGATGATTTTGTTACGAACAAATCTTAATATCGTTCGTGACATATCGTATGTGACAGATTTTTCTCTTATAGTATTTGTCTGAAAAAAAAATAGGTTTTTTTTAATGTATGTATACATAACATATTTAAAAAGAATAAAAAAATGTTTATTCGGTGATAATAGCAATAAAAACAATAAAAGGCTATTTTCATTTCTTACTATACAGTATGTACTTGGGCGCTGGCACTTAATTATTCAATTTTAATTTTTTCTCTTACTGAATACGCAGTTCGAGACACATTTATATACTGACTATCATGATAAGTAAACGAATGAAGTTTTCTTATTTTTGGGATGGGCTGGACATTTTGACATTTTTCATGGAGATGAGCAGAAAACCCTTCAATCTCTTCGGTAGCAACATAAAACAAATTAATTCCTTCCACATATTTATGAGCACATTCATAAAATGAGAAAGCATCTGGCAAGATCAATTTATTTGCTTTTACAATTTGCCAGACCTTTCTTTTAACAGTACCACCTACTCCATCAACTGCACCTTTACCATGTGATGTGGCAAAGAAGTTCCATTCTAACTGTTGGCAGCTAAATTTGTTTACAAAAGAGGGAATACTTTTTAAAATGAATTTGTTTTTGAATTAAGCGCTACTCCAATCAGAAAACATGTATATAGACGATATATCTTCATATTGTTCGCTTATTTCGAGCATAGTTTTTGTAATAAAATAGTAAACATCAAACTTATTGTGTGTTAATTTGTCATTAATTAATTTTTTTTTGATTTTTTTGGCTGCATCTGCGAACTTTTTTCGATAGATATGTTGTCTTTCAGCCTCCTTTTTCCGGTATTTCTTTATTTGTTCTTTGTTTTTCTTCAAGTCTTTCCTCCATTTCTTTGTAGTCTCATAGCTATTTTTACCCATCTTAATAAAATATTTATAATTATAAAGAAATTTGAAAGTATTAAATTGAATTGTGTTACTTACAATATCGTATGCTACAAACTTTGAAAGACTATAAAATTTTTATTGCATCAAATTTAAAAAAAAAATCGATCAATATTTGTTTGCGAGATTTATCTTGCTTTGAACTTTTATTTTTAAATACTTGCGACCGATCGAATTTAAATGATGACGACAAATAACGTTTTTGCATTACGTACGTGACATTGGAATATCATTCAAAGCAATCAATAAAAAATACCGCTATTCGAACTCTAAATTTTTAATTCCATAATGGAACTTAGCCACTGATGTTGTAACATTATTTTTAAAGTATAATTGGAATATTACAATTACCTAAATTTAGCCACTAGTTAAGACAAAATAGTTAATTTCAATTTCTGGAAATTGATCAAAGAGATTACCAGTTTAATCTGCTATTTTTGCCCTTTTAAAATTTTAATTAGCTATAAATACTTTTACATAATAAAATTTAAGTGTTTTATTGCTCTTTGGTATATTTAAAAAAAAGTTGCGATGACTTTTATTTTTCCAGCCGTGGTTGACATATTCATGGAAATGCCCATATGTGACTAACTTGACAGGTATAAAAAGACGAAATGCAAAGCACTCGCATTACCAAAGTTCTGTAAACTGTTTGAGTTTTTTTAAATATCTTTTTTCATATTTATTTTTCCATTGCAAGGAGCACACAAAAAATCGATTACCGGCTTAGGATGTTAAAAAAAACTTTTTTGTTGATGGTTGTTTTGATTTAAAAATCAAAAATTTGCGATAAAATTCGAAGCGAACACAGGCGCTTTCTATCCAAAACACGATTATACAGTCCGAACCAATGTTAGCCAAGACTGTTTTCGGGGACCGAACACTAATCGGGTTTTATATGTACACAACACGAGTATCAAAAAAAAAAGGAACGTAACAAAGAGAGAAAAACAAAAGAAAAGCAGCAACAACAACACAGGTTGTTATTGCATTCCTATTGCTAATATAAACATATCGCACACTTAATCAAAAACAGTCACAACTAAAAATTATTATTTTTTATGAGAGCTTTCTTCTCTGATTTAAAAACATGGTTCTAATTAAATATCAAATTTAAAATAACCGCCATAGAATGAAGTTTACTGAGTGCAGACAAAATTTCCTTTTTTAAATATGATTTAAAATGTAACAGGTTTAAGAAACAACAACTGATTTTTATGAATTTTAAGATAAGTCTATTTTTAATTTAGTGTGCGATATGTACACTGTAAAAATTACTACAGTACCCGTCGTGTAAGTTATTTAGAAAGTGTTACGTAAAGTTGTTTTTTTTAATGAAAAAAAACATTAAATTTTTTTATAATATTTGTTTTTAACTGGATTAAAGAGTTATTCAAAGCTTCAACTGCACGAAAATACTGATTTCCAGTTGCAGTTAATTTTGCCAGTTATTTTTTAGTAATATAAAATTTTGACAGAAAATCCAGTTAATTTTGAACGAATATGTAAGTTAAGATTTTGATGTCTGAGTTTATATAAAATATTTTGTTAATTTTAATGAATATCTTGTTAGAGGGGTTTTTAATGAATGTCCAGTTATTTTAAGTAGCATTCCCAGTTGATATTACATAAATAACTTTTTTGAGTGTACTAATGCTTGTAGTTACCACATGTGCATTAAGCTTACTAAAAACTAACGAAGCAGCCAGCCATCTTTAGAAACATTAAAAGAAGAAATGTTCATCAAAGGAGCAGATCATTTTTATATTTTTCATTAAATCTTTAGAAACATTAAAAGAAGAAATGTTCATCAAAGGAGCAGATCATTTTTATATTTTTCATTAAATTCCTTATACTTTTTATAGTCCAAAAGACATGCCAGTTAAACAAACGGTGGGATACATTAAAAAATATTACATGAACGGATGGATGTGTGAATGAATAGTAGTGGATGGAAACACGAATGCAGATACATAGATGAACGGATAAAACGATGGAAGAAGAGAAGAAGTTACTGTTTATACAAGAAACAGATTCGCAACAATAATAAATTTGAGTCCTCTTCGTTTTTTTCCTCGCATTAAAAAAAAGATTCTATAAGCCAAAGGCTAAAATAAAAATGTACCTTAAAAGATTGGCAACAAAAAGTTTATTTTTAGATCCAAATACAAAAAAATTGACATAATAAAAAGGAACAAAAATGAAGAATAAAGTGAAGATGTCTGCAAGACAAGAAAGAATTCCAAACAAGAATACAGTCCTCTTAAACAGTTCAAGTTGTTGTACCAAAAAAAAAAACTTTTCAAATACATTTAAACGTTACTTTATATATAAAGTTTATTCCTTACTTTGATCGTTCATAAGCTGTTCTTCGTTCGCTCGTGTATTTGATTTTATTACCTTTTTTTTCCTGCTACAATTTATACATTTTAACAAGCGAAACAAACGAGTGTATAAAGTCACATAGACAACAACAAAACAGCAACTGCAAAAACAACAAAAACTATTAAAACGATGACGACAAAGACGACGACGATGCAGACTAAGACGACTATGCTGATAATAATAATGTCGAAAGAGTTGAAAGGCGTAAATCTTAATCCCTGAGAATTCATGATTTTCTGACATTCATCCTAGAAGAAGCTAAAAGAAAAAAAAAAAAAAAACAAAGCGAAACAGAACAGAACTTAAAACATACATATGTACATACTTTCATACATACAGAAGTAGTTATATAAAAAGAAGTCAGAAATCATGATGTTGCTGCGCATGAGTAAAGTATTTTTTAAATAAAAAAAAAGTAAAGAATTATTGCATATTTAAACTAGAGATGGGCACCTCCTGGTACGAACCATTCGTGATCACGCATGGACTCAATAAACTACAATTCTCAACCATTTTTTTACGGCATTAGATTTTCAAGTGAACTTTGATATATAAAGTCACTTCGGCGAGAGCTTCGGGCGACAGCTTCTCGCACTCGTGTCAATTGTTGTTCTTGAGGGCTTTCAAGGTCTCGGGCTCGTTCACGTAAACACGGGACTTCAAAAAACCCCACAAAACAAGTCGGGAACGGTTAAATCGGGCGATGTTGAGGGCCAATGTGAATCGCCGAATCGCTCCATTCTGTTGGAGCCACATGTGCTCCAGTCCTAAATCGTTCAATTGCGGCAGAAAAAACTCGGCTAACATGGCGCTATAGCGTGCACAGACCACTGTTGTCGTTTGACCAGCGGCGTCCTCGAAAAAAATAGCCTGATGACTTCTCCAGCGTGAACAGCGCACCATGCAGTCACTTTGAGCGGGTGTAACGGCTCCTCGTGCATCACGACAGGCAACAGCTGATGCACAAACTGCACTTTGTAGGGGAAAATGCGCAGGTTTTGACCAAAATTCGCCTTAGGGACGACTGGCTGATGGCTAATTGCGAGGCACGCCGATGTTTCTGGCAACAGCTCGACATCCTTGCCAACATCGGCGATATTCTCGGCAGAACAGGCGCTCCGGGGTCGGCAAATCTTGGCAGCGTTTCGTATGGTCTAGTACTCTTCAAGGTTGGTGGCCAAACGGCGCAGTGTTTGCGCAGTTGGTACCGGACGACCGGGGAATCAGCGACGGAATTCGCGCTGCCCCAACACCACAGAGGAATTGTTACGCAAAAAAATACACACGATTATTCCGCGTTCCCAAGGACTGTATCGCTCCATGGCTTGTTTACTTGTATTCTACATCTGTATAGTTCACAAATGTTAAAACAGATTTGACATTGGTCGCCATTTGCAAAAATAAGAGCATCTTCCAACAGGGTGATTTCTTTTGGCCCATCTTGTATAAATAAAATATTAAAGCAAAGATGATTTTACTTTATTCGAAAGATAATATTCTGGTTTTTAAAATTAAATACGACTTCTGGCATATGACCGCCACAGCTGACTCGAACGTAGTCTAATCTGAAGGTTAAATTTTCGATGAATTTTTCTAACATTTGTGGCCGTATATCGGTTATAATGCGGAAAATTGTGTCCTGCACGTGGTCAATTGTTTCGGGCTTATCGGCACAGATTAGCGATTTCACATATCCCCACAGAAAATAGTCTAGCGGCGTGAAAACGCATGGGTTCAAAACGTAAACCAATGTTGTTACCAAACGTTTCCTTCAATAAATCAATTGTGGCACAAGCTGTGTGGTGTGTTGCGGCATCTTGTTGAAACCACAGCTTCTGCACATCATGGTTGTTCTATTGCTGAACGACAAAGTCAGTATTCATAGCTCTATAGCGTAACAATTCGTCTGTGGTGTTGGCGCAGCGCCAATTCCGTCGCCGATGCCCCGGTCGTCCGGTACCGACCGTGCCTTCACTGTGCGTTTGGCCACCAACCTTGAAGAGTAGGGACCAACTGAGGTGCTGCAAAGAGTGACCGGCCCCGGAGGGGCCCGATTTGCCGAGAATATCGCCGCTGTTGGCGAAGATGTCGAGCTGTCGCCAAAATCATCGACCAGACCCTGTGCCTCACAGTTACCCATCAGCTGGTCGTCGCTAATGCGAATTTTGGTCAAAGACCTGCGCATGTTGCCGTAAAAAGTTCAATCAATGCATCAGCTGCTGCCTGTCGACAGCCAAACGCGTGTAACCTACCCCCAAGCCATCCTCAATATCGAGGCCGAAGTGGACGATTTTTCCATCAAAATCATAATAAGAGATGAGGCTCATTATTACCTCAGCGGGTACGTGAACAAGCAAAACTTTCGCTTCTGAGCACCGAAAATCCAGACTGATGCACGAATAGCAATTACACCCGCTCAAAGTGACTTCATGGTGCGCTGTTCACGCTGGAGGAGCCATCGAGCCATTTTTTTCAAGGACGCCGCTGGTCAAACGACAACAGTGGACGGTGCGCACTATAGGGCTATGTTAGCCGATCTTTTCTGCCGTAATTAAACGAATTAGGACTAGAGGGAATGTGGTTTCAACAGGACGAGGCAACGGCACACACTGCGCAAGCCACAACCGAAATTCTGAAGGCGGCGTTTCCGGGTCACCTCATCTCTCGTTTTAGCGATTTACATTGGCCCGCAAGATCGCCCGGTTTAACCATTCCAGACGTTTTTGTGGGGTTTTATGAAGTTCTGTGTTTACGTGAACAAGCCCTAGACCCTGGAAGCGAATCTGTCGCCCGAAGTTTTCGCCGAAGTGATGAAAAATGCCATTAAACACGCCCGTATAGCAATCAATTGTGGCGACTCCCTTTTGGCCGATATCATCTTCTTGACTTGACTAATAAAATTGTAAAGGTTTAAATTAACATAATAAAAAAAAACAGAATCGACGTTTTTCATTTAGAAAAAATGAGAGCCAAACAACATCGGATGACTTCTTTTGGCCCACCTTGTATAACATCTTTACTTATGCCTATCAGACAGATATAATAATGGGCCTTAGTCTAAGAACAAAACAATGAACTTGATTTCCATCATTTGTCTGTTTTCTGAGTATGTTATCAAAGATTTTCAAGTAAGTAAACGTACATGATCGTGAATAAGAATTCGCTCACATTCCCATCTCCAATTAAAACGTAACTTTTTCACAAACTTACCATAAAACAGCCAGACAGACAGACAAAAGGTTGGACACACATAAAAAAAAATCACAAGAATGTTGCTAGATAATCCTGATTATACACGTACAGCAGCAATTGAAATTTAAAAAAAAATTATAAAAAAAAAAAATAATCCTAATCATTTTATGAGATTTGTAGAAAATAATTTATATCATTTCATGTGGAATTAAGAACTTTTTTTTTTTATTTAAAAAATAATATTTTCCATAAGCATTTGACGGAAAGAACTTTAATCAAAATTCAAATGTTGTTCGTTTATTTTGCATTTGTGTTTCCATAAAAACGCTACATATACATATGTACATATATGCTTACATACATATATACACACATACATAAACATGAGTAAATAAGTATTTTTTAAATGTTGTTGCATATTGTAAGTAGCATTTTTGTTGCTCCTTTAATTCTGTCTTATAAATGAACAGAATGAACTTTTATGTCTTATCCATGGTCATGGGTTATAAAATGCTTAAGGCATATAAAAGCGTGCCTAAAAGGGCTTGTTAAAATTCAACGAAATTGACATAAACTTGCTTAAACTCACACTCTTACACACATTTAATCGTTTTTTGCAAGAATAATAAAAGCAAATTTTTCAATATTAAAAAACTAATTAAAAAATTTAAATTTAAAGAGTTTTTTTTGCACAAGCAAGCTTTGTGCAATTTTGCCAATTTGCAGGTTGTAGGCCTAAACTCCGCCGAGATTCCTAATTCCCTCGGCCCAACTTTAATCGCCAGCCCTTCCTTTTCTCTACAGACAACCGATACTTTTCTTTTCCTTTATTAGATGCAAACTTGATATGTGCTATGCATAGGGTGACCATTCGTACTGATTTCATCAGTACATGTACTGATTTTTGGTTTAGTGTACTGGTTAAAAATCTTGTGTACTGAAATGTACTGATATTTGAGAAAAAGTACTGATTGTATTGATATTTTAATACAAAATTCTATTTTAAATTTTTTTCTTAAAAAACTTGTAAGTTACCAGATAGTTAACTCAATATACATATGTATATGCATGAAGTGACCCAGCTAAGGTTTAAGCGATTATTTGACACGAGTGATTATTTCGCGACTATTTTTGTGTTTTTTCACAAAGTCAACCTGCACTTTGGTTACAAGAACACAAGAAGGAAGGACGGACATGCTTAAATCAACTTAGCAAGTCATTTTAAGTCGATCGCCACACTATAAAATACAAAAAACTTTTTAATAAAAAAAAAAGTGTACTGATTTCGAACCAGAAATAAATGGTCACCCTAGCTATGTATAACATATATAGAAAATAAGATATGGATGATTCTGAGATTACCGGACAATTTGATGTTCCCATTTATTTTGATATGAAAAATTAGAAAAAAAAAGTCTTCCAATAGGGATGATATGATTTTGAAGCGACGTTTTGGCCATTTGTAATATGTCATGATCTGTCATTTGTTTTTTTTATCGTATTCAGTGTTTACAATTTCATTATAGAGAGATATACGCAAGAACAACGCACGTTGGGTTGAAATGGTTCGAAAATGACGCTTAATTGAATTTTTAAAATTAAGTTTTTGTATTAATATTTGGTATCGAATAGAACTGGATAAAATTCTACATCACTATGTAAATTTTCAAGCATCTATCGTTTTACGGCAAAATTTCTGAAACAAACTATAATTTTCCGAAAAATAAAAAATAAAAAGAGAACCCGATAAACTGTTTGAGGGATGTTCAGTTTTCACTTACGGTTCGAAGATGGATATGGGCACCGGGACTGGTGTTTATTTATTAAATACGGAAGTTCGCATGTTATACAGACTTTCAAATAAATAAAGCGTCATTGTCAAGTTTACGGCAATGAAATCGCCGATGAGCTCGCAAGAAGGGGATATTGGAAAAGGTTGGGCACGCCTGGAGACTGGGCTGATTGCAGGATTCCCAGATTTCTGTGACTCGGTCTGAAAAGAAAGGTTACTAATCTGCTTCCCAATTAAGAGTAGAAATAAATTTAAGGTATACAACTGGGCCGCCTCTATTTAAGATATATGACCGGGAACGGAAACAATGCAGTTTTGTAGGTTGCTCAAAAATTAATAGGAATTAGATGTTGTAGAACACATAATCTTCCATTGCCAAAGGCTGCAAATTGACCGAAAAAGGTGGCTTGGAGAACGCTCTTATGATAGAATTGGTGACATTATAGGATTTATTAAGGCTTTGGTATGGTTTGGTATGGTTAGGTAGTACTTAGGCAGCCTCCTACTGGGTTTAGTTCTTGCGCAAGATTTAGTGAACACTAATATATTCTTTTCTTTCTCTCTTTCTCTCGCTCTCTCTGTCTCTCTCTCTCTTTCTCTCTGTTCTCTTTTACAGTCTCTTTTTATCTTCCTACTTACAGTTATTGCTTTTCATTTACTATTCTTCCTCCTTCTTAAAGGGTTCGTGGGCCTACAGGCCTCTGGCGAATATTCTGCGCCCCTTCCCTTCGCAACCTATCCCAGAAATATATATTTTGAATCGTTATAGATGAGAAAGCGCATTTGGCTATTTTCGTTAATCCGTTTCTAGAATTTTTAAAAAAAGGCTAGTGTAACAGACCAGGCAGCAAGGGCTATTTAATACAATAAGGCCGATTAACTATTGGCTTATATATATACAAAGACCTGCAATAGCCCAGTTTTTTAAGGACCAAATCCTTGCTTCCCTACGGGGAAGTGGACTGGTCCAAGACTATTGATGTGAACGGTCCCTTAGGGTAGGGAATGGTTCTAGTTCCTGCACTTTATATGAAGAGAACCTGTCACTTTTACATTGGAGAGTCAATTGGTTCAAAACCAACACCTCAGAACGGGTTAAAGGCCAATCCTATATAAGAAAATTTTGCATTAATTGTTTAAGATCCTGTTCAATATACTTTGTTTTTTATTTACGCGTATGTGTGTGTATATGTAAACAGATGTATATTTATGTGTGGGGACCAGTATTTCTATTATTTAACACCTTTTAACCAGTTACTTGATGTGTGCCTTTTAAACCAATCACGACCGACAACTTTTGTCCGATTCATGTTTTGTATCTGTAACAGGACGAGAACGCCGACCAATTGACACCCGCAGGGTATGGCCTTCCTTACCACAAAACTTGGGGTGGAAATTTAAATAAGTTTAACTAACTTGAAAAAAATCTCTTGACCAAGAGAACGGAGAGTGGTCGCCCCCTACAAGTGCATAAATTTTATAATGTCTTCGGTATGCCCTGCTTCAGCAACTGTAGTTAGTAGCTATCGTCCTTACACGTCTTACGAAGTATTTCTTTTAAATGGTTAAATCGGAACACGGGGAGTGAAAGTAGGACAGCCCCGATCCAATTAATTTTAAACAATTTACGATACGTAAATATCTCGGTATGGTATTCCCTTTAAAGTATTAAATAAAATTGGGTAGTGTACACAGAAAGAAAACCCGCTTTCTAAAATCAAGAATTTTTTTCTTAAATTTATCTTTCTTAAAATTTTTAAGTACAATCCGTACTTACATTTTCTTAAATCAAGCCTACTCGGATCGCTTCAACATATCAAGCAGAAAAAAACTTGTTGTTTTAATATATTATTTTACATTTGCAGTGTAGAAATCCCTGGTTCGTATCTCAGCTTCGGTAAGTACAAAAAATGAAATTTTTAAATTGTAAATATGTCTATTAAATAAAAATAAAAAATAAAATTTTTCTTCTTTAATAAAGCTCCATAAGTCAAAAAAAATGACATTTCATTTTCGAATTTATCCCGTTTACGGCTTAAATCAATCTATTTTTGGCTTCAATCAAGTACGGTTCCGAACTTAAATCAATCCTTTTTTGGCTTAATTGTGGCTAAAAGTAAGAAATTCGTAATTGAAAAATTTTACTTGGAGTAAGAAATTTCGTACTTGATTTAAGAAAAACCGTACTCACTGTACTTTTGACACCGCTATGGCTTGATTTAAGTAAAGTTTACTTAATTTATTCTTTGTGTGTATAGAGTCCTTTACGTAACATAAAACAATTTAAGATTTTTTAATGTCTATATATTCTTAACAACGTAACACTAAGGCATGAGGGTGCAGTGCGTACATATCTGTTTCCAGAGTCGCAGTATGCAAGTAATACTGGACTTACACGATAAAATTTTTTATAAAATTACTTTCATGAAAATTTCTGTTTCTAGACGAGAGGTGTAGAAAAGTAGGCTCTTTTTTATCCTTTTTGTCAACAAACAAAAATTTCATGGAAGTAATTTTATGAAAAATCTCGTCATTTAAGTCTGGTATAAGTTTATTACTTCCACTTTTCTATAGAGTTTTATTTTTTGATTATATTTAATTCTTTTTTAGTGTGCAATGATGACAATGATGGCACAACAGCTACAAAAAAGGCCACCACCACAACACAAGAACAACAATAAACCACTGGGATATCCAGCATGAAAGACAACAACAACAACACAAAATAAATACAACAAAAGAGCTGGACAAACTAAAAATCAAGTTTGTGGTTTAAAGGCAACCAAATAATCCAAAAAGAAGTATGATTTAAAAATATATGAACAAAAGTATATTTGGTAGGAACGAAGAAAACGGCTAAAAAAAAATAATCTATCATAATGGATTTCTTATATTGGAATTTTATTATCAAAGGGAATTAATAATAAAAAACACTGTTGCATATACCTGTTTGGCCGCCAGCCTTAATGCACGACTGCGTGCAGCAGCAGTAAAAGTAATCAAGAGTCACCAACATATAAAAATAAATTCTTGGATTTGAAGGTTCTTGTTTTTGATTCAGTCTATTTCCGAAATTGCAGGGGCTTAATTGTAAAACAATTTAAAAATTCTGAAATAAATTTTATAGTTGACCAAAGTGCAACAAGTTAAAGTGAATAGACTAACTGGCTGACTAAATGTGTGTGTGTGTGTGTGTGCGTGCGTATCAATTACAACGGTTTGTATTGATTGCTGCCGCAAGTCAATGATCATCAAACTGTTTTTACCTGCCTTTTTTTAAATTTAAGCTGTTATTTCCTTTAAGGTTTTAATACATATTTTTGACATAAAGATATCTACAATTACTCCAATAAAACCAATATTTAACCAACTGATTACATTGAAGAAAGATCTCTCTCCCTCTCTTTATGTAGGTATGTGTGTATGTGCGTTTGTATATACATATGTATATGCATATGTGATTAAGGCTATTAAGAATTTTCACATAATATTGTCATCATCAGTTTTTCTTATTCCCAATTTTTATTTTATTTGCTTCTTCTTCACTTTTTTAATAATCACGCCAAGATTCTTTAGACATACATACAACAAAGCCAACAAAAAAGCAAACAAGGTAAAGTCGACCTTATTATACCCTACACTAAATTATTTTATTTGACATCAGTAATACACTTACTAAAACAAGTTAGAGCGCAATATGTGGCTGCACCGCATCTTATAAACCATTTACAGCTGCCAAGGTGGCTTTACATGGTAATACAAAGTATTTAGACTTTGTAGAATAAAAATATTATGAAAATCTCCTCGTTAAGGAAAAGAAAATAAAAGTCGGATTTAAATAGTTTTCATGTTTACACGAATGACGTTGGTAACAAAGTACTGAGACTTTGTAAAATAAAAATATTACGAAATTCTCGCCGTCTTTAGGAAAAGAGAATAAAAATCGGTTCCAAGTAGTTTTCATGTTTACATGGATGGTGTTGGTGGAATCAAAAGCTTTTGTTTTATTGCTTGTTTTTTTCTGTGGTACCGGAAGATGGCTTAAGTTCTACAATATTAACAAAAACATTTTACTATATATTATTAGTGTTGCCAAGCCTCCACACTTCCGATGTGATGAGAAAACGTACGATTTTGAAATGGTTTAGAAAATAAACATTTACCGAACACTTGTAAAATTTTGTATCCGTATTCTCTCCTACTCATTACATAATGCTTTTACATGATAAAATGTTGTATTATCCCACAACATTTTTGCATATTTTACATATAACAGCATATTTTGGCATATTTTTTTTGTAAAACCGGGTTTTGAAGCATTTTTCGAACTCTTTTTTATTAAATAAAAAAAAAAACAAAAAATCTAATTGGGCAATCAGACCTACACTTTTTTTTTTTTTTTTTTTTCATATAATTTTATTATTGGATCTTCGCTTAAGCGAACTAACAATAAGTATTCAAATCTAAAGACTAAGTAATTAATATTAGCCCAGCCAGTGCCAGACGAAAATTTAAGTTCTCATAATAAAATAGTTATCTTCATCTTTTTCAGTCGGGAGTGTCTACTATGTTGCAAGATACTTCGAGCGAGCGGATTTGGATGCGTTTCCAGCTTATTTAAATACTTGTCCACATATTTCAGGATTTCGCTTTTAACTAGTGGAACTTCTAGATCCTTATGGATGTTGCTGTTTTTCACATACCACGGAGCACCAGTTATCATTCTTAGGATTTTATTTTGACGGCGTTGTATTTTTTCGATGTTAGAGGCGGAAGCAGTGCCCCATAATTGTATACCGTAGCACCAAATTGGTTTTAAAATCGAGTTGTATATTAGAAGCTTACAATCAAGACGTAGCACAGAGTTACTACCAATTAGCCAGTGGATTTGAGCAGCTTTAAGTTTCATTTGCGTCAGCTTAGCATCTATATGAGGCTTCCATGTAAGGCGGCGATCTAGGTGAATACCAAGATATTTTGTCTCAGATCGTTGAGGCACATTATGGTTGTTGATAGTGATTGGAGGGCACGTTTCTTTGCGAAAGGTAAAAGTTACGTGGGTACATTTTTGTTCATTTATCTTTATTCCCCATAACTTTGCCCATTTCTCGACTTGGGTTACGTGTTGTTGCAGCTGGTTCGAAGCCTCTTTAGGGTCTTTGTGAATACTAAGAAAAGCAGTGTCATCAGCAAATGTTGACGTGTGTGTGAAACTATTGGTTGGCATATCTGCCGTGTAAAGCAAGTACAAAATTGGACCTAGTATACTTCCTTGAGGGACACCAGCCTCTATTGGTTGGGAACAACTTATTTGGTTTCCCTCTTTAATCATAAATTGTCGGCCGGTTATGTATTTTTCTAAAAGGTTGAAAATATTAGCTGGAAGGTTGAGCTTTAGTTTGTTTAGAAGGTCTTCATGCCATACTTTGTCGAAAGCTTGTGAAACATCGATAAAAAGCCCGGAGCAGTACTTTTTTTCCTCAAAGGCTTTTCTTATAACCTGTACCAACCTGTGAGTTTGTTCGATGGTACTATGTTGATTTCTAAAGCCGAATTGGTGATTTGGAGAACAAATTTTGGGTTGGGGGCAGGGAAAGGGGTAGCTCCCATAAAAATTAACACATTTTATGACGTTTTCGATTCGCTACATCCGGAAACTATAACAGCTATCGACATCAAATATTCTACAAAAACTAATTGGACAACAAGACCTACACTTTGGCGAAAAAATTTTTGGGTGAAGGCAGGCGAAATAGTAGCTCCCATACAAATTAACAATTTTTTTTGAAATTTTCGATACGATATACACATCTCGGAAACTATAACAGCTATCGACTTCGAATGTTTTACAAAAATTAATGATCAAATATTTCATAATTTTGGAAAAAAAATAGTTGGAGAGGAGCAGAGGGACTAGAACATCCCATAAAAATTAACAACTTTTGTTAAACTTTTAATACGAATAATGTCGAAAACTTTTAAAATTCTTGACCTCAAACCTTCTTCATATATCTATTTCTATTATTCATACCAACGTTAAAATTTTGTAAAGTTTTCTATGGACTTTAAACCTGGCACAAGGTATTTTTATTATTGTTTTTTGTAGTACAAAATAACTCGTTTAGAAAAGATGGCTGGGTATACTAAAAGACCAATGTGAAGGGTATATAAGATTCGGCACAGCCGAATATAGCGCTCTTACTTGTTTTAAGTTCCTATCATTCTTATTTTTAAAGCATATATTTTTAATTTTTGAAGAATATTTTTAGCTTTTTATTGCATATTTTACAAGCATAAACCCTTTTTAAGAACATGTTTTTTGGTTGCCCTGATTCTATCAATATCAATACTTACATATGTCTGAACATATTTATGTAGGGATATTTGTATTAATGTATGTTTGTCCGTTTTGATTAGTATTGGTGCAAATAAGTGTATTAATATGTATTATGGCCTTTTGGTGTCAGATCATAAGACGAATTTATAAACGGAAAAATAAACTGTCATTACGATGATGATAATGATCATCTACATTGTTAATATACACCTAATCCTGTTATTACGCGGTACATGGGTTCCACAGTGGGTTCGATGACACCGAAAGTGGCGATTAATTCATGGAAGCCGTAATTTAATTTTTTTTTGAATTTTTTTTTAAATCGTTAAATATGCATAAAAAGGCATATTCTGAAAAAAAAGATACCCGGAAAAAATTTTTTTTACGGTTTTATAAACGTTTTTATTTTTCGGAAAATGTTTCAGAATTTTCGCCGTAATTTTAAAATGGAAAGTGATTTTTTTAAAAAAATGAGAAGCAAACAAAAGCTTATATTGTCTTCTTTCTAAAAAATAAATATATATTTTGCATTAATATGAATATAAGTTTTAATTTAAAGTCTGAATTTGGGTTTTGAAGGATTTCGAAAATTTTACAACTTTTTTAAAAAAGTAACGAAATAAATTTTTATAATCTTTTTTTTTTTGTTTATCAGTAATTGTCATACACTTAAAAAGAAACCATATTATGTGCATCCCCACCTTCATTATCATAATATTCGCTATCATTACTCTCACTTTCATGTAATTCTTGAAAAATAATAGGCGATAGCAGAAGCTGTAGTTCGGAATTTGATAATTGTTGCTTTTCTTTCCGCTCATTTTGTTTCTTAATACTAGATATGAATAGATCTGAACTGAGAAAAAATCTATTAAAAATATCTTTATTCGACTTTTCTCGGCTGCATTTGCAGGCAAAGTGTTCCCTATAATTTTTAAAATCCTTATTTCTGGGAACACCGTGAAAAAACAGTACATATTCATAGGGTTATATTTTTTTTTTATTTTTTTTATTTTTATTTTAAGATATAACAAGTAAGAGCGCTATATTCGGCTGTGCCGAATCTTATATACCCTTCACATTGGCCTTTAAATATACCCAGCCGAGTAATTTTGTACTGCAAATAATATAATAAAAAACCTTGTGCGAGTTTTAAAGCCCATAGAAAAAATAACAAAATTTTAACCTACGTATGAATAATAGAAATAGATGAAGAAGATTTGAGGTCGAGAGTTTTTAAAGTTTTCGACATTATTCATATTTAAAGGTTAATAAAACTTATTAAATGTTCTAGTCCCCCTGCTCTTCACCAACTTTTTCACCAAAATGTATGAATTATTTGATTATAACTTTTTGTAGAATATTCGAAGTCGATAGCTGTAATAGTTTTCCAGAAGTAGCGTATCGAAAATTTTATAAAAATTGTGATTTTGTATGGGAGTTACCCCTTCTTCACCCCCCATCCGAAAATCTTTTGCTTCAGAGCGTAGCCCTTAATGCCAATTACTTTTTGTAGAACATTTGATTTCGATATTTGTTATAGTTTCTGAGATATAGCATATCGAAAATTTAACAAAAATTGTTAATATGTATGCTACCCCTTTTTCTGCCCACACTCAAAAATATTTGTCTTTGAAGCGTAGGCCTTATTGTTCAATTACTTTTTGTGAAGCATTTGATGTCGATAGCTGTTATAGTTTCCCAGATAAAGCGTGTCGAATATTTTATAATAATTATTAATTTGTATGGGAGCTACCCCTTTTTTTGCCCCCACTCAAAAAATTTTTTCTCTAAAGCGTAGGCCTTCTTGCCCAATTACTCTTTGTAAAACATTTCATTTCGATATCTGTTATAGTTTCCGAGATATAGCTTATCGAATATTTTATAATAATTGTCGATTTGTATGGGAGCTACCCCTTTTTTTGCCCCCACTCGAAAATTTTTTTCTTTAAAGCGTAGGCATTCTTGCCCAATTACTTTTTGTAGAACATTTCATTTCGATATCTGTTATAGTTTCCGAGATATAGCGTATCGAATATTTTATAGTAATTGTCGATTTGAATGGGAGCTACCCCTTTTTTTGCCCCCAATCAAAAAAATTTTTCTTTAAAGCGTAGCTCTTATGGCCCGATTACTTTTTGTAGAACATTTCATTTCAATATCTGTTATAGTTTCCGAGATATAGCGTATCGAATATTTGATAATAATTCTCGATTTGTATGGGAGCTACCCCTTTTTTTGTCCCCACCCAAAAAATTTTTTCTCTAAGGCGTAGCCCTTAGCGTGCAATTACTTTTTGTGGAACATTTCATTTCGATATCTGTTATAGTTTCCGAGATATAGCGTATCGAATATTTGATAATAATTCTCGATTTGTATGGGAGCTACCCCTTTTTTTGTCCCCACCCAAAAAATTTTTTCTCTAAGGCGTAGCCCTTAGCGTGCAATTACTTTTTGTGGAACATTTCATTTCGATATCTGTTATAGTTTCCGAGATATAGCGTATCGAATATTTGATAATAATTGTCGATTTGTATGGGAGCTACCCCTTTTTTTGTCCCCACCCAAAAAATTTTTTCTCTAAGGCGTAGCCCTTAGCGTGCAATTACTTTTTGTAGAACATTTCATTTCGATATCTGTTATAGTTTCCGAGATATAGCGTATCGAATATTTGATAATAATTGTCGATTTGTATGAGAGCTACCCCCTTTTTTTGCCCCCACCCAAAAATTTTTTTCTTTATGGCGTAGCCCTTAGCGTGCAATTTCTTTTTGTGGAACATTTCATTTCGATATCTGTTACAGTTTCCGAGATATAGCGTATCGAATATTTGATAATAATTGTCGATTTGTATGGGAGCTACCCCTTTTTTTTGCCCCCACCCAAAAAATTTTTTCCTTAAGGCGTAGCCCTTAGCGTGCAATTACTTTTTGTGGAACATTTCATTTCGATATCTGTTATAATTTCCGAGATATAGCGTATCGAATATTTGATAATAATTGTCGATTTGTATGAGAGCTACCCCTTTTTTTGCCCCCACCCAAAAAATTTTTTCCTTAAGGCGTAGCCCTTAGCGTGCAATTACTTTTTGTGGAACATTTCATTCAGTTTCCGAGATATAGCGTATCGAATATTTGATAATAATTGTCGATTTGTATTGGAGCTACCCCTTTTTTTGCCCCCACCCAAAAAATTTTTTCCTTAAGGCGTAGCCCTTAGCGTGCAATTACTTTTTGTAGAACATTTCATTTCGATATCTGTTATAGTTTCCGAGATATAGCGTATCGAATATTTGATAATAATTGTCGATTTGTATGAGAGCTACCCCTTTTTTTGCCCCCACCCAAAAATTTTTTTCTTTATGGCGTAGCCCTTAGCGTGCAATTTCTTTTTGTGGAACATTTCATTTCGATATCTGTTACAGTTTCCGAGATATAGCGTATCGAATATTTGATAATAATTGTCGATTTGTATGGGAGCTACCCCTTTTTTTTGCCCCCACCCAAAAAATTTTTTCCTTAAGGCGTAGCCCTTAGCGTGCAATTACTTTTTGTGGAACATTTCATTTCGATATCTGTTATAGTTTCCGAGATATAGCGTATCGAATATTTGATAATAATTCTCGATTTGTATGGGAGCTACCCCTTTTTTTGTCCCCACCCAAAAAATTTTTTCTCTAAGGCGTAGCCCTTAGCGTGCAATTACTTTTTGTGGAACATTTCATTTCGATATCTGTTATAGTTTCCGAGATATAGCGTATCGAATATTTGATAATAATTGTCGATTTGTATGGGAGCTACCCCTTTTTTTGTCCCCACCCAAAAAATTTTTTCTCTAAGGCGTAGCCCTTTGCGTGCAATTACTTTTTGTAGAACATTTCATTTCGATATCTGTTATAGTTTCCGAGATATAGCGTATCGAATATTTGATAATAATTGTCGATTTGTATGAGAGCTACCCCCTTTTTTTGCCCCCACCCAAAAATTTTTTTCTTTATGGCGTAGCCCTTAGCGTGCAATTTCTTTTTGTGGAACATTTCATTTCGATATCTGTTACAGTTTCCGAGATATAGCGTATCGAATATTTGATAATAATTGTCGATTTGTATGATAGCTACCCCTTTTTTTTGCCCCCACCCAAAAAATTTTTTCCTTAAGGCGTAGCCCTTAGCGTGCAATTACTTTTTGTGGAACATTTCATTTCGATATCTGTTATAATTTCCGAGATATAGCGTATCGAATATTTGATAATAATTGTCGATTTGTATGAGAGCTACCCCTTTTTTTGCCCCCACCCAAAAAATTTTTTCCTTAAGGCGTAGCCCTTAGCGTGCAATTACTTTTTGTGGAACATTTCATTCAGTTTCCGAGATATAGCGTATCGAATATTTGATAATAATTGTCGATTTGTATTGGAGCTACCCCTTTTTTTGCCCCCACCCAAAAAATTTTTTCCTTAAGGCGTAGCCCTTAGCGTGCAATTACTTTTTGTAGAACATTTCATTTCGATATCTGTTATAGTTTCCGAGATATAGCGTATCGAATATTTGATAATAATTGTCGATTTGTATGAGAGCTACCCCTTTTTTTGCCCCCACCCAAAAGTTTTTTTCTTTATGGCGTAGCCCTTAGCGTGCAATTTCTTTTTGTGGAACATTTCATTTCGATATCTGTTACAGTTTCCGAGATATAGCGTATCGAATATTTGATAATAATTGTCGATTTGTATGGGAGCTACCCCTTTTTTTTGCCCCCACCCAAAAAATTTTTTCCTTAAGGCGTAGCCCTTAGCGTGCAATTACTTTTTGTGGAACATTTCATTTCGATATCTGTTATAGTTTCCGAGATATAGCGTATCGAATATTTGATAATAATTGTCGATTTGTATGGGAGCTACCCCTTTTTTTTGCCCCCACCCAAAAAATTTTTTCCTTAAGGCGTAGCCCTTAGCGTGCAATTACTTTTTGTGGAACATTTCATTCAGTTTCCGAGATATAGCGTATCGAATATTTGATAATAATTGTCGATTTGTATTGGAGCTACCCCTTTTTTTGCCCCCACCCAAAAAATTTTTTCCTTAAGGCGTAGCCCTTAGCGTGCAATTACTTTTTGTAGAACATTTCATTTCGATATCTGTTATAGTTTCCGAGATATAGCGTATCGAATATTTGATAATAATTGTCGATTTGTATGGGAGCTACCCCTTTTTTTGTCCCCACCCAAAAAATTTTTTCTCTAAGGCGTAGCCCTTAGCGTGCAATTTTTTTTTGTAGAACATTTCATTTCGATATCTATTATAGTTTCCGAGATATAGCGTATCGAATATTTGATAATAATTGTCGATTTGTATGGGAGCTACCCCTTTTTTTGCCCCCACCCAAAAAATTTTTTCTCTAAGGCGTAGCCCTTAGCGTGCAATTACTTTTTGTAGAACATTTCATTTCGATATCTGTTATAGTTTCCGAGATATAGCGTATCGAATATTTGATAATAATTGTCGATTTGTATGAGAGCTACCCCTTTTTTTGCCCCCACCCAAAAATTTTTTTCTTTATGGCGTAGCCCTTAGCGTGCAATTTCTTTTTGTGGAACATTTCATTTCGATATCTGTTACAGTTTCCGAGATATAGCGTATCGAATATTTGATAATAATTGTCGATTTGTATTGGAGCTACCCCTTTTTTTGCCCCCACCCAAAAAATTTTTTCCTTAAGGCGTAGCCCTTAGCGTGCAATTACTTTTTGTAGAACATTTCATTTCGATATCTGTTATAGTTTCCGAGATATAGCGTATCGAATATTTGATAATAATTGTCGATTTGTATGGGAGCTACCCCTTTTTTTGTCCCCACCCAAAAAATTTTTTCTCTAAAGCGTAGCCCTTAGCGTGCAATTTTTTTTTGTAGAACATTTCATTTCGATATCTGTTATAGTTTCCGAGATATAGCGTATCGAATATTTGATAATAATTGTCGATTTGTATGGGAGCTAACCCTTTTTTTGCCCCCACCCAAAACATTTTTTCCCTAAGGCGTAGCCCTTAGCGTGCAATTACTTTTGGTAGAACATTTCATTTCGATATCTGTTATAATTTCCGAGATAAAGCGTATCGAATATTTGATAATAATTGTCGATTTGTATGAGAGCTACCCCTTTTTTTGCCCCCACCCAAAAATTTTTTTCTTTATGGCGTAGCCCTTAGCGTGCAATTACTTTTTGTGGAACATTTCATTTCGATATCTGTTACAGTTTCCGAGATATAGCGTATCGAATATTTGATAATAATTGTCGATTTGTATGGGAGCTACCCCTTTTTTTGCCCCCACCCAAAAAATTTTTTCTTTGCGGCGTAGCCCTTAGCGTGCAATTACTTTTTGTAGAACATTTCATTTCGATATCTGTTATAGTTTCCGAGATATAGCGTATCGAATATTTGATAATAATTGTCGATTTGTATGGGAGCTACCCCTTTTTTTGCCCCCACCCAAAAAATTTTTTCTTTAGCGCGTAGCCCTTAGCGTGCAATTACTTTTTGTAGAACAATTTAAGTCGATAGCTGTTATAGTTTACGAGATATAGCGCATAAAATATTTCACCAAATTTGTGCAATTGTAGAAAAAATACCCCTTCCCCTGGTCCTATCTGAAAAAATTTTTTATATTATTTAGGTCCCTTCTTTAGGAGTATCCGTGCCAAGTTTTGTGGCAAGAGTGACTATACTTACTGAGATATATAGGGATATATGCGCGGATTTTGTCCTAAAAAAAATGGGTTACTCTGGGTTTTCGCTTATATCTCGGTCAATAGTGAACCGATTTTATTGATTTTAAATAGCGATTGTCTCCAGGATATTTCTAATAGTTTGACACCATTAACTGGTCTGTATCTTTTTATTTGACTCCGGAAACTTGATTTCAACAGACGGACAGACGGACAGACGGGCAGACGGACATCGCTAAATCGACTTCCCTATCTATAAGGATCCAGAATATATATACTTTATGGGGTCGCAAATGAATAATAAAGAAATTACAAACGGAATGACAAAGTGATATATACCCTATCACTATGTGAAGGGTATAAAAATAGAGAAATAATTTATATATTTCTCAATTCATTAAGAAAAGGACTATTTTTGTAAGATGTGTTATTTCAAAATCGTGTAAAAACAGAACGTGTAAAAACAGGATTGGGTGTAATAGCTATTGGATTTTATTTGTGTAGATACAATTGAGCCTTAGGATGAAATAAAAAAGTTCTTGTATTTTTGTTGGTTATTTGGATATTCAGTTAATACGTTTTCTTTAGCTGTTGTTGTTGTTGCCATTTAATATTTATTTTCTTTTTATTTTTCTTAATTGTGCATGTATTAATGTTTTTATTTGTATGGGTGGGTACCTTATAAGTGTGTATTTGTATAGTTTGCATTTACATATAGAAACACACTGAAGACGTTCTTGGTTCTTCTTTTTTGCTTTTTGGCTTATTTACCTTCATGCGGATGTGTCGTTTTGAAATTCCTTTTAAGCTTACAACGTATTCCAATTTCAGGCATTCACGATCGAGAATTTGAATCGGAAACAACAAGTCGCGCTTAAAGAACATATAAAAACCAACCCAGACACAGAAACATAAAAACATACATCCAAACATACATACATATGTATGTGTAGAATTAACCCACACAAATAAAGTTAATTACATACATAGTTGTATGTATAGTTTAGACCAGACCTAAACGCCTGGGTGTGTGAGTGAACTAGCAGTGAGTAGAGTGCGTTAGTTGGTTTTAAGTGAAGGTGATCGTACAAAAACTATCACCTTCTTCTAAAAGAACAAAAACAAGAAAAAAAAAACTAAATAAGAAAAAAGAAGACCGAACCGATTAGATCTTAAGTACCACTGGTCATTGGCAAAGCTTGGTTTTTTAACGTTAACCTTCGAAGAGTTTAGTTTGAATCTAGACTAGCATTGCTAAACACATATTTGTGATAGAACGGAAATCGAAAAAGAATTTTATAATTTTGCTTTTGAAATAAAAATAAGACAATTTTGTTGTGTAGTGTTTTCCTGCGTACAAAAAAAAAATAAGCGAAGAGAACAAAATGAATAAAGTTATTATATGCCTCATCAGTTTAGTGGTCCTTTCAACAGGTAAGAGTTTAAAAAATAAATAAAATTAAAAAAAAAAAATATAATTAAAAAAATAAATAAAATTAAAAAGTAAATAAAATTCAAGAAACAAGTTAAATTAAAAAAGTATTTAAAAAATTGTAGAAATTTGAAAAAATATTTTCTTGTTTTAGTTAAATATTTAAAAAAATTTTATTTGGTGAAATTTTGCAAAAAATAAAATTAATTTTTTTTTATTAAAACTATTTAATATTTTGCAGTAACTGTTAATATACAGTGATGATAAAAAAAACATTTTTGTAAATTTTTTTTATTTTATTATAATTATTAAAAGATTGTTTTGTATGTAAATACTACTAATCTAATTTACAAATTTTTTTTTTATTAAAAAGGGTTATAAATGATTTTCGTAATTTAAAAAAATATTTTTTTGACAAAAAATAAAAAAAAATAAATTATTAGTAAATACATATAAGAAGCAAAGTTATTTTTCTTAAGTTTGTTTCATACTGGCCAAAGGTAAACTCAAAGGACTAAAGTTAATAATTATTTTTTAATTTTCAATGAAAAAAAGGAAACATCGGAAAGTCAAATGAAGTACACCATTTTGATGGTATTAACCTAGATTTTAAAAAAAATCAAAACTATGTATATGAATTCAAATTTTTTTTTTAAATAATTATTTTTTAGTTTCATTTTTTTTTTTGTTAAGAAATAATATTTTTTTATTTTTTTCAGAATTAGTTTTTTATATTTTTAGTTAATATAAAAATAAAAAAAAATTATGATCATTGTTAAAAAAAAATAATTTTCAAATAAAAATAATAATAACTAGCACGTGACCTGCTACTTCGTAAGCGCAGTTTTAGAAATTTATTAAGTGAAGGTGATGTTTTGTGCCTTTATTTCTTAAACTATTACCAAATAAGCAGTACACAGAAAAAACTCCAGAAATTTTTTTAAAACAAACAGTTTTTTAAAATAATAGTTTTCTTCAGTAAATATTTTATTAGATTCTAATGATATTGCTATTTGATTTTTATGTCAAACAAAATAAACACAAAACCAAAAGAAAAACTATTTACATTTTTTCAAAATTCTGATAAAATTGTGTATCTGATTTTACAATTTTGTTTATAGGACCGAAAACAGTAAAACATTTAACAGAATTAATAATTTTTTTGTTTGATTTCGGTCTTATAAACAAAACTGTAAAATCAGATACACAATTTTGTTTTACAATAAAAAAAAAATTTGCTATTGCTTAAATATTTTTTTTTGATTTTGTGTTTATTTTGTTTGACATAAAAATTAAATAGGAATATTATTAGAATCTAATAAAAATTTCTGGAATTTTTTCTGTGTAAGCGCGCAAAAGGGACAATTGTTTTTTATTGGGATAAAAAGTTTTCCGGGTATGTAATTTGAACCCATTTTTGTGCCTAAGTGTCCAGAATTTTTAAAAAGTATCGCAAACATATTCTTATTTTGTCGATACCTGTCGAACGCAATTTATATTACCTACGTATTTATCTCTATTGGTTCAAAAGTTACAAAAAGTACCAATATAGAATTTTTACCCATTTTTTGAACCCTTTTTTTACCCCTCAACGTCCGAATTTCAAAAAAGTGGCAAAAACACATTCATATTTTTATAGTATCTGTCGATTGCATTATGAACTATGTCTGTACCTTTACTCGTTTAGAAGTTACAAAGTGGACCTAGGCACTTTCAAAACTTAGTTTTTACCCTCTTTTAGCCTTAAGGGTCTAAAATTTTGAAAAAATGCCAGACCCCGGTCTGCTTATTAAAATACGATCCTTTTTAAATTTTGTTTTTATCGTTTGTAGTTTAGAAGATATTAATTTTCGGATATTTCCATATTTGGCCCATTTTAAGCCCCTTCGGGTCCGAATTTCCCGAAATCTTGTCTTAGTGGATCTAAACATAAAAAAGGTACCCACAGTCCAAATTTCAGGTCTCTAGCTCTGCGCGTTTGGGCTGTGCGATGATGAATCAGTCAGTCAGTAACGTTATTCCTTTATATATATAGATTATTGCTGCCACAAAAATAATATTTTTGTTTGCCAAACAAATTTATAAAAAATTATTTATTTTCAAAAATAACTAATTATTTTCATAATTATGTATTACGATCCCTAATAAAAATATTTCTTGTCATTGTATAAAATTGTTTAAAATATTAGTTCCTATTGTCACCTTATTTTGTAAATTATAACATTAATTTTTAAATATTTATTTGTTTACCATCATGAAAAGCTAATATGCACATTGTAGAAGTCTGTCTTATTCGACAAATACTTCCCTGGTGTCACTTAAGTTATAAACAGAGTTGGGCAAAATACATGCTTTGATGTATTTGAAATACAAAATACTTGTTCCGGTGGTATTTCAAATACAAAATACTAAATACTTTCAAGTCGAGTATTTAAAATACAAAATACAAAATACATTTATAACCAGTAATCTGTAAAACAAGAATTTTCTTTCATGAACACAAGATCTTTAAGAGTATCTGCATAAGCAGCCTCTTGTTGGAGAATATATAAATCCTGCCTAAAAAACAATCTTTCTACAGGTCCTGATAAACACAAACTGGTGTTAAATTTTATGAAAACATTTCTAATATTTGGGTAGCCTTCAAGACTGGAAGGCTCCTTACTTTTGCCATTTAGAAAGCTGACTAACTCCAACTTCAAATACTTAAGAGCAAATAGTTAATTGAAATCAGTAAGATCGGCCAACTAGAAGCTGAGATGTAAGAAAAAGCCTGAGATTTTTTTTGAACAAAATCTATGCATATATCCCTATATACCTCAGTTGTCACAAAATTTGGTATGAAGACTTTAAAGGCGGGAAAATTAACTTTGGGATAGTAGCAAGGACAATGATAGCCCCTTATAATTTCATAAATTTTATCAAATTTTTTATGCGCTTTATTTCGAAAGCTATTACAGCTAATAATTTCAAAACTTCTACAAAATAAATCAAGAATAATGTTAACAGTTTGGAAAAAAAATTTATTGGAGCAAGGGTAATGGTAGCCCAATGGCTAGGTTAGGTGAAACATCCGGCTAAGGATATAAAAAATGAGGTAAAGCTTAGGCCCGTTTTTTTTGGGGTCTTTTTACAATTGTCCCATAGATGACTGTCAAAAAAGCCTTTAATGAACCCATCATAAATATTATGAATATGGGCATAAGTAGTTTAATTAAGAAGCCTTATTAAATAGGAAAATTATCGAAATTAAAACTTCTTTATTTTCTCGTAAATTGAATGGCAAAATAAACAAAAAAAATTCAAAATTTTATTTATAGCTCGCATGAGCCTTGTGACATAATTCATACAACACGTACTCCTTTTCAGATTATTGGGTAATTTACAAATTAGCCAGAGACATACAAAAGTGATTAATAAAAACAAGGAAGAACGCTTTATTCGGCCATGCCGAATCTTATTTACCCTTCACATTTATCTTTTCTTATACCCAGGCATCCAATCTATTCAAGTTGTTTTCGTATCGCAAATATTATAATAAAAATACTTTGTGCCGGCCCGGCACGTTACAAATATTCAATTTTGTATAAAATTTGTTATCTTTCTGGCACCGTTCAAAAACAAAAGGGAAATGCAGAGGGCGAATTTTTTTGAATTCGCCTTAAAACTACCTGTGTTAGTGTACTCTGGCAATTTTCCTCAATACTACCTATATAAGTGTACCCTGGGTTATATCATGAGCCCAGCTGACTAAATGAATTTGACATTCACTTTACAAATATTGAATTTTGTATAAAACAGGGTACACTAAGCCAGGTAATATCAAGGCGAATTTTAAAAATTCGCCTTCTGCATTTCCTTTTTGTGTTTGAACGGTAGAATGTCAGAAAAATTAAAAATTTCATATAAAATTAAATTTTTATAATGTATAAATGTCAAATTGATTTTAATCAGCTAGGCTCTTAATATTACCTGGTTGAATGTGCCTTGCTGGGAAATTGTAATATTTTTAAATTTTGGTTATGACAAGTTTTGTATAACAAAAAAATGTACAGTGAACTCGCGAAAACGTGAACTAATTTTTGCCAAGGGTGTTCATGTTTTCGATTTTGTTCACGTTTCTGATTGGATATGTTTTAATTATTTTCTAACGAATTTAATTTTTTTTATCAATTTATTGTTACTAGTTCAATAACATCCAAATCTAGTCAAAACTTAACAACGCTTTAACCTGAAAAGTCCAATTTAAAAATTTTAAAACCTAAGTTTTTTGGGTAATACATAATTGTCTTATTAATCTAACCACAAAAATCAACCTTTTGCAAATAAAACTATGTATATCGCTAATAGATCCTTTTATTGCATAATTCGGGGACTCCCAAAACTAATAAAATTAATGTAAACAAAACAAAACTTCAGAAAAAACTGTTCACGTTTTAAAGCTTTCAATGTTTGTTCACGTTTTAGAGTAGTTAATGTTAAATAAAAAGTGTTCACGTTTCTGGATGTTCATGATTCTGGATATTCACGTTTCCGCGAGTTCACTGTATTTTGCAAAAATATATTTTGACATTATAAGTATTTGAAATACAAAATGCAAAATACTTCAGTGTTGGGTATTTAAAATACAAAATACATTAGAAGGTGGTATTTCAAATACAAATACAAAATACGTATGTATTTGTATTTCAAATACGTATTTTAAGTACAAGTAATTCAAATACTGCCCAATCCTGGTTATAAAGTAGTGTTTTTGTGTTCCTAAACCCTATTTATAAACATTTTTTATATTATCCAATTTTAGTATGTTTTATAAAAACAAATTTATTAAGAGTGTGAGTGATAAGTTCATTTAAAATGTTGTCGTAACATTTTTTTTAAAACACAGTACTGCAAAAATAATAAAAAAAATTGGAAAATAAAATGCCAAACTTCTATACGTATTTTACCCAACCCTAGTGACCCTTATAAAAAGAAATCATGTTCTTTTAGTTTCCACCTATAAAGCAAATGTATTTGTATTAAAATGTTTTGCTGGGATTTTGTTCGATCTGCAGCGCATGTATGAGTGCTTCTTGCATCAAAGAGTGTTGGGATGTGAACATCTCAGTCCAAACATCAATTTTTTTTAATTTTATTATCAATAAAAAGAAAATTTTTTAAATAGGTTAAACAAATTATCACTTATGTGCCATTAAAGTGATAAATGTTTTCTTTGGCTTAACCAAGCTTATCCACCTACATACATACAAACATACATATTTTCTTAAGAACATTTTTATAGAGGCCCTTCAATTTGTGACTACATAGAAAATTATTGTTGTAAGCTTTTAAATAAATAAATCAACAAAACAAAGATATTTTCTAACTTTTTAAAAATTAAAAAAAAAAAAACGAAAAGTGATAAATGTTTAGACAAGTGTAAAATTTTTATGACCGACACTGTATAATCAAAACGAATGATATTAATAGTATTTGATTAATAATACCTCTACTATATGTGACAACTAAAATATTTTAAACAAATTTGAATGGTTAAACAAATATATGTTTGGAAATGTTTAAATGCACACATGCACCGTTAAAAAATAAAAGGAAAGGCGTCTTCCATCTTCTTTGTATTCTTCTTCTTCAATATCACTTAACTTTTTTGTTAGGATTTTATTTTAACGGTCAATTTACTATTTTCGAAATGTAACGGGATTTTTAAATTTATCTTTAATTTTAATTATTAAAAAGGTTAAAAAAAAATTTTATTTTAAGGTATTAAAATACATATATGGTAAAGTTCTGAAAATGCTAAAAAAAATAAATAAAAAAAAGAAAATCCCACAATTTCATATTCAAAATCATTTTTACCGCATTAGGGTAGTAAAAAGTTAAATGTTCCTACATATGAAAAAATATGATTAAACCCGTTTTCATTATTAAAAATCATAGCTTTTTTTAAGTAAAAAAATTCGAAATGTTGAATTTTAAGACAAGTTTTTGCTTTTATTATTTAAGCTTTTGTTTAAATTTGAATTTCTTTTTACTAAAAAGAAAATAATATTTTTTATTTATGTTGTAAGAAAATTTATTTGAAAGAGGAAGTTGTTTACCGATACTAGCCGAGTAGAATGTATTTTCGAAACCAGCTACGGATTTTCCTCATTAGTAATATTTAAACGGTAATAGTGTTTTTGACTGTAAACATGACCAATTTAATTTCATGTTATCCAGAAAGGCAAACGGAAATATCTGTTAGTTTAAGTGACCCGTCAGCATACCCATCACCCTGCTCAATTCAGACTACCCAAGTTTTTAGAATGTGACTAGTCCTAACCTCATCGGGATCGCCCCAGAGGGTTCTTGTCATTCTTGCAACTGTCTCGTTATTTCATTCTGTGGGCATTTTTGGCTCACTCTTTCAACTTAGTCTTTGTCGCAACAAAAGTCTTTGGCTTCCCTAGATCAACTTCTCGTTGTCCTCTAGCCCTTATGGCCAGATTATTCGCCTGGTCATTCCCTACCACCCCCTGATGACTAATCACCCATATAATTCGAACTTGGCTTTATTTCGGGTAATCATTAATCATCCTTTTGCACTGCAATACCGTCCTAGATCTGGTGTTTTCAAACATGAAATGACATAAGTATCATGATGTTATTTTGCATGTTTAAGCTTTTTATAAACATAAATTATTTTATGGTAAGACTTGACCCTTGTTCACCCAATGTTAAGAGAGTCCTGTGGGACTTGATGCCTTTTTTTATGGTTTCCTCCTTTTGACTTTACCTTATCTTACCTTACCAATTTTAATTAAATGCGATATTCAACTGTTGAAAACACAAACATTTTACGGAACGAAACTTATTAAATACAAAGCTATTTCACATACAAAATGTTTTTAAAAAATTTTTTTTTTGATTAAAATAAACTAAATGCAGCAGTAAATTTCTGCAAATAAAACATTAAGTTTCACGTTTAGCTTAACACATTACTGAACGTCTTCTATAAGATTTCTGAACGAGTGTTCAATCTCACTTAGTACTGGAAAAATGGCATTCGCACTCACAAAGAAAAAGCAATCCCGTTTGCCTTTTCTAAAAGCATGTTAGTTAAATAGATGTTGTAAATCGGCTAAGGATGACGGCCATATGTAACGGATTCAATCTACTCATCAGTACAAAATATTTTTAAATGTTACACACTTAAAAGTGCCGTTAGCTTTTACAATTTTTTTTCTTTAGAAGCCCTTAATTTTAGAACCACTTTTTTATTTTTGTTCGAGCCACCGCCGTCTAAAAACTACTCAGCCGCCGTCGACAATTTTTCATCGACTTGTTTCGCTTTTTTGACAGTCATGGTGTGTAAACAAAAGCGATCAGGCGAGCTCTCGAGACTACCTGGTGTTCTTTTGCCATGGGTAATAACTAACTATTGCCCAAACTGAACCCTATATAGTTAAAGGTGGTTGAATTTGTAGAGCCGATGTTGAATGTGAACCACCCCTAACGTCAAGTTTTTTTTCTGCATTTCGTTTGACATTTATCAATTTAGACTAACTCAATTTGAACCATGGAAGGATACACAATCGAGCAACGCGTTGTTAAAGTTATTCATGCTTATTATGAAAATGGGCGTTCAAATCAAAATGCATATCGTGGACTTCGTGATTTTTTCGGTCGATTTAATCGTACAAATGTGCGTTAAATCGGAAAAATTTTGCAAAACTTTGAGCAAACCGGGTCTGTAGGAGATGTTAAAACACCAGTGCATGCTATTCGCGATAGTGTGCCGTATTTTTTCCAAAATGAGGCCGGTCAGGCAATTACTGTGAATGGTGTTCGCTATCGTAAGATGATAACGAAATTTTTATTGCCTAAATTGGAAGATATGTGGTTTCAACAGGACGGTGTTACTTGCCACACAACTAACGAAAAAATGGCACTTGCGCGAAAAATTCAATGGCCGTGTTATCTCACATGGTGTCGATGTCAATTGGCCGCCAAGATCATGTGATCTGACACCGTTGGACTTCTTTCTTTGGGGTTATTTGAAGAAAAGGGTGTACGTCGATAAGCTAGCAACAATTCAAGAGCTAATGGATGAGATAATTTGGCCCATTTCCGGCATAGAACCTTAATTATGCCTCAGCGTCATCGAAAATGTGGACCATCGGATGGAGCTGTGCCGCCGAGGTCGTGGCAGCCATTTGGCCATTACTTTTTTCCATATATAATTGAACCATACAAAAATTATCATAAGAAAAAAAGAAATGACAATAATTTCCCAAATAATTTGTATTTTATTCAAAATCAACATCGACCCTTAAAATTTAACCACCGGAAATAAAAACAAAGCCTGTAATCAGCATAAAGCTAAACTCCAAGTTTAGTTTTCTACAACAAGGGTTCAGAGTGCAAAAAACCTAATACATATTGAGAAAAACTGAACGTTTGTTTTGTTTTTTACTACGTAATTTTTTTCTGTGTATATTGGGCCCACGACATCAAATGTCGTGTATGGTGTAATGTGGCCAGGCTTTACCGACTTTAACTTTGTTGGATATTTAAATTAGACTTATGCAAACCCACAAGTAGAAATCATTTTAAATTATTAGTTTTATAATATTAAGATGTCAGTAAGATTTGGCTTCAGCAATAAGTTTTCATATGCCATACAGCTGGCATAATGTTTTACTAAAAGTGGTTTCAGACGATATGTTTTTTGACACATGACTAGTCACTTTTGCAATCCACATGTATTTGCATATGTCTGTCAAAATTGTCATTTTACAGACGGTTTATAATTTTTGCTTTCACACCTACATATGTAATTACATCTGACATAACCTCCAAACCAAAATAAACAACTTACTTTTCCTTATTGTTATTCTAAAAACAGCTGATGACACATGCTTTGTTAGATGAAAATAGAGCACGCTCTAATTGAAAATTTGTCATATGACTTTTACAAATGTATTTCACACATGCAATGTTTAAACGCGTTCAGACGGCAGATATCAATTTCGCACTGAAAAATTTGACAAGTCATGTGTAGAATACATATCGTCTGAAAGCACTTTAAATAAACTTGTTCTCAACTAGAACCGATCTTCTGCGGCGAAGCATCATCAAATTCTATATTTAACATAAAACTAATATTTGGCCTAAGCCGAAACTTACCGAAAATTTGGTATATATGTATGTGTTGACAGAATCTTTCTTTTTGAAAATTTTTTATGACTAAAAAGAAAAATAAAGGAAAAAACATCAAGCAATTAGCACTATTATAATTAATTAAGACATTAGATTTATTAGAGAAATTTAGTTTTGTAAAAAACTTGGCCGAATAACGATTACTAGCCTTAACCGAAACAGAATATTCGGCCAGACTCTAAAAATTTCGTTTCGTATTTTAAAAAGTTTAGTTGTGATTTTTTGGGGCGGCTAGCAAAGGGGGTTGGCTTTTTCAAGTTTCAAATTTGACAAAAATCCATTTTAATAAAGAAATGCTCTGTCTCCCAATTTTTTTTTTCATTAAAACTTCTAAGTTTCTTTCTATACTTTCATAGATTATCCCCTAACCTATAAAAAAAAAGCTAAAACAACTCGATTTAGCAAATGAGTAAATACCTTTTTTGTTAAGGTAACAAAAGGTACGGTTTTTAAAAATTTATAAGGCATTAGTTTTTAAATTAAAATAAGTTCCGTATTTGACAGAAAAGAACTACCAAAGTAAATACATAAATAAAATACAATAATTAATGTAGTTTTCATTAAGTCTCGATTGTGATTGGAATTTTAATTACAGGAAGTTGATTTCAAACACAACTCAAAACGCAAAGAAACTAAAAAAATATTTATAGAAAACCAAAGCATAATTAAATTAACGAAAAACGGTGATGAACTCTGCGTATTGCATTGAAGAATTGCAAAAAAAAAATATTAAATAAATAAAGTAAATAACTTTTATATAATTAAATCTATTTAAGTACTTTAAACGAATTATGTAATGCAAGTTATTGACCTCTCAGCTCTTAGATATAAAACTTTGAAAATTATTAAAATTTCTCTTTCATTTTGATTTCTTTTTTCCTTTTTTCTAATTTAAGGACAACGTATAACAACCATACACTTAGATGGTGTACAGTACTTCATCAGTCGCATGAATCCCTACTCTCCAGAATTGAATTACTTTTTGGCTTATCAGTATTGTCGTTCTTTGGGTTTGCAATTGGCTTCATTTGAAACTAAAGAAAAGGCCGAGTCGATGGCGACATATTTGAAAAATGCTCGTTTTGGAAATTATGATTTCTGGACTTCGGGCAATCGCTTAGGAACTGGCATGTTTTTGTGGATGAGCACTGGCTTGCCATTTAATGCAACATTTGACTTTTTCGAAAGTACAGCTGATGACATACAAGCTGGCCTTCTCGATCCTGTTGATCACAACAGCAATACATCGCCACAGAGAACCGCCCGAGACAGGTAATTTATACTAATGTTAAGTACATTTTTTTTTAAATAATAGATTTATTAATTTTATTGTAAGTTTTTTCGGACATTCTTTAAGACTATTTTTTCGAAGTTAATTACAATATTCCAACCGAATAAACAAGTAAGAATGTTATAGTCGGTCAAGCCCGACCAATGCCACACCACATTTGTATTGAGACCATATGAAACAATTTTTGTATTCAGTTGGTGGCATAAAAACAAACATGTGCGCAAAACTTTAAAAGGGTAAAATAATATTCGAGACATTTATAGTCAAAAATGCTTATTCCGGGAGGACATTTGAGTGGGGGCTATGTCGAAAAATTATCAATTATCACCACAAAAAATAGGCTTCAGGCGTGTGCAAAAAAACTTACTTGTGCCAAATTTTATCGAAATATCTTAAAAATTGCGACCTGTACTTGATTACAAGAATATATGGACGCCCAGCTGGACGGACGGACTGACATGCTTAAATCGCCTCAGAAAGTGATTCTGAGTCGATCGGTATACTTGAAGGTGGGGTTTTAGGCCATTATTTTTGGGCGTTACAAACAACTTCACAAACCCATAATACCCCTACGACGTATGTGGTGTGGGTATAAAAATTAAAGGTATTCACGTCATCAAGCAACAACAGCTTTTCTTTCTATAAGAAACAGGGTAGTCTAATACAGGTAGCATTAGGGCGAATTCAAAATATTCGCACTCCGTTATTTCTCTTTGTGTGTAATAAAGGGATTTCAAAAAATTTTAAAATTTAGTACAAAACGAGTCACACTCAACAGCCCAGCTGATTAAAATAAATTTGACATTTTCGCGTGAAAAATATTCAATTTTGTATGAAATTTTTAATTTTTCTGACATTCCATCGTTCGAACACAAAAAGTAAATGCAGAGGGCGCATTTATTGAACTCGCCATCGCTGTTACCTTGTTTAGTGTACCCTGGTACAAAATAATAAGTCTGACACAGGGTACACTTATACAGTTAGTATCAAGGCGAATTCAAAAAATTCGCTCTCTGCATTTCCTTTTTATGTTTGATACAGTGAATGTCAAAAAAATTTTATATTTCAAACAAAATTAATAAATCTGACAATCACTTTCACAAAATTTCAAGGCGAGTTCATAATCAGCTGGGCTCTTTACACTACCTGTATTAGTGTACCCCAAGGCACATTCAACAAGGTAATATTAAGAAATTTTTAATTTTTCTGACATTCTACCGTTCAAACACAAAAAGGAAATGCAGAGAGCGAATTTTTTGAATTCGCCTTGGGCTTACCTTGTTGAATGTGCCTTGGTGTACTCTGTTTCCTGAGAAAGTAAATGTCAAAAAAATATTCCAAACAAAATTAATAAATATGAAATTTACTTTTACAAAATATTGAGACGAATCATAATCAGCTGTGGCCTTATAGACTACCTTTATTATTGTACGTCTTGACGAGACAAATTCATGCCTAGACAAACGTCAAACTCAGTATATAAAAAAACCCAGTATAAAAATACCGGATTAATGTATCTTGACAAGAATATAATTTTCTGTTAAATTAAGGCGAGTTCACACCAGGTGATCTCAATTCTACAACAATAAATAAATTGCATTTGCAACGCCATATTTATTTCCTTCCCTGTCAAAGTTAACAATAACAAAACCGTGGTAAAAGTAAAAGCAAACAAACTTTGACAAGGGCCCCATGATTTTTATTCGCCGCGAGTTGCATAATCTAAATTAAAAAAAGGTTTACATTTTTTACTGTTTTTCTACTTCTTGTAATATTTATTTTGTGCAGTTTTAATAGTTTTTAGCGAAGTGAATTCATCCTCCATCCAAAAAAAGAAAGATGTGAGTTCGCCTTGCTCTTAACCTTCAGGCTTTTTTAAGTTTTGCACAGAAGTCTTATAGCATGTTCACATGGGTTCCCTCTTTCATTCATAATTCACTCTCCAACCATAATTGAAACTACTTGATTTTAAATTTGTCATTTATAAAAACAAACACAATTTACATAGAAAAGTACATCATCACCGCCATGGCTAATGTATTGCATCCATTAATTAACCGTTTACAACACTTATAAACATTAGACGTGAATACCTTTACTATGTTTATAACAAAATAATAGAGCCCGACCAAACTTTTGGTCCGGAGTTCCGTAAAAAGTGGTGTTCGGTCAATGTACGGGGTTTGGCTTTTTCACTGAACTTTACTGAACGCTGACCGAACTTGTCCTTAAAATCTATTTGTCGCCCAAACAAATGCCCATATTAATCCAAATTTTTAAAAATACAGTTATGCAAAAAATATATATTTATTTTTTATTAAAATTTTAAAAGTTGTGACTACTAACTACACCATTTCCAATGATATTTCAAAAAATTGTAATTTAATTTCTGAAATTTTTAATTCAATTTCAGAACTTTCTGTTCGTATTTCAGTTTTCTATTTATATTTAAAAATTTTCCATTCGTATTTTAGAGTTTTAAATTATACTAGCACGTGACCCGCTACTTCGTAAGCGCAGTTTTAGAAATTTATTAAGTGAAGGTAATGTTTTGTGCCTTTATTTCTTAAACTATTACCAAATAAGCTGTACACAGAAAAAACTCCAGAAATTTTTTTAAAACAAACAGTTTTTTAAAATAATAGTTTTCTTCAGTAAATATTTTATTAGATTCTAATGATATTGCTATTTGATTTTTATGTCAAACAAAATAAACACAAAACTATTATATATTTTGTACTTTCTTTTTCTACCCCTTAAGGAACAATATTTTAAAAAAGTACCAAAAATATATTTTTAATTTTTTGAGACCTGCAAAACGCAATTTAAATGAAGTTTCTACATTTATTGGTTAAGAAATTACAAAAAGTACCTAAAAAGTACCAAAATGTAATTTGTACCCTTTCTCCTATCCCCTAGGGTCTTAAGTTTTCAAAAAGTATAAAAATATATTCATATTTTGTCAAGACTTGTCGAACGCAGTTTGAATTATGTTTCTGTCTTTATTGGTTCAGATGCTACAAAAAGTACGTAAAAAGTACCACTTTATAAATTTGTACTCTTTTGTCTGCCCCTTAGGGTCTGGATTTTTGAAAAAGTTTAAAAAACATATTCATATTTTGTCCAGACCTGTCGAACGCAAACTATGTTTTTACCTTTATTAGTTAAGAAGTTACAAAAAGTACCTAAAAATTACATATATGTAATTTGTACCATTTTTTGTGCCTAAGGGTCCAAAATTTTTAAAAAGTATCGAAAACATATTCTTATTTTGTCGATACCTGTCGAACGCAATTTATATTACCTACGTATTTATCTCTATTGGTTCAAGAGTTACAAAAAGTACCAATATAAAATTTTTACCTATTTCTGAACCCTTTTTTTACCCCTCAACGTCCAAATTTAAAAAAAGTGGCAAAAACGTATTCATATTTTTTTAGTATCTGTCGATTGCATTTTGAACTATGTCTGTACCTTTACTCGTTTAGAAGTTACAAAGTGGACCTAGGCACTATCAAAATTTAGTTTTTACCCTCTTTTAGCCTTATGGGTCTAACATTTTTAAAAAATGCCAGACATGGGTCTGCTTATTTTTTGAGTAAAATACGATCCTTTTTAAATTTTGTTTCTATCGTTTGTAGTTTAGGAGATATAAACTTTCGGATATTTTCATATTTGGCCCATTTTAAGCCCCTTCGGGTCCGAATTTACCAAAATCCCGTCTTAGTGGATCTTAACATAAGGAAAGGTACCCACAGTCCGAATTTCAGGTCTCTAGCTCGGTGCATTTGGGCTGTGCGATGATGAATCAGTCAGTCAGTAAAAATTCTGAAATACAATTAGCAAATTCTGAAATTGAATTAAAAACTTCTGAAATTAAAATTAATAAAAAAAATTTTTAAATTGGAAATGGTGTGGTGTAGTAACTTTCAATTGCATTGAATATATTTTCGTACATATCTCTGCTTTATTTTTTAATTAAAATACAAATAAACATATGATGGATTTATTAAATTGTAATTTTTGGTTTGTATTAAATAATAAATTATTCGAACGTGTAAGCCTTTTTAATTTGAATTAAACAGTATGTGTTCGGTTTTCGTTCGGTCTGCGTTTGGCTTCGGCCAAACTTTGACCGAAGTTCAAGTTCAGTTCGGTTTCAAAAATAAACGCTTGGTCGGGCTCTACCAAATAATATAAAAATATTTTAATTTGACAACTTAGGATTAATAACATTGTCATTAGCTAATGTTTAACATTTTTAAACTCAATTTGATTAATTAAGGATTTTTTTTACTTTCAACAGCAGCAGCGGAGCTGAAAAGGGCTGTGTTATTTTGAAACAGCCCACATTAAAATGGATGCCAGAAGATTGTTCAGCAGTAAAAGATTTTATTTGTGAACAAACACGTTGCTACTATTATAATTATGGTAGTATTCCAGTCTCTTCAGCGCAGGGGTAAGAAGAGCCATCCCCTTCATAATAAGAATAAGGGGTTTCTTTTATTATATTGTGAAAATAAAAAATCTGAAACCTACAAACATAATTTTTAGCCTGTAAATGTTAAATTTAAGAATAATAATAATAATAAAAATTAAATGAATCTCGAGTTGGATACAAACAAACAAATTAAAATCACATTCATAAACCTTAAAGTCAAGCAAAAACACGAAGAAAGTTGAACTTGAGCTGATACAAATAAAAACAAAATTTAATGAAAATTAAACTAATTTTAGGTGAGCTAAACCCCAAAAAGTATTTATTATTAATATAAAGTATTTTTTCTTACAAATAACAACTAGTTTAATTGCTTTGCTGATTTATATCTGGATAAAAATAAAAAACTAATTGACTTAGAAACAGTTTTTAACTTGAAGATTTAAGGAATTTAATATTAATCCTCTAGTAACATACTTACAAAATTGTTGCAGATTTTTTTTTTTAACTTTAAGCAGTAATATTCTATTTTTTCTAGTTTTTTGACCTTTTTAATGTTAATAAATAAGACTATTTTTTTAAGCTTTAGGTCTATTTTTTCGTTTATTTTTTTTGCAAACTTTTTTCAATATTTCGCCACTCCGTTGTGTGGCATCATCAGGAGGTTATTTTAGTTAAATATTAAAGTTGTTATTTTGGTTTTAAAATTAGCTTTCGGCTTTTCGAATAACGATTATAATATTAACAAATTTTTAATATAAACTTCAAAATATTTTGTTAAAGAAAATTTACAAAAGTGTACTAAAACTAAAATATTCGAAAATTTAAAAAATGTGTTATTACAAAATTTATACTATTAAAAAATGTATCCATATACCAATATAAGTGTGAATGTCAATTTCAATCTTTTCTAATATACAAAATCCTAATATTAAGAATAATAGTGTTACCAAAAAAGTAATAATATTATTAAGTGTTATACAGAGAAACAACATACAAAAATAAACAAAAAACCACAATACATGCATAAAAGAGTTTTGAAGAATCTAGTTAGTACAATAGTTACAAAATTTTAATATTAGTGTGTATATTAATTTAAGCTTTTCAAATATAAAAGTGTAATGGTAAGAATGCTAGTGTTACTAAAAATAACATTAAGTGTTATATACAAAAAACCAATATACACATAAACCAAAAAACAATAATACATGTATTAAAAAATGTTTAAAGAAATTAGTTTAATATTGTATGTTTAATATGTTTAATATGTATTAATGTAGTTACAAAAAATTAGTATCAGAAGTTTGTGTAATAAAGTGTAAATTTTTTTTTTTTTTTTATATAAATTAACTTATGAATAAAAAAACATATACATATGTATGTATGCCTAAAAAACCATATTAGTCAAAATTATATATGTGCTTATATAAATCCTATCTCTGTTACTTTTTACATATTAGATGTCTGTAATTCTGGGCAACATTGTCTGTGTCTGCTTTAAAATTAATTCTATGTGTTTTTGGAACGTTAATAATATTTAACATTTCTAACATATATCTACGTTTATAATTATTTTCTTTATCCAATATTGAAACATTCTCAAAGTCTGGGTAGTGATCAAATTCCGAACAATGAGAAGATAACGCTGTTTTCTGTGAACTAGTGTCCCTATATCTCTGGTCAGATTTATGTCCAGCAATTCTTGTTTTAAGTTTATTTTTTGTAGTTCCTACATATACTTTCCTACATTCCTCCCTATCATTTCCCTTGCAAGGTATCTTATAGACTATATTCGCCATATCCAACTTTTGTATTCTATCTTTTGTTTTACTAAATAATTTACCTAAAGTATTGTAAGTCTTAAAGGCCATGCTATACTTCTCACAGTCAAACACTTTTGATCTTTTAACCCTTTCTGTCACTCCTGGTACATAAGTAAATGATTTATAAATCTTCGGTCTCCTTTCATTATTCCGACTATCTGCATTTTGGTCTGTAAATTGATTAATTAATTTAGAAATAAGTCCCCTGGGGAAACTGTTATCCCTTAAAATATTCCAAATAATCCTCTTGTTCTTCCTATGAAATTCGTTGTCACTTATTGTAAGAACCCTTCTCACCAAATTCCTTGCCGTATTTGTGATAACTTGTTTGCTATGCTTAGAATAATAGTTAATTATCCTTCCAGAAGCCGTTGGTTTTTGATACCAATCTACTTTTAAGCCGTTACCTTTCCGTATAATTAACGTATCTAAATAAGAAAGTCTTGAATTGTCTTCTTTTTCCATTGTAAACTTAATACTTGGATGAAAACTATTTAAAGTGTCTAACATATACTCACTAGAGGAATCAGAAACAATACAAAATAAATCATCCCTTATTAGATACGTTAATTATACGGAAAGGTAACGGCTTAAAAGTAGATTGGTATCAAAAACCAACGGCTTCTGGAAGGATAATTAACTATTATTCTAAGCATAGCAAACAAGTTATCACAAATACGGCAAGGAATTTGGTGAGAAGGGTTCTTACAATAAGTGACAACGAATTTCATAGGAAGAACAAGAGGATTATTTGGAATATTTTAAGGGATAACAGTTTCCCCAGGGGACTTATTTCTAAATTAATTAATCAATTTACAGACCAAAATGCAGATAGTCGGAATAATGAAAGGAGACCGAAGATTTATAAATCATTTACTTATGTACCAGGAGTGACAGAAAGGGTTAAAAGATCAAAAGTGTTTGACTGTGAGAAGTATAGCATGGCCTTTAAGACTTACAATACTTTAGGTAAATTATTTAGTAAAACAAAAGATAGAATACAAAAGTTGGATATGGCGAATATAGTCTATAAGATACCTTGCAAGGGAAATGATAGGGAGGAATGTAGGAAAGTATATGTAGGAACTACAAAAAATAAACTTAAAACAAGAATTGCTGGACATAAATCTGACCAGAGATATAGGGACACTAGTTCACAGAAAACAGCGTTATCTTCTCATTGTTCGGAATTTGATCACTACCCAGACTTTGAGAATGTTTCAATGTTGGATAAAGAAAATAATTATAAACGTAGATATATGTTAGAAATGTTAAATATTATTAACGTTCCAAAAACACATAGAATTAATTTTAAAGCAGACACAGACAATGTTGCCCAGAATTACAGACATCTAATATGTAAAAAGTAACAGAGATAGGATTTATATAAGCACATATATAATTTTGACTAATATGGTTTTTTAGGCATACATACATATGTATATGTTTTTTTATTCATAAGTTAATTTATATAAAAAAAAAAAAAAAAAAAAAAAAAAAAAAAAAAATTTACACTTTATTACACAAACTTCTGATACTAATTTTTTGTAACTACATTAATACATATTAAACATATTAAACATACAATATTAAACTAATTTCTTTAAACATTTTTTAATACATGTATTATTGTTTTTTGGTTTATGTGTATATTGGTTTTTTGTATATAACACTTAATGTTATTTTTAGTAACACTAGCATTCTTACCATTACACTTTTATATTTGAAAAGCTTAAATTAATATACACACTAATATTAAAATTTTGTAACTATTGTACTAACTAGATTCTTCAAAACTCTTTTATGCATGTATTGTGGTTTTTTGTTTATTTTTGTATGTTGTTTCTCTGTATAACACTTAATAATATTATTACTTTTTTGGTAACACTATTATTCTTAATATTAGGATTTTGTATATTAGAAAAGATTGAAATTGACATTCACACTTATATTGGTATATGGATACATTTTTTAATAGTATAAATTTTGTAATAACACATTTTTTAAATTTTCGAATATTTTAGTTTTAGTACACTTTTGTAAATTTTCTTTAACAAAATATTTTGAAGTTTATATTAAAAATTTGTTAATATTATAATCGTTATTCGAAAAGCCGAAAGCTAATTTTAAAACCAAAATAACAACTTTAATATTTAACTAAAATAACCTCCTGATGATGCCACACAACGGAGTGGCGAAATATTGAAAAAAGTTTGCAAAAAAAATAAACGAAAAAATAGACCTAAAGCTTAAAAAAATAGTCTTATTTTTTAAGCAGTAATTTTAAAATATAAATATATGTATGTGACAATATTTTTAAAACAAATTTGTTTCCAGCAAAAAAATTTTTCTTGCGCGAAATTTTTTAAATTTCCTTTTAACTTGCCTTTGCGTTTACACACGTTACGTACGAGGGTTGCTTTTATATTTCGGGATTAGAGAAGAAAAACAAATATTAATCATCGAAAAGCACTTTATTGTTTTTCAAAATATTCCAAATGAAGATCTTTACACTTTTGCATGCGTTTGAAGCAATTGTCGAAGCACTTTTGCCACTCTGATTGAGGGATCTCCAAAATATGCATTCTGAATACAGCAACCGCTTCTTCAGGTGTCGAAAAACGTTGACCTCTTAGTTAGTTTTTACGTACGGGAATCAAAAGAAGTCATTCGGTGCCAAGTCAGGACTAAATGGCGAATGACTCATCAAATCCATATTTTGGGTGCTTAAAAATGCAGCTGTTTGAGCCGATGTGTGAGAGCTCGCATTGTAGTGGTGAAGAGTGATCTTTGGCGGTTGGTTTTCCTGATTTCTTAGAAGACAACTGGCAAACAAATGGTTGTGTATCACTCAGAATTGGCTTTTCTGTGTTGTTCTAGTGATACGGTTGCGACATGTTCAGTTTTCCCGAAACAAACTTGCGATCATTTGCTTAGAAGTGCTTCGTGCGTGAACAACTTTTGTTGGATTTGACTCATCTTGAAACACCCATACAGTCGAATGCTGTTTACTTTCGGGCTCATACGCGTAAGTCCACGATTCATCCCCTGTCACGATATCATAGACGTGTTTCGAAGCACCGCGATCGTATTTTCTGAGCATTTTTTTTTTTGAGCGATTGACAAATTGTGTTGGATCCATCGCGAAAAACTTGTTTTGACAGTCAAATGTTTATGCAATATTGAATGTATGCTGGTCCCTTTAAAGCCTTAGGTTGTCTTAATCTCACGATAGGTCACATGACGATCTTGCAATATCAGTTCACGCACAGCATCAATGGTTTTCGGAACAAAAACTGATTTTGGACGACCTTTACGAAATTCCTCTTGGAGTAAATTATGACCACGATGGAACTCACCATACCATCGATAAACACTGGTCCTTGATGGTGCTTCATCGCCAAAAATAGAATTGAGTTCATCCATGCACTGTTGCTGAGTTAACCCACGTCGAAAGCTGTAAAAAATAATCGCACGAAAAGATTCACGATTTAATTCCATTTTGGGTCGAGTTAAATCTTTTAAGTTACTGTAAACAACACAAATAGCGCTCGTATGTCAAAACTTTCTGAGTACGTATAACCTAGAAAATGTCAAACTTTACGATAAAGATGTCAGTTGTCAGATGCAATACTAGTTTTGCCAAATCCCGAAACATAAAAGGCAACCCTCGTATAAGATAAGAGCAAGTTTGTATCCTTTTTATTCTCCTTTCATTTTTCCAAACCCTTAACTAAAGACTTGGGCCTGGACCTTAGTTAAATTGAAAATAATAAGAATAATAATAATAAATAAAACAAACAATTTCGTTTAAACAAAGAATATGAAGCAACTTAAGGTTTTTAATTTTTATAAGAATAAATTCAAATTTTTATATGAAATTAAAATTTCATTTGTTAAAGTTAGGAAACATCCAAGTTTAATTATAATCTTCAAGTAAAAAACTGGCTTAGAAATATAAAAAAAATAATAATAAACCTTATGTCTAATGATTAATTAGTCTCATTACATTTTCATTTAAAATAATAATTGTTAATTGGTGTTAGTCATTAACGTACATATTTTATAATAAACAATCCTTTCTTTTTCACTAAAAAGAAAGGCAATATTTAATTTTGCAACATTTTTGCAGCCAATAATTGATATACACTTTACATACGGATAATTGAATACTCACCAACAGTTTACACATGCTTAACATGACATGCTATTATCATATTGTACAAACATACTAATATAGTTTAAGCAATTAATTACTTCATTTAACTTAAAATAAAACGGGCATGTATTAGACGAGCGATTTTTTTGAGGGCACTTCATCTTATATGCTCTTCAAATCAATTAACTAACAAATTTATTCCTCTAATACATAGCTGTACTAAGACAATTAGTTTTACGTCGATTATCGAAAGCAACATAACCTTAGTTTGGTGTTATTTGCGACAAAGACTTATTAGAAATGCTGCAGGTTTACATTAAGCAACTTTTCTATATGCATTTCTAAAACGTTTAAGAGTGTAAGACAAGTATAAACATTTTTTATAATTTTCCCTAAAAAATAAAAATTGCTTAATGTAAACACAGAAATAAATAGCAACTTGCAATTGTTAATTTCATTTGTCCAATGTTTTAAGCTGGCAAAGCAACTGTATTTAGTTTGCTTTCAATAATTGATCCATTTAGTCATATACATATATTAGTGATAACAATTATAATAACAAATTGGTGAATTGGGGCTTAGCTTTCCTAAAGTAGTTTAACGTTTTTAAACTTAAGTGTATTTCGGCAATTCTGATTTACTAAATTTTTCCATTAAACAAATTACTAACAAATTTGTTTTTTTTATTTTTTTTTTATTTCTCAAATTGTTAAAACATATAGACGCCCTATTACCACTACAACACCACGCACTAACATTGCCGACGCTACCACTACACCATTGCCGTTGTTAATGTCTTCCTATGTAAATGCCAAAAAAACTGCCAATCAGCCCTCTTATGTTTCATTAAAGTTTGATCAAGAACGTTCATTGGTGTCCAACAAAAATGTAAATGATGCCAGCAGCAAACAAGCCGATGAAGAAGTGCATGAAGAAGAAGAAGAATTAAATAGCAGCATAGGAGAAGACGTTCAAGGTCGCGATTTGACAAATGAAGAATTCGACCATGATGTAGAAGTTGGCCAGCAAGAAAACTCAGAGGAGTTGCATGATGATCATGATGAACATGAACATGAGCAGGACGAGAATAAATCAACTGAACAACAACATGAAGACGTTAGCAAATTAAATAGTTTACATTCACAAGAACACGATGACGAAGAAGAAGAAGAAACCGAAGAATTGGCAGCCAAGGAAAAATCATTAGATAGTTACGAAACCGAAAATGCACCTAAAATGCCGGCAGTTGAAGTAAGACTTAAGGAGATTTCACAGGAAGTTGAAAAACGAAACAACCAGGAAAATAGGCATATTCCATCTTTAACACCCGATCTCGATGACATCGGACGTCAATCATTTTTATCATTAACTGATCTTATACGCACATTGCATCCAAATGACAAACAAATCATACCACAAATTGATTCTGATTACTCAAACGCAATGCGTGTGTTGGGCGAAAAATCTGTGGCGGTCAATACAAATGAGGATTAAATTTTAAACTAAAAAAACATATTTTCCTATTAAAACCTAAAGGGATAATTAATTTAAACCCAAATTTTTAAACAAACTCATATTCAAATTTACACAAAATATAATCAAAAAATCAAGTTCCACTGCAAACTGTTTAGAACCATTTTGGTTTCTTTAATGAACTTTTTTTGTAATTAATTGTAATAAAAGTATTGAAGTTTACAATACAAATCAAGCTCATTGAAAAGCAGCACTTTACTTTGGGACTTTTCTGCTGTACACTAAGTAACTGCTAAGGGCTTTTTTCAAGTTGACATTAAAAAAAACGTTTAATTTTAGTTTACTTTGTATTTTTAAGCCTAAAAAATATGTATGATTACTAAACAGTCGCCATAAGCGATTGTTTTTTGTATAATTTAATGTTTTTATATAATTTTTTTTTAAATAAAAATGTTTCTATACATTACAAAAAAATATAAAAGGAATATCTAAGTGGCCACAAACCATAATTGCTTAACTCGAGTGGGGAAAATATTGAAATTTAAATGCCATTATGTTTGGGGTGTGTAATTTATTAGTTGTTTTTTACTGCTGTGAAAAAATAGGGTCGCATGTATGTTAAAGTCAATTAAAAAATTAATTGATCCATTTCTCTGAGCCGTTGAATATTTAAGTTATATTATAACACAAGTTAGTACTAAAACTCATTCCCCTCTTTTTGCGAATGTAAACGTCGAAGCAATTGAGCAAATAAACTTACTATTAAACTACTTAGTAATCGTATTTATTTCCCCCAAAATTTATTATGTCGACATCAACATTTCCCAGTTAGATATTACCGATTTTTGGAGTTGCCAGCGGCGCACTGAATTGACTGCAGTTGAAAGATAATGACTTTCGCAATATGGGGGGCATATAAAGGGGAATATACACATATATGAAAAAACTTTCCTCACAAGACAAGTAACTAATTTGAAAAGATTTTAAAACTTGCTTAAAACCTAAATTTAATTAAGATAAAAATTGTTTTAAATTTAAAAACTTGAATAATTTTCAGGGTACGTAGGTTTATTGAGAATAAAAATTAATTACTTTCGGATATGCCCAAGGTAGATCAATAAAGCAAATTTAAAATTTATTCATTTACATATATAAAAAATGTATCAATTGTTTTGAAATTCAATTTCCTTTGTACAAAAACAAAAAACCACTGGCGAATCAATTGAATTTATCTTTATATATTCTCTATTAATCCACCTTGGATATGAAAAAATTCAAATCGGCAATTAAAAAATTTACTGTTTTTACTTACTTTATACAAACGACGATAATCAGCAGTACTTATATTTTAAAATATCATTATTTAAGGTGGAAATTATAATTCAAAATCATCTCTTAAATTATTATAGGACATAACATGTTGTTTAATTTTAGAGCCATCTACCCATGTAACAAAGTCTTCAAGGTTACGAGAAACCAAGAAGGCAGCATCTTTAACCATTTCAATACCAACTCTGACATGACCACTCTCAACTAAGTCAGTAGCGTTTTTGATATTTTCTGAAAGTTTATCTATGGAGAAAGGCACGCAACATTATGGATAGTAAAAATACTAAACAATTTAAAAGAAATTTTTACTTACTCTTTACCATGACAACGGGCAAACGTCGACGACAAAAGCAGCTGGCCGAAATTGTACTTGCAACTTCCAGATTTGTTTTATCGTTTATAAGACCCATGCCAAACAATTTTTCCAAAAGCATAAAAGATGCCTCTGCCTTAAAAGTGTCTTGTTTTTCTAGTTTTGCAATTTTCTCAACCAAGTCTCGTATCTGGCGAGACAATCTATTATATCTATTTGGAAGATTTTTATTATAAATAAATAAGAGTACAATGTATAAAATAAATATGATTTAAGCACGTGTCTGCCACTAAATTAACAATTTTACTTACTTTGTATAATCTTCTCTTCTGCGTATGTGATATCGTCGAAGGATTTTATTTTCTTGGCCACCATTGTCAATTTTCCACGTTATAAAATCAACTTTTTTTAAAAGTTTTTGTTCATGATATTTTAATTTTCGCACCATGTTTTTAATTTGCAGCAATTTCTTACAAAAGACAACAAAAAAACTAAAAACAATCAAACAGTGCTGCCGAAGTGTCAAAGTTAATGACTCATATCAGTTGTTAACAAATTATATAGATGTCAATAACCTTAAAATTTTTCTTCCAAAATATTGAAATGATTTCGCTTTGTTTTCGAAAGGAATTTGATTTACACAAATTTTTATATGATGTACAAAAATGTTTTTCACCTGCCTGTATATAAATGTATTATAGTTTTGGTAACACTGCAAATGCATTGAAACAAGCTGTCTGTGCTGCCACTCTTTAAATTCATTTTTTTTGCCATATCAATGAACTAATTTGAAATTATCGTGTGGTTTTTTATTAACTGCATGGCACATCCACACGATTTTGGGGAAACCGATAAACGATAATTATTGTAGGTCTAATGCATTTATATATACATATTTTTCTGAATTTTTTAGAAATATACAAAATTGTTGCTTTCATTTATTATTATATTAAGGATGTAATTTTATTATTATCCAATATTTCACTTGAAAATTATTAGAAGCTTTATCAGCGATATTTTCAAGCTCGATTCATAAAAAAAAATATTTTAAATTATTACGAAAAATGTTCGATATCGCTTCTGTTAAGCTTCCGTTTATTTTTAGGACGATTTTGTTCCCATTTTTCTATCATACCTTATTTTAGGAAGTCCTCGTAGGAAATTGTCCTTTATTTTTAATTTTTCAAACAAAGCTACAAATAATGTTTTGAAATGATGAAAAAACTTTTTACGTGTAGTTCTCTCTTTTAAATCAAAATTAGCTAAAAAAAACTAACTATAATACAAACATTAGTATATGCTCTCCACCATAAACTTTTGTTTAGTCATGATTACTAAAGAACTAAAAAAAACAACGAAAAACTTATTTTTTAAATACAAAACTTTATTAATTTAAATAATAAACTATGTAATGTACGTGTGGAATTTCCTAATTTCTTGTTTTTATTTAGATTCACTTTTAGGTTTTTTTTTACTTGCGAGTGTAGATACGCCCAATAAATTTGAGCATAATTTTAAGCTAAAATAAAACAAAAATGTTGAATAAAAAAAGGGGGATGTATTTAAAATAACGGTTGTAAAAAATATATTTAAATCAACTAACATTAGTAAATGGCAAAAACATTCAAGCTATGTATATCACAAAAATAATTGTGTTTATTTAAAATCAAGCAAAAAAAAAAAATTAAACAAATACTGAAACTAATGAAAAAAACATAATTAATTAGTGTTGACAAATTCTGCTGCTACTTTTTATAATTTGAGAATAATCAAACTTTTCCTTTAGGTACTCGATAGTACTCAGTAGTTTTTTTGTTTAATTTAAAATAAACATAAATTTTTTATTCAGTTACTAGCCAAACATCACTTTTCTTAATTTTTAATTAAATAATGTAATTTAAATTATTTTTTTCACTTTTATATTTAATAATCGTTTTTAATTTTTTTTTTGACAGCAGTTTTAATGACATCAAAGATTTGCAATCAACACACAGTTCTATTTTTTTTATCGTTATATTTTTGAAGGGTTGTTTTTAGCTTTTAAATTTTTTCATTAAAATCAAAAATGAGCAATTATTTTTAGTATGTATTGAAAAAGCAAATACTCTACACTCGGTACCCACCACTCAGTACTTCGCCAGCACTAATTGAAATAGAAAAATAATAAAAAAAAAACATATGTTAATTTTTTGGTTTTAATATTATGCGGTTTCCATTTTATTAAGTATAAAAAAAAATAAAAAAAAGAGCAAGCAAACTTTTTGAAAAACAAAACTAAAAAATATTAGAAATAAACTATGTAAATTAGTTAATAATAAAAATATTTCGGTTATATTTTTAATTTTTGTTATTTTCTTTTAATCATTTAATAAGTAATATATATTTTGTATATATATATATATAATATATTTTCTTTTTAATTTATTTTATATGCATTTTCAGCATAAGTTATTAATTAATAGAACATAATTAAAGTAGTTATGATTTGACTTACGTTTTGGATTATTTCATATTTTTTTTAATTATATTTTTATTGTTTTTACTTAAATATTTTGTTTTTACTTTAAGTTCAGATAAATTTACGCAATATACATATAACGACTTATGTTGTCTTTCATTTATTTTTTTTTTATTTCTTTTTGTAAAACGTTTTTATGTTATATACCATGTTATGTATACAATTAGTTTATAATAATAATTTCAGTTCTTATTTTAGGATTAAAAAAATAAAAAATAATTAATAAAGGTGAGAAAGTGTCTAGGAGTAATTGGTAAGGGGGAGAAAAAAACAGTAATGAGTTATAATATTTAATATTATTAACAAGGGGATAAAGAGGTTCAGGGATTGATTGTAAGTGGGTGTCTAGATAATGTTGGCAATGTTTCTACATCTATAACATAGAGAAGACATAAACATACATGAATGTATACTTATGATTTACTAGTTAAGCATTCGAATAGTAATAAGCATGTATGTAAGTGTGTTTTTATGTAGTTGATTTCTTAAGCAATTTTAAGGCTTCAAACATACATTTAATTTTTCTATTTTTTTTTTAATTTTTTCTTTTTAATTAAAACTTTTTTGCCTAAATTCCGTTAAGACTCTTGGTGTAAATTGTAATTTGTTTATTAGATTACTAAAGCCATGTCTTTTTTACTTGGTAAATTAACTTTTTTACCCTGCCATAGCGAATTGTGTATTGTGAAAGCATCAATGGTCACCGTTAAATGTTTGGTATGGACTTGAGAAAAACATTTTCCACCCGAATTATATCTAAAAATAAAAATTGTGAAAAAGCAAATATTGAAACAATACATTTATAAGTTTAACAAATCAAATTTACTTGAAAAACTTATCAAACATCACTTCATCCACTTGACTAGGTCCAGTACCATACAATTTAACCACCTGCTCTGTGTCGGGAGTGTAGCTGTACAGTGCTCGAAACTGACAACCTGCATCCCTGAAGAGTATTAAAAAATGTTTTGCTTCAGAACGGGCAATTTTTTCAAGTACTTTTTGCTTAGCATCACGGTTTACAGCGCCAGGGAAGACACAATACTCGACAGCATTTAGAATTATTCCTCTATTCGATTTAGCTGCTGGCTGTTTATATAATTTTGGCCCTAAATTCAAACAACATTAGACAGATGAAGTATATTTATAAGGATTTGTAAATGAAATAATAATAATATTTGATAAATTCCATAAAAAATAAAAAAGTATTTTTTATTAAATATTTTATTTTGTTAAGAGTTTCTGCCATTTGCAAAGCATCAGCTGACGATCAGCTGTTCAAGTAGAGCCACTGAAGTAATTCCATTATATTTCATTATATATGTTAAAATTTTTTTTTTTTATTTAATTTATCAATTATTATGTTAATTTTATAAATCACTTTTGCTTATTTTTCCTAGAAATATATATTTTTTAATTTTTTTGTAAAAATATTTACTAAAAAAGCAAATGTGACTTATAAAATCAGGGGTGTATGTGTCTTATAAATATATGAAACAAATAATAAAACGCAATAAATTAAAAAAAAACAATACTAATTGCATTCATTGTGTGCAAACCAACGTAATTAACTAACATTCGTTCAAACAACAGGACAAAATTAAATTTTAATAATAATTATAATAAACACAAAACCAAAACATCATTACAACATTGCATTTAAAAAAAAAGAAAAATAATAATAAAAAAGAAAATACATCAAACATTTGACTACACTAAACTGGGATTAGTAGATATTTTCTATACTTTTGTTCTAAGGTTATGCTGAAAGGCAAACTTAATACTTAAACTAAGCTTCAAATAACTAGAGCTAAATAACCGTAATTACTTTTACTTTAAGATGTTTTATTTTTTCATTAAAACTATTTATATATTTGCTGCATATATTACATGGTAACTTTTTTATTTTTAATGGTTGAATTATATGTGTAGGTTCGCTAAAAAGATTTTATTACAAAAATTAACTGCGAATATTGTTGTTTGCAAAATCTGGTAATTGACAACACTTTTTATCCGCATACGACAAAAATAAAAACAACGGTTATTTTTTCTTATAAAATTGCCGTTAAATCCTGGGTTAATAAATCAATTTGTAAACATCTTTTTTAAAAACGTAGAAATAACTAATTGCAATAATTAACCAAAATTAAAACCTATAAAAAAACTTAAATAAATAAATAAAAAAAATTTGATCAAATTGAATTGAAACGTCTCAAATAAATTATGATAAAATGTGGGTGTGTGCGAATGTGTGTGGATGTGCGGTGTTTCGAATTAAATTGCAAAATGCAAAGAGAAAAATCTATACGAACCCGAATAGTCCATCATGGAATTGCCAGCCGATGATATATCGCTTGATCCATCGTCTATACCACGTCGTTTTGATATTAAACCGGGCGGCAAAGAGCCAGGTCCTGATGGAGAGGGCAAGTGCCTACTCAACGTGGCCATACCAGGCGATGGTGCTCTACGTGGAGGCGTAGCTCTTCCTATACCAGAATCTGTTTTAGGCAAACATCAATGCAATTATCAAGCAAAAGACAATTGCAAAACAAACATTTAATTGGATTCGTTTAACACGTAGACAAACAGACAGACATATATATAGATGTACATATATATGTATGTATTGTGATAAAGAGGTAGATGATAAGTTCAATGATGATGATGATTGATAAATGATGAATAATTGATGACAATTGATCGATGATATCAAGTAGTAATTTTATCAATTAAAAAATTTAATTTATTTGCAATTTTTTTAAAAAAAAATTAATTTTGATTTAAAAAAAAAGAAATTATTATTAAGAATAAGTTTAGTCACAGCAAAAGCATAAAAATAATAATATTTTGCGTTATTGCAGGTTATTTTTTTAAGAATAACAAAGAATTGTTTATAATTAATTATAAAATTTATAAGAAAAAACTAAATTTATAAAATCTTTAAAGAAGGTGTCTAAATCAGAAATAAAAAAACTACGATTTCAAAAAATTAAAAAAAAAGGAAAACATCATTTGTTTATGATTTTTTTCAGTTTAACTGCGCACATCCTTATCTAGGATAAGGAGTAAGACTTTTGGCAAGATGTTTCACTAACTTCTTTGCAACGTTTTTTTTTCAAGAACACATTTTTAAAATTTAAGTAGCCACGATTAAAAAATTACCTCAAGTCTTAGTGCCTGATATTTTTTATTCTTTATTAGAGAGGTTGCCTAGTCGGTATAGGGTGATTACTTCTATCTAAATGATTTTCCCCCCTTTTAACAATTCCTCTTTGTTTCATATTTATCTTTATATTCTTTATTTCTTAACACATTTCTATCTTTTTCGTTTCCCTTACAGGTACTACAAAGGATAATTTTTTTAGCTGCCTTTTTAATTCTACCTAACCTTAAAATATATATAAAAGTGAGAACGGGCTGACATTTTCCTGACAATAATATTTAAGTACTTAAACAAGATATTGTACAAATAAAAGAAGTAGAACTATTGAAAATTTTTACCATTTCAAATTGTATTTTAAAACTTTCTTATTGTAGTTTAGAAATTTATATTTTAAAATTAGAAATTTCTAATATATATTTAGAACTTTCTTATTCAATTTCAGAAATTTCCAATTCAACTTCAGAATTTGCTAACTGTATTTCAGAATATAATATTTATATTTCAAAACTTTCTATTTCCATGGTATTGAAAATATTCCAATAGGTTTCGCTTCATTTGTAATTCAAATCAAACATTTTGAAATAAAAAAAATCTGGAATGCAACTAAAAAAACTCTGAAATAAAAATACGTAGAAGATTTTGAAATACAATTAGTAAATTCTGAAATTAAAATAAAAATTTCTTAAATTGGAGTAGAAATTTCTGAAAAACAATCGGAAATTGTATAGTAATTGGCAACATTTGTCGTATTATTTATAGGTTATGTTTACAAAAATTAAAAATTAAAATAAATTTCGATTTTTAACGAATTCAACAGAAAAATGACAGGGTACTATTGATTTAACATTGGCGTGTTTGTAACAAAATACAAAGAACTCAAGTACGACTTTAACAAAAGTATCAATATTTTCCTTAATATTTTATACTTTTTCAAATAAGTTGTTATGTGACTTAAAAAAACTATTGCGTTTTTTTTTATTTAGATTGTAGCAAAAAAGTTTAAAGATAGGGTCAAACAGTTTATTCATCCCTATTCTGCATTTCAAATCGAATTAAAATTTACTCCGTTGGCCTTCTTTACTGTAGAATAATTTTGCCACAAATAACTTTTGCGTACTTAGGGGATTCACAAGGTGTTCTATTATGTCCTATTATCATAATGTTGTAAACTACTATTGGAAACTCTGCTTCCAAACGACGTAGTATTTTTTTAAGAATTTTTTTTTGTATGAAAGACAACAAAAATGTTTTTAAACCATTGTGAAATTCTATAACATTATGGCAATAGGACCCCTTGTGAATCCCAAAAGTATATTTAAGACCTTTTATCTTATGAAAATCTTGAGACTTAATATTAAAATTGGAAAAATCTATAACATCTCTAGGCACGATATAAAACGTCTATTACACCAGGGGTTGTCAATTTTCTCATTTAATGAAATGCGTCTGTATTGGATAAGAGAAAATTGCCCAGCAAACAAAAAACTAAGCATTGCAAATGTGATGAATTTTACTTTTTAAAGCAAAATGGAAATGAACTTAAAAAAAGTTATTAAAATTAAATAAAAAATATGCCTGTTATTACAGAATTAGACAATTTTTTTTCACACATATTCCATTGGGCGAGTTCAATTTACAGTTAAAACTTAAAAAATTAAGTGTATTTAGGTATTATAAATTAAGTTTTCCAAATTCAAGATTTTGTAACAATTTCTTATTAACAAAATATGTTTTAAATTTGAAGAAGTTAATTTATTTCTCTGCTTGGAACAAATAAATTTTAAGTCGGAAAAAATTTGTTCGCAGCAATATGTAGAGGGAAAAAGGGATAACAACTTCAAAGCATTTCTTTTTAACTCTGGAAAATCGAAATCATTTAGATTTTTCCAAAATTCTATTCCCATTTTTTTGGAGCTTGGACTTCGGTTCGAAGAAATATAAGAAATATAATGTTTTCTTTGTTTTAAATGTTTGGTAACATAAAATGCATTGCATGTTACCAAAAGCATTTTTAATGACAAAACAAAAATTTTTGTCTTCCATTATACTATTTTGTTTGCTGGTTTATTTTGAAATTAAATCAAAGCTGAAAAAACAACAAAGCTGAAAAAAAAACAGTAAGCATCCGCCCATGTGCACTCGTTAACACTCAATTAACGACTGAAATCAAACTGAAATAAAAGAGAACAAGCGTCGGTGTGAGTTTGTTTTTATTGTTTTTGTAGCACAATTGTGCACTAAAAATGAATTTTTGACAACCCATGTATTACACTCAAGTTAATAACTCTTAAGCTGCAATGATTAGTTAATATGAATAATGGGAAACAAATTTATGAAAAATTTTGAATTTTTTAAAAAAAATGTATGAAAACAATAAAATTATGAATAAAGAAATTAATTTCACCATCATTATAAAATTAAGAAAAAGGCGTTTTATTTATCAAACATATAGACGACAGCAGGCTACCGACTACAAATTGCTACAAGTAAAATATATGTAAATGTTAATATAAATACGATTGATTTGATGCTACAACCATATTGTGTTTTAAAACGAAAATAAATAATTGGGAAAGTCGTTGTCGCTGCAACCGTCAACTTTCCGCTGCAGTCAAGTTAGGTCGCCGTCGTCAAACCAACTAGAAATCGGCATTTATGGAGTAGTGTTGATGTTAAAATGTTATTGATATTGTTGACAAAATAAATACACCACCATATAACTTGTAGTTTTATCATTGTTTTTCGCAATTCAATTGTATTCGTGTAGCTGTAGCCGCAGTCGTCTATGTGTTTAAAATATAACAGACATAAAGGACCAAATTTACTGTCATTAGTTTTCTAAAATGGCAACTTTTGTTTAACACTTTCTTTGTATTTAGAGTAAAAAAATAAATAAATTTTTGACACATAAGCTATCTAATTTAAAGTTAACCAGAGGCTTTTTGACAGTTAAAGGAATAATAAACGAAGATCTGCTAAAAAAATAAGTCAAATCCTATAGTGTAAACACATCTTGGTTAATATAAACATGAATTCCCAATGCTTAGCTATGGCCACTAGAGCATTCATTTACTTTTTCCTGACTGTATTTTTTACATGTTTGCGTCCTTCTATTGATTTTTCACAGTAAAAAAAAATATTTATGTTTTCCATTAATGTTAAAGAAAAAAGCTAGTTTTCAGCTGATTCTAGCCGAGAGCAATGTATTTTCGAGACCAGCTACGGATTTTTATCAGCAGCACTCTTTGAACGGTATGTAGTGTTTTTGGCTGTCACTTTTGCAATCCACATGTAATTGCGTATGTCTGTCAAAATTGTCGTTTTACTGACGATTCATAATTTTTGCTTTTACACGTACATATGTAATTACATCTGACATAACCTCCAAACCAAAATAAACAACTTACTTTTCCTTGTTGCATTGCCAGATGAAAATAGAGCAAGTTCTAATTACAAATTTGTCATATGACTTTTACATATGTATTTGACACATGTAATGTTTAAACGCGTTCTCACGGTATATATCAATTTCGAGCTGCAAAATTTGACAAGTCATGTGTAAAATACATATCGTGTGAAAGCACTTTTAGTAAAATATCATTGCTTAAGCTATTTATTGCCTTTAGTTAACTAATGAAAGCAAATTTGGACCTTAACATTTGTATTTAACAAAATAAAAGAGAACCATAAATCCCTTAAAAATACTTGAGGTTTAATAAAGTTATGAAAAAAAAGAAACAAAAACCATAATAATTTATGTAATTATTTCACAAAATAGAATGTTAAAAAAATATTTTAAATTCGTAAATGATGACGTAAAACTCTTACCGCACAGATTCATAAGCGAATTAGATTTTCGCCCACGAAAGTTTAGAGTACTTCCTTTGGCTACGGATATACGTGATAGAGTTCGACCTCGTTCAAGATTTGGTTCTGTAAAAATTCCCACATTTTATGAGGGTATAATATTTTGGGAATTTATGTATCAGAATAAAGTTGTTTTTTTTAAAATATAAAATTAAGCAAAAAAAAAATATTGGAAATTAAACCCATCGCCCACTTTAAGAAGTCTTAAATTTAAGTAAATCGATATTAAAAATAACCATTAGACCTAATTTAACCTAAAAACGATTAACTATTGACTTATTTCTTATATTTTTTTTTAATAAAAAATATTTTTACATTTATAAATCTCTGTTTTTAGTTTTAAAAAAGCATGCTAACAAGACATTAGTACTATCAATATTAAGTTAATCCATTAAAATAAAGCAAACTTAATAATTAAAATGTGCAAAACCCAGCTTCAGTTTTTTTTCTGTTTTGCATTGCCAAACTTATTAAATGTTTTAACGGAGAAGACACTTTTAAGGTTAAGCAACAAAGGCGGGAAAAATGAAAAGGAATTGAACAACTTAAGAAAACCGAAACAAAATTAAAGTGAGGTTAAGGCGTAAACAATTTAAATTGCAAACAAATTCTTTAAATAATTTTAAATTAAGTTGAAACATATCATTCGAAAGCCTTTTAATTTATGTGAGTTAAAAGTTAAAAGATTTCCCGCAACCAACCTTTAGATAGTTTATATGATCCCCGACGTCCAATGGGCGTGGAACTTGTACTTGGGTACTCGTCCGGCGATTCTAACAAAAGAAAAGTTAATACTTTAAGAGACAAGCCCGTTTAAACATACATATTCACAACTAAATTCGAATTGAAGATTCAAATCAATCACAACTAACTACTTGGCATGCAGAACAATAACAAAAATTAATAAATTTAAACATACAAAAATACCTTTTAATTAAAATATTAATTAATACAAAGAACTAAATATATTTTTTTTTAAAATAATCAGACCAAAACAAAACTATAATACAAATTTAAAAGGTTTTCAATTAATGTAAAATTAATATAAATAAAACTTATATAAAATCATAATTACCTTTGACAGTTAGGGAGTCTTGAGAGCCTCTGTAATAATCTCTCCTCATTGAATTGGAACTCAATTGGCCATAGCCTTTAATTAGTTCGCCAACAATTCAATGCAATAAAGAGCCATGCAAAACAAAAACAATTAAAAAAACAAAAGAAAACGAAACGAAACAAAGTATTAAAATAAAATTAAACAAATTAACAAAAAAAATCCTTTTTCAACACCAAAAACCACACAATTTGCTAAATATTATTACACGCCTTTATAGTTTACCTGTTAGATTTGAGCTAGAACCTTTTTTGCTGCGACTAGAAATGCTTGAAGCTTCGCTTATATCCACAGATCCATCATCAACATGTATTGTTTTGGGTCGTGGACGAGTGGGTTTAGGACGTGTTCTTGTCACCGTGTTTGTGTGGGAGTTTGGTTTGTGACCAATATCTGAGCGATGATCCAGTGTTTTTCCCTGCAACAATAAAAGCGTTAACCATAAAATCGTTAAAGAATTTTTTTTGTTTACTTACTTCTCGTTCTGCTTCTTCAAGGGCTTTCTTAAGGCGATGTTGTTCGAGTATAGCTGCCCTACGTGCAATTTGTTCTTCTTTTTTGCGCTGCTTCTCTTCCTCCTTTTCACGTTCAATTTCTCGTTTTCGTGCAGCCTCTTGTTCCTTTCGTTCTTTAGCTTCTTCTTGCTGTTGGCGACGTTGCAGTGATAAGAGCATTATCTTTTCCTTACGACGTTCCATTTCCTCAGCTGATTCCTATGAAAGAACAAGAAAAAACTCATATTCTAGTACATATTTCGTTTTGTTTGAAAATCAAGGTGTTTGGAAATTAGTTTTTATTATACCCTTCACATAAGTGATAAGGGTATTTATAAGTTTGTCATTTCGTTTGTAATTTCTTTATTATCCATTTTGGACCCCATAAAGTATATATATTCTGGATCCTTATAGATAGGGAAGCCGATTTAGCGATGTCCGTCTGTCCGTCTTATAGTTGAAATCAACTTTCTGAAGCCCCCCGATGTCGCATAGACTATCAGAGATAGTCGCGAGAAAATCGGTATTGAAATTCAGCGAAATCGCCCGGTAAATGACCGAGATATAAGCAAAAAACCAAGACTACCTCCTTTTTTTCAGTCTACAACAACAACAAAGAACATACTTATGTATGTAATAATAAAAAACAACAAAAAAGAAAAAAACAGAATCAGTCATGTTGATATTATTGAACCCCACCCAAAACGAAAATTTTATTAGTATTAGTATTCATACATTTAACAGGGTTGCCATACAAAGCTTAATTTAAACATTTTTAAAATCGCTCCTACGGCTTCCAGGGTTTATCTACAAAGGTAAAATGTAAGAACGACCCGAATTATTTTATCCATTCAAACATTTTTGTGGAACATACTTACCCTCTATCTCCAGCCCCTAACATGGTTGCCATACAAAATTAAAAAAAAAATAAGGTAAAAATCGCTACAACTTGCCCCTAGAGAAAAAAAATGTATCACAGACCGCCATAAGTTTTTCCTCCCAAACGTATTCCTCCACGCCCTAAGGGGGTTGCCATTTAAAATTTACAAAAATTATGTGAAAATGCCCACAACTTCTTCATAGTTGGCCTTAGAGCAATAAAGTGTACGACCCAACCCCCTTTATTTTCTTCTTCCAAACATATTTCTAGAACATACCTACCCCCTTTCTCCACGCCCTAAGGGGGTTGCCATACAAAATTTACAAAAATGATATGAAAATGCCCACAACTTCTTTAGAGTCGGGCTTAGAGCAATAAAGTGTACGACCGACCCCCATTAGTTTGCCCTCCCAAATATATTCCTAGAATATACTTACCACCTATCTACACGCCCTAAGGGGATTGCCATACAAAATTTACAAAAATGATATGAAAACGCCCACAACTTCTTCATAGTCGGTCTTAAAGCAATTAAGTGTACTACCGACCCCCATTTCTTTTCCCTTCCTCAACATATTCCTAGAACATACTTACCCCCTATCTCCACGCCCAAAGGGGGTTGCCATACAAAATTTACAAAAATTATCTGAAAACGCCCACAACTCTTCAGAGTTGGTCTTAGAGGAATGAGGTGTACGACCGACCCCCATTAGTTTCTTCTTCCAAACATATTCCCAGAGCATACTTACCCCTTATCCCCGCGCCCTAAGGGGGTTGCCAAACAAAATTTGAAAAAATTAGGATAAAAACCCCTACAACTTCCCCGTAGTCACCCGAGGAGCGTAAAAAAATGACACCGACCCCTATTTAAAAATAAAAAAATATTTCGTAAGTAAAAAAATGGATAAAAATAAAAAAAAAGTTTGGCATGTCGAAAGACCAATGTGAAAAGTATATAAAATTGGCACAGCCGAATATAGCGCTCTTACTTGTTTTTAATGCAAATTAACCTTTATAGTTTACTTTCGCAAACTTTCAAAGTGCCACCTTTATAATTTTCAATTTGTATTTGAAAATAAAATTAGATTTTCGTTAATTAATTTTCGAAAATCGTAAAAAACATAATTAAATTTCTACGATTTCGGCAAATTTTCGATTTGAGTTGAATTACATTGCAATTTCCCTGAATTTGTACGGCGATATTTTTCATGAGGTTTAGTTTTGGGCTAAATAGGGGGAAAAACTAGAACTAACCAACCAACAACCAAGACTGAATTCAAAATTATGAGTATCAAAATTAAGTTTGATGATGTTTGCAAATTATTTCACCCTATTTGGCCACCATTCGACTGCCGAGAAGAGACAGACATTATCAAGAACTTCATAATCAGAAAAAGTCGCCGATCGATTACTACCAATAGAGTCTTACTTCAGTCCAGAGTAAAAACCTATTGTAGCGCGTGACGCAGCGAATGATTTCCAATACCAAAGAGGGTCCAGAAAGGGAACTTATTTTCGTTGTGTGGATATCGGGCTACAAATTTAAACTTACCGGATCAAGTTTAGAGGGATCAGTGCCAATAACTAGAGTTTTGCTATTCCCTTCGCGATTCTCTAATGGGGTGCTGTTACGTAAATGTGTTGGAGAAGTGGAAGCTACAGAAGGAGGTGGTGTTTGCGGCTGATTATTATTGTGCAAAGTTGAGCTATTTTGTTGCTTATGTTCTGTCCTTCTTTCCCCTACCGACATCACCTGACTAAGCTGTATTGGACTGTCTGTGTATTTGTTGTATGTGGCCTTATTTATCTGGTTACTATTGCTGCCGCTATAGTTTAACTTGTGTACCTTGGGTCGAATTTTAAGATCTACACTAACGTTGTCATTGTTCAACATTTCAACGTAGTCGGTAGAATCAGAATTGTTCGTTTGCTGGCTGTCACCACCTTCCATGCTCTTTTCTTTTTTCGGTGAACGTTTGGCTCGCAAAGGTGGTTTAGGTCTTTTAGGCTGATCATCGTCGAAGGAAATATAGAAGCCCTTCTCCGTTGTATTCTTCTCTGACGATCGGGGATCCTTTCATTTTAAAAGATTCCAGTTAATATTAAATGTTATTGCAGCTAAAGTTAAAAAAAAATAAAAAAAGTTTACCTGGAAGCTATTTGGATGAAGTTGTGGACGTTGTGGCGATGGTATTCTATAGGTCAGATTACCACTGGTTATGTTAAGTTTTTGTGGCATTATATCACTGCCACCACAAATATAATCGTCATAATTATTTTCTCTGTCATCGCGTTGCATTTGACCTGCATGAGAGACATGCAACTGTTGTTGATGGTGATGAATGGGAAAGCTGTATTCGGAAAGCCCAGCGGATTGCATTTTTTCAATGACGTTACGTTCAATTTCATCAATGTCGTCTTGATCGCCAATGAAACAAATACTTTGGGGGGCCATAACATCATCGGGAGGCGTGGGTGCGGACGAAGCCTTAGGAACAACATTTGGCGATCTTGCTTCTCTTAAATTGGTCATCGATTGCTGTCGTTGAACGCCCAAACCTATGCCCCCTCCATTGCCGCTAGACATGCGTTGATTATGCAAGGGAGAAGAGTGCACCGGATACATTTGATGGATGGATGAACCATCACCGTTTTGATGTACGGAGGATCGGTGGTGTTGAACATTGTTTTCCGACTGTGGACTTCCCCAGTTGGGTCCAACATTATCACCATCAATTGACTTCTGGGGTCGTCTCTGCCAGCCATTGCCTCCCCCATCCGCCATTTGCATTACATCAAACGAGGGCTGAGCCCATGTTCTTCTTTGTGTAGGATAATGCTGTGTTTGTTGCTGCTGCTGCTGCATAGGTTCATGTCCATAAAAATTGTTCGGTTGTGGCGACATATTTGGCTCATGGCCATGCATCGACTGCATTTGATAGTCATCATAAATACTTTGACGTGGAATGTATTGTTGATGTGGATGCGGTTGACCTTGCTGCATCGGCGGTTGACTATTCTGTGAATGTGGCAGCCCACCGAAGCTGTGGTTATTACTTCTGCTATAAGGCACGGCGTTGTTGTCATTATAATGTGGGTGCATGGTATTATATTGAGGTTGTGACAACATGGTCTGTTGCTTCTGCTGCTGCGCATACAAGTATGGTGCGTTATCATTTATATACTGCACAGGCATAGTTTGCATTTGCTGATATGGATCTCGGCTGGGTGGCCTCGAACCATATGGATTAACAATACCGGCATTGAACGACTGTGGCAAATGTGGTGAAGATCCAAAATTTGGCTGATGCTGTAAGGGTCGTGTTGGATAAGGATCAGCTAAATGTTGTTGTGAACCAAAATTTTGTTGTTGCTTTTAAAATAGAAAATTTAAGAAAATTTATTAGAACAAAACAAAAACAAGTCCCTTAATAAATAACGCTTTAAAGGTAACTTATTCATCAATTTTTCCTAAATATGACTTAATTGTATGTAATACTTTGTTGCAATTTTTCAAGCAGACAAATTTGAAAACCAATTACAAAATAAACGAATCAAATACAAAAGTAATCCTTTGAATATTTACATTTAACATTTCAACATTGAGAGGTATTAAATGAACATGTACGTGTGTATGTATGTGTGCAGACAAATAATTGTGAGTATGTATGCAGGTGAATGAAATAAGTATATAAGTATGTATGTTGGTTTAATATGCGTTAGAATATAAGCTTTACCTGATTCAACATGTTTGCTATTTGTTGGGCCTGCAGGAGCTGTTGAGCTTGCATTTGTTGGGCCTGTATTTGATTTTGTTGCGTAGCTAATCTTTGTATATCTTGTTGAATATCTTGCAGATTCATATTCATTATAGCGATGCTTTGCTGTGTGAGTTATTTGATGTAAAGGATTTTTAAAAGTTAGAAAATGTCGTTGTTAATCACGTTTACGGTAAAAGGCAAACATACATACATACAGACAAGTTTAATGTTTCAAACAAAAATACACGAAAAACAAATTTTTAGAAAATATTGTCAAATGATACAACAAAATATAATTAATACTGTCTTAAGGTAATATTAGTATTTATGATTTAAAAAAAAACTAGCTAAGAAATAATTAAATCGAAATTTTAATATGTAAAAATTTATTGCAATTTTCTACAATTATGTCACCTAACAAACCAATGGAAAAAAAGTGTTTTAACCTCTAAAATTATACTTTGTTTTCTTTAATTAATATTTTCGATAAAAGTTATGCTTTTGTTAAGGAATCTTAAAAAAAAAATTAATAAAAACACCTAAATATAAAAAGATTAAAAATATAAATAAAACTGGCAGCACTGGTGCATATACCAGATGTGTTTAAACGTCAGGGATGGAACTTGTAGTATATATTGTATCAAAGACTGTATATAATAATTATTTTTGAATGTTCAACGAAAAAAAGCAAGTACAAGGAAAAATCGGCAAGTAAAGTGAAGTACAGCATTTTTTTAATTTTTTTTTTATATACATATGATTATTTTTTACTTTTGTTTTTTTTTTAAGATTTGATAATTTTTCGATAATTATTATTTTTTTTACCAAAAAAATAAATAAATAAATGAAAATTAAAAATTCTAAAAGTAGTGGATTCAAAATAATATATCTAGTTTAATATTTTTAATATGGTGTACTTTACTTCACTTTCCGATATTTCCTTGTACATACTTGCTTTTTTTCGTTGAACATAGTATGTACTGATTTTTGGTTTAGTGTACTGATTAAAAATCTTGTGTACTGAAATGTACTAATATTTGCGAAACAGTACTGATTGTACTGATTTTTTAATATAAACTTCTATTTTAAACTTTTTTTCTTAAAAAACTTGTAAGTTACCACCATGAAGTGACCCAGCTAAAGTTTAAGCGTTTATTGGATACGAGCGATTATTTCGCGACTATTTTTATCTCCCAGGCGATTGCTTTTTGGCTCTAACGAGTAATTTTGACGATTGCTAAACAAGAAACTCTTCGTTTATGTGTTTTTGAGATTATTGGATCATTTTTATTAAGCAACAATCGTACTTAATTTTTCAATTAATATTTTTCAGCAACATTTTAACACTTTTTGTGCGGCTGCTTTTTTAGTAACCGGTTTCATCGTTTAAACATTCAAACGATCCCTAAGAGACTGTTATTTACCAGCCATACGATAAGCTGCAGGCTTTTTGTGAATTGTTGGGCAATAATCGCCTTTTGCGTTTTCTTCCATTTAAAAAGCGATATAAAAGTTTAAAATTCTGCTACCAATTTGAGCAATACTATTAAAAAAACCTGGTTCCCTTTGAAAATTTTTATTTTGACTAAAATAAATAAGGAAGAGCGCTAAACATCCTTACAGTCAAATTAAGAAAAAAAAAACTGTTTGCTTTGACGTTAAAATTAAAAAACAAATCCTATTTTTTTTGAAATAAACCATGGAGAATAAATATTGCAGATTTATTTTAAAATAGTAGATAAACGAACTCGTTTGTTAGTGAATTAAAATAGAACCCGGTAGATCAGTGGTAAGTGCACGAGTCTATCAGTCTGGGGGTTGTGGGTTCGATTCCCACCAGAGACCCTGGTAAGTTTGCTTCATTTTTCTGTTATTTCTTTCTTTCTTATCCTTTTCTAAATTTCTTCTCTCCTTCCATCTCAACCTATTCTATCTGCCTCTCCAGGTAACACAAAGGGACCGAATTAAGCGGACCCAAGTGAGCTGTATCCTTTCCTTCAACGGCTGCCTGTTCTACCTACCTAACCTAACCTAACCTAACCTAAAATAAAACCATTTTATGTGTTGATTATGTACAGCATTCCAACTTCAGTTTTGTTACCCAGCGGCAGCCAAGACTTCTCGGTTGCCACATTGCAATTAAAATTGGCAACAGCTAGTCGTCAGTTGGCATCTGTTATATAATTTCGGCAACCAGCAACCGCACTAGAATATGTTTGCCCATACGTAAGCGACACATTCAAAGGATTTAAAAAAAAAAAAAACAAAAAGAATTAAAGTGATATTTTTTTATCGTTTGTGGCTTGTTGGATAAAAAATTTAATTAATTGATTTTTTAATTAATTTTTTTTAACTCAAAATTTTTTTTGTAGTTTTTTCAAAAAGTCAACCTGCACTTTGGCTACAAGAACACAAGAAGGAAGGACGGACATGTTTAAATCAACTTAGCAAGTCATTTTAAGTCGATCGCCATAACGGAAAGTGGTTCTTAGACTATAGAATATAAAAAACTTGTTATTAAAAAAAAAAAAAAACGAAAAGTGTACTGATTTAGAACCAGAAATAAATGGTCACCCTATATGTATATGTACCAGTGTTGCCAGTTTTTATACATTCCTCTTTCAATCTTTTCAAATTTTTAGATTTTAATTTTTTGCCAAGAAATAATTATTTTTTAATTTTTTTTTGCAAAAATATTTTAATTTTTTTAACTAATATAAAAAAAATGCAAAAATTGTTTTCATAATTGATTTTTATAAAAATTTAAAAACAATAATTATTTCTGCATAAAAAAATTTTTTTAACGAAAATATTAAAAAAAATAATTTTTAATTTTGTGGTATAATTACTATTACGATCTTTAAAAAAAAGCTATCATATTGTTAACTCAAATTTATTAAGTTTCTATGTATGAAATGCAACGGCATTTTAAATGACATTTTTCAGCAACTTATTACAACTAAATTATTTTAAACTTAACTCAAAAAAATTCATGAAACATATAAACGATTTCGTTCGTAAATTGTACGAAATCTTTCGTTATTTTGCACCACAAAACTCTTGCGTAGAAAATAAAATATAAACGAAATTCTGTTATATATTTTACGAAGTTATTTAATTAGTGTAAAAAATAAACGAATCATTTTCTATATTTTTTATTTATAAAATTATAGAACTTTTTCTACATTTTTTCGTAATTGAAAGAAAGTTTCGTAAATATTGCAAGCAATTTAATACGAAAGATATTCGTTACCTTTAGAAAATTACGAATTTCTGGCCTTCAAATTGGCTTCGTAATTTCAACGAAGCTTTTCCATAATTAGCGAATAAAAAAATATACGAAAAGTTTTCATTGCTTTCGTATTATAAACTTTTATTTCAAAATTTTTTTTTGTATATAATATTTTAATATGTTTCGTAAAATTTCGTATTATCTACGACAGAAAAAACAACGAAAGTTTTTCTCGTATATTGTTGCACAGATTTTTTTTCAGTGTAATAAAAAAAAAAACAACTAAAAAAATAATTTATGTTTCAAATGTTATACATACATATATATTTTTAATTAAAAAAAAATATAAAAATATATAAATTAAAAAAATAAATAATATTAAAATAAAGCCAACTCAAATATAAAATTAATTTTAAACTAATTAGTAGGTAGTATGTAGAAGTTAGTATGTATATTTTCTTTAAATTTATTTAACCCACCTGATATTTATCCAAATCATTCGGATCTATGTCAGAAGTACGTTTTGAATCATTACTAACAGTTTCCCATTTCATGTAGTCCTCATCCATATAATCGTCTTGTATTAACTAAAAATTAAAGGACACAACAATATAACATTTAAATTAAAATGTTTGACTTTAGAAATTTCGAATTTTCGAAATGCAAATAAAATACTTTTTCTTGGTGGCGCAATAAAGCCATTTCAATTCTTTGCTTATCCTGTTCAATTTTTTTTCTTTTCTCCTCCAGTTTCATGCGTATGGTATTCAATTTGTAAGTGCTTTCTAACGAACGTGTGTCATCATCAAATGTATCTAAAGTCGAATAGAAATGCATAAGTTATGGAAAATTTTAAAATAAGTAAACAAATAATTACCGCATTGATTATTTTGCCAATTATTGGTTTTCATGTGCATGCTGGCGTTTGAAGATTTTCTGGTAAGAGTCGAATTGGGATCACGTAGCTGCTCCTCGTTTACCAATTCTGGACTAGTGGAATGCTTTTGTGGTGTATTAATGGCGTTATTGCTTTTGTTTTGTGCATTGGAGGCAATATTTACATTATCGCAACTAAAAATATTTTTTTTTTATAAAATTGAAATGAAAAATAAGTCCCTTAATTGTACCTGGCTTGCCGTTTAAGTGGCTGCTGTTTCTCTGTGTCCCGATCTTGTTTCTCTGAACCGGAATCGGTATCATAGCCCAATTGTAAAGTGCCACGAGCATCTGCAATTGATGACCTTAAGGGTACCACATGTTCTAAAAAAAAAGCAATTTAAAGTTAAAACTTAAGCGGTGGCGAATTACTTATATAAGTGTTGCCTACCAATGGTAGTATTTGATAATTTCCTTTCTCTGTCCCTTTCAAACCGTTCAATATTGTTAAGTTGATCCTGTGAGCCTCCAAAGTTTTCAATGGTTAATTGAGAATCTTCACTTGAAGAGTTTCGTCGCGATCTTCGTCCTGTGTAACAAATAAATATATTAACCCTTATTGTGGTTGGCGAAGTCGTTTTAAAGTTTGTGGCACTGTCTTAGAAATACGCCAAGGTTAAATGCACCCTTGTCGTTTTTATGTCGAATTCGACAACATTCGACACGACAACGCCAAACACAATAGAGTTGATTATATATAAAGGAACAAGGTTAATGTAAGCAAATCCATATTTATAATTTAAGTACTAGAGGAATTCAAAATTACAAAAATCAAGCCTTTTTATGCAACAATTTTTATCTTTCTCTTTTCGAAAAAACATAGGAAAGCTCCTGACAAAGGTCCAGAGATGTGCGGTACTGGGCATTACAGGGGCCAGGAAAAGTACACAACAGGCAGCGTTGGATATCATTCTACATCTTCTTCCCATCGGGGATTTTGTTGCTGGAATGGCGGCCAGGAGCTTGTTTGGACTTCAGTGAGGGGGTATGTTCGAAAGGACATGCCGGCATTTTGGAAAGGGCTGGGGATGGTCGACTCCTGCGGCAGTCAGGTGTGACGGACTACATGGTAGCGAAACTTGACTTTGGGATCCTGACCCAGGTAGTGTTTCCGGATAGGGAGGCATGGGAGGGATCAGAGAAGCTATATGAGGGGTGTGCAGCCTTTACTGACGGATCGAAGATGGAGGAAGGCACTGGGGCTGGTGTCTTTATAATGGACACGGGGGAAGGAAGGTCCTATAGACTTCCGGATGAGTGCAGCATTTTCAGGCTGAAATTCTGGCGGTGATGAAGGCCGCGGAATTGATAGGGAAGAATGCGGATGGGAGAGGGGACGTGACAATCTACGTTGATAGTCAGGGCGCGCTTAAGGTTCTAGAGGGACATTATATCAGGTCTAGACTGCAGACGTGCTCTTCGGGCGATCATGGGGGCACGCAGGGTCAAGCTCTGTTGGGTTCCGGGTCATTATGACGTTTCCGGCAACGAGATTGCCGATGAACTGGCAAGGAAGGGATCGGCCCGGGATATTGAACACAGTTGTGAGCCGGTGAGGCCACCACTGAATTTCTGTAATGGACTGATAGGGACTTGGATAATGGACAAGGTGGGCCAAACCTGGAGGGACAGGGCTGATTGCAGAATCTCTAGACTTTTATGGCCCAGGCTGGACAGGATGGGCACTGACCTGCTGCTCAAGGAGAGCAGGGGGGGTTCTGAGGTGCATTATTGGGACTCTCACAGGGCACTGCGATGTGAGATATAGGCCGAACAAATTGGACAGGAACTCTCTAGATTTCTGCAGGGCATGCGGAGACGAAGAGGAGATAGAGATGGTAGAACATCTTGTCTGAGGTCCCTGGCTGTGGGCTGGGCAGCATCATTGGTTTCATTAAGGGGGTTGGGTGGCTAGGCAGATAGGCGATTCAGGGCCTATGACTATTGACTTTCTTGGACATCTTGTGGACGGTGCTCTTGCTTTCTTTATCCTTACCTTTAAAATGCTTGACTTAATTTTTTTCTCGACTTTTCTGAAGGGATTCACGATGGCCTCCGAGTGGAGGTAGCGAGTTGGACTCGCCACTACCCTTCGTAACCTAACCTAACCTAACCTTACCTTTTTCGAAAATAACCTAAACTGAACCAATTCAACCTTTTTTTTAAAATAAATTTTGTTCATAAGCCAATACATACCAGCGTAACTAGGTCGACGATGTTGATCCCAATTACTAGGCCTTCCAGCTGGCACATTGTCCCCTAAACAAAATATAATATAAGAGACATTTAAAAATGATTTAATTTAAAACTAAAAGAAAACTTTAAACAGTGCTAATGTATAATTATGTGTAAATGGCATATAAGAAGCGAAAGAGTGAGGAGGGGCAGTGTAAGCAGTGAGAAGCAAACAAACCTCTTTCATCAGCCTTGGATTCTGTATTATTTTTTTCTTTGGCCTGCCTTAAGCGAGCTGGCATTAGAGGATCCTGCTGCTGCTGCTGCTGCATATGCATGGATGATAATGTGGTAATACCACGTGATTTGTGTACAACAAATGCTAAACGTTTAAAATAATAAAAAAACCGAAAATAAATTAAAAAAAAAGGAAATAAGGGAGGCAGTAGAGCCACAAATTAAAAACATGCCGAAATGATTGATTGATTACCTTTGTTTTCGAAATGAGTATTTTCAGACATTTGTGGATGCTGCTGATCAACTTGTGATGATGGTGCTAGTGCTTGTTGTTGTTGCTGTTGTATAATGGTGGATGGTGCAGGTTTGTTTATAATGAAGCCACTTGCCGAATTTGTGTACGTAACTAAAAAAATGTTAATTTATTGAATATAAAAGAAGAAAAAAATAAAGAAATTAAATATTAGAAAATTATTTAAAAATTAAAAAAATAAATAATTTAAAAAGAGAAGAAGAGAGAAAAATAAAATCTAAGAAAGTGATTAGATATAGGATGATAACTTTAGGAGCAGAAAGGTTTATTCTGTATTTTGTTTAAAGCTTTTCAAAACGAATTATATAGAGTCACCCAGATCAGAGAGGTTTTCTCTAAAGTTCGATTTGAAAAATTGTCTCTTTTTTTTAACAAATCACAGAGTAAACTTTTTTGTTGTTAATTTTTTAAACTAATTAAATCGACAGTTGCAAAACAAGAAGAAAAACTATTTATACTCACAAATTACTGCACTAATAATAACTTAAAAAGTTTAAAAGAAAATTAAGATTTTAAAAATTTTTTTTATTAAAGAAACACACACACACACAGACGAAACTATTTTACAGGGAATTCACCTAGTTTTCTTGGGAAGCATAAAAAATATTTTTACAAGACATACATTAACTCAAATGTTTGTATGTCTGTATGTTTTTATATATTAAGATGAACGTTTTTCTGCTTTTTTTTTTTTTGGTTACTTATTAAATGGCACGATTTTATGAAAATGCATAGATCATCATGTTTGTCTGGATGTAAGTATTTCAAAATGTATGCGCATGTAAATGAATGAATTATGAAGATGTTGTGAATGAAAAATAAATAAAAAAAATGATTGTGCGTTTGTTTGTTTATGTGTGTGTGTGTTTGTGTAAGAGTCTATAAAATAAAATGAACAACATGCAACTTCTATAAATACCAAAGAAACATAATTTAAAAAGAAACAACATAAAATATATATTTAGTTTAAAAAATCAAGCATCATTTAAATTAAAAGCAAAAATTAAATAAATTAAACTTTTGTATTGTGGTGTTTCATTATTATTAATTTCTTCTTATTCGTTTGTTTTTTCTTTAATTTGTTCATCATAATTAATAAAACAAACACTCAAGAAGAAAGTTAAACTGTTGTGATCTTTGTTATATAATGACCTTGGAATTGTGGTCTATTCGATGGCGATGAAGAAGGTTGATCTAGTTCACTTCTTAAATCTGGAATTGGTGTTACCGTAGGCATAGTTAAACCACGTCGATGATATATTCCATGTTCATTGGCGCCTGCATTCTGTTTAGCTATGATCTCTATTAATGTGATCCATTTGTTTTTTTTTCGTTTGAATTTTTTTATTTTATTCAAAAAAAAAACATATTTATTTTGTTTTTTTTTTTCCATAGCAAAGAGACAGGAAGAAAGAAGATAAGAATATATTTTTTAAAAAATTTTGCTGAATGTTTGAAAAAAAAAAAAATAAAACAAAAAACAATTTTGCATAAAACATTTAGTTTACGTTAAAACAAATGGACAAAAAACAACACAGATTATTATTATTCAGTGACAAAATGTACGTTTTTCAGGAGCATATTACGAAATTTGTGCACAACAGATCCTGCCAGTATCGATAAACAAATGGATAAAACAACAAACAAAAATTGTAGAACAATATTGCATAACCCTTCCAAACAACATTTAAAAATTTTATCTGTTACAATCGCTTTAAAATAAATACATACGTATGTGTGTGTTTCTTTATTAGCCAGAATACATACACAGATTTACACCTACTTTGCATTTTTAGCCAATTTACAACCTCTGTTGTAGCGTTGTACGTTGTAAGACAAACAAATATTTTGGGAAAATAAAAACTAATGAAATTCAATTTTTTATACGCTTCACATTAGTGAAAAGGGTATAAATAAGTTTGTCATTCCGTTTGTAATTTCTTTATTATCCATTTGCGACCCCATAAAGGATATATTTTCTTGATCCTTGCAGATAGCAAAGCCGATTAAGCGATGTCTGTCTGTCCCTTAATCTGTGTTGAAATTAAGTTTCTAAAGCTCCTTGATATTTCTCGGACCTGAATTTACACATCCGTTGTAAGACCAGTTCTTACGTACGATGACCTTGTATGGTTGAGGGCCCTAGAAAGAGGAGACATAAGGAAGCTTTTGACGAAGATCCAGAGGTGTGCTGTACTAGGCATTACAGGGGCCAGTAAAAGTACATCACAGGCAGCACTGGATATCATTCTACATCTTCTTCCCATCGAGGATTTTGTTGCTGAAATGGCGGCCAGGAGCTTGTTTAGACTTAGTGAGTCAGGTATGCGTGGGGTATGTTCGGATGGACATGCCGGCGTTTTGGGAAGAGTTGGGGATGGTCGACTCCTGGGGCGGTCAGGTGTGACGGACTATATGGTAGCGAAACTTGACTTCGGGATCCTGCCACAAGTTATGTATGTTTCCGGATAGGGAAGGGATCAGAGAAGCTGTATGAGGGGTGTGCAGTCTTTACTGATGGATCGAAGATGGAGGTAGGCACTGTGGCTGGTGTCTATATAATGGACACAGGGGAAGGAATGTCCTATAGACTTCCAGACGAGTACAGCGTTTTCCAGGCTAAAATTCTGGCGGTGATAAAGGCCGCGGAATATATACAATCAACGTTGATAGTCAGGGCGCAATTAAGGCTTTAGAGGGACATTATGTCAGGTGTAGAGTCGTGGGCGACTTCAGACGTGCTCTTAATACGATCATGGGGACACGCAGCGTTAGACTCTGTTGGGTTCCGTGTAATTATGACGATTCCGGCAATGAGATTGCCGATAAACTGGCAAGGAAGGGATCGGCCCGGGATATTGGATTTGGTTGTGAGTCAGTGAGACCCCACTAAGTTTCTATTATGAACTGATAGGGACTTGGATAATGGACAAGGTGGACCAAACCTAGAGGGACAGGACTGATTGCAGGATCTCTAGACTTTTATGGCTCAGGCTGAACAGGATGGGCACTGACCTGCTGCTCAAGGAGAGCAGGGGGGCTCTGAGGTGCATTATTGGGATTCTTATAGGGCACTGCAATGTGAGATATAGGACGAACAAATGGGATAGAAACTCTTCAGATTTCTGCAGGGTATGCGGGAATGAGGAGGAGATAGAGATGGTAGAACATCTTGTCTGAGGTCCGTGGCTGTGGGCTGGGGAGCATCATAGGTTTTATTAGGGAGGTTGGGTGGCTGGGCAGATAGGTGATTCAGTGTCTATGACTACTGACTTCCTTGGACATCTTGCGGACGGCACTCTTGCTGTCTTTTCCTTTATCTATAAAATGCTTGTCTTTACTGTTATTTTTATTCTCTTGACTCTTCTTAAGGGATTCACAATGGGCCTGAGGGCCTCCGAGTGGAGAAGGCGGTTTGGACTCGCCATTACCCTTCGTAACCTAACCTAACCTTCTGGTATTAACATATCAGGTATACTTGCGAGAATTTCGCTATTTAAGTTCAGCAAAATCGCCCGATAACTTAACGGAAATAGGCCAAAAACCAAGACTGCCTCTGTTTATTTCTCTAAAGTTTGCATATAAGAACCTCCACAAGTGCCCGGGTGTAATGTAAGACCGATCCCCATTAATTTTTCCCCACGAACATTTCTGTCGAACATATTTGCACCCTATCTCCGCCCCCTAACAGGGTTGCCATACAAATTTTAATTTTTTTTTGTAAATCGCTCTCACAGCTTTTAGGGTGCTCCTACAAAGGTCAAATGTAAGACCAACCCCAATTAATTTTTCCTACCAAACATTTTTGTGGAACATATTTACCGTCTATCTCCAGCCCCTAACAGAGTTGCCATACAAAAATGAGTGTAAAACCCTCTACAACTTTATAGTTACATACTGCCTTATTGCATAACTACACGTTGTGAAGGGTATATAAGATTCGGCACAGCCGAATACAGCGCTTTTACTTGTTTACAATACACATTGTTACAACAATACAACACAGATAGTGAATTGTACAATTATTTTTAATTTTTGATGTTTTAACAAACATCGCCAGCTGAAATGCAAAAGAGCATAACAAAAAAATATTTGGTTTTTAATTTATAACGTTATATCTCTCCTGTCAAGTTAAAGTATTAATTGGATCTTTTACATTTCAGATGACGACATGACGACTCTACAGTTTAAAAGAGTACATTTTGTAGAAAAATCAGATGCCATCACCACTTGTTAAATTTAGTTACAAGCATAAGTAAAATTTAAATGCAAAAAAAGCTTTCTTACAGGAAACTCTTTAGCTTAGTGTGTACTTTTAAGTAATAAAGTGACAAGAAGAAATAAAATTTAATTTTTATTAATAAACCATTTTTTGCACGCTTCCTATGCGTATCTAGAGTACACTTATGGTCATGTTAATAATGCATCCCATACACTTTTCAATTCAAATGTCTTTCAATGAATTGATTTTTAAATTTAAAGATTTTTATTGAAAGTTCAAATTTATATTTTTTTATTTGAATTTAGACAGCTGATCAGAAGACTCGAATATACACATCACAATCGAATTGAAAGCCTTTCTAGCCAACTTGAAAAAATCAAAATCTTTGGAGTTTTCTTCAATCAACTCGAAAATTTCCATACACGCCCAGATTTGGGCAACAGCTCAGTTGCCAATCGAATTGAAACGTGTATGAAAGTCATGACTGAATTGCAGTTTGGTAGTCAGTTGCAGACACCTGGGAAATTTAATACCTAGGAGGCTGCAAAAAAATATTTCAAAATACCAAAAAAGCATATTTTAATTAAAATAACATAAAAAGAAGTTTTAAAAATGAACAAATATTGCCATTGTAAAGATTCAAATTATTCTGCAAGAAAACTGACTTAAATTTAAGACCACAAGTGTACATTAGCCATTACCAAACAAGTTTTAATACCTCTTCCAAATTATACAAATAAATTAAAAAGCAAACAAAGTAAAGACAGAAAATTCAAAAATTAAATTAAACTTGTAACAAAACTTACCAAGAGAATCCATGCCGGGATAAGTTACACAATTGGCTGGATGTATTTCAAAAAGATTGAACAAGTCGGCCAAAAGGACAAGCAAATTAAGGCGCATTGATCTAAAAAGAAAAAAGAAAACATAAAACTTTGCCAAGGAAAATATATGAATTTCCTTTAATACCCTCTCATGTAAGTGATATCCTCTGGAAGCATATGGAACACATTGTATGGCAGATATTTTTGAGAGAAATTGCACACAATCAAAATATTGTGTATCGAATCCTCAACAGCCGGTAAATAGTTGATACGAACATCTGTCCAACACACTACCTTTGGGCAATAGTAGGATATTAGAAGAGCCAAACAAATGCCATCACACAGATCTTGAAAGTCACGTACGGGCGGTATATCTGGCGCTTGCAAACGTTTACCCTAAAATTCATTACATATAAGTATTTATGTCCAGAAATGTTTTATTTTTTAATGTTTAACTTGTTTTTACTTACATTTTCATCTTCCGGGTTAAGTTGTATATCACGTTCTATGCGTTTCTTTAAAGCAGCACAAGTATGAGACACCCACGACAGAATTGCATGCTCCACCTTTTCACCAGCTGCAAGAGCAGGTTGATCACTATTGCCAGATATTCTCCTTATAGCATTACTAATACGTTCATTAGACGTAATTTCCTTAACATATAACATCATTAGCGCCTCTATTACTATCATATGACCCACCTGATTAAATTTAAATTTATTTTTTGTTTAATTTTATATAAATATCTTGCTTTTTTTAAATAATTATTTACTTACAATTTTTAGAGGATTTGTTTGTATCAATACTGTTTCTGTTAGAGGCATATCGGGTGATTCATTAACTGGTACTCCCTTGCGTGCCAGTGTTTGCAATATTGACCAGTGATTAAGGCTTTGGTAATTTGGATCTGAATATAGATTCGATAAGGTCTGACAGTAAAGCGATGCATTCCCCAGATCAACTACAATTTTAGGTTTTAATCGTTCTTGATTCTCATGATCCCTATAAAAAGGTTCTTTAAGGTTGTCTGGTACTCGATTATTGTATGCCTTAGACATTAACCATTTGACAGATGCACGATAACGAGCCTAGGAATAAGAGCATAGAAGTATTTAAAATATTAACATGCAAATGTACAAAAAGAACACAAAATAAAAATTAGATCTCAAACTTATTTTTATCCGGTGTAAAAAAAAGAGGAACGTACATTAATGTAAAAATAATATTCTTTTTTAATTTATGCATATCTGTTTGTAGAAATTATGTCAGCAATAGACAAAATTAGGGAGACAACAAATTTGATGACCATTTTATTTTTAAGCTGAACAAAATAGCAAATCTAATGTACAACTTGTTTATGAAGACATACATACTTATGTTGTATATGTTAACTTAATATTTGTGCATTGATTATATGTAGGTGTCCACAAGTACAAACAATTTAACTTGGGCCAAACAAAAATATATTGAAACATATACACACACACACACATAAATCTATAAAACAATATTTAAACATTTACGTTTTAGGGGTTTCAATATGTTATAATTTTTTTTAATTTTAAGTAATTATTTGAACATTTTTGAATTTATTTTCTTTTTAGTTGTAATTTATTGAAAACTATATAATAACTTAATTTATTTAATTAAATTATTATGCCAACAAGTTAACAAAAATATATAAGAAATTACCAAAAAAAAAAATTGATTAAAGGTGAATTTTTAGTTTTTTTCTGCTCATATTATAATGTGGCGTTTTTTCAAAAAATCAACGTTTTTTATCAATATGCCGCGATGCATGTATTTAGATGACTAAAAATATTTATCTTAAAGAAAAATTTTGTGTATAAAACCAAAACAAAAATTATTTTGTAAAATTACTACAAAAAATGCATTCTTTTTTTTGCGGAAAATTGTCGCGTTCTCCATTTTAATTGTATTTTTGGTGAGATTTTTCGGTTAAATTTGGTCGCAAAACAATAAAATGTAACTATTTGACAATTTCTTGTTAAAAATGTGTTTTCGATGCTGTTTAAACATAAAAAAATTTTTTTGGGTGTATTTTTACTTTTTTCAAAGGCGAACAACAGCAAGTGGTTAAAATTCACAATTTTTTTAATGTCGCTGTCATAATCATCAATAAATTTACAATACAATAAAACAAAAAATAGTTTAATGTAATATTAATTTCAATAGAATGAAAATTTTGTCGCGTTACAAGTGTAGCATGCTCTATCGTATTAAAAATAAAATAAATAAAAAATAATGCTTGTATTCATACTAATTAAAGGTTTTTTAAGTTAAGCTATAAATATCTTTCAAATAAGCCTTTAATAATCCTACTTCAATTTTAATGAATATGGGGTTAAAACTTTACATGTCTTTTTAGGAAGCGGAATTAGTCCTCTTTTAATTAAAAAAGGGCTTTAAAAACTAATTCGCAGTTTATTGCATATTTCCAGAGGAAGCCGAAAAGAAGTTAAATTTTTTTGTCGCGTGCTCGTCTGCATATTTATTGCACGTATAATAAAAACAAAAAAAAATAAAATTACGAACTATATGTTTTTCAATTATTGAACTGTTGCCAAATTGCTTTAAAATTAATACAAAGAAAACGAATTTTTTTGGATTTCTCTAAATGCACAAATATATTTTTATTTTTTGCCGTTCGAATGTCGCGTTCTCTATCCTGAAAATCTCTCAATTAAAAAAAATGTATAAAAATAAAATAGTTTTAAAACTTTTAAATTTATAAAAAGATATTAGCACATATTTTATTTTAAACATTTAATTGAATTTAATAAATAAAACTCTTTTATTTCGTTAATATTAAATTCGTCATTAGCCAAGTAGAAATAATGCTGAGGGTAAATTACATTATTACATTTAAAAAGTTTTTTATTAAAATTTTTATATTCAAAGCATTAACAACTCGATCGATTGAAGAAATTTCAACTTAAATCAAATGCCGTATTTTCCTCCGGTTTCGAAATGCACTTAACTTTTAATTATTATTTGAAAACCCTTAAAACATTTTGTGTTTTTTTGCAGTAATGTTAGGCGGACAACTCATATAACTTCAAATACGCTTGATCAGCTTGTCGATGATGAGAAATTGATAAAATTAAAAATTTAGTCTGCAAATCATAAGAACAAACATACAAATGTACGTTCATGTTTATATTATTATTATGTGTATAAAACTAAAGTCTATATCGTTCATTTGCCAGAAAAACATCATAACTCAAAATTGAATTTTTGGAGTTAACGGTGCAGAATTTAACCTGATATTAAAAATTGGTCCAGGAGTAATTTCGTTGGAATATGAAATAAAAAAGAACAAAATAATAAGCACGTATTAAGTATGATATCTACTAGTTTTCTTAATTGTTTTATAACTTATTTAAATTCATTCTACTACCACACTTTGTATTTTCAGAGAAAAATTAGAAAAAAATATTTTTAAATTTTAAATTTTTTGAAAATCTATTCATAAAGGCATTTCATAACAAATTTTTATTTTTTAACAAGGAATCCAAAGCATAATAAAGCAAATTAAATTTTCGTAATTTAACGTTAATGTTATTGTAGTGGATGTAAAAATTTTTTCAATTTTTTTCTTTGGTAAAAATTAACAAAATAGAAAACTTGAAACTACAGACCATTGAGTATAATTTCTTCAAGTGTTTTTCCTATGTTTTTAATGGAATGGATACAATCATCCATATGCCTAATTATATAATTGTTTAAATGATTCCAGACAAAAAGCAATTTGTAAACGGATAAACCTAGTAAAGTTTTTGCGTATGTAAAATAGCAATTTAATGAAACACTCTTTTTATAAGTATTGAAGAAAATGTAAAAATATTAAAAACAACCAAACGACATCACTGGTGTAAACATCATATACGAATATTGAGTGGTGTCTTTAACTATTTATTGTTTTAAAACTGGCATGACACATGACATTATATTGTGTAACGTGTAAATTCTTGGTTTTCTATGCTACAATTAAAGTTAACTCTTGCTGTTTTGGCAATAGATGTAGGCGAATGACACCACCATTCAAAAAAGTTAATAAAACAACAATTTCGTATTTGTTTATCTGTTTGTTTGTTAAAGAGAAACATATGATGTTTAAGTGTATGTGAAAACGTGTGTTCTTTGACTAGCATTGATAAAACAGGTATTTACGTACATTATAGATTTTTAAAACTGCTCAAACTAAGTTCTATGCATATATAAATGGTTTAAAAATAATATTAGGAGGGACAACTTTTATAAATTACTTTGACCAGAGTGAAACGAGGTAAACTTTTTCTGTATAATTTTTCATAAAAGACTTCGCTGTGCGTGCCTTTATGTTTTCATCCCTGACAGATTAAGTTAATAAATAACTAAGTAATTGCAAAAAAAAAGCAAATTAAATATGTATGAATAAAGTTAGCCTTGTCTGATAAGTAGATTTAATCCCTATTGAAGATGATATGTAATAGAGTAAGTGTTGCCATAAATCTATTTACATATAACGTAAGTGCATGGCTTGGTTTTTATCTGTCATTTGCTGTTGTTGGAGAAAATCCAAATAAGTACTAATTTAAAAAAAAATTTCTTTAAAACCTTTAAACCTTATTTATTTATAAATCAATTCAATCATAATATACAAGCCATCAAGGCCAAATAACTTATATTACAGTTAAAACTTATATAAAAGTTAAAAAAACATTTGACTTCTAAATTATCAAGGCGCATTTATGCATGTGCCTTGTGAATAATAGTTTAACAATTATTACATTTTTTGTACCAATTTCGGAACAACATTTCAAAAGCATACAAATTTTAATTTTTCTTATTCTGAACAAGTTGTGTATCAAAAAACTTCATTTGTGAGATTTTGGGAATTTGAGCCCTCTATAATTATTTAAATGAAAAATCTGGGAGGCTTAAATAAACTAACATGCATGTGAATGTGTACATACATATGTATGTGGTTATGTTGAAGTAGCAACCAAAAACATTTCCTTTAATATTTATTATTTATTTATTCAATTATTATTAACACACGATTTTTTGCAAACATACCTGACGAATTTCTTGTGTTTCATCCATTATGCGAGTTTTATGAATTTTCCTTTACAAAAATAAAATTAGACAATTCCAATTTACAACAAAATCAACTAAACCCGACTAGCAGAAGTAGATGACGATAGCAGGCGCGGCAGAGTTTATGAAGTCAGAGGAGTGTTAGTTTTTGTCTTAAACCTCCCAACAACTAATTTATTTGGCTTTTTTTATGTTTGTTGCCTTTTATTTCTTTTTTTTTCACTAAATTTTTTTGGTAACTTGTACACAGGGCATTGGCAGGGTTTTCTTCATTGAAATAAAATCTTGGTGCCCTCTTTCGGCTTACTTTCACCGTGATTACATGAAAACTTTAAGGTTGGCGATTCCTTTTTAATTTTTCCTTTTTTGATGATTTATGTTTGGTTAAAATTTACTAATCGCAACTATGCAATTTCAAGAAATTAGGCATGTTGATTGCTTTGCCATTGTAAAGTTCAGTGTCCATTACAGAGAAGCAGACGAAGAAAATAACTGCACTTTAAAATTAAAGGAAAAAATATAAAAAAAAATTTATGCGGACTGAAAGTGATTCACTCAATCATAACCGCGGTGGGCGTAGGGGTTTAAGACATCATTTGTTGTAGCCGTCAGCTGTTAACACTTTTTCAATTTTAACCTTTCTATCACAAATTTTCATAACAATTTTGTCTTAATAGTTTTAATTCAATATCAATAAATAATTTTCTATAATTTTTCTTTTCATTTGCACTTTTAAAATTTTCTTTATACTTTTTTCACAATGCAAAAAATTAACACAATTCTTATGGATATATTTCTAACAGTATCTGGACGTACGATAAAAACTCTATTTGGTTCTCTCTCACAAACTTCACAGCACTAATGACATAGCAAATTATTGTTCTCTTTCTGTTTTATTACGAAAAAATTTTCTTTCAACAAAGTTTTTTACAATCTTATATATTTCACTAATTCACAGTTTACAACCGATTATTTGTTGTGATTTTTTATAAGTTAAAATGCTTAACTTTAAGGCGGACGCTTTTATCGATTTAAGTTTCATTCATTTATCTTTTAACCGAGTTTTTTGTTAAAGATTTGCTAAATTATACTTAATTTTTCTTTAACCCATCCCGTCGTGCAACAATACCTGCTATATTTGACATTTGTAAAATGTGGCACCGCCTTGTTTTCAGAGATGCCACAAGAAAAGTATATTTGAGTGGCAGCGTGGTAAAGCTGGTCAACCAATAGAGCTGCCAGATAACCGACTGGCTAATAGAAATATTAATTGTGATTTGTTGGCAAATCTTTTTGTGAAGGGTATATTATTTTTCTTGTTTGTTTATTTTTTATATATTAATTCGTTTTATTATTTTTCACCTATTTTCTTCAATCTTCTGTTTGAATGCTTTGTCCTATTTATTTAAGCTCAAGATCTTTTCTGTTTTTAATTTTTTCGACATTTCGCCACCACAATGGGAAGCTTCGTCAAATGTAAAATACATATCTTCTAAAAGTACTTTAAAACAGCTGATGTTTTATATAAATATGTATGTGAAATTGACCCATTGGAGCATTTATTTATTTTTTCATTCTTTAAGGTACGAGAAAATAGTGTTTGCTTAAACCTTGGAACATTGGTACCAAATGAAAGGCTTTTAAAGGCCCTTCAGCCTTAATACTCTACAGTACAGTACACCTCAAATATACTGTTTGTATTTATGTACACTATACATGTATGCATATCCAATATGTTTGGCTTAAAGGAAAAAAAAAAACAAAAATAAGGTTCTTCCCCTTTAAAATACCATTTTCAGCCATTCCATATTAGCTTTGCTTGCTTATTTAAAAATATTTAAATGTTTTTAGTTAGAATACTGTATATTATAAACAAGGATTAGAAATAGGATCCCTGAAAAATGATTTCTGTAAAAAAATTATTTCTTTTAAATAAAACTATTTTTAAAAATAATTTTTTAGGGCTAACTTAAAAATCTGTTAAAAAATTTTTTTATATTTGGGTTTTTTCATTTTTAGTTTGTTTCGCTTCGAATGAAATTTTGCCTTTTTTTTACTACTTTTGACGAAACCACCTGCCAGCACTCTGTTTCTCTGTTTTTTGATTATTATTAAGTAGAAAAGTAATCAAAAACTTCAATTTTAGTGTTGACGATTCTCTGGCGTTTGCCAAACTTGCTTGGACGATTTTTTTTTCAAATATTTGACGATATTGAACCAAAATTATCTGGCAACTATGACTGTGACACACGCATTTGAGAACAGTTAAATAGCCAATTTCAGTACCAAATTCATACTACTTTTTCACAAACAGATGGCGCTATAGCACAAAAAAAATCGTTTTCCTCGCTGCCTTAAATACGACCGTTTCCTGCTTATTTAGTTCCTGCTTTTGTTTCTTTTTTTGTTAAAGAAAAGTTAAATTAATCGTATTTGCCACAATTTAGAGTTTTTTTTTTCCAATTTATGGCGAGTTCGATAAAATAAATAAATAAAGAAATATTTCATGCGATTGATCAGATTATGCTTACTTTTTCAGTTTTATTACCTTTTAAATAAATAAGCTATAACTAAATGTTTGATTAAAATTTTTATTTTCAATAATTATTTTAAATTTTCTTTTACTCAGTTTTTTAATGCGAAAAAAATGAACTAAGTAGTAGATGTAGTTAATACAATATTTATTTTAAGATATGTTTATATTTAATTTATATACAGATTATTTAATATTTAATAATTTAATTAAAAACTATTAAAGGAAATCTTAAGTGGTATAAATTTTTTATATAATAAGTTACAAATACAAATAACGTTTTATGTTAATGTGTAGTTTAAGTTAAATATTAATTTTTTTTATTAATAAGATAAAACAAAGTTTCTCTTTTTATTTTAATAGAAAATATAAAATTTTCAACAACAATTATTAATTTTTTTTTTTTTTATAAGCAATGAGTATGTATGTACTTAAATATACATATGTATGTTTATATGGATGTATGAACAAAAATATTTTGAAATGTATTAAGGTCTAAATGCATTTATTTTAATATTTCTTATTTATTTTATTTTAATTGGTTATATTTAAAACAAAAACATTTGGAAAAAAATTTAACCAAATTTTATAAAATTGATAATTAGATATAATATCTTAACGATATGTTTTATGAAGATATTGAGTATTTGCTGTGTGCGATATTATATATATTTTTTTCTATTTATTTTTTTAATATTTCTGCTAAAACTGTATTAAAGTATCTATTTCGACTATTGATTAGATGAATTTTTATTATTTACATTAGTTTGTCTGTAAATTGGCAATGAAAAAAAAAAATAAAAAAAGGTTTTTGATTTGGATTTAAATTAATTCTTCCATACTTCACAAAAAACACGTTAGCCGGGTACAAATCGGGCTTTTATCAACAAATGGGTGATTTTTTTTTGCATAAAAGCTAAAAATTTCACTAATTTAGCGAATCGTTTTGGAAAAATTGTTTATTCAGTTTTAGCATTTTGTAAAAAAACTCAAATACAAAATATAAAATTTAGAGAGAAATCTAGGTTTTTAATAAGAGCTTTAAAATAACAAATCGGAAAAATAATTGATGTGCAAGCTCTCTAACCCTAAGTCAGGAGAGGTTAATAAATGTTTAATATGCAAAATATGGCAAATAGGTAAAATGCTTAGAGAAGGGGAAATTACTTTATTTACTATTTATACGGCTTAGAAAAAGTGTTGCCGATTAAAACAAGCCCTTTAAAAACTATAAAAATGTGATGATCATTGGCTTCTGTTTTAACGTAATTGTTGTTTCCGTAGGTGAGTTCTTTTAAAGCAATGGAAACAACTTTGGACTTTGACAATTTTTTGGCTAAAAAGATATTCTTCTGGCAACGCTATTTGCTATACACATTGCAATAACAAACTGTTGTTGTTATATTAAGGGGGCTCACAATTGAAATCGTTTGTTATATTCAGTCCATATTAAAAAATGTGTGCATATTGTTGTTGTATAAAAAAATAGTGCATTTTTGCACTTATTTTTAACGTTTGCACAATTTGCCCGTGAGTGTCCTTTTTTTATAGTAGTAAAAAAGGCAAAAAGAAATGCTAAATTTAAAGGTCAATTCCAAAAATTTAAAAGAAAAATATTTAAATTTATAACTTTTCCATAATTATTGATTTTGTTTTTACAATTTACACGGCATTCAGACTAAGTTACTTGTAACACGTTACTGAAATATGTTACATTTATTTGTGGGCGAAGGGAGTAGAGAAGGCAGAGACGTTACAAAAGTAACACGATTTCCGTTTTCGTTTTTTCGTCTATTTTTCTTTATTCTCTTTCGTATAACAAATAGGAATGCTCTCTCAATTAACTAATTGACAAATCCACTTATACTTTCTTTTTTTTTAACAAATATTAAACGAATAATTTTATTTTCTTTGACACAAATAACAAACATATACACAAAAATATGACATTATAGTGACAGTCAAAAATTTCAAGAAGAAGAATAAACAACGAAACCAAAAACAAAAAATAAAAAAAAGAGAAGTTTGTAGTAACATAATGTAAATGCTTGATGTTTTTGGAAGTTACTTTAAAACAAAATAAGAAAAGAGTCATGTTACAAGTAACATAGTCTAAATGTCGTGTTAAAATGTTTTGAAGAAGAGAACAAATTTTCAAAAGAAGATCTTTCAAATATTTAACGCCATTACAATGGGCTAAAATAACAAAGGATTAATTTTAAATTAACGTTAAAATTTTAGTTGTTTTTCAAAATGGCTTCTTAGTTTTTATTTATCCAAGAACGTCCCTTTTGCTTGGTTCTCTGTTTTACTAGGAGTGAAAGGAATTAAAAAAAAGAAAGAAATTGAAAAATACTTGTTGTTGTTGAAAAACATCTTATACAATCACAGAAAACCATTTTCTCTCACATCCAATGCCAAAAACCAACCAATGAAAAATACGCAGCTGGTTTTAAAAAGGCATTCCATATGATTAGTGCCAAAAGAACGGGGGTTTTATATAAAATTTACAAATAAAAAATTTATTTTTTTATAGGAAATAAATTTAAGCCAAAGCACTGTTTAAACATGAATAAAATTGTTTGATTTAAAATTTTAGAAATTGAATATGTATGCTTATGTGTTTTAAATATTTTATTAAATTTTGTGCTATCAGTCTGCTGTGAATGAATATTCTTAAAAGAGAGAGAGAAATGAGAATAAATGCAAATTGTCTTCACATACATATGGGGGATTTCATGTCAAGTGACCCAACTTTTTTTTTTCGATTGGAAAGAAATTTGGACCAAAGTAAGTTCTTGCAGAGAGTAGTTTAGATACAATTTTTTAACACAATCGGTCAAGAACTCTCTGAGCTAGAGGGGTTCAAAATTTGACGTTTTCGGCAAATAGGTGTTTTTTCTCATACGTGTAGTTTATTACCTTTTGCTTTTAACAAAATTCGTCCCAAATACTTTCGATAGCTTTTTTTTCAATCTTCCAGAAAAAAATATTTTTAAAATTAAAAAAAATTTTTTATTTTTTTTATAAAATAATTAGAAAAAAATTTTTTTTTTCCAAATGTGCCCATTTTTTTTTTTTTTTGCTCAAAAGAAAGCTTAGGTCTTTTGTTTGAAGAGCTTGGAAGTCGCTTAGTGGGATGCGATCCCACTCGCATCTATGAAAAATAATGTTTTGTAACTCAATGTTTTTTTTTGTAATTTTTTTTCCTATTTATGTAAAATTATCTCTTAAGCAAAAAAAAATTATTTTATGCTAAGAAGCAAAATAATTTAACCTTTCCGACGGTATGCATTGAAAATATTAACAAAATGTGTTCAGACATTACCATATAAAAGTGATTTTATTCCAGAGGCCTACCATTTTGTTGGTAATGCAGTGTCGAGTGTATGAGACTTTATTTGGTACTTGCATACCGTCGGAAAGGTTAAATTATTTTGTTTCTTAGCATAAAATATTTTTTTTTTGCTTAAGAGAAAATTTTACATAAATAGCAAAAAAATCAAAATAGAATATACATACATATGTACGCGAAAATTGGAAAACCTCTACCTTGAGTTACAAAACATTATTTTTTATAGATATCCCACTCGCATCCCACTAAGCGACTTCCAAGCTCTTCAAACAAAAGACCTAAGCTTTCTTTTGAGCAAAAAAAAAAAAAAAAATGGGCACATTTGGAAAAAAAAAATTTTTTTCTAATTATTTTATAAAAAAAAAAATAAAAAAAAATTTTTTTTAATTTTAGAAATATTTTTTTCTGGAAGATTGAAAAAAAAGCTATCGAAAGTATTTGGGACGAATTTTGTTAAAAGCAAAAGGTAATAAACTACATGTATGAGAAAAAACACCTATTTGCCGAAAACGACAAATTTTGAACCCCTCTAGCTCAGAGAGTTCTTGACCGATCGTGTTAAAAAATTGTGTCTAAGCTACTCTCTGCAAGAACTTACTTTGGTCCAAATTTCTTTCCAATCGAAAGACATCGGTTTTAAAAGTTGGGTCACTTGACATGAAATCCCCCATATGTAAATATTAATTAACAATTTGATATGAAAAATGCACAGTTTACTAATGAAAAATGGATTTTAATGCAAGACAGGGTTGCACTTAGGTATCATTTAAATCTTAACTTTATTCCTTTAATCACTTTTTGTTTGAAAATGCAAATTAATTATTAAATTATGGTTTGTTAACATTTACATATTGATCGATTTCTAATTGTCTATTGATAATTATGGCAAAGTTGTTTTTAATTAAGTTTTTTTCTGTACATATTTATTTTTGTCTCTGTATTAAAACGTCGTATACAATTTTTTTATATCATATTTGAATCATTATTTTAGTTTTGATTTATTTATTTTAATTTTAATTTTTATTTTATTAATATTGTGTATAAAATGTTAACAATTTAATTTTATTTATTTAAATAAGTCTATTTAATGTATACATATGAAAATTATTTACATAAGTTTAATTAATTTTAAATTTAAGTGTGTAAATGTATGTACAATTTTAGTGCTTAGATATGCAGGTATTATTATGTATAAAAAAAATTATGAAAGTAATATTGCACAGTTTTTTAAATATGTATATTTATCGTTTCAATGTGTTTTTTTCTTTGTACGATATGTCTTTAAGTGTGAACACGTTATGTTGCATATATGAAAGGAGAGCGCCCGACAACCAATAGTGCTTGCTTTTAGGAGTAAGTTTTAAAATGCATAAATAAAATTTATGTGAAATAAAATAATAATTATTAAGGAAATATTTAAATGTCACAAAATTTTTGTCTATTTTACAGGCGTATTAAACTTGAGACCCGCGGTCGCATCCCACCTACCTAGTGCGGGTACTTAATGCTTATTTTTTAGCTCTCAATATTGTTATTTAACTGAATAAGGGTTCTTTCACAAAAAAATCCACTTTAAGTTACAAAAATCAATCTTTATTTTAAACTAAATGCATATAGAGGCTTGATCTGCCGAGATGCCATTTAAAATGATTTCAACCATAATACAATGTTGAGTAAGGTCCAAAACTCAATCTACTGCCTTTGGATCTTTTTGTGCAGAACATTCAACCAAGAGTGCTTGGAAACTAAATAAAACAATTGTATGGCGTATTTCTTAGTCGCAACATGTCAACAACCTAATTAAGTTGGCAAAGATAGAAAAGTTGCGAACCAGAGGGTCTGACTGCTTGTCACCATATCTAGACTTTACACCGGATATAGAGCAACCTATTCCGAAAAGTTCAACTTGCAAAAATGGCCACTTACTATTTAAAAACCCATTAATGAGCACTGATGGGTCAAAAATGAAGAATGGATCTAGAGCTGGTATCTTCAGCAAAAAACTAAAATCGCAAAGTAACTGCTGTGCATTCCTAGGGGAGATATGTGGACAGCTAAGCTGCTCTAAGGGCACTGAGTTCCACTCTGGTAAGGTCGAGAGGGGCCAAGGACTGTAGTCAGCGCTGAAAGGATTTAGGGGTAACAGTAGGGTTGCCAGACGGGCCTGATTTGGCCTGATTTTCAAGTTTTTCAATGCGCGTCAAGTGTAAAGTGAAAAAGTAATTTGTCAAGTTTTTTTGTAAGTTAATTTTTTTTCAAGTTTATTCTAGCTATGTAATAATACAAAAGTATGTTTAAATATCGAGCCTTTGGTGCAATACCGTAGTAACTCAAAATTTGAATTTTTTGAGCTGGGTATGCAGAAATTATCTTTGGGGAAATATCTATCTAAAGAAAAAAAGATTATAATTCCACCTCTAACTGTTCAGATTCTACAGCTAAAAACGTCTTTATTGCCTCTAGGTATTTCCAACAATATTTATTTGCAATAATGAAATATTTCCTTTATGACAAGAAATTTACTAACAGAAAGCAATTTACGAAAAAAGTATAAAGCAATATTATTTTTTGCTACGTTTTAGGCACAAAAACACAACTGCATAATTTGATTTTTTTTTACTTGTTCGCATTATTTCATATTACAACTTTGTTAGAAAAAAAAATTGTTAAAAGTTTATTTGCTATAACGATATATTTCGAATTAATTTTTAAGTTTGTCATAGGTTTTGTGACAATAACGATACATCATTGATAGGTTGATACAAAGTACTTAAATATAAATAAATATTTCATATTTTTAATAATTTTTGGCCCGTTTTTATTTAAAAACATTCCTTTTTATTTAAAAACTTGTAAAAAAATAACTTTAGTAAACGAAAATACTATCAAAAAGATGGTTCAAAACTTCAAATGCATTTTTCTCAGTTCACGATTTTTTGAATTACTACGGTATTGCACCAAAGGCTCGATATGTATCTAAAAAACAAATTTAAAGCCCATATTTTTATTATTAACCCAACTAAGGACTAATATCATACATTTTTTTCTGTGCAATTAAAGTTTAAAACAATAGTATGGGCGTTTTCATTTTTCAAGTTTTTTTTTCAAAATCAAGTTTTTTTTTTGGTCAATGTCAAGCTTTTTGGCAAATTGGATCTGGCAAGCCTAGGTAACAGACTCTGCTGGGCTTCGAGTTGCTGCGGGATAGCCGTAAATCAGCCAACAGAGGAATTGCCATGAATTAAATCTTGCTTCTTCCCTCACTGTGTGATTTCATTGGGCGGCACTTTGGCCACTACTTCGCAGATCATATATCGACATTATGAAACCGAGACCTCTATGACATTTAAAGTTAAAGTTTAAAACTTTTGCGTTAGAAAATTTCGAGTCAAATCAAATTAAAAACAATGCCAAATTAAGCTTCAGAAATGATTTAATGGTCTCACTTTTACCCAGAATTTTTTTTAATTTGAGGACATTGTTGGTTACAAGGTAATGAGGTCGTTACTACACAAAAACTACCTTTAAGTAAGGGCGTTAATAATAAAAATGTAAGTACATATGCAAAAATAGGATTATAAAACAGACTTTAAAAATGTGGTTTTGTTTTAAAAACCTTAAGTTTTTACATATTTTGTTCAGTTAGTTATTGGTAGTTAGTTATTCGATTGACTTTTGTAAGCACATTTGTATGCAGGGGTCGTGAATTAAGGGACAACTCAAACAAAAATAACTAGTTATTCCGCCAATATTTCTTGCTAACTTACCAGGCAAGCAAAGGTTTTGCTGGGTAATAATTGAAAAATGGTTCATCTTAATTTTTTCGTCCATTTTCTCTTAGGAGAGTATAAGTGAAAGTTTTCATCGAGAGGATTTCAAATTAAAATTTGAAACGAAAGTGTGTTGGGCATGACTGTTTTTTCCAAACTCCAAAATATTTTTGGGGCCATTTTGTTTAAAAAACATCAAACAAAATTTTCACATCTCCAGGTATCAACAACATAAACAAATTTTCGAAATTTTTCATTAAAAATATTTAAAAATTTTTTTAATTAAATTTAATTTTCAAATTAAGCTTTTTTTTTTGTTTGAAGGACTACTAACAAACACAAAATCTCTGGCAGGGTACAAGGCACAATCTACAAGGTAAACCCAAGGCGAATTCAAAAAATTCGCCCTCTGTATTTCCTTTATGTGTTTGAACAGTGGAATGTCAGAAAAATTTAAACATTTCATAAAAAATTGAATATTTGTAATGTAAAACTGTCAAATTTATTTTAATCGCTGTGGTCTTGATGTTAACTGGTTTAGTGTGCCCTGATCTCTGGCCTATATTTCCTTAAAATTATTATAATAATATTCGGAATTATCTCTCATTACTTTTACAATTAGAATTATAAAAATTTAAGTTTTCGGTGCGTTCTCCTAAAAAAATGGTTCGTTTAAATGTTGAGCTTTAAATTGGTAACAGTTGTTAAGTCCTCAGCATTTAGTAGTAATATTATTTAGTTGACGTCACTAGCTGTGAACTGCCGTAGCCTTGTGTATTGCAAGTGGGCAAAGTAAAGGGATTAAAACTCAAACCGCTAACTCCTGCAAAATATGAAAACAAAAAAATAAAAATAAATGGAGAAAAATTAAAAAATGAAAATCAAAGTTTTTTAAAAAGCAAAAGTAAATTTAAGCTTTATTTGCACTTGTCTTGAAGATTTCAAAATATTGTTTTTTAGATTAAAATAATGTAAGAAATATTATATTTAGATAAAAAATTAAGTTAACATTAAGCAAATATTTGGCAAAACCTTTAAATTAAGGCGAAACATCTGCCTAACATAAACTTATCTTAGAGTGTTATTTTCCTTCAATGCACAGTGGGTTCGATGACCCCAAAAGTGGCGATTAATTCATGGGAGCCGTAATTTAAATTTTTTTTTAATTTTTTTTTTCAAATCCGTAAATATGCATAAAAAGGCATATTCTGAAAAAAAGATACGCGGAAAAAAAATTTTTTTACGCTTTTAAAGACATTTTTATTTTTCAGAAAATTATAGTTTGTTTCAGAATTTTCGCCGTAGTTTTAAAATGGAAAATGATTTCTTTAAAAAATGAGAAGCAAACAAAAGCTTATATTGTCTTCTTTCTAAAAAATGAAAAGATTAATATTTTTTTTGCATAAATATGAATAAAAGTTAAATTTAAAGTCTGAATTTGGGTTTTGAAGGATTTCGAGAATTTTACAACTTTTTTAAAAAAGTAACGAAATACATTTTTATAATTTTTTTGTTTATTAGTAATTGTCATACAGTTAAAAAGAAACCATATTATGGTGATCCTCACCTTCATCATCATAATCTTCGCTATCATTACTCTCACTATCATGTATTTCTTGAAAAATAAAAGGCGATAGCAAAAGTTGTAGTTCGAAATTTGATAATTTTTGCTTTTCTTTCCGCTAATTTAGTTTATTAATACTAGATATGAATGGATCTGAACTGAGAAAAAATCTATTTAAAATATCTTCATTCGACTTTTCTCGACTGCATTTGCGAGCAAAGTGTTCCCTATAATTTTTAAAATCCTTATTTCTGACTTCCTGAGCTTCTTCTGAAAGTTCTCCAATCGGTAAAACGGCATATTTTATGATTTCGGGACCATGAATTAAAATTTTATGTACTGTAGGAGTCATACAAAACCATTTTAACACTCTCGTGAATAAAGATGACTGAAACTTGTTCACGCACCTATCTCCGACAACAATAACAACAATAGTAAGCATTGAACGAACGTTAGTTTTGTTCAATACATGACTTTGAGGAAACACGATTTCAAACAGAAAAATGTTAATAGCAAAAAAAGGAGCAACAAAACTGCAAATTTTCTTTTTTGTAATATCAAGCTAAGATTTCAAACTTTTAGAAAATATAAGATTCAAAACCCAACCTTAACTAACTTAGAATTTATGGTTCACGAAACATCAAAAATATGCCAATTTTTGACCTTTTTTAAAAAAATCGTCAAAAATATTTTCACACATATTTTCAGAAACACTACATCATTTTTGTACACCTTAATACCTGAAGTTGAAGGTTCCATTCTTTAAATAACACTTTGTTAAGGTTAAATTTGGAAATTACGGACTCGTTTAATGCAAAATTTTACTTTTTTCGTTTTTTAAGAAAATTGCAAAAAATTTTGAACTTTGATACGTTACTACGGAGTCAGCTGACAAGATAGATGCTTGGAAATTTACATAGTGAAGTAGAATTTTATCTAGTGATATCCGATACCAAATATTAATACAAAAACTTAATTTTAAAAATTCAATAAAGCGTCACTTTCGAACAATTTCAACCCAACGTGCGATCCAAGGGCATGTGCAAGCAAAGTTAAATCAAAATTAATTTTAACAGAAAAAGTGAAAAACAAACAAACTTTAAAAAAAATAAAAACTTAATATAAAAAATAATATATAATAATTAAAAATTAATAAAATAAAATTTAAATAATATTTATCTCAGTATGAACCTAATATTTCTATTACAGTGTTTCAAGTGTTTATAGTCAAAGTCGCTGTCGTGTTAGATGGTCGCCGACGGCGCGCCGCGGCTGTTAGTTAAGTGGATTGAATTAAATCCACCATAATTGCTGGTCGATTTAATTGCTGATTGGCTTTTAGTTTTATTAAATGCAATTAGTTTTTGTTTTTTGTTTTAATACCCCATCAAATAGAGCTTCTGGCATTTTATATTTAGTTTGTTAAATTTATAAATATTTTAGTTTTAGCAGAGGATTGTTTTTGTTGTTGTTTAGTTAATGTACAAATTTATATGTATGTATGTGTATTTGTATTTATGTAAATATTTATAATATTTAACTTTTATGTAGGTGCATTACCCCAATTAAATTTTTCTCGTTTTTAATTTTGTAACAGCAACGACTGAGCACAGGACCAAAGCAGATTGATTTTAACGATTCCTCTTCTGGTACTTGTGGCTGTGTGTGTGTGTGTCCTAATGTTTTTGCAAGGTAAAGTTGGTTGGTATCGACAAAATGCATTTAAACGGCCGCTGTGGCTGCTGAAACGGCTGGATTATGCCAAGGCTGATGCGGATGATGGTAGTGGTGTGGATGCGAGTGATGATGTTGTACCAGAGCCTGATGCCAGGTGGAGGACACTGTTGGAATTAATGGCGAAAATGCACAAGCTGAGCATTGGATTTTTTTTATTTTTGTTTTTGTTAGGTTTAAGTAATGCTTTCTATTTCCTTTTTTTAAATGTTTTCATGGTTTTTGTTTTAAAATTGTGTTTTTCTTTATTTTGGACTTAAAACAAAATAAACAAACTCAACTTAAGATTTAGAAAAAAATAACTTAAAAAAAAAATTAAAAAAAAATCCAAACAAATCAAATTAACTAAATTTAAATAAAAAAAAATAAATTTGAAACAAAGAATTCAATAAATAAATTTTAGAAAACTTAAATTTCAAATCAAAAACCACTTAAATATAAAAAAAAGAATTTGTTGTCTGACTATACTGACTTGATGTGGAATTGAAAACACTGCCAGGCGAGGAGGACAATGCGCCCATATTTGGCGTTGGACCATAACCGTTTGTAGCTGCTGTTGTCGCCGCTCCATAGCTACCGCCTCCCGAGCTATGTGGTGTTGAAGCACTGCTACAGTAACCACCACGAGGACTAACACTGCTCGATTGGGTTCTCTGATAATCGTCTTCGGTCCATTGGCCACTACCATCTTGTACACTGACTGCTAATTGGCCAGCATACGAATTAAAGCCCGTCGAACCACCTGGGGATCTAAAAATTATTTTTTATTTTTTTTTTTATAAAAATAGTTTATTTTTGTTTGTTACCTGGGCATGGAATATAAAGCTTCTACTAAATCGGCTGCACGTTTTAAAATAATTTCTTTTTGTAATTTTTCTGGATCACCAGGATGACGTGGTATTAACTTTTGTAGCCGTTGAAAACCATAATCAATTGTGGGCTCATTAAGGGCTGCTTAAACAGACAAAAATCAAGAATAAAATTAATGGATAATTAAGACGGATGTTGACCGAAAAATATGAAAAAACAAATTTACACACATACATACATACATTCATAGCTATGTAAATTGTATGCACTACACAAGAAAACATATCGTTACCTTAATATAGAAAGGCCCTAACTCGTATTTTTTATAATCCCAGATTTTTTTTTATTTCGATAAATAGGCCGCTCATATATCATAATAAGTCAAAAAATCTCGACTTAAAAAATATGACTAAGGACCTTTCTTTATTAAGGTAACATTTATATTCTTGTAGGGTACATCGTAGTAGGCCTTCATCGGCTGACTGTATATATACCCTGACATAGTGATAAACGTATAAATAAGTTGTCGTTGCGTTTGAAGTTTCTATTTTTTTATTTAGTTGATTTGCGACCCCATAAAGTGTATATATTCTGAACCCCTTCAGGTGAGCAAGTCAATCACATGGGTCAATCAAAAAAGACAATCCTTATATCAAATCAGCAATTTGGGTTAATTACTGACCGAAAAGTAAGCGAAAATCTAATATAAGCCACTTTTTTAGGGCAAAATCGGTGCATGCAAGCATCCCAATAAACATATTTCGGTAAATATGGCAACTGGTACCACGAAACTTGGAATAAAATCTTTGAAGTCGACAAGCTAATTTTGAAAATAATTTTATTGGGTAGTAGCAAGAGAAGTGGTAGCTTCCGATCATGACCAGGAAGACACCAAAAGGTGAAGCTCTTTTACCCTATTTGTGACTTTGATGCTAAAGGTAAGAAGTAAGTTGCATATGCAGACGATGTGGTCATTTTAGTTAGGGAAAAGTTTTTTCCAACGGAATGGTATGCATTTTCCTTGTGGGCGTCAGGAAATGGATTGGTGAAATTCCTGACAAGACGAAACTAGTTCTCTACACCAGAAGGCATAGGGTCAGAACTTTACAAGCCCAATACTCAATGAAGTGGAATTGAAGCTTGCATGTGAGAGTTATTACCTTGGGGCTATTCTTAAAAGTAAGCTGCCATGGAAGAGTACTTGGGAAAGGGTTTTAATGTATACTATACATCCCAAAATTTTAATAGGGAAGGGCAGGGGCTTGCAACTAAAGGTGCTTAACTAGAATCCACCGCAGTAATAAGACTGAATCTGACGTCAGGTTGCACTGTATGTTGGAACGCTGTAGAAAAGAGTGCCCTAAGAAAGTTTCTTACGAAGGTCAAAGATGAATTTCACTTGGTATTTAAGGTGCCCGGAGAAGGCTACCTAAAGCGGTACTAAACATCATTCTCCATACGATATCTATTGAGTACTGGGTGAGGGGAAATGGCAGCAAGAATTTTCTTTAGACAAGGTAAGTCAGGGTTGGGAAGATTTCTTAATACTGGCCACACTAAAATATTATGAGAGATATGTCCTGGCGATTTTAGCTTAATCCTTACAATCTAAGAAACAATTTATGAGAACGGAGGCCAAGTTTGAAAGAGCATTATCGATAATAAGCCCTGAAAGGGATTGTTGGTTGGTATCCGATAGTCTGTATGAGGAGTGTGCAGTTTTCACTGAAGGAATTAAGTTGCATATAGGTAGCAGAGCTGGGTTGTATAACATGCCCCTTGAATGCCTTGAAGGAGCGATGTGTTAGTTCTAGGCTAGTAAGGGATAGTAGAAAGGCCCTTGGGGGGACTATTAGCACCTTAAATCTCAAACTCTGCTGGGATCCTGGACACTGCGACATAGTTAGCAATGAAATTGCTGACGAGCTCACTTGTAGTGGCTCTGCACTAGTAGGAAGCTGTGAGACCACCAAAGATTTCCTATTAAGGGAAGATTAGAACATGGATGCTTGACATGACTGATCTATAGTGGGGAAATAGGAGTGACTGCAAGGTGACTTATGCTATGTGGCCGGGGCTAAATTAGGCACAAGGTTGCTCATGGATTAAAGAAAATCGGAGTCATAATTGTACACTGTCCGGTTGGGGCTAGATCGAGGAAATGGGATTGCAGCACTAAAAATTACTTTAGGATGAGTGACGATAGAGAGGAATTAGAGCCAAGACAGCATGTTGTCTGCCACTGCCTGAGATTGAAGAAGAAATAATCAAGTGGTTGCTGAGTGATGCCCTGCAGTGTAAACTGGAAGACATTATGGGATTCATTATGGGAATCAGGCGACTTCAGTTGCGTTGCTAACCAAAATTTACTTGATGACCAAAATATTAACTAATTTTTTATTAAAATTGGCAACTGTCAGTCTGTTATATAATTTCGGCAAACACAATAGACACATAAATTAAAAAAAACTGGTAAAGAAAGGGCAAGGGCAGTGGTAGCCCCCTACCAACGGAACAATTAAGTAAAAAGTCTTTTTTAGTTTAATGGCTATAATGGGTACTACGATTGGTTAACTGGGATACCTGGGTGTGGTAGCCCCCATAAAAACGGGCAATTTTATGAAACCTATAAAGCATTAAATCTCGAAATTTATTAAAGCTTTTGACTTCGATCTTACCACAAAGTAACTGTAGTATGAAATTAACGTTAAAAAAATTTGTCGGATTGGAACAAGGGCAATGATAGCCCCTTCCCCCATTAAAACGAAAATTTTTCTGACACAAAGCAATTTTATATTGGTTTTTTAATTTTAAAAAATACTTATAAACCTGGATCGGATCAATAGGGATACAAAAACATCAATGTAAACAGTAAATAGGATACAGTTCAGTCAAATATAGCACTTTGACTTGTTGTTTGTTTTGGTTTATTGTGAGGTTTCTTATTCAAAAAAATCTTTTCAAAAGTTAAAACACAAGAGAGGCGAATTCATACAAGGTGAACGCAGGGTGAAAAATTCGTACTGATAATATCAAAAAAATATGGCATCATTAAAAAAAACACAAATTGTTTGCAGAAGAAAAACGTGAATAAAACTAATTTTATACTGTTTTTTTTTTGCACAAAGCACAAGAACGCATCATTTGGTTTTACTTCTTGTTAATTAAGAATACTTTTTTAAATTTTTAGTTAAAAAAATCTAAACGACGCGTAATTTGTTTTAAATCAAGAAGAAGCACATAGACAAACTTTTGACATATTGTGAGGAAAATTGCACAAGCAAAAAATAGTCAGCTGATCTGTCGAGACCACCTTCTCTATAAATTCGCCTTGAACACAAGTCACACATGGTGGAAAAAGAAGGAGGAATCGTCCCTACAACAACAACTTTCTGTAAAATTTACCACGTATTTTGCTGTTGCTAAAATCCAACTTGGTTGTCAAAAATATTGATGTCAGCATCTTGCCAAGTTGGAAAACATATGGCGGAAATAAAAATCAGCTGATTAGTTGCTCCTACCTTGTTCAATATACCTTGCAAGTCACACAACTAAGTTAGTAAATATGTACATATATATGTTTGTTTGTGTGCAGTATTTGTTTATTTATATTTTGTGTCAACAATTTCTTTTCTAAACTTACAAACATAAACAAAACGTCCGGGGGAACCTTTGCAAAACTGTTTGCTTTTATAGGATAATGTTACTTCGACTACACCGGGTATATGACGTGGTGGCGTTTGTACACGTATCGCATGCGATGTTATCAGTTCACTCCATACCAGCATTGTGCCAAAAACAACTTGCAGGCCATCAAAGAAATTATCACCCACAATGATAACAGTGGCCCCGCCAGTCGTCCAGCCTTCGCTTGGCGATATGGCCTTAATACAAGGTGTGGCCACAGGTAAAGGTGGATATAAACCTAAAATTGTCAAATAAACAAAAAAAATGTTTACAGAGTTTGTTTAAGTTTTATGAAAATATGTTGTACAGTTTATCTAATATGGTCTACAGGATTATTTTGCCAATTTTAATAAAAACTTTAAAGAAAAAAAAGAAAAAAAATCAAATGAAAAAAAAAAACAAATTAAATATTTATAACAAAAACGTATTAAGCGCTTGCTTAGTGAATGGTTTGCTTTTTATAGAATCATTAGTGGTATTCAGTGTTAAGTACAAGAGGTGATCTTGCAAGAGGGAAATTTTATTTAAAAATTTAAAATCAATCATTACTTTTTATTATTAAAAATATAAGTTAAACATTTACCATTCACTGCAACCACAAACTAAATTGTTATTCAAATATAAAATTTAAAACTCAAATGAAAAAAAAATATTTCAAATTGCAACATGTTAGTTGTTCTTGTTGTAATTATACAAAATTAATTTAAATTGAATTTAGATTTACAGACCATCATAGGTACTGTCAGGCGCTAAAGGATGCCCCGTTATTGACAGAGAGGAATTGCCTGTACCTTCCGTGGTATCCAAACGTTTAGCTCTGCGTCCATGTTTTGAATTGTTGTGCACAAACATATTATCCGAGATCGCCAGTAAGGGGCCTTCAACACTCACTTGGGTGGATATGACAACCTTCAAAAGAATGATAATAGGAAAACGGTGATAAAAACAACATTAAAGAATAACATTTATTTAAAAAAAGCTTATGACAAAAAAATTAAAATTAAATTAAAATCTGAGGAAGGACTAGATTCGGCATAAGTTTGAATCGACAATTTATGCTTAAATTATAGGTGCCGTAACATAATGCCATAACCATAACTTTTGCTATAAAAAACAAAATTCAATTGGTTTCTATGGTAATGGTTATGGTGTCACCTATAATCAAATACAGTGTTGCCCATAAGTTTGGTTCGAACAGATGTTTTCTGTGGTTATGGATATGTCACATATAATTGAACCTTTAATTGCCCTCTAAGGGTTAATTTGATTTAAAAGGGACCCTGAAGTAGAATATACAAGAAAAATTAAAATAAATTATCAACTAATATAAAAGAAGATCTGCGTTAACAGGGAAATCTTTAAAGGAAATTTCTTATCATTGCAAATACCGTTAAAGATGTTGTAAGCATTTAAGCGTTTTTTTTAACTTATCTGATGTAAGACGCATAACAAATAGGGGAACGATCGTCAAAGAATTTTATGAAGAGTTATATTTGTAGTTAATTGAGTACATTTTAATATTTTAAACGGCTTCTTGGACGTTGAGGATATTAACGGGAGTGGGCCGCCCTTATATTGCAGTTAGTATCAAAGACTCGTACAAAAACTTTTTTATGATTTTTTGGGGTTCGTTCCAAACATGGCGCAATAATGTATCAGGTGGTGGTGATTTTACAACAACAAAATTTTGTAAATAAAATTTTAATTTTTGTTGTAGTTTTCGTTGGCTCTGGTGTCAAAAAAAGATATGTAAAAGTAAACAACTTTGACAACCCAGCCTCGATTTATGCATGAAAAAAGTAGATCAGCTGTGCTCGTAACACCACCTGGTACACATAATTTCACCATGGTTCCAAGCATAAGCTTATTGTTAAAAAAATTAAACACTTTTAAGAAAAAGGGGTATAAATCAGCTTTACAATAGGGCGGAATTTATGATATTACGTATAATTGGGCAGGATTTAACTTGTCTTTTCAAATAGAGAAATATGAACAGTGTGTTGTTAAGAAAAAGCCTTCGTTTTTTGGGCAAAAAAAAAAAATGGGAGATCCGAAACGAAAATTAAACTTTTAATCTCAAACACCCCTTAAAGGAAAACCCAGTAAGGGTTCACCAATAATATCGGTTTTGTAGGAGATCAGTGGCCTCAAAATTGTGTCTTTGGTTAGGTTAGGTATAAGAGGCAGCAGTTAAAGATCGTTTCGTTCAATGTGGGTCTGCCTATTCGGCCCCTCTTTTATTTTCTATAAAGAAAGATAGAAAGAGTATAAATAAAACTAATAAAATAAATAAGGCCAAAGCAAAGAGAATTATTAGAAAGGCAGAAAAATATAGGATAATGCAGACTAATCAAAATCTATGGTGGCAATCGAACCCGCCACTCCACGACTGGTATACTTTTGTACTTAATCGCTAACCCAGTGGGGCCCAAAAATACACTTCGATGGTATGCTGGGCATCAATGGACAAGAAGTGAAACATTAAAATCTTAAAAAAGGTCAAACGTTTATGCTGTCTGCTAGCAAAGCATTTTAGAGACACTTGGAGGCTATACCGAGACAGTGAAAATGTCTGACCACACACCCTAGACAAAGGTCAAGGCAAAAAGCACTGCCCTAATACCAGGATTCGTTCAATAGGACTCTGGGCCACATGCCTAAAGGAAAATACATAGTACCAATAACTCTAAAGAAGAGGTAAGCACAAAACCGGGTAGTTGTGTTGAAACCCCAGGGACCGAGATATACGTCCGCCTTCAAGATCCCAATACACTCTTTCAAGCAAAGTTCCAAACAATTAGGGAATTAATGTTTGTCCTTGCTCAGGGCTTGTGTAGGTCTGACAGACCTAAACATCTGTATGGATAGTCAAAGCTCAATTAGAGCAATACCATGCCAAATCTAGGAGGTTGTCGTAATGTAAAGAGATGACCACTGATTACTCAGAGCATGGCAAAGTACGCAAAATATGAATACCAACATAGTACAGGGTAATTGGGATTAATCAAAAAAATAATCTGGCGATTAAAATCTTAAAATCTTTAGGCAGATGATTTGAGGCACCCGAGGTCGTTTACTGCAACGAAGGCTAAGTTGAAAGAGTGACCAGAGATTGCCCAGAGGGCAATGTGGAGAAATTAAACAGTTTCCAAAATGACGAAAGCGTTTTAAGCGAAACAGATAAGTTAAGGACCAAGAAAACTCTTCAACAAAGAAAACCTAAGCAGCTGGATTTTAAAGTCACCCAAACCTACAAGCACAAGTCATTTGGATGGGGGTTGCAAAAAAAGCGATTTAATTGCAAACAGGAGTCGCCTATACCAGATGTGGATAAGATGTGTAGGAAATTCGTTTGCTTCGTTGAATTTTCTTAAACTTCTTCCCTTCAAACCTTTCATTGCAAGAGTGCTCAACAAGCTGACTATTGACTTTAGTGTTTGCTCTGCAGGACTTAAGGTCTTCTTACAGGTCTGCTTCCGGGTCTCCTACTTTTAGCTTACTTATCTACATACCCCATACGAAATAGGGCCTCCTATTATAAGCTGACATTCTCTTAGGACTGCCACTAGGAACTACTTTGCAAAGACCCTTGGAATTAATGCCTTCTCCTCGTCAGGCCGTCTAGCCAATGGCTTGAACCTGCTTTTGGCAAAGGCTTTAAAGCTATCTCTTTTGATCCTCCTTGCTGCGGTTTCTAACTGCTTCCTGAGTCCCCTTTTTAAGGCACATTTTCCCTTTTAAAAGCTTTTCGCCTTGCTTTAAGGCACTCTGATCGTAGATTTTGAAATTCCTAATTCTACCAGTTACATCCTGTTTGGTTTACGTTGTGCCATTGACGTAAGAAAAATTCAATAAACATTTGCTAATCGACAAAAGTAGTTGTACGAGCAATATTTGTACCGAACCTTCATAAGCCTCACGTTTATTATTGACTCATAGAAAGTTTCAAAGCGTGAATCCTTCTACTTTTTAGTCGCAATGAGTGTGACACCCAGAAATAGCAGTAAGAAATACAAAATTCCTATATTTTTGTCCGACAAGTGTGTATACCTACACACAGAGAAAAAACATGGTTGAGTATGGGCAAGGGAATACGATCACGGAAAATTTCATCATTGCATGGTTAAGAAGATCATTATTATAACTGGCACAAACATACTATAGTTGTAGTAAGTTTATGGTAAAAATGCAATCATAGTTATGATTAAAATTACTAAAAAACGATTAAAAAACGATACGACTTTTTGTATTATTGGTACCTTGTTGCCTTTCGATATCGAGTTATTAAGTCTATGGGAACAGCATGGCGTTTGTTTTGCAGTTTTTGCGGTTTCTTTATTTTCTGCCAACATCAAAGGACACTCGTCAGTTCCAATCTTCAGAGTTGACCTTAGAGCAATAAAGTGTACGACCGACCCCTATTATTTTCTTCTCCCAAACGTATTCCTAGAACATACTTACTCCCTATCTCCACGCCCAAAGGGGTTGCCATACAAAATTTACAAAAAAGATATGAAAATGCCCACAACTTCTTTCAGAGTCGGCCTAAGAGCAATAGTGTGTACGACCGACCCTAATTAGTTTATCCACCCATACATTTTTGTGGAGCATACTTGCCTTCTATCTCCAGCCCCTAACATGGTTGCCACACAAAATTTTGAAAAATATGCCCCTAGAGGAATAAAATAAATCACTGACCCCCATTAGTTTCCCCTCCCAAACATATTACTAGAATATACTTACCCCCTATCTCCACCCTCTAAAGGGGTTGCCATACAAAATTTGAAAAAATTAGGATAAAAACCCCTACAACTTCCCCGCTGTCATCCGTGAAGTGTTAAAAAATGACACTGACCCCTATTTAAAAATATGAAATATTTCGTAAGTAAAAAAATTGATAAAAATAAAAAAAGTTTGGGATTTCGAAGGCTAATGTGAAGGGTATATGTATAAGATTCGGCACAGCCGAATATAGCACTCTTACTTGTTTTTAATTCAGTTTGAATTGCTTTGGATATATGAGCCGCTTATTTTGAAAGTGGCATAAGTCACTTTTTTTTTAAAGTCGAAATATTTAAAGATATGAAAAAATACCGTTCAATAGTATTTAGTGTTGCCATTAACTCCATTTTTTTAAAAAGTGACTTATGCCTTTTCCAAAATAAACGGCTCATATGTGAATCATCTAAAGGGAACACTAGGAAACAGGGGTCTAAAATTTTATTTCCGGCATCTATACGGAATCGCAGAAGTGAACGAAAAATACCTTCTGAGCTTGTATTTTCAGATGTTCTCGATGCCCACGAAGAGATATATTACGCCCTCCGAGGGAAATTATAATTTCTGTAATAGACATCCAACGTTCTCGGTTTTCAATTTCTTGTTGAAGTGCAGATATTTGTATTTGATTTTCCGCCTCAAGACAAAATTTTTTGGTGTCTTCAAACATATTTTTCTAAAAGCAACAGCATTTTTGAATATGCAATACATTTGCTTAATAAAATATATGAACTGTTTGTTTCATGCCTTCCAATATTTCTATTTATTAAATAACATATGAAGTTCTTATAGTTTTGGGGGGGATTGAAACTAAGGCCGTATATTCAGTGTTTAAATAAAGTTGCAAACGCATAATTAATAGATACAACTCTTCAATTAGAATTTTTTTAATTTTCCCACAACTCGTGGTAAAAACTTACCTGGAATCTTCGCATATCTCTGGGATTTCCAGCATTTTTCAAACAATTTTGATTGCACTTCAAGAAGAATTTAAGAAAAAACCTAAAAAAAGAACAAAAAAAAAGACAAAAATTAGATTTTAAAAGGACATTAATAATTATCTTAGTTATTGTCATAATATTTTTGTACAAAAACGACGAAAAAAACCCATAAAAATTGACACCCGATCCTACAAAATCCTGTTTATGTTAAAGTGTATCCAACATTTCAACAAAAGGAAACATTTTAAAAGTAATTTGTATTTGTAATTTTCAATGGAAAAGTGTTTTATGAATTTAACGAAATAAAAAAAAATGAAAACAGAAAAAAGAACAACGTTTAAAAATATATATTTATTACCTCAACAGGAATATTGTAATTTTTGTTTGTTTTTGTATTTAAGTATTTCCATCTACACATTGACATTTAAATGTTGAAAAGAACACAAGGATTTGGCGTAATAATTTTCTTTACTTTACATAAATCAATTTTTGTTTTTTTATTTTTACAAAGTGTAAGTTACTTTGGTATTCAAATTTCATGTTAAACAACATAAATGTTGTACAAATATACAGACTAACTAACATACATACATACATAGGACAGCGATTACAATTGAAATTCAATACCAAATACTTTATTTAGTCTCTTTTACAACAACAATTTCAACAAGAGCAGAAGAAAAGTAAAAAAAAAACATAAAAATTTATTCAATTTTTATAACCAACTGCTTAAATTTTTAATAATTTGATGTGCATACATACATACATATACATATTCACATGTCTATAGGTACATATACAAGGTGGGCAAAAGAAAGAAATCACTCTCTTGGAAAATGCACTTATTTTGGCAAATGGCGGCCAATATCAAATCTGTTTTGACATTAGTGAACCAGCCAGATATAGAAAACAAGTGAATAAGCCAGATGTAGAATACAAGTGAACAAGCCATGAAGAGTATGAGACCACAAGATACGCTGCCAAGAGTGGCCATCCCTGGAGCGCCTGTTTTGCCGAGAATATCGCCACTGTTGGCGTGGATGTCAAGCTGTCGCCACAAACATCGACCAGACGCCGTGCCTCGCAATTAGCTATCAGTCGGTCGCCCCTAAGGCGAAATTGGCCAAAAACCTGCGCATGTTCCCGTACAAAGTCCAATCAATGCATCATCTGTTGCCTGTCGACCGCCAAACGCGTGTAACATACGCCTAAGCCATCCTCAATTTTGAGGCCGAAGAGGACGATTTTTCGACCAAAATTATAATGAGCGATAAGGCTCATTTCCAAACGGCAAAACTTTCGCTTCTGGGGCACCGAAATCCACGAGTGAAGCACGAGGAGCTATTACGCCCGCTCAAAGTAACTGCATGGTGCGCTGATCACGCTGGAAGAACTATCGGGGCATTTTTTTCGAAGACGCCGCTGGTCAAACCTCAACAGTGGATGGTGCGCTCTAAAGGGCCATGTTAGCTGAGTTTTTTCTGTCACAATTGAACGAATTCGGCCTTGGAGGACATGTGATTATAAAAGGATAGAGCAACGGCACACACTGCGTGAGCTACAACCAATATTCTGAAGGCGGCGTACCTAGGCCATCTTACTAATCGTTTTGACGATTTAAATTGGCCCGCAAGATCACCCTATTTAACGCGCACTAGGGCTATGTTAACAGAGATTTTTCTGCCGCAATTTATTGAATTAGGCCTGGAGAACATGTGGTTCCAACAGGACGGAAAAACGGCACACACTGCGCAAGCTGCAACCGATATTCTGAAGGCGGCTTTTCCGGGTCACCTCATCTCTCGTTTTGACGATTTACATTGCCCCGCAGGATCGCCCGATTTAACTGTTCCAGACTTTTTTTGATGGGGTTTTTAAGTCCTGTGTTTACGTGAATAAGCCCAAGACCCTGGAAGATCTAAGGGACATCAATTGAAACGAGTGCGAGAATCTGTCGCCCGAAATTCTCGACCAAGTAATGAAAAATGCCATTAAACGAGCCCGCATAGCATTTAATTGTGACGGCGCCCATTTGGCCGATATAATCTCGACTTGATCAAAAAAATTCCAAAAATTCAAATAAACATAATAACAAAATAGAATCGAAGTTATTCATTTAGAAAAAAATGAGAGCCAAACAACATCGGATAACTTCTTTTGGCCCACCTTGTATTAGTATGCCAATATCAATCAGTATCAGTATGAAAATTACACACATACATACATATGTATGTACTAATTCGTTTATGTTGATTGTTTAAATCAAGTTCAAACTTTGAAATAGGTGTGTTCCAGATAATGCGCAAACATGCAAGAAATTACCCAAAGTTGCACAAAGTTACCCAAAAAGCGTTCAATACAGCGTTGCCAGTAACTTTTTGAAGAAAATCATCATTTGCCATTAGAAAAATCATATTTTAGGGAATACCAAATAAGGCGTACCAAAAAAACAAGACGACGATACATTATATATTTGGTGAGAAAAGACTTGTTTTTTCTAACTTAATCTTAAAAGTTATTTTTTTTTTAAAAATCAGCTTACAGCAAACGTTTTTGAATATTCCTCATAATTTGGACCAATTTTTAAGATTTTGAGATATTTCTAAAAAGTTTTCTAAACGCCTTACATTGCTATAAAGTAAGGAGTTCAAAAAAAAAATCATTTTCTAATAATTATTAAAATCAACACCTTCTTTAATTATAAAACTAAAAAAATTCAATTGTATCACTAACTGACAAGCGCACATAGAGGTATTTTACCATTCTAGCCGGACATTACTTTTTATTTTTTACAATAAAGTTTCTCAAAAATTACTGAGTGCTCCTTGATTGATGAAACTTGGCAGAAACATATATTGTAGTCATAGGCATTTAAGGATTAAAAAATAATAAAAATCGAACCAAGGGGGAAAAAGTTCCCCTTAGAATAACTAATACCACCTCTGAAAAATTAAAATTTTTTTCAAGTTTTCAATTGATATGCAAATGCAACTTTAAACGTAGGCGAAAGCTAAAAAAGCTACACTTGTACAGTGTCATCCTCTCCCCCTTCGTGAGCGGCGGCATAAAGTAAAATTTTCAAAAATAATGTTTATAATAAAAATAATGGAAAACTTATGCCCAAATACTATAAAAGTAAAATTTTTAAGCTTTTGTGGGTAGGGGCAGAAATGCCCCCAAACCCCACCCCCCGAAACGGCCCTGTAAATTTTTTTTTTTTTTTTGATATATTTTGTTAATTTTCACAAAAAATGTATTTTTAAACTTGTTTGTCACTTTTTTTGTAATTTAATGTATTAAATTTATCTGAAAATAAGTAATTTATATATAAAAATAACTTATTTACAGAAGTAACAATTAATTTAAAGTTCACACAATTTTCTTTCTAAGAATCGCAATTTCTCCTAAACAGATTTATCTTTACATTCATGTACTATTTGTAATGACTCCAATTTTTTTATAAACAATTTTTGAAGGTTTTGAAGGCAGGTACATTTATTTTGTTGCATAAAATAGCGTTATTAAGAAAGTTGTCGCACAGGTATTACCAGTTCAGGGGCGGGTAAAAACTACTGCCTCGCACATTCCTTTTCATACATGCAATGTCAATGTAAAACCCAATTTTACCTGTTAAAATTAATATCAATTTACCTGTAATATTTTAAATAAGAAACATTAAAAAATAATTAATTATCAAAACGTTTTTTGACCCACAAAAAAGTTTCTTACTCATATGTAAACACACAAGATGAGAAAAAACAGAAAAAAGTGAAATTTTCAAAAATTCGCCAAAAAAAAATGGCGCAAAAACGCGCAACGTTTTCTTTTTTGGTCTAAAAGAAGAGAATTCAGGTTTTATTGTGATGAAAAACATTTTTAGGATAATGAGTGCTATCACTTTCGAAAACCTTTTGATTTTATTTTTTTTATTTAAAAAGTAAACAAAAAAACCTCTTTTTTAATTTCGAAGGAATTTAAAAAAAAAAAAAACTTAAAATAAAAAATTAAATAAGGTAGTTGCTTATATAATCTTTCACAGAGAAAAAATATCAATGTAAAATCTTTTTTTGTTTAGCTACAAAAAAAATATATTGTAAACCTCTCAAAACCATCAAGAGTTAATAAATTTCGAGCAAATTTACTTAACTTTCCTGACTTTGACAGTGCCTCAAAACGACCAATTGCAAGCAAAAGATTTAAAAATTCACTATCCGATAGAGAATTTTGTTATTTGTCGAGCTGAGCACTTAAATTTTTACATTTCTTAAATTTCCATTTTACCTTAATGCCCCGCTAGATTGGAAAAATGCCCCTATGTGCGGCGGCGCGCTGGCTGATCTGCTTGAGCTGATTAGCTTGATTCTTTGCCTACCGTTTTACGATTAAGGAAATTACAAAAAAGGAACGAAAAATATAATAAAATAAGAACGAATTTCTTTTTTACATAAAAGTTTGCCAAATAAGCCTTTACTTAATAGGTTATGTTAGGTAGAACAGGCAGCCGTTGAAGGAAAGGGTACAGCCTACTTGGGTCCGCTTAATTCGGTCCCTTTGTGTTACCTGGAGTGGCAGATATAATAGGTTGAGAGGTAAGGAAAGAAGAAATTTAGAGAAGGATAGATGAGAAAGAAAGAAAGAACAGAAGAATGAACCAGACTTACCAGGGTCTCTGGTGGGAATCGAACCCACAACCCCTTGACTGGTAGACTCGTGCACTTACTAACCTACCGGGGCACCCAAGCCCTTAATAAATATAAAATAAATTTTACTCATAAGCCAAGAAACGTTTAAGTAAAATAAATTTAATGATTTTTTCTTCCTTTTTTTATTTTCTAAAACCTTGTAAAGAAAATAGATCAAACTGAGATCATAATTTGTATAAAAGTGATACCTTGTGCACAAATATATAAATTACTTTGCACTCGAAATAAGCTAATTATAAACAAATGTCAAATTTATTATAATTTAGAGAGAAAAGAAAACCAACAAATAATAATAAGGAACCCTTAAAAATCAAAATAAAAAAACAAAACAAATACACAAGGATAACAGTTAAATATTTATGTAGATTCCTGCCGAGTTAAAGGATGCTTTAAATGTTATTTCATTAATAAACCCTCTTAATTTTTATATTCAACATACAACATAAGGATATTATAACATCATCCTGTATGAAAGTCTACGTGTGTGTGTGTTTTGCTCATTTTATTTAGCGTTTTTTTGTAACGAGGGCACAATGAAAAATGGGCGTTTTGATATCATCATTGCTACTTCGTTTTTTTTTACAATTCAAATTGCCGCTGTTTGTAGCATAAACATTGGCAACACACACGCTGTCTAATAACAACAACAACAACAAGAACAAGGACAAAAAATAAAATAGCCTGCTGTGCAATATTTTATCAGTCAAATGTGTTTTTGTTGGTAGTAGTTAGTTGTTGGTCCTTTAGGCAAATTATTTATCCGTGTGAATTCAATTTGTCGCCCTGGGGTTTATTGCATTGGGTGCACTTGATATTTATTTACATTCATACGTACTTAGTTACTCTTGGCCCTAGTAGTCTACATTTCAATTGTTGTTAAAATCTAATATGTATAAAACTACAACAACAACAACAAGAGACGAGTGTAGAAAACAAAAAAATTATAGGAATAAGATATGACAAAAAAAAAACGGAAAAAAATCCTATAAAAACTAAGGATGCCCAACACAAATCGGAAGTGTAAGTACATATGAATGGATGTGTGTCTGTATGTTTGCATTTATAAACGTATAGTGTAAATAACTAATTGCCTTCCGGCAAACATCTGTTCGTTTTATTTTGTACGAATGAAAGTGCCATTTGACATTCATTCCTTGTGAATTGTTTTTTTTCCACAAGCCCTTTTGTAACTTTAATAACACGTTGTAATATTGAGATTTCTGTTTGCAGGATGAATTACGTACTCAAATTATGCCTTTAAATATTTATTTGATTCCGAAAAGTGAATTTGTCAAATGAAAAGCCCTCTTTGCAATTATTTTAAATGCTTAAACGTTGACTTTGAAAATTTCTTAACCATCAGCTCTATAATTTTTAAATTTCTTAACATGTGGACTAAAGTTACACTAAATAGTAATTAGCTCGCTCTCTTGTTAGCTCAGTTTAAAATATTAATTTATTTAAATTTGGATTTTTTAATAATAAACTTTTTAAAGTTTTTAACGCAAAAGTGCAAAATAATTAAGAGCGCTACATTCGGCCTTTCTGAATCATATATACCCCTTACATTGGCCTTATTTTATAACCAGTCAACTAAACTACACAGAAAAAAATATAAAGTTGATTTTAATTTAGAAACTTATTATTCCAAATAAATTTTAATTGATTCTCAGCCTGCAAACAAATTGATTGTATCAATTAAAAAAATTTTATTAAAATGCAACCAAATTATTTATTAACTTTTTAATTGGTTTAAATAAAATTGTAATCAATTTAGTGAAAAAAATTTAATAAACAGACAGGTATCTGGTGTTTTTTTTTAATTTTGGACCAAAAGGGGGAAAAAGGTTTAAAATTATATTTTGGTCCTTTTTGGTATTTTTGTTACTTTTAAACCAATAAATATAGAAACATTATTTAAATTACGTTCGATAGGTTTTAAAAAATATTGTTACGTTTTTCGTGTTTTTTTTAAATTTTGGACCCAAAGGGTGGAAAAAGGGTTAAAAATATATTTTAATTTTTTAGGCGCTTTTTGTAACTTTTAAACCAATAGAGATAGGAACATAATTCGAATTGGGTACGACAGGTCTAAAAAATATGAGTACGTTTTTGGGTCCTTTTTTAATTATTGAACCTTAAGTATAAAAAAGGGTTAAAATTATGTTTTAGTACTTTTTGTAACTTTAAAACCAATTAAGATAAAAACATTATTTAAATTGTATTCGTCAGGTTATCAAAATATGTTGATATGTTTTTGGTACATTTTTTCAATTTTGGTGCTAAGGGGTACTAAAGGGCTAGAATTATATTTTGGTACTTTTTAGAAGTTTGTAAAACAATTTTTGCTAACTAAATATCTCAAAAATTATAAACCTGGTAAATTCCAAATTTCAATTTATATTTTATTATATTATGTGGGGAAACCAGTAAATTAAAAAATATATAATTGATTTTGTTTACATTTTTTGGTAATTTGACTATGAATGGGGAAGCGAAGCACGCCGGGGCTTAGGTAGTTACTTATATGTTTATGCTATATTAGTTTACATTACCATTAGCATCATTATTATGCCTAAATTTTTATACAAACCTATTTTATTTATTGGGACAATTAAATAAATTAGTTAAAAACCGTTTTGATTTTTTAACAAGTGAGTTAGTTTATAAAATATGGGGATATTTTTTTGTGTGTAGTCAAGTTGTTTTCGAACCGCAAATATAATAAAATTTGTTTGCGCCGGACTTGAAGCCGAAAGATATCCAAGGTTTTGAAATTGAAAACTTTAATTTTAATGTTTGTATGGGCTAAAGCTCCCCCTACTCCTATCCAAGTCGAGAACTTTTGTAGCTGCTCAGATTTACCATATTGTAGGGGGGTTACCACTATCCCTGCTCCTGTTAAAAATATTTTTTCCCAAGTGTTGGGGTAATAGTGGCCGTATTTACTTAGATATATGTATAGGGGGGCTATTTACAACATTAGCATTTTGCACCTGAAAAATAATACTCGATTAACCAAGGCATCATATAAAGGATGTTTGCATGCATTTGTCAAACGCTTAAGACAGAAAACATGACCATTTAAACATCTTGAATATTTAACCCTCAAGTCATTAGGCGACGTGACCGCCCCCAAAAACACTTGGCAGACGTTAACTTTAAAGCAGCCAAAGTCGTTATAAAATTCACGTCGAACGATGCAGTAAGGCTGGCAGAGGGCAGAAACAAAAATAGTTAAATATTGCTTAATGAACTCGTTTGCTCCCGAAATGGAGAATTGCTGATTATCATTAATATTATATTTTTATACCCTTCACATACATAAGTGATAAGGGTATACATATATAAGTTTATCATTCCATTTGTTATTTCTTTAATATGCATCTGCGACCACATAAGGTATTTATTTTCATGGTCCTTTTAGATAGGGAAGTAGATTTAGCCATGTCCGTCTGTCTGTCTGTCCGTGTTATGGTTGAAATAAACTTTTTAAAATCCCCGATGTTGCATAGATCCGTAAGTGGTATAAAACTGTCAAAAATATCTACGAGCAAACCGCTTTTGAAATTCGGCAGAATTGCCCGATATCTGAAAGAGATATAAGTAAAAAACCAATACTACCTCTGTTTATTTCTTTAAAATTTTTACATAAAAACCTCTACAACTTTTCCGGAGTTGCCCCGTACAATATGCAATGTAAGACTGACTCCACTGATTTTTTCCCACAAAACATTTTTCTGGAACATACCTATACCCTATATTCACCCTCTAACAGGGCTGCCATATTAAGTTTTATTTTTTTTTTTAATTTTTTAAATCGCTCCCACAACTTCCAAGGTGCTTCTACAAAGGAAAAATATAAGACTAACCCCAAATTTGTCCTCCCAAAGGTTTTTGTGGAACATACTTACCCCCTATTTACAGCCCCTAACATGGTCACCATATAAAATTTGAAAAAATAGTGTAAAAACTCCTACAACTTTTCTGGATTGGCCCTTAGAGGAATAAAATGTGTCACAGGCCCCCATTAGCTTTTCCCCCCAAACATATTCTTGAAACATTTTCACCCCCTATCCCCATCACCCAAGGGGGTTGCCATACAAAATTTTGAAAAATGGCGTAAAAACGGCCATAACTTCCACAAAGTCAGCCTTAGAGAAATAAAGTGTTCGACTGACCCCCATTAGCTTTCCCTCCCAAACATATTCCTAGAACATACTTACCCCCTATCTTTACGCCCTAAGGAGGTTGCTATACAAAACTTACAAAAATTATGTAAGCACGCCCACAAACCCCTACAACTTCACTAGTCACCCTAAGGGGGTTAAAGTATGACACCGACACCTATTTAAAAATCAAAAATATTTATTAAAAAAAAAAAATTAATAAAAATTAAAAAAGTTCGGAGTTTCGAAAGGTCAATGTGGAGGGTGTATAAGATTCTGCCCCGCCGAATATAGTGCTCTTACTTGTTACTTTTATGCCACAATCTATTTGCCCTGTTGAGGGTTAACCCCAAGATCTTTAGACTGCAACGTTAGCGTCATACCACCTAAAATGCCTGGTTATTACAACAACGACAAGTCTTTTGCGCTAGATTTTTTAAAGTTATCCCGATTTGTACTTGTTTAAAGAAAAAGCCAGTACAGATTGTTCTTTAAATTCTAAAAACGATATTAAATAAACTAGAGGAAAATTTTTAAATTTTATCTGGTATTTTTTCTTCCTTGTCAATTGTGTTTGATATCAATTAAAATTAGTATGACAATTAAAAGATGTTGCGATTTAAGGAGTGCTTTTTAAAAATGCCACCTATATTTTGAATTACAAGAAAAGGTGATTCTAAGTCGATCAAAATAATTGAGCTTAAGTTTCTTTGAGCCTTGATTGGACCCCAAAAACCAACTTGACCATCGCGATGCAACGTTGGGTTTAAAGCAATGGTTGTCAAAAATTCATTTTTAGTGCACAATTGTGCTACAAAAACAATAAAAACAAACTCACACCGACGCTTGTTCTCTTTTATTTCAGTTTGATTTCAGTCGTTAATTGAGTGTTAACGAGTGCACATGGGCGGATGCTTACTGTTTTTTTTTCAGCTTTGTTGTTTTTTCAGCTTTGATTTAATTTCAAAATAAACCAGCAAACAAAATAGTATAATGGAAGACAAAAATTTTTGTTTTGTCATTAAAAATGCTTTTGGTAACATGCAATGCATTTTATGTTACCAAACATTTAAAACAAAGAAAACATTTTCAATTAAAAGGCATTATGACCTTTTTCACAAAGAAATAAATAAATTAAAGGAGGAAAAGAGGAAAATGTTTTATATTAAGCAAAAAAACCTTTATATTAAAAAAATTAAAGAATGGGTTCTTCAAGAAGAGCGAAATGAGGGAATTTTGCAAAATAAAAAATTAAAAATGGAGATTTCAAGCCAAATATGCTTAGAAATCGCTCTTAAAGGCAGACATTCACGGATGGAGTGCTAGCAAAAAATATTTTACAAAAAACTTTCAAAACGTTAAATTATAGAACAGATTTCATAAAGTCAATTCCCTTGTCAGTCAAAACTGTGGCTAGGCGTATTGCCCAAATAGGAAATTCGGTGGAGTCTTCTATTAAAGAAAAATTGATAAACTGTAAATTTCTTTCGTTTTGTTTAGATGAAAGTACAGATATCAATGATCTTTGTCAACTGGTTATCTGTGTGAGATGCATTGATAAAAATTTTAATGTTTTTGAATCAATGTTGACATTAGAAACCTTTTATGGACATGTAACTGGAAAACTTTTGATGGAAGTTGTAAGTAATAAACTTTTTCCTATTGTTGATGTAAACAAAATTGTCGGTGTCTGCACAGACGGAGCAAATGTAATGGTAGGAAAAAACACAGGTTTAATAGGTTACATAAAAAATAGTGAAATGGCAATGCAAAACTTTCACTGCATTATCCATCAAGCTGCGCTTGCATCTAAATTTATTACTCAAGACTCTACTATGAAGACCGCAGAGCGCATAATAAATAAAATAAGAGGAGGACACAATGCCCGCACTCATCGAAAATTTGTAAAATTTTTAAAATCTAAAAACGCAGCTTTTAATGATCTTAAAATGTTCACTGAGGTACGTTGGCTCAGTCGTGGCGACTGTCTTAACCGGCTATATGATTTAAAAGAGGAAGTCTTAGAGTTTTTAGAAAAAGAAAATATCGATGAGTCAGCAAAAAATTTTTTAAAAGATACACAATTTATATCAGACCTAGCTTTCCTAGCTGATACAACTTCTTTGCTTAATGATTTCAACTTAGAGCTTCAAGGAAAAGATAATAATATATCTGATATTTGTAAAATTTTATTTAATTTTAAAACAAAACTTTTTCTTATACTTTGCCAAATTGAGTCAGATGACTTTTCCAGTTTTAAAAAAACATCTTTATTGCGCGAATCGCTGTGCGATGCTGCGAAAACCAAGCGAGTTGAGATTTTTAATACTCTGCTCAACAATTTTAAAGACAGGTTTGCAGATTTTAAGTGTATTCAACTGCAATTGGATTTATTGAATAACCCTTATAACTGTGATGTTACTCAATATGAGTTCAATATACAATCACAACTTATATTTCTTCGAACCGAAGTCCAAGCTCCAAAAAAAATGGGAATAGAATTTTGGAAAAATCTAAATGATTTCGATTTCCAGAGTTAAAAAGAAATGCTTTGAAGTTGTTATCCCTTTTTCCCTCTACATATTGCTGCGAACAAATTTTTTCCAACTTAAAATTTATTTGTTCCAAGCAGAGAAATAAATTAACTTCTTCAAATTTAAAACATATTTTGTTAATAAGAAATTGTTACAAAATCTTGAATTTGGAAAACTTAATTTATAATACCTAAATACACTTATTTTTTTAAGTTTTAACTGTAAATTGAACTCGCCCAATGGAATATGTGTGAAAAAAAATTGTCTAATTCTGTAATAACTGAGGCATATTTTTTATTTAATTTTAATAACTTTTTTTAAGTTCATTTCCATTTTGCTTTAAAAAGTAAAATTCATCACATTTGCATTGCTTAGTTTTTTGTTTGCTGGGCAATTTTCTCTTATCCAATACAGACGCATTTCATTAAATGAGAATTTTGACAATCCCTGGTTTAAAGCATAATATTCATTTCACGCACATACATACATATGTAGTGTTGGTTAAAAAAGCTTTGCTTTGCTGCAAATCGCAATCCTTATCAAGAAATTTGTGTTTCTTTATTTATTTTAACTCAGATTAAATTATGTATAAGCAGTGCTAGAATTAAGTGACAAAAACTGTTGCAGGTTGACATATGAAATCTTTGCCAAAGATTAAATAATTTTTAAAACTTTAAAATATTATTGGATTTTAATTTCAAAAAACAACCGTTGTTATAAATAATTAAGAGTATTAGAGCATTAAACAATAGAAACAAAATACTAAAATATATAAACGGATTCATACATATGTACATACTTATGCACACACACACACACATCTTTAAGTTTGCTTCTTATTCTATTTCTTTTCACATTATTACTTCCTTTAAAATTTTTTTTCTCTCAAGTAACTTGAATATCTAAAATCAATGATGTGCGTAATGACTTTTTTAGAAACGTGATTTCAATTTACAAATAAATAAGTACTTTCAAATTGACCTTTTATCTTAAGGTCAAATTTGATTTTGTAGCGGGTCACCCTATAAATTGTTCTTTTTTACTATTTTATTTCTTTTGAATCCATTATTATTATTTTAATGTATTTAAATGCTAACGAACATTTACATTTGAATACAACTATGCAACCATTCCTGATTAGTACAAGTATGGAAAAGCTCTCTCGTTGAGGTAAAGCTTTTGTAGTTTTGTAGTACTTTTAACGATCGTTTGCTTATTAAAAGCTTGCGTGTGGGAGTATAAAAGCAGCGCACTCAACGACAGAAGTTCATTCTTTACTTACAGGTTGGTTTGAATGGTCAGCAGCTAAACATAGTTAGCATACAAGCTTCGTGGCGACGTTAGTTGTCGTTGCTTGTTGGTGTTTATGTTTAGCTGACGAATCAAAAGTTGTTGTTGGTCGCGGTAGTGGCTGCAATTACTTAAATTCTCTGAAAATTCATTCTTTACTTACAGTTTTTGTTAAATACATTGAGACCTTAAAATAAAGTAAAATTAATTGTACAAAGTGTATTTAAGGAAATTATTTATTAAATACATTGAAAAACTGAAAAGAATAAAAACAACAATAACTTAAAGAGACTTTTAATAAAATTTCTACAAATTGGCGCCCAACTAAGAGGCCGCGAAGAACGCCCATATAGCTAAAAGTGAATTTAGTGTGTTAAATCGTGGCTGATTTTTTTGAAAGTGTTAGGAGAAGTCAACGCATTGCTAATCGAACAAACATGGTTACTTTGTCAACAGAACAGTTTGAACAACTCTTGAGTGCTGTTGGTAAGCCCAGTGAAAGGTGTGGCTCGTTTAGCAGCTGTTCAGCGCGTTATAATGGGGAACGGAATCCCTCAAAGGTGGAAGAGTTTATTGCATCCATTTCTACTTTTAAATTGGTGGAGAAAATATCAGACGCTGATGCAATCAATGGTATGCCGATGTTACTTGAGGGGGATGCTGCAGAGTGGTGGCGTGGTGTACGTGCAAATGTGGTACAGTTTGACGATGTTTTGCGTAAGATGCGTGAATCTTTTTCCCCTCCTAAGCCAGCATGGAGAATATATTTGGAAATAAATGAAGCCAAACAGCAAAAGAATGAACCAACGGATTCATTTATTCGTAAGAAAAGAGCTTTGTTTGCCCAGTTGGCTAATTGTCCGTCTGAGGCTGATCAGTTGGATATGGTATTTGGTATGCTCTATTCACAGATTCGTGAACGGCTTTTCCGCCACAAAGTTAAAAGTTTTGATGAGCTACTGGTGGATGCTCGTGAAGCAGAGCAAGTTTTGAGTGAACGTGTTACAGTGAACACAGATGCTTTAAGTAATAGCAGTGGTCCTGAGGGCGGTCCCAAACGTTGTTCCTTTTGCCGCAAAAAGGGACATACTCTTGAAAATTGTTTTAAAAAGCAAAACATATTGAAAGAAACGCAGCCAAAAATTGATCATGTGGTGGCCAAACCAAAATTTGCATGCTACGGATGTAATGCTCCAGGCGTTGTGCGAGCTAATTGTCCAAATTGTAGTAAAAAAGGTAGTGGTAGTTCACCAGTGGGTGTGAGTTTTAATTTGTTGGGGTTATGTATCGGACGGAATATACCTATAGTAAACGTTCAGCTATTTGGTGTTCCTGGTCAGGCATACTTTGACTCTGGTGCTAAGACGAGCGTAGCTAGCACAACGTTAAAGAAAATCATGGATTTCAAAGGCTGCCAGTATGAGTCCATTGTATGTAATGTGTCACTTGCAGATGGTAGCTCCTGCGAAAGAAATTGTCTCACAACCAAATGCAAAATTGTTATCGGTGGAAGGTGTTTAAACATTACATTCCTGATTTTTCCTGATGATAAAAGTAACCGCACCTTAATTGGCTCTGATTTTATGGAAGAAGCAGGAATAGTTTTGAATATGGGACAGCGTTATTGGTACTTTGAAAGTAACCCGAATCAGAAGTTTGATTATGGTAACTCCTGGCCGTTGAATTTAAATTTGCTGGAGTCAATAAAAGTTGTGGAAACATCCACGAAACGTGTTACACTAGGGGAAAATTTAGAGTCACTTCAAACTACTCCTAAAAAGATTTGTAAAACGTACATGTCTGATTTTGAGTCATATGGGCCTGACTACAAGGAAAATGATTACTCCCCACATTCTATTCAGGCCATATTTAGGGATGCAATTCCTCCTGAAATGATAACTCCCGATAGGTCGAAGGATGCTGGTCTCTTCAGTGGCGTAGTTTATAAGCCCCAAACAGAAGATGATGACGAAGCAATATTTACCCCATTGTATTCCGTTGATTACAAAATATTAAAACCAACTGATGGTGCCCAGCTAAGTGAAGTACAAAAATTGCAGTTGGATGATACCCTATTTCGGCATAAGGCTGTGTTCGGTAGTCTGGGACGCCCCTCACCATATGCGGTGCATCGAATAGATACCGGTAACCATCAACCAATTTCCTCACCACCTTATCGTCTTTCGTATACCAAATCCAACGAATTAAGACTCGAAATAGAAAGTATGTTGGAAAACGACATAATTGAAGAGTGCGAATCCGCTTGGTCGTCTCCGGTTGTTATGGTGCCCAAAAAGGATGGTTCAATTCGCGTTTGTATTGACTATAGAAAAGTAAACTCTATAACCATACCAGATAGGTACCCAATGCCCCGTATGGATGATTTACTTCATTTCGCAAAAAGCACAAAGTTTATGACAACACTAGATCTGCAAAGTGGCTATTATCAAGTCAAAGTTCATGAAGACGATCGTGACAAAACATGTTTTATTACTCCATTTGGGACATACAGTTTCAAAAGAATGCCCTTCGGTTTGCGTAATGCGCCAGCGACCTTTCAAAGGCTCATAGATCGATTTAAATCAGGAATCTCTGATATCTGCCTTTTTGCCTACCTTGATGACATCGTTATTTGTTCGGAATCTTTTGAACAACATCTAGAAAACCTTAATGTAGTGTTGCAACGGCTGTTGATATTTGAGCTGCGTGTTAATAATCATCCTTGTAAAATCGTAGCCATTGTGGAACGAAAGGAACCCAAAAACTTAAAGGAACTCATTTCCTTTATTCAAACGTGCTCATGGTATAGGCGATTTATAGATCGGTATGCTGAAATGGCTAGACCACTGACGAATCTCACCAAAAAAACTGCTATGTGGAAGTGGGGGGCAGAAGAAGCAAAAGCATTCGATAATCTGAAAGAGGCTCTCACAACCTCACCAGTTTTGAAGCAGACTATTGAAAACATGCCCTTTTGCATCAAGACAGACGCGAGCGCTTATGCTCTTGGAGCGGTTTTACTCCAGGGGGAGGGTTCGGAAGAACACCCTATAGAGTATGCAAGTCGACTGTTGACCAATGCTGAAAAGAATTACTCCACAACAGAGCGAGAAGCTTTAGCAATCATTTGGGCCTGTAATAAGTTTCGTGGGTATATCGAAGGAGAGGAAATTAAGCTTTTAACAGACCACAAACCATTAAAGTGGTTACTCACGTTAAAATCACCAACGGGTAGACTTGCTAGATGGGGGCTACAAATTCAGCAGTACAACTTCGCCATAGACCATCTTCCTGGTAAGGCAAATGCTGTGGCGGATATGCTTTCTAGACCTCCTATTTCCGAGCCTGGTGATGAATTAAAGGAAAATACTACTATAGGTGCATTTTATGTTGATATGCCAGCAAAGACGTCAAGGGAAATTCGAGACGAACAAATGAAGGATGAGTACTTGAGGAATATAGTTACATCGTTAGAGAAGCAAGACGAAAACTCCATTCATTGGGCAAACAGAAGCTATTTGTTGAATGATGCAATTCTGTACTGCTATGCCAACGACGATTGCGAAGATGCACAACTCGTCGTACCCACTCAAGAACGTGCAGAAATCCTGAAAGCGTACCATGATGAGAGTACTGCGGGGCATTATGGCACAGAGAGAACTATAGCTCGAATTTCTGGCAGATACTTTTGGCCAGGAATGCGTAGCGATATTGCTAGACACATCAAAACCTGCATAGAATGCCAACGCTTTAAGGCAACTAATTTCAAACCCGTAGGACTCCTACAGACAACTAGCAGTAAGCAGCGTTTTGAAGTTGTAGCCGTAGATTTATTTGGTCCCCTGCCTCAGACCAAAGAAGGTTATCGATGGATCTTAATAGCTGAAGATGTTGCCAGCCGATGGGTAGAAATTTTCAAATTGACAGAAGCAACCGCGGAAACATGTGGCAGAATTCTTATCGATGAAATATTCTTAAGATATGGCCTACCCAGGCGAATAAAATCTGACAACGGTGTGCAGTTTGTTTCGGCTGTAATGCAAATGGTTACTTATTGCCTTGGGATACAGCAACAATTTACACCAATCTACCATCCCGAAGCAAATCCTGTAGAGCGCAAAAACAGGGATTTAAAAGGTCAACTCGCTATTTTGGTACAGCATCAGCATGACAATTGGCATGAAGACTTGGCTGCTATACGTTTCGCCATGAACACCGCAAAATGCCAAAGTACTGGTTATAGTGCTGCCTTTCTTACCTTTGGTAGGGAACTACGTACGTTGGACGATGTTAAACACGACGTCAGACAAATTGTTGAAACCGAAAGGTTTATTCCCGAAATAACAAGCTATCTTCAAACCATCACAAATGTTCTTAGGAATGCAAAGGAAGCTGAAATGAAGATTCAAGATAAAAACAAACAATATGTTGATCAGCAAAGAAGACCTCAACCCAACTTTGAACCCGGTACTGAAGTATTGGTAGCAACCCATGTTTTGAGTAATGCTAGTAAAGGCATAACATCAAAATTTGTGCCTAAGCGTGACGGCCCCTATGTAATCACGAGGAAAATTGGGTCATCCTCATACGAAGTGTCATCGCCAGACAACTTGAGTATTCCCCTTGGCACCTACCATGCTTCGGCATTGACGTTATACAGAGGTACTAACAAGAAGGAGGTCCCAGCACCTGTGAATCCGATCAGAAGACGTGGCCGTCCAAGAAATCCGAAATAGAAAAGCCTAGTAGATGACACTCTGAAGGATGTTGACGTACTGCTCGGGTCGAGCACCAGCACGTCAAAGGGGGAGAATGTAGCGGGTCACCCTATAAATTGTTCTTTTTTACTATTTTATTTCTTTTGAATCCATTATTATTATTTTAATGTATTTAAATGCTAACGAACATTTACATTTGAATACAACTATGCAACCATTCCTGATTAGTACAAGTATGGAAAAGCTCTCTCGTTGAGGTAAAGCTTTTGTAGTTTTGTAGTACTTTTAACGATCGTTTGCTTATTAAAAGCTTGCGTGTGGGAGTATAAAAGCAGCGCACTCAACGACAGAAGTTCATTCTTTACTTACAGGTTGGTTTGAATGGTCAGCAGCTAAACATAGTTAGCATACAAGCTTCGTGGCGACGTTAGTTGTCGTTGCTTGTTGGTGTTTATGTTTAGCTGACGAATCAAAAGTTGTTGTTGGTCGCGGTAGTGGCTGCAATTACTTAAATTCTCTGAAAATTCATTCTTTACTTACAGTTTTTGTTAAATACATTGAGACCTTAAAATAAAGTAAAATTAATTGTACAAAGTGTATTTAAGGAAATTATTTATTAAATACATTGAAAAACTGAAAAGAATAAAAACAACAATAACTTAAAGAGACTTTTAATAAAATTTCTACAATTTGAAGTAATTTAAATACTAAATGCTGTTAGCAAACACGCTTACAAAGGACTAGATTTAAAAAAGTTTTAATTTTTTTTTTGGTAAATAATTTACGTACAATTGGCATCAATATAGACTTATATCTATGATTTGAATAGGAATAAAAAGTTACAGCAACAACAACAAAATAAAAGAGAGAAACGGTTACGTTATGCTTTAGTTAACACCAACACGACACCATTTTGTTTGATTTCTTGAGTTTTAAGCTTTTTGTTTTTGTTTGTGTTTTGGTAGACATTTAATAGACTCTCTACGTGAAAGTGTAAGTATGCGTGTAGGTTTAGTATTGTTTTGGGAAATTTTTAAGATTTTCCCTTTGGCAAAAGGTATTTTTTTGTTGTTTATTTTTGTAATGTCGTAAGTAAGTAGGTATTTGCAAATAATCTTAAAGAAACCATCATCAAGTCGAATATCAAAGGACTTTTTATTAAGACGATGACTGCCTTCTAACTTTCACACATGTGTCTGTGAATACGTAGGTATGTACATACATACATATATTAGGTATGTTGCGTTGTTTGTAGCTTATAATAATGAACGAAACGAAAGCTTTTTCTGCTTGTTTTTGTTTTTCGGCCAAAACACTTTTACTTTTGTTTGAGAGTTGTTTTTCTAAAAAAGTAAAAGTCTTGTTGCTTCTCTTGAGTGAAATTTCAAGGGATTTTGTTTTTACTTTTTTTACCGGTGAATTTTGAGTATAATTTTGTTTAAGAATTATTCTTAAGCAGAGAGCCAAAGTTAATTTTTTTTCTAAAGAAAAAAAAAAGCCCTTTTTGATACACCATCCCCCCTTTCAAGGATCATTTGTATTTGAAGGTATAATGTTTACTTTTTCCAAAAAGGGGTGCTTTTTTGTTATTGTTGTAAATGATAAATGATTTTATTTGTGAGTTGCTTTGGGATTCAAATTCATGCTGTTGGGATTTTGATGCAATAGAAAGAATTAAATAAATAAAAATAAATAAATATGCATGTATGTATGTATGTATGAATATACATATGTACATACATAAATATTAACGTGTTTACAAACTTATGTATGTATACTTCAATGTTTTTTATATATTTTTATTTATTTATTTTTTTAATACTAAGGTTTGCACTAATAATTAAAAAGATTTTGAAAAAAGGCTTTTTATAAATTTTTTTTTTAAGTTTAGTTTTTTCATGCTTCTTTGTTTTAATGTTTTATAAGACAATCTAGCTAATTACGCTACTTGGGTGGTCTGCATGTCTGCTGGCACTTTTAAACAAGCAGTCAATAGCAAATCAGTTGAAGTTTGCTCCAGGGATGCCCGCTAATATGGTAAGCGGCAATTGCTTGAAGTGTGCCGTGTGTGCTTTACTTAGCCGTTTAGTCACATAACCTACTACCGAGACGATTTTCATTTAATGTGGCGGTTAAGCCAACAAGAAAAAAATAAAATAACAACAAAAACTATTTTACTAAATGTCTGTCTTTTAGACTGGCATAGCATGCCTGACAGAATAACAAATAAAATAAATTTGTGGAAGTATTTTAAAGAAGTCTAACTTCATATTAAGGACATTAAAAGAGTATTAATACATACACACACATAAACAAATATTCATGTATGTATGTATTTGTGTTATAAATGTATTTTATTATAATTTTTGTAACTGTGACATTTTATCATACAACACATAATGATTTCATTAATCAACGTGATGTTATTAGTGTTGTATGCAACAATCGTAATTATCCCAAAACTGGAATATTAATTAAATATTTGTTTGTATCTACGACGATGTTTGCATTAAGTGCTTTTGCAATTGCATGCAGCATCCGCACTTGCACTTACGCTGGGCACCATAATTGCTGATTGACAATTTAACGCTCAAAATATTCTTTTTTATTTTTTTATTTCGCTTAACAATTGCAAATTGGTTTCAAATATTGATTGTATAATAAAAAGAGGATTTTTTTTAATGATCTCGTTTAAATAGTTTTAATACTCTGATGAAGAACGCTAAGATATTTGTAAATATATCGAACTATTCAGCAACAACGGCAGTATTAACAAGCAAACAAACATAAGAATTTGTATTTTATTTTAAAATCTTATAATCACAATACAAAGCGAGACTTGTTGTCTGTCAGTTAGTTTCTTTATTTTGTTAAATTGGAATAAGGTAAGTGTCTGTCACTCACTAACTTGTCGCATATATGTTAAGAGTGTGCGCGTTATTGTTTGTATTTTTGGATTATTGTAACACATCATCATCATCATCAACAGCAACAAACTTACAGATCAAACTCTGGAATGTTTCACGCACATACGAGAAACAATAAAAACGTTCAGCAATTATTATTATTAATTTTTGAGCGATTCCTTTTATATATTTAAGGCAAAACATATTCAACAACCCAGCAAACAAATCGGTATAAATAAACACGGTAGGTTACCCTTACACAGAAGAGATTGATCTGACGAACTCCACGTTTTTTGTGCAAAACTATTATTTTTCTTTTCGTTATTAAACCTCCAAAAGGGATCCTTTGCCTTATTTCAAAGCTGGCCTCATTAATTTTATTAACGGCGGAGTCGAGGTACTCAAACTCCTCTTCTACCTTGACGTTGCAGCTTCCAGCCTTAAGCATGTCACCTTTTGGTTTTTTTTTGGGTTTGGCTTTGCCCTCATTCAGCATTAAACCCATCTTTGCCGATTCCTTCCCGATTCTGGAAAAAAACATTAGTAACGTATCGCTCTATCCTTCTGCGGATATCAGTCTCAACCGCATACGCAAGGAGGAGGTCTTTTGAGTTCACTGAGTCTGTTTTATTAACTTCTGTTTTTTTTTTTATATTTTCTCCATTATTATGTTGAGGAAGAAGCATGTTAAGCTCTTTCCCTGTCAAATACCTTTTGTAGATGTGAATGGTTTGGAGATACTGCTTCTTTTTATAACTGAGGAAGTGAGAAGTGTCAATCATAATTTATTCAATCATTTGACAAATGCGGAGTGTTAGGCTTTGGTCAAACCGATTCTCCCCTACGCTTCAGTGTAATGGTAGACATCAATGGACAAAAAGGGAAGCATTGCCTTCCAACAAAAGGTACAACGTAGGTTTTGCCTCAGGATAAGCGGAGCAAATAGGACGACTCCAACGAGGGATTTGGAGGTGACGGGGAAATGGATTGATGGTGACTTCAAGTCTAACCTTCAACGCATTTTTGAGACACTGTTGGGGTTGTCCGATCGTACACCTCTAGTGAAAGTAAAGGCTGACTGAACTGCCTTGATACCAGATCGGCAGTCCCGTTTAGACAGAACTCTGACTTAAATGCTCGAAAAGGCGTGTTGTTTTACGGGTGACTCTGGGGGGAAGGAAAAACGAGACTGGACATCCATTTTGAACATCCGGATACCAAAATTTACTTCCGCCTCGCTGATCACAATACTGTCCTACAAGCGGAGGTCCGGGCAAACACGGAATGTCTGTCCTGGCTCAGGTCATACGCAGATCTTACGGATAAAAGCCTCGGGTCTACTGCCTGCTATTTTCGCTAAATGACAGCTCCGTATAATTTTGAGTACCCCACAATGTTTAAGCATCCACATAATTTTTGCTTGGCTATATTTTGATCATTTGCCTAAATTGCAATACTGTCCCAGATTTGATACTCTGAGACATAATTGCTCGTATCGACCCTTAGTTTCCCGAAAAGATATTCACTTCTGTTAGACCTGACACAAAGAGACCGAATTAGGCAGACCTAAGTAAGCTGCATCATTTCCTTTAATGGCTGCCTGTTCTAGACCTGCGTGTGTCCTGAACCAGAACAAAAATTTTGCGATTGCTTGGAACTCTATTTGCAGTGTTGTGGTCTGGAGGTCGAAAGCACATCTCGGCAGGCTCTAGAGCTACCCGTGTAACATTCCCCTGGAATTTTCTTTAAAGTCCTAGTTAACTTGTATTATTGTTCGGTTTCAGTTGAGAGCAGTTAGCATTGACCTGAAGCTCGGGCCATATTGAAAAATTGTATTTTGGTTCGGATGTCTTCTTTTTTTTTCTTTTTTTTTATTTTTTTTTTTAATAACCAGCACTCAGGGGATGTCCCCTATACATGCATTGCATTGTGTTGGTATCACGAAAATAGGTTATGGGAAGGAGGATAAAGGGAGCAGTGTCTGTGGACATTTGATTTAAATTTCTCGATATTTACTGTGACAGGACACACATCTTTAGGAAGTTTATTCCAAGTACGAACTGTGCGACTAAAGAAGGAATTCCCCCTGTAATGAGTGGTGCGATTCACTGACAAGTCGACTACGTATGGGTGCGCACTTCTAGAAAAACGTGTATCACACAAAAAGTTCCGGGTTTCGGAACAAGCTTCCTGATTTCCTCAGAGCACATTCCATTATAGTATTGATAGAACAGCGAAACACACCCAACATCACGACGTTGTCCGAGTAAATCAAGACGATTAGATACCACAATGTCGCCGATGAGTATCTTCGCTCGTTCCTCCTGTACGCAGTCAAGTAGCCCCAAAATAGACTTTGGGGCACCAGCCCATACATGAGAATTGTATTCCATTTTCGGTCGGATATAGGTGTTAAAAATATTAAGAAGATCAGATGGTGTAAAGTAATTCCTACTCGGTTTAAGGAAACCAAGACACTTCAATGCTTCCTTCGACACAAGAAAAATGTGTTCCGTCCAAGGGACATCGCACTGGATTTTTATGCCCAGAACATCAAGACTCTCTGTCTTTTCAACACTTATACCTACCACTTTAATTTATTTTAATTGTTTTTATATTTAAAGAGTGAAGAAGCTTCTCAGATCCACAAAAACTCCTTAATTTGTTTATTGGGTCATTTTGTCAGCATATTTATTGCCAAACACAAATCCATCCATATGTGTATTGACAGCATGTATGTGCACAGTACATACGCGCATTAATACATGCGATAAAATTATGATTAAACCAAGTTTTCTTTAACAAGCCTTAAAACTCAAATTGGCAAAAATGCTTAATCCGTCAACACAAGTGTGTATCGATCGATGAGATCAGTCAGTGGTGGTTAGTGCGTTCATATTTGATATCATGTGAACAGTAAACGATATGTATGTGTGGACATATGTAAGTATTGGTATGCAATTGCATGTATATTTGTATGTAAGAATATGAAATGTACAAGTATTTATGCATTTTTGAAATAAATTTTTTCTTCTGTTTTATTGGCAAAATCAGCTCGTAGAAGGAAAAATCAAAATGACCATGTTTGTCATGTTGATATTCATTGTTGTTGACAACATAACTGTGTGTTATTGTTGTTATTGCTGTTTCTAAGGCTGCTGTTAAAGATGATGATGAGTTTGAGATCAGAGAATAACTATGATCGTTACTTTAAAAATGATTGTTGGCGGCATCTTAGCACTCGTCAATCAGCAAAGACCACAGTGGCTTACAAAATCTAGTTAAACTTTCTTTGTTTTAAAATGCCGCCTTTTAAAAACTACAAAAACTTAAAGTAATCTTTGTTTAACAATATAAACCAAAAAAGAGAAATAGTTGAATTTATTTTAAAGTAAAAAAAAAACTACTAGATTAACCATTTCGGCACAAAGATGTAACTATCAATACAATACGAATCGAATTAAATTAATTCATACATTCATTGTTCTCCTTTTGAATAAATGTGTGAAGGTATGTGTCTGTCCTTCTGTCATCCATGATTATCCAACGAATGCATTTATTGAATAAAAAATAAAAAAAAAAATTATTTAAAAAAAAACAAAATTTTTCTTAAACGCAATTCTCCTAAAGCTTTAGGTTTATTATGAATAGAACCCAAAATTCATATTTTACAACTTGAGAGAATATATCTCTGTTACTCTGTTCAAAGCTGATCTCGTTATAATCCAGCACGTGTTACAATTGCAATGCATTTTAAAGCTTCACTAATCCCTTCCCCAACAATTACATTTATTCATGCGCCTTTCAACATTCATCCAAACATATAAAATTCATACGACCTGTTAAGCTTTCAATAAATCTTTGATCACACACCGATTTGATCCTTCCTCATTTCATTTTATATTCGCTTTTCCTTTAACTTAAACGATTGATTTAATATAAGACCATCATTTCGATGATTCAGTGATTTGATCTATGTTCATGTAGAGTAGTGTTGCAAATAGCGCGTAAAGCGCAAACTTCAGTGGAGGTCCCTGCCACTTAAACATTATGACCGAAACGAGTTACAACAACAATAAAGCCAAACAAACAACAATTCATTCGTTTATACAACTATAGGTTTGCTGGCTGGTTGACTGGCGACTTGTCACCAAACTTTAACTAAACAAAAGAAACTTAGTTGTTGTTGTTGTTTTTTTTTTGTTAGCATTTACTACCGACCGATGCTACTGGCTTTGCCGCTTTTATTTTTGTTGTTGTTGTTGTATATATGAATGCATTTAAACAATAACAATTGTTGCTACTACATACACAACAACATTTTATCAAAATAACTTTAAGTTTAATTTTTACTAAGCAACTTGCAACAAACTTTCATACATTTAAGTTGGTCGGTAGTTTTGGCTAAGTTTTTGATTGTGTGACATAATAACAACTAAACAAGCAATAACATTCAAGGTTGCCAGATTTTTTAAGTTAAGCTTATCCAAAAGTTTTTTGATAATTGATATTTAAAATAAAATATAAAATAATACGACAAAAGTCCTCATAACAAAGACAACTCTACGCAGCCTCGAAAAAATTGTGCCTCCTTTGCAGAAGAGATACCTGGTAAACCCTACCCGAAAGACGTAGACTTCTATATCTTGTATTCATAGAACTTAGGAAAGCTTTTGACAAAGCCCTTATCTGACTTACCACCAATGCGGGGAAAAACAAGGATGCTTCACTATTCTCTGCCATTGTTTTGGTTAAGGTTACGTCTTAAATATCCAGAAAATAGCGGAAAGCTGCCTGGAATCTTTACCACAACCCTAAAAAATTGGAATTTAGCATATGATATTTGCTTCAGGCAAGTATAGCGATACGACAAACTCAATAAACTTCTCAGAACTATAAGAGATAAAAAACGTAAAGTCAATAGCACGACAGTATGAAGCAAGTAGAAATGAAGAGGTCAGGAATTACGTAGACCTCATAACACTAAATAGGGTACTGCATTGGAATAGAATTCCAAAGACAGCTGATGTTTTGGAAATCCAAAAGCTACCTACTACCAGGATAATGCTGCATGAACTTAAAAGATAAACGAAATCTTTTGAAAAAGGTAAGGCGAAGTTTTAAAGGGTAATGATTAGAGACACATCGATAGATTGAAGGAAAGGACACAACTCACTTGGGTCCGCTTAATTCGGTCCCTTCGTGTTACTTGGAGCGGCAGATAGAATGCGTTGAGATGGAAGGAAAGAAGAAATTTAGAGAAGGATAGATAAAAAAGAAAGAACAGAAGAATGAAGCAAACTTACCAGGTCTCTGGTGGGAATCGAACCCACAACCCCCAGACTGGTAGTGCACTTACCCCTGACCTAACGGGGCACCCTCTCATATGTGAGCACTAAGCAAGAACGGAAAGAAGTCGTAAGATTAACAAGAAGGAAAGAAATAGTTTAGGCTAAAAAAATAAAAAATTAACTTCAATTGAAACTAAAGTTGAATTCAGATATGCATGGAGATGCCATTGCCTATTCCTTAGTTCTTAGTCCTTAGTTCCCATATTCTATGATTAACCCAATAAATGTTTCCAGCTTACACCTCTGTAATTCGGGCAGGGACTGACAACATGCACTATGTTCTTCGATTATTACTCTCCCTACAGCCTCCTGCAATAATCTGAAGTGGGCGAACCTATCTGCTCCTCCTACATCACTCCTATTCCCTCAGTAAACATTCACCTTTAAGCATCCATGACTTAATCTTCTCTAATAAGAGTGGCCCATTTGTGGTCTCACAGTTTCCTCTTTATATGTCAAATCAAGGGCAGAACCTCGAAGAGCTAAAGCTTAAGAAGCCCATAATTCCACTAGTTGCTTAGCTACAATCCCTTGCCAATCTAGACCAAACACAATGCGTCTTCATGGTCTTAAGAGCTGCCTGACTGCCAGCATTAGTAGTCAGCTTAACATCACTTGAAATATGTTCCTTTTAAAGGTCTGCTGATCTACAGAGAGTATCTTCGCCTTGAACACACCACACTCATTAGATAGTCTAAAGGATAATCTGACATTAATTTCCGTGATATAGATCAGGTCTCCGATGCCCATATTTAGCTTTGATCCTTTAGTGAAAGCTGCACCTTTCTAAAACACACCATGGGATCTCAAGCAACAATTCCTCTCTACAATTCTTAATATTTTAAAACTGATCTCTGTGACTGTAAGGTCCATCATAGATCCCCGTACAAAACTAAGATCTTTAAGACCAATTTTCCATAATCTCTTATTGTGGTTAGTGTTAACAAATTTTCTCAGATCTGATAGGCCTATTATCACCAACTAGTGACGCCAAAAGCAGCAAATCTTTGGACCTTGGTAAGAAGCTTCTTATAACGGCCTTTTTGGCGCCTGCCATCAGGCATCAATTTTTTTCCAAAACCTGAAGGAGCATTAAAGGCTCCTTAATTTTTTAGGTCTGCAAGGATCCATTTAGTAAGCTGTTTGCCATGAGACAAGCACACGTTTACTGGGTTCGAAGACACACCGAAGATAAGATGGCTTACTTGACGTAGGAAGGTCTCCCACTCCCAATAAATTTAAAAGATTATCTAAAAATAATAATTTCGGTTCATCCACTTGAGGTTTCTGATCCCCCCTTAAAAAAATTTGTAGCTACGCCAATGAATGGCTTCTAAATTAGCAAAAGAAGGGTTTTAACTGCCGAAGAAAGAGGAATAGACGTTAATGCTTCGCTTCAGTTCCATAATATTAGCCCAGACTCTGCTATGGGGGCCTAAGACTATAAAGGTCTGCCTAAATACCATTTTGTGTAGTCTTTAGGAGTGTGTGGTGTTCTTATGGCTCGAGGCGGACGTGGTTTCTACTATATAAATTGTAGATTTATTCCTCCCAAACTTCCAAGAAATAATCTGAAATGTTAAGCCGATAGTGTTGGCATTCGCTAAGAGACTGAGAAGAAGCCCAAAGGCTAATTAGAATAAGTGGGTTATCGCTTGTTCTTTTCTGGAGACACTTAAGATCTAAAGGCCCTTTCCAGGGTCTTTTCAAGGTCTTTGCTATCATCCAGTCAGCCTTTTCTTTAGTGAAACTATTAAAAGGATTTGATGAACTGAATAAACCCAATGACAAGATAAAAGCCAAAAAGATTCTTGGTATCCCAGTGCCGTTGCATAAAAAAGACTTCCCCCGCATTTATAAATATAACTTGCAACCAATTGACAACTCTGGAATTTTAAAAATGTATTAAAACAAACTTTTTTTGCTCACAATATCTACGAGCACAACTGGTTTTAAAAAACTTTTATAGTTTTGGCTTAAATCAACCCAATTCCTTTGACCGAAAGGTTTAAAATATTTGTTTTTCTTTTTTGTGGCATTTTTTTATGTATTTCCACACACATGTTTTATTGATGAATTTGTTTTGTTTTTTGGTCTTTTGAAAAGAGAAAAGAAAAGCCCAAATTGTAATTGCATTAAATCAAAAAACCGAATTTCAAATTATGCGTAGAATAATAACAGTGACGATCACAGAGTGTTGGCGGCGGCGGCCCATTTAAGCCATCCGTTGAATATCACTTTTTATATTTGATGGATTCCTTGTTGTTGTTGTTGTTGGTTTGTTAACTCTTATTATGATTTGTTAGTGGTGCTTCTGTCCATGACTACAACTAAGACAACACTTTTGTATTATTATCAGAATGACTTGACTATTGTCATCATCTTGTCCTTTTTTTCTGCTTCTTCTTTTCGTTTTATTTTTTATTTAATTTATTTTAAGGCAACTTTAAATTATTCCAATTTTTTTTTCGTTTTGTTTGGAAATATGCGCTTCGTGTGAGTTCAAGAATTAAATGAATGTAACAATTCACCCCGGTTCTCTGTCCCTTTGCGTCTTCTTCTTCTTCTGATCAGTGATCATTCTTTGCCAGTTTGTATTCAATATTGTTCGGATTTCACGGTGTGTGGTTTCATCATGTAAAAGTTTGTGTTTTTGCTTCTCCATGTGAATGCTTGCTGATTTGATTTTAAAATTATGGGAGTTTTTCGTTTTTGTTTTATTGATTTTTTTGTTTGTTTTTAAATTTAACTCTAGAAAATAATTTGATTTTTATTGTATAAATGGCCAGCTGGTGATAAGAGTATTTTTTTATAATTTGATTTTAAGAGAAAATAAAATAGCGATTTTAAGGGTTTCGATAGTATCGGTCAGGGCAGGGTACACTAATAAAGGTAGTGTCAAGACACATTCAACCAGGTAATATTAAAAGCCCAGCTGATTAAAATCAATTTGACATTATTACGTTATAAAAATTTTGATTTATATGAAATTTTAATTTTTCTGACATTCTACCGTTCAAATACAAAAAGGAAATGCAGAGGGCGAATTTTTTGAATTCGCCTTGGGTTTACCTTGTTGAATGTGCCTTGGTTTGAAATTTAAATTTTTTTTGACATTCACTTTTTCAAACACAAAAAGGAAAGAGGGCGATTTTTTTGAATTCGCCTTGGTACCTACCACCTGTAGTAGTGTACCTTGGCAGAGAGCGAATTTTTTGAATTCGCTTCAATACTACCCGTATTAGTGTACTTTGGGTTATATCATGAGCCCAGCTGACTATAATAATTTTTGACATTCACTTTTACAAATATTTAATTTTGTATAAAAACAGGGTATACTAAACCAGGTAATATTAAGGCGAATTTTAAAAATTCGCCCTTTGCATTTTCTTTTTGCGTTTGAACGTGGGAATGTCAAAAAAATAAAAATTTTATAAAAAATTAATAAATTTGAAATTCACTCTTACAAATATTCAGTATCAGCTGGGCTGTTGATATTACCTGTATGAGTGCACCCAAAGCACAATCAACAAGGTAAACCCAAGGCGAATTCAAAAAATGAAGTAAAGCACGAAGGACAATTGCTTTTTTGTTTTGTTTGTTCTTTCGCCATTCTTTTCCCCCAATACCGCTGTTTCTTCAAACCCAGTAAATTTAAACTTTTCTTAAAAAATATATTTTACCAATGAGTTCCTCACATGCATAAGCAATTGGGAAGCAGGTAAAGTTTTCAGAGGTTGCCTTAATCACCGTCTGACTATCAAGAAACATGTTTACCTAAGAATTTTTCTTGGAAGGAAAATACAAGATCATCAGCTTATTTGGCTGATAAAAGGTCTGCATACTACAGTCATCAGGTTGGTAAGTTATGTGATGGAAGAGAAGGGCCCTCGGGCAAAATTCCATCAACACAAGTGCATAAGTCTACCTCCTCGTGGTATTAACCGGGTAGCTTCCAGTAACTGGAAGGCCAACAGACATGGCTAAATTGAATCAGTCTTGGGCTAAATGGGATCAGTGATTCACTGGTCTGGCTTGAGGCAGGTTGTCCTTGTTGTCGCTGTGGCATGTGCATCACCAATAAGTGGCACAGCAATACAAGGTTCTAAAGGTACTAATACCTTATCTGTGTTAAATAGAAATTGGTAGGAGTTTACGGAAGTAGATTTCCGAGGCTGACCGGAGTTGGTCCCATGTGCTTACCAGTACATGAACTGATTTATGGTGAGATCTCCTTCGGGAGTTCACGTGGTGGTTGTGGCTATCCCCAAGCGGAGCAACTGAGATCGAAAGTTGATATACTGGGGTCCGTCCTGTACGGGCCCCAGAGTGATCGCGTAAGCGGTTTTATGTGAACTTAAGGCTCTTAAGATAGAGTTTCCAGTTTTGGCGGCTCTACCCAGAGACATGAGCAACTGTTGAAGTAGGCTGATGGCTGAAAAGGTGTAAGTGTGTTTGGAAGTAGGTGAATAGGGAAACTGGCTATGGCTGGGGACCCTAGGATCTAAAATAAGATCCCGTCAAAGTAGTAGCAAATAATGAAAAGGCCGACATTGGCATGTTGAAGCATGTGCGTGACTCGGTCCTGACTGGTGGTAAGAAGATTATGAAGCGTTGATGATGGTAGAGTAATTGATTTGTCTAGGTGAGAAAAGATCCTTCTAACAGAGACGGGTGTCGCATTTGTTGGGTGCGACATGATAATCGAAATCCTTCTTGCTTAAGGTTCGATGCTGTTTAACAAGCGTGTGGAGATATGTCTTGTAGGCGTGGATCTGTTTTGATTATGAAGAAGCGATATAAAAACTAGAAACGCAATTCAGGCTTAGACAGCCTAACTCATCACCAAGGGGTCTGTTATGGCTACACAGAGTCATGACAGAGAATTGGTACCTGGGTGGCAGAGTGAGCCATTCTGGGGGCGCTGGTGAACGCGTTGTGAGGCGTGAAATTGGAAAGCTTAAAGAAATTTGCCCGCTTCAGGAATTTTTTGTAAATTTATCCCCCTGGTTTAATTGTGTGGCCTGAGAGACTTGAGACCTTTTTTAAAGTCTCTTTATTTTAACCTTGCCTATCTTAACGTGTAATAAATTAAAGAAGAATTCATTCCTTAATGTACACACCACTGGCCTAGTCTGCAACACATCTTTTTATTGGTGGGTACATGATCATAGTAAATCGTGGATGACATATCGAGGTGATTTGAAACAAATCATTGATGAAATATTTATGCAAATGAACGCAAACACAAGTAAAAAATTAAAGAGACTGAAATTAAGAATATTTAATCAAAGATTTTGCTGGATCGTCTTTGGCGACAATATACCCGACATAGATGTCATATGCTTGAGGGGAAGAGAGGGATATGGAAGAATAAAAAGACACGACAAATGTAATCAGTGAAATATTTAAAAAAGTCTTGAAGATAAATTTAAAGACAATACCGGCTGTCTACGATGAATTTGCCCACAAGGATGTTCCTTTTGAAAATTTGCTTAGATAAAACAAAGTGCAGTTTTATATATTCTATTGCTAAGATCTTCCAAATTCTTTTGCAAAAGCGTTTACCTTAATCCATTAAATTGTTAGGCAGTTTGCCATAAAATATTCAAATATATTTTCCAGTATCTTTAAAAAATCCATTAAATAATTTATAACAGACCTCTTATGCAACTACTTTGTAATAATTTTAATAAAAATTCAAATTAATATTCTTGTAATTGCACTGTTAGTCAGTTCAAATATGTTTTTTTGCAATTATCTAAATAGTTTGTTATACATATGTAAGTATGGATGTTTATGTAGACACTAATTCGCCTGCCCTTTATTTGGAAAAAAAAAACAGATGGGCAAAGAGACAGATAAACCAGCAGACAGACACCTTCTTTATAATTGGAGCGGAGCTTAGCTGTGGCATTAGAGTCATTGCTTTTTTTCCACTAAAATATTCACCCTTTTTTTTGTGGCAAATTGACTTCTCTAACTGTTTGCATATCGCGTGACACTCGTTTTTTTTCATTATTTTGCTTTTGTGTAATCGTTTTAAATGATGACAAAACTTTTATCCACTTTGTTAATATGATACCAACGTTTATACCAAAGACACTCACGTAAAAATGTTTGTTGATTTAAAAACTTAAAATATTTAATATTTAAAAAAAAAATTAAAAAAAAAACACATTTTAATTTAAAGAAAATTCTTTTTCAAGTCTCTCTCTTTCTTTCTAAATTAAAAATATTTTTTAAGGACTCTTAAACGACAAAGAAAGCATTTTCTGTAGACACAAAACTTAAGAAATTTCAGTTTGTTGTCATATCTATGGCCATCAAAATTGTTTATATGCTGGCCACAATCATACTATTGTTGTTGTTAATAAAAAATTGTCTCGCCTTGAATATGTTTTTTTTTTGCACTAAATTGTTATCAGATAAAGCTAAAATAAAATTTCGCCAAGAATAGTGGCAACGTTGTCTATTTGGCGGAGCATGTGCTAATGTAAGGCGAGTTATAGTTGTAACTTGGCTTAAGTTGTAACTTCTGAAATTTTATAAAATTCCACTCTTTACTTATTGTCAATATTTTTCTTGTGTATTTTGTGTTGGTTTCTATTTTGCTTATTTAATCAAACAATTTTTTTTATAAAATAATTTTTTTTTAATTTTCTAAATGCATTTCTGCTGAAGGACTATTATTATTTAACAACTTGGGTGGTTGTACTCTTCAACACCGTTAGCAGTGGTAGTAAACAAGGTAAAAATACAAGTTTGATATTGCATATGTAACACCTACAATATTCATCTTATATCAATATTGATTACATACATATATCCTGGAAGGCTGGGACTCTAGGGTAGATGCCCAAAAGACCGTGTTGTTAACGGATGTTTTTTACGTGACGGAAAGAACGAGACTGGACTTCTTTATTGAAACTCCCGAGACCGAGAACAACTTTTGCCTCTCAGATAACAACACAGTCCTACAAACTGAGGTGCGAACAATCACGAAGTATTTTCTGCTGTTCAGAGCACATACAGGGCTTAGCTCAGGTTAGGTAGAACAGGCAGTTGTTAAAGGTAAGGATGCAGCTTACTTGGGACCGCTTAAATAAGTGCCTTTGTGCTACCTGAAGAGGCAGATAGATAGGGTGGAGATAAAAGGAAAGAAGAAATTTAGAGAAGGATAAGAAAGAAAATAAGAATGAAAGAGATATACCAGGGTCTCTGGTGGGCACCCACAACCCCCAGACTGATAGACTCATATATTTACCACTGATCCAACAGGGCACCCCACATTTGAAAGTTTTACCGATATTAACATCTAATACAGATAGACAATCATTAATAAAGGAAGTAAGGATTGAAAATGCCAGACAGTTGACTTAAGGAACTCAAAGACTTTTTGTACAAAGAAGACCGGATTGAAGAAGTGGGCAAAAAATTTACACAAACCACTGTGAAACATAAAGGCAGCTGCTACAATGAGCTACGCAAGCCCAAAGGCTTTTGGACCCCTTAGCCTGACTTTCTTCCTGCTCAAGACCATAGAGCGGATAGCCGATGACATGGTTCAGAATAGAATACCACATGACAGGCTGAGTTTTAGGAAACATGCCTGCATAAAGGGAAGATCTGTGGAGACTGTTCTACACAAGGTAACACACAATATTGAAAAGTTTTTAAATGACAAATTGCATACCTTGACAATATGTTTTGACATTGAGCGAGCTTTTTATGACTTACGAAGCGATACTCTTATCCAATCCTTGGAAAAGTTGCACGTTCTTTCCGTGCTGAGATCAGCCGCATATTAGTGAACAAGAGGATAACATGTGGATTGTATAGTGTGGAACGTGGAACCAAACAAGGCAATCCTTTCAGCCCTTTAGCGGATTTCTACAATACACTTTCTGCTAAGAAACTTGACTGATGAAGGTTTTGACCCAGTTTGCTACGCGGACGATGTGGTTATGCTTCTGAAGGGAAAGCATCCCGACTAGCTTTGCAGGAAGGTGAAGGATGCCCTAAATATTGCGCATTAATGGGCTTAGCCTATAGGGCTGACTGTAAAACCGGAAAATACTGTGATTTGTCCTTTCACCAAGAAAACGAAAATCGCATACTATGACGAGCCTTGTTTCTTGAGTAGAACAATCAAGATATCCAAGAGGGTAAAGTATCTGGCAAGAATTTTGTATCGGAAATTTATTTAAAAGAACCACTTGGAGAAAAGGGGAGCGAAGGCCCACTGTCGTTGACTGCCATGTACAAGGACTATAGGCTTAAAATGAGACCCCAGTCCAAAAGTTACACTCACTCTATACAGGAGCGTACTAAGACCGATACTAACTTACGCTTTGGTGGTATGATGGACATCAATGGACAGAAAGTGCAACATTGCGATCCTAAAAAAGATCCAACGTACATGTTTCCCCTGTGTAAGCAGGGAAATTGGGACAACCTCATCGAGAGCTTTAAAGACGATTTTAAGTATTCAGCTTATTGGAACCCACGGCACTTGTGGCAAAGCGTGTTCAGGCAAAGTAGAAATAGCTTTATGGGGGCTAGGGATCTAACCGTCAACGCATTTTGGGTGCACAGGAGAGTAATTCGGTTAAAATGGAGTTGACCGATAGTATACCTCTAGTAAAAATAAAGGCTAACTGCACTGCACTGATACCGGATAGGCAGTCGTGGTGTGATGGGATTTTGGTCCAGATGTTCGAAGGGAAGTGTTGGTTTGCGTATAAATCTAACAAAACTGGGCGTTCTTGTTTAAAACTCGGAAACTGAGATCTACTTCCGCCTCCCTGACCGCAATAATGTTCTACTGGAGGAGATCCAGGCAATCACGGAACGTCAGTTTCGAATCAGGTGAGACACAGATTCAACTGATGCAAACATCTGTACAGATATCCAACCGTCTTAAAGGGTAAATATGATTGCGAACACCGAGTCTAGGATGGTGTTGCACTGCAAGAAGATGATAAATGATTTTTCGCAATATTGAAAGGTTAGCTGGTTCATGGGGCCTGGTCATCATTGATGGTCGGAAATGAACGAGTGAATGATATGGCGATTAAAGCTAGAGGACAACGAGCAGTTAATTTGATGAACCCAAAGTCCTTTGCTGGTTGAAAGAGTGGACGGAAAATGCTTAAAGGGTATAGTGGAAGAACGACAGTTGAGAGAATAGCAAAAATCCTCTGAGCAACTTAAATGAGGTCAGGGCCAGGGGCATTCTAAAACTTGGGAAGCCTAAATTGAGCAAAATGATGAGTGTGCAGGTCATAAAGGAAGGATATCGAAATAATGAAGTATGTATTTCTTGTGTCACTACCCAGCTTTTACACAGGCCCAGAGGCCCATGTGTGGGTAAGCAATAAAAAGTGTTGACAAAATTCACCAAATGTTTTGTGAACTTCTCCCTAGAGATCCCTTTTCATTGTTAGGAGTCCACAACAAACCGATCTCTGACTTAGGTATATGTCCTGCGGGATTTAAAGCCTTAAAGTCCTACTTCTTTTAGCCTAACCTTACCTGATCTGAAGTTACGAGAATAACTTTGGTTGACCCATAAGATAACCTAAGGCAAAATCTTAAATTAAGAACTTCAATTGAGCAGGGCATCAAGCCACTCAACAACAAATGTACCTTCATGGTTTTATGTCTGAAATTACACCAGATATGTTATATATTTTAGGGAGCCTCGTCCGCACCGCGAATCCCTATAAATTTCTCCCCTCCAGTTCTATTTTTTTCTTTTCGATTGCAAGGAGCGTACAACAAGCAAACCATTGGCTCAAACGGATGTCCTGTGGGACTTGAAACCTTTTTTTATGTCTCCTTCTTTCAATATACATATCTGTTCTTTTAATGCATTTACCAAACAAACTTTAAGTTAAAATTTAGAAAATTTCATTAGAGCAGTTTAGCTTTAGCTTTGTATAGGTCCCTAACCTTAAACCAAATGAAATGAATGGGTCATTTTAAGACTGCTGGCCGTAGGTAAGTACTCCTAAAACTGGTTTCTTATCGGTTATTTACGGTAAGCATTGAATGATGATTCATAGGCATTCAGTAATTACTTTGCATATGCCGTAATAATAATCCACGTTACAATTTCTCTCTTGCAATCTTTCCTCACACTTTCGCTTATCTTTTATTTTCAATCTTTCTCTCTCTCTCTCTCTCTTTTTTCTTTATTTCTCTCCCTCTACAGGTAATACAAAGGGGTTGAGCTTACGAAACCATATGATCTGTGTTTTTCCTTTAACGGCTGCCTGTTCTGAATTATTAAATTTAGCCCTTAGAACAGTCGTAACTGCTGACTATAGCACTCCTACAAGTTTCTGTTTTAATTCAAGAATTTGGAGTAAACTCTAAAACTCATTTTCTCAAATTTCAATCGGTCATGGGTGCTAAACAATTTTACAATAATCTAATGCCTTAAACACATAAGCGACTGTAACTACATGACTTCAAATATCGCCGGATTCTATTGTGTAGTTTTCTACTAAGTTGTTTTTGGAAACGATAGCAACGTTTTCCCGATTAGTAGTTGTTGTCTACAAAATATGAAAAAAGTCTAAGCTGAAAGTAGCTTAAATTAAATAATCGTTTTCATATGAATGTCTGTACTTTAATTTGGACAGATTGTAGTGGGTCGCGAATGCATACCCAAAGGTAGGGTGTTTGCATGAGTATTAGAATTCAAACTAAAAAAAACAAAAACATCAAAACTAAATATGCAAATATGATAAAAATGTGAAATAACTTGTGAACATTGCAAAATATGTATGTGGAAAAAGGATGAGTCGTTGCAGTGTTCAGTATTTAGGTGAGGTGGCAACTAATATTATTTTTATATGGTCAGTTGAAAAAAAAAATTATAAATTTTTTTAGCTGCATAAAAAATATGTTTCGATCTTTTCGTTTTAAAAATTTTAAAACAAAATATTTAAAAAAATTTTTAAGGCAACATAGACGAACTAAAATTTAAAATTTTTTTTTTAATTTTAATTTTTATAACCTTAAAACACAACTACAAATTATTTTTTAAATAAAAATAAAACATGAAAAAAGAAATTGTTTTAATTAATTGAAATTTCCTGCAAACCCTCTTCCTCTATTTTAAAAATAAAATAAAAAAAATTATACAAAATTGCCGGCCCATTAACAAACGTTTGCCATTCACGTGTATTGCGTCAGTTGTCAGTTACATTTATGTATGTAAAATTGTACATATTTATGGTTTTAATGTTATTTGTTTCATCTTTTGCTGTTGTTAGTGTTATTGTTTATTTTCAGTAACCAATTAAGCGTACAACTACCCGATCAAAAGGTATGTTGATGATGCGGTTGGTGTCTATCTCCCCATTTCATGTTAAACACAAGTGACAACATGCGTTGGCAATTTATATTAAAAATACTTATTCGTAGTACAGAGTAAGTACATTCATAAATATGTCTGTATGTATGTATGTATGTATGTATGTATGTATGTATATTGTACTTGACAGATAGTAATAATATTAATGAAAAACAAGTAATATTTAAATTTTGTCTTGTTACCAAAAATCCAACAAGATAGAATAAAACAACGAATTGAACAAATAAGTTAACGTTGGTTAACTTATCGACATATTGCACGCTACAACACACACACATATACAGCAACTAGCACGCACTTACACCAATGTAGAGCTATTTAAAATGTACTGTGGAAAAGGTATAGATATATGTATGTATGTTTGTGGGGGTGTGCAACAGTGAGCATGAAAACTGCAGCAGCAAACTTTTTGTTTGATTTTGAGTTTTTCGGCAGAAATATTTATTATTTTTAAAAATCTATAAAAATTAATTATTTAATAATAATCGTAATTTTTTTTTAATTTTACTAAAAAAAATTATTTCTTTTTTTTGTTTTTAATAGTAACCAGCACTCAGGGGATGGCCCCTACACATGCATTGCATTGTGTTGGTATCAGGAAAATAGGTTATGGGAAGGAGGATAAAGGGAGTAGTGTTTGTGGACATTTGATTTAAAATGCTCGATATTTACTGTGGCAGGAAAGACATCAGTAGGAAGTTTATTCTACATACGAACTGTGCGACCGAAGAAGGAATTCTCCCTGTAATGAGTGGTGCGAATCACTGGCCAGTCGACTACTTATGGGTGTGCTCTTCTAGAAAAACGTGTATCATGCAAAAAGTTCCGGGTTTCCCTGATTTCTTCAGAGCACATTCCATTATAGTATCGATAGAACAGCAAAACACGGTTAGATACCACAACGTCGCAGATGAGTATCTTCGCTCATTCTTGTACGCGGTCAAGTAGCCCCAAAATAGACTTTGGGGCACCAGCCCAAACATGAGAATTGTATTCCATTTACGGTCGGATATGTAAGTGGTATAAATATTGAGAAGATCAGATGGTGTAAAGTAATTCCTACACCGTTTAAGAAAACCAAAACATTTCGATGCTTCTTTCGACACAAGAAAAATGTGTTCCGTCCAGCGGACATCGCACTGGATTTTCATGCCCTGGGGCCTATTTCTCAAAAGTACAAGTCACAATTTTACAATTTACAAATTACAAACCATAAATTTACAAGTAATGTAAAAACCTGTTTCACAAACATTTTAACAGGACTTGTAATGTTACCGCACCGGGTTAACATTTCTACAATTAAATTTGACATTTTTTTTTGTTTGTTTTTAAATAAAATGGATTTATGATTTTTTAAATAAAAAAAACAGTGGTACTTATTTGAAATTGTAAGGGGTAAAAGCAGCACCTTTTTTATTTTCTCTTTAAAGTAAAAAACTATAATAAATAATAAATAAATAAGTTTCAAAATTAACATGTTAATTGCTTGTTATTAATAATTTAGGTAAATGAAAATTTTTTTTTAATTTCTAAAAAAATTTAATAGTTTGAAGTTTTCTGTGAGCGGGTCCATCCGTTTGATGTGCCTCATGCTGAGGTTCCCCAAGAGCAGTTGCATTCAAATCTTCCCCCTCATTATCATCAACGTAATAATTTGAGGTTTCTTCTTCATTAAATCTTGCAAAATTGCAAAAAGTAACACAGCAATTAAAAACCTCACATGCTTTTTTTGGTTCTAAGCGTAGGTAGCTAAGACATGGAAACTTTTCCTTTAATATGCCAATCGCATTTTCAATAACCCTTCGAGTTGATTTATGAGCTCTAAGAAATCTTTGGCTTGACTCATTATTTTCATTTGCCAAGATCGGAGGAATAAGCCATTCCTTAAGGGAATAAGCAGAATCACCGAGAAGAATACCGTTTGGCGCAGGTCTCTAACCATTTTCCATTTTTCGAAAGAGGCCACTGTTTTTTAAAACTCTGGAATCATGCGTACTTCCAGGCCAATTTGCGTAGGAATAATAAAATTTCATATCCGGTCCACATACAACCATACAGGTAATTGAATGGTTACCATGGCGATCTACAAATGCTTCTTCAAACTTCGTGGGAGCCTCTATTTTAATAAGAGTTCCATCAAGGCAACCACAGACCATAGGCATCTCTTTTATGTTATAAAATTTTTCAATTGTGCTTTGCATATTTTGTGGAAATTTAAGGAAAAGCGGTAGTACCTTACTGTTAACAGCACCTACTACATAATGTATAGCTCTACAAACACTTGCCTTGGAAACACCATGCATATCTCCAACAGCATGGTATTGTGATCCTGTTCCCATCAAGTGCAGAGCAATTAGTAATTGCAATTTCACTGTTGGTGGATTATTTCTATTCGATGGTCTTTGAAGCTGGGCGCCAACTATTTTCAAAAGGCATTCCATTTTATCTGCAGTAAGGCGAAGTCTTTCATTAAATTCGAAATTCAACTCAATTTCATCGTAACAAATTCTTTGGCGAAATCTTCTAACTCTTCTTACTACACTGACTTCCTCATCATCGCTGGAGGCACTGGACCACATATCCTTTTTCTTACAATATTTAGATTATAATATAAATACTTAATACATATAAATTTAAAATACTTGTAAAATTTTACTTACTTTTACGCCTTGCAATAGACTCTAAAGAATTTTGGCAGATACTACAAAATACAAGTGTCACTTGTTTATTTCGAGAAACGAAATTGTGTGTAATGTGCTTGTAAAATGTTAACTATATTTGTAAAAAAATTTAACAGACTTGTGACTTGTATTTTGTAAGTGTAGTTTTGAGAAACACAGACTTGTAAAATAGTTGATTTTTAGAAGTATTTTACTTGTAATACAACAGTTGTAAGCTTTGAGAAACGGGGCCCAGAACATCAAGAGTCTCTGTCTTTTTAACACTCATACCATCCATTAATACAGTCGAGGCAGCATCGTCCACTGTGCGTTTATGTGTCAAAAGACAACATTGGGTTTTACGGGCATTAAAATCGACCCTATTCGCACGGCCCCATTTGGAGATAACCATCAGATCGCGGTTAATCGAAACATTCATACTCTGTCTCCTAGCTCCAATCTCCAAAAAGCTAGGCCTATGGCCAAACGAGTATGAATGGCATATGCTGCTGTCGTCTGCAAAGGAATAAATAGGATTCGGAGTTTGACATAGAAGGTCATTCAGAAAGATAAGAAATAAAGTAGGAGAGAGGACGGAGCCTTGCGGTACCCCTGAATTGATTTTGAACTCGTTGGAAGAGATCTAATCTATAACAACACGAATAGTGCGATCTCTGAGAAAACTCGATATAAATCGAGAAAATTTTTTACCGACACCAAAAGCAATAAGTTTAGATAGAAGCGCATAGTGCTAGACCCTATTAAACGCCTTAGATATATCCAGAGCCACCACTTTACTTTCGCCAAAATTATGAATTGAGGTACACCAGTTTTCTGTCAGAAAGGCCAGTATGTCCCCCGTAAACCGTCCTCTACGAAAGCCATACTGGCGGTCACTTAATAAAAAATTAAATATTACTTTGTTTAAATAAAAATAAAACAAAAATTACAAGATCCGGAATATAAATTTTAATAGAAGAGACGTTTCAAAAGTTTACATCTGAATTTTATTTGAGGTTTGGGTTAAAGTTTTCCAGCTCTGACACATTCTTATTGTTAATCGGCATAAGAAACCATGTGACCCTTACATTTAAGGTATAAAATCTGTTCAAAAAATTTATGTAAAATGTTACGGAGAATATTTTTGTAGAATATATTAACCCTCTAACTTCTCAAGGTATGGGCCTTTTTTGTCCTTCTTTTAAAAACGAGCAAAAATTACCAATAAAATAAGGATTTAACGGGTTAAAATGTTCCCCAAAAATATTATCTGTGAAATTTTTCTAAAAGTCTCTAAATACACCAAAATGGAAAATTTAACCAGAAAGTCAGAAATAAGTTACAAAAAATGAAAGTTTAGGGTTAATTTCGCATTTATTAAGAATTTTATTTTGAAGTGCCCCTAAAATTTGGCATAAGAAATGGTTCAAAAATCACCAATATCTTCACCAGCTGGTGTTTTTATTGGTCTAGATATAAGAAATTTTAACTATTTTTTTATGCTAAATTTTTTAGCTATAGCTTCCGCAAATATTGCTCTATTTCCACAAAATTTTGCATAATATAAAGCTTTGGGTTTTTAAAGAGTTAATGGAAAAGTAAAAAGGGTTATAAATATTACATTTATAAACATAATCAACGGCCAACTCTAGATAATGCCCACACGATACTTGATGTCCAATATATAACCAGTAGTACCCTATAGGGTACCAAATACCTACAGCAACGCAACATGCTTCGGTAGAGGGCATAACACCAGGATCAGACAATGTGTTCTGATCAGCCATTCGTCAAAAGTTCGCTAGAGTCGCACAGCACAGAACAGAACAGCTTCACTTAAGTCACATATAGAAGTGGCTATCAGTCAAAGGTCTTGGAGGTCCCGTTATCGCAAAACCACCTCTGCGTAATTTAAGAGGATCTTGGACAAGAAATGTCAAGGAAATTTGTAGTCTTCTCGTAAGTCATTAAAAAACTTATTTACTTCAAATACATGAACCGACCTGTTGTTGCTATGAAGGTATTCTATAGAATAACGATTCCAATTTTTAAAAATTTTTAATTTAAATGCTAAAAAATCTCTTGGTTTTGATAACTTAAATTTTTTTAACACCATATTTCGCCTTGAACACTTTCTGCTAATATAAAAAGTTGCCTGGGTAATAATAATTAATAACACTGAAAAGGATCATTTGAAGCCGGCATCTTATTTGCATAAAATGCTGTTACCAACTATATTGCAATTGTTAAAAAAAAATTTTTAAATTAAGCTGACTTTGATCCTTATTGAAGATAACTGCATTCCCAATCACCCATTCGGACTTAACGACAGTACGTACCATTGAACAAACCCCCAAATGTGTACAAGTTACATGATATATATTTCTGGGTCGGTCTATGGGGTTAAAGTTTATGTTTCTTTATTGATTATTTTAAAAAGAGCAAAAACTACCAGTCACTTTCTACCGAAACCTGGACTCATAGTTTCAAAATAAGCAAAAAAGTACCAAACATGTAAAAAAGTACTTTAGTCCCTTATTCTACATTTGTAGACTCGAAATCCACAAAAAAAAAGAAAGCAAAAAGTAGGCAGAAACGATAAGGTTCAATTATACTTGACATAACCACAGAAAACAGCTGTTCCAACCAAACTTATGGGCAACACTGTATTTAATTATAGGTGACTAACCATTACGCAATAATCATAAACATAGAAACCATTTGAATTTAGGTTTTTATGCAAAACGGTAATGGTTATGGCACTTTGCATCATGCAAAAAAAATATTTCTTTCCATTTTGAGCCGTTTTGCGTGGAACTGCCCATATGTATGTATATTTTTTGTTAAAACAGCTATTTTTAACTTTTCTTGTCAAAAGTCTAACGTTGCTTTTGTTTTGTCCGTAACTGTATGTAAATACTTAAACGTAGTGCAAGTAGGGTTTATACAGCCAGTGATGCTACATAATTTGTTGGCACGTGACAACAAAATTAACAATGACAGATTAACATACACCTAAAGACTGATATATAAAAGAAAAATGTAAAGTAGCAGTATTTTTTTGTAATAGTAAAATCCAAAATATCCGAAATATTTTAACAAATATTTTTAATTTAGATAATATTTTCTTTAAATTTTATGTTTGAAAAAAAATTATAGTTTTCTGAAGCAAACTTATGTCAGTCATCTGCCAGCGTATGAATGGATTAAAATAACTTAAACAACTTGTGATCCAAAAATATGTATTTTAATTTGGTTAATTTGTAAAATTTGCGGAGCATTTTGGAAAAAGGGATAAAATATAAACCAAAACTGTATTTTATTGGTTTTTAAAGCTCTTTACAATATTTTTGGAGTTTTTTTATACCCTTCACATAAGTGATAAGGGTATATATAGTTTTGTCATTCCGTTTGTAATTTCTTTATTATCCATTTCGGAAACCATAAAGTATATACATTCTGGATCCTTATAGATAGGGAAGCCGATTTAGCGATGTCTGTCTGTCCGTGTTATTGTTGAAATCAACTTTCTGAAGCCCCCCGATGTCGCATAGACCCGTAAGTAGTATCAAACTATAAGAAATAGTCGCGACAAAACTGGTATAGAAATTCAGCAAAATCGCTTGATAAATGACGGAGATATAAGCTAAAAACCAAGACTACCTCCTCTTTTTTAGGCCAAAGCAACAACAAATACAAAACAATACTTATGTATGTAATAATAAAAAAAAACAACAAGAAAAGATAAAACAGAATCAGTCATGTTGATATTATTGAACCACATCCAAAACGAAAATTTTATTAGTATTCATACATATAACAGGGTTGCCATACAAAGCTTAATTTAACATTTTTTTTAAATCGCTCCAACTGCTTCCAGGGTTCTCCTACAAATATTTAAAAATAAAAATGAGGTGAAAACCGCTACAACTTCCCCGGAGTCGAACCTAGAGGAATAAAATGTATCACAGACCCCCATTAGTTTTTCCTCCAAAACATGTTCTTAGAATATACTTACCCTCTATCTCCGCGCCCTAAGGGGGTTGCCATACAAAATTTACAAAAATTATATGAAAATGCCCACAACTTCTTCAGACTCGGCCTTACAGTAATAAAGTCTACGACCGACCCCCATTAGCTTCCCCTCCCAAACATACTCCTAGAATACTCTTATCCCCTATCTCCACCCTCTAAGGGGGTTGCCATACAAAATTTGAAAAAATTATATGAAAATAATCACAACATCTTCAGACTCGGCCTTACAGTAATAAAGTCTACGACTGAGCCCCATTAGTTTCCCCTCCCAAACATATTCCTTAAATACTCTTATACCCTATCTCCACCCTCTAAGGGGGTTGGCATACAAAATTTGAAAAAATTAGGATAAAAACCAATACAACTTCTCCGTAGTCCCCCGTGGAGCGTAAAAAAATGACACCGACCCCTATTTAAAAATATGGAACATTTCATAAGTAAAAAATGGATAAAAATAAAAAAAGTTTGGGATTTCGAAAGCCCAATGTGAAGGGTATATAAGATTCGGCACAGCCGAATATAGCGCTCTTGCTTGTTTTTAAAATAATTAAGCAGAGCTTGATTCAAATTAAATTTAAAAATCAGTGTAAATTAAAACATAGATTTTCCAGAAAAAAAATAATTTAAAATGGTTTATCTTACTTTAAAAAATGTTTTTTCAAAAGTTTAAAAATCATTAAAATTAATAAATGTTTTCCATATTTGGTGCTTTTCTCTTCTCTAAAAAGAAACTATTTTGTGTGTAAAACCAACCAGGTTTATGTGTGTAAATATGATTTTAGGCAAAGAACAAGTAAAGTAGTAGCAAGTCTGATATTTATTATAATGAAAAGCTGCTTAAAATGTCAACTTCGAAAGGAAGACGATACGCACACACACACACACATACATACCCAAACAGTCATGCTCATACTGTAGCTTTACAAGGATGTGAAATATATATCGACTTGTCTTTTCAATATAACATACTTAATAATAAAATTTATTAACGTATCGATGTCTATGTATTAACATGCCTTAAAAACCAAAAAAAAAGGAAATGAAAAGAGAAAAACAAAAAAATATTGAAAAAAATAAAGAATGTTGTACGACAATTTCATAAAATATATGATAAAAGGATATTGGTTTAAGTGTATCAAAAAAGAATATTTTTTTAAGAAAAAATTATTATGAACTTGTTTGTAGCAGAAAAAAATAGTATTAAAAAGAGGAGCAACAGCATCAGCAGCATGTTGCTGTTGTTGCAATTGTTTTTACGAAACAAATAATAATAAAAAGTATTTTATTACTTACCGATCAATAATGACAGGATCTGATGGTGTTTCATTGCGGTTTCCACAACTTTTTTTGTCACAACAACGGCTGCAAGTAAAATAATAAAAATCAAATTGGTTTAATTTCAAATGCATCAAAGATAATGAAATTTACATTGAGCAAAAGCAACAGCAAATCTTTAATAATTAAATATGGAAAATATTTTTTGAAGGTTGTTTTAACGAAGATAAAACTTAATTTGCAAAGTGTTTTATATCAAGTAATAAAATTTAATTATTTCGTTTATTAAATGTTAAAAAATTAGGAGTTTTTGCTTATTAGCCTTTAAGTTATTTCCCTTTCGACCTTCAAGGATACATGTTTTTAAGATTCTATCCGCCTTTTGATGTTATAATAGTGAAAGATAAGAGATGTTGAAAGCCAGTTTAAGCCAAAAACCGTTATCCTTAAGACTTTTTAGATGTTGTTGCTAAGACTTTTTTAAAGAATATTGTGGTGCCTTTCACATTACAGAAAAATAATTTGAGGTAAATAACTAATGCTTCCTCTAACCAAGTTTAAGTTGCATTAATAAAGGGTTTGTACCCTGGATAAAGGTGGACCAAAAAGCCTCGGGTTTTCTAAGGTCTTGGTTTTCTATAAAAAACTTTCCTACAGCCAAGAGAGAAGAAACAAGAAAGGGCAAATTTTTCACCATTAAGAGATAATCTGTTATCTATGTATAAATGAACGAAAAGTTGCCACCTTTTTCATCCTTGCAAGACGCAACGTGCAATGTATGAAAAAGCTTTTTCCATATTTAACAGATTGTCTTTAAGTAGTACCAGAAAATTTATATTATTCAGACAATTTTGATTTCTTGAGGTTTAAGCATTTCTTAAGTATGACCTGGGCTTCTTTGAAAATATAGTAGAAACCTTGCCAGTGATGGGTCTTAAGTCTCCATATAATCCTGAAGACTCCGGGCGAAGTGGTATTTTTCCTTCATCTATTCTGCTATTATTAAGTTCAAGGGGAGCCTGGACGCCCATTGCCCTATGCTTTGCCAATTCGTCACCCTTATTCGTCCTTCCCCTCAATGACACTGTGCCCTTGAAGATCCACTTGCCCCATCGCACAGTGGGTTCGATGACACCGAAAGTGGCGTTTAAATTATGGGAGCCGTGATATAAATTTTTTTGAATTTTTTTTTTCAAATCGTTAAATATGCATAAAAAGGCATATTCTGAAAAAAGGATACACGATTTTATAGACATTTTTGTTTTTTGGATAATTATAGTTCGTTTCCGAATTTTCGCCGTAATTTTAAAATAGAAAGTGAAGCAAACAAAAGCTTACATTGTCTTTTTGCTAAAAAATAAAAATATAGATATAAATTTTGCATAAATATGAATATAAGTTTAATATAAAGTCTGAATTTGGGTTTTGAAAGATTTTGAGAATTCTACAAATTTTTTAAAAAATAAATTTTTATATTTTTTTTTGTTTATTAATAATTGTCATACACTTAAAAAGAAACCATATTATGTTCATCCTCACCTTCATCATCATAATCTTCGCTATCATTACTCTCATTATCATGTATTTCTTGAAAAATAATAGGCGATAGAATAAGTTGTAGTTCGGAATTTGATAATTGTTGCTTTTCTTTCCGCTCATTTTGTTTATTAAAACTACATAGATATGAATGGATCTGAACTGAGAAAAAATTTATTTAAAATATCTTCATTCGACTTTTCTCGGCTGCATTTTCGAGCAAAATGTTCCCTATAATTTTTAAAATCCTTATTTCTGGCTTCCTGAGCTTCTTCTGAAAGTTCTCCAATCGGTAAAAGGGCATATTTTATGATTTCGGGACCATGAATTAAAAATTGATGTATTGTAGGAGTCATACAAAACCATTTTAACACTCTCGTGAATAAAGATGACTGAAACTTGTTCACGCACCTATCTCCGACAACAATAACAACAACAATAGTAAGCATTGAACGAAAGTTAGTTTTGTTAAATACATGACTTTGAAAAAACACGACTTCAAACAGAAAAATGTTAATAGCAAAAAATGGAGCAACAAAACTGCAAATTTTCTTTTTTGTAATAACTTTTAGAAAATATAAGATTCAAAACCCAACCTTAACTAACTTAAAAATTATGGTTCACGAAACATCAAAAATAGGCCAATTTTGGACCTTTTTTAAAAAAATCGTCAAAAATATTTTCACACATATTTTTAAAAACGCTACATCATTTTTGTACACCTTAATACCTGAAGTTGAAGGTTCCATTCCTAAAATAACACTTTGTTAAGGTTAAATTTGGAAATTACGGACTCGTTTAATGCAAAATTTTACTTTTTTCGCTTTTTAAGAAAATTGCAAAAAATTTTGTACTTCGACACGTCACTACGGAGTCAGCTAGCAAGATAGATGCTTGAAAATTTACATAGTGATGTAGAATTTTATCTAGTTTTATCCCAAAACCAAATATTAATACAAAAACTTAATTTTAAAAATTCAACTAAGCGTCACTTTCGAAACATTTCAACCCAACGTACATCGTACACAGTTCACCATTGGATTCCCTGCACGTCTAGCAATTGAGGAGCAGATGGGTTTTGCAGAAATTGCCTTGACCGCCGTCTGACTATCAATAAACATATTTATCTGAGATTTTTCGTCTGAGAGAACAGAAAAAAATCAGCGGCTAGTTGGCTTCTAGAATACTGTCTAAAACACACTGCAGACATGCGGAAATTTGTAGTATCAATCGATAACTGGTTCTCTATTGCAGTCCTCGTTCCATCTTGGACCCATCCGCAAAGAAGTCTTAGGCCTTGCGGTTTGGGCAAAGATCTAGATCTGTTCCTCCATAATAAACCAGGTTTCCTTTAAAACTCATTTATGGGAGCATGCAAACACTTCCAAATTTTGTATTCTCAAAAATTCTGCCATGTCCATATGACACCTGCGTGAAATGTTCCGTGGCCCCCTTTCGAGTAGTAAACCTTATGGCAACCCCCTCTGCAACTGGACAGAACAGAAACCCTCAAGGAAAAGGAGATCTAAGTCTGCTTTTTATAGGTTTGCTGCGAAATATTCTCTCTTAAAATATATTATTTTCAAATAGAACAAACCTTAATTGTTAAGCAGGAGGTCTGTGCATTATTTCGGGCAAATAAGCAATATTTGTTCCCTTGTTAACCTTGCACACCATATATGGCAATGATTTTTCACTCTAAGCAATAAGGTCAGTGATTAACGGCTCATTGAGATGGTTTGACTTGAAAGGGATAGAGATAGTGGCTTATGCAGACGTTATCGTATTACTGGTAAAGGATAAACTTTATCCACGATGGGTGAGGTGAAACAATCTACATTTTTCGATGTGTCTTCCTGGGATAGGTACAATGAGCTGGGTTAAAATTCAGGGAGGTAAACACCAATAATGTTCAAGAGCCTTTAACTTTTGACGGGGTTAAGCTGAGACTAAAGTAGAGTGCCAGATATAGTCCTGGAAAGAAAGTTGTCTTAAAGAACGAATGCAGAGATTGGGGTCAGGAAAGTTTTGAAAGCCTACTTTACCTGTGGAAAATTTATAGGTAAGAATTGGGGGCTACAACCGGATATGGTTAACTGGGTTTACATATCTCTTTTAAGACCGATTCTTACGTACCGTAGCCTTGTCTGATGGAAGGCCTTGGAGAGGGAGGAAAAATGATTCACAAGAAGTACATCACAGAAAGCTCTGAAAACCATTCTACACCTTCCTTCTGTTAAGGATTTTGTAGCAGGAATTGCGGCAAGGGGTTAACTTCGGTTTAGTGAATCGGATATTCTTAGGACAGATACAAAAGGGCACTTTGGCATACTGGGGAGGGTCAGCTTCTAAAAAGTCAGTTTTAAATTACTTTAGGTTTGGGAGTCTTGACTTTGAAACTACACCTAAGGTGGTGTTCCTGGACGTAGAGGACTAAAAAGAATTCTAAAAACTGTTTTAAGGGGTGTGCAGTTTCAGATTGGATATATGAACCAGGGATACGGGGATAAGGGTGTAATAGTCTGTCAGGCGAATGTAGATTTTTTCAGGCGGAAATTTAAGGCAGTGATAAGTACCACAGAGTTGATTTACGAGAATAGTACGTGACTCTTTGACCGCCAAACAACGTTAAGGCCTCTAGGGGGACATCACGTCAAGTCTTGACTTGTGGAAGACAAGAAATGCTATGCTCTGCTGCGAGCCAGATTATTGTTATGTCACCAAAAGTGAAGTTTCCTATAAGGGATATCATCTGAAGATACAAGGTTGGGATTAGAGCCGACAAAGCCACCGATGGGTTTCTGTTATGGTTTGTTTGGGGCATTGCTTTTAGAAAAAGGGACGAATGAAATATCTCCAGGCTTTTGGGAACCAAAGGCGATGAAAAGGATACTAATTTGCTTTCAAATAAAAGCAGAGGGAATCTGAAGCGAATTATTGGGATTCTCGTGAGGCAGTGTGATGTGAGACAAATATAAAAGTGGCAAAAAGACAAACATTTAGGCTCGATTAAGCTTCATTTCTTGTATTAGATTATTTATTATCTCTAAAAAATAGACCTTAAATTTAATCAGAAAATTTTTTTCATCAGTTTCCAAGATGGAACCAATTATAGATCGATTGGAGTCCTTTTTTCTAAGAAGATTAATGCAAATGTAAATGCAAAGGCAGGGTGCCCCGGTAGATCAGGGGTAAGTGCATGAGTCTACCAGTCTGGGGGTTGTTGGTTCGATTCCCACCAGAGACCCTGGTAAGTTTGCTTCATTTTTCTGTTCTTTCTTTATTTCTTTCTTATCCTTCTCTAAATTTCTTCTTTCCTGTCATCTCAACCTATTCTATCTGCTTCTCCAGGTAACACAAAGGGACCGAATTCAACGGCTGCCTGTTTTACCTAACCTAACCTAACCTAAATGCAAAGACAAATTTAGAAAATGGTTCTGGCATGGAAACCAGGATCTACTTTTTCGAATTCTTACTTGTTTCAAAGAATGAAATGACTTTTAAGGTATTTCTTAGGGAAATTTTCATTTAAATCAAACATATTTGTTATGGATTTCATCTGAAAGCAAACAATTTTTTTTACTATAACGTGTTTTAAATAATAAAATAGAAAAGATTTTTAAAATTTTAATTTATAAATACTTTATTATTGTTACTTAAGGCTTTTATAAAACATAACCTTTTAAAGTTGACATTAAATTTTAAATTAAATACTTGTTACGAACAAGCAAAAGCAGCCCCCATTTAAGTTTAAAGGACTCCATTAGGTTTTATTTATGAACTCGTTGTTTTATTTTGCTCTAATCAATAAGTTTATTGTTATTATCATATACATATGCACCTGTATTGTTGTAAGGACCTATAATCTTTTCATATTTTGTTTTTGTTGTTGCTGTTGTTATTACTTATTTCGTTTCAATATTTAGTTTATTCAATACTTTAATGCGTGTAAAAATATGGCAAAAAGCCAAATTCATTGTTATCTTTTCCTATGCTGTTGACTAAACATAACTTTTGGAGCATATCACCAAAAACAACAACAACAACAACGCAAAGGTTTTTCATTTGTATTTGCTTTTTTTTTTGGTGATAAAAAAGGAGTGACAGAGATAATATATTATGGACACAGGCGAAAATAGTTGAAAAAAAATCCTTAATATGTGTAGGCATGGGTGCATGTGTGTGTGTGTGTATGTGTGCGTATCAGGGTTGTCAGTTTTTTTTCAGGGTCCATCGCCAGAACGGTTATCAAAAACCGCCAAAAATCGCCAAAAAATATTTTTTTGAGTTTAAAAACTAAAAAAGTCGCCAAAAAATTCGCCATAATAAAAATCTATTGGATTTGACAAAAAAAAAACTCAAAAATTATTTTACTTAAATAAACATATGAAATATTAATGTTTTATTAAATAAATTAAATAAAAAGAAAGAACTATTTAATTAAAGTTAAAATTAATTTTTTTTGTACACCAAGAAATTCAAAGGAAAAATTGAAAATATGTATAACCAATAGAATGGCAGTTACCTTGTTAAGTAACATGTTGTTAAATATTAAAAACTCTGATTAGGATAAAACACTAACCTAATGCAGCATTGGTATTGTAGTAATTTTGTATGTAACGTCGCTTAAAGCAAATCTGTGGCAAACAAGGTTATTTTTATACAAAAAGGAGTAATTTACGAGTTATGTTTATATTACTTTGAGTAAAGTTATTGAATGTGTGCATGTATATATAAAAAATTAAAAAAACGTTTTTTTGCTTATATAATACTTAATTTAAGATGAATTTAGTAAGCTTTAAACTTCAGCTTCATCTATTTCATCTGTGCTATTTTGGGTTACATACATAGTATTTGTGTTAAATATATTTTTCATTTATTTTTTTAGTTTAAAAACTTTGCCGTTTGTTAAAAAAATCGCCAACAATATCGCCATGGCGTCAAGCCAAAATTTTAATAGCCAAGAGCATTAAAAAATCGCCACATTTGGCGTAAAATCGCCATAACTGACAGCCCTGGTGCGTATAGGAAAAAAAACCTTAAACATAAAATGAGTGCGTTACTACTAGCTACGATAACAGGACCGACCGACCACCCATTGTTAAAGTTGCTTTAGCTTTAACAACCATTTTATTTTGATGCTGCTTATTCGAGTATAAATAAAGGAATAAAGCTCCCAAACAACCACCCACTAATGGTTAAACAGGCTCAGGCATATCAAACCAGCTGCTTACTCCATTAAAAAAAAAAAGACACAACGGCAAGTGTAAACACAAACAGACATACATACAGTCATAGAGAAACTAGTAAAATAAAGCAAATTGCAAAATACACGCACAAACACCCACATACACACATACACAGTTAGACGAACAAGCAAATTTACAATTTAACTCCATTTTATTAAACACACATATGCAAGTTGGAGTTTGAATGTTTGTTTGTTTGTTTGTTAAAGGCTGTAAAATGTTTAGAATAGAAAATTTAACCATTTCAGCCATTTGGCTTAAACACACACACACACACATATGCAAACATAAGCTCTAGCCGGACATCATCAGCTTGAATATGGCGCAAGAAGAAAAATTATTTGCAAAGATGAGAATAAAGAATAAACAAAAAGACATTATTGTAAAATAAAATGAAGAAAAGAAAATATTAAAAGAAGCTTTAACAATCAAGGCCATTTTATTTCTAAATAGTCCGGCAGTTCTGGCATATATCTGCTGAAAAGAAACATTTTTATTTTTATTAAAAAACGTATAAAAGCGCTATAATTGGCATTTTTGAATCTAATCTATCCTTTAGAGTAAAAACGACATTTAAACACCTCACTACGCTACGGTGTAAAGTACTGGTCTAAGACTATTGATCTGGCCTGTTCCTTAGGAGAGAGACCGGTTCTAGTTATTGCACTTTATATGAAGCGAATCTGTTACTTTCATATTGTGTTGCCATTGAAAGGGGCAATTGGTTCAAAACTAATACCTCAAAACGGATTACAGGCGAATCCTATATAAGCTCCTTTTGCGTTAATTGCTTAAAATCCTGTTCAAGTTTCTTTGTATGTATTTATGAGTGTGTGCATGTATGTATAAACAGATGTATGCTTAACACCTCTTGACTAGTTATTTGATGGGTGCCTTTTTAACCAATTACGACCGCCGACTAATTGTCCCACATTTTCCGCAGGGCACTTTTTCATTAAAGGTTTTTTTATATTTTTTTTATTAAACTAGCTAAGCCCCGGTGTGCTTCGCTACACCAATCAGAGTAAAATTACAAAATATGTAAACAAAAGCATTTATATATTTTTTATTTAACTGGTTGCCACAAGTTGCAACAAACTATATTTAATTAAAATATAAATAAAAATTAAGAATTTACTAGGTTTATAGTTTTGGAGATATTCATGAAAGCTTCAGTTAGCAAAAATTCTTTTACAAACTTCTAAAAAGTACTTAAATATAATTCTAGCACTTAAGTACCCTTTATTTACCCTTTTTTACCCTTAGAGTGCCCCGGTAGGTCAGTGGTAAGTGCACGAGTCTATCAGTCAGGGGGTTGTGGGTTCGACTCCCACCAGAGACCCTGGTAAGTTTGCTTCATTCCTCTGTTCTTAATTTCTTTCTTATCTATCCTTCTCTAAATTTTTTCTTTCCTTCCGTCTCAACCTAATCTAACTGCCTTTCCAGGTAACACAAAGGGACCGAATTAAGCGGACCTAAGTAAGCTGTATCCTTTTCTTCAACGGCTGCCTGTTTTACCTAACCTAACCTACCCCTTAGCGCCAAAATTGAGAAATTGTACCAAAAACATATCAACATATTTTGGTACCCTGACGAATGAAATTAAAATTATGATTCTATCTGTATTGGTTTTAAAGTTACAAAAAGTACTAAAACATAATTTTAATCCTTTTTCCCCCTTAGGGTCCAATTATTAAAATAGGACCCAAAAATGAACTTATTTTTTTAGGCCTGTCGCACCCAATTTAAATTATGTTCCTATCTTTATTGGTTTAAAAGTTACAAAAAACGCCTAAAAATTCAAAATATATTTTTAACCCTTTTTCCCCCTTTTGGGTCCAATTGACAAAAAGTACAAAAAACGAAATCATTTTTTTTAAGACCTATCGAACGCATTTTTTTCCATACTTTTATTATGGAATCTTCACCTTTGGCGAACTAACAATAGGTGTTCAAATCTTAAAGCTTAATAATTAAAATTAATCCAGCCAGTGCCAGACTTAATTTTAAGTTTTCAAATTAAAGTATAAAACATTTATAAAAGTTTTATCTAAGTGCCACACTATCCTTTCTCTTCAAACGACTGTTTCGTGCATGCTGTAAGATGTTTCAAGCGAGCCGATTTAGGTGTGTTTCCAACTTATTTAAGTACCTGTCCACAAAGCTTAGGGCTTTTAGGACTTTTAAGGACATTTAACTAGTTGAACTTTTAATTTCTTGTGGATGTTGCTTTTTTTGACTTACCACGGAGCACAAGTTATCATTCTTAGTATTTTGTTTTGACGACGTTGTATTTTTTCTAAGTTAGAGGCGGAAGCGGTGCCCCATAATTGTATTCCGTAGCACCAAATTGGTTTTAAAATCGAGTTGTAGAGTAAAAGTTTACAATACAGACGTAGCACAGAGTTTCTACCAATTAGACAGTGGATTTGGGCCGTTTTAAGTGTCATCTGTGTCAACTTCGCATCTATATGTGACTTCCACGTGAGGCGGCGGTTTAGGTGAATGCCAAGATATTTTGTCTCAATCCGTTGAGGCACCGCCTGGTTATTAATAAGAATTGGGGAGCACGTTTCCTTGCGTAAAATAAAAGTAACGTGGGTGCATTTTTGTTCATTTATTTTAAAACTCCATAATTTTGCTCATTTTTCTACCTGGTTACGTTTTGTTTCAGTTGGCTCGAAGCCTCTTTTGGGTCTTTATGAACACTGAGGAAAGCGGTATCATCAGCAAATGTAAACGTGTGCGTAAAAGTGTTGGTTTGCATATCAGCTGTGTAAATCAAGTACAGAATTGGACCTAATATTCTCCCTTGAGGCACACCAGCCCCTATTGGTTGGGAACAACTTATTTGGTTTCCGTCTTTGATCATAAATTGTCTGCCGGTTAAGTATTTTTCTAATAGGTTAAACATATTAGCTGGTAGATAGAGTTTTAGTTTGATTAACAGGCCTTCATGCCATACTTTATCGAATGCTTGCGAGACATCGATAAAAAGCGCGGAGCAGTACTTCTTTTTCTCAAAGGTTTTTCTTATAATCTGTACCAACCTGTGAGTTTGTTCGATGGTACTATGTGGATTTCTAAAGCCAAATTGGTGACCTGGAATGCAATTGTTTCCATTCATGATCGGAGTCAGCTTGTTTTTAAAGAGCTTTTCGAACAATTTTGACAAAGTTGGTAACAAACTTATAGGCTTATAAGACTCCACTCTCGAAGGATCTTTACCAGGCTTAGGAATCATCTTTACTAAGACAACTTTTCATATTGGTGGGAAATGTTCAAGTCGAATTATGGCATTAAAAATAAAAATAACAGTTCTTTTAACTGTAAAAGGTAGATAGATCTAAAAGCATTTTTTTGCTTACTAAAAAATATTAAAATAAAAAACGTTTTTCTAGATTTGAAATTGATAGCTATTACGCTTTCGTATGTAAATCGTATCAAAATAGTCCTTTTGTATGGGGGATATTACTCCCCATGCTTTTTTCCAACAAATTTTTCTTAAGATAAATAAAGGTAGAAAGCTGTAACAGTTTTCGAGAAATATGGTGTCTATAATTGTTGCATTTGTAAGGGGGCTATCACCCCCCTTAATCCCATCTAACAAATTTTTATTAAAAATAGGGACATTACAAAAATAAGCCGTTAGTATGGGAAGTACTATTCCCCTGGCAAGAGCGCTACATTCTTTACACATACATATGTATGGGCAGGAGTATTTTGCGTTTTTACAGATGTTCGTAGCAATTAAAAATTACAGCCTGAGACCCACCTTCAGGTATACTTATCGACTTAGAAACACTTCCTTCAAGTCAATTAAAGCATGCCCGTCCATCCATTCATCCTGCTGAGCCTTCATGACTACTTTTGATCAAAGATATTTTGATTTAACTTAGCACAGATCAGTTTTTTTTTGGTCCAAGTAGTTAGTGGTGATAATTAGTTAATTATACCCTTCACATAGTGATAAGGGTATATATCAGTTTGTCATTCCGTTTGTTATTTCTTTGTTATCCATTTGCGACCCCATAAAGTATATATATTCTGGATCCTTATAGATAGGAAAGTTGATATAGCCATGTCCGTCTGTCCGTCTGTTGAAATCAAGTTTCCGGAGTGAAAAAAAAAGATACAGACCAGTTATTGGCGTCAAACTATTAGAAATATCCTGGAGACAATCGCTATTTAAAATCAGCAAAATCGGTTCACTATTGACTGAGATATAAGCGAAAACCCAAAACAACCCATTTTTGTGGACAAAATCCGTGCATATAAGTATCCCTATATATCTCAGTAAGTATAGTCATTCTTGCCACAAAACTTGGCACGGACACTCTTAAGGACCTAAATAATGAAAATAGTTTTTTCAGATAGGACCAGGGGAAGTGGTAGTTTTCCTACAATTGCACAAATTTGGTAAAATAATTTATGCGCTATATCTCGGAATATAGAGTAGCTCCCATACAAATTACCAATTTTTGTAAAATTTTTGATACGCTATATCTCGAAAACTGTAACCGATGTCGAAATCAAATATTCTGCAAAAAGTAATTGAACAACAAAACCTTGGCTTTGAAGGAAAAACTTTTTGGGTTGGGGTGAACATGAGGTAGCTCTAATACAAATTAACAATTTTTGTGAAATTTTTGATACGCTATATCTCGGAAACTGTAACAGATATCGAAATCAAATGTTTTACAAAAAGTAATTCGACAAAACAACTTACGCTTTGATGTATTTTTATTATATTATTTGCAGTACAAAATAACTCGGCTGGGTATATTTAAAGACCAATGTGAAGGGTATATAAGATTCGGCACAGCCGAATATAGACTTCTTACTTGTTTTTTTATGCACCCTTAATTATACATGGTTCTGAGGCATGGGTACTTGCAAAAGCCGATAAGGCAGTGCATTGAGTGCCCGAAAGGAAAATTCTGCGTTGACGTAGAATACCGGTGTTGTATAAACCCCGAGCTGTATAATAGAGGTCTGCTTGACTACACCCAAATGCCGTTTAAATACATTCGTTTGTTTTTCAACAACATAGTGTTTTTCATTCAATGTTAAACAAACCAAATGAATGAACCCACAAGCGAAAGCAAATAAAAAACAACTTCAACCGAAAACAAAATATTACCCATACATTCATATAAATAAATACTGAATAGAATGTGTGAATATTGCTGTATTATTGGTGTAAAAAATTATTATTCATTTGTGTTTGCAAATTTGTCGTTATTGTTGTTGTTAAACATTCATTAACTCGAAAAAACACCTGAATGTTTTTATAAAAACTCTAACTGTAATGAGACTTTGCTATGTTTTTGTATTTTCAAGTGTGTTTTATACACATTCAAAACGAAAACTGTAAAATGAATGTGTTCTTCTTGTATCATTGAGTGTAACACACAATACATTCTTTCTTGTGTTGTTACTAGACATCTGCATGACTATATTCATTTAATTGCCTATACACAACAAAAACAATATTCATTCAAACATTTTTCATTCTATGGGAGATAAATAAAGTTAAGCCAGTAACAACACAAGAAAGAATGTATTGTGTGTTACACTCAATGATACAAGAAGAACACATTCATTTTACAGTTTTCGTTTTGAATGTGTATAAAACACACTTGAAAATACAAAAACATAGCAAAGTCTCATTACAGTTAGAGTTTTTATAAAAACATTCAGATGTTTTTTCGAGTTAATGAATGTTTAACAACAACAATAACGACAAATTTGCAAACACAAATGAATAATAATTTTTTACACCAATCATACAGCAATATTCACACATTCTATTCAGTATTTATTTATATGAATGTATGGGTAATATTTTGTTTTCGGTTGAAGTTGTTTTTTATTTGCCTTCGCTTGTGGGTTCATTCATTTGGTTTGTTTAACATTGAATGAAAAACACTATGTTGTTGAAAAACAAACGAATGTATTTAAACGGCATTTGGGTGTAGTCAAGCAGACCTCTAGTTGTTACTGGTTTAACTTTATTTATCTCCCATAGAATGAAAAATGTTTGAATGAATATTGTTTTTGTTGTGTATAGGCAATTAAATGAATATAGTCATGCAGATGTCTACTGTATAAGCTGTTTGGCGACATTGACATAGTTACGCGGATCAAAACTCAAAATTTACGTTCGCAAGGTCTTGCTGTAAGCATGAATGACAAAGTTCCTGCTACAAAGTCATTCAGTGCAAACCTGATGACGGATCACGAAAAAAGAAAAAACTAAACTCTGATAAAAGGATCAAGTGAAGGAAGACGTGTCAAAGCTTGTTGTCAGAACAGAAAGCGAACAAAAATCGATTTTACGTCAAGATGCAGGCTTTAAAACTGAAGGGCTCTTTAAAAAAAAATATTTATTAAACTTAAACCAAACTAGCCAATAGTTAGGAAAATCATTAGAAATATTTTTTATGAATAAATATTTGATGAAAAGAGCCCTACTAATGCGTAAAAACTTCTTTAAATTTTTTTACAGCAGATTCTTTAAAAGAAATTTTCAAGTTAAACCAAAATACAACCAGTTAACAGTCAAAGTAAAGCAAATCAAATATCAAAAAAAAAAAAAAAAGAAAAAAATACCCCCTTCATACCTCAATATAGAGCTTGAAGAGGCTTTAGAAATTATCAAAGATTTTTTGATGAAGTAAATACAAATGTATCAAACGAAAGTGTGAAAATGTAGACAAATCCATGAGATGTTGTTTAAGAAGGATTTGTTTACCAAATTAAAGTAAAAAAGGAAACAAAAAATAGAATTAAGTTTAAAGCGAAAAAACAGCAGCAACAACAACAACCAAAGAAAATAATGCAAAATAATACAAGAGGAAAAAAGAAAAATGGATTTTCTCAAGGGGTTTAAGTACCGTAATAGAGATAGAAATGCCTAAATGTTGGTTTATTATTTTTTGTTTCCTGTTCTTCTTTATCTTTTATTCTATTACGTTTATTTGTTTTATTTGTTTTTTTGCTTTTCATTTATTTATTTATTATGCAAACAAAGTACAAAAGTGTTGATTAAAAAAAAAATTGTTTAAAGAAATGTAAAATGTGTAGATATGTATGTATGTCAGTATGTAAAGTATATCATTTGTTATGTGTTTGAGTAAGTGTAATTGTACTAATCCTTAACTCGCCTAACTGTCCAACTGTTTGCATGTCTGACTGCTTATTTGCTTAAATATTCATATTTAAATAAAAGAAATAGACACTTTTGTTTTTGTTGTAATATAACTTACCTGCACATGACTTCATGTGTTAATAATACACGGCACATTTCAGGATTCTTATCTTGTCCTTCATAGATAATTGCCTGCAAATAAAGAGAACCACAAAAATATAAATAAATTAAAAAACCATTAGAATTTTCTTTAACGCTGAAGGAAGGATAAAAATAATTTACGTATTGTGGGGCATATCAGAACTATATCGCTGCCTTAATATTGAAAGGCCCTAACTCGTATTTTTTGAATCGAAATTTTTATTGTTTCCGCCAACTGTTTTGACCCCAAAAAGTTAAATTAAGTCTAGAAATGCTCTTTCTTTTTTACTTCCTAACTTTAGTCGGTCAAATCCGACTAAAATATTCCATCCAAATAAATTAAATCATTAGTGGTGGGTTATTATTGTGACTCTGGCACTTTACGGGAGTGAACCTTAAACAAACTATGAACCGATCATCCGAAAAATAGTTGGAGATATTTCTGTTTATATTATTGACTACACGATTTTACATGGCAAGGATCGCAAAATGCCCAAAAGCGTGATCTTAGCATAAAGTCTTACCCCTCAGTATTAAGAAAATGGTATTTTAGAAGGCAGTGTCTGACAAGAAAACCCCTTAAAAAATATTGATAATCTTTCTTTGTACAACTGAGAGTAATACTGGATAGGAAATTGAATTGGAAGCTCCGGTGGGAGGAAAGGGAAATGAAGGCCCACTGATGTTGGGCGCTATATACTATAGGCTCAAAATAGGGCACTGGATATGCAGGAGCGTAACATTGACAGTAAAGTACAACATTGCAATTCTAAAACAAGTCCAACGTACATGTTACCACCGCATTAGCGGGGAAATTAGGACTTTTCCGTCGAAAGCTTTGGAGACGATTTTGAGTATCCAGTCTTTTGAAACTCACACACGTTAGGAGGCGACACTTGTGGCGTAACGCCTTCGGTCGATGAGGAAAAGAGGTTGATGGTGACTTTGAGTCTAACCATCAACGCATTTTGAAGACACTAGAGGGTTATATGGGCACAGTGTAGTTATTCGATCGCATACTTCTAGTGAAGGTAAAGGCTAACTGCACGGATCTAATACCAGATCAGCACTCCGGGTTGGACGGGACTTTGGGGCAGATACCCCCAAAGCGGATGACAAAACGGAACTGAGAATCCATATTGAAAATCAGAAAAACGAGATTTACTACTGCCTCCCTGATTAAAACACTGTCATACCAGCGGAGGTCTGGTCAAACACAAAATGTCTATCCTGGCCCAGGCCACACGCAGATTCAATGGATGTGAGCATCTGTACAGATAGGCAAGGGAAATTATAAATGCGGTGCTGAAGTGCAAGAGGAAGATAAATGATTACTCGCAACATGGACAGGTTCGCATAATATGGATGCCAAGTCCTAAGGGGCGGTGGAAATGAACAGGCGATTGATTTGGTGATTAGGAAACGAGACAGTTGAAAGATTGCTGCGTATCTTCTAGGACGACCCAAATGAGCTCACAACTAGGTGAGTTCGGAAATTTCGGAAGCCTTAACTGAGCAAGATGATTAGTGTACTAACGAGTCACAATTCAATTTACGACCATATCTTAGTCGAATGGTAGTTGCGTAGAACAGCAAGTGCATGGTATGCAGGGAGGTCATGAAACGATTGAGCATTTCCTTTAGCACTGCTTGGCTTTTGCAAAAGCCTGTTCAAATATGAACATGATAACGAACCATTTGCCAATTCTTTAAATATTTGCTTTGTAAATGGGTTTATTTATTTAGGGAGTTTAGTTTTACGAAACAAAAGTAAGCAAAAAAACTAATAGATAAGGAAATGGTTCGTTATATTTATTTTATAATTAGTTAGGTGATAAACATTTAAATAGTCCTTTGTTTATAGAAAATTATTTTAAATGTGTTATTTTAAGGACTAAAGATAAGGATGTAAGGGTGATAAATACTTATCAATAAGTAAAAAGTAAATAAACCTAAAATTGTATTCTTTTCTTATCGCCCTTACTTAGCCGTAGTGTTAAGTCATAAAACTTGGGTGTTCCTTTATCTGCAGGAATGCTCACTCAAATTTGGTATATAAGTAGAAAATATTTAGAAATTAAATTAATATTAAAAAGATATTCAACGGAAGAGATTAATGTTTAGTTTTAATTCTTCATTTGGTCCTTCGAAACTTTAAAAAACTAGTGACAAATCAGTTTACAAATTTATTATAAAGCGTTAATCTCGGCTAAAACAGAGATTTAGTTAGTAACTGGTGAAAAATAGTGCAAAAATTAAATATCAAAAAGCGTAAGTCTCGGCTATAACAGAGATTTAATTAAACAACAAATAACAATCCATACAATATGGCAAATAGAGCGAAGCTTTTTGAAAGGCAAAAGGAGATTGGTAACGAAGTAGTTTGCATCCAAAACAAACTAACCCACCGGCCAACTCGCCAAATAAAGATTTTAGAAATCAAAAAACGTCTTGAAAAAATCCAAGAAGAATTTGAGGCAAACCATAAAGCATTGCTGAGCTACGGAATAACATCTGAAGATTACTTCAAAAATGAATATTTCATGTGTATAAAAAATATAATTCAAGAAGTTAGAAATTTCATCAGCGAAGAAGAGGAGAAAGATCAGCTAGCAATGGAAGAAAGTGGCCAAACGTCAAAAGGAAATAACAAAGTAGAAGAATTTGTTAGAAAAACTCCTTTGATGGAAGATTTCTATAAATTAAAAAACTTTTTTGAACAATGGTGTTCAAATTTAGAAGTTAATATCAACAATGTGTCCATCAGCGTACTTCCAATTAAAAAGCAATTTTTGGAAGACAAGTATGGGCAATTGAAGAAAAAATATGAAGAACTACAAAGTTCAGAAGATCGCAAAGAGGCAGATGAACAAATGCTCGAAGCCGAAACCAGCTATTATGATATGGCAGAGTTAATTGCTGAAAGTATGGAGAAGTCTTCCCAACGACAAAATCAATTAAGCCATAAAGAAGCAGAATATAGCAGCTCTGCCCATTTAGGAAAAATAAAGATTCCTGAATTTGACGGAGATATAAATGAATGGGCGTCATTCCATGACTTATTTAAAAATCTCATACATGATTGTCCAACTCTTTCAAATGTAGAAAAGATGTACAGGTTAATAACGTCCCTTAAAGGTGAAGCAAAAAAACTAGTGCAGCACCTGAACATAACGGACAACAACTACCTGGCAGCGTTGGAAATCCTTAAGCAAAGGTATGAAAATCGTAGGCTACTATTTACAAACCAAGTGGACATACTACTTGATCAACCCGTGGTAAATAGTGAATCGTCATCAAGTTTAAAACAGCTGTTAGATAAAACAAACAGTTGCATTTATGTGCTAAAAAGCATGAATTTAAACCTAACGGATGCTGAACCATTTATTGCTCGCATAATAATAAGAAAGTTAGACAAAGAAGGGCTGCGATATTATGAGCAAACCGTTAAGAAAGCTAAAGAAATCCAAAATCTTAAAGACGTTTTGACGTTCTTGGAGCAACAAGTTCAAGCTCTGGAAGCTGTATCAAAAGAGCAATCGAAAAAAGGTTATAAAAAGTCCAATGATACAAGCAAAACAAACAACATGTTCAATTCGGTGCAAAAATCATGCCTGTACTGTAAAGTTAATAGCCATACAACAGTAGCATGCAGAAAATTTTTGGCCCTATCAACTACTGAGCGACGCAAACTCGTCTATAACAACAAATGGTGTTGGGCATGCATTGAACACAACAGCAATAAATGGTGCACAAGTAAAGTTAAGTGCATTCATTGTGGGAAAAGGCACCATAACTTGCTACACATAGATGAAAAGGAAAATGAGATGACAAAGCCAAATAGTTCCAAGTCAATGATTACGAAGAAGCAGTCAACAACCGTACTTCTAGCAACAGCACGAGTAAGCGTCTGTGCGGCTAATGGTGAGTTTGTCACACTTAGGGCGCTTATTGATCAAGGTTCGCAAATATCAGGACTTTCAGAAGAAGCATCACAAATACTAGCGCTCCCAAAAGTTAAATGTAAGACGAACATATTTGGCCTTGGAAACACCATCACAGCGACATCAAAAGCAAAAGTAAAGTTGTTCATCCGGCCTCGCTTTACCAGCAACGAAGTGGTGGAAGCGGAAGCTTTAGTTTTGCCTTCAATATCAGGTCCGCAGCCTGATCAGTCGTTTAAAAATGATCTTGGGCAATGGAACGGTTATGTTCTAGCTGACCCGATGTTCAACAGATCTGACAGAATCGATATTTTAATTGGCGGCGATATTTACAGCAGCATTATACAAGAAGGTGTTTGCAGAAGGGGCGACTTGTTGGCTCAAGCTACCAAACTGGGATGGATTGTGACTGGGCTTTATAAAAATACAAGTAATAATAAAAAACTATTGTCAGCAGTAACAAACTTGGAAAAATTTTGGGAGCTTGAAGAAGTGTCAATTGTGGAAGAGTGCAATGAAGATAAATTTTGCCTAAACGAATATGAGAAAACTACAAAAGTCAATGAAGAGGGTCAAATGGTAGTCAAGTTACCGCTTAAAACTGACACAGAATTGGGTAATTCCAGACAACAAGCACTGGCTCGGTTCCTGTCGCTAGAAAGAAAATTTGTTCGCGAACCAAAACTAAAAGAAGACTATGCAAAATTTATGGAAGAGTATTTGTATCTTGGTCATATGAAAAAGACAAAAAACGGAAGCGGCAAATACTATTTACCACATCAACCGGTAATAAGAGAAAAGAGTTTGACAACAAAGTTACGTGTGGTTTTTGATGCTTCTGCTAAAACAACAAATGGAAACAGCTTAAATGATATCATGTTTGTGGGTCCGAAGCTACAAAAAAATCTATTTGACATCATTTTAAAATGGAGGCTGTGGAGATTTGTTATGACTGCTGATGTGGAAAAAATGTACCGTCAAATAAAGATTGCAGACGATCACCAATCCTATCAACATATTTTATGGAGAGAGAACAAACATCGGCCTATAGAAGAATATAAATTAACAACCGTAACGTACGGGACGGCATCTGCCCCGTTTTTAGCAGTAAGGTCACTGTTTTACATTGCGGATCACTGTTCAGATGAAGACGAGCTGATTAAGCAAACTATCAAAGATGACTTCTACATGGATGATCTGATGACTGGAGCAGACACCATTCAAGAATGCAAAATTATCAGACATAAAATTGAAAAGCAGCTAAAACAATTTGGGTTCCATTTACGAAAGTGGCTCTCAAATGACAAAGAAGTTATAGATGGCGTAAATAACAGAAGAGAGAATGCAATTATCCACATTGAAGACGACGAAACTGTAAAAACACTTGGTCTACAGTGGGATCCTGTAAGAGACGAATTTCAATTCAACGTAAATTTCTCACAGAATAAAACCATAACAAAAAGGCAAGCGCTCTCAGATGTGGCAAAAATTTTTGATCCTATGGGGTGGTTATCCCCAGTTACGATTAAAGCAAAACTATTTATTCAAAGTTTATGGTTGCGGGAATCGGCTTGGGACGAAATATTGCCAGATGAATTTCAACAGGAATGGTGTGAATTTAAGAAAGATGCTCTTAATTTTCCAAAAATTCGTATTCCAAGATGGGTGGAAACAATAAGCGAAAAAGAGTTGGAGATTCATGGCTTCGCAGATGCTTCTGAAAAAGCATATGCTGCAGTTGTATATATAAAACTAAATACATCCGTAAAGTTGCTGACAGCTAAAACTAAAGTGAATCCAATAAAAAACAAGAAGACACTCCCAAAACTGGAGCTAAGTGCAGCTCATCTGTTAACTAAGCTATTACTAAGAGTAGTAAACACATTGAATTGTAGGCACAGAATTTATGCTTGGAGTGATTCCACTATAACATTAGGTTGGATTCAAAATAACAAAAAGAAAGACAAGTTCGTAAGAAATAGAGCAAATGAGATCAATACACTTCTTCCTGAGGCAAGATGGCATCATGTTACCAGCAAAGATAATCCAGCAGACGTAGCTTCTAGGGGTATCAGTTCCGACAAACTAAAAGACCATTTACTATGGTGGTATGGCCCAGAATGGTTAAAAAAATCAGAAAAGTTTTGGCCACAGAATGAAGAAGCTGCTTCAGCACTAAAAGCAATGACTACTACAACATCAACAAATTGTAAAATTATTAACAATTTAATATGTAAATACTCTAGCTTAAACAAACTAAAGAGGGTTGTTGCCTACGTGCAGCGATTTATAAATAATTTAAAAAACAAAGAGAGGTATACCAAATACCTTACAGTAGCAGAACTGGAAGCAGCTGAAAAAATAATAATTTTGCAACATCAACAAGCAGAATTTCATGATGATATCGTAAGGCTGCAAAAAGGGTTAGCATTGAGTAACAAAAGTAAGATAGTCAATCTTTTTCCGTTTTTGGACAACGACGGTATTCTAAGAGTTGGTGGAAGATTACATAACGCAAGTTTAAATTATAATCACAAGCATCCAATGATTTTACAAAAATCCGAACTTTCAAACCTGATTATACATCAAACTCACATTTTAACACTTCATGGTGGTAATAGATTAATAGAGTCAACAATAAAACAAAAATATTGGATAATTAGCTTAAAGAATTCAATAAAGAAATGTATTAGAAGCTGTGCAACATGCATTCGTTATCAACAAAAGACGACTAAACAACTAATGGGGAGCTTACCAGAGTTCAGAGTAAATGTCTCATATCCCTTTTGTCATACTGGTGTGGACTATGCGGGACCAATACATCTAAAGTGTTCTAAGGGCAGAGGCCAAAAAAGTTACAAAGGTTATATTGCGATTTTTGTGTGCATGGCAACGAAAGCGATTCATTTAGAAGCTGTAAGTGATTTAACCACAGAGGCTTTTATGGCAGCCTTAAAGAGATTTTTTTCAAGAAGAGGTATAAGTTCACACATGTATTCCGATAATGGGACTAATTTTGTAGGCGCCAATAAAAAATTAGATGCAGATTTAAAGGCTGCAATTAAAAATAATACAACACTTATTCCAATTTTGGCTGAGCAAAAGATAGAGTGGCATTTTATTCCCCCGGCAGCCCCTCACTTTGGAGGGATTTGGGAGTCTGGAGTAAAATCAATGAAGTACCATCTAAAAAGAATAATTGGTGAAACAAAATTAACATTCGAAGAGATGAGTACACTGTTGACACAGATAGAAGCTGTATTGAATTCCAGGCCATTGACAGAAGTAGATGCTGATGGTATTGACTCCGTAAATGTACTATCGCCAGGTCATTTTCTAATTGGAAGGCCAGTGATTGAGCAAGCGGAGCATGTTGATGACTCAACCGTGACATCATTGAACAAATGGAAGCTTATCCAGCGACTGAAGAAAGATTTTTGGAATCGCTGGAAAAAAGAGTATCTTGTAACACTCCAGCAGCGGAAGAAGTGGCAGCATCCGTCAAAAAATTTGAAAGAAGGTGCGGTAGTGCTAGTTAAAGATGAAAACACTCACCCATCGAAGTGGCCTCTCGGCAGAGTAATAGAGGTTCACAAAGGAAAGGACGAGAAAGTACGAGTAGTAAGTGTAAAATATCAAAACAATATCCTAAAAAGACCAGTTCACAAGATAATTCAACTGCCGGGCTCAGAAGATGTAGATGAAGAAGAAAGTAAAAAAATAAGTAGTTTTCATGTCAAAAATAAAAAGTCCAGATATTCAAACCTGTGCAATATTGTTGGACTATGGATGATAATGTGGCTCCTTGCGGTGTCAGCAATAAATGCTGCTTCACTTAGGTCCACCGTTCGTGCTACAGTAAAAGAAATATCGTTAGATACCGCGATATATCTTGACAACGTTGGAGTTATAAACATTGTGAACTCCAGATGGAGCTTGATTATTTATTATGATTTAAATCTTTATTTCGAAGAAATAAGACGAATAAAAAAGTTAAAAGAAAAACTTGAGAATGAATGTTCCAGACTTGAGTCATACAAAGAAGCTTGTGAAATGATAGTATGGTCAGTCAATCGAAGATACAAGCTATTAGAGCAGAATAATAATCTTTTAATCACAACTGAAAGACATAAAAGGTCGCCATTTGAATTTGTTGGTTCAATTTACCATATGTTGTTTGGAATGATGGATGCCGAAGATCGAAAAACCATGGAAGAGAATATGAGAAACATATTTAAAAATCAAGAGGATCTTCAAAAACTGACAATACAGCAAACCTCGATCATAAATTCTACAGTAAATGTTCTGAAAAAGACTACTGGAGAAGTGAATAATAATTTTAGCAAAATGTACCGGCAGCTAAAGCTTTTTTATGATGAGATGCAGAATAATACCCAAGTGGAACGTCTAATAATCTTATTTCAAGTAATGACTACTCAACTGCATCTAATGATAGATGAATGTCATGAAGTTCAGATGTCTATTGCAAATCTATTAATTGATGTTAACCATGGCCATATTAATCCAGATCTTTTGACAGCAGCACAATTGCAAGAAGAGCTTTCCAATATTGAGAAAATGTTGCCAGCTAATCTTAAGCTGCCGGGGAAAAATACTGGTACTGAATTGAAGGAAGTATACAACTCCATGGTAGCCAAAGGTGTCATTGTGGATAATCGTCTGGTAATACAAGCAGGAATACCGTTATATAATATCCATAGCTCAGAGGTGTACAGAATAATTCGACTGCCCGTCGGGGGGAATGATACTGCAATGGAGCCTATCATCGAAGGTGATTACATCGTATACAACTTTGCAACCAATTTGTATTTTTTGATGTGGCAGGCCCAGCTTAATGCTTGCACAAAAAATCTGCAGGAAGAGTATATATGTAAAGATGAAATTTCATGGAAACCAGCGGTGGAACGGTCATGTGAAGTCTCGGCGTTAAAACAATCTAGACATGCTGAATGCCATTTCCAAGAAGTCCCTAAGAAGTGTGTTTGGAAAAAATTATCAACAGACAACCAATGGATTTTTGCGGTTTTCGATACATTTTCGATGACTGTTGATTGTGGGTTTGGCACACGGGATTGGCTAACGTTACCGCCAAAGGGAATAATAAGTTTACCAGCCGGATGCTCTGCAGTATACGAAGGAGTTACTCTACCATCATCTCAACAGTTCACAACAAAGAAGACATCATCGATTCAAATGTCATCATGGGGCCTAGGATATGAGCAGGTAAAAGCCAAGCTGGTAAAACCGTTTGATGTGGCAGTTGTTAACAATGCCCAGGATATTGCGAGAATTCAAGAAGATATAGAGGTCATGAAGGACAGCAAAACTGAGCTAATGAAACTGAATTTTCATCATGTGACGGGACACGTGTCATTAATGTTAGTTGTTATTATTTTAATAATTGTAATTTCAATTTATATTAAGTATAAATGCTGCAGCCATAAAGAAACCGTAGTTAAAATAGATTTTACCCCTCCTGTGGCCCTTAATGCTCGGCAGAATGTTCAAATATGAACATGATAACGAACCATTTGCCAATTCTTTAAATATTTGCTTTGTAAATGGGTTTATTTATTTAGGGAGTTTAGTTTTACGAAACAAAAGTAAGCAAAAAAACTAATAGATAAGGAAATGGTTCGTTATATTTATTTTATAATTAGTTAGGTGATAAACATTTAAATAGTCCTTTGTTTATAGAAAATTATTTTAAATGTGTTATTTTAAGGACTAAAGATAAGGATGTAAGGGTGATAAATACTTATCAATAAGTAAAAAGTAAATAAACCTAAAATTGTATTCTTTTCTTATCGCCCTTACTTAGCCGTAGTGTTAAGTCATAAAACTTGGGTGTTCCTTTATCTGCAGGAATGCTCACTCAAATTTGGTATATAAGTAGAAAATATTTAGAAATTAAATTAATATTAAAAAGATATTCAACGGAAGAGATTAATGTTTAGTTTTAATTCTTCAAGCCACAACCCTTATTTTTTTATCTGATGTTTAACTATATGTGAGAGGTGTTGAGGAAACTCGTCTGCACTATCGAATTTCTGTTAACTTCCCCCCGAGCTTCTTTTTCCTCGCCAGGAGCGCACAAGCCGATCACTGGCTTAGGTGTATGTCCTCTAGGACTAAAGGCCTTTAATGCCTCCTTATCTTAACCTTAACTAATCTTAAAAAAATGGAAAAGACAGCCTAAAGCTAAGTGAGAAAAACAATTCAAGTACCCGTGGGAACATCCATTCTCTACGCCTCTCCACTAGCCATTTGACTCCCCGGCTCAAATCGTGCACTACAGGCTGGAGCAACCAAATGTTAGCTTAGATCAACTTTGGTCATATAGCTCAAGCTATCCTACAATTACTGCTGTTTCTCCACTGAAAATGAGTAATGTTAAGCTTCAATGCTTCAATTTTCCCTTATAGTAGCGTAACAGTTTTTTCCTCAACTGCCAACTCAAAGGTCGAGCCAATATGACCCCTGCAGTGATCCCGACACAGCATAGTAATACGTTGAAGGGATCCTTATCCCATCAAGGATCCTCTTATAATCCCTCAATCTGATCAACCTAGACACAATGCACCTTTAAGGCCCTAAGAGTTACCTGAGTGTTCACAAAGATAAGTAATGATCGAAGTATTCCTTGGAACATATTTGACTTTAAGATCTGTCACTCTCCAAATTGTATTATCTTCGTCTGGAATATACTGGAGTCATTAGATGTTATTTAGGACAATACGATATCCTTTATTATGATATAAAGATCAGGGCCTGTGCTAACATCCATCTTGATTTATAAAAATCGCATACCCGTCATACAGACTAAGGGATCCAAAAATCAACAACGTTTTTTAGGCACTATCGCCAGTGATGTTTTTTCAAACCTGACCTCAGTGACCATGTAGTCCGTATTTAATTCCCGGTCTTTATCAAGATCCATAAAAACAAATTTCCATTATATTCTTGAGTGGCCAAAATTAGGATACTTCCCTTTTACCACTATTCCCACCGCTTAGTACTATAGAAGGCGTTTAAGGGGGGAATCTTAAGCGCTTAAAGGTTGCGATTTGGCCTTTGTATTTCTCTTGGCCTAGATCAGTGATGCCCAATGTGAAAAAATGTTTTGGTGCTTTTTGAAACACAATGCAACATGGATCTCTTTGTTAAAAGCTTGCATTATATTGATTAAAATTTTGTGTGTTTTGCTCTAACTGTTTAGGCTCAAGTGGTTGATAAGTTATTAATGGAAGAGGAGGGCCCTCGGGTAACCTTCTATCAGCGCATGTGCCAAAGTCTACCTCCTCGTGGTATCAACCGGGAACTTTCAGTTTACTGGAAGGCCAACAGACATGGCTAAGTTAAATTAATTTGCCTTGGGCTTAATTGATCAGTGGTTAATAACTTACTAGTCTGGTTTGAGGCAGGTTGTCCTTGTTGATGCTGTGACATGTTACTTTGCCAATAACTGGCACAGCAATACAAGGTTTAAAGGGTGCTAATACCTTATTTGTGCTAAAAAGAAATTGGTAGGATTTAGACGGAAGTCGATTTCCGAGGCTGATCAGAGTCCTATCTGGTGCCACGGGAATCAGTTTGCGCCATATGCTTACCAAGTGCACGAATTGATTATTGGTGAGGTCTCCTTCGGGAGTAAACTGTTGCTTGTGGTTATCCCCAAGCGGGGCAACTGAGAACGAAAGTTTATATGCTGGGGTCCGTCTTGTGCTGGCCCAGAGTGATCGCATAAGCGGCTTTATATGAACTTAAGGTTCACAAGATAGAGTCTCTAAGTTTTGGCGGGTCTACCCAGGCACATGAGCAACTGATGAAGTAGGCTAATAGCTGAAAAGGTGCAACTGTGTTTGGAAGTAGGTAAATAGGGAAACTGACTATGGCTGGGTACCTTAGGAGCAAATTATGAAAAGGCCGGCATTGGCATGTTGAAGTATGTGCGTGATTCAGTCCTGACTAGAGGTGAGAAGATTATGAAGCGTTGATTAAAGTGGAGTGATTGATTTTTTTTTTAATAATAACCAGCACTCAGGGGATGGCTCCTATATATGCATTGCATTGTGTTGGTGTCAAGAAAATAGGTTATGGGAAGGAGGATAAAGGGAGTGGTGTTTGTGGACATTTGATTTAAATTTCTCGATATTTACTGTGGCAGGAAAGACATCACTAGGAAGTTTATTCCACATACGAACTGTGCGACCGAAGAAGGAGTTCTCCCTGTAATGAGTGGTGCGATTCACTGGCCAGTCGATTACGTATGGGTGTGCTCTTCTAGAAAAACGTGCATCACGCAAAAAGTTTTGGGAACAAGTTCCCTGATTTCCTCAGAGCACATTTCCTTATAGTATCGATAGAACAGCGAAACACACCTCACATCACGACGGTGTCCGAGTGAATTAAGACGATTAGATACCACAACGTCGCCTATGAGTATCTTCGCTCGTTCCTGTACGCGGCCAAGTAGCCCCAAAATACACTTCGGGACACCAGCCCATACATGAGATTTGTATTTCATTTTCGGTCGGATTTGCATAAAATAAAATTCCTATGAAATGATCTGGTTGTCGCATTTATTGGGTGCGACATGATATATCATAATCGTTTTCGCTTAAGGTTGGGAACTGCTTTACAAGCGTGTGTAGATGTGTCTTGTAGGCGCGATTCTATTTTAATTGGAAATGACGAGATCAAAACTGGATACGCAATTCGGGCTTACATAGCCCAACTCCTCGGCAAGGTATTTGTTATGGCTTGCACAGAGTCATGGCGGAGAATTGCAGCATGGGTGGTCTGGGTAGCCATTCTGGGGTGCCAAGTAACGGGCAATATTGTGACGTCGTTAAGTCACCGTGAGATTAAGCCGTCGCAGCAGGTACTCACGTTAAACTTTTACGCGTTATTTAGGCTCAAGTAGGTACTAGTAATGTGTCAATGCAAATTCTCATTACAGTTCGTGCCCTTGAGGACAATTTGTCCATCACTGACTAACATGTATTTAGTTAATTAGCATTAGTTTTGGCGGTTAAAGCTTTCGTGAACATATTAATAACTTTCAAATGATCACATTTCATATAGAGAACAAATGAAGGTAAAACTAAATGCGATTTATAGGTAAATTCATACGTATTTTCCTTTAAAATGCAAAATCATATTTTCTTTTTATATTTAACACAAATAAATAAAAGAAGAAACAAATAAGGGATAATGGTTTTGTTTGTGTGTATTTATGTTGTTTTGTAAAGCCCTCAAAATCCCCATGATTAGTGTTTGATACTTTTACTATGAAAATTAATTTCTGATTATGTTTTTGTTGTTTTTTTTTTTTGTTGTTCTCTCCCTCTTTACGACATTAACCTTTGCAATTTTGTGGCATAAGGTAAAGTGAATTTATTTATTATTTTAGTTTGTAAAAATGTTGCACAAAGCATTGAATGACACATATGGTACTGGTTATTGGTAACTGGTAACCCAACAGTAAGCGGTAAGTGATGACTATAGATGTGTTATTGTGCAACCACTCGCAACTTCTGTTGTTTGTTGTTGTTACGGCATTGACATGGAAAAAGTTTTAAGCTTTTTTAATAAAAAAATTATCTTTTAATACAAACACACATACAAACATGCACAGAAGCATAAAGGATGCTCAGGTTGGTGGTTGAAGTGTTTTTCCTTTTTTTTAATTTTTATTTTCTAATAGAAGCATTGTTGTAGAAATTATTATCTGTCTATTCATAAAAATTATAACTAGTCTTACAACACGCACTAACTCTTCGAAATAAAAAAAGAGTGCACCCTCTGGAAAAAGATTTCATCCATCTAGTTGGACAGACATTTATACAGACTTATTGGTGCATATGTATGTATGTATGTGTGTATGTATGTATTGGATTACACATGTTACTTTAGTTTAGTGAGTTTTGTATTTAATTATTTTCAAATTAGACTGGTTGATTTTATTTTACTTTTTCCTATTCAGGATCTGTTGTTAGTTGTTGTTTATTTATTCGTTCTTTTTTATACCCTTCACATAGTGATAGGGTATATATCACTTTGTCATTCCGTTTGTAATTTCTTTATTATTCATTTGCGACCCCATAAAGTATATATATTCTGGATCCTTATAGATAGGGAAGTTGATATAGCCATGTCCGTCTGTCCGTCTGTCCGTCTGTCTGTCTGTCTGTCTGTCCGTCTGTCCGTCTGTTGAAATCAAGTTTCCGGAGTCAAATAAAAAGATACAGACCAGCTAATGGTGTCAAACTATTGCAAATATCCCGCTAACAATCGCTATTTAAAATCAGCAAAATCGGTTCACTATTGACCGAGATATATGCGAAAACCCAAAGTAACCCATTATTTTTAGGACAAAATCCGTGCATATATCCCTATATATCTCAGTAGGTATAGTCACTCTTGCCACAAAACTTGGCACGGATACTCCTAAAGAAGGGACCTAAATTATGGAAAAAGTTTTTTCAGATAGGCCCAGGGGAAGGGGTATTTTTCCTACAATTGCACAAATTTGGTGAAATATTTTATGCGCTATATCTCGGAAATTATAACAGCTATCGACATAAAATGTTCTACAAAAAGTGATTGCACGCAAAGATCTACACTTTGAAGAAAAAATTTTTTGAGTGGGGGCAAAAAATGGGGTAGCTCCTATACAAATCGACAATTGTTATAAAATATTCGATACGCTAAATCTCGGAAACTATAACAGCTATCGACATAAAATGTTCTACAAAAAGTGATTGTACGCAAAGATCTACACTTTAAAGAAAAAATTTTTTGAGTGGGGGCAAAAAATGGGGTAGCTCCCATACAAATCGACAATTGTTATAAAATATTCGATACGCTATATCTCGGAAACTATATCAGCTATCGACATAAAATGTTCTACAAAAAGTGATTGTACGCAAAGCTCTACACTTTAAAGAAAAAATTTTTTGAGTGGGGGCAAAAAATGGGGTAGCTCCCATACAAATCGACAATTGTTATAAAATATTCGATACGCTATATCTCGGAAACTATATCAGCTATCGACATAAAATGTTCTACAAAAAGTGATTGTACGCAAAGATCTACACTTTAAAGAAAAAATTTTTTGAGTGGGGGCAAAAAATGGGGTAGCTCCCATACAAATCGACAATTGTTATAAAATATTCGATACGCTATATCTCGGAATTTATAACAGCTATCGACATTAAATGTTCTACAAGAAATGATTGTACGCAAAGATCTACACTTTAAAGAAAAAATTTTTTGAGTGGGGGCAAAAAATGGGGTAGCTCCCATACAAATCGACAATTGTTATAAAATATTCGATACGCTATATCTCGGAAACTATAACAGCTATCGACATAAAATGTTCTACAAAAAGTGATTGTACGCAAAGATCTACACTTTAAAAAAATTTTTTGAGTGGGGGCAAAAAATGGGGTAGCTCCCATACAGATCGACAATTGTTATAAAATATTCGATACGCTATATCTCGGAAACTATAACAGCTATCGACATAAAATGTTCTACAAAAAGTGATTGTACGCAAAGATCTACACTTTAAAGAAAAATTTTTTTGAGTGAGGGCAAAAAAAGGGGTAGCTCCCATACAAATTAACAATTTTTATAAAATATTCGATACACTATATCTCGGAAACTATTACAGATATCGAAATGAAATGTTCTACAAAAAGTAATTGGGCAAGAATGCCAACGCTTTAAAGAAAAAATTTTTTGAGTGGGGGCAAAAAAAGGGGTAGCTCCCATACAAATCGACAATTATTATAAAATATTCGATACGCTATATCTCGGAAACTATAACAGATATCGAAATGAAATGTTCTACAAAAAGTAATTGGGCAAGAATGCCTACGCTTTGATGAAAAATTTTATTGAGTGGGGGCAAAAAAAGGGGTAGCTCAATTTGTATGAAATATTCGATACGCTATATCTCGGAAACTATAACAGATATCCACATCAAATGTTCTACAAAAAGTAATTGGAACAAAAGGCCTACGCTTTAAAGAAAAACATTTTCGGATGGTGGGTGAAGAAGGGGTAGCTCCCATACAAATTAACAATTTTTATAAAATTTTCGATACGCTTCTGGAAAACTATTACAGCTATCGACTTCGAATATTCTACAAAAAGTAATAATCAAATAATTCATACATTTTGGAGAAAAAGTTGGAGAAGAGCAGAGGGACTAGAACATTTAATAAGTTTTATTAACCTTAAAATATGAATAATGTCGAAAACTTTTAAAACTCCCGGCCTCAAACCTTCTTCATCTATTTATATAATTCTTACGAACGTTAAAATTTTGTTATTTTTTCTATGGACTTTAAAACTCGCACAAGGTTTTTTATTATATTATTTGCAGTACAAAATTACTCGGCTGGGTATATTTAAAGACCAATGTGAAGGGTATATAAGATTCGGCACAGCCGAATATAGCGCTCTTACTTGTTTTTGATTCAATCGTGCGTTTGTTTATTTATTTTGATGCATGTGTATGCATTTTTAAGGGCTTGAAGTACTTGAAATACAAATAAGAAAAACATTTGTTTGTTAGAATCTATATTCGAAAACACAGGGGTTACAACAAATAGATATATAAACATGAATGATAGATGATAGTTTTAAAAGGTATACGCACTCGTAGCTCATCTGCTTGAATTATGCCAAGCACTTGCGGTTTTAACAGCAAATGAAGCAAAACAAAAAAAACAACAACGAAACCATTTTTACATATGCCAACATTTTTTTTAAAAAACCTACCAGGAAGAACAAGGACATTCAAAATATGGGTAAAAATGTTTGGGAGTGTTTTTTAACAAAATTAAAAAGAGAAATTATTCAAAGTACCCTTGTTATGTAAAATATGTTTTTAAAATTATAATTTTAATCCAGTTAATTAGATGTGGAATCCCTTTATTTGCTTTGAATTCTCTAATTGGAAATTTTCATTTTAATTACCTTTATTTTTTGTTCTAAACATGTATTAAATAAGTTAAAATATTTTTGGTTATTTTTATTTGTAACACTAATGGATAAATGGTGTTTCAATTTAACTTAATTTTAGATTTAATATGGGACAATAGTGGCTGTTCAAATACATTCAACTCAAGGAAATAACTTTTAATTTTTTGTTGACATATTTTGCTCTAAATGTGAAATGTTTTCCTAGTCTTTAATATAATCAGAGTTGGGCAAAATACATGCTTTGATGTATTTGAAATACAAAGTACAAAATACTTGTTCCGTTTGTATTTAAAATACAAAATACAAAATACTTTCAAGTCGAGTATTTAAAATACAAAATACATTACCTCTAATTTGTAAACCAAGAATTTCCTTTCATCAACACTAGATTCTAGTATCATCCTGCTAAAGAGAACAATCTTTCTACATGTCCTGATGAACAGGGGTACCGCAAGGCTCCGTCCTCTCTCCTACTTTATTTCTTATCTTTCTGAATGACCTTCTATGTCAAACTTCGAATTCTATTTATTCCTTTGCAGAAGACAGCAGCATATGCCATTCATACTCTTTTGACCATAGGCCTAGTTCTTTGGAGATTTGAGCTAGGAGACAGAGTATGAATGTTTCGATAAGCCGCGAGCTGATGGTAATCTCCAATTGGGGCCGTGCGAATAGGGTCGATTTTAATGCCCGTAAGACCCAATGTTGTCTTTTGACACATAAACGCACAATGGACGATGCTGCCTCGTCTGTATTAATGGATGATATAAGTATTGAGAAGACAGAGACTCTTGATGTTCTGGGCATGAGAATCCAGTGCGATGTCCGCTGGACGGAACACATTTTTATTGTGTCGAAAGAAGCATCGAAATGTCTTGGTTTTCTTAAACGGTGTAGGAATTACTTAACACCATCTGATCTTCTCAATATTTATACCACCTATATCCGACCAAAAATGTAATACTTGACTGCGTACGGGAACGAGCGAAGACACTCATTGATACTATAATGAAATGTGCTCTGAAGAAATCAGGGAACTTGTTCCCGAAACCCGGAACTTTTTGCGTGATACACGTTTTTATAGAAGAGCACACCCATACTTAGTCGACTGGCCAGTGAATCGCACCACTCATTACAGGGAGAATTCCTTCTTCGGTCGCACGGTTCGTATGTGGAATAAACTTCCTACTGATGTCTTTCCTGCCACAGTAAGTATCGGGAAATTTAAATCAAATGCCCACAAACACTACTCCCTTTATCCTCTTTGCCATAACCTATTTTCCTGATACCAACACAATGCAATGCAAGTGTAGGGGCCATCCCCTGAGTGCTGGTTATTATTAAAAACAAAAAACTGGTGTTTTAATTTTATGAAAACATTTCTTATATTTGAGTAGCCTTCAAGACTGGAAAGCTCCTTATTTTTGCCATTTAGAAAGCTGACTAACTCCAACTCCAAATACTTAAAAGCAAATAGTTAATTGAAATCAGTAAGATCGGCCAACGAGAAGCTGAGATATAAAGAAAAGCTTGAGATTTTTTAAAACTAAATCTATGCATATATATCCCTATATACCTCAGTTACCACAAAATTTGGTATGGAGACTTTAAAGGCGGGAAAATTAACTTTGGAATAGTAGCAAGGACAATGATAGCCCCCTTACAATTTCATAAAATTTATCAAATTTCTTACGCGTTTTATTTCGAAAGCTATTACAGCTAATAACTTTAAAACTTCTCCAAATTTTTTTTTTTTTTTTCATATTTTTATTATTGAATCTTCGCTTTTGCGAACTAACAATAAGTATTCAAATCTTAAAACTAAGTAATTTATATTAGTCCAGTCAGTACCAGACCAAAATTTAAGCTCTCATAACATAGTAAATTAATTTTAACAGTTTCAGTTTCTCCAAAATAAATCAAGAATAATGTTTACAGTTTGGAAAAAAAATTAATTGGAGCAAGGGTAGTGGTAGCCCAGTGGTTAGGTTAGGTGAAACACCCGGCTTTGGATAAAAGAAATGAGGTACAGTTTAGGCCCCTTTTTTTGGAGTCTTTTTACAGTTATCCCATAGATGACTGTAAAAAAAACTTTTAATTTACCCATCATAAGTATTATGAATATGGACATAAGTAGTTTTATTAATATTAAGAAATAGTAAAATTATCGAAGTTAAAACTGCCTTATTTTTTCATAAATTGAATGGCAAAATAAATAAAAAGAAATTCAAAATTCTATTTATAGCTCGCATAAGCCTTGTGACATGATTCATACAACACGTACTCTTCTTCAGATTATTGGGTAATTTACAAATTAGCCAGAGACATACAAAAGTTATTAATAAAAACAAATAAGAACGCTATATTCAGCTATGCCGAATCTTATTTACCCTTCACATTTATCTTTTCGTATGCCCAGCCATCTAATCTATTTAAGTTGTTTTCGTACCGCAAATATTTTTTTTTTTTTGAATCTCCGCCTTTGGCGAACTAACAATAAGTATTCAAATCTTAGGGCTATATATTTAATATTAGTCCGGCCAGTGCCAGACTAAAATTTAAGTTATCATAAGGAAATAAATAATTTCATCTAAGCGCAATAGTATCCCTCCTTTTCAGACGGGTGTGTCCACTATGTTGCAAAATGTTTCGAGCGAGCGGATTTGGATGTATTTCCAGCTTGTTTAAATACTTGTCCACATAATTAAAAATTTCGCATTTAACTAGTGGAACTTTCAGATCTTTGTGGATGTTGCTGTTTTTAACATACCAAGGAGCACCAGTTATCATTCTTAGGATTTTATTTTGACGACGTTGTATTTTTTCTATGTTGGAGGCGGAAGCAGTACCCCATAATTGTATACCGTAGCACCAAATTGGTTTTAAAATCGAGTTGTAGAGTAGAAGTTTACAATCCAGACTTAGCACAGAGTTTCTACCCATTAGCCAGTGGATTTGAGCAGCTTTAAGTTTCATTTGAGTCAGCTTCGAATCTATATGAGGCTTCCATGTGAGGCGGCGATCCAGATGAATGCCAAGATATTTCGTCTCAATTCGTTGAGGCACCGTATGGTTGTTTATAAGAATTGGAGGGCACGTTTCTTTGCTGAAAGTAAAAGTTACGTGGGTACATTTTTATTCATTTATATTAATTCCCCATAACTTTGCCCATTTTTCAACTTGGGATACGTGATGTTGAAGTTGTTTTGTGGCCTCTTTAGGGTCTTTATGAATACTGAGAAAAGCGGTATCGTCAGCAAAGGTAGACGTGTGCGTAAAACTGTTTGTTGGTATATCTGCCGTGTAAAGCAAGTACAAGATTGGACCAAGGATACTCCCTTGAGGTACACCAGCCCCTATTGGTTGGTAACAACTTATTTGGTTTCCCTCTTTGATTTTAAACTGTCGACCGGTTATGTACTTTTCTAGTAGGTTAAAAATATTAGATGGAAGGTTGAGCTTTAATTTGATTAACAGGCCTTCATGCCATACTTTGTCGAACGCTTGAGAGACATCTATGAAGAGCGCGGAGCAGTATTTTTTTTCCTCAAAGGCTTTTCTTATAACCTGTACCAATCTGTGGGTTTGTTCGATGGTACTATGTTGGTTTCTAAATCCAAATTGGTGATCTGGAATGCAGTTGTTTTCATTCAGGATCGGAGTCAGCTTGTTTTTAAGCAATTTCTCAAACAATTTGGACATAGTTGGCAACAGACTTATAGGCCTGTAAGACTCCACCTTTGAAGGATCTTTTCCCGGCTTAGGGATCATCTTTACCAAGGCAACTTTCCATACTGGCGGGAAATGTTCGAGCCGTAATATGGCGTTAAACATAAAAAGAATTTTTCTTTTTCTGTGCATGGCAGCTCCATAAGCATTTTATTGCTGATTTCATCAATGCCAGGAGCTTTTTTAGCATTTAAATTATTGATAGCCTCTACGACATCTGACAACTGAAAACGTAATTCCATAGGGCATCTAGCAACAACAGGTGGTAATTTACTCATGTCAGTGCATGTATTTGGAGTGAAGACATTTGTTAAATGACTTGCGAGCAGATCACATTTTTCTTCATCTCTTCTTGCCCAGGATCCTCTCAGATTACGTAGGGGTGGTTTCGCGATAACGGGTCTTTTAAGATATTTCGCTGATCGCCATAGTGAATAATTCGTCTGAGGAGTCGAGTCTAGACCTTCGAGGTGTTCCTTAAGAGATGCCAATCGGTGAACCTCTAGCAAATTTTTTAATCGGTTTGTACATTCCTTCAACTTGGCTTTAAGTTGAGGTGATCTATGCTTTTGCCATTCTCTTAGGGCTCTCCTTTTTTCAGATAAAAGTTTTTCCACATCGGCAGAATAAATTTTGTTGTACTTGGCCTGACGGTAAGTAGAAGAAGCATGTTCAATGGCTTTTATAATGTTTTCATTTAAGCCGTTCAGACAATCATCGATGTCTCCGGGTGTTTTTAATGGTTGGTTTTTAGAGCAGTGGGTGCTGATATATTTTTTATATTTTAACCAGCTTACACTTTTATTTAATAAAAACTCACTACTTGCAATTTGGCGAGGACTGCAAATAGTGATTATTGTGGGTGAGTGGTCAGAAGATAAATCCAAGGAGGCTTGGGCCTCAATAAGCTCCGGTGATATGCCTTTTGCTACGCCAAAGTCTATTACGTCTGGAATTTTATTGTGGTCCGTTGGCCAGTAGGTTGGTTGTCCAGTTGAAATAACGTTAAGTCCCATTTCAGACATGGAATCATACAAGACGCGACCTCTGGGACTAATTAGGCGGGAGCCCCAGTAAGAGTGCTTGGCGTTATAGTCTCCAGCAGCTATGAAGCGGGGACCTAAAGATTTGTAAAAACTGGTGTACTGGTCTTTCGTTATTGAAAATCTGGGCGGACAATAAACTGACGAAATAACGAGATTATGGAAAAATTCATCAATACAGACGTTTGTTGCTTGAATATAAGGTTCGGATAGGCCACCCAACCATTGGTGTTTAATTCTTGATTTAATTAATATAGCAGATCCACCACATGATCTATCCCTAGGATCCTTTGCGTCGTAAAAAGTATAGCCACTTATTTTAAAAGTGCTTCTAGATGTCATATGATAAAAATATTTTGTGCCGGCCCGGCACGTAACAAATATTCAATTTTGTATGAAACAAAAAAATGCATTTTGACATCATAAGTATTTAAAATACAAAATACTTGAGTGTTGGGTATTTAAAATACAAATACAAAATACGTATTTGTATTTCAAATACGCATTTTAAATATATGTAAGTATTTGAAATACTGCCCAACCCTGTATATAATTTACAAGGATCTATTTTTATATACATATCGTTATCTTAATATAAAAGGGCCCTAACTCGTATATTTTAGGTTGAGATTTTTTTTACCTAATTGTTATACATAATTATACTATTTATTGAAATTAACGAAAATCTGGCCTTAAAAAAACGATTTAGAGCCTTTCGTACATACGTATGTATGTTTCTATATTAAATTTATTTTACAAAATAGATTTTTCTTTAAAAAAATATTAAGAATATTTAAAATTAGCTTCAAAAACCCAACAAACAATTATTTGCTATTTTTAAAGGAACGCTTAAATGTTTTGGTTTGTTTACTATAAGTTCAATAAGTTTATTAAATCTTATATATAAAAGAACAATTTTTTTTTTGTTAGTGACACCGCTTATAACTCAAGAACGGCTGGACCGATTTTAATGAAACTTGAAAAAAAGACATACCCGATATCTGGGAATGCGTTTTAGGCTAATTTGTTTTTTAAAATTCCGACTGGGCGTGGCACCTCCCATACAAATTGAACAGTTTTTTTCACATATCTCAATACCTATTATAGCTGAAGTCTCCATATTTGGTACAACTAAATTATTTATTGATGTGCATAATTGAGCTTTGTATGGGCGGGAAAAAATAAATAGGCGTGGCACCCCCCATACAACGAAAATAGTTTTTTGTATATATCTCAATAACTGTAACAGCTTAAGTCTCCAAACTTTGTACGGATGTTAATAGTGCTAATATGCATAATTGAGCTATGTATGGGCGGGAAAAAATAAATAGGCGTGGCACCTCCCATACAACGAAAATAGTTTTTTGTATATATCTCAATAACTGTAACAGCTTAAGTCTCCAAACTTCGTACGGACGTTTATAGTGCTAATATGCATAATTGAGCTTTTTATGGGCGGGAAAAAATAAATAGGCGTGGCACCTCCCATACAACGAAAATAGTTTTTTGTATATATCTCAATAACTGTAACAGCTTAAGTCTCCAAACTTTGTACGGATGTTAATAGTGCTAATATGCATAATTGAGCTTTGTATGGGCGGGAAAAAATAAATAGGCGTGGCACCCCCCATACAACGAAAATAGTTTTTTGTATATATCTCAATACTGTAACAGCTTAAGTCTCCAAACTTTGTACGGATGTTAATAGTGCTAATATGCATAATTGAGCTTTGTATGGGCGGGAAAAAATAAATAGGCGTGGCACCCTCCATACAACGAAAATAGTTTTTTGTATATATCTCAATAACTGTAACAGCTTAAGCCTCCAAACTTCGTACGGACGTTTATAGTGCTAATATGCATAATTGAGCTTTGTATGGGCGGGAAAAAATAAATAGGCGTGACACCCCCCATACAACGAAAATAGTTTTTTGTATATATCTCAATAACTGTAAAAGCTTAAGTCTCCAAACTTTGTACGGATGTTAATAGTGCTTATATGCATAATTGAGCTTTGTATGGGCGGGAAAAAATAAATAGGCGTGGCACCTCCCATACAACGAAAATAGTTTTTTGTATATATTTCAACAACTGTAACAGCTGAAGTCTCCAAACTTCGTACGGACGTTTATAGTGCTAATATGCATAATTGAGCTTTTTATGGGCGGGAAAAAATAAATAGGCGTGGCACCCCCCCTACAACGAAAATAGTTTTTTGTATATATCTCAATAACTGTAACAGCTTAAGTCTCCAAACTTTGTACGGATGTTAATAGTGCTTATATGCATAATTGAGCTTTGTATGGGCGGGAAAAAATAAATAGGCGTGGCACCTCCCATACAACGAAAATAGTTTTTTGTATATATCTCAATAACTGTAAAAGCTTAAGTCTCCAAACTTTGTACGGACGTTTATAGTGCTAATATGCATAATTGAGCTTTTTATGGGCGGGAAAAAATAAATAGGCGTGGCACCCCCCCTACAACGAAAATAGTTTTTTGTATATATCTCAATAACTGTAACAGCTTAAGTCTCCAAACTTTGTACGGATGTTAATAGTGCTTATATGCATAATTGAGCTTTGTATGGGCGGGAAAAAATAAATAGGCGTGGCACCTCCCATACAACGAAAATAGTTTTTTGTATATATTTCAACAACTGTAACAGCTTAAGTCTCCAAACTTCGTACGGACGTTTATAGTGCTAATATGCATAATTGAGCTTTGTATGGGCGAGAAAAAATAAATAGGCGTGGCACCCCCCCTACAACGAAAATAGTTTTTTGTATATATCTCAATAACTGTAACAGCTTAAGTCTCCAAACTTTGTACGGATGTTAATAGTGCTAATATGCATAATTAAGCTTTGTATGGGCGGGAAAAAATAAATAGGCGTGGCACCCCCCCTACAACGAAAATAGTTTTTTGTATATATCTCAATAACTGTAACAGCTTAAGTCTCCAAACTTTGTACGGATGTTTATAGTGCTAATATGCATAATTGAGCTTTGTATGGGCGAGAAAAAATAAATAGGCGTGGCACCCCCCCTACAACGAAAATAGTTTTTTGTATATATTTCAACAACTGTAACAGCTGAAGTCTCCAAACTTCGTACGGACGTTTATAGTGCTAATATGCATAATTGAGCTTTGTATGGGCGAGAAAAAATAAATAGGCGTGGCACCCCCCCTACAACGAAAATAGTTTTTTGTATATATCTCAATAACTGTAACAGCTTAAGTCTCCAAACTTTGTACGGATGTTTATAGTGCTAATATGCATAATTGAGCTTTTTATGGGCGGGAAAAAATAAATAGGCGTGGCACCCCCCCTACAACGAAAATAGTTTTTTGTATATATCTCAATAACTGTAACAGCTTAAGTCTCCAAACTTTGTACGGATGTTAATAGTGCTTATATGCATAATTGAGCTTTTTATGGGCGGGAAAAAATAAATAGGCGTGGCACCTCCCATACAACGAAAATAGTTTTTTGTATATATCTCAATAACTGTAACAGCTTAAGTCTCCAAACTTTGTACGGATGTTAATAGTGCTTATATGCATAATTGAGCTTTGTATGGGCGGGAAAAAATAAATAGGCGTGGCACCTCCCATACAACGAAAATAGTTTTTTGTATATATTTCAACAACTGTAACAGCTGAAGTCTCCAAACTTCGTACGGACGTTTATAGTGCTAATATGCATAATTGAGCTTTTTATGGGCGGGAAAAAATAAATAGGCGTGGCACCCCCCCTACAACGAAAATAGTTTTTTGTATATATCTCAATAACTGTAACAGCTTAAGTCTCCAAACTTTGTACGGATGTTAATAGTGCTTATATGCATAATTGAGCTTTGTATGGGCGGGAAAAAATAAATAGGCGTGACACCCCCCATACAACGAAAATAGTTTTTTGTATATATCTCAATAACTGTAAAAGCTTAAGTCTCCAAACTTTGTACGGATGTTAATAGTGCTTATATGCATAATTGAGCTTTGTATGGGCGGGAAAAAATAAATAGGCGTGGCACCTCCCATACAACGAAAATAGTTTTTTGTATATATTTCAACAACTGTAACAGCTGAAGTCTCCAAACTTCGTACGGACGTTTATAGTGCTAATATGCATAATTGAGCTTTGTATGGGCGAGAAAAAATAAATAGGCGTGGCACCCCCCCTACAACGAAAATAGTTTTTTGTATATATCTCAATAACTGTAACAGCTTAAGTCTCCAAACTTTGTACGGATGTTAATAGTGCTAATATGCATAATTAAGCTTTGTATGGGCGGGAAAAAATAAATAGGCGTGGCACCCCCCATACAACGAAAATAGTTTTTTGTATATATCTCAATAACTGTAACAGCTTAAGTCTCCAAACTTCGTACGGACGTTTATAGTGCTAATATGCATAATTGAGCTTTTTATGGGCGGGAAAAAATAAATAGGCGTGGCACCTCCCATACAACGAAAATAGTTTTTTTTACATATCTCAATAACTGTAATAGCTGCAGTCTCCAAACTTTGTACGGATGTTAATAGTACTAATATGCATAATTGTGCTCTGTATGCATACAACTAAAATTTTTTCTTTACTTATATATATATATATCAATAACAGTTACAGTTGAACTCTTAAAACTTTGTAAACATGTTTATAATGGGAATATGCATAATTCAGCTGTGTGAGGTTAAAGTCTTATAATTTTGTGTAGGTGTTTACAATGTTGATGTTTACAATTCAGCTGAGTTTGGGCGTGGCACCTCCTTTACAAGAAAAAATCTTTTACATATATATGTCAATAAATGTAACAGCTGAAATCTCCAAATTAAATATGGGTATTTATTATGCTAATATACATAACTAAGATGAGTATAGGCAGGAAGTGAACTATGGGTGTGGAACCTCTAATTGCATGGAAATATTTATATGTGTATCTCATTAACTGTGACAGCTAAGGTCGCCAAACTTTTTGGTGTGGCACCTCCCGTACAATTTGATTTTTTTTTTACATGTTTTCAATAATTCTTATAGCTAGAGTCTCAAGGTTGTCTATGGATGTGGTGAGTATACTTAAGAGAGAAGGGAATAATGGGCATGTCATCTTCCGTACAACAAAAATACTTTCTTATATAAGTCTCAATAACTGTAAAAAAACTTCAAAAAACGTGTTCATATTTTTCTTAAACCAGTTGAACGCAATTTAAATTATTAGTTAAAAAGTTACAGAAATAACCTAAAAATTACCAATAAAATGTTTATCCCTTTTTACCCCTTAGGATCAAAATTATCAAAATTTTATATAGATATTTTTTTGAGACCGGTCGAACGCAATTTAAAAATATAATTTGAGCCCTTTTTATCTTTTACAGCTCCGAAGGTACAAAATGGATATAGGTATATGGTTTTTTACCCTGTCTCGCCTCTAATGGTCTAATATTTCAAAAAAGTACGAAAAATGCATTCATAACTTTGAAACCTGTCGAGCATAAACTAAATTCCAATTCTACTATCTTTTTTAAGTTCAGAAGCTACAAAATTAACCAATACATATTTCAAGTTTTTCCCTAAGCATTTAGGCTATGCAATGATTAATCTGTCTGTCAGTTAGTGAGTCATTAACGCAATTTTTTTATATATTGTTTTGGTAAGAACAACAAACTTTTAAAAAAATTAAAAAAATTATTTACAAGTGGCGGATAGGGCTACAAAATAATGAAGCCATTATAAACTGAACTGTTTGTGAAGTTTTTCTTGGTAATAGCTTCCCATCATGAAAGATGCGATAGGCTACAGCTTTTCTATTCACGCTTTATCAGTTATTTTCAGAAATTATCAAAGAAACAAATAGAACATGTTTATAACGCTATTGACATGACATTAACGATAATATTTTGTGAATTGTGTGTGTTTAGGCAAAAAATTCCTTTGCTGATTATATGTATTGTTAGGCAATACGTGTTCGGAGATACTCGATGCTGGATGTATTCAATAGAATAGCAAAAACGAGGCTTGCAGCATGCACACATTCTTATTTGGTAAGTCGAAAAAGTTCGACCAGACCAGATAGATGATATTATAAGTGCCGAGATCCCTGATCCCGAAACAGATCAAGAACTACATGATGTTGTAATTACAAATATAATTCATGGTCGACGGCAAGTGTTCCAAGCATTATCCATGAAAATTGACGGCGAAAACTATCACTGGCAATGACGGTTATCTACTGTATCGGCGTTGATCGCCCAATGACAACGATCAAACTATTACAAAGAAAGTAAAAGGAAACGATTTTTTGATTGACAACAGTTGGACTGTGCCATATTCGCCACTTCTTTCCAAATCATTTTAGACACATTGGAATGTTGAATATTCAAATTCAGTGAAGTCGATCAAGTACATCTGCAAATATGTCACGAAAGGCAGAAATATGGCTGTCTTTAGCATCCAAACCTCCAATGGCAACGATGAAATTACGCGTTATTAAGTTGGGCGAAATGTGAATTGCAATCAGGCGGTTTGGCGTACATTTAGCAGTGCATCTCGAGAATGGCCACCGAGTATATTTCACTGCGACAAATGTTGTTCAACGTGCTGAAATACCTCCATTGACAACATTGACAAGTTTCTTTGCTGTTTGTCAAAGCGATCCGTTTGCACCAACTTTACTTTACTCGGAGATGCCACGGTATTACACTTGGAACGCTTCTTCAAAAAAATTTTAACGTCGAGAGAAAGGCACTTTGGTTCCTGGGCATCTGGATGTGCATTCAAGTGACGCACTTGGTCGCATTTACACAGTTCATCTGAAGAATGATGAATGCTTTTATTTGCGGTTGTTGCTGGTGAATGTTCGTGGTCCAACATCATAGTCTGCCCAACATTTTTTGCTACATGTCAAGAACTCAATTTGCTTGAAAACGATACTCATTGAGATACGAGAATCGCTGAGGCATATACGAACATTATTTGCTATTGTCATTATTTGCTATTGACATGCTTCCCGTCAAGTCCAAGGGACCTGCGGAACAAATACAAGGACAATGTGTCAGACGAGATTTTACATCAATAAATTGTCAGCTAGAGAAATCCAAATCTTGAAGTCAATGCGAAGATGCATAACCTTATTTACCTTATTATGAGAACTTCAATTTTGGTCTGGTACTGACTGGACTAATATCAATTACATAATATTAGGATTTTAATACATATTGTTAGTTCGCATTAGCGAAGGTCCAATAATAATAACATGAAAAAAAAAAGATGCATAACCGGGCCTTGCTCTTAATTGAAGACATGTGTTACCTTATTTGCGGCAGTTTGTTAGTCAGGTTAGGACTGCCAGCACCAGAACATGAAATGAATGAGCTTCTAAATCGAGAATTGAAGCGTGGACGTGAATACGATTGACATGAGTTGAACCAATTAGTTCAAACTAATGTTTCCCTCTTAAACCTCCAACAGAAGAAAGTCTATGATATAATATTGAAGGCAATTGATGGCCCCGGTGGAACTGGGAAGATATTCGTCAGATCATTGATTTTAGCCACTGTTCGTACGAGATCCAACATTGCTGTAGCGGTAGCTTCATCTGGAATAGCGGCCACATTGTGAGAAGGATGCCGCACAGCTCACTTAGCGTTAAAATTGCCATTAAACCTTCAAAATATAGATCAACCGACATGTAACATTGCGAAAAAAAACGCCATGTCCAAAGTTTAAGTAGCGTGTAAAATCATTATCTGGGACGAATGCACAATGGCACACAAACGCGCAATAGAAGCTCTTAAAACAACACTAAGAGATCTGCGCAGTGACTCAAGATTTTTTGAAGGTGCAATTATTTTACTGCCTGGTGATTTCCGCCAAACACTGCCAGTCATTCCAAGATCGACGGCTGCTGATCGAATAAGTGCTTGCGTAAATCTTCAATTCTGTAGCGTTTTGCAAAGATACTGCAGTTGAAAGTTATATTGCTCAACGATTTATCAGCTCAAGATTTCTTCAACCAATTGTTGACTATCGGTAAAGGCCGTATTCCTGTCGACGAACAAAATGGATTGATTTCGTTTCCTCAAAATTTTTGTAATTTTGTATCGTCAAAAGAACAGCTCATCCAGAAAGTATTCCCCAACATAATTGCTAACGGGAAAAATTATGACTGGTTGAGTGAACGGGCAATGTTAGCAGCTAAAAATATAGATTTTGATGATTTTAACTATGTAAATAGTTCAGAATCAAATCGTTGGTACTCTGCATTCTTTTAAATCAATTGATTGTGTAACAAACAAAGATGAAGCCACCAACTGTCCAATTGAAGTTTTAAACTCCTTGGATGTGCCTGGTTTACCTCCGCACAACTTAGAACTGAAGGTTTGCTCGGTAGTTATCGTGCTTCGAAATTTAAACCAACCAAAACTTTGCAATTGAACCCGTTTTGTAATAACAAAACTGATAGTCCATGTTATTCACGCAATTATACTTATAGGGAAATTCAAAGGTGAAGAAGTTCTCATACCGAGAATTCCGATGATACCAACCGATATGCCTTTTGAGTTTAAGCTAATTCAATTTCCTATTCGTCTTGCATTCGCATTGACTATTAACAAATCACAAGGACAATCCTTGAGTATTTGTGGTCTTAATTTAGAAAATACATGTTTTTCTCATGGCCAAATATACGTTGCATGTTCACGTGTGGGCAAACCATCTGCTTTATTTGTACTTGCACCTGATAACAAAACAAAAAATTTCGTATATCACAAGGTACTGCACTGAAGGAAATTAACCTAAACATAACCCATGCACGAAAATACATAGCTTCCCTAACAGCTTTTACCTAAACCGCAATATTTTTGTAATCTTTTTGAATTTTTTTTTTTTTTTATAAATATATTCCAATGAACTATTTGACTAAATAAACTTTGTACGCTTTTAAAAAAAAAACCATATATTCAATAATTGGAAGGTGGTACGAAGTTCACCGGGTCAGCTAGTTTATTATATAAAAGAAAAAGAAAATATTCAAGAGGTTTTTCAAAAATTTGGTTGAAGCCTACACACAATTTTGAATAAGACCCAATGAAATGTATATAAGATGTTTTAAACAGAAAAAAAATCTGGCAAATTTTGTGAAAATCGGCCCAATATTAGTCCCCTTGCCTTAACCGGGAAACCATGTCAGCTTCCATATATACATGCACTATGCAAAGCAATATCAAACCAGTTCCCCGTAGGGTTATTTTAAAAAAAGAAAATTTTATGAAAAAAGAAATTTAATAAAAATTTTAGATGCACTTATGTTGGAAACTTTAGAAACAGTTTGTGACTTAAAACCTTTTGGCACATCTGATTTTCATTATTATATTATTATTTCTTAAAATAAATCAAAATAAAAATTAAAACAAACAAGTGGGACTTATTTTTATAGCCATTACTGTTCATATTCACAGGCGGTTTTAGTTGAATCTTCTGAGAGCAATGAAAAGTTTCCATAAAAGTTAATTGATATCCCTTTTGCACTTTCCCGTACCGTATGTTTATGTAAATTTATCAAAACTTAATGATGATTGACACATGTCCTTGCAGCCTTCTGAATTGGGGAAACTAGAAAATTGAATTTGTTGTTGTTGGCAGAGTAATGTTTATAACAAAATTGTTTAATTGCAATAGTATTTAAATCAATTAAATATTCTAGTTATTTTATTTTTGTTAATTTCTTTCAAATGGTAAAAATGTTTTGATGTCGAGCAACAAAAAATTTAACAAAATTTGTAATTTTCACATTTATTTAAAGTTTTTATTTATGCATGTAAATGCAATTAAAGGGCAATAAAGAAATTTGTTTTAAATATTTTTTTTCATAATTTTTTTTATTATTTACTTGTTTATTTATGTGTTGTATTTTGTATCAATAAAAAAATATAAAAAAGGATGTTTGTGTGTATTTAAAAATGGTGGGGGCCTTTAAAAGCATCAAACGCCATTGTGGTTATCGTTTTAATGTGCCAACCAATATTCATATGAATTAATGGTGAATTTAAATACGTGAATACAACAAACAATCTCTTGCCATAAACAAACTCACACATACTCGCACAACAACAATATGAGCAGCAATAAAACTGATATCTCGCTGTTTGTTTTTGTTTTATTTTGTGGGGCGTTGCATTAAACTACAAACATTCATACAAGTTAAACTGTGGACTCTACTTTGGATATTTGCATTTCTCTTTGTTTTTTGTGTGTGCGTGTGTGAGTGTGTAGTATGCAAATTGTATGCATCCATATGTATGAATATTTATATGGCCATGTTTGATGGCTTTTATCTGCCGCTATATTTGTGGCTGCTGTAGACTTTTTAAAAGCGAAACCTACTGAAAGTTGATATTTGCTTTCATAAACAACTTATTTGCCACTTAAACATATCTGTATGTGTATGTGTGTGTGTGTATGTGCATGTTTTAGCCTTAATGTCTGTTTATACAGAAAAACATTTATTATTTTAATTTTTTTTTATTTTGTTGTTTGACATTTTTTGCTGTTGGTGCATTTTAGCACCAGTAATTCAAAGTGTTGACGTTCGAATTAATTTTATCGCTTAATTAACGCTCATACAAGATAAACAAACGCATACTCATACACTGTCAATTTAAAACTTACGCATATTCAAGCAATTGATAAATGTTGGCGAAACGAAAAGAGAATAAATTTGCAAAATAAATTGCTGTAAAGTGTTTTTATTGAGTCCAGTTTGATAACAAGTTGTTGAAAAAACATGCGTTTAAAATTTTTTTTATTTGCATCGTTTTTTTTCCATTTTAAAATATTATTTTAAAAAGATTAAATAAAACGAAATATGTTTTCATTTTGGCATAAACTTTTCAACAAAAATCTGAAATCTTATTTACTTTACAAATCTATAAATTTTGTTTAATAAGAAAAGTAGTCTATCAAGCTCAACCTTGCCTTACCCTACACCTCAACTTGTTTAAAAATTTTTTAAGATTAAGAATACATTCTAGAAGGAGCCTTGTTTGACTTCTATAATAAAATATGAACCGTTGTCAAAAAATTTTGTGCAAATGTTTTTCTCTATTCTTAAACACTTTTTATAAATAGGGGTAAATATTATTTTCAAATCAACTTTCCTCCAGGAAGTAGGTTCGATAAAGTTTATTCTGGTAGGATGTTTGTGTGGTTGTTATATGAATATATGCAACGATCATGACCAGTTTTAAGAGGCTTGATACGAATAAAATAATAATGTGCCAAATTTGATTAAAATATCGTTTAAAATTGCGATCTGTAGTTTAATTAAAAAGTTTGCATGGACACCCATCCAGGCAGATGGACATCGTTTATTTTATTTTGATTCGATTATTTTAATTTATTATGGTCTTAGACTTTAAGTTGAAGCGTCGTAAATATCTGCGCAAGTGCATTAAAGCTCTAACATATTTATTTATGTTGTAGGTATAAATAGTTGTAAAATTAATAGTGAAGGAATTTGCCTAAAAAATTTATAATAAAACTGGCGGGGAACCTGTATGCTGTAAAATACGATAAGAAAAATTAAAGTCGGCTTATTTTCATTTTGGTTCTTGTGTTATCTTAAATAATTTTATTTTTGCCACCCTCAACGTGGGAAGAGCATTATATGGCCTAAGCTTGGCAGTGCTTGCTCATCTGTCTGGCTGGCTTAACTTGGCCCTGGGGGCATATTACGGCATTCGATGGCAAACGAAATTTTACTCGTTTGATTAAGTTATCTATGCTTTTGTTAGTCAAATAACGCTTTATCAATTTCGATTGTTAACGAATGCAGTGAAAAAAATCCTCTGATGATCAAGGTTTAGGCGTAAATTTTCCAAATAATTTAACAAAATTTACTTAAAAATAACAAATTTAAACAACAAAATATTGTTGTAAACCTTATTAAATATAAATTTTTTGCTAGCCATTAGGCTTGACAATTAAATTCTCTACAATTGCTTTGCAAAAATTATTATTTTCAAAATAGAGGCCATAAAAATTTACTTTGGCCGGCCAGCCCTCACCCCAATATAATTAAAAAAACGCATAAAAAAAAACTAATCATTATGGCCATCATTATGGTTATTGTTTTTGCGTTGACATTATTGTTCGTATCTAAAACAGAAATAACAATAACAAGAGCCATAAACACATATTTCATTTAGTACCTACACTGTTGCCAAGTTAGGGGGTTTCACCCTAAGTTTAGGGTTATTTGGGGTTTTTTTTGGACTTTAAACTTTTTAGGGGAAATTTAGAGCGTTGTAAAACCGACCTTGAAACCCCGAATGACTACTTTTTAGGGTTTTTTGTTTCTGGTCTAGTACAAATTTAGGGTTAATATTTTTTTAATTAGAGTTTGCTTGAATTTGCTGAATTTGACTTGGCAACACTGACTTAGTATGTGGAATAAAGATATTCAATAGCCACAAGGAAGAATTTGATAGCAAAATTATATTTTTTAAAAACCCATACAATGAAATGTTGCAAGCAACAACAAAAAAATGTTAACTGCGGACAATAAGCCATCAAAAAGTTGTTGCTGTTATTAGTGTTGTTGGCACTAATACATGAATAGAATTTATTTGTTAAAAACAATAAAAAATAGAATGTTTATTCGTGTTTTGTATAACAGTGTGTGAGTATTTTTTGTCTATAATGCGTAAAGTCGCTATAAATTATTATGAATTTGAATTGTTTTTGTTGTTATTCTTCTTTACATTTGATGCAGTTTAAAATTCAACAACCATATAGTATTTAAATATGTATGTGACACTATATGTGTGTGTGTATGTGTGTTACGCGGTAAATATTTTTGGCATTTCATTCGATTTGGTTACATTTATGACGGTAGATTTTGTTGAAATATGATCCTGCATTTTAGCCAATCTATAGAGCATATCAGCACGTGGTACCAAAATTATCCTGCATCCTCAAATTACAATTGCAATTACTTTCTACCAACGAACGAACAAACCAACCTTTCCATTTAAATAAAGCAAAATATGATATAAAGCGTTTTAAGAACATTTGTAAAACGTTTTTTTTCTCATTTGTTATCTGATCAAGTGTAATTATGAATATTTCTGTTATTCAAGTTGTTTCGTTTTTTCTTCACGTTTTTGTTTTTGGTGCTGGTGTTTATCATCATCTCTAATGCCTTTGAAATCAGAGATTTTAAGCAGAGTTTTAGGGTTGCAACAACGAAAATATGTATCAACCAACAAAATTTGGTCAAAAATTTAACCCTTAAGTAGCGCATTGCCTTTAAAGAATAATTACTTGGGCGAATGAAACAGATGTTTAAAAGAGTTTATTTAAATTATGCCCAATTTCAACAAATTATTTTTTCAAATATTGCAATAAGATGGGATTAACACGAAGAAAAAATATTAAAACAAGATCCAATAAAGTGTTTATTAGTTCTTTACGGCTTTAGACCTATTTAAACTTTCAGTGTAGGGGCTTTCGCAGGTTTTTCTTATTTTATTAAATTTTTTCTGCTGTTTTGGCCGATCTAGGGAGAGACGATTTTAAAATCAATTAAGCTTTTGTTGGTTGTTTTTAGCGATGTTATTCTTCTTCTTTAACCTTATCGTCTGCCTTCTGAGATATATTCAGGAGCGCGTAAAAATCTTAATTTATTTTTCTATATCCTGTCATTAAGTGGTTCCTGTGAAAGGTTGAATCTTAGGGTTTAATTTTTTCCTCTAGCTCGAAGCGTTTCTCCTGCTTGGACTAATGGGTCCTGAGAGCCTAAGGACGGCAACACTGTTGCTAGATTAGTTCGACCCGCTTTTAAAGATCCCTACAATGGGTAAATATCCATCAATATTTCAAGCTGAGATCTACTATGCGCCTACGAATATGCAGGAAGCAATGTAGAATAAACTTTCTTTTGGAAAGGCTAGGGGCCTTTACATCTCATGATATTGATTCCGTACTGGTTAAGCAATGTAATGACACTCTAAATAGGTTCGGTGGGCACAATGCTATGGGTTTTGGGTCGTAAGGGTCGTGTGGCCAACGAAAAACCCTACCATGTCGCCCTTGCGGGGCAAACCACCATTTTGTTGGCCTGGAGCTAAATTTCCTGCACACTGTAGAGAAGCCCAGGGGCAACGCTACGTCTAGAGATTCTTGTCTCTATCTAGAGGTAAATCTAAGGGACTTATGCCTTTTCAAAGGAAGAATTAACGGGTGCTCATCGGGTTTCTCATCGGCCACCTGCACAACATCGGCACCATCGTTTTTGTTGTATAAAAGATAAGAGCTCGGAGCAAGTTCTCTGGAAAGGCCCGCGGGAAACGAGAATTCCTAGCCGCGCAAGTTATAAGATCCTTTACAGAGCCTGTGCTTGTAGGCAAGTCAATTGTCTGCACAAAATGTATATTATTATATTGAAATGGTTCGAAAGTGACGCTTAATTGAATTTTTAACATTAAGTTTTTGTATTAATATTTGGTATTAGATAAAACAAAGTAAAATTCTACATCACTATGTAAATTTTCAAGCATCTATCTGTCAGCTGACTCCGTAGTAACGTGTCAAAGTACAAAATTTTTTGCAATTTTTTTAAAAAGCGAAAAAAGTAAAATTTTGCATTAAACGAGTCCGTAATTTCCAAATTTAACCTTAACAAAGTGTTATTTAAAGAATGGAACCTTCAACTTCAGGTATTAAGGTGTACAAAAATGATGTAGTGTTTCTGAAAATATGTGTGAAAATATTTTTGACGATTTTTTTAAAAAAAGGCCCAAAATTGGCCTATTTTTGATGTTTCGTGAACCATAACTTCTAAGTTAGTTTAGATTTGATTTTGAATCTTATATTTTCGAAAAGTATAAAATCTTAGCTTGATATTGCAAAAAAGAAAATTGGCGGTTTTGTTGCTCCATTTTTTGCTATTAAAATTTTTCTGTTTGAAGTCGTGCTTTTTCAAAGTCATGTATTCAACAAAACTAACGTTCGGTTAATGCTTATTATTGTTGTTATCGTTGTCGGAGATGGGTGCGTGAACAAGTTTTAGTCATCTTTATTCACGAGAGTGTTAAAATGGTTTTGTATGACTCCTGCAATACATAAAGTTTTAATTCATGATTCCGAAATCATAAAATATGCCCTTTTACCGATTGGAGAACTTTCAGAAGAAGCTCAGGAAGCCAGAAATAAGGATTTTAAAAATTATAGGGAATACTTTGCTCGCAAATGCAGCCGAGAAAAGTCAAATGAAGATATTCTTAATAGATTTTTTCTCAGTTTAGATCCATTCATATCTAGTATTAATAAACAAATTGAGCGGAAAGAAAAGCAACAATTATCAAATTCCGAACTACAGCTTTTGCTATCGCCTATTATTTTTCAAGAAATACATGAAAGTGAGAGTAATGATAGCAAAGATTATGATGATGAAGGTGAGGATGAACATAATATGGGTTATTTTTAATGATAATTATTGATAAACAAAAAAAAAAAAATTATAAAAATTTATTTCGTTACTTTTTTAAAAAAGTTGTAAAATTCTCGAAATCCTTCAAAACCCAAATTCAGATTTTTAATTAAACTTTTATTCATATTTATGCAAAATTTATATTTATTTTTTTATTTTTTAAACAGAAGACAATATAAGCTTTTGTTTGCTTCAAATTTTTTAAAAAAATCACTTTCCATTTTAAAATTACGGCGAAAATTCTGAAACAAACTATAATTTTCCGAAAAATAAAATGTCTATAAAATCGTGTATCTTTTTTTCAGAATATGCCTTTTTATGCATTTTTAACGATTTGAGAAAAAAATTCAAAAAATTTAAATTACGGCTCCCATGAATTAATCGCCACTTTCAGTGTCATCGAACCCACTGTGCGGTGTATTGTGCCAATAATGCTCATAAGATAAGATATTAAAGCAAAAACAAAAAAAATATTTCTTGTATAATAAAACAGATAATAAAATACCGATTTTTCCCTTAATAACCTAATTTCAAAACCTTTTTTTTTGTGCGGATCTATTAATCGGATGTGGTACCTACAGAACACATTTAAAGGCTTTAATTTTATATTTTTTGACTGTACGATAATGAATCATTTAGTCGTCATTAGTAACGTTATTTTCATTCCTTAACACAACTGCTCTGAGTTGCTATAAAATTTTGTTTAAAATTTCCAAAACAAATATAATCGCATTTCAAGTATAAAAACAATTGTTTCAAAATTGTTGATGTTCTTTTCACCCTCCTAGAACGCTAATATCAAACATTACAGAAAGGAAAAACAAAAATGAAACAGAAAAAATATTCTTGTTGTGCCTTGTGTCATTTTAGGAATATCTAATCGTAATAATATTACTTTGATCTAACTAGATAATCGGATCAAATGATTGTTCATTTCCTTTTTGAGTTCATTTAAAGAGATGAAAAGGCACACGTACACTCAATTACAACAAGCCTTTTTCCTAAATGATGTTTTGTTGTTGTTGTACTAACGATTTGCAAAGGGCGGAAATAATTGTGGGAAAATGTTTAATGTTTTAAGATTTAGAAAAATCAAAGTCATTAGACACCTAATAATTTTGTTTAAATGAAAAAAGATAAAAAATATTGTTTCTAAAAATCCTAAACTTTTAATCTAATTTAAATTCCATTAAGTTTTAAAGAGTTAAAACCAAAATTGTTTTTTGTATGGAAATTTAAATTATTAAAGAGTCATGTGTTAATTTTGCATTAAAATAAATTCTTGTTTTTCAATATATTTTGTTTTGTTATTAGCAATTTTGTCAATTTAATTATTTTTGTTTTTTCAACTCTATTATCTTTTAATCTTCTATTTATTGTTCCACAATTTATATTTCAAAACAAATAAACGAAAAAAGGCACATGGCTCATTGATTCTTTGTTTTATTTTATTTTTTTTTTTTTGGTAAAAACGAAAACAAATATAACATTGACCAGCAAATTGTTTTATAATAAAAAAAATATAAAACGGACATGATCAATGACAGAATATTTTTTATCTATGACACATTTTCATGTTGATAAAGACTTAATAAAGAATTAGACAAAAAAAAAAGGGTAAAATTGGAATATTGACACCCATCTGTACATTATTACTTTATGTACAAGTGTGGGCCTTTATCTGTTTTTTTTCGTTTCAAACAAGTACTTTACACCCAAAATTTAAAAAAAAAATATCCAATTTATAAAATAGACCTCCGTCTCTTTGCACAATTTTTTTGTGAAGAGGAAATAAAATACTAGTTAGAGTGTCATATTCGGCTTGGTCGAATATTATATGCACTATATCTTTTATATCTAGAAGGGTTGTATGTATGTATGTATGTTTGTTTGTATTTTATAACTGGTCACACCAGTGGATCGTTTTTTTTTTAAGTTTTTACAGGGAGTTACCTTAAGTCTGGAAGGAACAATAGACTACCACGCCCACAATACGCCCATTTGTGTGGGAAGGTTGGGTTATAAATTGCCTAACAAAATTACCCAAAGCCATACTGATCAAACGCGTAGAGCTAAATACATGGAATTTATAACACTTGTTAAACTTTACGTGTTTGTTTAAATACATAGGAATTTTCAAAAATTGGGCCCGTAAAGGGATAAAAAGGGGACAAAAATGGAAAAATCTGTAACCTACTATATTTTGATGTACATATATAAGATAGAAACATAATTTAAAAAGTTTTGCGTTGTTCTTAAGAAATAAACAGACAGGTATCTGGAGTTTTTTGTTAAATTTTGATCCGAAAGGGCAAAAAAAGGGGTTAACATTATATTTTGGTACTTTTTGGTACTTTTAAACCAATTAAGATAGAAACATTATTCAAATTGCGTTCGATAGGTCTTACAAAAATATGATTAGGTTTTTGGTACTTTTTTTCAATTTTGGACCCAAAGGGGGAAGAAAGGGTTAAAAATATTTATTGTTTTTTGTAACTTTTAAACCAATGCAGATAGAAACATTATTTAAATTGGGTGCGACGGGCCTAAAAATTATTAGTACGTTCTTGGGTCCTTTTTTAATTATTGGACCCTAAAGAAAAAATGGTTAAAATAATGTTTTAGTACTTTTTGTTACTTTAAAGCCAATAAAGATAGAAAAATTATTTAAATAGCATTTGTCAGGTTACCAAAAGATGTTAATATGTTAATAGAGGTCTAGAATTACATATGGAAGTTTATAAACGAATTTTTGATAAATAAAGCTTTCTGAATATCTCCAAAACTATAAACCTGGTAAATTCTCAATTTGTTGGGCTGACTTATAATTTGTTGCAAATTATTAAATTAAAAAATATATTAAATGCTTTTATTTACATATTTTGGTATTTTTACTATGATTGGTATAGCGAAGCAAACCGGGGCTTAGCTAGTGTTATTACAAATTACACACAAGTTTTCTTTTGAACATAAATATTATTACAAAATAACATCTTAACCGGTTTAAAGCCGATTGGTGTTGCAGTTTTGAGGTTTTGGTATCGCAAGTTCTTTCCCTCTTTATCGTATCCATTTTTCTTTTTTTTCAGAATTTTGACATTATATTAAAAATACTTTATGCTCCTTTTGAACGATTTTGTTTGTTTAAAAATAAAGACATTATATCGCGAGAACACTATACTGTTCGTGTTGTTCTGAATCGAAACTTTTCCCGCGCAGAAATACCATATTTGATATATCAGATGGAGGGGCGCCAGAAATATTGAAATCGTCGCCGACAGCCAAGGCGCCATTACCTATATTACTGACGTATTTTCTACATCACAACTAGTCCACGAATGGTTTGGGGGAAAAAGCGGACAACTGCGTTTTTAATACACTAGTGAAAGATAATGCTAAATCGGTTGCCTCCGTGTCAACACATACATTGGGACAAATGCTAGGACAAGATGTTCAAATGAACGTAAATGGCGAACTAATAGAATAGCCCGGTCAAGACAGACGTTAACGGTTTAACTTGAACACCTGCCCTGAATCAAAGCGTCCACCAGCGCCCCCAGAATGGCTTACCAAACCACCCAGGTCGCAATTCTCTGCCATGACTCTGTGCAAGCCGTAACAGATCCCTTGCTGAGGAGTCGGGCTATCTAAACCCTAATTGTGTCTCTAGTTTTGATCTCGCCTTTCATAATCAAAACAGATCCGTGCCGACAAGACACATCTTCACACGCTTGTGAAACAGCACCCAACCTTAAGCAAGAAAAATTATAATTATCATGCCACACCCAAAGAAAGCGACACCCAGCTTTGTTTGAAGGATCTTTTCTCATTTAGACAAATCATTTTCTCCGCTTTTATCAACGCTTCATTATCTTCTCACCGCCAGTCAGGACCGAACCACGCACATGCTTTAACATGCTAATGCCGGCCCTTTCATTATTGGCTACTACTCTGACGGGATCTTGTTTTAGATCCTAGGGTCCCCAGCCGTAGCCAGTTTCTCTATTCACCTACTTCCAAGCACACTTACACCTTTTTAGCTATTAGATTACTTCATCAGTTGCTCACGTGCCTAGGTAGACCCGCCAAAACTAAAGACTCTATCTTGTGAACCTTAAGTCCATATAAGACCGCTTACGCGATCACTCTGGGGCCCGCACAAGACTGACCCCAGCATATTTTCTTTCGTTCTCAGTTGCCCCATTTGGAAATAACCACAGCCACCACGTGAACTCCCGCAGAAGACCTGACCATTAATCAGTTCATGTACATGGGGCCAACTGATTCCCGTGGTACCAGATAGGACTCTGGTCAGCCTCGGAAATCTACCCTCGTGCAATTCCTATCAATTTCTATTCAACACAGATAAGATATTGGTACCCTCAAAACCTTGTATTGCTGTGTCACTTATTGGTGATGTACATGCCACAGCGACAACAAGGACAACCTTTCTCAAGCCAGACCAGTAATTTAATAACCACTGATCCCTTTTAGCCCAAGACAGATTGTTTTCAATTTAGCCATGTCTGTTAGCCTTCCAGTAAACTGAAAATTACCAGGTTGATACCACTTGGAGGTAGACTTAGACACTTGTGCTGATGGAAGGAAATTTTCTTTCTTTCCTTTAACCTTCTCCTTTAATACAGGTATTGCAAAGGAACCCAAAAAGCGGACTCAATTGGGCTGTACTTCCGCAGCTGCCTATTTCTGCTTATCCAGCCCAACCTAGATATTATACTGAATTACCTTTGTAGCAGGTTTGAATTTGATAGCTGTTTGAGTTTTCGAGATAAAGCATATTGAAGGTTTTACTAAATTTGGGTATTTATTAGGGGAAATTCAATTCCCTTACCCCATGTAAAAAATTATTCTTAAAATTTTTCTAGAGTTTTTTTTTTAAATGTCCCAATAAGTTTGGTGATGGCTTTTGTCTTAAAAAACTGAGTTGCTTTACTTCGTCTTCAACCGATTTTGCTGATTTTAAATTGCGAATGTCGCAGGGTTTGTTTTGGTAATTTGACACCAAAGCCGGCTCCATAGGACTATACTTGGTTCCAACAACTTGATTTTAAAAGACGGACATAGCTTAATTGACTTCCTTGTATTTAAGAATTTAGAGGTCACAAAAGAATTTTGGAAAAACTACAAACGGATGACAAACTTTATTACCATGTGAAGGGTATAGAAGCAACAGCAACAACAACAACAACAATTATAATACATTCTCATAACAGAGTCTATAAAAATTTGTCACCCTAGAAATTAATTGCCCTTGAAAAGCAATACTGAATGAAGTAGAAAAAAAAAACACTTAAACTCAAATTACATATACACAAACACATACTTAACTAAGTATGTGTGTATATGAACTAATATGCATACATACAGACATCCATATGTGTATAAATAAATAGAAAGAACAAGTCAACGGTGCAAAACTCCAACATATGTGTTAACATGTTTGTATATTTGTTTGTTCATATTGACCAAAACACTTACAAGCACACAGGCTCTCAGACCTACATCCAATTTTACATACGCAAGTAGTTAATACATACTAAAGTTTATTCACTGCGAAATAGGTTTTTAAAAGGTCGAATGTCAAAAAAAAAAATCTAAAACTTAATTGTTATAAATCTCTTTCCAACTTTCTCCCTTACTCTTCTGTTCTTTCCCTTTGCCCATTCTTTCTATTTATTCCATTACCTTGCTGGGCCACAGTTCATGAAAGACATATGGCCAGTTTAGTAAAATAACAAATTTTTTTTAAAAATTGCTGTATTTGCACTTTTTAACAAATTATTTTGCCTGTTCTATTCTCTTTCTATCCTGGAAGCTGAAAGGATACTATTTAGGCAAACAAAGAAAACTATGAACATGCATCTACAAAAAGTATTTGTTTGAATACAACAATCCTTTTAGTGGGCGCTACCTCTAAGAGGTAATGACTTCAATTTTTATGTTCTTAAATGCACGTTTGCATTTACAAACAAACACAACAACAAAAGCAAGAACAAGAAAAACAATCCATTTAAGTGTTTGACAAGTCAATTTATTGCGCTGGTATGTTGGTTGATGCGTGCAGGACGCACTTAATTAACTGTGACAATCAATTTTGAATGCAACTTATGGCTCAATTGAAGACAAATTCATTTTACAATGTTTCGTTTTCTAAAGGTTTCAAAACTTTTTCCAATAAAAAAAAGGTTAAATCAAAGGAAAGAAAAAAAATTCACACACACACACACACATAAAAAGTTTATAAAAAGTTAAAAAAGGAAAAACATAAAAAAAAATAAATAGAATCTTACCTGCTTCGTAACGGAGTCTATAAGTCTGACAAAGATATCCTGTTCCTGGCGGGCACCTGAAATTGAAAAAAAAATATTAAAGCCAAAAGAAAATCATGTCGTAAAATTTGTTTTTGATATTAAGTAGCAAAAAATAAAAAAAACTTATGCAGTTTCAGGTGATTTTTGGTGGCATTCGCTTTTTAAAACGTGCAGAATTTTGTGTAGATATAGTTATATTCGAGATAGTTATTGCCTAGAGACATTTATTTGGGAGGGTATTTCTATAGATGTTATGTAAAATAAAGGGCTGGTCCCTATATCAAAAACTTGTCTCCCCAAATTTCATCAAAATATCCTAAAAAATGCGAATTGTTCTTTGTTTACAAGAAATACATGAACACCTGGCCAGCTGGACTGACGGACGGACGAAAATGCTAAAGTCAAATCAGAAAATCGTTCTGAATTGATATATGAAATTCAAAACAGGTGGTTCTGTATTATTTTGGGAATAACAAACATCCGAATAAACACCCTTTAACCCTACCACCTTGAGGGTATAAACAACTGTAAAATTGGCAGTAGAGCTGTTTACTTCAAAATCAAAACTTACCGCCAATTTATATGTTGTAAATAGAAAAATTAAAGTCGGCGAAGTCTTTCTTTTAAAAAAATATTTTTACGTTATGGCGATAAATCAAGTAGTTTTAATAATGTCAGCTCCTACTTAGGAAGGGAATCATTGGTCTATCCTTAGCCTTGTAACGCTTAATAGTAAAACCCCCACACCTGCCTTAAGTTGTACCAATAAAATCATGCTCTAGGGCGATTTGACGACGTTCGACCGGATGTCTGGCAGTTCATGTATTTATCCAAGCCAGACGAATGGAAAATGGGTATAGTAAGTGAAGGCGGATTATTTTTGACTGCGACTAACTTGGTAGTGGCAAGAAACGAATCCTTCGTTGCAATGTCCTTGCAGCTTATGACCTCCAGTTTAAGATTAGGTATATTCTGGAAAATGGCTATCAAAAATCCGTTAAGCAAAAGCAAGATGACGGCTTAGTAACCTGGTGGTTATAACAACGTCTCAGGTAAGCAGAAGTGAACTTCCTCTGAAACCTAATTTTTACCAATAGACTGCCCTGAGTTAGATCAGAGTCTCAGAAAGAAGAAGGAAAAAGAGAAGTTTTCCTTCCGGAAAACGTACTAACTAGGATTTGACAAGAAAGCCTAATTATCTGTTTCGTCTTAAAACTAAACATTTACTGAAACCAGAATGAGTGCATGGATGGTGATATCAGTATATTTACTGATGGCTCTCTTAAAGACGGAAGGGCAGGAGCCGTGGTCCCCTCAACTGAGTTGAATTTTTCTTGCTTGTTGAGTCTGGGAGAGTACATGTCCGTATATCAAGCAGAGATGCTTGGATTGCTGCACGCGTTGGACTACTTGCTGGAAGATCGGGTGCGAGGGAGGAAAATTCTCATCGCACTTAATAACCAGTCTGTGGTTAGATGCATGCAGCGTAGAGATGTGAGCTCGAAAATGGTGCTTGAATGTGTTCTGAAGCTCAATAGGTGTGCTTCTGAGAATGAGGTAACGTTTATATGAGTTAAGGAGCATAAAGGCATAAATGGGAATGAGGCGGCAGACGAACTTGCAAAAGGGGAGTTGTTACGGCATTCTGTAGACCGGAACCTAGAATTGCTCTTGGGGATGGAATGGTGCGTGCAAAGGTCTTGCAATGAGGGGAATCTATGAACCTGGCGAGGTGGATGGAGACAACCGCATGTAAATAGGCACACATGGTGCTCAGAGACCCCTTGGCAGATATGCAATCAAGGTACTCGGATACAATCAAAGGACCCTAAGCTGGATAACTGCTCTGGTCGCAGGGCATGGCAACTTCAAACATCATCTGCACAAGATTAAGAATGTGTCTGGGGACTGAATGTAGTATGCGAATGTCCAGCAATGGCTAGCAAAAGACTTATTACCACCGGCAGGCACACGGTGGATGTGGGTGCTATGGGGGAAATTAGTCTTAAGCAAATGCTGGCGATCACGAAGGATTCTGTGATGAGGATTGTAGACAGCTATCAGTCTACAATGTGAAGTCACGAAAGTCTAAAACAAACGCCAGGGACGGCACGGGGCTCACTGAGGCTGGGATACCATTTTGGGAGCCTTGAAATCTCTGAGGAACGAAGGGAGTCAAAAAGGGACCCGTTTATGGAAGAGGTCTGGTTCGGTATCCCCCCTACACTTACTTATATATGTATACATATATACCGAAATCAGAAAACAGGCCCTGTGCTCCTTACAGGAGCCATAAAAATATTAGAGCTTATAAGTTTTATCCTTTGATCTTAATATGAGAGTTCAAAAATTCATCTAAAATCATAGGTGAGTATGATTGCGTCTTTAGATTTGTTGTATGCTTTTCTAAGAAACATAAAACAACGACATTTCATATAAACTTAAGAAAATCTTAAGGGATCATTGATGTTTCTTATCAATTAATCGAGGGCACCAATATTTCCCCTTTTAAATAAACGGATATGGTTTGATCAACCATACTGTTTTAAAACATTAGTCAGATTAAGTTTCAAAAGGTATTTGAATAGTTTTGTTTGGATGAAGGTGGTTTTGAGGGTCTTGTAAGGGATCTTAATAATTTATCGGCCTAAAATTATTATTTAGTGGTGCCTCTTGCGAAGAATGCTTTCCATTTAAGCTGGTCTTAAATATTTTTTATAATTTTTTTATCTTTTCGAGGCGATGATCAGTCGTAGGCCTTTAATAGAAACTAAGACCATATGGAGATTATTTAATTAACATTATCAAGATGTGCCTACTTTCAACGTAAATTTTATTTTCGTTAAATTTTTTAAAATATTTTTTGACATTTAAGGGATTTCTTTTAACAGACCTTCTGAAAAGGTTTATTATTATAATTGATTTCTAAATATTAACGCTTCATCAAACATTTTCCAAATATAAAAGAAAAAAACTTAAAATCTGGCAACATTTCTTACCATTTGCATATAATAACTGTAAACGATATTGTATGCCATTATTTGTTTTTGTTGTATCCGCTTCAGATTCCTTTTCAATAAAACCTATAAATGCAGTCCTTTCGATTTCTATGGGTTGACCGGCACGATCGTACAGAGCAATAACAAAATGGAAAAAATTCGATTTCCTTAAATTACTGGGCGGTTGCTTTTCAAAATGGGCTCTGCCAATGCCCAAACTGAAAAAAGAAAAGAAACATTCATTTAGTGCATTATTAATTTAAAATAATTTTTTAAAATACTGAAATAAGAATTTATTTAAAAAACCTTATAATTTTCTTTTAAAAAGAATTAAGTTCATTAAATATTATTTCCTGTAACAACTAAAAGGTTCAACTTAATATTTTATTTCGTTTAAGTGAAAGACAATTTAATTGTGTAAAGATCATTTGTTTGAGTTAATTATGTTTAATAAACTTGTCTAATAGTTTAATAATTGCAACTGAATACTAAACACAATTTTTATATGAACGTGTGTCAGCTCAGCTCAGCACACACACACTCTTTTCCAAAATGACAAGTATTTAGTGTGTCAAACTGTTGTTACTTGATGACATGTCCTTTCCCCTTTCCCTTCCTTACTATTTCGGTTTAATTATAACTTGTTACTGCAAACAATGTAAATGAAATAATATACTTAAAATGACCTAAAATATTAGGGACAACAATAATACAAATAAATTATTTAAATGACAAAAGAAGGATTGTTTAGACATGTAAAGAGATAAAGAAAAATAAAAAAACTTAAACAAACAATGGCAACACCATATAAATGATTTTCGAGGAACATATAAACAAACATATGAATATATTGTTAACTGAAACACAAAACCACGTAAAAACATTTTCCAAAATTTTACAGGAGAAGCAAAAAAATTTTCTTAATTACAAGGGCAGTGCTTGTAAGTTCTCTCTCTTTTCTTGGCATTCTGTTTCAAGATTTGTTTGTTACATTAAACAAATTTACTATCATGAGCCTTTTGTTAAAATATCGATTTGGGATTTTTTTGTTGGTTACGTTGTTTTGTATTTCAGCTAACGATATGTGCATTAGCTTGTAAATGTATAACTTTATTAGCAGGACCTCTTCTGCTTAAACTGTTTCTTATTTTTTTTTGTGTTTTTGGGTTAAACAAATATTGTTGTAATTGTCCACAAGAATAATTGCACACTCGAATAAATGCTTGGTTCTGAATAAAAGAGAAATACTAAAGAAAAAGTGATTATTATGATTAAATCAACATTTTGTTCAAATATACATTTGCTTGTGTATGTAAAATATTTCTTTATTTACTTAAATTCTTGTATATTCAATTGTCAAAGATAAAAAGGACATACGAAAAATACGACAATTAAACGTTAAAAACAACAACAAAAGTGCAACATATGTATGTTAGAACACATGTGTTGTTGTACAAAAACTTAGTGTCGTATGAGAAATTGAGCTTAAACAAGTAAGAGCGCTGTATATGGCTGTGCCGAATCTTATATACCCTTCACAATGTAAAGGGAGTTTTACCCCAATTTTTTTTAAAATTTTGTATGGCAACCCTCTTAGGGGGTTGCCATAGTGGGTAAGTATGTTTTAAAAAATGCTTGCAAGGAAAAATGAGTTGAGGTTAGTCCTACATTTGACCTATCCTCGGGTACCCTGAAAGTTGTAGGGGGGGAGGTTATTACAAATACCAAAACTTTGTATGGGAGCCCCCTTAGGCGATGGAAATAGGAGGTAAGTATAATCTAGGAATATGTTTGGAAGCGGAAACTTCCATTTTATTTCTCTAAGGCCGACTCTGGCGAAGTTATGGGCGTTTTAACATAATTTTTGTAAATTTTGTATGGCAACTCCTTTAGTTGATGAAGATAAATATGTTCCAGGAATATGTTTGGGAGGGAAAACTTAGGGCGATTCCGGGGAAGTTGTAGGGGTTTTTATCCAAGTTTTTTAAAATTTGGTATGGCAACCCTCCTAGGGTCTGGATATAGGGGGTAAGTATGGTCCACAAAAATGTTTGAAAGAAAAAATTAATTGGGGTCAGTCTTACATTTGACCTTTGTAGGAGCACCCTGATAGCTGTGGGAGCGATTAAAAATTTTTTAAAAATTAAACTTTGTGTGGCAACCCTGTTGGTGTGCGGGAATAGGCTGTAAGTATGTTCGAAAAAAAATGCTTGTGAGAGAATATATTTGAAAGGGAAAAAATAATGGGGATATATTTGATATGTTGGATGCCTCTAGGAGCGACTCCGAGAAAGTTGTAGAGGTTTTTACCCATTTTTTTCAAATCTTGTATGGTAACCCCCTTTAGGCGTGGAGATAGAGGGTAAGTATGTTCTAGGAATATGTTAAGAAGGGAAAACTAATGGTAGCCTTTGATATATTTTGTTCCTTTAAAGGCGACTGCAGGAAGTTGTAAGGGTTTTTGGCCTAATTTTTCAAATTTTGTATGACAATCCTGTTAGGGGCTGGAGATAAGGGGAAAGTATGTTCCACAAAAATGTTTTGGAGATGAAATAGATTAAGATCGGTTTTACAGTTGATCTTTGTAGTGGCATCCTGTAAGCTGTGGGAGCGATTTAAAAAATATTTAAAAAAAATTAAACTTTGCATGGTAACCCTCTAAAGGGGCGGAGATGGGGTGTTAATACGTTGCACCAAAATATTTGTGAGGAAAAATTAGTGGGAATTGTTATTACATTGCACCTGTGCAGGAAAACTCCAGGGCAGTTAAAACGGTTTTTATGTACAAATTTTAGAGAAATAAACAGAGGTAGTCGTGGTAGAATAATTCTTGAAAGTACACCTAAAGTTCTAAGACAACAATTAGGTCCGAAAAGTTTTAAGGGGCCTTAGAAACATGATTTAAACAGATTAACAGACGGACATCGTTAAATCAACTTTGCTATCTATAAGGATCAGGAAAATATATTCTTTATGGGGTCACAAATGGATGTTAAAGAAACTACAAACGTATTCCTAAAGTATACTTACCCCCTATCTTCCCACAACTTCTTCAGAGTTGGCCTTAGAGCAATAAAGTGTACGACCGACCCCCATTAATTTCTTCTCCCAAATATATTCCTAAAATATACTTACCCCCTATCTCCACGCCCTAAGGGGGTTGCCATACAAAATTTACAAAAATGATATGAAAATGCCCACAACTTCTTCAGAGTTGGCCTTAGAGCAATAAAGTGTACGACCGACCCCCATTAATTTCTTCTCCCAAACATATTCCCAGAACATACTTACCCTCTATCTCCGCGCTCTAACGGGGCTGCCATACAAAATTTGAAAAAATTAGGATAAAGGTAGGGGTCTTCCCCGTTGTCCCCCGTGGAGCGTTAAAAAATGACACCGACCCCTTTTTAAAAATATGAAATATTTCATGAGTAAAAAAATTGATAAAAATAAAAAAAGTTTGGGATTTCGAAGGCCAATGTGAAGGGTATATAAGATTCGGCACAGCCGAATATAGCACTCTTACTTGTGCATAAATAACAGAGACAAAATACGTTTGTTTTTTTTTTTTTTTTTAACAAAAATAAGAAAATAACCATTTAGAAAACCGAAATGTCAGCGAGTTTCTCAATTAAGTTTGACGTTATGCTTTTGATTATCTATTTGCACTTTTAAAACAGTGGCGTTGAAAACAATAGGGCAGTGTGAAAATATCTGTAACATTCAATTTATTTTTGTACCTAAAGTTAAATTTTGATCTTTTTGCAAAATTATTTGGAAAAAATTTAAAAGAAATTTAAATTGTATTGAGTTTATAATAACAAATGTTTATGATTTGATTCTTAACAAGCATTGATAAAACAAAACCAGTGCCCACTGTATATTTTTAAGGAGAATGTCGGCCATGTACATGTCTACCCTGCAGTTTTAAAAGGCAAAAAAGATTTTAAAGCTTTTTCTCACTGAAAACACACACACAAAAAAAAAACTACTCAAATATCTGTTAGATGGAATTACCACAAACAGTCTTATTTTTAACTATTTTAGATTTAAAAAGTACTTTTTTTAAATTAATCTGCTTTTTAAACGTTTGCATGAATAAAATCTAATTAATTTGTCAAAAAAATTTTTTTTTTTAACAAAAAATAATTTTACCAGAACTATAGGGTCTGGTGCTTTACTTGTACAATATCCTTCATTGTCAGCTAAACTTCATATTTGTTTAGCTTTTGTTTAGTTAAACCGTTAATGAATGGTTAAACAAAGGAGTATAACTGCTTTGTTTTTTGTGGTATTTTGTATAAAGTGATATATTGACAGTTAACATGTCCATGCACTCTCGTAAGTGTGTTAAATTCAAATCATGTAGCAGGGCTGGAAAGTTTACTTTTAGATTTTTGAAAATTTTACGTAAAGGCTCTGCTTCTTAAAGTTTTTAACAAAAATAATTAATTAAGAAAGCTTAAGTAAGTTATGTAAGACCATATCATATTCTGCATCTCTATTCGTTAGATTTTACGCATTTACAGCTGTTAAAATGTTTAGAGGTTAGGGTGGCCTTATGAGGTGAACATTGGTATTGGAGTAAGTTGAAATGGCTTGGTTATAAAGAAATTAACTGATTTTTATCAGTTTTAGTAGAATGTAATTATGGGTTTAAGGTGGGAGCTGAGGCCTACACATATTTATACACATCACCTTGGTGCTAATACTTCGAGGAAAAAAGGATGCAAGGGTTGCATTGACAATGCCCACGCTATTGATACTGGTACAGATTATTGGCCAAGTTACTTTAGTGTTCACATAGTTGATGTAATTACCTAGACTCTAGCTTGGAAAATCACAGAAACAAATGCCAGTCCACCTGATGCTGAGCCGGACAACATAGTTTCGAATATCTGGTAAACACATTTCTATGTGATGTTGCCGAGTTTTATTTCTTCTTAAAAATTACCGTCCTTGAATCAAGTGATATATATAAACTTCAATGTATTGGTCTTTACCTTTGCGCGAGTTTTTTTTAAGGTGCTCGGGGGGCGTAAGACCACCTTACATTAATAATCTCTGGGCACATGCTAATGCGAATCTCAACAATAAATGGTCAGGGACTTGTATATAAATTGATATTTCTAGCTTCGCTTATTTAAACTATTTTAAGAGGGGACCGGCCCAATATCCGGGGCCTGGGTTTTGAGCCGGTAAGGCCCCCAATGGGTTTCTATTATGAACTGATAAGGACTTTGGTAATTAAAAAAGTGGACCAAACCAGAAGGAACAGGGCTGATTGCGGGATTTCAAGGGTTCTGTGGCTCAGGCTGGACAGAAGAGGTACTGACCTGCTGTCACTGCAATGTGATATGTACGACGAGTAAATGCGATAGGAACTCTACGGATTTTTGTACGCTATGCGCAGATGAGGAGGAGATAGAGAGAACGTTAAGGGTTTTACGTGAACACCTACCCATGCGGGAAATATTTCACGGTGCTTTTAACACTTGGTGGAATTAAGCGTCCACCGGCGCCCCCAGAATGGCCACCCTGCCACCATGGTTCCAATTCTCTGCCATGATTTTGCGTTAGCCAGGACAGACCCCTTGGTGAGGGGTTGGACTATCTAAACCCAAATTGCGTCTCTAGTTTTGATCTCGCCTTTCATAATCAAAACAGATCCGCGCCGACAAGTCACATCTCCACACGCTTGTGAAACAACACCCAACCTTAAGCAAGAAAGATTTTGATTATCATGTCGCATCCAACAATTGCGACACCCAGCTCTGTTTGAAGGATCTTTTTCTCATCTAGACATATCAATTACTCCACCATCATCAACGTTTCATAATCTTCTCATCGCCAGTCAGGACCGAATCACGCACATGCTTCAACATGCCAATGCCGGCTTTTTCATTATTTGCTACTACTTTGACGGGATCTTGTTTTAGATCCTAGGGTCTCCAGCCGTTGCCAGTTTTCCTATTTACCTACTTCCAAACACACTTACACCTTTTCAGCTAATAGCCTACTTCATCAGTTGCTCATGTGCCTAGGTAGATCCGCCAAAACTAGAGACTCTATCTTGAGAGCCTTAAGTTCACATAAGACAGCTTTCGTGGTCACTCTGGGGCCCGCACAGGACGGATCTCAGCATATTCACTTTCGTTCTCAGTTGCCCCGCTTGGAGATAACCACAGCCACCACGTGAACTCCCGAAGGAGACCTCCTCTCCATCACATAACTTATCAAACGGAGATAAAGACTTTGAAACATCTTATCTGGCCCTGTACTAGGCTGCAGATCACCGACAGAGGTGGATAGGAGGGCGCTTTTCAGATGGAATTGGTGGGCCGTGGGCTGAAGAATAACATTGTATTCATTAAACGGGTTGGGTGGCTGGGTAGAAAGGTGGTTTCAGCGCCTACTTGCGACTGACGAACACTGCCTTCTTTTGACTTCTTGCTGACAGCATTCTTGCTCTCTTTTCTTATTCTTTAATCCTATTTTCTTCCCATTTTGCTTTTCAACTCTTTTGAAGGGATAAAGAATCTGCCCATAGGCTTCTGGGTGGAGGTGATGAAATACACTCGGCACTACCTTCCGTAAGCTAACCTAACCTTTTATAATCTATTTTACCTTAAACAAAAACAAATAGACTTTTAATTAAACAATTAACGCATTTTTCAGGCAAGAGATTGTTACAACTAGACTGCGCAATGGTCCGAACGTATGACTTAAGGGAAGGTCAAGGCTAACTACACTGTGCTGATACTACAACTAAAGTCCTGGTTGAAAGGGGTCCTGCCGAAGACACCTAAAGTAACTCGTTGCTATACAAATGGTTTAAGAGCGGAAGGAAAACGGGTCAAGACTTTATTGTTGAAAGTCCAAAAACCGAGATCTACTTCCGCCTCTCAGAGTGCAAAAATGTCCTAGAAGCAGAGATGCAAGCAACTATGGAATGTTTTTCCTGGCTCATAGCCCACACTGGTTCAACAGCTGTAAAAATTTAAACGCCTAGTCAATGATAAATAAGAAAGAATATTTTCGGAAACACTAAATCTAAGAGACTATTTCAATGCAAGAGGAAGATTAATGATTTCTTACAATATGGCTTAGTAGGCAATATATGAGAGCCTGACCATTGTGGGGTAATCGAAAATTTACAGGCTAATGATCTGGTTATTAAGGCTATAAAATAGCAGGAAGTTAGCCTGATACACTCAAAGCATTTTCTTGCAATAAAGGCCGAGTTCAAAATTTGAATAGAAACTACCAACAGGGCACAGTTGACGGCAAGATGAAAAGCCTCTCAAACAAACTGAACAAGGAAAGGACTAGGAAAATCCTGAAACTGAAAAATCTGACTTAGAAAAGGATGGGAGTTGTAAAAACAAGGATTTTTGGACATAAATTAAATATAAGATTAAGAAAACTAACAAAAACTATTTTTTACGAAAACTTTCTTGACGACAATCTGCAAATATAAAACTTTATTAATTAAAAGGACCCAGCAGAGAGAGTGCCTACAAGAACAACAAGGATAAAATATTTTCAATACGTTCCACAAATACTTGTTTTCAAAGAATTTTTTTTTTAATTTTTAATTTTAAAATTTCAATAGAAGTTTAATATTTCTTAAATTGCCATTAAGTCTTGGTGTGCGTATCAGTGCCAGGATGGATATTTCATATATTGCGTAAAACAAAGTTCAGGATCCTTCTTTAGTTTTTTCTTTCTCCTGAAACACAATATTTTACTACTTGCAGTCTTTTTTTACCAAATTTAACTTGTTCCATATGTTCGTATGGATGTTTGTGTTAATATGTGTTGGTGTGTTTGCTGTATGTGTAAGTTCGTTTATTGTAAAAGGTAATAACTTTGCTTTTTTTTTGTTTGTGAGAAAGATTTTATTGTCTGACTTTTTGTGTGAACATAAATAAAAATGATATAAATTATAATATTCTGGCCTTTTGTTACTCTATGTTGCCTTCATGCGGATGATGCTGCTGTTGCTGCTTCTACTTTTGTTATCAAAATTTTCGCATAAATCACGGTCATTATATTTGCATTCGATTTATTTACCTATCGACCTTGTCAATTAGTCAAATATTATGTTAAAAAAAGAAAAGGAAATAAACAAAAGCTTACATTCATACAAATAAACACATACACAAGCATGTGGTTAAGTATATAAAACACTTGATATTGTTTGTTATGAGGACTTTGTTTAACGTGACCACAATGACTAAGTTATGTCTTGAAAAATATTTTTAAACAAGCAAAATCACTTTAGGTTTAACAAATAAAATAAAATCCTAATTTGCATTTTGAAAATATTTTTGTTTTAAGGAAATTTTTAAAAGGTTTTTTATAACAATTTTGTTAAATATTATGGGGATAACACCTTACAACACAATTTGTAAATTTACCAAGTATATTTTTAATAATAATTAAATTATTTGGTATAAAATTTTAATTGAAATAATCTCTTTACTAAAAGCCTGCTTCTCTTGGAAAATCATAGTTGGTCACGTTTAGTTTTTTGCAAACTACATTGCTAGAACCTCAGCACTGTTTTACACTTGGCAAGGTATGTTTGAAAGTCCTAAAAAAATTAAGTTTTATAAATTTTGATATCTTTTACAATATAAATAATATTTTATTACATTTTGCAATAGTTCTGCAATAATTTAACAAACAAAAATGTTCACAAAAAGTTACTCATAATGCTTCAGAAAAATATTAAAATACATACATACATATGTATGTATGTACATATGTATGTTTAAAACTGAACATATTTTACTTAAGTTTTTGAAAAGTCAGACGGACCGAAAACAACTGAAACTAACAAACTGCTTTTTTGAGAGATTTTGCAAGTCGTACAATAATTGTTAACGATTTAGTTGGTTTATAACAAGCTCATATGGTTAGCTAAAAAACAATACGACGTAACTAAATTTTTAAAAATTCCAAAGGAGAGGCAACAACAGCTTTTTTCAATTTTTTTTAGGGAATTTTGTTAAGTTTTAATTGTAAAATAAAAAAAAATTATTGTCATGTGTCTCTTAATAAAAAATTCTCAAAATATGTCAAAGATCGATTTGGAGTATTTTGTGAGTTTCGTTATTTTGCATTTTAGTTGATATGTATGCGTGTATGCATGTACGTGTAATGCAAACAAAAACAAGTAAGAGCGCTATATTCGGCTGTGCCGAATATTATATACCCTTCACATTGACCTTTCGAAATGCCAAACTTTTTTTTTATTTTTATCCATTTTTTTAATTATCAAATATTTTTAATTTTTAAATAGTGGTCGGGGTTTTTATCCTAATTTTTACAAATTTTGTATGGCAACCCACTTAGAGGCTGGAGATAGGGGGTAAGTATGTTCTTGGAATATGTTTGGGAGGGCAAACTAATAGGGGTCGGTTGTAAACTTTATTACTCTAAGGCCAACTCTGAAGAAGTTGTGAGCACGCCTTTAGGGCGTGGAGATAGGGTAAGTATACTCTAGGAATATGTTGGAAGGAAAAACTAATGGGGGTCTGTGATACATTTTTTTCCTCTATGGGCGACTCCGGGGAAGTTGTAGCGGTTTTTACCTTATTTTTTAAAATTTTGTATGGCAACCATGTAAGGGGCTTTGTATGGCAACCCTGTTATATGTATGAATACTAATACTAATAAAATTTTCGTTTTGAATGGGGTTCAATAATATCAACATGACTGATTCTGTTTTTTTCTTTCTTTGTTGTTTTTTTTTATTATTATATACATACATAAGTATGTTTTTGTTGTTGTTGTAGACTGAAAAAAAGGAGGTAGTCTTGGTTTTTTGCTTATATCTCGGTCATTTATCATTCGATTTTGCTGAATTTCAATACCGATTTTCTCGCGACTATCTCTAAAAGTTTGATACCACTTACGGGTCTATGCGATATCGGGGGGCGTCAGAAAGTTGATTTCAACCATAACACGGACAGACGGACAGACGGACAACGCTAAATCGGCTTACCTATCTATAAGGATACAGAATATATATAATTTATGGGGTCCCAAATGGACAATAAAGAAATTACAAACGGAATAACAAACTTATATATGTATACCCTTATCACTTATGTGAAGGGTATAATAATCAACATCATCCAACTAAAGAATACAACTACAATTGGCATCAGCGTTGCCAGAAGCTTTAAGAAGAAAATCATCATTTGGTAAAAATAAAATTATATTTTAAGGAGAAAAATCATCACATTTTTTTATTCAAAAATTTTATTTTATAACCAAATAATGTAATAACAACTTGGTTTATAAGGATAAAAACAAGTTTCTCTTTAAAGCACAGCGCAAATACATTCTAAAATTTTTACCAAAATTCTTCATAACTGATGCTATATAGAGGTGCCAGATTATCCTAACAGTTGACAACGAAGATTACGAAGTTTTCATAACTCGTCATCTAAATTTTGAATATTCTTTTCAATAAACCTATAAAAGAAGGAACTTTCCAAACTATTATTTTAAAAGGGCCAAGTCATGAGAGTTTTTTTTAAGAGAATAATCTTTTATACCAAATCGTTTTATTATTTGCTTACATTACTTGATATAAAATAAAAAAACTTTTTTTTTACTGTTTCAGCTTAATTTTTTTTTAGCAAACATTTATAGTTAGACTTCTTCATTTTATAAAAAAATCTTTATTTTCCAAATCATCGTTATTATTAAAATTCATAATACGAGTACCATATGCTAGTTTTATGAGATTTTCTAAAACGTAAGGATTTTAAGTGCTTTCACATGGTATGTAAACTACATAAAAATTCTTAAGTTTTTCTACATGTTTTAATTGTTTTTATTAGTTGAATTAAAAAGATTACATTGACATCCAGCCAGCCGAATGGCCGGACAAACATCGTTACGTCGACTTTTTAGGTGACTTTTGACTCCTTTTTAAAATATTAGCACCAAGATCACGTGGATAATAACGCTCAAACGTTCTTATGTTCATACAACGTTGATGCTGTACTCTTGAACACTTTGTGACATACAACTATAAAACCCTGATGCCGGCAAGGGCCAAAGGTACTCTACAACCTCTTGATCAACACTAAAAGTTGCACATTTTTATATACAACCCTGACATTTAATTAATACTAAGCCTGAAAAAATATTACATACAGCCTTGTACTATTGACCAAACGATATGTAAAGTAAATAAAAGTAATGAATGACTAGCTGGAATAAACTTTTATTGTTTTTTTTTTTTTTTAATTTAGTGTTGATAAAATTTGGTAACAAATTTTTCTTTTTCACGTACTTTCAAATAGCTCAAAATAAAAAATCATAATATTCAAATATAAAAAATCATTATTTGAGAAAACTAATCATCAAATCATATATTTGACAAAAAATCACAAAAATATGATAAAATCATTATTCTGGCAACGCTGTATGTACGTGTAATGCGAAAAAAAATCAACAACATCATCCAACTAAAGAGTACAACTAATCTTGGCATGAGATAAATTCAAATACAAAACAAACAAAAGTCCAAAAAAAATAATAAAAATTTAAGGTACAAGTTGATGCAGATGCACAGTGAAGCGAAATGTATAAAGAAATGGTTATTAATTTGAAACCTGCACTAAATTAAAATAAAGATTTTGAAATCAAAAAATGTCTTCAATTGGGTAAAATGCATATGTTTTAATGTTTTTAACACCTGAAACTACTTACAAAACATCCGCCCGATCGACTCAGAATCTTCTCCTGAATTGATTATACTATGTCCGTAAGAATAGTGATAATTGGTTTGATATCTCACTTAGTCCCTATACAAATGTCCTTTCGGAGTAAAATTTATCAACATTTAAATATCACTACAACCTCATTGAATATTCAAATCAATATGCCAGCAATTGTTGCTGTAGTTAGCTTTATTGCCATAGATTCCTTATTTAACAAGGCTTCCTTAAAAGTAAGCCATTCTTTCGGAAATCGCATTTAACCGGAAATTTAATAAAGGCCGGGAATCTAAGGCAAACTTTATGACTAGTTTATGAACTATATGAGACTGGTTGTTGCTTGGTATCCGATAGTTCGTATATAGGGTGTGCAATTAGGCACCAGAGCGGGCACCTATATTATGGTACAAGACTTCGATAGGACTTTTTATTGACTGATGAATTTAGTGCGCTTTAGGCGAGAAAACTGGTGATTTTGAGTATTACAGATCTTATTTTGGAACATGTTTCAAGTAACAGTAAGTTAAATATTAATGCCAGCAGTCAGGCAGCCCCTAAAGCCTTAATCGGGCAATGGGTCAAGTCAAGTTTGAAAAGGAACTTCCAGGGATCGGACCTTGAGTTGATATTAAAGAAGGAAATTGTTTGACCTCAAATGGGTCACTTTAAAATAATGTTTAGGAAAAAATTACGTAAGAGAATAAGTTTTCAGTGAGTGAACATAATGTTTGTCGGGTACCGAGTCCTATATGGGCCTGGCTGCGCTCAGAAAATGCCAGCTTGTGCATAAATCTGGAACGATTGGGCCTGAAGGTGGCAGCTAGAGCCATTTCTGGACCCTGTCCGGTTAAATCAGGGACGATCAAATATAATTGCAGCACTCTGAGTTATAGTAGATGATTAAGGATTAGAAGAAATTAGAAAAGATAAAATATATTGCCTGGAGCTTGTCGAGAAAATAGAACTGTAGAGCCAAGTATTGGGTAAAAGATTTACTATTGCGTTCATCATGGCAATCAGGTGGCAAGTTAAGGGCAATGGAGAACGAGTTTTCAGAGAGGGTACTGTAATTTTTTTCTTCTTCCTCAGTCTGAGACTATTTCTTCTTCTCTATCTTTCCTCTTCACTTGATGTCTTATCTTTCTTTAAAGGAACCAAATAACTTTCCAAGAGATGTAGTTGTATAAGAAGCTGTGCTGGGCTTTATGACTCTCTGCAACTAAAACTTCTTTTATATTTCAGTTTTCAGATTTGTTGAACACTTCTATCTTTTGTTTCCATATAAATCAGAAATTGGATTTTAGTTTTATATATCGTTACATGAATTTTTGTTGGGTCAATACAAGATTTTGATGTTACTTATTTGAAAGATGGTCCTAATCCTCAATATGTCTTACTACGGAACTACTTAAAGTTTATTGGGGAATACCGCTGCTCCTGTTGCAATACTAATCAACTTTAACTTAATAGGTAATTGAGTTTTTTTATTTTAATAAGTTTTCAATGAAAATAAAAAATCTTAAAATCAGTTAAATTAAGTAAATTAAATAAAAAATTTGTTAAAATTGGCTTGAAGTGTTCAATATGCTCTTTCGATGAAAAAATGCAGCTTAAGGACTCTTTAACAAATCAACTGCCTTCTTTGTGTTAAGCCAATCGTTTCAATTATTGCATTTTTGTTCTAATTTTTACCAAGTACACACAACTACACAACAGATATATACACTTTTTTTCATATTTGAATTATGCCAAAACTTAAACTCCATCTTAATGCACAATATCGGTTTCTTTACGTTTAAATGTCTTCATTTGTCAGGAATTTTTATTTTAGTTAAAACTACAATTTTACTGAATGTAGCATCATTAGTCCCACTGTGAATGGATTAAAATAATATATAAACACAAGCAACATAACTTCAGATACAAAAAAGCACACACACACACACACACACATTAACAACTCCATAGCGGAAACGGAAGCGGAAAATGTCAATACAAAGTTTTTTGTTAAACCATTTTATTTTCTTTCTTTCATTTTTTCTCTTTTTTTATACTCTTTTTAGGTTTTTTTAATTCTTTTTTTTTTTACTTTTTGTCAATTTTATTTATTGTTTTCCCTTTTGTTGTTGACATTTAAATATTATTTATTAGTAACGTTTTGCTTCACAAAAAAAAAAACAAAAAATATCTATTTTCACCTTAATCCTTTGCCATTAACACTTTGTTGACGGCCATTTTGTGAAGCCGTCGCTGTCTGTAAGAAACCCGCGGTCATTTTTACGTACCGTATTTCTTCTTCGCAACTGTCACTTTTCTTATTTGTAATATTGGCGTTTCTTAATAAAAACATCTCACTTGATATACATCTCTATTTACACTATTAAGATGCTTAAAGCTTCTTCTTTGTAAGCCATAGAGAAAAAACAAATATACAAAACTTTGCCGAAAAACAAATGTAAACAACCCAAAATAAAATAAAAAAAAAAATAAATATCTCAATGAACTTGAAAAGCAACCCTCTACTTTACTCCCCTTTAGCTTTTGCTATTAATTCTTGCAAAGCTGTGTGCTAAAAAACAGCCACTCAACGTTAAAAAGTCAAAGGAACCCCATTTAAATACGCACAAAACTAAAAATATCCATTGAAACAAACTGCCTTTAACCCCCCCCCAGCTCAACGACAAAACAGCCGTAAATGCTGTTTATCCTGTTAACTGTACAAGCACGCACTTTTTGTTTTACACGTTTACAATATTTATTTTTTAGGCATTTTGGGGGATGTTAAAAAAGAAGCTTTTTCGTATCACTTCATCAAAATGTCGCTATTGATGATTAGGTACTGCATTGACGAACTGTGAAGGATTTTGTTACAGTCCACAATTATTTAATTGAAACTTTTAAAATTAATTTTTGCAAAATTCCTAAACTTGAACAGCAAGTTAATTATTTTCAAAAGTGCAAATTTTATTTGTTTTCAGTAAGAGAGACAAAGTACATAGATCTAGCATTTCAAGTGTTAAAAATAAAACATACATTTATTTAAAAAAATTATTAAAGTATAATTAAACTGAAACATAACTTAAAAGAAAAAGACATTCATTTCTATCTTTATACTTATATTAACCTAAATAAACTTAATGAGAATTATTATAAACGAACCAACACATTAAAAATTCTTTTTAAAATCCCAATAAACCATTTTCCGCAATTTTCTGTTTTGATTTTCTTTTTCCCCTTTACATTTGGATTTTCAAAAGAACTCTTGAATGTTTTGGTTTGTTTATAATAATTCTCATTCAGTTTAATGAGTTTATTATATCTATAATACATGCACTGACATAAGTAAATTATAGGCTGTTGTTGGTAGATGCCCCATGAAAATACTTTTTCAGCTGTCAGATGTCGTAGAGGCTATCAATAATTTAAATGCTAAAAAAGCTCCTGGTTTTGATGAAATCAGCAACAAAATGCTTCTAGAGCAACCTTGCACAGCAAAAAGAATAATTCTTTTTATTTTTTACATTTTCCGCCAGTATGGAAAGTTGCCTTGGTAAAGATGATTCCTAAGCCGGGAAAAGATCCTTCGAAGGTGGAGTCTTACAGGCCTATAAGTCTGTTACCAACTATGTCCAAATTGTTTGAAAAAATTGCTTAAAAACAAGCTGACTCCGATCCTAAATGAAAACAACTGCACTCCAGAATACCAATTTGGACTTAGAAATCAACAAGGTACCATCGAACAAACTCACAGGTTAGTACAGGTTATAAGAAAAGCCTTTGAGGAAAAGAAATACTGGTCCGCTCTCTTTATAGATGTCTCACAAGCTTTCGATAAAGTATGGCACGAAGGCCTGTTAAACAAACTAAAGCTAAACCTTCTAGCTAATATTTTCCACCTTTTAGAAAAGTACATAACCGGTCGACAATTTATGATCAAAGAGGGAAACCAAATAAGTTCTTCTCAAACAATGGGAGCTGGTGTACCTTAAGGGAGTATACTAGATCCAGTTTTGTACTTGCTTTACACAGCAGATATGCCAACCAATGGTTTCACACACACGTCGACATTTGCTGACGACACTGCTTTTCTTAGTATTCATAAACACCCTAAAGAGGCTTCGAACCAGCTGCAGCAACACGTTACCCAAGTAGAGAAATGGGCAAAGTTTTGGGGAATAAAAATAAATGAAAAAAAATGTACCCACGTAACTTTTACTTTACGCAAAGAAACATGCTCCCCAATCACTATTAACAACCAAATGGTGCCTCAACGACCCGAGACAAAATATCTCGGTATTCACCTGGATTGCCGCCTCACATGGAAGCCTCATATAGATGCGAAGTTGACGCAAATGAAACTTAAAGCTACACAAATCCACTGGCTTATGTGTAGAAACTCTGTGCTTCACCTGAATTGTAAACTTCTACTATACAACTCGATTTTAAAACCAATTTGGTGCTACGGTATTCAATTATGGGGCACCGCTTCCGCCTCTAACTTAGAAAAAATACAACGCCGTCAAAACAAAATTCTAAGAATGATAACTGGTGCTCCTTGGTATATTAAAAACAGCAACATCCACAAGGATCTAGAAGTTCCACTTGTAAAATGCGAAATCCTAAACTATGTGGGCAAGCATTTAAATAAGCTGGAAACACATCCAAATCCACTCGCTCGAAGCATCCTGCAACATAGTGGGCACTCCCGCCTAAAAAGAAGGGATACTATTGCTCTTAGATGAGACTTTTAAAATTAGTGATTTTATTGTGAAAACTTAAATTTTAGTCTGGCACTGGCTGGTCTAATAAAAATTAAATAGCTTTAAGATTTGAATACTTATTATTAGTTCGCCTAAGGCGAAGATTCAATAATAAAAATATGAAAAAAACAAAAAAATTTTAAAACTACTTTACGGAATACATACTTTTTAAATAATTTACAGTCGGTTACTGTAACAATTTCCTGGGTATACGGCAGACAACAATAAAAATGTCATAAAAACTTGTTTGCTTTATGAGTTTGTTTGCCGTATTTTAAAAAGAGGAAAATATATTGGTGTTAAAAATGATTAAATGCAGCACAAAGATTTTTTGTCTTTCTTTGCCTTAATCTTATTTGTCGATTACGTATGGCAACCCAACTTTAGTTCTATTGTCAGTTGCCGAGATTATATTACAGATGGAAAGTGACGGCTTAGAGTTGACAATTTTAAATTAAATTAAATTAAATAGTTTACATTGTAGCAGCCGAGTTGTTTTGGTTGCCGTGGACAAATTTATAACTTCTAATAATATCGTTTTTTTTTCTCAAAATCCCTTTGCGATATTAAGTTTATATTCATGTTTTTTTTTTAAAAAGGTCCAAAATTGGTCTATTTTTGATGTTTCGTGAACCATAACTTCTAAGTTAGTTAAGGTTGGGTTTTGAATCTTATATTTTCTAAAAGTATAACCTCTTAGCTTGCTCCATTTTTTGCTATTAACATTTTTCAGTTTGAAGTCGTGTTTTTTCAAAGTCATGTATTGAACAAAACTAACGTTCGTTTAATGCTTACTATTGTTGTTATTGTTGTCGGAGATAGGTGCGTGAACAAGTATCAGTCATCTTTATTCACGAGAGTGTTAAAATGGTGTTGTATGACTCCTACGATACATACAGTTTTAACTCATGGTCCCGAAATCATAAAATATGCCCTTTTACCGATTGGAGAACTTTCAGAAGAAGCTCAGGAAGTCAGAAGTAAGGATTTTCAAAATTATAGGGAACATTTTGCTCGCAAAGGCAGCCGAGAAAAGTGGAATGAAGATATTTTTAATAGATTTTTTATCAGTTCAGATCCATTTATATCTAGTATTAATAAACAAAATGAGCGGAAAGAAAAGCAACAATTATCAAATTCGGAACAGCTTTTGCTATCGCCTATTATTTTTCAAGAAATACATGAAAATGAGAGTAATGATAGCGAAGATTATGATGATGAAGGTGAGAATGAACATAATATTGTTTCTTTTTAAGTGTATGACAATTATTGATAAACAAAAAAGATTATAAAAATTTATTTCGTTACTTTTTTAAAAAAGTTTTAAAATTCTCGAAATACTTCAAAACCCAAATTCAGACTTTAAATTAAACTTATATTCATATTTATGCAAAATATATATTTATTTTTTTTATTTTTTAAAGAGAAGACAATATAAGCTTTTGTTTGCTTCTCATTTTTTAAGAAAATATTTTTCCATTTTAAAATTACAGCGAAAATTCTGAAACAAACTTTAATTTTTCGTGTTTCTTTTTTTTTCAGAATATGCCTTTTTATGCAGATTAAACGATTAGAAAAAAAATTTTCAAAAAAATTTAAATTACGGCTCCCATGAATTAATCGCCACTTCCGGTGTCATCGAACCCACTGTGCGTCGTTTAAAGAGATTCCAAGTCTAATTGCATACTTACCCACCTATGCCTCCTATTTTCAGCCACCTAACGAGAAGCAGACCACACAAGCATTTTTATTTTATTGCTTATGACCTGTGGCTCATTTAAAAAACAAAAGGGGTTTCTGATCGCTATTCATTTCGGAAGAGCCAGAAAAGATGCTCCAATCCAATGCAAGCATGCATATGAGTAACCCAGCTGGAACATAAAAACCAAAATATGCAGTTAAAAATGGGATTCCGGCGACTTACTGAACCTCAACTTTGCAATTTTAGCAACGAATCCGCAAACCTGCCAAAAGGCTAGCGGCATCCTTAACACTAGGATCGTATGCGGGGCCTAATAAGCTATCCAATCTTAAGACCAACGATTACAAAAACCATTGCAAATAATAGAAACCCGATTAACATGGTAACTGAAGGCCGTTTCTGGTGTGGCTTTAAAAGGATCTAAGGATTTTGCTTTTATAACTACATTTGTAAAGATCTCGAATCATTTTTGCAATTAAATTAATTTTCTTAAACATTTTTGATTGTGTTTTATTTTAAATCTGTACAAAACCAAACTTTTCTTTAAAAAAGCGAAAAAGTGACGGGTGTGAATTTCTTATCCGAACTCTAAAAAGGGAGATTATTGCGCATCTGATCCTTCATATTAAACTTTTGCTAAATTTATTAAAAATTCAAAATTAGGGAATTCCATTACTGCAAGGATTTTTAAAATTCTAAATCCTTCTAAGAATAATATTTATTTGTTTGGAATTACAATTTTGTTATAATTACTTAAGGTCCAAGTTCTATTCCTACTAAATTCTTAGTTTTTGTTAATAAGGAAAGTTAATATTTTTTTATTTTTCTCTTTATTAGCGTTAGTTTTAGAAAGATTTAGAAATTGTTTAATTATTTACTTAGTTTTTTTAATGAAAATATCAATTCTAAGCTTTCACAGTTTCAAAAATAATATTAAAGCCCGACAACTAAAAATTATTCAAAAGATATAAAAAAAGCTCAAAATTTTGCTTTAAAAGTGTTTTCAAAGTTCGACCACTATCGCATATATCAGATTATATTTTTTGTCGTTGTTGTTGTTGTTTTACTGCTGTTGTTGTTGTTTTTTTTTGGGATACTAAGTTAATAAACAAAACATTTCTTATAATATAAATGTAACATTTACAATTTCTTCCCCCATTAATTTAAGGACTTTAAAGGATTTGAGTGAAAATGCTTGTGCGTTTTGACATAAGTATGTGTTTATTTTTGATACAAAACAATTGAACTCAAGTTTAAGTTTTGAGTTTGTATTTTGAGAAGTTCTTTCATTTATTTATTTTATTTTTTGCAAACAAAGAGAAGTTTAGTTTTTTTGTCTTCAATTTCTTTTTGGGAAATTTTTTTATGTGGTGTTGACATGCCATATAGCGCCTTTAGGCTTAATTTTATGGTTGTAACACTCTTAAAATGGTAAACTTTATAGTAGACAAAAGATAAAAAAAAGGAATAAAGAGTTCTGTTTCATTCATAAGTTCTTGTTTTAGATAATGAGTTTATCTTACAACAGCATGACGACCGGTAAAGAAAGGTTAGAAAGGCGGCAAAAAAAAGGAGTTTTAGATAAAACGAAGCGAAAAACGTGGCAAAGATCTGTTATTGGTTTAATGTTATATTTAAGGATCAAAACAGTTTGGTAAAGGAATTAAATCATATTAAAAAAAATAAACAGTGAAAACCATAGATATAAAAATTTAAATTTTAGGAAAAAGTAATTACAGGGTGTCTGGTAGCAAATTTATATTTTTAAATACCATTAATTCAAAAAGTAGTAAACGTTGTGAAGGGAGGGTAACGCAGTTAGAATTATCAATTGTGCGGATTTGTCACAGTCGATCCTTAAGCACTCCCGAAAACATTGAACTGGTTGAAAGCAGTTTACATGAAAATTCGCGACTTTCAATACGGAAAAGATCAGCCTCACTGGGACTTCCAAGAGCAATTATTCATGAATTTTAAAAAAAGGATCTGAAGTTCCATCCTTTTTAAATTGAAATTATTCAAAAGCTTAAAAAAACTGACTGATTTATGAAAAAATTTTTGTGAAACGATGTTAAAGCGTTTTCGCACTGTAAATCCAATTTTTTGGAGCGACGAGGCTCATTTTCACTTAAACGGTCACGTCAACAAGCAAAACTGCCGTTACTGGTAACCAAGAACCCATAACCCTCGACTGAAACATTAAAAACTAGTGCATTGCCCCAGGGTAACTATTTGGTTTACCTTGGGATAATTGGAACATTTTTTTCTGAAAATTCGCGAGGCGACGAATATTAACGGTACAAATTATCGAAGGATGATTACGGAATTCCTTTTGCCAAACCTGCGATCTCCTCCATCGTACTCTTGACACATGTGGTTTCAAAAAGATGGGACGACTGCACACACAGCCAGAGCTTCGATGAATTTTCTTCGGAAAATTATCCCCAAAAACTGATCAGTCGCTTTGCGGACATCTCATGTTCACCGAGGTCACCCGATCTAACTTCCATGGAACGTTTTTATGGGGCTACATCAAAAAGAAGGCTTATAATGACAATCCCCCCAATCTTTTGCAGCTTTAAAGGAAAATATTTGTAAAGAAATCAGCTAAATTGAACCAAATTTACTGCAGCGTTTGGCACAGAACACAAGGCTCCGTTTTGAACAGTGTGTTTAACTCGACAGAAGACATCTGGATGACATACTCTTTAAAAAATAAAATTCGCAATTCCATTCTATTTTTCAATGCCCTTAATTAGACTTTGTGTAAATTATTAAAATTTTTTAAAGCTTGAAAATATAAATCCGCCACCAGACACCCTGTATAATATAAATATGGTTGGATCGGAGCACGGGAATCGATACACCATAGTTTAAAAATATTAATAGCTATCGACTTATTACAAGCTATAAGATATTTCTAAAATGATATTTGTATTAAAAAAATAATAATTTGGTAAAAGAAAGTGAAGGGGAAGCGCCTACATAAACGGATAAATTTTTTAAAATTTATAATCCGCTATATCTCAGAAACTAAACCAGAACCGACTTAAACCAGCTAAAGAAATTTACTAAAATGTCTGCATTTTGGCGGAAAACTTGATTGGTTCAAAGCTCGGATAATGTAGTAGCGCCCTTAAAAAACATTTATTATTTTGGCTTCAGTTCAGATATTTTAACTTCTTTTTACTTAGAAGAAATAAATATTTTCTGTTAATAATAAATACATTTTATTTGAAAAAAATTTTTCTACCGACAAAAACTAAATAGAATGCACTTTCGAAACCAGCTACGTATTATCTTCATCAGTACTCTTTAAACGGTAGTAGTGTTTTGGCTAAAAATGCCACCTGTTTAACTTATATGTTATCCAGAAGGATAAACGGAAATATTTGTTTATGTAAGCTAGAACGCTTTATCTAACCATAATTGCTATCAACTTCAAACCTTCCAGAAGGTTTAAGTTACTCGTTTGGGTCACTGGGGATACAAAAAGGTCGATGCAAAGAGTATCTTAAAATCTCTTAAAACTGACAATTGCGAAAAACGGGGAACTTCAGCAGTTTTAAACAGGCTTAAGTTTTAATTTTTGAATAAGAGATTCAGTGTGTTTCGGAATAAAATGGATGGGGTTGCTGGATTAAGAGGTGGCAATCTTAATCATGTCAAACAAAAAAATAAAATATTAATGAAATTTTTATAAATAGTTTTTTTAAAAACCATACATTTTCCTTCTTTAACTTCCTTAATATGTTTAAGAATTTTAACAAAATATTAGGTGTGTTCATTTGCAGAAAATTATCAATAATTTTCGATAATTATTGCTAGTAAGTGCTTACGTACACAAAAAATTAGCAGCCAGAAAGCCAAAAAAGAGCGTAATATGTTTAGAAACAAAAATGTTTCTGATAATTTCTACTAAAAAATTTTACTATCAGAAATTATTCAAACAGTCTTTCTGTCACTATTCTTTGAAAAAAAAATTTTAGTTTTAAATTTTTATAAGTTTACAATAACAAAATACATTGGCTTGCAAGTTTTGACTGTAAAAGTGTTCATTTACTTTTAAATATTTTTTAAACCAATTTTAAAAATATTTATTTTTACTCTCTCGTTGCTAGTAATTACTGGAAAGTTATTGAACACAACTATTATTTTTTAAAAATTGTAACACCTTAAAATATTTAAAAAAAATCATAATTTATCACCTCAACATTTAATTTTTTTTTTTAATTTCATTAGAAAAAGTTTGTTTTAAACATTTTATTTTAGGTCGATTTCTTCTAGAACAAAAAAATTTTTATATAAAAAAAATCCTTTACACAAAGTCCTTTGACTATTAATTTTCCATTTATTTCTAACAAAATTGTGTACGACCGACCCCTATTAGTTTGCCCTCCCAAACATATTCCTAGAACATACTTACCCCCTATCTCCACGCCCTAATGGGGTTGCCATACAAAATTTACAAAAATGATAAAATGCCCACAACTTCTTCAGAGTTGGCCTTAGAGCAATAAAGTGTACGACCGACCCCTATTAGTTTGCCCTCCCAAACATATTTCTACAATATACTTACCCCCTATCTCCACGCCCTAAGGGGGTTGCCATACAAAATTTACAAAAATTATGTAAAAATGCCCAGAACTTCTTCAGAGTTGGCCTTAGAGCAATAAAGTGTACGACCGACCCCTATTAGTTTCTTCTCCCAAACATATTCCTAGAACATACTTACCCCCTATCTCCACGCCCTATTGGGGTTGCCATACAAAATTTACAAAAATTATAAAATGCCTACAACTTCTTCAGAGTTGGCCTTAGAGCAATAACGTGTACGACCGACCCCTATTAGTTTGCCCTTTCAAATATATTCCTAGAACATACTTACCCCCTATCTCCACGCCCTAATGGGGTTGCCATACAAAATTTACAAAAATGATAAAATGCCCACAACTGCTTCAGAGTTGGCCTTAGAGCAATAAAGTGTACGACCGGCCCCTATTAGTTTGCCCTCCCAAACATATTCCTACAACATACTTACCCCCTATCTCCACGCCCTAATGGGGTTGCCATACAAAATTTACAAAAATGATAAAATGCCCACAACTTCTTCAGAGTTGGCCTTAGAGCAATAAAGTGTACTAACGACCCCTATTAGTTTGCCCTCCCAAACATATTCCTAGAACATAATTACCCCCTATCTCCACGCCCTAATGGGGTTGCCATACAAAATTTACAAAAATGATAAAATGCCCACAACTTCTTCAGAGTTGGCCTTAGAGCAATAAAGTGTACTACCGACCCCTATTAGTTTGCCCTCCCAAACATATTCCTAGAACATACTTACCCCCTATCTCCACGCCCTAATGGGGTTGCCATACAAAATTTACAAAAATGATAAAATGCCCATAACTTCTTCAGAGTTGGCCTTAGAGCAATAAAGTGTACTACCGACCCCGATTAGTTTGCCCTCCCAAACATATTTCTACAACATACTTACCCCCTATCTCCACGCCCGAAGGGGGTTGCCATACAAAATTTACAAAAATTATGTAAAAATGCCCACAACTTCTTTAGAGTTGGCCTTAGAGCCTATTTAAAAATTAGAAATATTTCATAAGTAAAAAAATGGTTAAAAATAAAAAAAGTTTGGGATTGCGAAAGGTCAATGTGAAGGGTATATAAGATTCGGCACAGCCGAATATAGCGCTCTTACTTGTTTTTAATATAAAAAAGTTAACAATAAAAGGAGCAATATTTAAAATCAAGTCGATGTAAATATGCTCATTTAAACAATTTATTTTCAAAATAAGGTTTTGCCATCCTCTTAACGAACTACGCACCTGCCTGGATTTTCCTATTGAAAATCATTGAAATCAACTTCCAAGTCTTTACTTAATTTTAATTTGATTATATTAATTTTTAACAAAAAAAAAAATTTTTTTTAATTAAATTATTTTTTTTTTAAATGAAATTATTTTTTTTTTCAAAAATTTAAATTTTTTTGAAAATTCAAATATATTTTTAATTTTAAAAATTTTCAAATTTTTTAAAAATTTTCAACAACTATTTTTACGCGTTGTTTTAAGAAAATCGTATTATTGTTGCAACCTTAAACTTATTCTGTGCATTTATTTATATTTACAAAGCGAAGGTAACAAGTCACCACTTTTTCCCCAAAAAGAAACCCTTAAAATTATCTCAAATTTAGAAAATTGCCTTTCCTTGTTTTTACAGCTTAACTTTTTGTTTTTAATATTTTACATACTTGGTTTGATCGATAACAGGCTGCATCCAGGCTCGAGCACCCAAAGGTTCTTCTTTTAACGAAGTCATGGGTCCACGCGGCTGATTCATATCCGCCGCTGTGGGTGGCAAGCCAAACATTAGGCCTCCAGCAGTACGCGGAGCTGCGGTGGGATATAATTTGCGGCCCCATTCCAAATCGAGTGTTGGCCAGGGTGAAGCCGAGCTAAAGCCCGGCACAGCTTCGTCAGAGCGCAGTTTGAAGCCGTTTATTTAACCAGAAATATAAAAAATCTAAATTTGCTAAGTCTTGCTTAAGCTTATTTAACAAACTTATCTCAAAAATTTAGGTAAATTTTACACTTTTATATCGTTAAACTTTCACTAATATCTTTATGATTTATTTGCATGGAATTTCAAACCAAAACTGCACTTAACTTTAGAATGATTTAACCCGATTTGTCAATAGAACTTGAGAATTAAATTTTTTTTTTATTATCGTCAGTCCCAATTATGTTTTAACACTTTGGTTTATGGTTTATATTCGTTTTGATTATATTTTCATTGACAGCTGTCTTGTGGGCGATAATGATTATTGTTTTATTAGGTTTTTTAGTTTTTTTTTTATGAAATAATTTTTGTGGGTTAAAGTATCAATGCACCGTAGAGAATTTGGGATTTAGAGAAAAACAAGTTGTTTTAGTTGCTGTTGTGGCATGAGTTAAACAATTTTAAGCGCGATCTACCGTCCCGAGTGACAGTTAAACCCCAACTGAATCCCGCAATGTAATAACTATGAAACGACGACAATCTTATGACTCTGGGTTCAATTGCAAGCTCACTGTATGGCCACACAACAGACACACAATACGACACACAACGCAAAGTAACACGGCACAGAACAGCACAACACAATACACAGCCACTGCTCAAATGTGTAGAAAGCAGACACAACAGGCAGTCTCATAGCAATGTGAACGAACGACTACAACTACCTTTTACCGATATGTTCACATCCATACAAACATAGATATTCACACCACTTATTCATTACTGCTGCTGCTCGCATATGTCTTACTTTGTTGTGTTGCACAAATGGAAACGAAACGGAAATGAACTTGTGTTACAAACGCATATACCTACACCACCTTAAAAGCCCAAAAACAAACATGCAGACAGACAGACAAACACACATGCATATAGATCAAGAGATTTGCTTGCAACATATCAACTTGTAATTGCATACACTTACATACATCCATACATAACTTACGCTTATTGCCACCTTAAAATAACTGCCGCTCAATGTTTACGTAAGTGCCTGTGCGTGTGTCTGTCTGTCCGTAATGTTTGCTTTAGTCATATCTAGAGATTTATCAAATACAAAAGCAATATCGACTGCAAAGGTATGTGGGAATGTTTTTAATAGCCAGTGAGCCAGCCAAATGAAACTCTCATCAACACACCTATTAATATAACACCAAAAGGTTAGAAAAAATATTTTTTCTTGGGTGCTTCTTGGCTTAGATCACTTACAAAACAACGCGTAAAGCCACATACCTATACAGCGTTACCAGATGTTTTTTTTTATATAAAATCCCATTAAAATTCATAAGGTAAAAATAAGTGAAAAAATAAAAAATTAACAACTAAAGGAGTTACTTACTTAAGTTTGCTCTACAGCTAGTTGTTGTTTTTGGACTATTTTTAGTAAGTTAGTCCAAGGATTTCCATGCTTTCATCCACTTGGTACTTTCACTAGAGTCTCGGTCTTCCGTGTCTGTGATTTTGGTGGTAATTGTCACCCAACGCCTTTTTGGCTCGAGCCTTTGTTTTGTTTTGATCGACATGGCGTAGACTGCGCCATAAAAAAATTGTTATGCGCTTGTCTACGCTTAAGTCGGAATATAGCTCATACAGCTTATGGTTCGGTGGGCAATTAGACTCCTTCTTAACACAGGTCCTAGATTTTTTGAAAGATTTTTATTTTAAAAACAAACAACAATGCCTTGTCAGCTTTCGCGAGTATGATTTAACTCCATAAAGAAGCAAGGGTAGAAAAGTAGCAGAGAGAATAAGAAAATAATTACGGTGTGACATTTTCTTCTACGTTAATGATTAATCTTGATTTAAAGATTTCTTTAAATAGAGTGGTTCATCGTTACATCAAACGAAAAATAGTATATAAATTTTAACGAGAACCTAAAATTTTTATTATTGGTAAAAAGTACAATTTATGACACTTACAGTTTAAGAATTTTTTTATGTAAATATTGGCAACGACCATTTTAAATTTTCAAGCATCTATCTTGTCAGCTGACTCCGTAGTGACGTATCAAAGTTCAAAATTTGTTGCAATTTTTTAAAAAAGCGAAAAAAATAAAATTTTGCATTAAACGAGTCCGTAATTTCCAAATTTAACGTTAACAAAGTGTTATTTTACTTCAGGTATTAAGGTGTACAAAAATGATGTAGTGTTTTTGAAAATAGGTATGTGTGAAAATATTTTTGACGTTTTTTTTAAAAAGGTCTAAAATTGGCCTATTTTTGATGTTTCGTGAACCGTAACTTCTAAGCTAGTTAAGGTTGGGTTTTGAATCGTATATTTTCTAAAAGTTTGGAATCTAAGCTTGATACTACAAAAAAGAAAATTTGCGGTTTGTTGCTTCATTTTTTGCTATTAACATTTTTCTGTTTGAAGTCGTGTTTTTTCAAAGTCATGTTTTTAACAAAACTAACGTGTATTTTGTTTTGCTATAGTCTTTCGTTTAATGTTTACTATTGTTGTTATTGTTGTCGGAGTATTTTAATTTAAATAGAGATAGGTGCGTGAACAAGTATCAGTTATCTTTATTCACGAGAGTGTTAAAATAGTTTTGTATAACTCCTACAATACATACATTTTTAATTCATGGTCCCGAAATCATACCGATTGGAGAACTTTCAGAAGAAGCTCATGAAGCTAAAAATAAGGATTTATAAAATTATAGCGAACACTTTGCTCTCAAATGCAGCCGATTTTTTCTCAGTTCAGATCCATTCATATCTAGAATAATTAACAAAATGAGCGGAAAGAAAAGCAACAATTATCAAATTCCGAACTACAGCTTTTGCTATCGCCTTTTATTTTTCAAGAAATACGTGAAAGTGAGAGTAATGATAGCGAAGATTATGATGATGAAGGTGAGGATGAACATAATATGGTTTCTTTTTAGGTGTGTGACAATTACTAATAAACAAAAAAAATTATAAAAATTTATTTCGTTACTTTTTAAAAAAAGTTGTAAAATTCTCGAAATCTTTCAAAACCCAAATTTAGACTTTAAATTAAACTTATATTCATATATGTATGTATATGCAAAATATATATATATATATATATGTATATATATATATACATATATATATATATTTTTTTTAGAAAGAAGACAATACAAGCTTTTGTTTGCTTTTCATTTTTTAAAAAAATCACTTTTCATTTTAAAATTACGTCGAAAGTTCTGAAAGAAACTATAATTTTCCGAAAAATAAAAATGTCTATAAAATCGTATCTTTTTTTCAGAATATGCCTTTTGATGCATATTTAACGATTTGAAAAAAAAATTCAAAAAAATTTAAATTACGGCTTCCATGAATTAATCGCCACTTTAGGTGTCATCAAACCCACTGTGCGCCGTTTTGTTAAATTTTGTATGCTTTAAGGCCGAGGTCCGAACGTGAAATTCGCCAAGTTGTTGAATACGCAAGGCAAGCTGCTGAGAACGATGACGAGTCGGCTTGCAAGAATGTTCGCGTAGACTCCCAGCTAAAACTGCTTCTTTTTCTTCACTAAGTGTCAGATGTTTTCCAGATTTGTAGAAAAAAACTATTGCAACCTGTTTTTTTATTTGAAATGCTACTTAAACAGTCATTCATATTTTCCGCAGTTTTAAATGGCACGTTTTGCGAGCAGTGGATGCTAAAATACCAATTTTTTACAATTTGCCCTGTTAGAAAAGAGAAAATCATTAGTTACGCTTTTGTCAGGCCTACAAAATTGTTGCAATTGAAAAGGGTCTTTGTCGTTACGCTGAAATCAAATATGTCTGAAATAAGATTAATTGTCCGGTTGAAATACTATTTAATTCAATTTCAGACTCGAAATCACACTAAACCGCGACATAAAGAACAAAGTGAATAGAAAAGCACAAAGAGAACAAAAAGGGTGAACAAGTTCACATTGTTCATATGGACCTACCACAATTCACTTGCCCATGAATAGGATTATGTGTATAGGATTAAAATAATTTCGAATATCAGTGAATAAATTGTTCTTATTTTGTTTTTTGGCTACTTACCTTTTTCAATTTTTTATTGAAAGTTTGTTTGTAATAAAATTCACAACATTTTTTATGCTTAAGAACTTTTGTTAAATTATACCTTTGCACCAAATAGAACTTAAAATTTAATAAAAAGGTTTGCAATACCTAAAAGTTTATAAAACCCGACCTTCTGGCAACGCTAACGCATGCTTACGATTCAGTGAATCCATTATGATATGCGCTCTATGTGTATCGGTAAAAGGTGGGTTATTTTAATTTTTTCTTCTTTTGCAATGAAGAAATGTTAAAGAGCGCCAAGTGGAGCTGTCAGCGACGCATCAAGAACAACAACAACCACCACTAAAACGATTGCAACGGCATTAAGATAAGAAATTAAATCTTGTGCAACAACAATAACTAATGGGACTTGCCCCCACTTTAGCTATATCAGCAAGTGCCTCTTAAGCCAAACAAAGAAAGAGATAGTATTTCTTGTGTTTTGGATTTTTTTTTTCTTGCTCATCTTGTTTAGCAAGCAGGGTGTGAGGGAGATACAAGATTTATTGCTAACATTAATAATACTACCACTGCTATATATGGGAAATTAGGAATGCTGTGGGAAAAGAAACAAATCCCGTTTGAATAGAAAACAAGTTCGGCTAAACCCTAATATGTCCACTAGGTTGACCCATTTTTACTAATAAAATGTTTTTTTTTTCTTTGACTATGAATTATAAATGTTTTTTAGATTTAATTTTAAGTTTTTCTTTGTTAAAAATAACACAAATGTTGTACTAATCATTCCCATAGGAGGAAAACATTTAACCTCAAACTCTCCTGTGTGATTGGCAGGACCGCAAATCTCTAGTGATTGGCTGCCATTTCCAGTCACTAGAGACATGCGCTTTTTTAACCACCATTATTAGAAAGGGAACAAAATGAATAGGGAACACTGCTTATTAGGTCGATAATGCCGTGTTTATATTGTAAATGCTATGGTGTATTGGTGTGTATTGTGTATGGAATTATTTATACCTACTATGATGTTGACATTGTTGTTGCAGTTGTAACTCTAGGGATCACATTCATTACTACATTCTCTTACATATTTCATGATAATCATCCATTCACTCCCATTGGTTACAACTGTCACATGTACTTTCTTTGTGTTTACAAAAGGTTTTCTTTTTATTTTTTTTTCTTAATTCTCCTAAAATATTTATAATGAATTTTGTCTGTATGTGTTATGCCGTTAGTTTAGAAATTCCTTTACAGTCTTAAACCAAAAAGTTAATCAAAAAAGTTGTTTCTTTTGGCAAACACAAAAAAGTTAGTTTTTATGTTTTGTTAGTGGCCATGTGGTTGTTAATATCTAATGTTTTGTACCAAATACATAACTATATTCTAGTTAGGGAGGAGCTTAAATAAGTTGGCATGCTGGTACAATGTATGTATGTATGTAAATGAGTTTGAATTTTTATACACGTTTGTATGTTTTTTGGAAATACATACTTATTCATTTGAGTTTAAAAATGGGTTGAGGACAAACTTTTAAACAGAAGCAACTAATTGCAATTAGTTTTGTACAGGGTTCCACCGTCAAACCAGTAGGTACTGCGATTCTTTCTTAAGAGAATAAAGTTGAGACATACATATGTAGGGATGTAAGTATTCATACAAACATACTTACCACTCTAAACAATATTATCAATTGATATTTAAAGTGAAAATAAAATTTCTTTCCTTAACGCAAGTTTAAAATAAATGTGCTGCAGTCAAGTTGTGCAATGGAGAATATACCTTCATATTTGTTCCTATTGATCCTATAAAGAGCATAGAACCTCAAAGACTTTGGTCCACTCCTGCCTGTCCTAAGTTATTTTGTTCTATTATTTATTTATTCTTGGCAATTCTTATTAAGTTTGGCTGGGGCTACCATTCCAGCGGCTGCCTTGGGGATATTGTGTTGTTCTATTCAAAGAAACATCTTCATTTCATTTTTGTAGTTTATTTAGCCACTTCAGTTTGTCCTGGTTTGATTCAGAGCTGTTTAGGCTTTTCATTTGTTACCGAATGTTTGCAATATCTGACGGAGAAATCTATTTAGGAAATTTTGTAGTCGAAATCAATGAAAATCATTTCTAAACGTGATCGTCATTTTACACACCTTCACCCTCGCTGACACATGTGCGTTATCTTACCAAATGGTTATTCTTTTGGTAGCAACTTTCATTAGTCACCCTGTATTAGAAAAGGTTAGGTTAAACAAGAAGCTGTGCAAACAAGAGAAAATCGAGGTGCAGCTCACTTGGACTACTTCGTTACTTCGGCCCACTTGCGATTTCTGTGAAAGAGTGAAAGATAGAGAGGAAAGCTCAGATTAGTAAATTCTGATAGTCGAAGGTAAGATCTAAAGTAGGTATATGGTTCGCAATAGGCACCCTGACTTTGTTTCTATTCGCTTAACAACCGTTATCCTTGATAGAGAATGATAGACTTGGTTGTTTTATTTAAGCATACTGTCCAGTCTCTTGGTCATAAAGTACCTAGTTTTGGCATCCCCCAGTTTTGGAAAAAGGCTTAGAAGGTGCTATATACTTCCAACCACTTTTTTATCTTAACATTTCACACAGAAGTTTTTAAAAGACAGTTCCGTTCTGCTGGTATGGAATCCTAATCGACAAAGACTAATAAAAGCGACCAAGGTTTTTCTCAGTTTCAGATACAGCCTTAGCTATCCCAGTAGTTCTTCATTTGAAATCATTAGATCATCTGGCCACAGTGATTCTTCTAGTTAAGTTAGGAAAATGAAGGAGCGCCATATAAGTAGTTAATCGCCTAGTCATGCCAAATTAACGTAGTGGTCTGCATTGGACTTGGAGGTAGGCTATGTAAGTTATTTTAGAACGCACTGCACTACCTTTCAAAGATCTACGGCATTTGCGGGCATTATAATTATGTCAAGTAAGTAAAAGTTAGTTTGAACTTGCAGGACCGGCAGACCTCACTTAGACCCCTTGAGTTCTTCGTGTTTACAGACAATAACAGACGATAAATTAATTAAATTCAGAGTACTCCACACTCTCTTAGCAATTGGCAGCAGTATTTTCTTACCCACACCAGACATTTCTTCCAGGTTTTAGAATAAATAAGACCCTGGCAGTTTGCTTAAAGGCACACGGACGCTGAGCAGTGACCCAAAATATGTTAAACAATTTCTTTATTTCGCGTTACACCACAGAATTTGTAATCATGGCCGGCCAGTCGTCCTGCTATTTTGGCATGAACTACTGGCCAACACTGACCTGTTGTCATCCCTACAAGAAATCTGCAATCGCTCCCTAGAAAACGCAAAAATAAAACCCCTCGCCTCCGGGTCATAAGATCGCCACATAAATCTGGAGATTCAATGCAAAGGGGTATTTACCCGGACTTTCGGGGTCTTGACCCTCACCGCGGAGTCTATACCCTTATTGTACAACTAAAGTGGAACACGAACGACCATTTCTCTTTGCATAGGCAAATGAGCTTCTTGTTTCACCTGTATCCCCAAACTGGTTGATAAGTGTATAACACAAGTGCCTAAGTCTACCTCCTAGCGGTATCAACCGGGAAACTTTCGGAATAATTGCCGAGAGGCTAACAGACATGGCTGAGACGAAAACAGTCTGTCTTGGGTAAAGGAGTGATCAGTGATTCACTGGTCTAGCTTGAGGCAGGTTGTCCTTGTTGCGCTGTGCCATGTACATCACCATTAAGTGGTACAGCAATACAGGGTTTAAAAGGGTACCAATACCTTAACTGTGTAAATTAGAAATTGGTAGGAATGAAGCGGAAGTAGATTTCCGAGGCTGACCAGAGTCCTATCTGGTATCACGGGAATCAGTTGGCCCCATATGCTTACCAGTGCTTGAACTGATTAATGGTGAGGTCTCCTTCGGGAGTTCATGTGGTGGCTGTGGTTATTCCCAAGCGGGGCAACTGTAGAACGAAAGTTGATATGCTGGGGTCTGTCCTGTACGGGCCCCAGAGTGGCGGCGTAAGCGGTCTTATATGAACTTAAGGTTCACAAGAAAGAGTTTCTGTTTTTGGCGGATCTACCCAGGCACATGAGCAACTGTTAAAGTAGGCTATTAGCTGAAAAGGTGTAAGTGTGTTTGGAGGTAGGTGAATAGGGAAACTGGCTAAGACTGGGGACCCTAGGATCTAAAATAAGATCCCGTCAAAGTAGTAGCAAATAAAGAAAAGGCCGGCATTGGCATGTTGAAGCATGTGCGTGACTCGGTCCTGACTGGCGGTAAGAAGATTATGAAGCGTTGATGATGGGGGAGTAACTGATTTGTCTAAGATAAGAAAAGACCCTTCTAACAGAGCTGGGCTGTCGCATTCATGTTGGGTGCGGCATGAAAATCATAGTCTTCTTGCTTAAGGTTGGGTGCTGTTTCACAAGTGTGTGGAGAGGTGTCTTGTCGGCGCGGATCTGTTTTGATTATGAAGAAGCGAGATCAAAACTGGAAACGCAATTCAGGTTTAGATAGCCCAACTCCTCACCAAGGGGTCTGTTGTGGCTACACAGAGTCATAACAGAGAATTGGTACCTGGGTGGTTGGGTAGGCTATTCTGGGGGTGCTGGTGGACGCTTTGTATCCACCAGTGTTAAGAGCACCGTGAGTTATTGCCAGCATGGCAGGTATCACGTAAAACCCTTAACGTCTTTATCCCCAAACTTAATAGATGACCACCTCCGTTGCGAGCAAGTAATGCTGTAGAATTTTACCAATAAGGGACCCAACAGCGGCTCGAATTATTTGTCTTACTTAACGGATGTGCAACGTGAATGTAAACTTCAGGGCTTTGTAAGTCGTTGCTTGCGTTATACTTCAAAAATATGGCGCCTAAAATCATTGAATTCGCTCTAACATTTACCTGAAGAAGAAGGTGGAAATAAAATATGCCACCAAGCCTTTAGAGTGAAGTTCACAAGACACTAGACAATAAGGTTAGCCAAAGAACACACGAAAGCCTATTCCATGAATTTTGGAACAGAACAAGAAGGTGGAATAAAAAAAATCTATTAGTCTTTACTATGGAAATGTGGATTTTTGAAGTGCTCATCAGAGATCTAAATGGAACTTAGAACCAGAAGAAAGAAGTTTTTGCAAATACTCAAACACATGCAAATTAAATTGCACCGTAGCAAGGATATGAGTACTTTGCGTACTTCTTGATTAAAAAAATTTTAGAATTTTAAGAACTTTCTTGGTTTTTGTGATTTTTTTTAAATTTTTAGTTAAACCTACTAAAGATTAACATTTTCTTTTTTCTGCAGATTCTCAGTTATTGTACATAACTATTGTCGTTAGAGCATCATAAAGACCGTAACAGCAGGATTTGCCATCGAAAAAGTACTAAAGAAAATATGAATTTAAAAATGTAAATTTAAAAAAAAGAAGAGAAGGAAAGATCATGTTTGCCACACTGCTTGCCCAGCCTTAAGTTTGTGGTTTTTGCGTTTGTTCTTTCCTAAACACATCTCAAAGTAGTAGCAGCCATTATGTGCCAGGGGAAGTGTTAACCAGAATGTGACCTGCCGTTTTCATGTGCCCTTTGGTTTTTCATTTTCCTTTTTTTTTCGATTGTGGTTGTTGTTATTGTTGTTGCTTTCTAATTGTAGGGGTGTGTTAATCCCATTAGGGAATTTTTAAGGCAACAAACATTAGTAAACCGCATACAGTCAGTCCGTCAGTCAGTCACTTAGTCCGCCTGAAACTCACTCATTTGGTTGCTGACAAAGTTTTGAAAGCAAAAAGAAAAAAAAAAGAATTTTAAAATTTTACACCCTTTTAATGACATAAATACACACATGCACGCTCGCACACACACACATTAACACTTTCCTACTACTGGTTTTTATCATCCCATCCTTTGTTTGGTTGTAAACAAATTTTCACCATAAATGCTGACGCAAAAACCAACAAAAAGAAAAAAAAACGGAAAAATAAGAAAAATCCTTTTTCTTGTTGCGTTTGATTTTTCTGCTTAAAACCACAATTGTTTAAAACTATCTTATGAGCATATATGTACATACATACATACATACATACATACTTAGAAGCATATTTAAATTTCAATGTAATTGACTTTAGTATATCGGTTTGAGAGATTATTTTTAACTAAAAGAATGAAGTTGTTTGCATTTCAGCATTTTTTTCAGGGATTTCTTATCCTTAATAATCCGCAATAAGAAAAGAAAAAACATAAATATTTAAAAGTCAAAAAGATTACAATGTTTTGGCAAAATTAAGATTTAAAAAATCGTTGTGTTTATATTTATGAAGTTTTGTTTAAGGTTTCTAATTCTATTTAACACAGGTGCCCAAGGGATTTTTAATTAATAGACTTTTCTTTATCAGAAATAATCGTACGTAGCAAATTAGATTTACACATCGGGCTTAAGTTATTATGTTGACCCAGAAATGTTTCTAATCTGTTTGGTTTGGTAAGACAAAACAGTCACTGTGATGTAAGAGAAGAGTTAGGTGCAGTCCACTTGGGTCCTTGAATTTGGCCCCTTTGGGATACGTGTGAAATAGAGAGAAAAAAAAGTATAAGAGTTTTGTACGCACACGTAGCTTAGACTTTTGTGAGTACCTTTAGTAGGGTAATACTTTTACGGTCATCCTATAACTTAAGGAAGAATATTGCGTTCGATAACTGCCCTACGAGCCCAACACAGATGACAGTTATTCGTTATAATATTGTGCCTATACACTTTGATGAAGAGGTCAGGCTGTCTAGATCCCTGACTGAAAGAAGATTTCTTTTCAATACTGAAGAATTTAAAATGCCATTTGAAAAACGTCTCTCATTCATTCGAGCATAAATCAGATGATGTGAATTGATTTGTCATAAGTTGTTTGTTGGTTTGAGGGTATCGTATAGAAATGTATTATGCTCTAAACACAACTGGGGCGAACGACAAATTTCGCACCACAGGACGAATTTGTATGTTCAAATTCGTTGCGTAAATTCGTCAACTGAAACACATTTCAAACGAGTAAAAGATCTGCAATATCTGGACCATATTTCTTAAAAAAAAGACTCGCTAATTGAAAATAATATTTATTGAAAAACCCTGTTGGAAGATGCTCTTATATTTGCAAATGGCTGCCAATGACAAATCTGTTTTGACATTTGTAAACTAGACAGACGAAGAATACAAGTGAACAAGCCGTGGAGCGATACACTTCCCAAGAACGCGGAATAATCGTGTCTATTGTTTTGCGTAACAACTCGTCTGTTGTGTTGGCTCAGCGCGAATTCCGTTGCCGATTCCCCGGTCGTCCGGCACCGACTGCTCAAATACTGCGCCGTTTGGCCACCAACCTTAAGGAATATGGTAACCCACGAGATGCTTCCAAAAGTGTCCGGCCCCGGAGCGCCCGTTCTGCCGAGAATATCACCGCTGTTGGCGAGTATATCGAGCTGTCGCCAGAAACATCGACCAGATGCCGTGCCTCGCAATTAGCCATCAGCCGGTCGTCTTTAAGACGAATTTTGGTCAAATGCCTGCGCATTTTTCCGTAAAAAGCCCAGTCCGTGCCTCAGCTGCTGCCTGTTGATCGCCAAATGCGTGTTTCTTACTCCCAAGCCATCCTCAATCTCGAGGCCGAAGTTGATAATTTTTCGATCAAAATCATAATGAGAGATGAGGTTCATTTCCCCCTCAGCGGGTACGTGAACAAGCAAAACTATCACTTCTGAGGCACCGCACGAGGATCCATTACACCTGCTCAAAGTGACTGCATAGTGCGCTGTTCACGCTGAAGGAGTTATCGGGCTATTTGTTTTGAGGGCGCCGCTGGTCAGACGACAACAGTAGACGTTGCGCGCTTTAGAGCCATGTTAGCCGAATTTTTCCACGCAATTGAACGGTATAGGACTGAAGAACATGTGGTTCCAACAGGACGGAACACACTGCATGGATCACAATCGATATTTTGAAGGTGGCTTTCCCGGGTCACCTTTTCTCTCGTTTTGGCAATTTACATTGGCCCGCAAGATCGCCCTATTCAACCGTTTCAGATTTTTTTCGTAGGGTTATTTAAGGGCCCTTGTTTACGTGAACGAGTCCGAGATCCTTTAAGCCCTCAAGGACAACATTCGACACGAGTGCGAGAATCTGTCGCCCGAAGTTCTAGCCAAAGTGATGAAAAATGCCATTAAACAAACCTGTATACCAATCAATTGTGACGGCGCCCATTTGGCCGATATCATCTTCTCGACTTGACCAATAAAATTTCCAAGGTTCAAATAAACATAATCAAAAAAACAGAATAGAAGTTTTTTATTTAGAAAAAAATGAGAGCCAAACAACATCGGATGATTTCTTTTGGCTCACCTTGTACCTAAGTATATTCATGGCAGCCCCTATAGCTTCTTTCCCTGAATTTTACTCAATTGTGGAAAAATCAGATGGCACTACCTGATTTGTCATCTATTTTAAGTTTAGTTGGCAACCTCATCCAGGAATGCTTAAGCCAGCCATCCAAAGGTATTTCTCGGGTTTCGGCATCAGGGGAATTGACAATTCTTACTGCGACTCTTCAAATGGGGGTCCAGGTAATCACAATCACCAAAAAGTTATCGAAGCGACTTCACCAGTTATAAGTATCCGTAAAAGTAAAGAGATTTGGTGCTGACTTCAATGGTTTTAGACGGAGACTCTGGTCAGACATCAGTGGGTTCAATTGCATTTTCCTCTAAGTAGAAGCACAGGCGCGGATTCAGGGGGGAGGAAAAAAAAGTAAATTACCCTCCCCAAAACCTTTAAAACTTTACACGTAGCTACGAAACAAACGTTTAATATTGTGTGCTTCATTAAAGATTACCGCCCCCCCCCCCCCACTCCCCCCAAAAGCTTGAGCTGGATCCGCGCCAGCACTGGAACTAAAGGGCCGCTTAACCATTTGTTAGTATTTTTTAAAGGCAAAATGGATTTAGAAAATTTAAGCTTCGTCCTAAATTAGAAAAAATTGTTTGAATAAAATGTTTCCAGCCAAAGGCACCACTACCATTCTAAGACTACTGACGATGAAAATCCGTAGCTGGTTTCGAAAATAAATTCTACTCAGCAAGTGTCGGTGAAAAACTAGCTTTTTCAAATTAAATTTCTTTCAACATTATTGGAAAATAAAAATTTCTTCTAAATAAAAAGAAATTCAAATACAAACATAAACCAAAATAATAAAAGTAAAAAGTTTTCTTAAAAATAAAAATTGCTGCTTCTGTTGAATTTGCAAGCTGCATGAGGAAGATCTATAATTAAAACAACTAAAAGAACATTTTACCGTGAAAAACAAAAGATGTGAAACAATGTTTATTTTAAAAGGATTTTTTTAAAGTTTTTTTTTCTAAGTCGGATATAAAAAAATTCTCTAATTGTGTAGTTGACGCCCCCACCAGTGCTCCGTTAATTTTTTATGGTTATTCTTGTATTCGTAGTTTGAAAATATTCACAAGATGCTACGGCATAACTTAAATTTCTGCATAATTTTTTTAATGATTTTTAAATCCAACAAAACTCGTAAGTAATTAAATAACAAATAGTAGAAGCCATTCAATTGAAGTGTCTGCTGCAAATTGTTCACAAGTAGGCATTTACATTCATTTGCACATACACTAACATACATACATATACACTTAACGACAGGCGTAAAAACACATGTCAGTAATTCATCCTAAACGGCGGAAATAATTTTTAATGCAAATTATTGGGTTTCAATAAGGGTCCAAGAGAAAGTGTGTGTGTTTGTGTGAGTTTGGGTGTACAAATTTGTTTGGTGTTATGGTTAAATTAACCTTTGACATCATACACATACAAACATAAGTACATGATTAAAAGGAGAAATCTATACATGTGTTAAAGAAACAATTTGGAAAACATTTGAAATCAAGGAAATATTTCTGGCAGAGGGCGGCGTTTTTTAAAATTTAAAAATAAGTAAACGGCTGTCAGGAATATTAAACATCAATTGATTTGAAGGCAAATCTATAGTCAATAACTATTTTGTAAAAAAATCTTAATAAATAACTGAATTGTAATGAAAAATATTGCTTAGCGGAACACTTGAAAACGATTTGAGCGGTTTTGAAAAATTTTTGTTAATTTTTTTTATAATTTTCCCAAAGAAGTTTTTAACGAATGGAAGAAAATTTGAAAAAAAATATTTTCGTTTGTCACGAAGTCAAGACTAAATGGCTTTATCTATTTTTTTCAATTTGAAACATATTTCTCATTATGCAGGGTGCAATTCGCTATAGCTTTAAAGTTTTGAAGTAGGCGTGGCACCACCTCCCATTAGAGTTAGTATTTATTACGGTATTAATTTAAAATGGATGAATCTAAACTCTTTTAAAATTTAGGCGAGTTTTTTTGATAACCAATGTTCATGGTTAGACGTAAAATGTGCTTCTTTACACAAAGTGGGCATGGCAACTTCTATACAGCTAAAATATACACACATTTTGTGTGATTTACTCTGGCTTATAGAACTAAATTTAAACCAAAAATTGGCTACCTCCAATGCAATCGACAAACACACTTTAAAATCAATTGGTTTGATAACAAAACAGAGAAGAGGTTAAAATGACATTTTGCATACAAATTTATTTCATGTACTGTAATCCGCTATATTAGCTTCTAATGAAGGAGGAAGTCTTCTAAAATACCTTTTATCAGGAGTATAGCTAATGTCTATCTACAAAAGATATTAACTGGATAACTTTCCGTACCTCCGAAAGGCTGGTAGATATGGTTTATAAACTTTTCTTCGGCGTAATCAAGTCTATCTGCCCTGACCTACTGAAGGTAACAACTTCATTTCACCCCGTTCATTATGGTCCTGTTAGGGGGGATAATCGAGCGTCTTCAGGGCGGTTGGAGCCCTGCCTTACTCTTCTTAGCTGTGCTATTGGGGAGGCCTAAAATTAATCTGTCACAAGACTTTTAAAATTAAAAAGGCTACAAAGTTCGGTAGAACAATAACTTTTCGATGCTGTGACATATTACCTCGCAATCGGACTAATACAGGATTTCCGCCGGCAAGGTATACAACCTTGTCAGCCGTGAAGTAAAGACAAAAATTGCAAATTTATTATGGAAAACCATTCGACAAAACAACGTGTTTTAATCTTTAAATTCAATAAAATATTCATTAAAAATTCATTCATCGATTTTCATAAAAAAATCATAATGAGTGACGAGGCATATTTTCATTTGAATGGATATTTAAATAAACAGAATAGTCGGTTCTGGACAATGGAAAACCTTCAAATTATTCATCAGTCACCTTTGCATCTATTAAAAGTGACAGTTTGGCGTGCAATTTGGTCAGGAGGAATCATTGGACCTTACTTAAACGGCGTAACGGTAATTAGCGATGGGATATGATTAAAAATTGTTTAATGCCACAACTGCATGCTTTGGGCTGCATGCTTGGACGATGCCACATCGCATGCAGCCAGGATTATAATGGAATTACTGCGAGACCTCTTTCCACAACAAGTTATTCTAAGAAATGGTGATGTTGATTGGCCTTCACGGTCGCCCGATTTGACTGCTCCTGACTTTTTTTGTAGGGATATCTAAAAAGCAAGATTTATGCAAGCAAACCAGAAACGCTGGAGCAACTCAAACAAAATATTCGTGATGAAATTAATGAAATACCACGTGAAATGTGTGAGAATGAAATGTGCTCAAAAGGGCTCGCATTTGTGAGGCTAACTGAGGCGGAAATTTATTTGATATTGTATTTCATACATAATTGCCGTAATGAAATAAAACATTTATCAATATAAGATCCATTCTCTTTCATTTAATCAAAAATTATAGACAAAAAAAAGCAGTATGCCTTGCAGGTGGACACCCTGTATAACGCATTGCACCCTGTGTGATTTAATAAATTCCTCAGGAACACTGGTTTTATGTATTATATATCACTAAATGGTTAGACTGCCGTGAGATCAATACCCTCTGGATAGGTACTCACGTTAATCTAACGACGTGTGTACACATGAATATCCTTAATTTTATTTAGAATAAATTTGAAAGCGATTAGTAGCACTCTTCGGATATAAAAGAGAGATAACAAATTCTTGGCCTGGCGTTTCCCCAGGGCTTCACTCCAGTAGGCATCAAATTCAGTGTCTCTTAGGGCAGCCAACCTTCCTCAAAAACAGCCGCAAGAAATACTCTAAAGCGGCTCCGGGCCAACAAAAGGGTGGTTTTCCCCGCAATTAGCAGCACGCTCGGCTATTTCGCTTCCCACATGATCAGGAACTCATAGCAGCCTTACGTCAGTGCGCATACCCAGCCTATTGAAAGTGTTCACACACTTTACCAATCCGGTCTTACATATTAGAAGCCGTTAAAGCCCTTAAGGCCACCTGGCTGTCATTCTTCTTAACGCATTCGCAGGCACGTAAGCAGATAGCTTAGACTTCAGCTTAAAATATTAATGTGTACTAGTGTAGCAAGCCGAAAGGTCAGGTGGGTTTCGGGTCGCCTGAAAAATTTCTTGCCGAATCCTTGGTCTCTTAAAACTCAATGTTTTTTGTGGTCGAATCTGTTTTGAGCTGTTTGACATTTTTTGTGTTCGGATGCGTGCCTGGCGAGAAGGGTTGCAACCCACTGAAAAAAATTATTGCGAAAAGATCGAGCTATACGGAAACCTCGCCAGTGCTTCCGGTCTGCAACGCAAATGGATGTTATAACCATGTTCTTAAAATTTATAATTTATGCAGGGTGCGTGACTTTTTGTGAGCCAAATGTTGGCCAGAGATAGGGTATCAAAAACATTTTGACAAAGGGATACATCAATAATAATAAATAACGAACTTAAATAGACTCTCTTTTTAAAATTCTTTATTTTAAACTAAAACTAGCTAAGTCCCGGTGTGCTTCGCTACCCTGTTCATTGTAAAGTTACCAAAATATGTAAACAAAAGCATTTATATATTTTTTAATTAACTGGTTGCCCCACATAAGCTGCAACAAATTCTAAGTCAGCCCTACTATTTAATTGACATATAATAATTGTGAACTTACCAGGTTTATAGTTTTGGAGATATTCATGAAAGCTTTAGTTAGCAAAAATTCTTTTACAAACTTCTTAAAAGTACCAAAATATAATTCTAGCCCTTTAGTACCCCTTAGCGCCCAAATTGACAAAATGTACCAAAAACATATTGACATATTTTGGTAACCTGACGAATGCAATTTAAATTATGTTTCTATCTTAATTGATTTTAAAATTACAAAAAGTACTAAAACATAATTTTAACCCTTTTTCCCCTTAGGGTCCAATAATTAAAAAAGGACCCACAAACGTACTCATATTTTTAAGGCCTGTCACACGCAATTTGAATAATGTTTCTATCTTTATTGGTTTAAAAGTAACAAAAAACGCCTTAAACAAAATCAAAATATATTTTTAGCCCTTTTTTCCCCCCTTTCAGTCCAAAATTAAAAAAAAAAAAAAACACCAGATGCGTGTCTGTTTATTTCTTAAGAAAAACGCAAAACTTTTTCAATTTCGTTTCTATTTTATATACCTTAGAAGATAGTAGGTTACAGATTTTTCCCTTTTCGCCCCCTTTTTATCCCTTTACGCGCCGAATTTTTAAAAATTTATATGTATTTAAAAAAACATGGAAAGCTTAACACGTGTTATAAATGTCATGTTTTTATCTCTACGCTTTTGATCAGTATGGCTATGGCTAATTTCTGACCTTTCCCCACATATGGGCGTAGTGTGGACGTGGCAGCAATAATTTTCTATTGTTCCTTCCAGACTTAAAGTAACTCCCTCTAAAAATTTCAAAAAAATCGATCCACTGGTGTAGCCAGCTATACAATACATACATACAAACATACATACAACCCTTCTTTATATAATAGATATAGAATTAAATAAAAAGTATGGAGTCCCCTATTAAAAATTTATGTAATAAGATTTAAACGAAAAAAAATGTAGAAAGTGTAACCATTGCAGCTTAAAGGCTTTGGGTTTCAAATATATGAAAAAAGATAAAGGACGCTGTACTTTTATTTCTAAGAAAACAAATTTATAACATGTCTTTAGAACTTTAAAATTCCCTTAAAAAGGAAGTTCAATTTTCCTATTTTTTTTTTTGCAAACGCGAATAATTGATTGTAAGAAATCCTGGAAGTTGCAATATTTTTGTTTCTTATTCCCTATTATGTGTGTTCATTTGTGTTTATTAGTCCTGTTAATTGTGGTGTTTATTATCAAATTTAAATAAAGTGGACTTTGTGAGGGAACATAAACGTCATTTAGTCGCATCCTTTCAAGAAACTTTGTGTTTTTTAAAAAATTTCTTTGTAAACATTAACTCCTTTTTGTGTATTTTCTTAGCGGGTAGTTTTCAGGTTTGTTTGCTTAAATTTCGGTTACATTTCATTTGTTATTATTAAATATTTTGGAAAGAGTAAAAAATAAAAAAAAGCAAAAGGTTAAAACCTCGAAAAACTACACTCTGGGGGCGAGTTTCTTGTGTGTTATTGCGAATGTTTAACAAGACTTTATTTAGCCCAACAACAATAACAAATACTGCCAACAACAATAATAAATGTCAACAACAATAACAAGAAAATCCTTAAAAGCATAAAACTTGCTTAGATTGGCAACTTTTTTGTTCTGAAATTAAGAAACGTAAAGATATTCTTCTAACGACTGTTAATGTTTGAAATAAAAATATTGCGAAGAAACTGAACAAACATTTAAACAAATTACTTTGGAACAATAAAAACTTATGTGTAACTGGAAAAATATCAACTGAATATGACTTTGAGAATTACTTGACAACTACATTCAAACATATTTAACTTCTTTTATTTCTTACTTTTATTTTTATTATTATTATACTTAAATATTTTTTTTTCTAAACAAAACCCATTTATACATAATAACATATGGATGTACAAGGATATAAGTATACATATCGTCAGCCTAATATAGAAAGGCCTTAACTCATATTTTTATACCCTTCACATAAGTGATAAGGGTATATATCAGTTTGTTATTCCTCTACAACCACCCCGAAGTTTCCCAATACAATGTGTAATGTAAGATCGATTCCAATTAATTTTTCCTCACAAACATTTTGTTGGAACATACTTACACCCTATCTCCGCCCCCTAGCAGGGTTGCCACAAAAAGATTCATTTTTTAAATTTTTTTTAAATCGCTCCTACAGTTTCAAGAGTTCACCTACAAAGGTAAAATGTAACACAGACTTCCATTAGTTTTTCCTCCCAAACGTATTCCTGGAGGGTAATTACCCCCTATCTACATCACCTAAGGGGTTGCCATACAAAATTTAAAAAAAAATAGGGTAAAAACCGCTACAACTTTCTCGGAGTCGCCGCTAGAGGAATAAAATGTATCACAGCCCCCAATAGTTTTTCCTCCCAAACATATAACGAGAACACACTTACCCCTTTTCTCCATCAACTATTGAAGTTGCCATACAAAATTTAAAAAAATGATGTAAAAATTTCCTCAACTTCCTCAAAGTCGGCCTAAAAGAAATTAAGTGTACGATTGACCCCGATTAGTTCCCCTCCTAAACATACTTACCTCCTATCTGCACGCCCTAAGGGGGTTGCCATACAAAATTAAAAAAAATACAATACAACTTCCCCGGATTTGCCCCTAGAAAAATAAAATTTATCATAGGCCTCCATTAATTTTACCTCCCAAACATATTCCTAGAACATACTTACCCCCTATCTCTATCACCTAAGGGGGTTGCCATACAAAATTTAAAAAAAATTAAAATAAAAGTCCCTACAAAATTTGAAAAAAAGTAGGGTAAAACCCACTTCATCTGCCCTAATCATCCTAAGAGGATAAATATATGACACCGACAAGTATTTAAAAATTAGAAAAATTTCATAAATAAAAAAATAATAAAAATAAAACAAGTAAGAGCGCTATATTCGGCTGTGCCGAATCTTATATACCCTTCACATTGGTCTTTAAATATACCCAGCCGAGTAATTTTGTACTGCAAATAATATAATAAAAAACCTTGTGCGAGTTTTAAAGCCCATAGAAAAAATAACAAAATTTTAACGTTCGTATGAATAATAGAAATAGATGAAGAAGATTTGAGGTCGAGAGTTTTTAAAGTTTTCGACATTATTCATATTTAAAAGTTAATAAAACTTATTAAATGTTCTAGTCCCCCTGCTCTTCACCAACATTTTCACCAAAATGTATGAATTATTTGATTATTACTTTTTGTAGAATATTCGAAGTCGATAGCTGTAATAGTTTTCCAGAAGTAGCGTATCGAAAATTTTATAAAAATTGTTAATTTGTATGGGAGCTACCCCTTTTTTTGTCCCCACTCAAAAAAAAATTTCTTTAAAGCGTAGGCCTTAGCGTGCAATTACTTTTTGTAGAACATTTTAAGTCGATAGCTGTTATAGTTTACGAGATATAGCGTATAAAATATTTCACCAAATTTGTGCAATTGTAGGAAAAATACCCCTTCCCCTGGTCCTATCTAAAAAAATTTTTTCCATTATTTAGGTCCCTTCTTTAGAAGTATCCGTGCCAAGTTTTGTGGCAAGAGTGACTATACTTACTGAGATATATAGGGATATATGCACGGATTTTGTCCTAAAAAAAAATGGGTTACTCTGGGTTTTCGCTTATATCTCGGTCAATAGTGAACCGTTTTTATTGATTTTAAATGTCTCCAGGATATTTCTAATAGTTTGACACCATTAACTGGTCTGTATCTTTTTATTTGACTCCGGAAACTTTATTTCAACAGACGGACAGACGGACATCGCTAAATCGGCTTCCCTATCTATAAGGATCCAGAATATATATATGTACTTTATGGGGTCGCAAATGAATAATAAAGAAATTACAAACGGAATGACAAAGTGATATATACCCTATCACTATGTGAAGGGTATAAAAAGGTTCGGGTTTTCGAAAGTCCAATGTAAAGGGTACCTAAAATTCGGCACAGCCGAATATAGCTCTCTTCCTTGCTTAAGTTGAAATTTTTTTTTGACTAATTGTGATATATAAGCAGACTATTCCTCGAAATAAACGAAAATTTAGGTTTATAAAAATATACGAGTTAGGGCCTTTCTATATTTAGGTCAGGATATGTATGTGTGTTAATTCAAACAAATATTTAAAAGATAATTTAGAATAAAAGAATGTTGCTTGCTGATAACTTTTGCTATTAGATCCTTTAGAAAGAAATTTAATTTAGTTTTGATAAAGACTTTTGTTTGAAAATTCTTCAAACTCCGTTGTAAGACAAATTCTTACATATGATGGCGTCGTCTGGTATTATTGTCTTTCAAATTGTTAACTATCAGTCAGTTATGTCTTTTTCAAAAAGGTTATAAAAATCCATTGGCAAGTTCATCTCTTGCCTTCACGTTATATTTGTCCACATCAAAGAACAATACTTCTTACTTTCAAACGCTTTTGCATAGTTGTACCAATCTGTGTGTTTCTTCGAGGGTATTATGTTGTCTAAATCTGGATTGGTGATTTAGAATGCAGTTGTTGTCACACAAGAAGATCAGGGTCAGCTTGATTTAAAGCAAATTCTAGAACATTTTGGGCCAGATTTTTAAGTTTGTAAGACTCCAACTTCTAAGTAAAAATGGCAGCAAGAATTTTATGCAGATTAAGTGATTTGGACAAGTTTTTTGCGCTTAGGGGGAAGCCCGAATTTTTGATTAAAGTATTAAGGTGAAGAAGGTAAAGAAGCAGAGAAGGCCGAGGCGCTTCAAAATCTCTTTTATTCCGATAATTGATTTGGGTATGCCAAGTAGAAAGAAAGACTTCTTCAGCAGTCGGCGTTGCCTAGCTTTAGGGTCACGGGTCTCAACTTCAGCATTAAACTCTGGATAAAGAGGACTAAAGAGTGTTCGATTACCTATTTAAGGGAGTTGTTTTAACTGATGAATCGAAGATAAATAAAGGTACAGGGGTTTGTGTTCAAATGCTTGGGCGTCATACAGATTTGAAGGCGAAAATTTTGGTGGCCCCGGAATTGATAGGGGAATGCGAAAGGGAAAGAAAAAGGACATGGAGCAAAAAAAATTATTGTTTTTTAATTTTCAATGAAAACAACAAGGGGAGTCTAGTAAAGAACATCAATTTATTAATAAAAATTATTTTCAGCCTATAAACTTTTTAAGGCACGTTTCAGCAATTTTTAGCCATAAAATTAAGCGATGGCAAAGTTTGCCCCTGAAGCCCGATCATTAAACGGATTTTACATGTACACAACACAAGTACTAACGAACATAAAAAAGGGGGCCAAAACTTCCAAAATATTCAACTAATCGAATGCTGGGGTACATGCCACATTATTTTCTCAAATAAAAAGGCGGGGAGACAGTACCTACACCAGTGTTGCCATAAGATGAAATCATGAAAGCGCTAAAAGCTTAAAAATAAAGTGCTAAAGAGCTCTACAGGTTACAAGCAAAAGTGATAAATTTTCGAAAAACAATTTATCACATCAAAATCAGATAAACATAATTTTAAGCGATGATTTTTGCCCCATTTAATGCATAAAGGCAATTCTATTGTGACGGGGGTGACCATTTTGCTTACATTTTTGCTTAAGACTTAAACAATTCAAAATGTTGGTTTGAGAAAAGGCTATTAATTCCAAGTATGGTATGCTTCTAAGCTATTAGTAGTAAGTAGAACTGCAAAAACATATTTTCTGCTCACTATGATCACTTGAAGACTGTAACGGGTGTGACCTTACAAATTTGAATTTAAGAGAATTTTGACTTTAAGATCGAGTTATGTTAAATATACTTGTAAGGGGGCTTAATTTGTTAGTTTTTACAGTAGCTTAAAGTGTTTTTAGTCATATTTGAATAATTATTTCTACAAAAAAACTATTTGTGCTTAACGAAAAAAAAAGGTGACGGGTGTGACATTTTCACCAAATAGCATACAAGTCGATTTTGCTGATTTTTAATGCGAAACCGCACAGAAAAATTTTTGAGGGGAAAAAAAATATGTACTTCCTTCAAGTAAGTTAAACATCTGGCAGCCCTACAAAATTTTCATTAAGAAAAATTTGTTTAATATTTTCTTAAAATAAATATAAAAATTAACTTCACTTTTCGTATACCTAAATATTTGATTTATTTCTAACATTTTACACAGTGTAACAAAATTATATTTACTTAATTATTTACTCTCTCACTTTACATTTGCTATGGTCGCTGCCATTACAAATTCATGTGAAAAAATATTAAAAATTGTTAAGAAAATAATTGTGTTAAAATTAAAAAAAAACTGAATAAAATTACAAAGCAAATCCCTTAGTCCTAAGGAAATATTTTAAAAATTTATAAGAAAAAACTGAATTTTAATTTGTTGCCACTTTTAAAAAAAAGGACAAAAATCATAAACTTTGCCTGGAAATAATTTGTAGCAAAATTAATATTTATGTGAGCGTTGAAATCAGGATTTTTATTTGCCGGTTATAAAAAAAAGGAACAAAAATTTACATTTTTATTACCGACTCACAGTCACAATCACAAACGCAAGTACTTTTTAACTTAAATAAAGACATATGCAGCATCCTTGCGCTGCACATGCTATTGCTTTAGAGACCCGAACTGAGCAATTTTAAGGGAGGAGTTTGAGTAATTAAGACGTTTGCGCGTATTTCCAAAAAGGAAACATTTAAAAAAAATAAAAACAAACATATTGTAACAAATTTGTTTATACATTAATAATTTCCTTTTTTCCTCATTTATATATAATTCCCATTAAAAATGTCTAGATGTTAGAGTTTACATAGAGATTTTGACAAAAATAAAAAAAATATGTAAAATATGTTTTTGTATACAATATGCAGTACAACATGTCCAATAAATATAAAAGTAAAACCCATCAAATATTTATGAATAAATTTACAAATTACAAAAACAACTACAACTGGAACTGGAAGAGAAAAAAAAACACATAAACAAATACCAATAATAAGACATAAGGACATATTCAAGATTTTATTGCTGTTCTGAATACATCAAACCTTCTCTCTAGCCTACCAGTCAGCCATCCAACCAGCCTGCTGCCTTCCTGCAAGTCAGTCGATTGCTTTACTTATAAAATATTTAAAACGTGTGTAACTGACATTAATTGTACCCCAAGGATTTATTCAAAAAGAGGAAACCAACAAGAACAACAACTAACAAAAATACTCAGGAAATTAAAAGAAAGTTTAAATAAAAAATTTTAGTTTAATTTTTAAAAATAAAAATGCATAATAGAACCTATTTGACAACATACATACATATATCTTTACATACCCACTTACAAAGTATTATATGAAATATGCAAATGTTTATAATTTAAAATGTCTTCATCCTCACTTGGAACTTAACTTTTAACCCAGCTGTCCCTAGACATTGTTATGACAATTAATAAAATATTTATAAGTAGATTTGTATAGAGACGAGAGTTCATCTTCCTTAAACTTGCATTGCCATCAAACATTTTATTAATGATGATGATTATGAGGATGATGACAAAACAATATAAAATGACTTACAAATTAGTATAAAATATTGTCACAAACACTTAGACACACATATAAATTAATACTCTTTTATAACTTATGTTCAAACATAGAGATAAAATTAACATTGAAACACCCACTAAAATTTAAAAATTGATTCCCAAGTGTTTGCTCTGCAGCGGTATTCAAGCAGTTTTATAAAACTCTTTTCTTTTGTCAACCTTTGTCTTGTTTTAATTATTTTGCATTAAACAGATTTTTAAAGTAAAATAATGTTAATTAGAAACATATGTATATACAAGAGATGATTCTTGGTACAGAGGGCTTTTTAGAACAAACTATTTAAACCCTACATCAAAACGGGGAAAAGGGTATTTTGTTCATGTGGGCTGATAAAAGGCCCGAAAATAATTTTATATTAATTTTTCAGGACCACTCCTCTTAATCTCTTCCTGGGCTATAGTTTTAGCATTTTTCGGGTCAACACTACTATTTGTAAGGGTTCCCTTCATATAGCTTTACTAGTGCATATGCTTTGCATATTATGAGAAATGTCGTCTTGGTAAAGACAGGGTCAATACAATAAATCTTACCTTGTTAATAAACGTTTACAGAAAAAACAAGCAAGAGCGCTATATTCAGCTATGCCGAATCTTATATACCCTTCACGTTGGTCCTTTAATATACCCAGCCTTCTTTTCTAGCCAAATTATTTTTTACTGCAAATAATAAAATAAAAATACCTTGTGTCAGTTTTAAAGTCCATAGAAAACTTTACAAAATTTGAACGTTTTAATAAATAATAGTAATAGATGTAGAAGGTTTAAGGTGGAGAGTTATAAACATTTTTTGACATTATTCGTATTAAAAGGTTAATAAAACTTGTTAATTGTTATGGAATGTTCTAGTCCCCCTGCTTCTCTCCAACCTTTTTTTAAAATGTATGAATTATTTTATCATTACTTTGTGTACAATATTCGAGGTCGATAGCTGTTATAGTTTCTCAGATGTAGCGAATCGAAAATTCCATAAAGTTATAAATTTGTATGAGAGCTACCCCTTCTCCTGGCCCCACCAAAAAAATTTGTTCTTCAAAGTTAGACCTTATTGTTCAATTACTTTTTACAGAACATTTGAAGTCGATTTCTGTTGTAGTTTCCGAGATATAGCGTATTGAAAATTTGATAAAAATCGTCATATTGTATTGCAGCTACCCGTTATCCTGCCTTACCAAAAAATTTTTTTCGAAAGTGTAGGTCTTATCATTAAATCACTTTTCGTAGACCACCAGAAGTCGATAACTGTTACATTTTCCGAGATATAGCGTATCGAAAATTTTATAAAAATTGTTAATTTGTATAGAAGCTACCCCATATTCGCCCCCAACCCAAAAAATTTTTTCTTTAAAGTGTAGGTCTTACTGTACGATTACTCTTTGTAGAAGATTTGAAGTCGATAGCTGTTATAGTTTCTAAGATTTAGAGCATAAAATATTTCACCAAATTTGTGCAATTGTAGGAAAAATACCACTTCCCCTGATCCTATCTGAAAAATTTTTTTCCATTATTTAGGACCCTACCTTCAGAGTATCCGTACCAAGTTTTGTGGTTAGAATGACTATATTTACTGAGATATATAGGGATATATGCACGGATTTTGTCCTAAAAAATGGGTTATATTGGGCTTTCGCTTATATCTCGGTCAATAGTGAACCGATTTTGCTGATTTTAAATAGCGATTATTTGCGGGATATTTCTAACAGTTTGACACCAATAACTGGTCCGTATCTTGTTATTTGACTCTAGAAACTTGATTTCAACAGACGGAAAGACAAACAGAAGGACTTCCCTGTCTATAAGGATTCAGAATATATATACTTTATGGGGTCGCAATTGGATAGTAAAGAAATTACAAACGGAATGACAAACTGATATACATATACCCTTATCACTATGTGAAGGGTATAAAAATGGTTTTTAATTACCAAAATGATTGAATCAATTAATAGAATGCTCAAAGTTGCACCAATTGATTATATCAATTACCTAAATTGTTAAAACTGGAAAATAGCGAGTTTTTATTCAATTAAGCATTTTAAAGATTTTGATTACTGAAATGATCAATTTCTTGAAGTATTTGACAAGTTTTAAAAAAAGATAACAACAATAAAATTGTTTCGCGGGGCTGCGTTTCGAACCTGGGCTGCTTGTGTGGTGTGAGTGCGCTTTAACCACTGCACCACGCCATCTTATTAGAAGTAGGCCGCATTTGTTACCCTACATATTAATTTTACAAACAGATTGTCCTAAAAAAAAGAAAATATTGTAAAATCGGAAAAAAACAATTTTTTCCAATCAAACACTTTTCCGATTTTGACTACTGAAATCATGAAAATTAAAGCTTACTTTTAAAAACTCAATTACTTAAATGAATTACAATGTGAAAACAAATTTTTATTAACCTAACCTAACAAGCATAAATCTAGGTTCAACAAAAAATAGAAAAAAAAATATAAAAAGAGGATTAAACGAGACAAAACGTAAAAAAACTTGTTGACCCAGTCTAGCATCGAACTTGGCACCATCTGATTGTTAGGCTGAAAGATATACCGCTAGACCAACGAGCACTGTAAGTCCTATTTTTTGGGGCGACGAGGCTTATTCTCACTTTAACGGCCACGTTAACAAGCAAAACTGCCATTACTGGTCTCCAAGAACACGCATTGCATTGCCCCAGGGTAACTGTTAGGTGTGCCTTATCATTGCATGAGATAATTATACCATTTTTTTCGAAAATTCTCGAGGCCAGGCGATAAATGTAAACGTTGAAAATTATTGACGTATGATTACGAAATTCTTTAAGCGAAACCTGTGTCAATTATAACGTTTTTTATTTAAGTTTAAAAAATTAAACCTGCCACCTAAAGCTTAAGGTTTCTTAATCCCAAAAAAAAACATACATATCAAGCTACACTCTGGATTTCTTATCAGTTTTTAAGTACAGATATGCGTATCAAATCCTTTTTTTAACATTCACTTCTTTTATATAATTTTTTTTTAATTTTTGTTGTAAAAAAATTTTGTTTCATTATTTGATTTTAAATTTACAATTATTATTAATTGTATGTATATGTATATATGTAGGTAGTACATAGGTATATGCTTATATATAAACATACTTATGTACATATTTTATAAGGTCTACTTATACATTTTGTTCTGGGTAAGTGAGCATGAAATACGTTTTTCCAATGACATTTGTCCATGACATTGCAAAATTTTCCATTTTTTCCACATAAATTTCAAACAATTTAAAAATTTTCTGATTTTTATAAAATGTTTATAATTTAAGTTATTGTTTATTATTATTTTCATTATATTTTTATATTAAAAATATTTTTTGTTTTTAAACTAACACATGGTGGTCTTTTATTGTCAGCATTGTTTTAGATCATGATTAAGCAAATCTTAACAAAATTGTGCATGTTTAGGCGATCAATCATTTCGAAAATCTAAGTTATGACAGTATTTAAGAAAACAATAATTAATAGAAAATAATTAATGATTAAAAATATTTTCAAAAAAACAAAAAAAAAAAAAAACAAATAAATAATGTAGAAATCTTTAAAGAACAATTCCTGTATAATAATGTTAATAGTTTTTAAAATTGAAGTCTTTGTACATACTACATATGTATGTAAAAAAGGTGGATAAATATAGTAAATACTTTTTGAGGAAGAAACTTTTGAGAAAAATATAGTTAAATATAAAAGAGGGGCAAAGTAAAAAAGGTTTGAATGTAAAATTTGGCCAAAGAAATTGGCACAAATAAGAAGCAAAATTATTTGCCTGAAAGATGTCATTTATTTCTGCTTGAGAAAAGCAGCCGTCCTTCATACACTAAAATTTTTGTTGCTGTAAATCGAATTTCTGTATGAGAGAGAAAGAGCTCAAAGATATTTAGTTTCTATTTTCTCTAAAAACCTAAGGATTGCAGCAACTAAGGATTAAGCGTGTTAATTCGAAATTATACTAGTTTTTCTAAGCGGAACACTGTTTCCATTGCTTACTTGTCAACAGTCTCTAGACTAGGGTACATTAACACAGGTAGTGTTAAGAACCTGGCTAATTATGAATTCGTCTTGAAATTTTGTAAAAGTTATTGTTTTGTTTGAAATAAAAAATATTTTTGACTTTCACTTTTTTAGACACAAAAACGAAATGCAAAGAAGGGATTTTTTTGGATTCGCCTTGATAGTAGCTGTACAAGTATTAGCGTTCCCTGCTCGATTGGAAGGTGTCAAGTTTCTTTATTTTAATTCGGGAAATTTTTGAAGGCGTAAGTTTCGCGACTCAATTCTCACCAAGGGTGTAAGTGCCTGTTATATTTTGGTAAATCCTGACGAAATCAGGGCATTACCGGAAAAATGGTTTTTCTTCTTTGTCTTCGTTTGAAAGTTACCATATCTATACTCTGCCATTTGCTTACATTCTGGAATCTTAGTTATTTCCTGTCTCTCATGCAATTTAATGATATAAAAAAGAGATGCCTTCAGGTAGTTATAGTTGGTAGAAGGACTACCCTTCTTTCTTTGTCAACCTATCACCTAAAGTATTTCAAGACGAAAGCTAGTTATATCATGACGATTTCCTCGAGTGGGCTAAGACGGCAGCAAATTTTGCTCCGGGCCATTAATACTCGTCGAACCAAAGACATAAACTTGCTGTCAACAAAATTGAAACCCTTAGTTTTCATTCTCTGTAGAGCTTTCGTTCAGTTTTCTTATTGTTACAGGAAGTCCCAATTGTAAAAGTCAGATTTTTTTTGTTCCCCTTTTAGAAGCAGATTGGAGATCGTTTTATTCAGTTTGGACTAGGGATGAGCGATACCGTGATTTTTTTTTAAACTGTAAACAGTTATTCAAAACAGTGACGGTGATCGCTGTTTATTATTTTTCACAAGCAAATGTGTTAACAGTTATTTCATAGGAAGATCCAAAAATGTTACTTTAAATAACATACCAAATTTTTATTTTTTTCACGAACCACAATGTAATTTTTGGCAAAAATTAACTAAGTCTGGTAACAACATCGCAGTAAATAGTTACTTCACAGCTTATGTTAATGTCGTTGCCAGTGATTTTCAAGTCACAGGTATAAAATCACAGGTACAGAAATATAGCTCATCTCTGGTTTAGACTAAAAGCCCAAAATATTTTTAGTTTATTCCTTCCCATTTCTATTTATAATATACTTTTCTTTTGAACTGGACATATATTAATCCAACTAATCGAAAGTTTTACTGGTTATCGTCCCGATTTTTGATTCGTTTGTTGTAAATTTAATTGCTCTGGCTTTCTCGATAATTTTGTTAATAGCCTTGGCTTGTGTAAGGATTAACGCATTGTCTGTCTGTCTCTATGTCTGTTTTCCCGCAATCAACTCTTTTGTTTTTTATCCGGAATATACTACAATTTGATAGTCTGAGGGACTATTAACTTAAGTGAAGCCCAACTGTCACCCTGCTTGCTCGCTTGGTTTCCGTGGTAGTTCGCTACACGCAAACTATCAAGTAGAGTCTAAATGACCCCATCTTGACAACATCACTTGATAGGTGATAGGTCCCCTTAAACAATGGCGCAAGGGAAAATGGAGTACCTGACCCATCCTGTCGCGTTGATGTATCTTGATAGGTCGTTCAGCCCAATCGTAGATATATCCCCTAGGTTATCCAGTACATGATGGCTCAGGAACTTGTGCCTTTTCACAGCCAGAGCAGGGCATTCGCAGAGAAGATTGAAAACTGATTCCTCCATTTCCCTATTCTTGCAGCTGCGACAGTAATCGTTGAACATGAGGCCGAGTCGTTTTGCATGCCTTCCCAGCATCCAGTGACCCGTTAGCACCGCCAGCAACTTCAAAATTTCTAAGCAATTCCGGTTCATATGTCGAAAGAAGGCAACTGTCACCCTACTAGAATGGCGTCATACAGTACACTGACAAGAATAATTTTTCTGGCCCGTACATGCCGAAATAACGGCAAATTAATTTATTGCCACCATTTCAGTGACGAATGTGACAATTTGGCCCCAGAGCTGCTAATTGTGAACAACTTAGATATATACGGACCGTGTAGGTATATTGAGGGTGGACGTACCTATGTTTTTACAGATACTCCTTAGCAGAGACATACATACTTTCCGATAAATGCAATCTAGTACAGGCTGAACTGTCATCGATTAGCAAAGCGGCTAACTATGATGCCATGTACTGCATTTCTTCTTTACTAACAGCTAACCTGCCTTCAGGTTGTCCGACTTGTCCGCTAATGCCGGACATCCTTAAATGGGTGGGAACGCATTATAACATTTTTTTCGTTTAAGTGCTGGGACACGAAACCAATGCAGGCAACTACACTGGCGAAAGATGGTGTGAAATCGAATGATAGAGTGGTTGACCACGTTTGTGACCTTCCGCTCTCTTCATCCATACTCCGAGTAGACACTGACAGAACTGCTGGAACCAGATGGTCTAACAGATCTACATTCGGAATTACTAAGATAATTTGGGCAAGGCCATGTCAAAGTCGTTCCAAATATCTTCTCAATCTAGATCATTGGAGGCTGAAAGACGCAGTGGCAGTCGATTTGCCAGTCATGCAACTAGAATGGGACTGCCTTCCAACGAATTCTGTAGGATGCAGTTAAGGTAAAGAGTATCCAACAACTCTTGTGCTTTTGTCCAGCCCTAGACAATGGCCAAACTAGCACAGTCTGTCAAATGTGGCTTACATTAGCCCTTCTAGTCTAGGTATCATCCTTCATCAGGGATAATGGTTGTTGGTACGCTGATAAGGACACGGACGAAGCGAATTTTGCAAACTATATGAGTACGTCGCTATCTCCGACTATTGAAATTTTTAAATTTATGTTTTCTTTTTATCTCGGCATCGTTATTAACTAGAGATCTGCTTGACTACACCCAAATGCCGTTTAAATACATTCGTTTGTTTTTCAACAACATAGTGTTTTTCATTCAATGTTAAACAAACTAAATAAATGAACCCACAAGCGAAAGCAAATAAAAAACAACTTCAACCGAAAACAAAATATTACCCATACATTCATATAAATAAATACTGAATAGAATGTGTGAATATTGCTGTATGATTGGTGTAAAAAATTATTATTCATTTGTGTTTGCAAATTTGTCGTTATTGTTGTTGTTAAACATTCATTAACTCGAAAAAACACCTGAATGTTTTTATAAAAACTCTAACTGTAATGAGACTTTGCTATGTTTTTGTATTTTCAAGTGTGTTTTATACACATTCAAAACGAAAACTGTAAAATGAATGTGTTCTTCTTGTATCATTGAGTGTAACACACAATACATTCTTTCTTGTGTTGTTACTGGTTTAACTTTATTTATCTCCCATAGAATGAAAAATGTTTGAATGAATATTGTTTTTGTTGTGTATAGGCAATTAAATGAATATAGTCATGCAGATGTCTATTATTAACAAAACAAACAAGATCAGTTTCAAGATAAAAAGAAGAACAATATTGAGCAATAGATGTTACCAAGGCGCATGCATCAGGTGGGATCAGTTCTACAAAAACAACTAAACCGTCATAAAAATGTCAAAGACAGATAACAAAAACTCACAAATTTTTTTTTTCTTCTTTTTGAGCTTTTCCTAGAACACTACAGTTGTTGTTTGTAAAATAGAAAAAAAATACATAAACATAAACAAAATTTGACATTTAAAAAACGAATGCCGTCACTCAGCTGATTAACTAAGGCCACTCGATATGCGTGCGCCATGGATTCTACTTTGGACTAAGTTAGCAGTTTTAAAGCAAAAACACCTCTCGACAGACTAAAATTACTCTCTACAAAACACTGTTCTACCCGCGCTCTTACATGGCTCTAAATCAAGGGTACTTATGAAAAATCTATGGACCAATTTGCGTTGACGGAGAATGCCATTGTCGTATTAACCCTGAGCTGTAAAAACAGTTTGCCGACATTGACATATTCATGCGCAAAGGATGTGCTGCTTAACAAAGTACTTAAACTGTTTCTATTATAAGGGATTTTCTATGAGAAAAAAAATACTTTTCTAAGGAAGACACTTGAACAAGTACTTAAATATTTCAACCTGACACAATCTAATCTCTGTTATTTGTTTAAAATGTAAACAGATTTCTTTTAACTAAACGTTTGTCATGAAAGTTTTATGCTTTTTAGTGAATAAAATGAATTTAATATTTTTGTTGTAACCAAAACAGTTACAACAAAAGTGCCAAAACTACCCTTTTTCGATCCTATAAAACCTATATATTTGCACAATAAATGAAAAATATTTTTCTATTTTTTTCTTTTACATTTTTTTTTATTTTTTGTTTATTTTAAATAGAGTAAATATTTTAAAGCGGCGTATTTAGTTAAAGTGCAAGTGGTGGCCACCACTTGAACACTTGTTATTAGTCAGTGCAGCTTTGACTGGCTGTTGTATTGTGATGGGTCGTCAGTAGCTGGTTGTTGGCCACGTGTTTCTATTTAGCTTAACAATTTTCAATTGTTTACATAAATATTTCTTTTTAGCAGCGTTTTTGTTCTTTTTTTTCTTGGGCAGATTTTAAAAATCAATTTAATTTAATTATCCGCAACACGTGCTTAACCAAATGCAATGATTTCTTTTTAATTTTTTTGTTGTAGTTTTTCAAATTCAAATGCGATCTCATTACTTGCACTAAATTTATAAGACACGCAAGGAAATCGAATATTTGTTGTGGAGTTTTGGTTTCATGTTAAGCGGTAAAAAAAAGGTGAAAAAATTTAACACATTCTCATATGACGTTCAAAAAAGTATACAGGCAGCCATACAAAATGACTGACAGACCGACAGACAAACGAAAGAAAATATTTTTATTTATTTTTTAAAATATTTATTTTATAAGAATTGCAAGCAAAACAATAAACACAACATTAAAAGCAACTGAAAACAAATTAAGCTTAAAGTGAAGAAAGAAAAAGTTATGGCAATCAGTAGCACAATCACGTTTTACTCTTAGAATTATGCTGGTGGCATATATTTTTTGTTGGGCATTTTATTAAAACCAGAAAAAAAAAACAGAAATATTAACGCATTGTACAACATGTTGCAATATTTGTTAAATTGTTTTCTTATAAAATTTTTTTCGTTCTTTGATTTGTTTTACCCTACACCAAGAGTGGCAAAGAAAGTAGTCCAGTGCCTGTGTTCTGTAACTTTAGTGAGAACTTCTCGCATCGAAAAGTTTATAGTCGCCTTGTAAAAGACAAGATGAACACGATAAACCTAATTATTTTAACTTTTAAAGTTGTATAATGAGAGTTTATGTATTATTTAAGTCACACTGTTAATAATCGGAAGACTATGACAATAAAAAAATTTTTTCACTGCGAAAACTTCTCGCCAGTTACAGAACAGGGGGGCTGGATTGGAAAATAAATTGAAATCACCACTCAAAGGAAAAACAGTGAAGTTTCACCCATGTTAGAGCCTGTGTAAAAGGGCTTCGGGGTTAAAATAGGGTCTTAGTCCAAAGATGACACGCTGTACCTACAGAAGCGTAATTAAATCATTACTTACCTGCACTATAGTAGATATCAAGGGACAGGAAGTGCAGCATTGGAATCCTACAAAAGGTCGAACGTAAAGGGTGTCTGGTGGCAAACTTTTAAATACAACTATTTCAAAAAGTAATAAACAGTCGCGGAGGAGGGTATTGCCGTTGGAACTATCGATTGTGCGGATTTGTCAGTCAAGATGACTCAGTGGCCGAGTGAGCATTGCGCATTCGCTGTGGAGACATTTTCTCTTAAACGGTCACGTCAACAAGAAAACCTGCCGTTACTGGTCTCCAAGAACCCGAGAACCTTGATTGAAACATCAAAAACCATGGCATTGCCCCAGGTTAACTGTTTGTTGTGCCTTATTCACGCATGAAATAATTAAACCATTTTTTTCGAAAATTCTCTAAGACAGGCGATAAATGTCAACGTTGAAAATTATCGACGTATGATTACGGAATTCTTTTTGTCCAACCTGCGATCTCATTCATCATACTCCTCACACACATGGTTTCAACAGGATGGGGAGACTGCAAACACAGCCAAACCTTCGATGAATTTGTTTTACCTTGGAGACATCCTATAACTACTGAGGTCCCCCGATGCCATGATTTTTTTTGGAGCTTCCTTTAAAGAAAGAGTTTATAATGACAATTTCCAATCTCTTGCGGCTTTAAAGGAAAATATTTGTCAAGATATCAGCTCAATTGAACCAAGTTTACTGCAGCGTGCGGGGCAGAACACAAGGCTCTGTTTTGAACAGTGTGTTCAACTGGACGGATGAAATCTGGATGACATACTCTTTAAAAAAATATAATCCGTGTTGCCTCGGAATAAGCAGAACACTCAGGTCACCCCAATGGTTTGGACTCACTTGGACATCGTTGCAATGTGGGGTGGGTTTAACTTTTTTATCGATACTATAATGGAATGTGCTCCGAAGAAATCAGGGAACTTGTTCCTGAAACCCGTGCTTCCTTTCTTCGTTTCTTCTTATCATAACCTATTTCCTTGATACCAACAGGATGCAATGCATGTATAGGGGCCATATCCTGAGTACTGATTATTATTTAAAGGCAAGTAAGAAATGGAACAGAATTACTCTTCGTTATAATTTAAAAAAAAATTATTTTTAAATATTTATTTTAAATTCAAACAGAGGTAAGCCTGCACCAAATATTTGGGTTAAGCAAAACTCGCAAGATAAAATCATAAGACATACACAGTGTAGCAACAACTAACTGGTGAAGGATATATTTACACCAAAATTTATTTAATTATTCAAGTAAGAATCTAAACAATGGATCTATAATAAATACCCACAAATTTTTACAACGCTTGTGCAAATGGTGAAGGGTATTTCTGATTCGGTAAAGTCAAATCGAGGACCAGATTTTTTGCTGATTCAACTTTTTAACAAGTTTTTGTGAAACAAGCGAAACCGATAAACTTGTAAACACCTTTGGTGGAGAGTTCTTTTTCATTCTTTTATTATCCTTTATTTTGCGTTTTTTTCGCCCCCCCTTTTTTGTAATGAAATTTCAATTTTCATTATATTCTGTTTTTAAACGATTATGCCAGCTTAAAGTATCAGTTGCTACACGGAAAAAATAATGGAAATAAAGTGTGAACAGTGGAATTGTAACATTAATTAAAAATTTAACTTTAGGGATTTTTGACATATATTTTAAGGTAATTTATTGCTTTTAGTCAAATATAAAGTTTCTTAATTTATTACTAAAATCGTTTCGCTCAGTGTATTTTTTAGTTATTTGTTAAAATTATTGTTTTAGTTGGCAGCAACACGTATAAATATTACTTATAAATCACTAATGACAACTGTCAGTTGTGAAATGTTCTCGGAAACAAAACAAACAAGTTGTTTGTCTTAAAGAAAGGCCGTCTTCGTTTTCCACCTCGTCATACTAATCGTCAGCATGATCAGCTTCATTTGCAGCAAACACAAGAGCACAATAGTATTAGTGGTGTCAGTAGCAAGTTAAGGGCCAACTAACTAAAAACGTCAAAAATCTGCAAACGTCATTGATCATCATCATCAGTTTCGCTTGTCGATGTCGTTATCAATATTTATTTTTTGTGCACATTTGTTGGCTCTTATATTCTTCTTCTTTTATGTTCCTTTTTTTGGTGTTTAAGAATGTGTGCATGTATGTAGCGAGGTTGTTAACAGGTATTTTGACATTTTAAACGTTGTACTACATGCTTAGAGATTCCATGCAATATTGCACGCTTTTAACATTTTTTAAAAGATCTTTGTTGCATGCAGATTCTTAAATGTATTCATTTATTTAACGATTACTATTAATTTTTTTTTTTAAATATTTATGTATGTGTTTTAAGGAATAACGGTGAAGACTGACTTGCTGACCCGTTCATCATCGCACAGCCTTAGCAAGCAGAGACTTGAAACTTAGATTGCGCCTAATTCTCCCAATGTATAGATTGGCTTAAACGGGATTATTTAAAATTCAGACCGTAAAGAGGTAAAAATGGTAAAAAAAGGTAAAAGTCTTGTCGTTTTCTACCCGAAAAAGAAACGGACCTACGTCAGGAACTTTTTCGAGATTTCGGGCCCTTAAAAGCAAATCAGAGTAAACATTTTTTTGATTATGCTTTGGCCCGCCAATGAAATAGAAACATTATCCAAATTCCGTTTAAAAAAATTTGAAAATTTTTGTTACTTTTTCGATATTAAGACACTAAGGGGTAAAAAAAGGGTGAAAGTAATTTAAACTTTTAAAGACAGCTGCAAAACTTAATTGAGGCTTAAAATGGTACATGAAGATAAAACTTACTCCTAAATTTTTGGGCTCCTTTTTGGACAAGAAATACTTTTTTGTACTTTTGGGCATTTTTTAAGATCAAGGGTCTAAAAATATAAAATAAAGTACTATTGACCTGTATAAAGGTTGGAAGAAAACTAAGTGCACCAAATGTAATCTTTTTACTTTTGAGTACTTTTTTGCCTTTTTTGAGACGATGGCACTAAAAATATAAAATTGGGGACTTTTGAGCCATATAGAAGTTGAAAGTCAACAAAGTGGACCAAATAGAACCTTTTTAAATACATAATTGGTACTATTTTTGGGGATTATCTGAAGAAAAAAAACTGGGGGCTTCAAATATATTGGGTTCGAGTACAAAAGGCTGAAAAGTGTGCCGAGTAGGGGTTTTTTTGCCTGTGGAAAGGAATTGCAAGTAGATGCTCTACTTCAGCTTAACAATAGAAGAATATTAGTGCGGTTTGGATCAAAATCACGGAGGGTTATAAAAATACCGATTTGCATAGATCTTTCAAAACCATATGTAGGTAAAACAAAATGAAAACGAATAGGTTTCTACTATCATTACGAAGAAGTAGTTGTATACCCCTTGTTGGGATGGACAACAGGACAACTGGCAAGTGATGACTACATTTTTTACACTGCACCGGGAAATAGAAAGGTTGTTGAACATTTTCTGAGTGCATACCACACAACGTTTGCGCGCTACAGAGCGAACTGTCAAGGGTCTTACTGCTGACCTAAAGGAGGTATCTGGGGTAGGTAAGGAGGGACTACTGGCACTTGCTAAGAAGGATACATATTGGGTTTTCGTTTATAAAGAATAACTAGTGGCACTCAGGACCTAAAAGGTAAAGGTCCTCGGGATCCTCCAGTTCCAATTTTACTTAAATCTTGCCAAGACAGGATTCTACTGCCTATAGTAATGATAATGGTGCAGTACGGTTGATATCACGTGCCCTTCTAGTTTGCAACTAAAATTTTGAAAGGCAGCACAGTAAAGTCGGTTAAATAGTCAATTTTTTTTCTCATATATTTTATTATTGAATCTTCGCTTAAAACTAAGTAATTAATACTAGTCCAGTCAGTACCAGACTAAAATTTTAGTTCTCACAATAAAATTAACTACTTTTAAAGGTTTCATCTTAGAGCAATAGTATCCCTTCTTTTTAGACGGGTGTGTCCACTATGCTGCAAGATGCTTCGAGCGAGCGGATTAGGATGTGTTTCCAGCTTATTTAAATACGTGTCCACATAGTTTAGGATTTCGCATTTAACTAGTGGAACTTCAAGATCCTTATGGATATTGCTGTTTTTAACATACCAAGGAGCACCAATTATCATTCTTCGAATCTTGTTTTGACGGCGTTGGATTTTTTTCGATGTTAGAGGCGGAAACAGTGCCCCATAATTGTATACCGTAGCACCAAATTTGTTTTCAAATCGAGTTGTAGAGTAGAAGTTTACAATCAAGACGTAGCACAGAGTTTCTACCAATTTGCCAGTGGATTTGAGCAGCTTTAAGTTTCATTTGCGTCAGCTTTGCATCTATATGAGGCTTCCATGTAAGGCGGCGATCTAGGTGAACACCAAGATATTTTGTCTCAGATCGTTGAGGCACCATATGGTTGTTAATAGTGATTGGAGGGCACGTTTCTTTACTGAAAGTAAAAGTTACGTGGGTACATTTTTGTTAATTTATTTTTATTCCCCATAACTTTGCCTATTTTGCAACTTGTGTTACTTGTTGTTGCAGCTGGTTCGAGGCCTCTTTATGGTCTTTATGAATACTAAGGAAAGCAGTATCATCAGCAAATGTCGACGTGTGTGTAAAACTATTGGTTGGCATATCTGCTGTGTAAAGCAAGTACAGAATTGGACCTAATATACTCCCTTGAGGTACACCAGCCCCTATTGGTTAAGAAAAACTTATTTGATTTCCCTCTTTGATCATAAATTGTCGGCCGGTTATGTATTTTTCTAAAAGGTTGAAAATACTAGCTGGAAGGTTTTGCTTTAGTTCGTTTAACAGGCCTTCGTGCCATACTTTACCGAAAGCTTGAGAGACATCAATGAAAAGCGCGGAGCAGTACTTCTTTTCCTCAAAGACTTTTCTTATAACCTGCACCAGTCTGTGAGCTTGTTCGATTGTGCCATGTTGACTTCTAAAGCCAAATTGTTGATCTGGAATGCAGTTGTTTTTATTCAGAATCGGAGTCAGCTTGTTCTTAAGCAATTTTTCGAACAATTTTGACATTGTGGGTAACAAACTGATAGGCCTATAATAGTCAATGCTTAAGGTTTTCTGTGGATGTTTTGAAATGTTTTAGGATAATTTTTTTACACTGCTTCAGTGATTCCCAGGCAACAGCTGTCCCGTGTGTTCTTTATTTTAGGACGCTCTAAAGCGTAAACATAGGATTTAACATAAATGCCTGCTTAAAAAACTGAGCTTAACTGAAACTTTATTTCTTCCAATAATAATAGAAATAAATATTTCCTTCAATAAATAATCAATTAAAACTGATCTTTAATTATGAAATTATGTTTGGAACGAAGAAGGTAAGAAAGCAAAACATGAAAAATCTACTAAATAGTTATTCTTGTTGTTGTTGTTGTTGCTTTTTAATCAAACATTGAAAAAGACAACAGTAGCTGCAAAACATCATTCTAAAATAATAAATATTTATAACTTTATGTTAAAAGTTGACGACTGATCATAATAATAACTGGCCAACCAACTAACTAACAGTCAAGATCTACTTGTTTAGATAAAATCCTTTTTTTTTAATTTGATTCCTTAATGTTTGTAATATAACATCGAGATAGAAAGATCATAAATTATTGTCTGATTTATTATTAATAAATAATAAGAGGAAAAACAAATAAAAAATTAAAGTAACTAATATGGTGTGAAATGAAAAGAAAAGTTATTCTTTCTTTAAGTTCTTTAAGAATACAAACGTTGCACAAATGCTGGTTTTGTTTAAATGAAAAAAAATCAAGACTCTTGCAAAGAATGTATGTTTGTGTCTCTGTGATTGAAAACGTACAAGATTTGCAACGTGTGATAAGATAAATGTTTCCAAAACACAAGTGGAGAAAAACATTCAGACAAGGAAATTCCAAAAAGGATCAAATGTGTTTATTTTTGTGTAGTAAAGAGCTGCCCAAGCACAACAAAATATTTTTGCATTTTTAAAAGCATAAAAATAAAAATTAGAGTTATTCAAAGAAACTGCAAATATGAATAATTTGTTTTTAAAATTTACTAACAATTAAAAAGATTATTTGAACAAGTCCGTTAGAACACGATATTGTAAAAATTTTACAAGAAAGAAGGTTGTGTCAAATAGGCTTAGCCTGAAGACACTATGTAGACTATTTGGATCCAAATTGTTAGCAGATAAATAGAAACTATATTCTAGCTTTTTCTGTAATAACTAGTTGTATGTAATGGGCACAAGGGTGCTTCACACTCTGATGGCAAAAGCCAGCAGTCTCATTTTACCAAGCCCAGATATTTCCTTCAGGTTTAGAAAGAAATTGGACCCTTTACAGTTTGTTATCGAGCGTGTGAGTCCCTTCATCCGCCGGCTTACCACATAGCTTTAAATCATTGCTGGCCAGTCGTCTAAATATTTTGGCAAAAACTGCTGCTTAAGGACGACCGATTATTATCCCCACTAGGAGTCTAAAATCACGTCCTCGCAAAGATGGAAAAAACCTTATCACCCCTGGGTCATAAAATCTCCACATAGTTGTGGAGAGTCTACAAAAAGTGGTTTTAACCAAGACTTTCGTGGCTCTCACCCTTGCAGCAGAAACCTATCATATAACTTCGGTCGAGTATAAGCACTAGACGTCTGCGTAACTACACTCAAAAGCCGTTTAAATACATTCGTTTGCTTTTTAACCACATAGTGTTTTTCATTCAATGTTAAACAAACTAAATGAATGAACCTATAAGAGAAAGCAAATAAAAAACAACTCCAACCGAAAACAAAATATTACCCATGCATTCATATAAATAAATACTGAATAGAATCTGTAAATATTGTTGTATGATTGGTGTAAAAAATTATTATTGAGCGCATTCATTTGTGTTTGCAAATTTATCGTTATTGTTGTTGTTAAAACATTCATCAATTCGAAAAAACACCTGAATATTTTTATAAAAAGTCTAACTGTTATAAGACTTTGCTATGTTTTTGTATTTTCAAGTGAGTTTTATACACATTCAAAACGAAAACTGTAAATTGAATATGTTCTTCTTGTATCATTGAGTGTAACACGCAATACATTCTCTCTTGTGTTGTTACTGGTTTAACTTTATTTATCTCCCATAGAATGAAAAATGTTTGAATGAATATTGTTTTTGTTGTGTATAGGCAATCAAATGAATATAGTTATGCAGATGTCGAATAAGCACCCATTGCTTCTTCTAAAAGAAAATCTAGCGCTTGATTCGCTAGTTCTTCTGCCATCTCCTTTGCCTCAACACCTAATTGTCCTCGAACTCAGTAAATATGCTCTAGTCTCACGGCCCGCAGCTAACCAATGGAATCTGTGCAGTCTTAAACATTTGAGAAGCAGCTGAGTTTTCGAAGGTTATCTTGATCACCGCCTGACAAATATTCACCTGAGAATATTCAGTTTAAGACGACAGGACAATATCTGCGCAGCTTATTGTGGTGTTGAAATCTCTACCTAAAAGACACTGCAGTAGTCAAGAAGTTTTTAGGACTCTCTAATACCCATTTCTCGAGCCAACCCCTCAGCTCTAAACCTCTGTTCACAAAAAAGTTAATTTATGATTTTAGTTTTAAAGATCAATACATATGAAAATGATTTCAGGCATGTGGCCATTACGTCAGGAATGTTTTCTGAGCGTTAAATTTATGACCACTTTTTCGAGTTTTGTTGTCCTTTGAAAAAAAAAATAACTGCAAGCAGAGAAAAAACATGTTGGAGTATGGTCACGGAAATATGATCACGAACATTTTCATCATTATATGGTTACGAAGATCAGTATTATGACTGACACAACCATACTATAGTTCTACTAAGTTTTGGGCGAAGAATGAAATCATAGTTATGATTAAAATAACCATTATATGTTTGTTGTAATCATCATTTTGGTCATGAGCAGTCATTATGTTGATTATGGGTTATCAAATATATGATGCTCATAGAATATGGTTGTCATAATATAAGAACAATAATGACCATTAATCAAAATGATAGTTACCTTTATTCAAATAATTATTACCCCAAACATATAATGGTAATTTTAATCATAACTATGATTTCATTTTTCGCCAAAAGCTTACTAAAACTATAGTTTAGTTGTGGCAGGCATAATAATGATCTTCGTTACCATATAATGATAAAATTGTCCGTGATAATATTCCCGTGACCATACTTAACCATGTTCTTCCTTGAGTGTGGTATATCGGCATAATCAAGTGAGTTCATTATAAAAAGTTATTCGCAGTTAATTCGGTTACATTTCAATTTTAAGAGTAAAGACTTTTGGTAATTATGGTTGGTAGCATAAAGTCCTAAACATACCGTCGCGTGAGTTCTTATTTGCTGTACGGCACATTCCAAATAAAAATCAAGTAAATGATTAATGTGTGCTTTTAAGAAACCGTAATCCTTTTTCCAGTATCTAAGTTATATTGATATATATGAAGCTCCGAGATTTTTTCATATCCATAATTTCCAAGCTCAATGAAGATTATATATTTTTTGCGATATTTTCTTTTAAAGAAACTGAATCGACAAAACATACAATAGAACTTATATTTACGGCGATAAAGGTAAGCAACCCAGGCATTTGTTGGCACATAACAAATATTTTTTTGCCGTATTTAAAAAAAATGATAATACATTACTCTTTAAAATTATCAAATGCGGCAAAGTCACTTTTTACATTTCCTAAGATAAATCTTAACATCTTTTGATAAAATAAATTGTTCAAAAAAAGTAAAAGATCTTATGGTTTTGTTGTTATTAAAAGAAAAGTCTTACGTTTACATTTGTAAAAAAATTAGACCAAAAATCCTTCATCTTTTTTTTCGAAATCGCCTTGGTAAGGCATGCAGCATATATGAACCCACACGGCTATACGTAAAGTTTTGCAAAGGTACAGTAATATTTCAGGGAAGTTATAGTCCAAAGTTATTTTTCCATAGGAACATTTGTATGAAGATATATGTATGTATATGTTAAATAATTAGCCAATTACCATCAGATTTAAAAGGCCAAACTTTATTAAATATTTTTTTTAAATACGAACTGTTTTGTTTTTTATCACAGAAATAACTAGACATAAAGCCTGTTGGAAGGATGGACTTAAAACGACTAAGCAGATTTGGGCAAAATACATGCTTTGATGTATTTGAAATACAAAATACCAAATACTTTCAAGTCGAGTATTTAAAATACAAAATATATTTATAACCACTAATCTGTAAAACAAGAATTTCCTTTCATGAACACTAGATTTTTAAAAGTATCTTCAGATAAGCAGCCTCTTGTTGGAGAATATATAAATCCTGCTAAAGAAAACAATCTTTCTACAGGTACTGATAAACACAAACTGGTATTAAATTTTGTGAAAACATTTCTTAAATTTGGTAGCCTTCAAGACTGGAAAGCTCCTTACTTTTGCCATTTAGAAAGCTGACTAACTCCAACTCCAAATACTTAAGAGCAAATAGTTAATTGAATTCAGGAAGATCGCCCAACTAGAAGCTGAGATATAAGAAAAAGCCTGATATTTTTTAGAACAAAGTCTATGCATATATCCCTATAATGCTCAGGATAGTAGCAAGGAACGTGATAGCCCCCTTACAATTCCATAAATTTTATCAAATTTTTTATCCGCTTTATTTCGAAAGCTATTACAGCTAATAACTTCAAACCTTCTACATAATAAAGCTAGAATAATGTTAACAGTTTGGAAAAAAAATTAATTGGAGCAAGGGTAGTGGTAGCCCAATGGCTAGATTAGGTGAAACACCCGGCTGCGAATAAAAGAAATGAGGTACAGCTTAGGCCCGTTTTCTGGGGTCTTTTTACAACTGTCCCATAGATGGCTGTCAGAAAAAAACCTTTAATTTACCCATTATATGTATTATGAATATGGGCATAAGTATATTAATTAAGAAGCCCTATTAAAATAGGAAAATTATCTAAGTTAAAACTGCCTTATTTTCTCATAAATTGAATGGCAAAATAAATAAAAAGAAATTCAAAATTATATTTATAGCTCGCATGAGCCTTGTGACATGACTCATACAACATGTACTCTTTATCAGATTATTGGGTGATTTACAAATTAGCCAGAGACATACAAAAGTGATTAATAAAAACAAGTAAGAACGCTTTATTCGGCTATGCCGAATCTTATTTACCCTTCACATTTATCTCTTCGTAAATCCAGCCATCTACTCTATACAAGTTGTTTTCGTACCACAAATATTATAATAAAAATACTTTGTGCCGGCCCGGTATGTTACAAATATTCAATTTTAAAATTTTAAATTTTTCTTGCATTCCACCGTTCAAACACAAAAGGGAAATGCAATTCGCCTTGCTGTTATCTTGTTTAGTGTACCCTGAGAAATTGTAACATTTTTCAATTTGGGTTATGACAAATTTTTTTAAAACAAAAAAATGTATTTTGACATCAAGAGCATTTGATATACAAAATACAAAATACTTCAGTGTTGGGTATTTAAAATACAAAATAAATAAGAAGGTGGTATTTGAAATACACATACAAAATAAGTACATATTTGTATTTCAAATACGTATTTCAAATAAAAGTATTTCAAATACTGCCCAACCCTGCGACTAAGAAAGTGTTTATAAATCAGACGGTATTATTGAAAGTGGGCCCCAGACTATTACTTAATGACGTTAAAAACATCAAAGCAAACGCTTCACGCCCCTATCACGTACATATGTGGTGTACGTATAATTATTGACTATGGTGCGGTTACGATAAATATTGAACACAAAATGAGCTTCGTCTTAATTTTTTAAAAAACAAGGGCCTTTAAAGCCACTAGGGGGCAAACTGCTATTTAAAAATCTGTTAAGGCAAAAATCAAGCCTCTTAAACATTTGATTGTGTTCCGAATGCACTACAGCCTGGTTGGCTAAAAGCATATAAGGCGAAAATTAATTCTGTTTTAAAACCGCTTGTTTAATTGCACATAAAATCAAAACAGATTTTATACCCATAATCAAAGCTGCACGAAAACTTATTGCTTAAAATTACTCCAGAATAGTGCATAGTGAGCCTTAAATGGTTTTAAGCAGCTCTCAAAGTATCAATAACCATTAAATTTATTTAATATTCTCTACATCATACAGATTGAAATTCTTAAATTAAAAGCAATCATTTCACACATCTAAGATTGTTTGATTTTATTAATGTTTGTTTCTATTTCTTCTTCCTTTTAAAAGGGACAACCTTATGTTTAAGAGACCTTTACCATGAGTGCTTTAAACAGTGGCGTCATGTACACTTTTCCTAATTAATTGCCTCATTTTCTGTTAACAATGTTGTGTTAATTTTAACGAATTAAATGATAAGATCTTGATGGCATTAACAATATTATATTTTATGTTTTAAATAAACTTATGAATGTTTTAAAACGCCATAAACTCGTTCATACACCCACAATAATAGATAAAGGATAAAACAAGGATAATAAGTGGTCATTCATCAATGCAGAAGTAAATGCAAACACATATATGTAAATGATTAAGTATGGGTAGTTAATGTGCTTTCCTTAATGCGTTGAATAAGTGTGTGCGTTTGTGTAAAATTAGGTCTCTGATCACCTTAAAAGGACTCTTAAAAATGCACGCGTTTGGGTTTTGTTGCCTTCAAAATAATGAATTAGTTTCCATATCAATACTGACTTAAGTTAATGCTAATGTTTGTTTATTGACTGCCCTTCTTTGGCTGCTAGGTGTCCTTTCAATATTAATTTTTCCTTTTTATTTTTGTTTCTGTTGTATAATTTATACAACACGTAGTAAAGTGATAAAACATCAGCGTGACATGCGAGTAGAAATATAACAAGAGGCAATTGTTAAGGAATGCCACTTCTAAGTGTTTCTTTTTTTCTGTATTTTTATAAACATTTGACTTAATTTAAAGGCTTCATTTGCATAATGTGGAAAATGTCTTTATATTAACAAAAGCAAAATAAAAAACATAAATTTAGATGCGTGTCTAAATGTATTCTTTATACCTTAACAAAGTGACACCCAAAATTAAAGCCCATATTTATATATGAATTTACGCCCTTGTAGTTTAGCATCTAAATGATAAATTGTATAAATTCAAATAATCTTTTCTAACAGTTGTGCCTTTTTTAGTTTTGGTAATTAATTTCAATTTTTTTCCAAATATCAAAATTTTTTGTATGCAACTCTTTTACCCTTAACTGCAGCATGGCTAAGGGGGTGAGAGTGAATCAAGGTAGACAAAGGCAGACAATACAAGTAGTTAGAAAGTGTCTTTTTTTTAAAGGGGTACTGCAAGTACATACAACATTATACAATTGATGTTACCAGTTTTGTTTTGTTATATAAGAAATGTGGTCATATGGATGAAAAAAATTTTATTTTATCCGCCTAATGGCATCAATTTGCATGTATTGTTCAAACATAATCATTTTTTAGTTTTGCAGAAAACACAATTCAAATTTGTTTTACAAAAAACTTAAAAAAATCTTGAATCAAAAAAAATATTCTTCTAAATATATATTTATTATAGGCTCTGTAATTTTTTACGAAAACTAAGCTTGTGTTAAGAAGCTCTCCCGAAATATAAGCGACTTATAATAGAATTCATGCCTGTGTTTTTGCTTAAGCCATAATGTTGTTAAAACTTTTGAGTGTTGATGAGATTAAAATAATTATATCTTTTGAACTTTTAATCGGATTTAGCTAAAACTAAAAACATTTTCAAGGGGAAGAGTTGAGCTTTCAATATTTTAATTTTGAAAAGAAAACATTAAAATCTAGCTGCAGTCTCTCAAGCTTTCAATAAAGTATGGCACGAAGGCCTGTTAAACAAACTAAAGCTAAACCTTCCAGCTAATATTTTCAACATATTAGAAAAATACATAACCTGTCGACAATTTATGATCAAAGAGGTAAACCAAATAAGTTCTTCTCAAACAATAGGAGCTGGTGTACCTTAAGGGAGTATACTAGATCCAGTTCTGTACTTGCTTTACACAGCAGATATGCCAACCAATAGTTTTACACACACGTCGACATTTTCTGATGATACTGCTTTTCTTAGTATTCATAAAGCCCTAAAGAGGCTTCGAACCAACTGCAGCAATACGTAACCCAAATTGAAAAATGGTCAAAGTTATGGGGAATAATAATAAATGAACAAAAATGTACCCACGTAACTTTTACTTTACGCAAAGAAACGTGCTCGCCAATCACTCATAACAACCATATGGTGCCTCAACGAACCGAGACAAAATATCTTGGTATTCACCTAGATCGCCGCCTCACATGGAAGCCTCATATAGATGCGAAGCTGACTCAAATGAAACTTAAAGCTGCTCAAATCCACTGGCAAATTGGTAGAAACTCTGTGCTACGTCTTGATTGTAAACTTCTACTCTACAACTCGATTTGAAAACCAATTTGGTGCTATGGTATACAATTATGGGGCACTGCTTCCGCCTCTAACATCGAAAAAAATCCAACGCCGTCAAAACAAGATTCGAAGAATGATAATTGGTGCTCCTTGGTATACTAAAAACAGCAATATCCATAAGGATCTTGAAGTTCCACTTGTAAAATGCGAAATCCTGAAATATGTGGACAAGTATTTAAATAAGCTGGAATCACATCCAAATCCGCTCGCTCGAAGCATCCTGCAACATAGTGGGCACACCCGCCTAAAAAGAAGGGATACAATTGCTCTTAGATGAAACCTTTGAAATTAGTTAATTTTATTGTGAGAACTAAAATTTTAGTCTGGTACTGACTGGACTAGTATTAATTCCTTAGTTTTAAGATTTGAATACTTATTGTTAGTTCGCCTAAGCGAAGATTCAATAATAAATTATAAGAAAAAAAAAAAGTTTGAATTGATTAAAATTTATTGTGAACCTTTAAATATTTGAAAAGTAAATAAAATTTAATAATAAACTTAAAAGCAATGTTAAAGCAAAGTGGTGTGTAAATAATTTATATTAATTGTATATTGGGTAAAAATTAATAAAAAAAAAATTAGCAAAATGCGGTAGTGGGATGCTGTATTTGGCTGGGCACAGCGGGGTTTTGTATTTAGCTGGTGCTGTTCATTGGATATACACTGCTAGCATCTGCCTTATATGTATGTTTTTGGTTTGGCAAAATGCTGTCTCAAAAGATTAACACAATAGGATGTTTAACTAGGCTTTACAATAGTGCTTTGGAATATACTAAAAATTGCAGAGTCATTTATACTAGATGACTTCTGTAGTATGGCTGAATTCCAAAACGCAGTTTGCTTTGCATTACAAATTTTCAACTTCTTCCCTTATACACTCCTTACAGTTTCGACAACGTTTTCTGCTTCCAGGACATTAATATACCTGTAATCACTCATTTGGAAGTAGAAGATATTATCAAAAACCTCATCTTTGCTTTCAGGAAAAACTTGAAATTTTGTGATGCAAAGCAAACTGCGTTTTGAAATTCAGCTTATATTTCAAGCTGAAATATTTGCAATAATGCAAGCAGCACATTAGACTGAACAGGAACAGTACCTGTCTGAGGGGTCAAACCGTTCTCAAAAAATTGAGTTCCAGTTCAATAAAGTCAAGGGCTGCATATCGATGCTTTATGGACTTATAAATGTCAATCTGTGCTGGGTTCCATTACACTTTTGGTTGCCTGTAAATGAGCCTGTGAATAAACTAGTACCCAAAGGGTCTGAGATAATCACCAGTAGGGTATTTACTTAATTTTTTCCCACTGTGTAAGTTCTTTGGTATAAATGAAGGATTCCTTATGATAAGGGCGAGCAGGTTCTCAAGTTCAAGTTGGAAAGGAGAGATCCACTAAACTCTGGACCTCTTAAGTGACTCAGATCTGGTATAAGAACATATATAAAATATGGGACTCTGGTCAGTGCAAAAGCTCTAGGCAGTAAAACAGAGAATTTTCTATCTATTCAACTCCTCGGTAGATCCGTGGTAAGTGCACGAATCTACCAGTCTGTGGTTTGTGGGTTCGATTTCCACCAGAGACCCTGGTAAGTCTGCTTCATTCTTTTATTCTTTATTTCTTATACTTCTCTAAAATTTCTTCTTTCCTTTAATCTCAACCTATTCCATCTGCCTCTGCAGGTAACACAAAGGGACCGAATTAAACGGACCCAAGTAAGCTGTGTCCTTTCCTTTAACAGCTGCCTGTTCTACCTAACCTAACCTTACCTAACCTCCCTGCATATCCTGCAAATGCTGTTCTTTGCAATTCCCATACAACGAAAGCATGTTTAAGTGACGCGTTACTTGGTACACTTATCACCTTGTCTAATTAAATCTATCTTAAGTTTGGAATTTCTATAGTTTCTTCTTCACTAGGATTCTCGTTATTTTGCCAACTGTTCTATTGTACGACAGGGCCCTTCTAATTTGTCCTTAATTGCAACAAAAGGCTTCGAGCCCTTCAAGTCAACTGCTGGCAGTTTTCTGGTTTTAGATTTTCAACTATTTGACTGGCCATTACCGATTACTTTGTAATTTTTAGGCAACCCCATAAAACGTCCTTCGACATGCTCTGAAAAATCATTGACTATCGTCTTATTTGCTGACTTACTGACTTAGAATTAAGATGTCCTTATTGACATCTGACTATCCGTAAAGTTGTTTCAGTCTGTTGGACCAGCATGTGCTCTAATTAAAGGCAAAGAATCTGTTATTGCTTAAACTTTTGCTTGTAGGACTGTGTTGTGGTCTGAAAGGCAAAACTATCGGATATTTCTTAAGCTGCATGAAAACTGTCGAGAGCTACAGAGTTCGACAGCTGAAAAAGTTTTTAATTTACGTCTGTACTCTACAACGACATTTTGTTCCAAAAAGATGGCGTAATTTGCCACACAGCACATCTTAAAATCGACTTAGGTTAGGTAGAACAGGCAGCCGTTGAAGGAACGGATACAGCTCACTTGGGTCCGCTTAATTTGTTCCCTTTGTGTTAACTGGAGGGGTTTATAGAATAGGTGGAAACGGAAGGAAATAAGAAATTTAGAGAAGGATAGATAAGAAAAAAAGAACGAACAGAAGAACGAAGCAGACTTACCAGGGTCTCTGGTGGGAATCGATCCCACAGCTCCCTGACTGGTAGACTCGTGCACTTACCACTGACCTACCGGGGCACCCCTAAAATCGACTTATTGCAAGGTCAGTTTGATGACAACTTTCTTTCTAGAAAATGTCCTGTTCACTGGCCTCATCGTTCGTGCGATTTCACGCCTTTTTTATGGGACTAGTTATATTAAGTCATTGGTTTATGCTAACAAACCTGCAACTCCTTAGGCCACAGCTGGAGTTTTAAAGCAAAACTTATTGATAAAAATAAGCAAAAATCAGGTTGATCTAGTGGACCCTGTAACCCTTCACCGCGATTGACATATACCGAAAATCATATTTCAAATATTAATGCCACCAAATGATGTAATCTGGATTCCAACAAAGGATCTGTCTTCTAACATCATTTTAAGTTCTCATGCAGTTCAAAAAGCGCTCTATATCTCGGCTCCCGAGCTTCCAACAAAACAAACATAGTTACGTTCTTAGCTCTGGGCTTGGGTCATCTACCTAACAGTTCATTCCTTCGGGCAATTGCCGCCAAATCTTGGCCAACCAGAGCAGTTGATTTGGTATCACAGCAGCATAGTAAGCTTCGTTCTTCACTTGCAATAAAGAGTCAGACCAATGCACTGGGGCCGTCCAGATCCTCAGTTGCCCAAAATATGTTTTCGGTAAGATTTTTAAATTCTTTTTATCATTTTTCTTGTTGTCTGTAGGCATTTTGCCACAAGTGCTGCCCTGGAGCGTACGCGGGTGCATTTAGGCTGGATATTTAAAATCGTCTCCAAGTCCCTGGTTAGAGTGATCTGGTTACCCTTCTAATCATAAGAATACATGTTATTTAGAACTTCAATACAAAAGTAAAGTATCTCTCTAAGCAACTTAAAGCCAATAATCTTTCAATTGCCTTTTCCATTCGAACCCACACAAGTAAATTAAACCAAGAACGTAAATGATATAACCATTTCAATTATTAGCATCTGTATTTTAATAATTATCTTTCGACCAAAACTTTAAAACTTCTATTGCCATGATCCAGTATTCATATTTCCTACTATTTTTCGCAGTTAATTACAAACAAGTTTCGACAAAAGGCTAATGTAAGTGCAAGGACCAAAAAAAAAAGGATAACCATAGAAAATGGTTTATAAAGTAAAAACCGGTTTGAGTAAAAATGAATATGAATAAATGTCTAAGGAAGGATACATTAAATGTGAGTGTCTGCATGCATGTGTGTATCTTTTCACCTTTTTAATGGAAGATTTTATAGTCGTAAAATATTAAATGAATAAAACCTTAATAAACTTAACTAAGCATCTCATCATACTCATCATCTGAATGTACGAGTATCACGTATTTTGAGCTCCTTAAACTTAATGTGAACATGTGTGTAGAAGTTTTTCCATAAAAAACACACAGAAACATAAATACACTTAGAAAAAATAACAATTTGATTTTAATGGAATTTAAAATTTTATAATTTTCTTAAGTTTTTAAAAACATTTGTCATTATTATTTATCCTTAATCCTTTTATTATAAAGTTTTTTCAAATAAAGGGCATTCATATTTTAGTTCTTTTTTTACTTTGTTTTTTTCAGTGTATTTTTTCATTTCATAAGTTATTAATATTTAAACCTTTTAAAGTCATTATGATGCATATAAATTCACAATTAAATGTTAATATGAAAGTATAAGGGGGATTTATTAAAAGGATAATACATTTTCTCCACAATAACTGGTCAAAGTTATGTTGAAGAAAATTATTTTAAAACTAAAAAAAAAATTTAAAATGAAGAAACAATGTTATTTTCTGTATGAATAACAAAGAAATATTTGCAAAAAATTTAAAAAATTGTTCTTATTTTATACAAAATCTAAAACAAATTGCCCCCTCTGCATGCAACTTAATTGCCATTAGTGTTTATATGTTGCATGTTGTTGTTGTCAATTTCTATTATTTGTTTGTATTAGTGGTAACAACATATCACCTGTAACATGTGTCCATATTTAATTAACACATTTAGATGAAAAGTGCATTGTAAAGTGTTTTTGTGCAATGAAAGAATGTTGTCACTGGATTAGGTAAAGTAATTGAAAAAATAAAACTTAAAGCGAAGGAAAAAATTCCTTCATGGTCTACCTATGTTGGACATACAGATAAAAAAAAGTTACATAATAGAGCTCTAGACGCTAAGTGGGGGCTTCAGTCCAAAGTTAACACCTTGGTTTTGATGAAAGAAAATTAAACCAATTCTTATCTACGTTTGCATGATGTTCTTCTTCATCAATAAGGAAGAAAGGTCCAACGTAATAATAATCCCAGTATAAGTTGAAAAATCAGGACAAATCCAAAAAGGACATTAAATATTATTTGAAATGTCCAACTAATTGAAGCTCATTTTTGTTTTTAGACGTTGCCTTTAGCAAATATTGGAATGGATCGCACAGTGGGTTCGATGGCACCGAAAGTGGCGATTAATTGATGGGAGCCGTAATTTAAATTTTTTTGAAATTTTTTTTTTAAATCGTTTAATATGCATAAAAAGGCATATTCTGAAAAAAAGGTACACGGAAAAAAAATTTTTTTACGATTTTATAGAAATTTTTATTTTTCGGAAAATAATAGTTTGCTTCAGAATTTTCGCCGTTATTTTTAAATGGAAAGTGATTTTTTTAAAAAATTAGAAGCAAACAAAAGCTTATATTGTCTTCTTTTTAAAAAATAAAAAATTAATATATTTTTTGCATATATATGAATATAAGTTTAATTTAAAGTCTGAATTTGGGTTTTGAAGGATTTCAAGAATTTTACAACATCTTTTAAAAAATAACGAAATAAATTTTTATAATTTTTTTTTTTTTTGTTTATCAATAATTGTCATACACTTAAAAAGACACCATATTATGTTCATCCCCACCTTAATCACCATAATCTTCGCTATCATTACTTTACTCTTACTTTCATGTTTTTCTTGAGAAATAATAGGCGATAGCAAAAGCTGTAGTTCGGAATTTGATAATTGTTGCTTTTCTTTCCGCTCATTTTGTTTATTAATACTTTATATGAATGGATCTGGAGCAAAGTGTCCCCTATATTTTTTTTAAATCCTTATTTCTGGCTTCCTGAACTTCTTCTGAAAGTTCTACAATCGGTAAAAGGGCATATTTTATGATTTCGGGACCATGAATTAAAAATTTTTGTATTGTAGGAGTCATACCAATCCATTTTAACACTCTCGTGAATAAAGATGACTGAAACTTGTTCACGCACCTATCTCCGACAACAATAACAACAATAGTAAGCATTGAACGAACGTTAGTGTTGTTAAATACATGACTTTGAAAAAACACGACTTCAAATAGAAAAATGTTAATAGCTAAAAATGGAGCACCAAACCCGCAAATTTTCTTTTTTGCAGTATCAAGCTAAGACTTCATACTTTTAGAAAATATAAGATTCAGAACCCAACCTTAACTAACTTAGAAGTTATGGTTCACGAAACATCAAAAATAGGCCAATTTTGGACCTTTTTTAAAAAAATCGTCAAAAATATTTTGAGACATATTTTTAAAAACAATACATCATTTTGGTACATTTAAGTACCTGAAGACCTGAAGTTGAAGGTTCCATTCTTAAAATAATACTTTGTTAACGTTAAATTTGGAAATTACGGACTCGTTTAATGCAAAATTTTACTTTTTTCGCTTTTTTAAAAAATTGCAAAAAATTTTGTACTTTGACACGTCACTACGGAGTCAGCTGACAAGATAGATGCTTGAAAATTTACACAGTGATGTAGAATTTTATTAAGTTTTATCTGATACCAAATATTAATACAAAATCCTTATTTTAATAATTCAATTAAGCGTCACTTTCGAAACATTTCAACCCAACGTAGATCGGTAAGAAATGCAGTTTTCATCACACACCTGTATTGACTTATTTAGTCTTTTATTCTATTCTATTTTATTTTATTTTATTTATTCGCTAATTTGGCATACATTTGGTTTACCAGTATGCAAATCTACCACTTTAAAGGTTGCTGGTGTCATATTTGCCAAAAGTTCTAATTAGGCAGCTTCTTTCTATTTTTGTTTCTTTCTAATCCCTCCCGACACTTCAGCTTCTTTTTGATTTTTCTATCTTCATCTGCAGGCAATACCTCTTTGGCTCCTTTGAATAAGCAGACTTGAACAGCTTTGTTTTCTGCCTAACCTAGCCTTGGTTCAATCCAAATACCTTCTGTTATCATATATTTTTTGGCCAAATATACCATTTCTTTACCAAATACTTCATTCTGTTGCAGCTCTGCGTCGGTATGACGTTTCCACGTCTCTGGATCGTCAGAAACCTTAGGGTTATTTAATAGTCTGCTGAGAAATATCATCTTTACCCGAATTTTTTTATTCAGTTAGACTTTCAACTCCTTGACTGGTGATAGTTTTTGGCCCAAGGTTAGGTTAGGTTGCGAAGGGTAGTCGCAAGTTCAACTCGCCACCTCCACGCGGTGGCCCTCAGGCCCATTGTGAATTCCTTCATAAGGGTCAAGAGGAGAAAAATAAAAAGAAGTCAGAAGTCTTAGGCACTGAATCACCTATCTGCCCAGCCACCCAATCTCCTTGATGAAGCCTATGCTGCTCACCAACACACAGCCAGGGACCACACGAAGTCCATCTTAGAAGCGCCCTCCCAACCACCTCTGTCGGCGGATCTGTATCCCAGGGAAGTGGCAGACAAGATGTTCTACCGTCTCTATCTTCTCCTCATCCCCGCATACCCTGTAGAAATCTGGAGAGTTCCTGTCCCATTTGTTCATCATATATATCACATCGCAGTTCCCTATGAGAGTCCCAATTATGCACATCAGAACCCCTTGCTCCCCCTCAAGGTTTGGCCTACCTAGTTCATTATCAAAGTTCCTATCAGCCCATAATAGAAACCCAGTGAGGCCACCACCGGATCACAAACAAGTCTAATATCCCGGGCCGATCCTTTTTTTGCCAATTCATCTGCAATCTCATTGCTGGAACGTCACAATGACCCATAACCCAACAGAGTCTAACACTGCGTGTCACCATGAGTTCCCTAAGAGCAGGTCTGCAGCCGCCCACCAGTCTAGACCTGGCATAATGTCCCTCTAGAGCATTAAGCGCGCCCTGGCTATCCACGTAGATTGTCACATTTCGCGCATTGTTCGGTATTCGCCAGGGCCCTGCTCAGCTTTTTTTGCAACAAAAAGCTTAGGCCATGATTTTTTACTGCAACAATATGCGAGGCTTGCGACCTTTAAACATTGTCCTTATGAATGTTTTATTTCCTTAAATGGATTGTGCTTTTCTCATGTATCTCCAGTCGAAGAAATTGTTCCGCAGTATTAAGTAGTGTACGGTAATAGTAGTAATTGCTGCTGTACGGCTATGTGAAAGTCCACTAAGGCCAGTGAAGCAGTATTTTTTCAGTTAAAAAACAATTCTAAGTTAATATTTTGAACCCCAACCTCTTCTAATTCAACTGATCCACGAAAAAGGGTCAAATGACAATTTTACATTTGCCAATTGGTCCAAAATATCGGAAATTTCGATAAACATGTCAATGAATCCACAAAATCAATTAAATTGATTTGAATCAAGAGAATCATAGTTTAATTGAATTTTTGGGAAAAGCCATAAAAAAAGGTAATTTTAAGGACATGTCTAATGTACAATGTAAGTAGCATATCCTTTGTATTTACAACTATACACTTGTACGTACGTATATATGTAAGTTTTTACTCGTATGTGCTTTGTATTACGTGTCTTGCATTTGAAATTATTTGCAAATTTCTAGTACATTTGTATCAAATACAATTGTTCTTATTGTAACCACTGCAATGCGCATTTCAAACAATTTAGAAAACATCTCTCATTCAACTACTTGCAATACTTATGTACATAAATACATCAGACGTTTGAGTTAAATAGATAAGTGCATACTTCACTTTTTACATTAACCCAATAAGCAATTTTGTGTCTTAAGGGCAAAATTATTTTAATTATTTATCAGCAAAAAAATCAAGAATTTCTTCCCTTAAAGCTCCTATAATTTAAGATTAACAATTTTAAATCTACTGAAGCTCTCGAAGAGCTGAAGCTAAGAAAATTGGACTTTCCTGCCTTTGCTAAATTGGCTTTCGAGCGTTTAAAAAATCACCCGGCAATTACTTATTGCCGCACGGTACAACAAAGTGAATTTGAGGAAGAAGTAAATCATATTAAGTAGGTTTGATTTCTTTTTACACAAGAAAATATAGAGGCAATAAATTTTCAATAACTTTTTTAATTTCTTATAAATTCTTGTACAAAATATTTCAAATTATTAGGAAAAAATTAAAAAAAATACAAACATTCTTGTGCCGTATTTGAATAACTTTAACACTTATCTATTCTCCTTTCTTTAAAATGCGTCAAAAAAAGTATAACTGTAAGTTAACTATCTTTATACCCTTCACATAGTGATAAGGGTATATATCAGTTTGTCATTCCGTTTGTTATTTCTTTATTATCCATTTGCGACCACATAAAGTACATATATTCTGGATCCTTATAGATAGAGAGGTTGATAAAGCCATGTCCATCTGTTGAAATCAAGTTTTCGGAGTCAAATAAAAAGATACGGACCAGTTTTTTGAGTCAAACTGTTAGAAATATCCCGCAGAGAAGATATAAAATCAGCAAAATCGGTTCAATTTTGACCGAGATTTAAGCGAAAACCCAAAGAAACCCATTTTTTATGACAAAATCCGTGCATATATCCCTCTATATCTCAGTAAATATAGTCAATCTTGCCACAAACCTTGGCACGGATACTCCTAAAGAAGGGACCTAAATAGTGGAAAATTTTTTTCAGATAAGACCAGGGGAAGTGGTATTTATACTACAATTGCACAAATTTGGTGAAATATTTTATGCGCTATATCTCGGAAACTGTAACAGATATCGACATCAAATGTTTTACAAAAAGTAATTGTACAATAAGAACCAACACTTTAAAGGGTAGGGGCAGAAAAAGGGGTAGCTCCCATACAAATTAACAATTTTTATAAATTTTCAATACGCTATATCTCGGAAACTATACAGCTATCGACATTAAATGTTTTGCAAAAAGTAATTGGACAACAAGACCTACACATTGCAGAAATTTTTTTTTGGGTGGGGGCAGAATAAGGGGTAGCTCTCATACAAATTAACAGTTTTTATGAAATTTCAATACGCTATATCTCGGAAACCATAACAGCTATAGACATCAAATGTTCTTCAAAAAGTATTGGGACAACAAGACCTACGCTTTGAAGAAACAATTTTTTTAATTGAAGGTGAACAGGGAGAAGCTCCAATGCAAATTGCCGATTTTTATGAAATTTTCGAGACGCTTTATCTCGGAAACTATAACAGAAATCGACTTCGAATGTTCTCCAAAAAGTAATAATCAAATAATTCATACATTTTTGGAAAAAAAAGTTGGAGACGAGCAGGGGGACTAGAACATCTCATAAAAATTGGCAACTTTTATTAACCTTTTAACATAAAAAATGTCGAAAACTTTATTACTCTCGACCTCAAACGTTCCTCATCTATTTCTATTATTCATACGAACGTTAAAATTTTGTTAAGTTTTCTATGGACCTTTAAACTCGCACAAGGTATTTTTATTATATTATTTGCAGTAAAAAACAACTCTGCTGGGTATATCAAAAGACCAATGTGAAGTGTATATAAGATTCGGCACAGCCGAATATAGCGCTCTTACTTATTTTTTTTTATTACTATTTCTGGAAGGAGCTAATTTGGTATTTTTTATTGTAACTTTTTGGGTGGGCGCTATTATCCCACCCTTAATCGGTCTGCCTACGCCGGTGTCCTCCAAATACAACTTTTTATATTATCTCCAATCAAATTCGAAATTATTGCTTAGTGGGTATTATGTAAGTTTATGTGTATTTGTGTATGTGTTAGTGTGTCTATTAACGGTGATTTACGAGTATTTTGCATAATTGATGACTAATCTATTTAACTCATACTCCTATGCTGTCACTATTATCACAAAAATTTACTAAATTATTTTCAAACGCATCCATACATACAAATACAGACACAAGCATGCCTATTGTTTTACAAACTGAATATCGCTACTTAAGATGCGTTTTGGCAAAATATTTTTTTTGTTATAAATTTTTTGTTAATTGCAAATATATAAACTTGTAATAAAACGTTAAAACAAAAGCCGAAAATCAGACTTTTTGGCCATTTGATATTGCAAATTAAATGACTTGGCGCTCGGAATTTTAATTTTTTCTAAACAAAATCGGTAATTCCTGAGTAAATTCGATTATTTTTACTTTTTCCGCTTTTTTCCGATTTTTTTACTGGCGACCAAGGAATTTTTTTTCAGTAACAGGAGCCTCTTTACAAAATTTCGAATGCTTCAAATAATTGACTGGTCCATTTGTATGTATAAACGTAGTGGGGGTTTGCGATACATATTGTATGTTGTATACACCATATTAAAATATATTTTTTCATGCTGTACAATTATTAAACGGAAGTCTAAGATGGGAAACATGAATAAAAAAGTTAATAGATGAGTTAGAAGAGTCTAATAAAACACTACTACATGTAACTAAATATAAAGTCAAATCACGTTTTTTTTTAATCTTAAAAGTGAAGGCCACCCTCTACCATCTCAAATATATATGGGTACCCAGTTGGCCAAAACCTCGTACAAGGTATTTGAGTCGATGAAAAATGTATGACATTTCGAAATTTGTTCCTTATCTCTAAATGACAGTTCACGCAGAGAAAAACACATGGGAACACGGGAATATGATCACGTACAATTTAATCATTGTATGGTTACGGAGATCATTATTATGACTGTCACAAGTATACTTTAGTTTTACTAAGTTTTTAGCGAAAAATGCAATCATAATTGTTTTTAAAATTACCATTTTATATTTGTGATAATCATTATTTTTGGACATGAGCAGTCATTATCTTGATTATGTGTTATCAAATATATGATGCTCTTAGAACATGATTATCATAGTCTAAGAGCAACATGTGTATGACAACCCTTAATCAAGATTATGTTTACCTATAATCAAAGTAATGTTTACCACAAACATATGATGGAAGTTTAAATCATAACCATGATTGCATTTTGCGCCAAAACCTAAGTACCACTATAACCATACAAAGAAGAAATTTTCCGTGATCATATTCCCTTGACCACACTAAACCTTGTTTTATACCCTTCACATTAGTGATAAGGGTATATATAAGTTTGTCATTCAGTTTGTAATTTCTTTATTATCCATTTGGGACCCCATAAAGTACATATATTCTGAATCCTTATAGATAGGGAAGCCGATTTAGGGATGTCCATCTGTCCGTGTTATGGTTGAAATCAACTTTCTGAAGCCTCCGATGTTCCATAGACCCGTAAGTGGTATCAAACTGTCAGATATAGTCGCGAAAAAATCGGTATTGAAAATCAGCAAAATCGCCCGATAAATCACCGAGATATAAGCAAAAAACCAAGACAACCTCCTTTTTTTCAGTCTACAACAACAACAAAGAACATACTTATGTATGTAATAATAAAAAAACAACAAAAAAACAGAAAAAAAACAGAATCAGTCGTGTTGATATTATTGAAACACACCAAAAACGAAAATTTTATTAGTATTCATACATATACCAGGGTTGCCATACAAAGCTTAATTTCACAATTTTTTAAAATCGCTCCTACGGCTTCCAGGGTTCTCCTACAAAGGTAAAATGTAAGAACATATTTAGTTTATCCACCAAAACATTTTTATGGAACATACTTGCCCTCTATCTCCAGCCCTTAACAAGGTTGCCATACAAAATTAAAAAAAAAAAGTAAAAACCGCTACAACTACCCCATAGTCGCCCCTAGAGGAAAAAAATGTATCACATACCCCCATTAGTTTTTCCTCCCAAACGTATTCCTAGAGTATACTTACCCCCTATCTCCACGCCCTAAGGGGGTTGCCATACAAAATTTACAAAAATTTAATGAAAATGCCCAAAACTTCTTCAGAGTTGGCCTTAGAGCAATAAAGTGTACGACTGACCCTCATTAGTTTCTTCTCCCAAACATATTTCTAGGACATACTCACCCCCTATCTCCACGCCCTTAGGGGGTTGCCATACAAAATTTACAAAAATGATATGCAAATGCCCACAACTTCTTCAGAGTCGGCCTTAGAGCAATGAAGTGTACGACCGATCCCCATTAGTTTCTTCTCCCAAACATATTCCTAGAATATACTAACCCCCTATCTCCACGCCCTAAAGGGGTTACCACACAAAATTTACAAAAATTAAATGAAAATGCACACAACTTCTTCAGAGTCGGCCTTAGAGCAATAAAGTGTACGACCGACCACCATTAGTTTTGTTCTCCCAAACATATTTCCAGGACATACTTACCCCCTATCTCCACACCGAGGGTTGCCGTACAAAATTTACAAAAATGATGTAAAAATGCGCACAACTTCTTCAGAGTCGGCCTTAGAGCAATAAAGTGTACGACCGACCCCCATTATCTTTTTCATCCAAACATTTACCTAGAACATACCAACCCCCCTATCTCCACGCCCTAAGGGGGGCCGCCACACAAAATTTGAAAAATTTAGGATAGAAACCCCTACAACTTCCCCGTAGTCACCGGTGGAGCGTAAAAAATGACACCAACCCCTATTTAAAAATTCAAAATATTTCATAAGTAAGAGAATGGATAAAAATAAAAAAAAGTTTGGGATTTCGAAAGGCCAGTGTGAAAGGTATATAAGATTCGGCACAGCCGAATATAGCGCTCTTACTTGTTTTCCCTGATTGAATGTACAAGAAACCCTTGCTAATGACAATATTTGGGACAGTGTGCAGTACTTTAATATGTATATTCTTCTATGACAATATGAGAGAATAAATCTTGATTAGTGTCTTCTTTCAACTGCGTTCAAGACAACGTGTTGAAAGAAATATTGTATCAAGCACAAAAAAAATTGGGGAGTTGTTTCATTTGCTGTCTTTTATCAATTGGTGTTCGCAACTGTGTGGGCGACAATCTTGTCAATTTTGTCTCTCTTTTCGTCGTACACGAAAAAAATCCGTTGAAGATTCGTTCTGGCTGTCCTTTACCTGTCGTGCAAGATATTATGTTTGTCCTCCACTCAGCCTTGAGTATGTCTTAAAGACATGGCCAACTGGGTTCATAAATAAATAAGTTAAACCTACATATGAACAATGTTCATTGAACATTAACTCATGCCAAACAATTTGATATCCCTAAAAAATGGTAAATGACCTTTGGTTTTTTATTTCCAGTTTTTTTATTTCATTTCTCTATCTCATTAGAATCCTAGAACTCGTAGCGATAATGAATAGATTTTGTAGTCAACCAGCATAAAAATGAAAAGAGGTCAAATAACTTAAGGCCAATTATTTTTCTATTTTTTTTTTGTTCAGTTTCCAGTTTGTATCATTAGACTTTTAAATGTCAAATAATTTGTAATTTATTTGCTTAAATCTGGCCATAGATTATCGACCGTATGAACATAAATTAAACAAAACCACAATTGCAATTTAATATGTTTAAACTCCTTTTTTTTTTGTTTTTTTTTTTGTTTTCCATAGTTGTAGGCAGTGCTGCTGTTAATACCAAAAAGGAAGTATCGCCCACCTTCCTGCTTTAAGGCAAAAATTGGAAACAACTAAAGTCATTTTAAAAAAAATCTAAGACATAAACATCGTTTTATTTTGGAAAACCACAGTGAGGGGTATTGTCGCCACTGCTGCAAATTTTGGTAGTCAACGGGGTATTGAGGCGGTTTGACTCGAAAGGAATAAGAGTAGTGGCTTATGCAGACGACATCGTGGTTTTAGTGATACGAATATTCTTTTCCACTATAAGCGAGGTTATGCAGAGTGCATTATCCGATTTGTCTACTTGAGCCAGGGACAAGGGACTGGGAGTAAACCCAAAGAGAACGGATCTAGTTTTTTTACCAGGAAGTACAAGGATGCGGATTTTAAACTGCCAGAGCTTTACAAGGTTCAGTTGAGACTAGTCAATAGAGCCAGGTATATGAGTATCGTCTTGGATGGCAATTTATCCTAGAAAGCGCACGCAGAGGAGAGGGTTAGGAAGGCTTTCAATGCTTATTATGCCTGTAGGAACTCCATAGGTAAGAACTGGTGGTTCCAATCGGCTATTCGTGAACTGGATTAACACATCCTTTGTAAGACCAATTCTTACGTACGGTTGCTTTGTATGGTGGTGGGCCCTAGGGCGACATAAGGAAGCTCTTGACCAAGGTCCAGAGATGTGTAGTATCAGGCATGACAGGGGCCAGGAATAGTACACCACAGGCAGCGCTGGATATAATTCTATATCTCCTTCCCATTTAGGATTTCGTTGCTGGAAAGGCGGCTAAAAGCTTGTTTAAACTTAGTGAGTCAGGTATGCGTAGGGCATATAGAAAGGGTCGGGGATGGCCGACTTCTGCGGCGGTCAGATGTGACGGTTTATATGGTAGCAAAACTTGACTTTAGGATCCTGCCCCGATTATTGTTTCCGAAAAGGGAGGCTTGGAAGAGATCAGATAAGCTGTATGAGGGGTGTGCAGTCTTTACTGATGGATCGAAGATGGAGGCAGGCACCGGGGCTGGTGTCGATATAATGGGCATTGGAGTAGGAATATCCTGCAAACTTCCGGACGAGTGCAGCGTTTTCTGGGCTGAAGTTCTGGCGGCGACGAAGGTCGCGGAATTGATAGGGAAGGATGCGGAGGGGAAAGATATTCAGAGCGCGATTAATGCTCTAGAGGAACATTATGTCAGGTCTAGAATCGTGGACGGCTGCAGACGTGCTCTTAGGGCGATCATGGTGATTTCGGGTAATTGTGACGTTTCCGGCAATGAAATTTTCGTTGGACTGGCAAGGAAGGGATTGGCCTGGGATATTGGACTTGGTAATGTGCCGGTGAGGCCACCACTGCCTTTTTATTATGGGCTGATAGGGACTTGGATAATGAACAAGGTGGGCCAAACTTGGATCGACAAGGCTGATTGTAGGATTTTTAGACTTTTATGGCACAGGCTGGATAGAATGGGCAGTGACCTGCTGCTCAAGGAGAGCAGGAAAGTTCTGAGGTGCATTATTGCATTTTTGACGAACAAATAGGACTGGAACTCTCCAGATTCCTACAATTTATGTGGGGATGAGGAGGAGATAGAGACAGTAGAGCAGTAGAGCACTTTGTATGCTATTGCCCTGGGCTGCAGATCCGCCGACAAAGGTGGTTGAGAGAGCCCTTTTTATCTCTTCTTGACTCTTTTGAAGGGATTTACAATGGGCCTAAGGGCCTCCGGGTGGATGTAGCGAATTGGACTCACTACTACCCTTTCTCTAACCTTCACTCTTTATACAGTGCTATGGATATTAAGTGTATTAGTTTGTCTTTCATTTTGTAATTTCTACAATATTAATAAAGTGAGTATATTTTGCATACCGTGAGTCAGTCTGATAAAATAAAGCTTCTGGAGTCGAGTTAAATCATACTGATCACGTTTTGATATGAAATAATTAGAAATATTTCTGAGACATTATTTGCTGCTTAAAACATTAATATCGATTTACAAGGGGCCGGGATAAAGGGTGTTTTTCATAGAGGTCTGAAACTTTAAAATTTAATAAAAAAGAGATAATTTTTTTAAACTGATATCAAATTAACTTTATTCGAAAGATAATTCTCTGGAATTATAATTTAAATATTATTTCTGGAATATGAGCGCCATGGCTGGCTCAGACTAAGTCTTATCTGGAGGATTTATTTTCAATAACTTTTTTCAGCATTTATAACCATAAATCTGCAATAATGCTGCAAATGTTTTCTTCCAAGTGGGCAGTTGTTTCAAGCTTATCAACGTAGACACATATTCCCCCAAAAAAAATAGTCCAGCGGCATTAAGGCTCAAGATTTTGGAGGTCAAATTACAGGTCCGAAAAATTAAACTATGCGTTTACCAGATGTTTACTAAAAAAAAATAATAGTGGCACGAGCTGTGTGATATGTTGCCCCAATTTTTTAAATTGCAGCTCCTACACATCATGATTATTCGATTGATGAAAGAAAAAGTCAGTAATCATGGCTCTGTAGCGATCACCATTGCCAGTAACGTGCTAACCAGCCTTGTTTTCAGAGAAGTACGGCCCAATAATTTCACTAGTCCATAAGAAACACCAAACCGTCAGTTTTTCTGATTGTAACGGTGTCTCAACATGAACTTGAGGATAATTATCACTTCAAAAAAATCACTTCACAAAATCTTCCATAAAGTAAATGGAAATTTATCAAGTTCCTGCGCACGACGGCGTGTATCCTGCTTCGGGTCTTCCTCTACGCAACGTTTTACGGCAGCAATGACTTTTTCTTAAGTAAAATATTATTTTCCGAAACAAGTAAGCCCAACCTGAAGGGTATATAGGATGCGGCACAATTGAAGATATCTTTCTTACTTGTCAAGTAATTAGAGTTTTGTAATTTAATATTGGGATATTTTTTTTAATATTTAAAGCTGAAACAAATTCATAGTTTATCAGGGGGCAAATTATGGCATTCGTTTCTAATCAAAATTCTACTCGATCGATGGAATTGTCAATGCTTTTAGTATAGGAATTCTGATTGAAATTTTTTAATTTCAATTCGAACCGAATGCCGTAATTTGCCGCCAGATTTATCTTTTGCACTAAAGAACTCTTTTTAAAACACTCCAAATACTTAACAAATTTCAACACCTGTTTTTACAAAACTTTAATTTTGTTTAAGACATTCATGCATTAAAAATTTAATTTTAGCAGAACTTTAACTCAAAAGGTTACAAAATTTTATGTTGAAACAATTTTTTTTTTCAAACATAAATTTTTAGTTGTCAACCTGGCGGTTTGTTACAAATTCAATACATGTATGTGTGTGTGTGTGTGTTTGTGTTGCGTGTACGTTTAAATGTGGCTTGCTGGTGTAATGTAAGATTATGGTTCCCTTTTGGTATACCAGAAGGGACCATAAGTGACAACCTTGTTTCCTTGCTTGATTGGGATTGTGGTCAGCAAAAAAAAACAATAACAAAAAAAGTAACTTTAAAACGGTCGGCCATGACGAATCTTGCATAACCGCTACAGTTGAGCATTTTTTGTTAATAAAAAATTAATTTGAAAAAAATACCTAAAAAATGATTTAAAAAAAATATTTTTAAAGTTCTTTGCATAAAAGAAACATTATCTGAACATTAAAAAAACATAAAACTCTAAACAGGGGGCATACAATATGTGCCCATAGATATGCTCTACTACTATAAATCACAGAGGCAATGCCCCAGGATTTGAAGGAGTCAAACATTATTAATTTTCCAAAAAAAGAAAACCTTTTCGAATGCAATAACTCCACATTGCTTACGAATAAAGCAAGAATTTTGGCAAGATAAATCTTAATCGGATTATGTGATCCAGTGAATAACCGTTTACAAAAGCAATAACTTGTTTATAGAGCGAGCCGCTTGATGCCACCCCCGCTTTCGCGCTTCCGTTAGTTGAAGGCGAGTACTCAGAGCTCGTTGGAAGACTGGTACCACCTGGATAGCCTGTAGTATTCTCCCCTACGAACCGTTGAGCTGTTGAGCATTAGGAGCTGTTTCATATACATCTTTACAAAGCTTTCCACCACCCACAAACTGTTGATGCGCCCGATACCACTGAGCTGAGTTTTTCTTTAAATTTACATGGAAACGCAAAGGCGGAAATTGGGACTAAATTCATTAAGTCTTTAGCCAAGAAACGATTGACCTCCAAGCGTCTTTATCTTTTGCTCTTTTTCTCTAATTCCAGATATTTGGATCAGAGAGATTCTAAGAGGTTTCGGTCATCCCTTTTTTCGCATGTCATGTTCAAAGACCTTTCTAGTTGAAGCATCTTTTTTTCATTCGTACAACATGACCCAGCCAACGCAATTTTCTATTTTTTAAGATCTGCTACGTCAATTTCGTAATGATTGATGCGATGTTGTATTGCTTTCCTTTGTATTTCTAAGCTGGTGCTTCTCATTTCGTTAATGAGGGTACTGAAGTATGCAAATTCTTTGTCCAAGAGACTTCCCGTTTTTTGAAATTATTATACCCTTTTCATAGTGATAAGGGTATATGAAGTTTGTAATTCCGTTTGTTATCCATTTGCGACCCCATAAAGTATATATATACGGGATCCTTATAGACAGGGAAGTTGATATAGCCATTTCCGTCTGCCCGTTTGCTTAAATAAAGTTTCCGGAGTCAAATAAAAAGATACTGACCAGCTATTGGTGTCAGACTATTAGAAATATCCTGCAGACAATCGCTATTTAAAATCAGCAAAATCGGTTCCCTATTGACCGAGATATAAGCGAAAACCCAAAATAACCAATTTTTTTAGGACAAAATCCGTTCATATATCCCTTTATATCTCACAAAACTTGGTACGGATACTCTTAAAGTAGGAGCCTAAATAATAGAAAAAATTTCTTCAAATAAGATCAGGGGAAGGGGTAGCTCCCATACAAACTTGCAATTTTGATGAAATTTTTAATACGCTATATCTCGGAAATTATGACAAAAATCCACTTCGAATGTTCTACGAATGTAGTAATCAAATAATTCATACATTTTGGAAAAAAATGTTGGAGAGAAGCAGGGGGACTAGAACATCCCATAAAAATGAACAACTTTTATTAAGCTTTTAATACAAATAGTGTCAAACTCCTTTTATAACTCTCGAACCCCAAACCTTCTTTATCTATTTCTATTATTCATACGAACGTAAATATTTCGTAAAGCTTTCTATGGGCTTTACAACTGGCACAAAGTATTATTATTATATTATTTGCAGTAGAAAATAACTCGGCTGGGTATATTAAAAGATCAATGTGAAGGATGTATAAGATTCGGCACTACCGAATATAGCGCTCTTACTTCTTAATGTTGTTTTTGTCTCATTAACCACAAGACCCATTTTCCTTGATTCATTCTTAATGTTTGAAAAAGCAGCAGTAACATCTCGCAAAGTTCTTTCTAAAATATCAACATTATCGGCATATGCAAGTAGCATGTGGACCATTTACTTGGCCTTAATAATGCTTACTAACAGAGCACTGTGGGTTGAAATGGTTCGAAATTGACGCTTACTTAAATTTTTAAAATTAAGTTTTTGTATTAGTGTTTAGTATCGGATAAAACTAGATAAAATTCTACATCACTATGTAAATTTTCAAGCATCTATCTTGTCAGCTGACTCCGTAGTGACGTGTCAAAGTTAAAAATTTTTTTGCAATTTTTTAAAAAAGCGAAAAAAGTAAAATTTTGCATTAAACGAGTCCGTAATTTCCAAATTTAACGTTAACAAAGTGTTATTTTAAGAATGGAACCTATAACTTTAGGTATTTAAATGTATAAAAATGATGTGTAAAAATATTTTTTGACGACTTTTTTAAAAAAAGGTCCAAAATTGGCCTATTTTTAATGTTTCGTGAACCATAATTTCTAAGTTAGTTAAGGTTGGGTTTTGAATCTTGTATTTTCTAAAAGTATGAAATTTTAGCTTGATACTACAAAAAAGAAAATTTGCGGTTTTCTTGCTCCATTTTTTTGCTATTAAAATTTTTCTGTTTGAAGTCGTGTTTTTTCAAAGTCATGTATTTAACAAAACTAACATTCGTTCATTGCTAACTATTGTTGTTATTGTTGTCGGAGAAAGGTGCGTGAACAAGTTTCAGTCATCTTTATTCACAAGAGTGTTAAAATGGTTTTTTATGACTCCTACAATACATACATTTTTAATTCATGGTCCCAAAATCATAAAATATTCCCTTTTACCGATTGGAGAATAAGGATTTTAAAAATTATAGGGAACACTTCGCTCGCAAATGCAGCCGAGAAAAGTCGAATGAAGATATTCTAAATAGATTTTTTCTCAGTTCAGATCCATTCATATCTAGTATTAATAAACAAAATAAACGGAAAGAAAAGCAACAATTATCAAATTCCGAACTACAGCTTTTGCTTTCGCCTATTATTTCTCAAGAAATGCATGAAAGTGAGAGTAATGATAGCGAAGATTATGATGATAAGGGTGAGGATGAACATAATATGGTTTCTTTTTAAGTGTATAACAGTTATTGAAAAACAAAAAAAATTATAAAAATTTATTTTGTTACTTTTTTAAAAAAGTTGTAAAATTCTCGAAATCCTTCAAAACCCAAATTCAGATTTTAAATTAAACTTATATTTATATTTATGCAAAATATATATTTATTTTTTTATTTCTTAGAAAGAAGACAATTTAAGCTTTTGTTTGCTTCTCATTTTTAAAAAAAATCACTTTCAATTAAAAAATTACGGCGAAAATTCTGAAACAAACTGTAATTTTCCGAAAAATAAAAATGTCTATTAAATCGTAAAAATTTTTTTTCCGTGTATCTTTTTTTCAGAATATGCCTTTTTATGCATATATAACGATTTGAAAAAAAAAATTTCAAAAAAATTTTAATTACGGCTCCCATGAATTAATCGCAACTTTCGGTGTCATCGAACCCACTGTGCAGAGGTTGAATGTCTCTAAGGCCAACAATATCCAGTACTACTTTTAAAGTTTCTTGGGTTTCAGATTTTATTTCTTAATATTACACATGAAATGATAAACTAATAATAACTTCTATCAACACAATTTCAAAAACCAATGAGATAAACAAGACTACACGAAATTAGTCTGGAGAAAATGAAAAAGTAATCGTTGTTATTGACCGTAAAGGTGGTTGCTGATGGCTACCATTCGTATGTTTGGTCACACAAGTGTACCAAAGTTAATGGTTATTGACCCATTTGAACGCATTACAAAGTCAACAGAATGTTTGCAATCAAAATCTTATTAAAACCCACAATTATGAACGAAAGGTAAGCAAATCAAAAACACATTCCTATTTGGCAATAAACGTTTTAATGTTTGTTTTGAAATTGTTCGAATGTTAAAGTTTGTATTAAAATTTTGTTTACTTTTAAGCAAATAAAACAATTTCCTTTTGTCTTGTACTGAATTGCAACAAACTTTTTTCTCGAATAAAATAAAAAAAAAAGAAAAGAATTCTTATCTTATTGTGCAAATATAAAGAGGTCCTTACTTGCCTTACAATAAGTTTATTTGGTCGTAAATCATTAATATCCCATTGAATATTCGATATTTGTCATTACATATCATTTCATGTCATTTGTGCATTAAAGTTTTTGTTTTATGCAGCTCTTGTCAAACATAGTTGTTGTTGTTGTGTTTGTTGTAACACATCATGAGAAAATCAAACAAGTGGCCCAAAAGGTTTATTGTTGTTCTCTTATGCTTTAGAGCCCCGTTAAACCGCTTAATTTAATACATTTTTTTTCTCTAAATATATATGTGTGTTTGGGTAGGTTGGTGGGTGTGTATGTGTGTGTGAGTGTGATTGGGCAAATGAGTGTGTCATTAATGGTTTGTATACAAAGATTTAATTTTCCTTTTACTTCATCATTATCAGTTTATACGCCTACTTTGGGTGTGTTGGTTTCCTCTTTTTCTGCTAAACATCCATAACTTCCTTCCGCTTTGGCTGCAACAGAGAAGAGTAATTGCATTTGATAAAGAATTCGCCACATTTATCAGATCTATAATATTGTGATGAATGCTGTTTTCCGTTGGCTTTGTGTTGTTAAATGTCTTTGTTTGTCTTGCAACAATATTAAATACAACCTTCCGTGTCACGTGACTTTTTGTAGACACGTGTTGTTATCATTTTGTTCACTTTTTTTTGGCAATGCATCCTTATTGTTGTTGTTGTTGTTGCTACAACTTTATTATTATATTTTTTGGATAAAATTTTACATGGATTAATATCAGTGCACCCTTAGTGAGAGGTAAAAGCAAATAGTGAAAATATATGTTAAACAAATCCTTACAAGTAGTTTTATTGTTGTAGTCTTACGGGTACAAACACACACACACGCGCACTCTTATATTAAGTGATATCTTTGCATTTGATGTGAAAATGTTAAAAAGAATCCTTAGAAGTTAAAAATGGAGACATTATCGGATAACATTTGTTTGATTATTATGTACGTATGCTACTGTTTCTAATTAATTACGCCCACAATATAATTTTAATATATTTTTTTGAAAAACATGTAATTATTTTCCATATTTTATGCAAAATCAATAAATCTGCCGAGATAATTTCAATGGAGGTTTTTAAAAGGATATCTCATTGAAGTAAGACTCATAATTAGAAATTAAAAAGGGAATTATTCCAATGTCTCTTATTATCTTATGGTCTTGGCGAGGGAAATTCATGTTAAGACAAGCGTCAAACCCAGAATATAAAAAACCCAGTATAAAAATACCGGTTTTTTATGTCCTTCACATAAGTAATGGAGGTATATACAAGTTCGTCCTTCCGTTTCTAACTTCTTTATTATCCATTTGCGACCCCATAAAGTGTATATATTCTGGATCCTTATATATAAGAAAGCCGATATAGCCATGTCTGTCTGTCCGTGTTATGGTTAAAATCAAATTTTTTAAGCCTCTCAAGGTCGCATAGACCCGTAAGTGGTATCAAACTATCAAAATATCTGCGAGAGAATCGCTATTAAAATCCAGCAAAATTGCCTGATAACTGGCTGAGACAAAAGCCAAAAACCAAGACTACTAGGGCTGCATTTTATATTTTGGAATTAGAGAAGAAAACAAATATTAAGCATCGAAAATCTCTTTATTGTTTTTCAAAATATTCCTCATGAAGATTACACTTTTGCATGCGTGAAAACCAATTGTCGAAGCACTTTTGCCACTCTGATTGAGGGATCTCCAAAACATGCATTTTGAATACAGCAAACACTTCTTAAGGTGTCGAAAAACGTTGACCTCTAATTGTTTTTTTTACAAACGGGAATAAAAAGAAGTCATTCGGCTCCACGTCAGGAGTATACGGCGGATGACTCGTCAAATCAATGTTTTGTGTGCTTAAAAATTCAGTTGTTTAAGCCGATGTATGAGAGCTTGCATTGCCGTGGTTGGTTTTTCTGGTTTCATGGAAGACAACTGGCAAACAGATGGTTGTGTACCAGTCATAATAGACTGTTCTGCGTTGTTCAAGTGCTTCGGGCCCGAACAACTTTAGTTAGATTTGACTTATCTTGAAACACCGAAACAGTCGACTGCGGTTTACTTTCGGGCTCTTACGCGTAAATCCAGTATTCATCACCTGTCACGATATCATAGACGTAATTCGAAGCACCGCGATCGTATTTTCTGAGCATTTCTTTCGACACGAGACTTTTTTTGAGCGATTGACAAATTGTGTGGGATTCAACGCGAAAAACTTGTTTTGACAGTCAAATGTTCATGCAATATTGAATGCATGCTGGTCTCACTAATGCCTGCGGCTGTTTAAATCTCACGATTAACATTGGTCCTTAATTGAGCTTCATCGCCAAAAACAGAATTTAGTTCATCCATGCACTGTTGCGGAGTTAATCCACGTCGAAAGTTGTAAAAAATAGTCGCACGAAAACGTTCACGATTAAATTTCATTTTTGGGTCGAGTTGAATCTTTTAAGTAACTATAAAAAACACAAATAGCGCTCGTATCTCAAAACGTTCTAAGTACGTATAACTAAGAAAATGTCAAACTTTACGATAGAGCTGTCAGTTGTTAGATTGAAACACTAGTGTTGCCAAATCCCGAAATATAAAAGGCAACCTACGCACCTCTGTTTATTTCTCAAAAATTTGTACAAAGAAACTTTTACAACTGCCCCGGAGTTGCCCAGTACAATGTGCACTGTAAGGCCGATTCCCAATAATTTTTCCCAATGAATATTTTTTTGCAACACACTTACACCCTATATCTGCCCCCCAGCAGGATTGCTATACAAGGTTTCATTTTTTTTCAATTTTTATAAATCGCTCCCACAGCTTTCAGGGTTCTCCTACAAAGGTTAAATGTAAGGCCGACCCAAAATAATTTGTACTTCCAAACATTTTTGTGAAACATGCTTACCCTCTATATCCGGCCCTTAACATGGTTGCCATACAAAATGGGGTAAAATCCCTACAACTTCCCCGGAGCCGCCCCTAGAGGAATAAAGTGTCTTATATTCCCCCATTAATTTTTCCTTTCAAACATGTTCCTAAAACATACTTACCCATTTTCTCTATCACTTAAGGAAGTTGCCATACAAAATTTTAAAAAATTAGAGTAAAAGTCCCTGCAAAATTTAAAAAAAATTACGGTAAGAACCCCTACAGCTGCCCACATCAGCCTAAGAGTCCTAACGCTCTTGATACCGACCCCTATACTAAAATTAGAAATATTTTATAAATAAAAAAAAACGGATAAAAATAAAAAAAAGTTCGAAATTTCGAAAGTCCAACGTGAAGGGTATCTAGGATTCGGCACAGCCGAGTATTGCTCTCTTACTTGTTTTTTTATTTGGACTTTGACAATTATAATTCAAGAGTTATTAAATTAAAAAAAGTGATTTCCAAGGATATATTTTCATGTGTTTCCTAAGAAAAGCAAAAAATCGTATTCGGTTTTACATTCTTAAACCATTTGGGGCCTAAGGTTGGCACATACGCCCCATTCAATTCTTGTGCCAGAACTTATGGCTGTATATACAAATATTTCCGAAAAGTCAATAGATCTTTGTTTGCGTCTCTTTGAGGGGTAGTTGTATATTTTAATTGAAATTGACGATATTGGGAAAATTAATTTACGAATATTCTAAAATTAACTTTTATTTTTTAGTGCAAATTGATGTTGTTAGAATGCTAAAACAAACTTTCAAAGAGCCATCACGTTTTTATACCCTTCACATAGTGATAAGGGTATATATCAGTTTGTCATTCCGTTTGTAATTTCTTTATTATCCATTTGCGACCCCATAAAGTATATATATTCTGGATCCTTATAGATGGGGAAGTTGATATAGCCATGTCCGTCTGTTAAAATCAAGTTTCCGGAGTCAAATAAAAAGATACAGACCAGTTAATGGTGCCAAACTATTAGAAATATCCTGGAGACAATCGCTATTTAAAATCAGCAAAATCGGTTCACTATTGACCGAGATATAAGCGAAAACCCAAAGTAACCCATTTTTTTTGGGACAAAATCCGAGCATAGTCATTCTTCCTACAAAACTTGGCACGGATGCTCCTAAAGAAAGGACCTAAGTAATTGAAAAAGTTTTTTCAGATAGGACCAGGGTAAGGGGCTGAACAAAGGGGAGCTCCCATACAAATTAACAATTTTTATGAAATTTTCGGTATGCTAAATTTAGGAAACTATAACAGAAATTGACTTCAAATGTTCTGCAAAAAGTAACAGGATCATAAGACCTACATTCAAAAAAAAAATTTTTTGGGGCAGAGGCAGGGGAAGGGGTAGCTCTAATTCAAACTAAGAATTTTTATGAGATTTTCGATACGCTACATCTGGGAAACTATAACAGAAATCAACTTCGAATATTCTACAAAAAGTAATAATCAAATAATTCATACATTTTGGAAAAAAAGTTGGAGAGGAGCAGAGGGACTAGAACATCTAATAAAAATTAACAACTTTTATTAACCTTTTAATATGAATAATGTCGAAAATTTTTGTAACTCTCGACCTCAAACGTTCCTCGTCTATTTCTATTATTCATACGAACGTTAACATTTTGTAAAGTTTTCTATGGACTTTAAAACTGGCACAAGGTATTTTTATTATATTATTTGCAGTACAAAATTACTCGGCTGGGTATATTTAAAGACCAATGTGAAGGGTATATAAGATTCGGCACAGCCGAATATAGCGGTCTTACTTGTTACATGTTTAAATTTGGCATCACTTCTTATTTCTTTTAAACCATTTTATAAAATCTTGGGTTGGGTTAGCCTACGAAAAGTGATAAAGATAAGCTTTTCTTTTTACACACCTACAATTGGAGACTTCCTTAATCTGTTGTAAGTTTAAGTATTCAATGTAAAATAAGAAACTTAAGAAAATAAATAAAAAAGAAAAATAGTTCTGAGTTTATCAAGAATGCAAAGGATAGTCTAAAATCAACAAAGAAAAATCCGTTCAAGTATCAGTGCGAAATCCCCTCCGTTACTTGTACCCCAGCCACCTGATTTTCATGTATCCAAAGGTGTTTCCCAATTAAAACGTCGAAATATCGCTTTAATTGAATCTACATGCATTTCAATAAAGTGTTTCTAATTTAACCTTATCCTTACATATCCCCAAATAACCTGGGGTGCTGGGACCTTATATGGGCTCCCTAGTCCTAACCAGAGAGTGTCCAGTAATTACCCCGATCATGGTACTCAGACCCAATTCTTCCAAACTTTAGTGGGCAGACTGGTGTCTGCTGAGATAAGCCCTGGCCATATAGAACTAGCTACCCTTCAGTCATTCAGGCCCCCCGCCCCACTAAAGATTCTTCATGTTAGGCACTCATGTCTTAACTTAAGGGCTGAACTATTTCAAGCGAGCTCGCCAGGAAATTTATTACCAACTGTGTTGCAGGGCTCTGAAACCTAAGATAGTCTGTCGTTTAAGAAAGCTATAATTTCACCAGGGGTCATTCTGCAATCCCTTAACTGCCTTGATTTGACGCACTACTCCTTCAAGGTCTGTTTGACTGCCTAACTCTCGACATAACTAGTGAACTCACTATTTATTGGAACATGTTCCATTCTAAAATCAGCAGATTATTCAGTACATGGTAATTTAAAACTCTTGTCAAATTAAATAGAATAAAAACTTAAAAAAAACCTTGATTAAATTTAAAACTAAATTAATCAAATTTTTTTTATCCGTTAATTTAATGCCAATTTAAATGATATCATTTTTTGAGCTTAAAAGAAGTACCCTTAGTGTTTTTGAGCAAAAAAAGTTACACATCTAAGTCAATTTAAAATAGTCACACAAGATGGCTTAAAGTAATATCTAAAAACTTTTATTTTTTTGATGCTAAAAAGTTTATCTAAAAATTTTCTGTCAAAAATTCCTTAGACATTTATGTATTAAAAATGAAAACTTCCAACATATGCACTAATTTAATGTTAAGTGTTTAACAAAGAACAATGTAAAAAGTTTGTTTTAAAAGCAGCAAGAAATGTTTCTTAACTTTACAAATGTAATTTAAGCTATGAATATTATAAATACCCTGCAGAAATCAAGACTACTCCTAGTAGTCTAAGACTAGTCTAAAAGTAATTCAAATATATGGAAAAACATGCTCCATTTAACATTACAATGTCCTAGAAGAGGACTATTTAATCCAAAAAAACATTACGTCAGAGTAGGCCCAAAACTAGTCCAAGTAATTACTCTACACATTATTAACACACTTTTAATTATTCAGCTTGTCAGAAAACACACTAAATAAAACATGGCGTCACAGTGCTACCATAGTTGTATTTTTTTAATCATGTATTGCGAGTATTGCCAAATATCTTTTTTTTAGTCATCATGATCCATGTTTGCATTCCATCTGACCATGTTGTAACAACTTCTTTTTACTTTAAACGGATCATGTACTCCAATAATTTCTGCAGGGTAGGACTGGGATCTTAGCAAAAATGTGGAATATGGAGGAGATATTACAACTTACATATGAAAACGTATTTTTATTGGTGCCTAATTACAAAAGAAGAAAAAGTTTTTGAGAAAATTGTAATTTTTTTCCAAAATTTAATTAAATTTACTTAAGGAAAATCGAAATACATATTCTGATTTATTTTATTTATACTAAAGCGCCTTAAATCATGCTGCAAATTTCTATTCGTTTTAAAAATACGTTTTGCCAAATATTATGTACAAATAGGCAACAATAACATAAATATGCAATTAAGTTTTAATTTTTACTTAAATTATAATACAATTCTAAGAAAAAAATGTTACGTTTCTTTTGTATATCTTATCATTCTGGTCCTTTTATTAAAGTTTTATCAATCCCATTGGTTAATTATTCTTAATGCAGGCAAACTTTTTATTTAAAAAGATCTTCCGTTTTAAATCTTATTTAAAACAGAACGAGACAAGTAACATGCCAGATAAGAAAGGCAAATAATATTCTTTTTTTTCTATTCAAATAAAGTTCGGTTGTGTGTATTTTATATATTCCCCCTATTCAATTTGTTTTATACAAAAATTCTTATTTTCATGTTACACCAACAAGAAGCACCTCTCACATACACATACTTGCTTCAGCTTGTTGTTGTTTATACACAATAGTTTTTTCTTCTTATTTTTTTGTTATATTTTTTTATTCTCTTTTTGGTGCCAAAAAAACACAAGCATGCGATTGGGTAAACGATTTTATAATGGGGGGACTTGCATGTATGTAAGTGTGTGTGTGTATTCTTAAGCTCCAAGAAGATATTTTTCTGAAAACTGTTTGAAACGTTTTGGCAAATGAAACACGAGTGTCGATAAAACAGCAATGTAGGTACATACCAACAAATAATTTCTTTTATACCTATATATTTTATTTGGGACAGTATCTAAGAACAATTTTCATTAGTTTTAGTCGTTTGAAATAACGGAAAAGGGTAGAGAATTTGTTAGAATAAAGATAAGAGTTTTTTTCACAGATTTTTAAGTATTAAAGAAGTCCTTAAACATTTTTAACAACATTTTTAAGTCTTAATAATTTTACAAAATTTTTGAAAGCAAAAAAGCCTTAAAAAAACTTTAATTTACGAAGGATAAGTGTATAGGTCAGTTTAAGGTCATTTATTACTGTACGCCTGACTATTTTCTTTATTAAAATCAAGACAGACTTTGTTTCATGTAAAAAATAAAATTTTACATAAAAAGTGTCTTTGGAAAACTCCCCGTTGTTAATGTAATTGTTTGTTTGTTTGTTAGTTGTTTTTTTTTTCAGATTAAGAGGGCTCGAGTGGCACCTTTTGACATTTTTAAAAACAATTATAATGCAAAAAAAAAAACAACAAACAACCTCTTATACATAAAATAAAATTAACAACAATGATAGATTACATTTAAGAATCTAAACTACTTATGTTGAAAATGTGCTTGCCAGTTATATGCTATAAAACAGCCACAATAATGGTGGTGGAAATTTTGGTTTCGAAATCTAAAATATATTTTATTCAGCTGTACCGAATCTTAAATACCCTTTTTATACTTAATGAGGTCGTCAAAGAGAATAAGAGGAATTAGAAATTCTTAGTAAATAAAAACAAATTCTTTTAATTGTTATATTATTTGAAATAGGAACATAGGTTTGTACAAATTCTTAATACCTATACGTTGTGTTTATTTATTTGGAAAATTAATTTAGTGGTTAATGTGGAATGGATTTTCGAAACCCGCTACAGTTTCTCGTAAGCACTCTTTGTTTAATACTTAAATGTTGGTAGTAAATATCTTTTATTTAACTCAAAGTTAATTAAAAATATGCTTCAACAATTATTTAAAACTTTTGCTGTTTAAAACTTGGTTGTAAAAATTCCTTGTTTGCTCTTCAACGAATTTTCTGCTACTAATGTATTTGAATGAATATTAACTTATAAGACTAAAAATTAAAAAAGTTAAATAAAATAAATTATGTAAAACATCTTAAAGAAAATAATCATGTCAAATTGGAAATTTGCTATAAACCTTAAAAAAATTAAAATGTACAAAGTCAATTTAAGCTTCCTGTATATGCAAACAATTTGAAACGTTTTCTGTTTAAAAAATTATCTTAAAGAGCTTAACTTCTTGTCTGCCAATTTTCCAAGTTTCAAGCAAATCTGAACTGTAAGTCAAAAGATATAAAGAATTTAATATTTGCAATAAACCTGACATTTTTAACGGCCATAAAAATTAACAAATGAAAATCTTTGAAATTTTAAAACAACTTAAAATGTCTTTAAAAAGGAGTTCTTAGATATGTAAATATGTATATCTTTACGTTTCAAAAGTAACAATAGACCTAACATACCATCTATTACTACTAGTGGCATTAGAGAAGGTATAAAGATCTCGCCTTAAAACAAGGTACTACAAATGTTCGTGTGTGTGAGTGAATATGTTTGTACTTAAATTATAGTAAAAATTTATTTGCACATATGTGTTACTCATTTTACGTAATCAACGACTTCCGAAAATATCAATTTGTTAAAATTATATGACTTTTGTTTTATTTAATGTTTTTTTTTTGTTGGCCACTCGACTGCTGGGGTTGAGGCGTTGGTGTTAGCAAATTTGGTTAAAAATCATAAATGAAATGTATAATAAAATACAACACATGTTTATAAAATTATTAAACTGTTGCTGCAATAGGTATTATTCGTGTAAATTGCAAAGATACGGGTACAAATGTTGTAATCGTTAATCAGGTACATTCATGGGCTTTAATCAAAAACGCGCAAAAGGGCGCATAGGAAAACACAAGAAGTAGTAATAAAAACTGATTGTTGGTAAAGTCCACTTAAAATAATAATATAATAATCATGATTAAATTATTAACACTTACATATTGATATTTGGTTTTTCTATTCTTAGTGTTGCATAAAAGATTTTAGCACTAGATTTCGTTGTTTTCTTCTGTCATTAGAACTGTTGTAGGTGAAAGCATTTGTTTTAGGCCAAAATTATGCATTTCCTTTACACTAAACGTGTGTATGTCTGAGATGATTAGTTTGATGTTGGCTAGAGCTGTCTTTTTGCATAAAACAAGTGCTGTCGCCCTAACCTTCGAGAGGTGTACCCTACAGACACTTTGATCACCTGCGCAAACTTAGGTCACTCCAATAAAAAAATTTGATTCAAAGAGTTTACCCTCTGAAGGAATTACAAAATTATCTCGATCACAAGAACTGTCTCAAAATTCTATTTCTTAAGTTCATGTGATGCCTTTATACCATTTAATCTTACGTGTCCCTTGACTCACACCAGTGAAATTGGCGTTACAGTGGTAACCCATCGCATGTTCTTTGGCTTCCTATTATTTCTATTGGCTGCGTAGGTCTTTAAAAAATGCATTCCATTCTTACATACATATTTGAAATTGTGTTCTTTTAAACGGTCAAAGTTAAATGTAAAGATTGGGTTTCGATTTCAATTTGGCGTCGCAATGTATGCTTAGGGTGACCTTTTCTTCTACTTTCCTGGGAGTTCCAGTCAAAGGACAGTGATAACATATTTACAAAACTTACATTAGACGTGGCCCCTTGGTTTGGTTTTGCGCATTTTGATTTTACTTTGAACTATGTCGCTATGAAAGTTCATCTTTGTAGAATTGGTGAGCCACCTATTTCGGATTGTCCGATGTAAGGAAAAAGTGCTGCTTTCGGAAATGCTGGTAAATCCTTTTTTGTTCATTCGAGCCAAATTTCCATTTAAGTAACCCATTAAGGAAATAATACTTATCATCCTTTTAAGTGCCTGTAATTACTTTGTCAAGACATTCGTAGAACTCGCGAATACCTCAGTCGCCATGTTTCTGATACGTGTCTGAAGTTTGATCAAGATCATTTTGAAAATAGGAACTGCCCCTGTTTTAGAAGACCTCTTCCGTAGTATAAAAAGACGCAGTCATTTGATACCGTTTCTACAGATTCTGGCCAATTTTTCCTTGCCAAACCAAGAACGTAGAGCTTATACAGGGTGTCCGCCGGCAAGTTATACTACTCTGTTTTGCCGCCATTTTGGTAAACATTAGTTTTGACAGTTTATATTTGACAGTCGTAAAGTAAAGGCGTGGAAAATTTATTATGGAAAAATATTCGGTAAACTAACGTGCTTTAATTGTTAAAACATTTTATCGAACTCAATCATTGATTTTCATTAAAAAATCATCATTTTCATTTGAATGAATATTTGAATGAGGAAAACCCTCAAATTATTCATCGTTCACCTTTGCATCCATTAAAAGTGACAGTCTGGTGTGCAATTTTGTCAGGAGGAATCATTGGACCTTATTTTCTTGAAGCTGAGAACGGCGTAACGGTAAGTGTCAATGGGGAACAAATGATTGAAAACTTTTTAATGTCACAACTGCATGCTTTGGGCTTGGTTAACATGTGGTATCAACAAGACGGTGCCACATCTCTGACTGCCAGGATTACAATGGAATTGCTGTGAGACCTCTTTTCACAACAAGTTATTTCAAGAAATGGTGATGTTGATTGGGCTCCACGGTCGCTTGATTTACCTGCTTCGGACTTCTTTTTGTGAAGATATCTAAAAAGCAAGGTTTATGGAAACAAACCAGAAATGCTGGAGCAACTCAAACAAAATATTCGTGATAAAATTAATGAAGTACCGCGTGAAATGTGTGAGAATGTAATGAAAAATGTGCTCAAAAGGGCCCGCATTTCTGAGGCTAACAGAGGCGGAAATTTATCTGATATTGCATTTCATACATTAAATAAAACATTTATCAATACAGAATCCATTCTCTTTCATTTAATCAATAATTATTAACAAACAAAGTAGTATACCTTTCCGGCGGGCACCCTGTATGTAGAGCTAGGTAGGACGATTCCTACTTTCAAAAATTAAATCCTTAAAATTATTCCAAATGTCAGCAACGTTAAATCGGTTTAATTATTATTGCTGGCAAAGATTTCAGTAATCAGTACGTTTAAAGATGGTCAGCTAATAAGGCTAGCCCCTCCAATCCTGGTACTGGGGCTGCCGGCATGCATGTTCTACAACTGGTGTTAATAGCACCAACAGCTCGCCATGTTGCACAGTGATTTCATAAAACAAGCAGCCAAAAATATAAATATTTTAATTAATCAGACCTAAAATTTCGTTGCTTAAGCTCCAAGGAATCGTGTCCTTCCCATATATCCTTAAAACTAAATTTACCATAAAGCATAGAACTAAATTTTAGAGAAATAAAATTTTCTACAGACATTAGATGTAACATGCTTTTTGATCTGTCCGAAATTCTTTTAATTCCGAGCAAGGACATGCCTACCACAAAAATGTCCTTTTTCAAAAAGAGAACAAAACGAGCAACAAATAAAAATATTTTCTTCTAAGATAAACACAAATACTTTAATCGCTAAAATATAACTAAAACCTAAAATTTTATCAGTTAAGCTCCAAGGATTTGTGTCCTTGTTATAAATATTATTAAAATAAAAATTGCCATAACGCAAAGAAAATAAATGATAGACTATTGAAACTTTGTAGACACATTGAATTTAACATGCCTTATAACCTGTTAAAAATTTTTTTACTTCAGAGCAGGGATACGCCTGCCTCAAAAATGTCCTTTTCCGAAAAATTAAAAAAATTTTTAATTTGTTTATTTTTTTTTGTGGATTTTTTTTTAAACAGGGGTGTCCAAAAGTTTCTTATGGAAGAGCAAGCAAAAACAAAATCTACAATGATGATCGCTGTTGTCACTGTTCATCAGCACACCCAACTCGAACAGTCTGGGTACTGTAGGTTCAATTTCCGCCAATGTCTTTGACCTGCAACTCTATTTTTCTATATCAAAATTTATACAAAACTTTGCTTTATTTGCATTTCTTTAAACTTTATTAATATTTTAAGCATTTTGAAATATGATTTATTAAATTTGTTACCCCTTCTGCTTTAAATCTCTGAATAATAAATTGGGTGTTTTTTTCGTTTTCGCATTTGCACATGTTCGAAAATATTTGATAATTGAATTAGATATTTTCAAATCAATTTTTAATTGTTGTGGTTGCACATTGTTATAAACGTCTGTAGGCAAAAAAGAAACGCCTACACTGGAAAAAAAACAAATTTCCCTGTTTTCCTGTTCCAGATTTCCAAAATAAATTTTGTACACAGAGAAGACAGTTTATCACTTAGTTTAACCCGAATTATTGCCAGTAGTACAAAATAGTTATATGTAAGGATTCTAACAAAAACTGAATACTTACATAAACCAGAAATACATCTTTCTGGCCTTAATTTCCAATAAAATATTAATATAATTTAACATAAGTTTGTTTCCTATTATTTCGTTAAGTGTATGGTAAAATGATATGGAGAACTTTGCTGTCAAATCGTCTAATAACTGTCATTTGTATTTGGTGTGGGTATCAAAAATTTGAAACTAAGTAAAGGTTAAATACCACCTACCACCAACAACAACAACAACGCCATTAGAAACGCCAACAACACACCAATACCACCGCACATCAACAGTAATCAAGGATAAACAATTTGATTTGTTTTGCTGGCATTAAAAATCCACACAAATGAGCAAATCTAAACGTAAAATATAAAAAAACATTTTCATTTCAATTCAACATTCATTCAATTGTAGCGGATAACATTACCGTTGCGGGTGTGTGGCGAAAAGGGCATAAAGGATTTGGTGTCATTGTAATCACCCAACAACAGAAGCCGAACAATAACCAATGCATGAAATTCCAAGCAAATGCGAAAGCAATAATGATGATGACGAAAACAAGGACGAGGATTGAAACGATAAAAAATTGAACTTTAGTAACCATCTGTGATGGTTTGTAATAAACAAGAATGATAATGTAACAAAATAATATTCATTGGAATTAAAGAAAGTGTTTTGCAAATGCACCGATACCGCTTAAAAATAAATGTCATTCCTCAAATTCTGTTTAATGGAGGAACAAGAGGTGAAATGAAAAAAAAATCTCTTAAATATAACAAAACAACAATCGTACTGGTATTGGTGATGATAATGACGCTTCAAAAGCCAAATTGTTGGGGCTGTGGTTGGCAAAATAATTTAATCATTTGTGCTGCTTCATTAAGGACATTTTGCAAAATGCAAATTTAAATTAAATGTCTTAATAATTAATAAACATTATTGAGTTTAAATTAAATATTATTGAATTTGAGTTAAAGGGCGCATAGACTCGTACTCAATTGATAATCAATTTTAATCTTTATGGTTAGTGGTTATTTACTTATTTCTTCTATAAATTTTCTTTTCTGTATTTTTAAACGTTTTTTATTTGAATTTATTTTTTATCCTTTGATGATACTTTTGCTGTTGATGTTGGTAAAATAAAATAGAAATTGCAATTTGAACACGTTTTGTGGCCAAATCGAAATGTGATGTCACAAATCGTATTATACAAGATTTTATAGATTCTAGGGTTTGGCTTTGGCTTTTAAATTTTTTGCTTATTTTTAGTTTAAAAAGTCAATTTATATTAGAAATCCACACATAATATTAACACTTTATGTATGTTAGTTTGTGTGTAAAAGGGTGTACTCAAGCAAGTATAAGTGAAGATAGTAACTAATCCCAATATGCATATAGAGTAGAGTAGAGTAGAGTAGAGTAGAGTAGAGTAGAGTAGAGTAGAGTAGAGTAGAGTAGAGTAGAGTAGAGTAGAGTAGAGTAGAGTAGAGTAGAGTAGAGTAGAGTAGAGTAGAGTAGAGTAGAGTAGAGTAGAGTAGAGTAGAGTAGAGTAGAGTAGAGTAGAGTAGAGTAGAGTAGAGTAGAGTAGAGTAGAGTAGAGTAGAGTAGAGTAGAGTAGAGTAGAGTAGAGTAGAGTAGAGTAGAGTAGAGTAGAGTAGAGTAGAGTAGAGTAGAGTAGAGTAGAGTAGAGTAGAGTAGAGTAGAGTAGAGTAGAGTAGAGTAGAGTAGAGTAGAGTAGAGTAGAGTAGAGTAGAGTAGAGTAGAGTAGAGTAGAGTAGAGTAGAGTAGAGTAGAGTAGAGTAGAGTAGAGTAGAGTAGAGTAGAGTAGAGTAGAGTAGAGTAGAGTAGAGTAGAGTAGAGTAGAGTAGAGTAGAGTAGAGTAGAGTAGAGTAGAGTAGAGTAGAGTAGAGTAGAGTAGAGTAGAGTAGAGTAGAGTAGAGTAGAGTAGAGTAGAGTAGAGTAGAGTAGAGTAGAGTAGAGTAGAGTAGAGTAGAGTAGAGTAGAGTAGAGTAGAGTAGAGTAGAGTAGAGTAGAGTAGAGTAGAGTAGAGTAGAGTAGAGTAGAGTAGAGTAGAGTAGAGTAGAGTAGAGTAGAGTAGAGTAGAGTAGAGTAGAGTAGAGTAGAGTAGAGTAGAGTAGAGTAGAGTAGAGTAGAGTAGAGTAGAGTAGAGTAGAGTAGAGTAGAGTAGAGTAGAGTAGAGTAGAGTAGAGTAGAGTAGAGTAGAGTAGAGTAGAGTAGAGTAGAGTAGAGTAGAGTAGAGTAGAGTAGAGTAGAGTAGAGTAGAGTAGAGTAGAGTAGAGTAGAGTAGAGTAGAGTAGAGTAGAGTAGAGTAGAGTAGAGTAGAGTAGAGTAGAGTAGAGTAGAGTAGAGTAGAGTAGAGTAGAGTAGAGTAGAGTAGAGTAGAGTAGAGTAGAGTAGAGTAGAGTAGAGTAGAGTAGAGTACAGTACAGTAGAGTAGACAATTAGCTTAATACTTACCAATGATCCCATGTCCCATCCCATAAGTGAGTTAACTACATACACTCGTTTTGCCTATTGGGTTATATTGACGTTTTTGATCTGCCTGCAAAGTGTCAATTGAGTTTGCATTAGGAATAATAAATGAATTCTAAAGTGGATTGTTCTGATGTGTATTTTTCTGCGGTAAAATTTTCCCCTTTTTTACAACAAAAACTAACTTTGAAATGTTGTGATGGCAGGTTTGAAGGGGCCCTTTTACAAGCGTTTTTTTCTACAAAATTCCTAAAAAAAGTTATTCTCTTTTTTTATAAAAACGAAACAAACAAAAATTAAGAAAAGCGTTTTGAAATTCCCAAAATTAAAATTTGTCGGTTTTTGACGGTACCTTCGGAATAAATTTTCACATGGACATACATATGGACATACTGCCATAACAGGCCACTATCCGGCAATTATGTTAACACTTATGTATATATATGTATATACTTTGAGCAAGTAGGTGTTGGAAAAAAATCTTGCTCGGATTATTTAAAAAAATAACTGAACATAATTGTTCGGCTAAAATTTACCACTGGCTCCATATAGGCTTACTTGACTCAAAATTTTCGCAGAAAAGTTAAGCAATATAAGGCCCGTTTATTATATGCTGCCTTGAAGTAAAATCCTTTTACTTTTAATCCGAAAACTGGCACTAAGCCAGAAAAACAATTGCATGTGTGTGTATGATTACATCCAATCGTCTTTGGCGAAGTCAATATTCCTTTTGAACTTACATATATTTAGGAGACTGCATGAAGAAATATTTAAGTGAAACAACTTTCTTCTGACATGTGAGCATTTTAAAAGAAGCACAATATTTAAAATAATTTCAAATACACATAAAGATTAAAATTTTATGGCACACAAATTTTTTGCAAGCTTATCGTTTTAATATTTTTTATTCTGACATTTAAAGTTACAGATCAATTATGGATTTTTGACAGTTGGGAAGGCTTTGCCTACTTAGTCCAAAGTAACATTTTTTCACCAAAATTGTTCCTCTTCTGCTTTGGTACCATCAAATTGGTTTTATCTTGAGTTATTGCCAGACCTACTTTAAAAGATTTTTTTTCGACTTTGTTATGCGTATAGTGGGTCAGTTCCATTCCTCTTATAACCTTTTCTAAGAGAATGTTAAAAGAATCACACAAAAGCATATCTCCCTATCTGAAACCTTGGCTGGAAGGCTCAGAGATATTCTTTCGTATCTAAACTTAGGGTTGTGTATCAGTTAAGGTCATTCTGAAAAGTGGTATTAGCTTTTCGGTGATGCTAAACTCAATCATATGTAGCTCTGGTACCTATGTAAGGATGTTAGGTCTTTTGCTATAAAGGTGGTAATGTCTTGCCTTTGCACTTCAACATTATCGGCATAAGCAATTGGTCAGTTAAGCGGAGTAAGACGTTGATCTTTATTGTGCCTTAAGTTTTCCGACGTCAAGCTTCCGTGCTGTGTCAGATCGAAAGTTTCTCATCAGATTTAGACGGGTGTAAATTTTTGCTGCCACAAGTAATGATCCGAACCGATGTTCACTCTTTGGATCTATCGTACACACAGCGGATGAATTTCTTACGCCAATCTGGATTCTCGTGTTTTGATCTTGTGACATCCACGTGGCATCTAGGTGTCGAAATCTGGTGCTGCTAATGGCCATATTTTTTCCACGGCAAAGCCTACCAACCATATTCTGTCATCATATGTTTTCTCATGTAGACTCAATTTTGTGGACTGCTTCCTTCCTATTTTCGCGTTAAAATCTACCAGGACGATTTTAATATCGTGGTCAGGCCAGCAGTCTTATGCTCTTTCCAGACGCTCTTTAAGTGCATCCTTGGTCTGTTATTTCTTGTCTCCGGTGAGTGCGTTGGGCATAAAAAAGACTGATTTTGAAGAACTTGGCTTTTAGATCGATGGTGGCTAGACTCTGTAGGCAAAGGGTTTGAATCTCTGATTAATCACAAACATACAGCTAAACTCATGTCTTGTTTCATGACAGCTATAATGCAGGGGGCACGTTACGGCATTCGCTTCGAATAGAAATTCTGTTCGATTGATCGAGTTGTCGATAGATTTCCTTTGCGTTTCAAGCTACACAAATCTTTATTCGTTAAGACATTGTATTAACTATAATGCAAACCATTCCAACAGATTTATATGAACATTTGTTTCAACTTCCTTTTTTTCGAAGCAAAAGAATTTTTTAATTTTTGATTTAATTTAAAATTG